>JAQQTO010000063.1:19302500-21702500 GCA_029884595.1 Ormosia semicastrata | reverse complement strand
CAGGAAATACACTGGCTTTCATTGCCGGAGTTGTGGTGTTGCGGCGGATTTTTTGTCGCTAATTTAGGTGCATCCGCCGCTAATTTTTGCGCAAAGTTGCGGCAAATTTCTAGAGAAAAAAATACTTTTAATATTGTTTTAATGTTCAAAAAATCTTCAATTACAATACAAACAGTTTTTCCATATCCAAATCTTTCTGTCAATGCATCTAATCAATTCATAAAACAAACATAACAAATTATATTACTTAAACAAAACTTGTCCAAATACAACTTGATCCATAGAAAGTTAAAACTAAAATTAAGTCCACAACTAGGTTCACGAAAAAGTTTAAAAGAAATATAACAATCCATACAACACTCAAACATCAATTTCAATCCATATCCTCATCATCACTATCATCTTCATGATCATCTTCGGTATCCTCATTATCTTCTAATAGTGGTTGTTTTTGACCTAGTTGAGTGCCAGTGGATTTTAAATATGTTTTCAACAAATTACCAATTCGTTTATCCTGTTGATACTGGTATCGTTGAAATCGCATTTTTCACTCTGAATCACGTTGTTGGTTCTGCTGCTCCATTCACTGTTGAATCAAGCTAGAAGAATGCAGAGCAAAACTTGTATCCATGCCTAATCAAACAAAGGTGAAAACCAACCGAACCCAAATAATTACACACAACCAAATAGGCATATCACAATTATACCATTCAAGAAAACCACCAGCCACCACTATAAGCCCTTCACACTTCTTGTGTGCTTTATCCATCCCTCCTCCTTCTATTTTTTTATTTTAAATATATATATATATATAAACTTCAACCAATGCATTCAAAATCTAGATAGTAATCTCATGTCAATAAAACTCAATAGAAAGAACAAGCACTAATCAAAGCATATGTTCAAGATTCCCTTGAGCATCAAAATTGTCCATCCATTCCATTGAAATAAAACATATCTTCCAAGCTTGAACTAAAGTACACATCTTCCAAAATCATGTATATCCACTGAACCAGCTCAACAAGATTCTATAATTCAATAGTAGCATTAAACAAGCTGAGAGCACACATAAATGGTTAAGAGCACACATGTTGAGTTATGCTCTATGTAGAATAGATTGTCAATACAGTTTTCTTTCATTACATTCTATAATAACTCTGAACTCCTACAATTAAAAGTATCTACCTTTCTCTACTGTTGAAGCATATAATTAAACTAATTCCTTCCCACGAAGACACAAGAGACACAAGCTAGAAGAAGGCCAATAAGACACAACATAATATGCACTTTTATAGCACTAGAGACACAAGCCAACACTATGCTGGAGAAGGCTAAAGGTCCAACGGGTGGCACCAATTAGCTCACTCATCGCCACATATTAAATACATGAACCCAAGATAAGACACTTGAGTGGATGCACCACTTGACAAGCTAACAACATGAAGCATACCCAATAATAATTTGCATCAGGGATCAAGTCAAGACAACATTCAAATAAACATTCTTCACTGAATATGGATCAGAAAGTCAAACATTGAAATTATATTGATTTAATGGAAAATTTTGTGAATTTAATAAAATCAAGAGTAAAGAAGTTAGAGGGGGAGGAATCTTGCCAAATAGAGGCTGAAGAAGCTGTGAAACAAAGGATCTCTAACTCAGTTGCCAACAGAAGCTACAAAAAAGGGTGGGCTTGGCCAGAAAAAAGGTGGGCTTGGTACGAAAAGGGGTGGGCTAGCTATATTCAAACCATATTAAAACCAATTAATTCACTTAACAAAAAGGAGTTCATCCACAGATAGCGTATGAAAACCAAGTTATGCTAAAAAAACCATACCAGGTCTCACAGTGGTGTTGGTGCTGCAACAACGGAGCATAGAGCGAGATTAAGGTTCATGGTGGTTGGTGGTTGGTGAGACAACCTCAAGCTGCGACAGTTTGGGTGACACGGTGGCATGCAGAGTGAGGTAGGTGGTGAATCTGCGACGTGTGGCACGAGGTGGGTGCATTTAGTGCTCACAGATCTGGGTTAATGGGTGTTGGCTCGATGGTGTAGATTCGCGAGTTTCTCAGGTGTCTGGACGGCGGGTTCACGGCGATGACCGCAAGCAACGGTGGAGGCGCAATGAGATGGAGGTGCAATGCGGCGGAGGAGCGACGCAGTGGAGGCCTGATGTGGTGGAGGCCCAACGCAGCGGTAGCGAAAACTTTGGTGGCTACGACGAGAAGAAATTGGTGGCAAAGGCAGATCCGTGAGAAATGGGAAATGGATTAATGAGCTAGTTATTTCAAATCTGTCACTTTTTTTTTTAAATTGTGACAGCAAATGTTTTTATTTTTTTAACTTTAAAATAAATTTTTATTTATTTTAATAATTTTGCGGCTGACAAACCCCTTTTTATTAAAAAAAATGGTGAATGTGTTGCTGAAAAATTTTGTGGCAAAAAAGCTGTCGCAAAATCCATCGTAATTTGCGGCAAATTCGAATCTGCTACAAAATATCCATTGCAAAAATGCATTTTACTTGTAGTGTAGTAATCTAATAAGTTCTTTGTTTAGAACTGGGTTTTGAGGGTTACCTATAAAGGTACAAAACGATGAGTTCCTCCGTAACACATCCACAACAGCGATGAGCGAGGGAGAGATTACCTACAAAAGGCACTCTGATGCTCAAGTTAATAGGTGCCCAATGAGAGTATAGTGAGGTTTTGGGACTTAGTTCATACCTTGTTTCTCTTGCTTACTGCATTTATATGAGTGTTTTAAGATATGTGGTGTCTAAGCATTCAGTGCATGTCGAATCCTACTACTTGGGATCGTGGGGACAGGGTTGGGGAGATCGCTACTCCTTTTTCCTTACTCGCCTGCTTATACGGGATATGATCAGGGTTTGTTCCTATCGTTATGCCTAATGTTTAGACTACTTCATACACATTGTATGCTCAGATGTCAGGTTGGCAGGTCTGGTTGCTCCAACTCTTTGGACCTATAACCCGACCCTGAACATCCTCAAAACAAACTAAAAAGTAAATATTTTCCAAATCAATTAACTCAAATTTCCCAACAAGCTTCCATATCTTAGGTAAGCGTGTTTTGAGACAATTGAAGGATACTCATCTTCCCAATAAATTCATCAACAAGGTACGCTTCCATGGCTTACACAACGCCTTCAACTCTGTGCTTGAAAGTGTTACTTCTGGACATAAATTCTCATCTAAAGGAACTTTATCCTTTTCCCCTTCAGCATCTTCCTCATCCATATCCTCATCTGGCTCCTCATCTGATTCTGACTGCTCCATAGATGAGTCCTCCTTTGACCCTATACAAGAAGCATAGTCATTGACTTTCTTACAGATATCTGCATAAGACACCAACTCCTGCTGAGGAACACCTCCAGTTGCACCTGGTTTCACTTTATTTGACTCTCCTTCCTCATGACATTTTGCTTTCTTATTACTTCTCACCAACTGATTAGTCTCTTCCTCATAGAGATTGTTTGCAGCCTGATCAACCTCTACGTCCCCTTGACCTCCAGCCACTCTCTCGCTTATTCTATCACTCATAGTTTCTCTTCGTGAAACCAACTTTAAATATGAGAGGTATCTGTATTATGAGAAATTCTTGCCTAAACTTAGAGCACTCAGTTGGGTGCACCAGACTAATCAAGACTTAGTATTTTCATAGATCTTTGTGTTACACAATTAATTTCACAAAGATCAATGAAAATACTAAGTCTTGATTAGCCTGATGCACCCAACTGTAATACTCCATATTTAGGTAAGAATTTCTCCTGTATTATTATAAAACTAATCAACTTTAAATATGAGAGGTATCTATATTATTATAAAACTAGTCTATATCCCTATAATTTTTATAGGTTTTTTCTTTGTACTTGATGTATTTTCCTTCATCATTTGTATTTTTAATTATTTTTTATGTTTATATATAACTTTAACTTAATATTTTATACATATTTGTTTATTAGATATTTCACATAACTTTACTTCTTATTACGAAATTTTATTTTAGCATAAAATGGTTCCTTAAAATAAAAGTATATAGTAATAATAATATACCATCAAAATAATTAAAAATATTTACAAAAGCATATAATATTACAATATCTGGAAAACATACCACAAATTTCTGTATTTAAAAAAAAATGCACCCATAATGATTAAAAACTTAAAATAAATAATTTAGTGTATATTTGAATTAGTTTATTTTGTATTTAAAATAGATTATAATCGAAAACTTTTTGATAGAGTTTTTGTTATAAAAATATTTTTAAAATTTAAATATTACCAAATATATATTAAGTATATAAATAAAATCATATTGTTACCACAAATATAATAATGGACGATATAATATACAATATAACATGTTTGAAGTAAAAAGCATAAAAGCAGTTATTTATATCAAGAGATCTTGGTGGCAGGCTGCTCCTATGTCAGGAGACTGGCACTTGGCACAGATAGAAATTGTGATTTTTTGTAAATTGTAACGAAGAAGAAGAAGTGTGAGGAAGGCGGAGTAGAGAAATAATGTTTGTATTAGATATTGAGAGCGGTCAGCAAGCGTCAGAAGGAAAAACGGTGAAAAACAAAAAAGGTTTTCTCCAATTAAAATATATTTAATTTTATCTAATTTATTCATAAAATTATTTTATATATCACAAAAATATTATAATTATATATAAAATAATCTAAAATTTCTTTCATATTAATATATGATATAAATATAATATGTGTATTATGCTATACATAAGTCATTTCAAAATAATAATAAAAAAGCAAGAATACAGAGCACCGAGTTTCATGTAAAGCGTAATAATAACAAATTAACAATAACAAAGGGAAGCAAGTAAGCAACGCTAAATGTAATTTGAGCCAGAAAAATTTGATTGAATTTTGACCACAAAGTGATACGTAATAAGAGAGGTAGTTCAATTGGTATTATAGAAAGGAAAAGTAACACTAAATTTAAATTGAGCTGGAAGATTTTAATTAAATTTTAACCAGTGATACATGATAAAAAAAAAAAAAAGGTAGTCTAATTAGTAATATATAAAGGTTTATATAAAATAAAAAGGTTGTGCGTAATATTTGAGACTAAAAGTATATTTCTTTTGTAGGTTTTTCAACTTCTAAAATTAAATATTAAATTAAATTCTATTAATTCTCATTTTAAGATGACAATTATTTGTAAAATATCATAATAATTAACATGGAAATAATTTTTCCTATGAACAAGGATGATGAACGTATTTTTCTTTTTCTACAAGAGGTTGGCATGATCATATGATCAAGAAAGAAAAAAACGTGTCCCACCCCATGCTGAAGTTCTTGCGTGAGTAATCTCCACAGATGACAGAGACCCAACCAAGCTCTTCCTCCTTTTATCTTGTAAACATAAAAGGTGTAGGCCATAACTAAAGTAAATGTGTGTTTAAATTGTAGTTGATAAACTTAAATTTAGTTGAAAGTATATTTGTAAACTTAAGTTTAATTAAAAATAATTTTATAATAACATAATTTATATTTAAGAACTTTTGTTTTAAAAATAAGTTTGATAAAATAATTAATAAAGTAAAAAAAAAAATTTAGTCTCGACTGAACACAAAAATAATAAAATATTACTTTAATCCCAACTCACATTTAAAAAAAAAGTATGTTAAAACAAATAAAAAAATAAATAACCTAAATAATATTACACTACGTTCCAAACATCCTAACTCACTTTTGAGAATTCAAACGGGTTGTCAAACACACACTAACAAGTAAGAACAAGCAGCAGAAGGCTTGTGGGCCAAAGAAAGTCCCAATTGAGATTTAGAAACAGAAGGTGGCAGCGGTGGGACGCAGCTGTGGACGCCGAACTTATCCGGATACAGTCTAAATCCATATTGCCAGCTAATTATTTGCTGATACATCAACTACGCTCAATGCTCATCACTACAGGTATCTAGTATGTCCTATCAATTGAAACGGTCCCGTTATTTATCAATTAAAAATATTTTTATTTTTTAATTTATTTATAAATTTATATTGTATTTTATAAAAATATTATAATTATATACAATTTAATTTAATATTTTTTATATAAAAATATAATAATAATAAAAGTTAAATATATTTAAATGTGAGAAAAATATTTTCCCTATTAAAAGGACGACACCACAAATCACAGTGAAGTAGTGAAATTTACCGTCTTTTATAAGCTGCACATGGGTCAGGTTATGTCAGACTCAAAAGAATATAAAATTTAAATCAATCAATTAAATTTAAATTGGGTTAAATTAGTTTCTTAAAAAAAAGTAGAGTAACCCAAACTAAACCAATTTGACCTATAAATTAGTTGGATTGGGTTAAATCATTGAATTGTTCAGATTTCAAACAGAACAAGAAACAATATTTGCTCCAAATAAAAGAATAGATTCTTAAATTTCAAATTTTAACCCGCCCTATTGGTTAAACAAGCACCATAATCAAAGAAAACAGAGGCTAAACACTTCTTAAATTCATTCCAAATAAAAACCTAAGCAAAATAAACAAAACAGATTCAATCAGGGAAAAGAAACAAAAACAGGACAGAGAATGAAATTCTATGGGAAATCATAAATTTACAGAAGAAAAAAATAAAACAAAACAAAATCCTTGAATCATAAGAAAAAAAAAAACAGCACTTACTATGTTAACCACACTACTAAACTGCTACAAGTCCAAGAACAATCTATGTTAGCTAAGACAAGCATCCACTAAGACAGGGTAACTACCAAGACAAGCATCTGCTGCAAGTCCAAGAGATGGAAATTTATGCACATAACTCATAAAGTATGTAAGGAAAAGACAAAAATCACATGCGAGCAACAAAACCAAGTAACTACTAAGACAGGTAAGCTACTCAAAATTAATCCATTAGTGACCTAATCCTAATATAAATAGGCCAAAAAGAAATCTCAACAATAGAAAACTAAATCAAATCCTAGCAACCCAGATCAAATTGGATATGAATCTAGTAGCCAAACTCCTCAAATTTAAATTTTTCTCAAAGTCAATCTTTCTAACCATTTTTGCAATATGATAAATAAATTGTTATATGTTAATTAGTAATTTTAACTTGCATTAACATTCACAAAAATGTAAGAACATTTAAAAGTATGATTTTACCTCATCTTCATCCTCCTAAAATCATTAACAATCTCAACTTCTTGAAGTCTAGAAATTTTTGACATTTCTAATAATACAATACAAGAATACAACATAAAATTAAAAATGTCAAATGAATGAAATGATAAACTACATGCAAAATAAAAATGTTAAAAATTAAAAATAATGATTGTATGTCTGATTCAACTTACTCAATCTTCTCCATTTGACTTCGTAGATCATCCACTTTCTTAGAAGGCCTCAACCAATTTTAGGTACAAATTAAGGCCTCCACCATGGTGAGATTCAAAGAACTGCAAAATGGATCAAGGATACAACCTCCAATGCTAAATACAGACTCAAATGACACCGTAGACACCGAAATGGCCAATATGTCCCTAGCCATATGAGAGAGAATATTGTACTTCGTTATCTTCCTTTTCCACCACTTCAAAATGTCAAACCCCTCATAATTATCTTCAACGTCATCCTCTATGTATTTATCCAACTCATTCTTCTTTTGCTCACCTTGTTTTTTCTTCAACTTCAACATAAACTTATCTTCTAAATTAAAACCACTCTCACTACTACCTCCAACATTTGTTTGTGTGCTAACATCCGATGAAATGACACTAGAATCACGAGTATCGGGGACAATAAGATATAATGTTACATATTGTGCAAATAAGCTCTTTATGAGATCTTTCAATTTTTTCACGATATCTTTGCACTTCTCTTGATCATACATTTTACTAAAACAAAATTCAATATAATCCAACTTATACCTTGAGTTAAGAAAAATAGCTACAAACAACAAAAAAAATTAAATTCTCATTTATACCTCAATACTTATCAAACTTTGCTTTCATGTTTATTGTCATTCTTTGCAACACAATATCATCACTTCCAATCCACACAGTTAACGAATTTTGAATTTCACACAATTTATAGAATAAAGTATTAGAGGTTACATGCAAAGAACCGGAGAAAGCAAGTGTGACATCATAGAAAATCTTCAAGAACTTTATAAAAACATGAGCACGATTTCAATCATCATAATTAGGAGGTCCTCATTCACTTTCAAGAACATGCAAGTAAACTTGATCCTCATATTCAAGGCGATTAAATGCCTTCTCAAATGGTTCAGCTACTTCCAACATCAAGTAAGTAGAATTTCACCTAGTTGGCACATCAAATGTTAGCATTTGATTACTAACAACATTTGTCTCTTCAGCAACCTCCTAAAAGTAGCCTATCTAGAAGGAGAGGATCTCACGTACTTACATACACCCCTAATCCTAGCAACGGAGCAATCTAACTCCTTCAATCCATCATTAACAATTAAGTTCAAAATATGAGCACAACACCTCATGTGCATGAGCTCCCCTTTCAACAAGGTGCATCCATTCCAATCCTGCATTTCCCTCACCAAATACGCTAGAGTCGAGTTGTTAGCACTAGCATTATCCATGGTGATTGTGCTAATCATTAAAATACCCCAATCTTTCAAGCATTTATCTAAAGATTTCCCCATTGTCTCACTCTTATGGTCAGCAATCAACCCAAAACTTAGAATTTTCTTATGCAATTACCACCCATCATCAATAAAATGTGTAGTTACACACATATAATTCATGTTTCGAATTGATGTCCATGTTTCAGTTATAAGTGAAACCATTTGTTAGTTGCAAGACAATATAAACTTTAACTTCACTTTTTCCTCTATAAAAAGTTGCATGATATCTCTTGCTATAGTCATACAATCGAGTATTCTAAATCGATGTTAAGTAGCATTCATAAAACCTCTAAATCTAAGATTCTCAACAAATCTAAAGGGAAGCTCATCTATGACTATCATCGTACAAAGCTCGTGTCTACATTGTTCTTAATTGAATTCTACAAGCTTCATAATCACGACACTATTAAGGTCATCCTCACTTAACTTTCCAACAGCAATAGTTTTCTGCTTCTTGTCAACCTCCCTATGTGGATTCTTTGCACACACTTTCAAGTGTTTTATAAGGTTAGTGGTGTCGTGATTAGTGTTGTTACAAGCATATATCTTTCCACAATAATTACAGCTAGCTCTATCATCATCTTTGATGAAATGTGACCAAGCATTTGAAGGGGGTCTAGTAGGTTTTCTTTTACCAACCTCTTGTTATGAAGATGGAGCAGCTTCTTGAGCTTGTGATGACAAACTTGGAGTGGGATTTGGAGTTTGATTGGAAGAAGATGGTGTTGCTACTGGCTGTGGTCTTACTCCTTCAATTTGTAATCCACTTGGTGTTGACAGAGTGGTAGCACTTATTACTTAAGTCCCACTAGTGTTGTGACTCTTATAAATTTCAATAGGATTTTCCATTTAAATTGAATCGCTAGAATAACATTACAACACAAGTTTGAATTACATTCTAGTAAACCATACTACACATTATAGTAAATAGATTTAAGCAAACACCAAACAATAAACCATGTTCCTTAAAATATAAAATCGTAATTTTTCTTGAGTTACATAATTACTATCTTGGGATCATCAGACCATACAATGATTAGTAGGAGACTAAATAGCACATCTATATTAAATTACTAAATTAGCATGCATCAAGATGTAAGTACATAATTTTGTGGTGCATGCATTTGAACTTTGTTGGTGCTAAGGTTCAGGAATTTATGCATTCTTATCTAAAATCGGATCATATTTTGTTGCAGATAAAGGTTTGTTGAAGATTATAGAAGAAGAGTTTTCAGGGCCTCCATTCAATGTAATTATTCTTCTTCTTTAATTGATGTTGTTGTTAGGGATGGAAACAGGCCAGACTAGGCCAGGCTTCACACTAAACAGGCCAGGCCTGTGTTACAAATACCTGGCCTGAGCCTGACCTGTTACTTATCAAAAGCTTTTTTTTAGGCTTGGTCTGGCCTGTTTAAGAAGTTTGGTCTGACCTGAAGCCTGTTTAGAAAGCCTGATTTATATTAAGGCCTCTAAATAGGCCAGCAGGCCAAGGCCTTCATATAGGCCTGAAATAGGCCTAAGCCTTCAAACAGGCCTTGAAAGGCCATTGAAAAAAAAAATTAATATTCAAGTACAACTCCTGTTTCTAAATACCATTACTAATCACTCATTAGACTAAATAAAATATAATTACACAATTAAATCATACACAACCATAACACACAAAATTCATCAAATTCAAAGACCTTTTTCAAGTCACTTGAGCATATAAAAAATAGGACTCTTTCAAGCACATAAAACACCTCTTTCAAGCTTGTTCTCACATCACATTCATAACCAATTGGTCATCACTCATCATCAACATCATAGTCTCAAGATCAATAATACATCTCAATAATGACAAATCCAAATTATCCAATTATCACATGATCAAATTCAACAACACAACACAATAACTAAATCTAAATAGCAAAGTACAACCAATCAACAAAGTGTCAACGTGCAACTAGCCAACCAACCAACAAAGTGTCAAATCTTCAAGGTGGTCTCTTCTTCTTGTTCAAACACCTTGAAAAAATAAATAAATTATATTATTAGATCATAGCACAATTTAACAACTACAAGAAAAAAGAAGTATTATTTTAATATCTAAAATTTGTACCTTTTGTTGTCTCTTCAAATTATACTTGTTGCGAAGCCAATCGCCACCACAAATGAGTGCTTCAATAGATTCTTCATTCAATCTAGAATGAAATTCATCAATAACTCTTCCTCCAACACTAATTGTGAACTTTGATGCTACTGTTGAGACTGGAATAGTTAGAATGTCAGCAGCCATCTTCGATAAAATCTTATATTTTAAGCTATTATTTTTTCACCATTCCAAGGCACTAAATGAGTTAGAAATACCATCAGGAATATAAAGACCCTCCTCAAGATAAGCTTCTAATTCAGATTTTATTAGGGAGATTGCTTGTTTTTCACGAACAATACTCATGATTTGGTCAAATCCAATGACAATTGAAGAACCAAGCACATTGGTAGAAGAGTTGTTGCCACCATTATCAACTTCACCACTAGCACTAGCAGATGCCTCTTCTTTACTGAAGTCAACATACTCATCATATAATATTTCCAATGCATTCATCACCCTATCCACATTCTCTTTAGCCACATAATTTGGTTCATATATCAACGGAAAACAATAATTAACAACATGGAATTTGCACCTAGGATCCAAAACACTTGCAATGGCCATTAGCATATTGGATTCCCCCAATATTTGTCAAATTTTGCTTTCATTGGGGCTGCCATTTCTCTCATGAAGTAATCATCATCCTCTGCGGCTTTATCAATTACTCGTTTCACCCTCCAGACTTCAGGAAGATACAAATTTACAGTTGGATACTCACTGCCTGAGATGGCATGAGTGACTAGATTGAACACTTCTAAAAGTTGACAAACCTTCTCAACTTTTCCCCAATCCTCTTGAGATGGTTCATAGTCATAGTGTGGCTCTCTTTCCTTATAAGCTGGAAAGACAATCTTGAACTTCAAAGCAATAGACAATATTTTATAGGTAGAATTTCATCTTGTTGAACAATCAATAATGAGCTTTCTTTCTTTCAAGTGTTTCTGCTCAACAATATCACAAAATGCCTTCAACCTTGAATCGTTATAATTAATATACTTGATACTCTCACGAACATTATAAATGATATCCTTAATTCTACCAAGGCCATCCTGCACCAATAAATTTAGAATGTGTGCACAGCATCTAACATGAAACAAATTACCACCAAGGACTAATTTACTACTGAGTGATAAGTTGTCCTTAAAAGTCCTGAGGCATGAGTCATTGTAAGAAGCGTTAGACACATTAATTCCACATCTAGGAGCAGGCACTTTCACAAAACTTTAAACCCTCTTTTGAAGATTCCACCCCGCATCAATGAAATGACCAGTGATAACCATGTATTCAGTTACTTGGTGACTTGATTTCCACATATCTGTAGTCAAACTAATCTTGCTTACACCTTTTAATAAAGCCTTCAATTTTTTCTTCTCTACCTCATATATTGCTAAACAATCACTCCTAGTTGTTTTGCTAGAAACTTTATGAAATTTAAGATTAGCATATTAGAAGGCCCACATCAAAACTTCATCCTCAACATTGCTAAAAGGGTACTCATGTACCATGATTGCAGTAGCAATTATCTCTCTCATCTTTTCATTTGAATACCTAACACCAGGTGCTATAAATGGATTAATACCTAAGTTGGAAGCTTGAAATGGAATGGTGGGTTGCTTCTTTTGTGAAGCCATGTGCAACCTTCTTTGCATACAAGAATCTGTATGTCTCTTCATATGGCTAATGCTAACTCCCTTCCCTGTGTAAGCAAAATGCTCTTTATAGTACTTGCAAACAGCTTTCGTCACTCCTTAAGATACTTCTGTTTCATCAAAATCATTCCAAACAGTCGATGTCCTCTGCCTCTTCTTCTTAATAATAATGGTATAACCATTATCATGTTGATCTTTATTTTGATCACTATCAACTCTATTATCTCCAAGGTGACTTGAATCTGTTGCCGCTTGTCCATTGAATTCATTAGGGGGACGAGAAGCAGATGACATTGTTCCCTCAAGTGAATAAGACATTAACTATACCTGTAACATAAGTACAACATGTTTCATACGTGATAGAAGTAAGATCTTAAATATGTAGACAACCCACACGCACAAACAAAAGGAGAAGGAAAAATCCCACATGGTATTAAAAGAAAGATATTGGATTCTATAGATAAAGATAGTTTCCAAGGTCCTTAAATTTCTATGTTATTGATTGTAAGAAACTATACACAATCAAGAGCTACCCATATCAATGACAACCAAAGACTCATGTTATTCAATTTCCTATTAGTGTCCTAAACAAAAATTACTCATTGGACTTAGGTGCATCTCATCATGATACAAATAACATAGCCATTCCAATATCAGACTTAAAGAGAATGATTCACCTCTAATGAGGTTAAGTGAAATTATATAAGTGAAATTATATAGAAATTACATGACTTCCTTATTCCAACTATTTATATAATAAATAACTCCTGTCGACACATGTTCTGGATTATGATGAAAATAAAATAAGTCAATAAAAATAAAAGAACTAAATAGTTCATTTTAAAATTAGAAGGGTCAAATCATTTGCTTTGTTAAGATAGAGGGTTTAGAATTGCAATTAAAGCAATATTTTATTACGGTACTAAAGAAAAGCTTATCATGTTACTTGTCCTTTCTAGTTCTAGAAACAATAGTTGAAGCAGCCAATAAAGGTTATCAATGGTGTGGCTAACACCCTGAAAATAAAGGCAGAGGATCTGTGAAGGGAAAATTATAAATGGGAGCTGCATGCATGCAACTAATTTATATCAGAGAGATTTTATATCAATAATGTGCTAGAACCTAGATACCTAACATGTTAATAGAAACCTAGTCAAGTTAGTCATGTCAACATATAAGTATGTAGATAGGCCCAACAATTAGACAATATTATCTATGAGATATATGATGTAAACCAGAAACTCAACTGGTTTCCTAGTAAGGATTTTGATATTGATCTTAACTTTACTGATATGATCAATACATTTCTAATAAATACCAGAACTTCCACTGAGACACTGACAATGATTTTTTACTTTGCCTTGCCACTTTCAAGTAAACGCATCCAGAACATAGTGTACTTTAAGATCCATATATCCGAAGAAAAATAAAAAAATCAGAATTATTATGAAATATAAATAATGATAAAGGTTGTCCATGAAATATAAAAAATAAGAGGAATGCACTTGTATTACTTCCCGTAATACAAGTGGGGGGATTTCATCTGTAATTTACTCAAACAAAAATGGGAGTTTTGATGGAATTCATTCTGAGAACATATATAAAAGTCATGATACAATTAGTGGACTCATCAATTTTATACAGGAAATCTAAATATGAAGGCCATTTCTCAATAATAAGATGACCACAAAAGATATTACAACCAGCATCATCAAACCTACAAATGAAAATATCTAGAAACTCTACATTAACAATATGGACCTTTGTGACATACACATAACTATAATGCAATTATTCTAAATATATACTAAAAATGAATTCTGTTGTCAGGAATAAAATCGAAGAAAAATTGTGTTACCTGATTTACCTGGCTTGTGCCTATAGTGGATCTAACTAAATGTATGCAGATTTCATTCACAAAATCACAAAAATTTTGATTGGAATGCTATGAACCCTCAGATCTAACCCCGAAACCCTTCTTACCTGGTAGAAATCAGCGTAGGAGAGGGACCGGTCATGAAGGGCGTGCAGCCACTCATGGAGGAGGAGAGGAACAGAGGGACTGAGCGTTCGGTGATGGTGAGCGACTGAGCCAGCGTGCGTGGTGCGTGGAGAAGAGGAGAAGAGGGAGTGCCAAGCTGACTGAGAGAGTGAGAGCCAGAGGATGGGTAAAGTGGAACTAGGTCTCTGAACTGATTAGGAATTAGGAAAGGAATAGAACGTGAAACGTGGTAAAGTTAATCTGCAGGATGAGTAAACAAAAATAATATAATTTAAATATAAATCTATAAAACATGTAATTGTAAGTATAATAACTTACCATAGCTTAGTGGTAAGTGGAGTGGAGTGTTTATATTAGGTAGTGAGTTTGATTCCTGTTAAGTATAATTTTAAATTTTTGTTAAATATATTTATAAATAGTATAAACAAGCCGGTTTAATAGGCCTAACAAGTTTTATTAAAAAGTCAAACCTGGCCTATTAAATGAAACAGAATATTAAAAAGGCCTGAGCATTGCTTATTTTTTAAATAGGCCAGGCCACAAGCCCCCTGATAGGCCGGCTGGCCTATTTCCATCCCTAGTTGTTGTTTTTTGCAAACTTGGATTTGATTGATCTTATGTTTCTGTTTAGTTTATGCATCTAAGATTTTAGGAATGCAGATGGTGATTGAGCTATCTCTTGGATTAATGCTTTGTATATGGGCTGCTCTAACTGTGCCATGCAAGTTCTTATCTATACACCCAGACTCTGAAGAGAACATGTAACTCCTTATTTATCAATTTGAATGCTACATTCTATTGAATTTAAATTTGTGGTTAATTTCATTTTGCTATCTTACTTATTATTATTAGCTAAAGCCTGGAGGTTATTATATCCTAAAAAAAGAACTACAACTTGATAGCATTTGTTTCCAAGAAAAGCTATAATATGATATTATTCTAGACCGTGATCTGGGATCCTGTCTAGCGGATTAACCTGACACGCGTACAACCAGACTCTGCCCTAAATGACAAGTTAGAGCCTTGATGACAGTCCAGATCTCGAAGCCATGCACGTCGAACAACATTGGGCCATAATATCAAGACTGGTAGATTTGTGCGAAGGATATATCCCTAAATATCCGTAACTTTCAATCATCATCTTACGATATTATAGGACTTATAATTGTCTCAGATTGTTAAGTAACTTCCATATCTGAGTTCCTAACTTATAGGGATTTAACTCAACAATAATGGGATGATAATCTCTCTCAGGATATTAATCCTAAATACCTACATTCAACACAGATTGCCTTACAATTCTATACACGCTTTATAAATATCAGGGTAAGTAACCTAAAACAGGGATCAGTAGATTATTCACTGCATAATACCCTACTTGTGCATAATTTGACTTTATCATTGGAGTCCCTTTGTAGGTACCTACCCCCAGTCTTAGTACGCCATGCCGCTGCTGCTCAAGGAGGAAACCACCGCTACCTACCTACCTCAAGTACCCTCTGAAATCCACTTCAGAACATTGGCGTCGTCTATGGGAAACGATAAACTTCTAATCTCACCCAACTATAATGAACACACGATACTCTAGAAGGGACGTTGCGCAAGCCTCCACCAACCAAAGACAGGGACCAGCAACGCAGTGCCCTCCCCATCTAGTTCCACCACCAGTTACTGAAGCCTTTGCTGTGGAAAACCAAGCGCTTGTCCCGAAACATCTACTTGATGGCCATGAGACTTCACTTTTCGATGAAAGTCCTCATCCATTGCGCAGAGTATCTGTGAGAGACAGACTTGGCCGCCCAGGAGAAGCACCCATCAACGTTGTTCAAGGGTCCAAGATCCTGGTATAGTCAAGCCTGGTCCTCCCGAACGATGATGCTACTGACTGCGTGTCTACCCAAGGCACCATCTATTTCGAGGTGACCAAATACCGCCTCTAAGAATTAGTGACTCAACAAATGCAGCAGATTAATGAACAACGTCGTTAGCTAGACGACCAACGTCGTCGGCTAGACGAGTTAGAGAGATCTATACACGAGGATAATGATAACTGAAGGCGGAATGCAGCCCATAACCAGAGAAGGCCACCACACGATGAAGCCAGCAACGCTATTGGAAACAACATCCCAGCCCTCAAAGGCCAACAACGGCCTTTCTCAAACGAGTAAATGGCATATAGAGCCATACGAAACTTTAAGTTTCCCTTTAACAAGAAGCCCTACGATGGGACAACGGACCCTCAAGAACACTTGGACCCTTACACTCTGTCTTTACAGTTAATTGGGGGATCCCCAGAGGTGCTGTGTCACGTCGTCCCCCTTTCCTTAAAGAAGGGTGCCCTCCGCTGGTTTGTCACCTTGCAAGTAAAATTTGTCATCGGATAGGATGACCTCACACAGCGCTTCCTGCTACACTACACCACTGTCAGGGACCAAGCCAAATCGATTGATTCTTTTTTTGGAATTCACCAAGGGAGCAATGAGCACTTTCGCGAATACCTCAAGAGATTCAGTGACGCTTGCGCTAGTATAGAGAATCCAGATGACAGGATTGTTTTACATTATGCCCGGAACGACCTCTGAATTGAATCAGACTTCTTCCTGTCTTTAGTGAAAAAGAAATTAGAGATTTTGAATGAATTCCACTGCCACTCTCAGAAGTATATCGACCTAGAGGAAATCACTAAGGCTAAAGAGAGTTTGAAAAAAGGTGAGCTCATTCACCAAAAGAGTAATTGGAACTCCAACCAACCTAGAAATTCCTTTAAGGGCGAGGCATAACGGCTGAAGTATTCGGACTACACTCCTTTGAATGCCCTAAGAGAAACGATTCTCATAGAGGTGCTTTGAACTGAGTTCCAGAATATTAAAAGGCCGCCTCCCTTGAAGAAACAGGCTCAGAAAGATCATTCGAAACACTGTAAATGGCATAAAAGCTATGACCATAAAACAAAAGAATGTTATCAGCTTTGTGATGTCATTGAATCCCTGATAAAAGAGGGACGGCTGCAGAAATATATCAGTGGTTTCCGAAACAATGATAATCGCAGAAGACAAAGGAACCAAAGGCGTAGTCATAGCCCTAGGTGAAGTCCGACTCCTTGTCAAAGGAGAAGAACCCGAAGCCCCACTAGAAAATCTCGGACTCCGCCTCACTGCGATATCGAAAGCCGGCAAGATCGAAACCAGGATACTCAAGGTGGGGCTAATAGAAAAGATCATTTAGTGAGTACCATCACCGAAGAATTTGTAGGTGGAGGCTCATCCAGTAATTCTAGAAAGACAGCACTACGGATCGCGGTATTAAGCGTTTCTAGCTCTACACGCAAGCCCCGTGCTGAAGATAGGGAAGGGTCACTCATCTCATTTTTGAGCAAGGACTACAACGATATTATCCCGGATCACGACAACCCACTCATCATCTCCGGAATAATATCTAACATTGAAGTTCAGCGTATCTTCGTCGACCAAGGGAGCTCGATAGACATAATGTTTATGGACACCTTTGAGAGATTGGAGTTCCCCGAGTCTGCATTAACCCCATATGAGGGCGAGCTCACAGGATTCCCTGGAGAAAAGGTCACTCCCGTCGGTTACTTCAAAATATTCCTGACTCTAGGGGATGACAAAGTCCACAGGACCGTCTAGGTCATATTTTTGGTTGTAGATTGCCCATCAGCATACATTATTTTAGGTCACCCCACTCTAAATGGCATTGCTGCTGTAGTGTCTACCTTTCACTAGGCCATGAAATTTCTTAATAAGAATAATGAGGTAGTCATGGTTAAGGGCGATCAAATTGCAGCGCATGCAGAACCTCCAAGAAAACTAGGACACACACTTCTAGTGCGGGTCTGGATCAAGTCAACATCCTCATGACCGAGCTAGATGTTAGTGAAGAGATTCGGGGTACCAAACCCCAGTTAGAAGGAGAGTTGCTTCTGCTCTAGCTAGGTAACAAGCCTGACCAAGTCACCAAGATAAACGCAAATCTGGAAGAACAGGAGAGACGTCAGCTAATAAAGCTCTTACAAAAAAATAAGGACCTATTTACATGGACGTCCTTTGACATGCCTGGGCTTGTGCCCGTTTTCATCTACCATCATTTGTCCATTAAACAGGATACGAAGCTGGTCTCCTAGAAGAAAAGAAAAATTAGCCCTAAGAGACAATAGATCATCGAGGAGCAAGTTAAAGAGCTACTCGGTGCTGACTTTATCAGAGAAATCTCATACACTACATGGCTCTTTAATGTGGTCTTGGTAAAAAAATTTGAGCGGAAAGTGGAGGATGTATGTGGACTACACGAACTTAAACAAGGCTTGCCCTAAGGATCCATACTCCCTCCCTAACATTGACAAATTGGTGGATAGCTCTTCTGGCTACTATCCTTCATGGACGCTTACTCTGGATACAATTAGATCCCAATGTACCCCAGAGATAAAGATAAAATTGCATTCATCACTGAAAATGTAAGCTACTACTATAAGGTAATGCCATTTGAATTGAAAAATGCAAGAGCCAACTATCAACGGATGATGAATAAGGTTTTCGAGGATCAAGTGGGGAGAATACTTGAAGTCTACATTGACAATATGATCGTCAAAATCCCATAATCTGGATCACACACCTTGGACCTTAAAGAAGTGTTCGTGCAGCTGAAGAAGCACAACATAAGGCTAAATCTAGAAAAATGTGCATTCGGGGTCCAGGTAGGCAAGTTCTTAGGCTTCATGCTGACTCATCGCAGAATTAAGGCAAATCCAAACAAATGTCAAGAGGTGCTTGACATGCATAGCCCTCAGAATGTGAAAGAAATTCAGTAACTAATAGGACAGGTTGCAGCCCTCACATGCTTCCTCGCTAAAGTTGCTCACAAATCTCTTTCCCTCTTCAAGTTGTTAAAAAAAAGGGGACTAGTTTTGAGTGGACTTAAGAGTGTGAGGACGCTTTCACGTCTTTCCCCCCATACTGACCAGGCCAGCACCCGGTGAGATATTGTACCTGTATCTCTTGGTTCATGAAGAGGCTATAAGTTCGGTGCTTATTGGGGAAACGGTTGATGGGTAAAAGCCAGTTTATTATGTGAGTAAGGTGCTGCAAGGTCTTGAGCTCCGATATCAAAAGATAGAGAAGGTTGCATTTATCCTCGTCATCATGGCTAGAAGGCTCAGGAAATACTTTCAATGCTACCCAATAGTGATGAGGATGGATTAGTTAATCCGCCAAATATTACACAAACTGGACCTAGTAGGAAGAATAGTCGTCTAGTCCATCAAGCTTTTCGAATTCATAATTGCATATGAGCCCAAGATAGCAATCAAGGCATGGGCACTCTCTAACTTCCTTGCTGAGCTCACTTCAGACCCCGGTGATCTTGACGGAGTATCATAGGTCGTATTTGTTGACAGATCCTCTAACTCCAAGGGGAGTGGTGCCCGGGTAATCTTAGAGCAACAAATATTACACTTTATAGTGACTCTCAGCTCGTAACATCCCAGATTCAAGGCAATTATCAGGCTAAGGATCCCCTCTTGCAGAAGTACCTAGCAAAGGTACAAGGGCTCCTCAAAAGCTTCCAAACGGTGAAGGTGGAGCATATACCTCGAGAACAAAATTCCAAGGCCGACCTCTTGTCCAAGTTAGCTAACACAAAGAGTTCGGGTAACAACCGTTCAACGGTCCAAGAGACCCTATCGTAACCTTCCATTGATGCGAATTAAAAGTTATAAACCCAAGTGCAGGTTATTTCAAGTAATAAATTTTCGAGAGTCCGAGATCGATCCACAAGGAATTGATGAAGAAAAATTCTTTGACGTAAAGTAAATATTTTGTCACAACAATAAAAGTGATAAAACTTAGTCACAAATAAAACGGATGTACTTGGGTTAGGAGATCCACTGTTGGTAAATAAAACAAGGACAAGATTAATTCTTTATATAACTCAATTAGAATCCACACATAATGGAGGTTCCAATCAAAAAATACAACATTCAAAGTTCATTTAAGATTATATACGTAATTATATTATGATTCCTTTAATCATCTATTAACACCACCACTTATAAATGGGCTCAAGCATTCATTGTGCCAATATTTTGTCTACAACAAATCAAGATCTCCACTTTACAAGAAGGGTTTCTAAATTGACTAAAAAAAAATACAATACATATAATGACCACTTGATAATATATCATTTAAGCACAAGAAAGAGATTAATCAAATCTTATTTCATTACCAAGAGCTTCACCTTTTCACCTAAGTAAGATAAAAATTAGTTACTTATAGACAAGAAGAAAGGAAGAGAGAAGAAGAAGAAAAAGAAGAACATAACTTCAATTTAGAACAAAAGAAAACTACAACAAGATAACAAATAACACAATAGCATGATCTTGATAACTAACACCAAGATTCATAAATGATCAGCTAATGCTCCCTTTTATATAGGATAAGGGATACAAAATGACAAGGGGGCTGATTCATGAATGAGTGGATGAGTAGAAAATGAGTGAAAAATGCTAAATGACTTTTGATGAGTGAAAAATTATTGAGATTCTTTGTCTCTGAAATCATTCAGTGCTAAACTCATTGCATTCATCATATTTTCATCAAGTGGTATTCATGAAAGTTGTAACCCTGGATTTTAGCTTTCAAATACCGTTAGTTTGAGCCCAAAATCATTCCTACAGCTCGAGATATGATCCAATCACTGCACACTACTCAGGCCCAACTATAGCTCCTCAGTTCTGACTTGTAAGCCCAATATATCCTCTAAGAAATCCAATTTGGGTCTTGTGTTCTTCATGAAAGTTGTACATATGAGTCTTAACTTGCAAATACCAAAATTTCAGCCCCATTCAGTTCTTAAAGCCCAAGTTATGCCTTGATTACTGCACACTGTTCAGGTTCCAATCACAAAACTCGTATTCTAACTTCAAAGCCCAATTAGTTCAACTAGATGTCCTATTTTAACCTAGATCTCTTATGAAAGTTGTATAGCTTTCTTTTATCTTTCCTACAAGGTAAAATACATAATTATTAGATATTTAGAACTCAAGATATGACCAAAATACAAAAACAATATAAGACGTAAATCATGCTGAAAAAAAATTTAATTAAGTCCAATTTGAGTCCAAACTTACAAAACATAACCAAGCTCAATCAATAAAGTACATAGAGAGTGTAAATGACTAAAAATGAGGGTTTATTAATGTATCAAATATGTGATTGTCATCCATCATGAACTCAATCATTTTCCAAGTGGAAGAACCAAAGTGTACTTAGATCACCCCAATAACAAAATATTTGCAGTCCGGCGTCCGTACTGAAGATCTAAAGGAAGCCTCCAAATTAGTCAAGACCACAGTCTAATACACCATCTTTGATGGGCAGTTATACCGGCGTGAATTCTCTTCACCTCTCCTTAAATGCCTCACGCCAAAAGAAACAGAATATGTACTGAATGAGGTCCATGAGGGGAGCTACAGATACCACTTAGGAGGCAAAGCTTTAGCTTTAATAGCACTCAAGGCAGGATACTACTGCTCTACGATGGATACTGACTCTATTGCGCACGTCCAAGTCTGCGACAAATGCGAACGGCACTCAGACCATTATCATGCTCCACTTGAGGAGCTAACCACAACGTCCATCCCTTAGCCATTTTATAGTTAGAGTATGGATATTCTAGATTCGTTCCCTCAAGCACTTGGGTAAATGAAATTCTTGGTGGTAACCATCGACTACTTCACTAAATAGATTGAGGCAGAACCCTTAGTCATTATCACTTCTGCTTGGATACAAAAGTTTAATGGCACCACATCATTACTAAGTTTGGAGTCCAGGAATCCATTGCGATGGATAACGGGACACAATTCAAAGATAAGGGGTTTGAAGAGCTGCTTGCCGATTTGAAAATTAAGTATTACTGTAGCACTATTAAAAACCCCCTGGACAAATGGATAGGCTGAAGCCACTAACCGGGTTATTGTTTGCAGACTAAAGAGAAGTTTGGATGAAGCTAAAGGAAACTGGGCTGAATAGTTAGACCACGTCCTTTGGGCCTACTAGACCACACCCCACTCCACAACAGGAGAAACTCCTTTTAAGCTCACTTATGGATGTGAGGCTATAATCCTGATAGAGATAAGAGAACTTAACTGGCGCTTTCAACACTTCTTTCTAACAGTAACCCCAGATTGATCAGAGAAGACCTAGATCTTTTGGAGAAAAGAAGGGGTATTGCTCACATACGTGATGCCGCCATCAAGCAGAGGACGACAGCACGTTATAATCTAAAGGTTGTCCCTAGGAAATTCTAACCAAGCAACCTAGTTCTTCGCAGAGCTGACATCAAAGGTAGGAACACCTCCCAAGGGAAGTTAGCTCCCAACTAGGAAGGCCCCTACCATATTGTGATCAGCACTGGTAAAGGAGCTTACACGTTGGAAACACTAACAGGCAAGTCAGTCCATAACTTCTGGAATATGGACAAACTTAGTTTACTTCATGTTTGATCTGCCCCAATTTCTATGGGAGCACTTTGTATGGACCTTAGTCATTTACCAAATCAATAAAGCAAAATGATTTTTACATATACATACCTGCTTCAACAACTATAATGTGAATATTGGCAGCTTGGATAGCGAAATCTGTGTCCAGCCATTATGGTACCAGCTGTGAGTTGTCTATGTTAAACAGGTCATGCAATAAAAAAATTCTAAGTTTTGGGAGAATTCGTGCACTAAACCTTAAACATTAAAAGATCCCAGCAAGGACCGCTTAAAATTAAACCAAAGTCGCAAAGGATCCTAAGTGCCAAAATGATTGGTGAAGGACCCCGGACAAGGTTTTCTATGCCTAAGTCACGTAGGATCCAAAGAGCCAAAACGATTGGCGATGGACCCCGGACAAGGTTTTAATCATATTATACTAAAGTCAAGCAAGATCCTAGAAGCCAAAGCAATTGGCAATGGACCCGAACAAGGTTTCTTTTAGTTAATACCTAAGTCCTAAAGGGAACTCCAAGTCCACAAACGCGAATAGCATTGGACCCTGGACCATGGTACCCTCACTAAAAATTTCCCAAGTTCATGAAATAGTCATAAAATGTTTGTAAAGAAAACACCATAATAGGCGTTGGACCTAAAATGGACTAAGGGAAACAAACAAGCAGGCAGAACAAAATTAAAGGCAAAAAGAAGTAAATTAAGTACCCCAATATCTAGGGTAATTGTCTTTACAAATTCAATACCCTATGCAGGGGGCAAAAGCAGTAGCTAAAAAACATGTCTAGTCCTTGCCAACATCAGGACCTCGGGCAACGGTAGACGAAACTTCAACAACACTTGGATTCTCCGGAGCAGCATTGGGAAGCACGAGGCAGCCATCTTGGATCACCCTCCCAATATCCGGCACATCTAGGGCCAAAGTAACTTAGGGATTGAAGAGCTAGACGTGGTAAATGGCATTTTGAAACTACTCCTCAATGATATTTATGCAAATAGTGAGTAGCTGCCAGACATCACCGTGCAAAGAGGTCGTCCCTATTTCAAGTTGTTTGTTCTGAGCTCGAAGGATTTCATTTTCGGTCCAGAGTATAGTTACCTCCCTCTGAACCTCCACCAAGATGGCCTTCTTTTGCTTCACAGTATCCTTCAAGGCCGCCACTTCACTCTCTAATTCTCAGGTCCGAGCTTCAGCGTCATTCTTGGTTTTCTCAGCTTCTTCTTTGGCTTTAAGAGCTCGATTTTTGCCCTCCTCGACTGATGCTACTCTCTTCGCCATTTCCCGATCATGCTCCTCATAGGTCTGCTCTAGGTATCGAGCTTCGGCAACAAAATGAAGACCATAAGTTTGAAAAGACAAGAAAGTCTCATTCGTGCTGTGTTGGGCAAGATGGTTTGTAACTTGTCCGTCTAGATGGTTGAAATCTACGAACTCCTGAGGATTTGAATCCTCGTGGTACAAACTAATCAGGTCAGCGACCTCTTCAATCGCCACCCTTTTCCCTCGGTCGTCCGCCCTACCGTCACCAATAGCCCTCCTCTTCCGTCTCTAGAGTGGAAGTGTAGGAGAATCATCCAGCTGAATCGGACCTTCTTCGACCATTGGCTCCGTAAAAAAGAGGAGGCGGGGAGGGTGGCGCAGAAACCACATAGGCGTTGGATGGCCTAGCCGCATTCTTGGCCTTCAAAGCTTCAAGAATCGCCAAGGCAATCCTAGTTGTCATCTAAGCCAAACTTCCTGCAAAATCAACAAAGAATCAGAAACAAAATACTATTTCAAGATATCATAAAGAGCATATATACCCAAATATAGATGGCGACCTACACTACCTAGAATTTCCCAAAGTGTCACGTCATTTAGGGTATCCAGTATATCCTTAGTAGGAATCAAACTGATCTATTTGACCTACATTTCAAAGAAGTTAACATATTCAACCTCATCGTCATCCAATTGGTGTCTCTCCTTTTCAATTAATTGAGTGGGAACATTTCATGCCGCCTGATTCCAGTATAGACTGAATTTTATCTCTATGTTGTCTTTTAGCCATAAAGGATGGGTTCCAAGAGCTACCATCAACTTAAAAAACTTGTCCTAGAAGTCTTTGTAGCTTTATTGGTAAACATGGAAGACCTTCCGCCCTTGCCGTGATCGAACTGAAAGCTAAGACTTTTGAGAAGCATTACTGCCCTGCAGACAATATCAGGTATGGAAGTAGAAGAATGCCTACTTCAAACACCAAAATTTAACCAATATACATATCCTTTCAAAGGCGAGAATGTTTGCCCAGCCATTGCGATGAATCTGGGAAGGGGCAGCTTGAAGAGTTTGGAGAATGGTCGGCTGAAAATTGTTGAAGGGAAGCCGGAGCCTAAACCGAACGAAGAAGTCTTTATACATGTACATGAAATGCTCTCCCGCCTGATGAGTAGAGCACACCCTTTCGCTATCTGGGGATAAGATTTCGAATTCGTGGTCTTGTTCAGTCAGCATCAAGTAGCCCTGAAGTTTTTCAAGTTGTACTCCAGGTTGGAAATCGGATATCCGATCATAGGCGTCATCCATAACCCATAGGTATACTAACCCCGGACCCCGTCGAATACGGACATGGTCTTCAACTGGCTCCCAAGATGCTAGATCTGGTGCCTCAGGCCTAGCCAATCTCCTTCGTCTAGCCATTAAGTTCCTAGAAATACCTACAGGTACCGGTGGTCAGAATCAGTCAACTTTAAAGATTCAGACATAGAGGAGGGCAAACAAAAAAAAATTGCTCATGCCTATGCACTGGCCTCTGCGCCCACCAAGGCAAAAGCCTTAGAAGGATACCTCCACCGCACGTGGTACAAGGGAAGAAGTGTTCCACAGGGCAACGCCATTGAAAAGATGGGAACTAACATTCCCACCTCCTTTCATGAAGAGGAAAGGAAATGCAATCCAAAAAGGAGTGCATGATTACTCTATGACTCAAAGGTAGCTGAAGCAAATGAAAGAGAAGAAATACTTTGAAGAGAATGAGATTACGTGGGTAACTGGGAATCTAAATTATCAGAGAAAGTCAAAAATTACTCTCATTTGCTATGAAATCTTCCAGAAATCACCTCAGGTAACCGAATTTAAGAAAGGAATAATAAAAATGAAGAATGAAGGTCTTAACCCCTACTTATAGAGGCCAGATGATTAGGAGGCAATTTCGTCCTAGTAGTTCAAATTTGAAAAGATACTCATCATGGTGCGTGAAGCACTAAGCACGTCTGCCTGACCAATGTGTGCTACGTGGCCTTCACAACTGTCATGGCAGTTGAAGGGATAGTTGCACAACAAGCCAAAAGACATGTAACCTTCATGAGTTGAGGCCAAAAATTTTCCACAGATCATAAAATTTTTCTATAGACCCCTACAATTCAAAAAAAGTTAAATGGTTGATCACAAATGGCAAAGATAAAATTCTTAACCCCGTGAGGAATACGGAACCTAGGGGCAGGAACTAAAGCTTGTCACTTCATCTTTCTAACCAAGAACCAAGTTAGGGGCAACTTAGCATAACTACAGGGCGAGCATTGGACTCACCCCAGTAGAAAAAGAGCAATACGGATAGTGGAAAAAAGAAGAGAATATACAAAATAGAATTCAAAACCAAATTTTATTCATTTATCTCATTTCATACATCATCAACTTTTACAATAATAGAAGAAAAAATGCATCAAAAGTGTTCACAAAAGAGTGATCGCTAGGAACCTGAGGACGGAACCAACATCACCGTCAGAACACCCTGGGTCACTATCACATCCACAGTTCCTCCAGAACCCAGCACCGATCTCTTCCCTGTTGATCAGGCTTTGAAGAACTTTGTTAAACTGGAACAGAACACTGCTTCTGAAGTCTAGAGTCGCTGCCAATTCTTGCCTCCTCCACAGTGATAATAAGGGTTGGCATCTGCTTTTGAGCGGCCCCAAGTTTCTCCAAGAAAATTTTCCCTTCCAAAGGAGCCGCCTTCCAGCATAGCCGCCCTTAGAGGATTTTCCAAAAAAGGCTGACTTTGTGCCTCCAAATCACTCAAGAAGGAAGAAAGACAACAATAGAGCGTCTCTGAGTGCCTCCATACATCAAGGCAGAAACCTCACTTCATCCTAGCAACACGGGGTAAATCAAACACTCCCATGTACACCGAGAGAGAAAGACTTATGCCCCCCAAATGCATGCTGGCATAGATATTACGCTGAGAAAGAAAGGCCTCCACCAGAGGAATTGATTGTAGGAAGGCAAACATTTTCAGAGATTTTGGGAAGAACAAGAAGATGGTCTTCATAGAAGACAAAACCCTCCATATATGTGCAAAAAAAAAAAGAGGAACTACTCTCTAGAAAAAAATCAATCTCAAACGAAGTCACAGAGCAAAAGGAATAAAGGAACACAACGAAAGGAATGTTAGCTTCAATGTAAACATTCTCTATTTATAGAGAGAATGAAGCACTCTGATTGGCCCAATAAAAGATGAACTAATCGCATGATGGCAGCCATGTTTAATGCTCACAGTTTCAGATTGGTCACAAGAGCAATGAGTAGTTGGGAAACAGTATGAAACTGATATCCTCTTAAAAAGATATTTAATTCTCAATAAAGTCAGGGCATCAGTTCCCTGGAAAATCTTAGACTGATACCACCTGCAGAATCAGAGATTGCGTGAAGAGTACTCATGAGACCTCGCGTACTACCTGTGAGGGCAACTTAACGCACCTCGAATGATAGAGTAACAAGGCCAGACTTCGGACTTACACGTCAACCTCGAAGGTATGCTAATGTTTTATGGACCTCGGCCCTCTGCGTCAAACATCTAAGATCCTACATCAACACCAAGACTCATTTGTTCATTGCATGCCTTGTGATCCATATAATACTTATATCTTGACACTCGGCTGTTCCATCCAAGCGCCAAGCTGAGGGCAACTGTTCTAGATCATAATCCAGGATCTCATCTAGCGGATCGACCCGACACGTGTACAACTGGACTCCGCCCCTGAACGACAAGTTAGAGCCTTGATGGTAGTCCGGACCTAAGAGCCATGCCCGTTGAACAACATTGGGCCATAATATCAAGACTGCTAGATTTGTACAAAGGATATATCCCTAAATATCCGTAACTGCTAATCATCATCTTATGATATTATAAAACTCATAACTATCTCAGATTACTAAGTAGCTTCCATATCTGAGTTCCTAACTTATAGGGATTTACCTTAACAATGATGGGATGATAATCTCTATCAGGATACTAATATTAAATATCTGCATTCAACATAAATTGCCTTACGATTCTATATACGCTCTATAAATATCAGGTTAAGTAACCTTAAACAAGGATCAATAGATTATTCATTACATAATACCCTACTTGTGTGCAGCCTAACTTGAGCGTTGGAATCCCTTTGTAGGTACCCACCCCCAGTCTCAGCACGCTCTGCCACTGCTGCTCAAGGAGGAAACCACCGCTACGTGCCTACCTCAAGTACATTCTGAATCCACTTCAGAATAGATATAAATTCTTTGACACTAGGAAATGGGAATGAAAACTAGTGTCATATGTGAAGTATGAACTATACACTTGATAAACGTTGCTCTTCTCCTTACTAACTTGATGAAGTTCTGTTGCTTATCGCATTCTGTCTTAAGGCTTAAAATTCACAAGGGCTGGAATTTAAAAGTTAAGAGGGTTGCAAAGATAGGTGAATATGAACTGAGGAAACTATTTTGAATCCTAAAATGGCATCTCTTTACGAGTTAGGTTTTGCTATAGTTGCATGCTATTGGGTTGCTCTTGTTCTAGGTACTTCAATGTGCTTGTTTGGATAATTGGCGGTGAATGATTTTTTAGTAGAATTGATTTTAGAAAAACTAGTTTGGTATTTAGAGGCACTATATCTATTTTTCAAATAGGTTGTGAAATGAGTGAGCTTTGAGATAGTTCCCAAATGCACTATATGCAACATAAGTTGCTCATACTAGGTATTGTCCTTTTAAGCTTGGTCTTCCTTGATCCAGTTCTGTTGTTTTATTTGTAGGTAATTTTGTCTTAGAACATGCTTGATAGAGATAAGTGAAGATATAAAGTAATACAAAATAGAAATAGATGTGCTATTTAACACAACACATAGATCAATATATTAAAACAACAGAAATAATAGTTAATAGTTAAAAGTTTGAAGTCTATAGATCAATCTTACTAACTCATAGACGTCGCGTTGCGGTGCTGTGTGAGCAGAGGTGGTGGCTGGGAGTTTGGGACGAAATGAAAGCAACAATGGTGGTGGCTGGACTTGGGACGAAACAAGAGGAGAGGTAGTCACGTCGTTGGGGAGAGAGGGCTGAGAATGAGAGGTGGGAGCAGCAACAGGGCGCTTAGGTAAAGGGTTCCTAATTTGATATTTTGCAGAGTTGCAGAAATGAGGATTATTGGATCGGGTTCAAAGAAAGAAATGAAGGAAATGACAATAATATGCCCAAAACAACGTTGTATTACTCAAGAAATCGGGTGGTTGGGTCAGATCTTTAGGTTGGTTTCTTGAACCCGTCACTCAAACCAATAATTATATAAATTTTTTGAGTTTTTCCTGAATAAACTCGATGACTCGAACTGACCCAAAAATTTTATATTAAATTAGGTCAGGTTAATCGAGTCATGAAGTCGACTCATACCCATATGCAGCCGTAGCCTTTGGACAATTTTCTTTATGGGCAAAGATGCCAATTGCCAAGGACATTATTTGCTTTCAAGCTCTTCTCATTAGTTAGTAGTTACTCACTTGCCTAATATTCTAGTCGTCTTGTTTCGTCCGTACTCTTCGCAAATGCGCATGGCAGTTGAGTCCAGGATGCAATAGTTAGGTCATCTAATTTTTTCCTTTTTACAATTAGAATTAGGTCGTCTAATCCATAGTTTTTTATTTTTTTATAACATATAATCGTTAGTTATATGTTAACAAACACATTTTCTTTCAATAATAGATATGTAATATCTAAGATGCTAAATAAGTTGGGTGGGTCTAGGTCCAGTGCGTCCTGTGCAAGCCACTCTATGTCCCTTCTTTTAAAATTTAAATTATTAGGTAAACATGTACCCAAAAAAAATTATTAGGTAAACAGCCGTTAATAATAAATATTCAAATTAATAATTACTAGATAAAAATATTTTTAAAATATATATATTTCTAATATAACTCACAATTTTATACATATCAACTATTAATTTGAATATCTACCATTCTTCATAAAAAATAAAAATTAATTTTGACTTATTACAACACTTTATACCACATAATATGCCTCTTACAATTTCCAAACTCCAGTATGTTGGTTTGGATGAATTTTTAAAATAAAATCTTTTTTATGTTATCTATTTAAAAAATCTTTTAAAAAATAAAAATTATTTATATTTGAATGTAGTACTCGACTTATTTTTTTTAGATTTACTATTATTTAAATGTAAAAATATAAAAAGATATTTTTCAATGGTAAAATTACTTAGACATATCTGAAAAAAGTTTCAAAACTCCAAAATCCATCTTTAAAAAAAATATTTTTTTAATGTTTTTTTAAAATTCATCCAAACATGTTAAAAATTAGCAAAAATAATTAATTTTTTAAAGAGATTTTTTTAATCTAAAAAAGCACATCCAACCAAACTCTTCCTCTTCTACTCTCCTCTCATCTTTTGCTTTTTCTTTTCCTCTATCTCAAATTATATTATAGCATTATCAAGATGAGAAATAATCACCCAATAGTACTTTTTTAAAAATCAAATTCTGCCATAAAAAAATAAGTTTCATTTTTTTTAATCAAATCATGAAATTCTTGAATCAACCTTTTGACATAATTTATTATAAATAATTTAATTTAATTAACATAATTCAAGTTAGTAATTTTACCATACTACTTGGTGAAAATTTCTCCCACCATCTCGTACTCATTTTTCTGGCCTGAGTTGTACTACATAATTGTTATGAATGAAATAATAAAGGTTTTGCTATCATGTATCTTTACATGTTTAGGAAATTAAAATAAAAAATTAAAATAAAAAAAAGTATTGAATGTATTAGAAATTGAAAAAGCTGTACTATTTAATACTTACTATAGCATTAGACAGAATTAAAAAAATTAGATGTCAAATTACACATAAGTATATTGGTATTTATATACAAAAGTGGTATATTGAATAAGTAAATATATTGAATAAGTAAATGCTAATTCCTATGAAGTGATAATTACAATATATAATAATCATCCATTATGAGTCAGGTATGAAACATGTGAAGCATGTGAAACATGGCTTAATTCTAACACTCTCTCTCAAGTTAGAGCATATATGTCATGTACGTCAAACAAAAAAAATTAACCAAATTTCCTCTAAGGGACTTAGTAAATATATTGGCTAACTGTTCATTGGAGTTGACAAAGCTAGTAGTAATCTTACCTGAAAGAACATTTTCTTTGACAAAATGACAGTCAATTTTTATATGTTTGGTCTTTTCATGAAAAATTAGGTTAGAGACAATATGTTAAACAACTTGGTTGTTACAAATTAGTTTTATTTCCTTAACGTCTTCTAATTTCAGTTGCTTAAACAATTGCTTTAGCCATGTAAGTTCATATGTTGTTGCTATCATAGCACGATACTCAGCCTCTGTGCTGGATTTAGCAACAATATTCTACTTTTTACTTCGTCATGAGATTAAGTTACTTCCAACAAAAACACAAGACCCTGAGGTTGATCTTCTATCTGATGGTGAACCCGCCCAATCAACATCAGAATAGCCAACAACTTGAGCATTGTCTTTGTTTTCATAAAGTAACCATTTTCCTAGTGCACTCTTGATGTATCTAAGAATGTGAACCACGACATCTCAATGACTATCACAATAAGCATTTAGAAACTAGCTTACCACACTTACAGCAAAAGTAATGTCTGGTCTAGTAATTGTAAGGTAGTTAAGTTTACCAACTAGATGTTTATATCTATCAAGGTTTGTTAGTGGCTCCCCCTAACCTGGCAACAACTTGATGTTAGGATCCATTGGAGTATCACTAGGGCGGTAACCCAACATACTTGTTTATTCAAGCATGTCTAAAATATATTGTTTTTACGTGATGACAACTCTTGTATGAGACTGAACAACCTCAATGCCCAAAAAATATTTTAGAGGGCCCAAATCTTTTGTCTGAAAATAGTTTGACAGATGTTGTTTTAGATCTTGGATACCAGCCTCATCATCCCTGTGAGGATAATGTCATCTACATGAATAAGGTAGATACAAAGGCCAGGTAAAGAGTTCCAGAAGAACATAGAGTGATCAACTGCATATTTAGTCGTGTCGAATTGTTGCATAATAGAGCTAATCTCCCAAACCAAGGGTAAGGAGATTGTTTAAGTTGATAGAGAGATTGATGTAGTCGGTAGACTAAGTTTGGTGCTTCATGGGCAATAAATCCTGGTGGTTGCTGCATATAAACCTTTTATTGTAATTCACTATACAAGAAGACATTCTTGATGTTTAGCATATGAAGGGACAAGGAGTAAATAGCAGTCATGCAAGAAAGAGGCAAATTAAAGCAATCTTAGAATCCTCATAATCAAGGCCAAATATTTTTGTGTATCCTTTGGCCACCAAGCGAGCTTTCAAATGATCAACTTTCTCATCAGGACCTATCTTAATAATATAGACCCATCGACAACCAATAATCATTTTACCAGGAGGTAAGGGGACAAGTTCCCAAGTATCACTAGAGTGTAAAGCAGTCATTTCATCAACCATAACCTGTCACCATTCTAAATGAGATAGAGATTCACCTGTAGTTTTAGGAATAGAAACAGAGGGTCAAAGAGGACACAAAGACATAATAGGAAGGTGATAAACGATGATAACTCAAATGACAAGCATAAATAAGGTTAGGATTACGAGTAGACCTGATACCTTTGCGTAATGTTATTGATAGTTTTGGCACAGGAGGCAGAGCCGTAAAGTCTAATGGAGTAGAAGATAAGTCACAGGGAAGATTGGGAACTGGATTTAAAGCAACATGAATGTCTGTCTGATCAACAGGGTGTGGATATGGTCTCCAATAATATATGATGAAGGGAGGAGTCGGGACAAGTATGGGACTAACTTGAACAGGAGAAGGACAAATTGGGAGTAAAATGTTAAGATCATGATGGCCATTAGAAGCTGATGGAAAAAAAGGACGAGTCTCGAAAAAGCTGACATCAACAAGAGACAACATATCATTTGAGATCTAAGAAGTAGCATCAGAAACCTTTCTACAACCGAGAGTAGCCTAGGAAAAGGCACTTAAGGGATTTGGCAACTAATTTATTTTTTCTTGGAGTTAGGTCATGTACAAAATAAGTACAGTTGAAAACACAAAGAATGAGAGAATAGAGATCCTGGTTGGGAAACAACAGAGAATGGGGCACCTGATTTTGGAGGATAGAAGAAGGCATGCGATTAATAAGATAGCATGCAATCATGATTGCGTCACCCCAAAAATAAAGTGATGTATTGAAGTGAAGGAGCAAGGTACGAACAGTTTCAACTAGGTGTCAATTTTTTCTTTTGGCTACACCATTCTATTGTGGGGTATGAGCACATGACAATTGATGTAAAATGCCTTATGAAGTTAAAAAAGATTAAAACGAGGTAGAAAAATATTCACAGGCATTGTCACTTCGCAAAACTCTACTAGAGGTACCAAATTGAGTTTGGATTTCTGAATAAAAACCTTTAAATATGGAGGAAAAAAAAGTTCAGAGCGATTGTTCATTAGAAATAACCAAGTACAATAGAAAAAATCGTCAATAAAAGTAATAAAATATTGATAACCCAATGTAAAAGTGACACGACTAGGACCCCAAATATCTGAATGAATTAAAGTAAAAGGAGCATTAGCATGTTTATTGACTCTTTCAGGAAATGAATTGCGGACATGTTTTCCCAATTGACATGACTCAGACTCTAGTGTTGACACTTTAGAAAGACTAGGTACCATAACATGTAATTTTTATAGGTTAGGGTGTCCCATTGATGAACAATTTCAGGTGACTTAATGGCAAAACAAACAATACGAGATATTCAAACAGTGAGGTGATACAAGTCTTGAGACTCACGTTCTACTCCAATTGTCTATTTGGTACCCCAATCCTATACAAGAATAGTATCATTAACAAAGATAACAGAATAAGGTAAGGTATGAGTGGGTTTGCTTATAGATATCAAATTAAAAGAACAACCAGGTACAAACAGTACATAATCTAAAAATAGAGTGGGAAGGAGATTAGCTTGACCAATGCCTTAGACTTTGGTTTGAGAACCATTGGCTAAAGTAACACAAGGTAGTGTGTTTGTATAGGTAATGTGGGAGAAAATGGATTTGTTATCAAACATATGATCAGAAGCGCTAAAATGAAGGATCTAAGGTCCCAAAGATGAAGATTGTGAAAGAAAGGCTGCAGGATTACTAGTTTGAGTGACAGGTGTAGTGGACTGTATGACTGCCTTGAGTTAGATGTACTCATTATACTCAGCAGCAGAGAAGGAAACCTTATCAAATGAGTCAGATGGGACAACGTGAGCAACATTTACAGTTTTATACTGTTGGTTGACCTTGGTTCTGTACTGTTTCTCAATGTGACCAAATTTATTTCAAAAGGTGCAACGAGGATGAGTACGAGTACCCCCACAACCTCCACTCCGTCCACCCCGGTTGCTAGATTAGGAAACCAGTGCAGATGATTCAATAGGTGCATAGGATTGAGCAATAATTATAGGAGTTAAAAGATAGTAATTGGCTACCCCCACCATATAGAATTAGAGAAAATTGGAAGAATTGTGTGTCAATTTATACACAAATATATTGGTATTTATATATAAAAATGATACATTAAAAAAGTAAATACTAATTCTTATGAAGTGATGATTACAATATCTAGTAATCATCACTTATGAATCAGATATTAAATATGTGAAACATGTTAAATATGACTTAATACTAACACTTACCTTTTTTCATCTAAAATTTTCTATTTTGATTTTCCTAACAAATGTCCTTAGTTAAACGTTAATAATAATGAATCACAAATAAGAGTAGAAATAGGTCGATTGTCTGTCGAATTTACTACCGACTTGTCGACCCGACTTGTTCTTAAACAAATTTAGTAAAACTTTTTAAAAATCTATTTAATTAAAAAGGTTAGGCCTTAATCTATCTACTAGGTCTTTTAATCTTGACAAACTAAATTTTGACTTTTGTTTAACTATATATAATATAATATATATTATTATAATAATTATAAATTATAATTATAATTATTAATTTATTATAATATATTAATATATTTTTTGATTAAATTTTAATAAAAGTTAATAACTAAAACCTAAGTTAATAAGTTAAAATAGAAATAATATTTATTAACATATTTAATGTAATATATTTATTAGAATGAAAATAATAAGTTAAATACTCACCTCTTACTTTTATAGATATTTACTACTTTCTTATTCTATTCTTTAGTCAATGTGGGACTTGAAAATATATGTCTCTAATAATTTTGTAATTTGATATATTTTCAAGTTTCACATTAACCAAAGATTAGAGCAAAAAAGTATAAGTATCTGTAAAATTAAAAAGTAAGTGTTAAGTTATAACAAATATCTATTAACTTTAAGTAGACCCATTAACTTATTTTAAAACTTAAGTCTATTAGTCTATACAAAAACATATTAACCTATTTAAAAATAAATCTTTTAACCTATATAAAAATATATTAACTTATGTAAAAATAAAAATATTTTAAAAATAGACATATTAATCTATTTAAAAATTTATTATAAAATAAGTATTTAAATAAATTTTTAAATTAAATTAAATTTTAAAAAGATGAATCCAAACTCAAATCTTATAATTAAAATATAAATTAAATCTATTTAAAGTAAACTCTGATTTAACATTTTTTTCTATCCCTGTCACAAAGCACATGGTCAGCTAGCTGTCTTTGTCCCCTGAAAAGTTAAGAATTATTCTAAATCTTACTATTAAATCTTTAAATAATTTTTTTAATTATTAAATAAAAAAATATTATTCATGTATTAACTTTTTTATCATTTAATATTTTTGTATTTGATATTAAAAAAAATATTAAGTGAAATTTAAAAAAATATAGCAAAACTCTTTCCATAATATTACAACGTTTGCTCACCAACCTTTTCAACTTAATCGACGTTTCCAACTTAGAATATATACAATTAGGTTTTGTAATCAGATTTTATTCCATTGTGAATTCAATTTTTCAGATTCTGGTTAAAAGTTTCTATTTCTTTTTATTTCTCCTTTTTTTCCTCTTAATCTTCAAAATCAAACCAAGATCCTGTGCAAGCTGTCAAATTTTCCAATGTCAATTCCTCCTTGTTTTTTTTAAGATAGAATCCGTCCGTATCAGAAACACAAAGTCCCCCCTAACTCCAAACAGCTGCACAACCAAACTGCAATTAAACAAATTAAATAACATTAAATAAAAGAAATCAAAATAAATTTAAAAAAGGAAAAAAGATAAAGAATATACCTCGCATCGCACCCAAACACAAAGCAACTGGACCAACGATAACGAGCAGTCAACGGCGGTAACGGAACTGCCATAGGACGTAAAGAACGACGGAACCACGCAACCATACGGAAACTGGGCCGTTGACGGCAAGCATAACGGAATCATCAAATGCAATTTTTAGGCCTTCACTTGCTAATCTTAATTTGATTGGAATCATGTTATACTCGCAAATTAAGCCAGAGATTTGATTTTAATTTTAAAGATGGTTTCAGATTTGATCTTTTAGTTTAGAAAAAATAAAATAAAAAAATTGTCCAAAACTCTCCTTCGATTGCAAATGTCATGTACAACAAGCAATTCTTCAGTGTCCAGTCTCAAATCTTCGCCGGAGAAAAATCTCTTGCTAGCTAAATGCTTTGCCGCATTCCAACGCCGGTGGCAAAGCATAGATCCTGTAAGAACGAACCTGTAAAGGAAAAAAAATTCAGAAATCTTCCTCAGCCTTTGACATAGCAGAGAGACGACTCGGTTTCGGTTCGAATGCCGCTCTTCTTTTCAGTTGATGCGAAGATGGGCGAATAAGTGCTGTTAGGGCTCGTTTCACCCACTCGCCTTCCACACCTCCGATTCTCACCAGAGAGTTCTTCATCGCGGATCTACGCATGTTGAGCCGGCTCGACGGGTACGAATCGGCGGGGTGGCTTGTGCTGTTCTTGTGGAGGCTGCACCGGAAAGAACCGGGGTGCGTCGTGGGGGAACACATGCAGGTCTTCTTCTGAATCGAGATCGGGTGATGGTGGTTCTTCTTGGTGATGACGTGGCTTGAAACAACGCTCCGGTTCGGAGAGATGGACCGGTGGTCGATGGAGAACCGGACCCCGGAAGAAATAGAGGAGGTGTTGCACAAATTGACACGTGTAGGGGAAGCCGAGCGGTGATGGCTGTGAGGGTTATGGGGTTCGTTGAAGAAGCTGGAAGATGGTGACGAAAAGTAAGAGCTTGTGGAAGAAGCGAAGGTTGATGGTGGCGAAGAAAAATAAGTGTTTGATGTGTAATAGGAGCAGAATCTTCCAGAGGGTGAGAGAGAACGAAGCACCCGTCCGCTAGATCCTTTTCTTGAAGACGAGGTAGCCATTGTTGGAAGTGAAAGAAGAAAGAAGAGGCAGAGAAGGAAGAGAGAAGCGAAAGGGTAGAAGAGACTTTTCGATTTTTCTTCTCCTAAGTCCCCATTGGGTAGCTGGTTCGGCAAACCTAGCGAGTCTCAGAGGCTGGTTTTATAGGGTTTACCAGGATATGGTGAATGGTGATTAAGTGCAAGTCCAGGGGTATTCTCGTAATAGATGAAATTGTGTTAGTTAACTTAACCATGGTTAAGTTAAGTTGGTTCAGTGTGGGGTAGAGAATGAGTGTGGGTATTGTTTAGATTCTGATCAAATGGCTGGCGCAAATGCGACGTGGTTGCAGAAAACGACGAAAAGGTAGAACGTTCCTCTAACGGGTTTCCTCGGCAACCCCAATGGCTGCCACGTGTATGATGTTTAGGTAAATGGTCGAATGTTAATGTACGAGAAAACGTCTTCTTTTGTCCGTAATAACAGTGCTAATGCCATTTGTAACATTTCCTATGACTTTTTTGTTGTCACGGATCTTTTCGCCAAGGGAAATAACGGGATAGGATCCCCTCCTCTAGCAGGATAGGATCAATTAGTGAAAAATACACATATTATATATAGTATGTGTAATAAAAAAAATTATACATATTACATGTGAAATATATAAAAATATATATTTTTAATTAATAATTTTTTTTCTTATTTTGTATTAATAGGAGAGGATCTAATCTAAAAATAACGATGGTGTAACTACCAGAATAATCTTCCACGCGACGCGGGGGCATTAATGCTTGACCATGCTGCTACGCATAATTTATAGATTTGTTTTCCTTTATGTTATTTTTTTCATATAATTAAATAATATAAAAATAGATATAAATTATTAAAAAATTCATAAATTACAATTAAATTCTATTAATAAATATTTTTATATTTATCTCTTTTATCTACTTGATCATATAAAAAAATGACATAAAAAATTCAAATTCATAATTTATGATCAATCACTTTCATGTAATTTTGTATAACGTGATACGTATATGATACATCACAAATTTATTTAATTATTATTTTTATTTTATTATTTAATTTAATTTTATTATTTTATATTTATACAATTTTTATTATTTAATTATAATTAGTGTCAACTCATTTGTCACATAACTATATTATAATTCTGTCAAACTCATAATGGTGTAAGGAGATGTAAAGCTCGTGATATGTTATTCAAGGCTTCGTCCATTTAAGGGGGTGACTAGTTGTCCTCGTACTTTTAGCTATTGGATATGTCTAAAATTAAATCAGAATATCAGATTGAGCACATACTACATGTTGAATAGGTAATTGAGCGAAAGATTGGTATTTGCAAATTCACCCCTAAAAATAAAAAATCACAATTAGAGAATCCTAAATCAACACACTCAACCTCCCTGCCGACAAACAGCTCCGCCTCACCTCTGGCAAATCGCACCCTTTTGCCCGAGCCACCATCTAGTAGCTACCATCAAACTACACTAGAGCACCACCATCATTAGAGCACCACTGGAGCCACCACTCGGTTGTCGAAGCCGTTGGTGCCCATAACCACCATGATTTTGCCATCCCTAGCCTCACCGAAGATGTCATTGAGAAGAATCTTTGTGGTGTTGTTGGTTTGGCTTCAGCAACGTCGACATCGTTTTGCACCAGGGAGTTAAGGTTGGAGGCATGGTTGTTAAGGGGGAAAGCAAGGGGAGAATTGACGGCCCTGGCATTGGCCACACTACTGGCCACGAAATCCTGCTCGTGGCATCAATGGGCCCCGACATCGGCCACACTGCTTACCCGCGCTCACTGCAGCTTTCGACATGTGATGCGTGGTGGTGGAAGCAGATCGGTGAGGTACATCTGTAAATTCCACACGTAGTTAACCGGCTGGTCGAGCGCATAGTAGAAACAAGTTGGCGAGATCTTGCCTCTAACGAGATTGGGTTTAAATGATTGAGGTGGAATCTAAGGTATGGGAACGTGGTGGTGAAGATGCAGCGGTGCTCCGAGAGTTGATGCATGGTGGCGATGAAGAGGAAGACATTGTTCTCCACATGTTGCAGGATGGAGAAGACGTTGTCAATGGAGCCATGACGTGTTCCAGTTCTGGGTGGGTTGTTAGAACAACAACCTTGCTGAAGGTGGCAGGTCTCTTTGGCTAGCCGACGGTGAAATCTTATCCTTTGCAACCTCCTAGGAATGATTTTACAAGCCCTATAAAAGCATCCTTTTGCAATTACTTTTAATATAAAGACTTATTGGTAAATATAGGAATGAACTATTTTATAAAGGGTTTTACTTGTTAAGGAAGCCCAAATATAAAGCTTTTGATGAAAATAAGATAAATAGTAAATCTTTTTCAATAATGTAATAAATGTCTTGTTTTCATAAAAAAAAACTTTCTATTTTGATTTTTTTTAACAAGTGCCCTGCTCAGAATTGAGTTCTGAGTGTTACCTGAGAAGGTATAAAATGATGAGCTCCTTCGTGGTGGACCCGTGACCACAACGAACGAGGGGATGGGTACTTGCAAAAAGTACTCCGACGCTCAAATCAGTAAGTGCACAAAGAGGGTAGTGTGTAATGGGAATTAGCTCATACATTTTCTCCCTTGCTTACTATATTTATACGAGTGTTTTTAGGGTATGTGGTGTTTAAGCATTTAGTGCGTATTGAATGCTGCTACTTGGGGTCGTGGACACACGATCGTGGAATCCATTACTCACTTGTCCTTATTCTCTTGTCTATACGAGATATGATTAGGATTTGTTCCTATCGTTATGTCTAGCATTTAGGTTGCTTCATACATGTTGTACGTCTGAGTGCCAGCTTGGCAAGTCGAGTTGCTCCCAGTCTATGGACCCATAACCCGGTTCAAAATAGTTGTCCCCAGCTTGTCGCTTTGATGGGACAATAAAGTGTCAAGATACGAGTTCAATTGAAGCACATAGTGCGCGATGGACAAAGAGATTCAAGTTGTAGTGTCAATGTTGAATCTCATAATATTTTTCCCAAAAGGTCGAAGTCTGTGACTTATCATAGTAGGCTCCTAGAATTAATGAGCAAGGCTGGGATCTGAGTTGGATCACTCTACTTACGTCATTATTTCAGGTTCTGAGGTATATAACGAGTTGCCCCCTGTCGCGACTGAGATCTACGACGAGAGCGGCAAACAAAATATGATTTTAAAATAGAAAATGGAGTTACCACTAATTTTATTTGAATTAGAAAAAATTGGAAAACCTTTTATAAGAAAATAATCTTTGAAACCAGATTGGATTTAAGAGTCGATTATGTATAGGGAATGATGAAAATTTAATCCCACAACACTCCTAACACATCCGTGTTGAGACGATACCTTAAGTCAGTTGTGCAAAACTTGATAATCTCAAAATATATTTATTTTATCCATTTTGTTAAAAGATTAACTAAAAAGACAAATAATTTGTGAAAATTTAATTTTTGGCTTGACAGAATAGAGATTCTGCTCCTACATATTCCCAGGTGCATTGGGAAACTCAAAGTCACGTAGTTCTTTAAAAAATAAGTGTGGATTGGTTAATTTTAATTATGAAAAGAGAATTTTTGGAAAGGAATTTTGTTTGAAAAGCAAATCCATTTTTGCACAGGGTTCAAGTTAACATTAGACTACTCAATAAAATCTTATGATCCAAATGACATTGAAGATAGCATCCACTATTAAATTATTATCATTGGTCATTGCGTTGATTAAAAAAGGGTTTTCTTTTCTCTTTTCCTTATTGTAATTTTTTTTAAAAAAAATATTTGATCATGGATCACATAAAACAGATAATAAGTAAGACAAGAACCAAATGAAAAAAAAAACATCTTATTTCATTTTTCTTTTTTTTATCCTTATTTAAATTTACTAATATTAATCATATTTTCTATTTTTCTTTTATGTGTTTTTAATTTAAAAAAACCTTTCTTTTTGTCAATTTTTTTAAAAAAAGTTTTTAAACAAAAAAATGCAGGAAATAGAGGAACAAATAGGACTTGGTTTTCAATGGTGTAGAGAACATGGTGCATGGCTACTGCAAGGGTAATGCGCGACTACTACGCAAGTGGCACGGTCGACGACCAAGCTACGTCTCAAGTGGTGGAGTGTTGGCTTCACGATGGCTCTGAGCACGTGGCTCGTGGTTGGGGTCTTCATGGTGTTGATGCGTAAAACAGGGGGCGATGGCGGCTGGATCTGGCACGATGGTTGCCGGCTGTGGGTGAACACATTGGAGTCACAGTGAGGGTGGCTGAGATGGTGGCTCCAGTGGTTGAACGGTGCACTGGGTTTCTGGATGGACGACGCGGCTATGCGACGGTGGCCTCAGGTTCGTGGGTGGAGGAGTGGCTTTAGGCAACGGGAGCACGGTCAGGTGGTGGTTCGCAATTTCTGAGTTGTTGGCGATGGTGACAAGTAACCGCTACGAGGCTGACGGTGAATCTACAGGTGGAAGCTTGATGCTGCTAGGTCACAGTTCTGCGGTGGGGGCTGTTTGGTTGATGGGGGCTAGGTCGTGGTGGTTTCACGGTAGTGAAGGTTGGGGCACGTGGTGGTTGTTGTGGTTTATGGTGTGGGTGAGGTTGGTTATGGAGGGATGGATGGGTTGCTTTGTGTGGTGGCTTTGGGCTGCTATTTTTTGGGTGAAGATAGTGGTTGTTGAACGTAGTTATGGATTGTGGGTGCAGTGCTCAATGGTGGTTGATGGTGAGGAAGGTGGTGGGTGTTTTGGTGGTTATGGAGCGATGGATGGGTTCTTTGTGTGGTGGTGTGATGGCTTTAGACCGTTGTTTTTTAGGTGAAGACGGTGGTGGTTGAACGTGGTTATGGATTGTGGGTGGTGTGTTCAATGGTGGTTGATGGTGAGGAAGGTGGTGGGTGTTTTGGTGGTTATGGAGGGTGGTGAGAGGTTGAAGATGAAGGTGGGTTATGGATGTGGTGGAAGGCTAACGTGAATGAAGGTTTGGGTGGTTTTGATGGTGGTTTGGAAGGTGGTTGAAGATGGTGGTTTGGAGGATGAAGGCTACGTGAATGGAGTAAATAAAAAGGCTAGGGTATTTTCGTGGGATGGCTGTGTATCATTGTCTAAATTTGTCTGAATTTATGTGTGTTTTTCTGTGTCTAGGTTATGAGATTTATAGAAAGAAATTAAGTTTTGGAGAATGATGGTGGCTAAGGCTTAGGATGGGTAATGGTGGCTGCTAGGGTTTGGTGGCTACTAGGTTTCTTTCGGTGTTAAGTGGCATATGGGTTATGGGTTGGTTAATGGGTCGATGGATCATGTTATGAGACAAAAAGTTGGGCCATATTTTTTAATTTTTTTTTTTTTTTCTTTCTTTTTTTATTTTTTTTTGTTGTTTTTTTTGTTTTGTTTTGTTTTCTCTCTTTTTTTAAAAAAAAATGTTAATGTCTTGGACAAAATTAGGTGTTCACACCCCCACATGTAATTCACGGGGTTTGTCGAGTGGTTGATAGGAAAAAGTTGAGGTTTCAATGGCCAAGGTAAGTCCAACGCTTAATCTCGATGCCTCTTGCGTATTTGTAATGTTTATGTATTCATGGTGCCGAGATGGGTTCAACGCTCAACTCCGGTGTTCGTTTTACACAACAATTTGCTCGCATAGTTCACCGAGGCGAGTCTAACACTTAATCTCGATGGCATGACTTTGATTGGTTCAGGTATCCAGGAGCTCGCTTTCCTGCTATAGTCTGGGGTCCGAATTATGAATTCACCCCATATTTGGACCGAGATTCGTGGTATTGTTATATCGTGGTGTCTCATTAAGGGTCCATGATCTCAGTTAAGTGTTCTAGAATGCCATGTGTCGTTTCAATTTTTCACATTTTGTGCCTTATCCTTTGGGATGCTTTTGCTTAGAAATGATATGCCACGTGGTTGAAGAACAATGGAGACCTTCGTTTAAAGTTCGCAGTGTCATGATTAGCCGTTTTCCAATTTCAAAAAGAAAACCTGTTATGAGAGGTGCTTTGAATGAAAAGGCGTATCTGCCCCCATTAATGACGATAATTTGGGATGACTTTTTACACCTATAAATAAGCACTGGGTTTAACCCTTCCCACTCTTCACACATTCTTGCACTCCAGATTTTTCTCTCTTTCAACTTAGGTGATTTCCGGCGTCTTGGTTATGGTCGTTGGTGATTCAAGGCTTTTTCAGCACTTTATTCACCTTTTAGAAACTCTTTTCCTCCAAAACTCAAGGTATTCCTCATTTCATTCTTTCGATTTTTGCATTTTTTGAGTATTTAGTGGGGGGAAATATATGAGAGTGAGGAGAAGATGCAGAATAGTAGCCCATCAATTGAGGTCTTCAGTCCTCCTTCGTCTTCATCGCCTCAACCACAGCGGGGGCTTCAAGCACACAGTGGAGATTCTAATGAAGGTCCATATTCCTTAACTAGGGTGAGGATCTTTGAGGCATTCCGAAGGGTGGACCAAGCCAGAGAATTGGCAAGGCGTAAGCCGGCCCATCTGCTTTCTGAACTTATGACAACAACGAGAGACATGAATGATTCTTCCATGAGTGAGTCTTTAGAATTTGACTCGGGTGCATCCTCTGTTAGTATGGCACGAACCTAGAGGGTCATACCTACTGAGTGGAGGAGGGCTGTGCCTACAGAGCAGAAGGAGCTCATCTTTTTGCAAGACATAAACATATATTAGTAGGTGGATCATGAAGTTCTAGGAACCCCTTCCAAAATATAGACTGCCAAGGATGCTTATCGCAAGCAGTAATAGATACAACTCACTGTGGAAGGGCTCAGAGACTGGGAGTTTGTAATCCAGCACCCGTTAGAAGAAGAAAGGATATGCTCGACCCGTACGGATGGTAAGCATTTTATGGACATGTACATGGCTCTCTTACCTGAATTGGGGTGCGATTGTCGTTTACTGAGCTCAAGATGGGCGTTCTCAACTAATTACAGGTGGTGCCCACCTAACTTTTTCTGAATGCTTAGGGATTTATTCGGGCTTTCGAGCTTGTCTGCCAAGTCTTTGAGGCCGTACTTGGTCAGATCTTTCTTTTTCTTTTTTTTCTCAAATGATGAACTCGGGGAGCAACCAAATTGAAGGATGTGTCACACTACAAGCGCAGACCGAGCACGGGGTTTTCAAACCCTACTAAGAGACCTTCAAGAATTTTAAAAAGGACATTTTTAAGGTAGAAAGGGCTTTGTGGCTGAGGCCTTTTTTCATCACCTCGGAAGGTCAACCATGCTTCTACTTATACTGGATCGAGGATGGTTAGGGGTGGAGTAATAATGAGTTAGAGGCTCTGTCCTCTAAGGTTCCTTATCCCGAGGCTATGGTCCTAGGCTTCTTGATTAAGTGGACCAAGGAAAAGGGGGGCATCTCTTGTAAAGGCATCTTGGATGAGCCCGTCTATTCTGTAAAGGCCTTGCTAGGTATTTTGCTTTGCACATATTCCTTTTAGTACTTATCTTCTTGCATTTAATGCTTATCTTAGTGTTATAACACTTCTTTCTCCTTTTGAAGAAAGCATGGTTCCCTCGTCTAGACTTCAGCGCTTGGCAGAGAAATTGACAACTAGAAGTGGTGAGGCATCTAGGTCTCAAGCCCCAACTGGTCCTTCATGGGTAACTCTTGCTGTCCCTCCACCATCGAGTAGTGTAGTTCATCAGCTCATGGCCAAGTTGATCCCCGAGGTAATTCCTGAGGTTGTTCCTAGGGTGATTCCCTTTCTGCTCATACAGGTTCAAGATATTGGGATCAGTTCCTTTGTCCAACCCTTGCGATCTTGGAAAAGGAAGGCTGAGAGCAGCAGGGATCTGAGAGGGAAAAGACTGGCCATTGAAAGCATCCTAGAGTATCCTGAAGTGCTCGAGATCCCAACCGGCCCAAGGCCTGGGGGCGCTTCGCTCTATTTTTCTGCTTAGATCAATGTGGGATTGTGGGGCTAGCCCACCAGCTTTATTGATAGTGCCTTGTTGAGTCACGTTGAGATTGATGTATTGATCGAGCTCGATATGCCAAAGCTTCTCTGTAGGGCCCAACTTGGGAACTTGCACCTTGCCTTTTTACTTTGATTCATGGAGGATGCCTAGGATTTAGTCCAGAAGGCTTCTACACCTTGGAGAGGGATCTCAACACCCTTCGGGATGAAAAACAAAAACTTGAGCTAGACATTGCTAGGAAGTATAGGCATCTTGCCCAGGCTGCCGCAGATATAATCCAAAAGGATGGGCAGCTAGCCCAGGTTGACAAAGAGCTCAAGTTGCATACCTCTGAACTAGACATGCTCTAGGATAAGGTTTCCCGCCTTACTACAGATGTTGCCAAGGTCCCTTCTCTTTGGGCTCAAGTTGATGAGGTGGAGTCACCCCGAGTCAAAGCTGTTGAGGCCGACGAGCTTCTAGCCTAACTTGGTGAAGCAATGGCTTGATAGGATGCATTGAAGAAAAATTTGGCCTTGACCAAGTCTACCCTCACTGGTGCCCAGTTCAGTGCAAGCTTCTGGATGGGGAACTCAACCAGACAATAGATGATTGGTTGAAGTCTGTGGAAGAAACATTTGAGAATTCTCTTAGCTAACTCTGGCTTCTTAACCCCAGTCTTAATGTGGAGGGGATCAGTGCACTGGGGGAGGTCCAAGATGGCGAAATCGTGGATATAGCTGTTTTAGTGGTTCCCTCAGATGACCAAGAGGTCCATATGTGGAAAGCAGAGAGGGGATAAAAGCGGCACCGGAGGCTGGAGAAGAAGAGACTAGGGCAGTTACAGCCGAGGTAGTGTAGACCGAGGAGGTGCGATACGAGGCAACAGTGGAGACTCTAGAAGATCAAGGCTCCACCTCCTGATGCTCAAGCTTTTCGTTTCTTTGCCCCCTACATGGGGCTTTATTGGTGTATTTGGACAAGTCCCAACCTCGGGCATTTTCTATTTAATTTGAGCACTTGACACTTTCTATCGATTCCTTTCTTTCGCCAATATGAGTCCAAAGCTCAATCTCAATGCCTCATTTGCAGGTCAAAATTTTCTATACCACGTCCAGATAGGTCTGACTCTCAATCCTAGTATCGATTTTACACTTGAGCAATTTATTCATATAATTCACCGAGACGGGTCCAACGCTCGATCTCGGTGGTAAAACTTTATTGCACTTGGGATCTAATGTCCTTTTAGCAGCCTTTGCCCTATGCTTTGTAGTAGTCTGTGCTTGCTTAGGAAATGTTACTTTAAATTTGTTGGGAATTAAGGCTGCTTAAATGCAATAGTAATTTTTTGCTCTGTGGGAAATAGAGTGAAGGTTCTAGTGGAAGGTGTCGGGACTTATCGTTTAATCCTAAACACTGGACATCATTTAGATTTATTTGAAACTTTTTCTATACCTAGTATTTCTAGGAATTTAGTTTCTTTGTCTAAACTTGATGTTGCTGGATACTCTTTTAAGTTTGGTAATGAATGTTTTAGTTTATATAAGCATACCTATATAATCGGTTCTAGTATACTTGTGATGGTTTATATAAATTGAATCATGATAATTTATATGCTGAAACTTTTATCACCTTGCATCATAATGTTGGCACTAAACATAGTTTAATGAATGAACGTTCTACTTACTTATGGCATAAGCATTTAGGTCACATTTTCAAAGAAAAAATGGAAAGGTTGATAAAGAATGACATCCTTCCAGATTTAGATTTCATTGACCTTAATATTCGTATAGATTGTATTAAAGAAAAACAAACAAAACACACAAAGAAAGGTGCCACGAGAAGCACTCTGCCTCTTGAAATTGTACACCCTGATATATATAGACCATTTGCTATCAATTCTTTTGGTAAAAAGAAGTACTTTATCACCTTTATTAATGATTATTCATGTTATAGATATGTCTATTTATTGTATGAGAAATATCAAGCAGTGAATGTCTTAGAAATTTATGTAAATGAAGTTGAAAGGCAATTGGACAAAAAGGTAAAGATCGTAAAGTCAGATAGAGGTGGTGAGTATTATGGAAAACTTGATGAGCTCAGGTCAATTTGCTAAGTTCCTAGAAAAACGTAGCATAAGTGTTCAATACACAATGCTAGGTACACCACAACAAAATGGTGTATCATAAAAGCATAACAGAACCTTAATGAATATGGTTAGGAGCATGTTAAGTAACATGTCTTTACCATTGCCATTATGGATGTATGCTTTTAAAAACTACCATGTATTTGTTGAACAAGGTTCCTAGTAAGATAATTCCAAAGACACCTTTTGAACTGTGGACAGGTAGAAAACTTGGTTTAAGGCACCTGCATGTTTAGGGATGTCAGACAAAAATAAGAATTTATAATCCACATGAAAAGAAACTAGATGCAAAAATAATTAGTGGATATTTCATTGGTTATCCAAAAAAGTCTAAAGCATATAGATTTTATTATCTTACATATAGTACAAGAATTGTTGAAACTGGAAATGCCCGGTTCATTAAGAATGGTGAAACTAGTGGGAGTGAAGCTTCACGAAATGTGGAGATTAAGGAAGTTAGAGTAAAAGTTCCTTTGACTTGTGCTCTTAGTTATAAAATTGTTGTTCCTCATGTTGTTGAACCACATAACAATCAAGAAGAACAACAAATTAATGATCTTAGGGTTAATAATGAACCTATAGTAGAATAACCACAAGAACTAGCATTAAGAAGATTCTGAGATCTACTATTCTGAATGACTATGTGGTGTATCTACAAGAATCAAAAAATGACTTGGGAATTATTGACAATAATCTAGTTTCGTTTTCACAAGCCATTAATAGTGATAATGTTGATAAATGGTTAGATACCATGAAAGATGAGCTTAAATTAATGAAACATAATGGTGTATAGGACCTTGTGGAATTACCTGAAGGGTGCAAGAAAGTTGGGTGTAAATGGGTCATTAAGACTAAGCGTGACTCTTATGGCAACCTTGAATGCTACAAGACCCGTCTTGTTGCCAAATGTTTCACTCAAAAAAGGATGACATTGACTATAAGGAAACATTTTCACCAGTTTCCAAGAAAGATTCTTTCAAAATTATCATAGCATTAGTAGCTCATTATGATCTAGAGCTGCATCAAATAGGTGTTAAAACTGCCTTTCTAAATGGAAATTTAGAGGAAAATATTTATATTGATTAACCAATGAGGTTTTTAGTTGATGGGAAAGAACACATGGTGTGTAAACTTAAGAAATCAATATAAAGACTTAAGCAAGGTTCCCAATAATGGTATCTTAAGTTTAATGATACTATTGTATCTTTCAAATTTAAGGAAAATATTATTGATCAGTGTATATATCTGAAGGTCAGTGGGAGTAAGTTTATCTTTCTAGTTATGTATGTTGATGACATCTTACTAGCAACTAATGATCTTGGTCTATTAAGTGAGACTAAGAAGTTTCTCTCTAATAACTTTGAAATGAAAGACATGGGAGAGGTAAGTTATATGGTTGGAATAGAAATATTTTGTGACAGATCACAATGATTGTTAGGTTTGTCTCAGAAAGTCTATATCAATAAAGATATAGAAAATGAATAAATGGCCAGCAAGTATGGTTCCAATTCAGAAAAGGGACAAATTTAATGTTATGACATACTTTGAGGCCATTATTAATGAATTATGGTTGCATAATTTTATTTAGAACTTGAAATTATCGACAATATTGCTAAGTCGCTAAAGTTTTTTACCTGCAACAATCTTATTTTCTAAAAATAACAAGTATTCTAAAAGTTCTAAACATATAGAATTGAAATATTTTGTCGTTAAAGAAGAAGTTCAAAAATATAGAGTGTCAATAAAGTACATTAGTACTGACTTTATGATTACTGACCTTTTAACGAAAGAGTTACCACCCAAAATATTTAGTGGACATGTTGAAAGTATGGCATTATTGTATATTATGTTAATGATTATATTTTATGTAGTTTGACACTCTGAGCTCATGAATGAATATGCTTCTGTGTTACCTATTTTTCGAGTTTGTATACATGATTGAATAGAAATGACGATAACATATTCTGTCTTTAATAAAAACATTACTGTTGGACTAATTATGTGCTTCCCATTTATAGGTCATATTGACAAGAGGCCTAACTTTGTGGTACATGGAAAGGATTATGTCAATTAAATGATATACGACCACTATGACTTATGTTAGTTTATTTTTTGTCATAATGAATGATGTGTCCAATGTAAAGAAGAGTTTGACTATATATATGAATTCATATTATGTTTTGACAGACTTATTAAATTATAAACAATGTAATGTCACATAAGCCGAGTGGGAGAATGTTAGATTAAATGTCTTATGTAATGAGCTTGTAACTTATCTTATTAGTTTAATAAGTAACTAAATTAAGTTAATAGGCTAAACTCTAATTGGATAAAAGGAAAAAGGTAGTTTTATAATTATAGTAATTGTCAACTTGATGGAAGTCAGTAGTATTTAAAAAATAGTTTTTATGCAAAAGTCAAGATCTGTTTTTAGCCATTAGGGATTTTTCTTCTCTCACTATTATTAAAGTAGAAGAAACATAAAGAAAAGGCAAAGGAATAGAAAGTGAGTTTTGGAATCTCTCTAACGCTCATGGAATACAGTCTACCAATTATTCATGGATAAATGTTAGTATTTTCTTACACTCTTGTTTGTAAGAATCATGAATTCAAAGATCCTTATGTTTTAATGGTAGTTTTTTTATATTAAGATTCTTAAAAAACTTGCAAACTGTTATTGACCGTGGTCTGGGATCCTATTCAAAAGGATCAACTCAGCACACGCTCCATCGGACTCCGACATTAACACCCCAGAAGGGTCTATAAGACCTCGGACTGCGGCATTGGGACATATGACGAGAATCACTGAATCAGCATAGATTCTCATAATTGCCAATTGGGATCTTGCGAGATTATAGGCTCCTTAACTGCCCCTAATAATGGATAATCGTAACATCTGCATTACTGAATATATGCACTTAATATCACGATTCCAATCACACTCCATAAATTCTAGACTAAGTTACTCTAGTGAGGTATCTTTTATGATATAGCAAAAAATCCTACTGGTAGAGGGTCTGACTTGAGTGTTGGAGTCCTTTTACAGGTACCACCCCCTTTTCGATCAACACGCTTGGCAGCGACTGTGTAAGGAGGAAACCACCACATACGTGCTTATTTCAGGTACTATCTGAATCCACTTTAGAACATTGGCGCCATCTATGGGAAACCCGATGAATTTCCATTCCCACATTAACTATGGTGAACACAAGATAAAACCAAATGAGAGGAAGTGTTGCGCACGTTGCCCCTGCCCAAGGACAGAGCTCAGCGGATCAGCGCGACCCTCCTTCTGTTGCACCACCAGAAACCTCCACCGCTAGAAGCAGGCCTGTTTGGGTAGAGACTCTCAACGAGGGGCACGAAACCTCGGCATCGGCTGAAAGCCCCGCCCCCTTGCGAAGGGCCTCTGTTTGGGATAGGCTTGTCTTTCCTCCCACTAGTGGAGAGAATAATGTGAACCAAGGAACGAGGATCCCAGTGCACGCCCGCCTGGGAATCTCGAATATTGATGCTGATCATGTATCTCATTATGAGGACAATATGCCATCCACAATGGCAAGGAACAATCTTCGAGAAGTGTTACATCAACAGACTGCGTTGATAGACAACCAATGACGTCAGTTGGAGGAACAACGTCGTCGCTTGGAGAATTTAGAAAGATCTGTGTGCGCTGATAATGATGATGGAGAGCAAAATGCAGTTCATAATAATCAAGAAGCACAGCAAGTAGGCGCCGGGATCATTAGAAACAATGACCCGGCCGCCAGCAATAATTCTCAGACGCTCTAATGACGTATAGGGTCATAAGAAACTTCAAACCCCTGAGTAACTTGGAGCCTTATGACAAGACCACGGATCTACAAGAACATTTGGATGCTTACACTCAGTTCATGCAGCTTTACGAGTACACCCCGGAATTACTGTGCTGCGCTTTCCCTCTCTTTTTGAAGAAGGACGCTCTCCGATGGTTCGTTACTTTACGAACGAAAATTATAGGATGGGAAGACCTCACACAATGCTTCTTACTACACTATACTACTACCAAGGAAAGGCCAAAGTCGATTGATTCTCTCTCTGCAATCCGCCAAGGAAGCAATGAATCATTGCGTAAATACATTAAGAGATTCAGTCATGCTTGTGTAGGTATAGAGGCCTTTGATGACAAGATAGCCCTCCATTATGCTAGAAACGGTCTCTGGACTGATTTATATTTTTTCTGGTCACTTGCTAAAAAGAAGCCATCCAGTTTAAATGAGTTTCACTTACGGGCAGACAAATATATCAAACTGGAGGAGATTACCAGGGCTAAAGAGAGCCTAGAAAAGGGCAAACCCGTTCATCTGAAAAAGAATCAGAACCCTAACTAACCCCGTGATCCCTCCAAAAGCGAATAGTATAGGCCCAAGTATTCTGAGTACACTCCTTTGAACACCCTTCGAGAGACAATCTTGAAGGAGGTCCTTCAAACCGAGTTTCAGGATATCAAAAGGCCACTACCTGTGAAGAAGCAATTCCAGAAGGATCATTCGAAACATTGTAGGTGGCATAAGAGCTACGATCATGAGACAGAAGACTGTTAACAACTCTGAGATGTTATCGAGTCCCTGATCAAAGAGGGACGAATGCAAAAGTACATTAGCGGTTTCCGAAGTGATGAGGACCGTGGAAGACGTAGGGATCAGAGATGAAGCCGCAGTCCACGGCAGAGTCCAAACCAACGTTGAAAAAGAAAAACTCAGAGTCCCGCCAGAAGAACCCAGAGTCCCCCCAAAAAATCCCAAACCCTGCCACGCCGTGATGTCGAAAGCGGGCAGGATTAGAACTAGGATAATCAAGGCGGGGCTTACAGGAAAGACAGACTTATCAGCACCATCTCCGGAGGGTTTGTAGGTGGCGGTTTGTTTAATAATTCCCTGAAGAAGGCACTCCGAACAGCAGTCTTGAGCGTATCCGATTCCTCACGAAGACCACGTGTCGAAGACACTGATGCATCGCCCATTTCCTTCTCCGAGAAAGACTACGACGATATTATCCGAGATTATAATGACCCACTGGTCACATCCGAAATAATATCCAACGTCGAAGTCTGCTGTCTCTTTGTGGACTGAGGGAGTTCGGCATATATTATGTTCATAAACGCCTTTGAAAGGCTGGAGTTCCCTCTCTCCACATTAATACCATACGAAGGTGAGCTTACCGGCTTCTCCGGGAAAAAGGTTACCCCGATGAGATATTTTGAAACTTTTTTTACCCTAGGTGATGACAACATGTACAGAACTATCAAGGTAAGATTATTGGTTGTGGATTGTCCCTCGTCTTACAATATTATTTTGGGCCATCCTACACTGAATGGCATTGCCGCTGTAGTCTCTACTGCCCACCAAGCTATGAAATTCCTTAACCGGAATAATAAAGTGGTCACGGTCAAGGGTGATCAGATTACAGCCCACAAATGTTATAACGAAAGCTTGAAGATCAGTAGGGCTGCCAGGAAAACAAAGGCTCACACATCTATCCCGGCTCATGATCAAGTCAACATCCTAATGACCGAGTTAGATGTACGTGAGGAAATCCGAGATACAAGACCCCAGCCTGAAGGAGAATTGATCCTGCTGCAGCTTGGTGATAAGCCCAACCAAATCACCAAGATAGGTGCAAACCTTGAAGAACAGGAGAAGATCCAGTTAATAAAGCTCCTGCAGAAAAATAAGGATCTTTTCACCTGGACATCTGCTGACATGCTTGGGTTTGACCCCACTTTCATCTACCATCGTTTATCCATTAAATGGGATGCGAAGCCGGTCTCCCAAAAGAAAAGAAAAGTTGGCCTAGAGAGACAACAGGTTATTGAGGAGCAAGTCAAAGAACTATTAAACATCAACTTCATTAAGGAGATCTCGTATACTATATGGCTCTCGAATGTTGTCCCAGTTAAAAAGTCAAACGGCAAGTGGAGGATGTGTGTGGACTACACCAACTTGAACAGGGTGTGTCCTAAAGATCTATACCCCCTCCCAAACGTTGACAAGTTAGTTAATAGCTCCTCCGATTTTTGGCTACTATCTTTCATGGATGCTTACTCCGGGTACAATCAGATTCCAATGTGCCCCGGAAACGAAGATAAAACTGCCTTCATTACTGAAAGGGCGAGTTATTGCTACAAGGTAATGCCTTTCGGGTTAAAGAATGCCGGAGCCACTTACCAGAGAATGATGAACAGGGTCTTTGAAGAATAGATGGGAAGAATGCTAGAGGTCTATATTAACGATATGATAGTCACGACCCCATCGTCAGGATCGCACACTTTGGACCTCGAAGAAGTGTTTGCGCAGCTGAGAAAGTACAACAGGAGGCTTAATCTAAAAAAATATGTATTCAGAGTCCAGGCTAAAAAGTTTTTGGGCTTCATGCTAACTCACTGAGGAATCGAGGCAAACCCCGACAAGTATAAAGCTGTACTTGACATGCACAGTTCCCAAAGTGTGAAAGAAGTACAATAACTAACTAGACGGATCGCGGCTCTTACACGATTCCTAGTCAGAGCTGCTTACAAATCCATCCCACTATTCAAGTTATTGAAAAAGGGGACAGGATTCGAGTGGGCACAGGAATGTGAGGACGCTTTCACGTCTTTAAAGAATATTCTCTCATCCCCTCCCATCCTCACAAGACCGGAGTTGGGTGAAATGTTGTACGTGTACCTCTCCGTCCACAAGGAGGTCGTGAGCTCGGTACTTATCAGAGAAACCATCGAGGGTTAGAAGTCGATTTATTTTGTGAGTAAGGTGCTGCAAGGCCCTGAACTCCGATATCAAAAAATCGAGAAGGTTGCATTTGCACTCATCGTCATGGCCAGAAGGTTAAGATAATATTTCTAGTGTCATCCGGTTGTAGTAAGGACAGATCAGCTTATTCGACAGATATTGCACAAACTGGACTTAGATGGGAGAATGATTGCCTAGTCCATTGAACTCTTCGCGTTTGGGATTGCCTACAAACCCAGAGTAGCCATTAAAGCACAAGCAATCTCAGACTTCCTAGCCGAACTCACTTCAGAAACCAGTGACACTAGGGAAACAAAGTGGACCGTGTTCATTGATAAGTCTTCAAACCCAAAGGGAAGTGGTGTTGGGATAATCCTAGAGAACCTAGAGGGAGTTACTGTCAAAAACTCCCTTAGGTTCGAATTCCCCACCTTAAACAATCAGGCGGAATATGAGGAGTGTATTGCCAGACTGGAAATGGCTAGAGACTTGGAGGCCACCAAAATTAGACTTTGTAGCGACTCCCAGCTGATGACCTCCCAGATCCGGGGTGACTATCAAGCCAAGGAGCCTCTCTTGCAGAAATACCTGACAAGAGTACATGAACTCCTCATGAATTTCCAGTCGGTACAAGTAGAGCATATACCAAGAGAGCACAACTCTAAGGCCAACCTCTTTTCCAAGTTGGCCAGCGCCAAGAACCCGGGCAATAACCATTCAGTAATCCAGGAGACCCTCTTACAACCCTCAGTTGCTGACATGACTATCTTCTAGGTCGACGAACAAGAGCATAACTAGATCACACCATTGGTGGAATATTTACAGTCCAGCAGCCTCCCAGAGGACCCGAAGGAAGCTTCCAAGTTAAAAAAAGTTGCGGTCAGGTATACTATCTACGACGAATAGCTATATCGGCATAGATTTTCTTTACCTCTCCTCAAATGCCTTGCACCAAAAGAAGTCGAATATGTACTGGATGAGGTTCACGAAGGCAGTTGTGGACACTACCTAGGAGGCAAGGCCTTAGCGTTAAAGGCACTCAGGGCGGGCTATTACTGGCCGACAACGGAAGCAGACTCTCTTGCGCATGTCCAAGTATGTGACAAATGCCAATGACATTCTGACCACTATCATACCCCGCCAGAGGAACTATCCATGACTTCTATACCCTGGCTTTTCTATCAATGGGGAATGGATATCCTGGGTCTGTTCCCACAGCTGAAGTTTTTGGTTGTGGCCGTTGATTACTTTACTAAGTGGATTGAGGAAGAGCCCCTGGTCACCATCACCTCGACTCGAATTCAGAAGTTCATCTGGCACCACATTATTACTAGATTCAGGGTCCCGGAATCAATTGTGACAGACAATGGGATGCAATTCAAAGATAAGGGTTTCAAAGAACTACTGGCTGGACTGAAGATAAAACATCACTGCAGTGCCATCGAAAACCCTAGGATGAACGGACAAGCTGAAGCCGCAAACTGTATCATCGTCTATGGGTTGAAGAGAAGGCTGGATAAAGCAAAAGGAAACTGGGCTGAGCAGTTGGACCACCTCTTATGGGCCTACCGAACTACTCCCCACTCCTCAACAGGTGAAACCCCCTTTAAGCTCACTTATGGGTGCAAGGCTATGATCCCAGTGGAGATAGGAGAACCAAGCTGGCGTCTTTAGAACTTCTCACCTGATAATAACCTCGGGTTAATCAGGAAAGACTTGGATTTACTGGAAGAAAGAAGACGCATTGCCCACATACTCGATGCTGCGATCAAGCAGAGAATGACATCCCGGTATAACTTGAAGGTTTTTCCGAGAAGATTCCAGTTGGGTTACCTAGTGCTCCACAGGGCTGACATCGGCGGAAGAAATGCCTCCTAGGGGAAACTAGCCCCTAACTGGGAAGGCCCCTACCGTATCATGATCAGCACCGGCAAATGAGCTTATACTATGGAAAAATTAACAGGGAAGCTAGTAAAAAATTTTTAGAACACAGACAAATTCAGAAAGTACTACAGCTAAGTGCTTTCTAAGGCCTAGTCTCCTAGTTACTTTATATTTGATCTGCCCTAATTATAATGGGAGCACATTGTACGAACCTTTTTAGTCCTTTATCCTTTTAATAAAAAATGTCATGCATTTTCTACTAAAGTTTTCAAAGGCCTTCAAAAGCTACTGCGACATCCCAAGGTGCCATGGTACCAACCGTGAGTTGTCTCGTGCTAGATAGGTCGTGCAATAGAAAAATCTTGCCTTGGAAAATTCTCGCACCAAATCATAAGCATGAAAGACCCCGGCAAGGACCAGTCATTTAAAACTAGTCACGTGGTATCCTAAATACCAAAACAAATGGTAATGGACCCCGAACAAGGTTTCTTACCTTTGGCATGGTTCTCAAATGCCAATCCACTTTGGACATTGGATCCTAAGCCAAGGTTCTGATTTTCTTATCATACTAAGTCCTAAAGGGGAACCCTAAGCGCTCAACTATAATGGGCATTGAACTGCGATTTTCCTCATCAATTAAAATTTACAACTCTACTGTTTTAAATAACGCGAATGGCATTGGACCCTGAAACAAACAGAGGAGAGCAAAGTTCATCAATAAAGCCCTAAAACCCAGGGAGACATTCGTACAAAAACATAAACCCCACGCAGAGGGTAACAAAAGGGCTAGTTAATTATCTACGCTGCTGCGGTATCTGGACCACGGGTTCCACCAGAAGAATCTCCAACAGTCAAACTTGAAGAAGCAACACAGGGAACTACAAGGCACCCCTCTTAGACCACCTTCCCGGAATCAAGAGTGTCTAAGGCTAAGGAAGCCTCGGGATTGAAGAGTCGAATCTGGCTGATGGTATTGCGAAATTGCTCCTCCTTTATCTTAGTGCAAATGGTTATAAGCTAATTGACATCGGCCTGCAGAGAGGCAGCTTTACCTTCAAACCACTGGGATTTGGCATGAAAATCATCACTCTCAGCCCGTAGTGCAGCTATTTGCTTCTGCTGCTCCGCTAGGGTAGCCTCTCTTGCCTTACCGGCATCCTTCAGAGTAGCCACTTCAATCTCCAGATCCCGAATCCGGGATGAGGCATCATTTTTTGCCTTAACAGCATCCTCCATGGCCTTAAGAGCTTTATTTTCACTTTGCTCGGCCACCACCAGCTTGTCTGTCATCTCTTGTTCGTGTTCCTCAAGGGCTTGCTCTAAAAAATGAGCCTCGACCGAAATACGGATCCCTATGTTCTAGAAAGACAACAGAGCCTCCTTTGTGCTACGTCAGGCAAAGTAATCCCCAACCTCTTCATCCAGAATGTGAAAGTCAATAAATTCCCTGGGATCTGACTCCTCGTGAAATAGCTCCATCGGCCCGGAAGATTCTCTAACTGCCATCTTTTTATACCTCGTGCACCTGACTGACCTTCCTCTGCTGCTTTCCTTTTACGTCTCTGAGGTGATTCGGGTGAATCCTCCATGTTCATAGGCTCTATCGCAACCGTCCCGAAGGGCGCCGCGAAAATAAAAAAGAAAGAGGAGGAAAGGACCTCGGGATGTTGGGAGTCGCCACCAATCGCTTTATCCATTAAATGGAATGGTGCAATTGGACACCTAAAAGATGGTCTGCGTTTAAGAGTTCGTGGTTCGGGGGTTGATTACGGGTAGGGAAGGTGTTAGCACCCTACACCGTCCGTTCTAAGAACGGTTACCTATTTAATCTAATGTTATTTGCAAGATTAATTAAATTGGTCCTTTTTAAAAAAAATTATTTTTGTTTTTATTTTGATATGTCCCATTTTGTCATGCATGTTATCAAAGATGATAAATGACTAAGACATGGAATGGGTGGCTAAATAGCCATTATTTTAGAACAAATTCTAAGTCTACAACATATTATATAAAAGTGGTGAATTAAAATTTTATCTTTTCGAGGAGAAGTAATTTTCAAAATAAAATGGCCAAATAAAATCTCATTTATAAAAAAAAAATATTTTTAAGCACAATGAGATTTTTGTAGTAATTTAAAAAAAAAAGTCTTCATGAAAAATAAAACTTTAATTCACCACAATCATGATATTGAAACTGTATGAAATTGTTCACTTTTATTTAAATATTTTATTTTACAAAAAAAAGTTGTATTTTAGTTTACATAATTATTTTAATTTCTATATGGGGATTAGACCTCGCCAGCACTCTTGGCAAAATCTAATATAAAGCCTCAAGATTATCAAAAAAAGTATATTTGATCGGCGCTCCGATCCTCTCCCAATTTTTCTGTCATCGGCAAGTTTTGAATTGTTTGATTAATACATTAATATAAAAAGAAATGAGTTAAATTAAAATACAAGAAATATGAACCCCAAATTAATTAAATACAAATCAGGAAAAAAATAAAAAAAATAAAAATAAAAAGCCTAAACTCTCTCACTCAAATCCAATAAACCAACCTTTTCCAAAATCCAAAACCCATTACTGCTGACTCAAAACTTTGACTCTTCATCCTAATAATAATAATGATATGTATATGAAGAGAAAAATAGAAAGCAGAGAACGAACAGAGGGGAGACGCACTACTGGAAGAGTGATGGCACAGCAGCTTCGTGAGGGGATTCGACGGCGAGGTGCGACGCCGCTCGCAGTGGTGCATGGCTGGACAGCTGGTGGGTCATGCGTGTGGCTCGCGGGTTTTGGGTGGCAGGTGACGATGCAAGGTCGTGTAACAGAGTAGCGAGGTGGAGAACCGGCGACGGGGCAAGAGGCGACGCGAACAGGGGAGACGATGGTTCGATCTAGGCTACGAGCAGCAGTGGAGCTCCGGCAAGGTGCGACGGTGTCGGATCTGACGGGATCGGGTTTGGAATGCTGTGGGAACGTGACGGTGGTGGCCGGTTCGTGGAGCACGTCGCAGAGGAGATTGAATTCCAGTTCTTGTGCGACGGTGAGTGGCACGTCTGAGTCGCGGTTCTGTGAGTGGGTGCTTCACGGAGGTTGACGGCGGAGGAGCGGGACGTTGCTGGACATTTGACGGCACTGCGTAGTGCGCGACTGGAGTGCACGATGTGATGCGGTTCTAGTTGGGTTTGGGTCGTGGTGGAGGTTGTGATTGGTTTGGATTCTTAATAGGTTGTGATTGTTGAGGGTGGTGGTAATGGTGATGATGATGAGGTGAGGATGGAGGGACTGTTTAGAGGGTGATTTGATAGTGATTGGGTAACTTTAATGGTTGGTTTGGGTGGTTAATGGAGGTGGCTTGGTGTTGGTGAAGATGGAGGAGGCCGAGATGGTATTATGGTGGCTTGATTGAAGGTAGTAGAAGAAGGAGAGTGGTGGTACGTGGAGGCAAAATGGTGAAAAAGGTAGTGGGTGTGGTGGCTGTGTGGAGGTTCTTGTGAGAGTCAAGGTTGGAGTGAGGGGTTTTTTTGTCTTGTCCGTGTAGCTCCCTGTTCTTTTTTCTTGTTTCTGAATGATTCCCCCTTTTTAATCCGTCTGTGTCTTTTTATTTCTGCTATCTCCTTAAGATTCATTCAATTTGCAATAATTCATTTTCAGTTTTGGAAGGCAAATGGAAAATAAAACTGCCAGAAGCCTTTAATCCAATTCAATGCAGTTTGTGGAGGCTAGGGTTGCAGTAACAGGAAAAAGGAAGTTGGGTTATGGGTTGAGAAGAGAATTGGGTCATGGGTTGACCCATACAAAGCTTTTTTATTTTTTATTTTTTTCTCTTTTTTTATTAAAATAAAGCAAAAACAAAACTAAAAAGAAAATAGACAAAATTTGGTATCAACAGCTGTCCTCCTTTGTTTTACATTTAGAATAAATGAAAAACAAAGGAATTAATTCAATTTTGTCCATGAAAAGGTAAAAACTTGCGGATTCAGGTGTCCGCTGAAGTTTAACCAAAATAAGGTAAGAAGCTTACGGAGTCAGGTATCCATTGAAGCTTACAAAAACTTAAAGGCAATGGGTACAGGGACCCGAAAACATAAAACAATGGGTACGAGGACCCAAAAGGTAAAAAACTTACGAAGTCAGGGATCCGCTGAAGCTTAACAAAAACAAGGTAAGAAGCTTACGGAGTCGGGTATCCGTTGAAACTTAAAAGCAATGGGTACGGGGACCCGAAAACATAAAACAATGGGTACGGGGACCCAAAAGGTAAAAAGCTTGTGAAGTCAAGTATCCGCCGAAGCTTAACAAAAACAAGGTAAGAAGCTTACAGAGTTAGATATCCGTTGAAGCTTAACAAAAAAACTTAAAGCAGAAATGGTAAAAAACTTGCAGAGTCGAGTGTCCGCTGAAGCTTGACAAAAACTTAAAGGCAATGGGTACGAGGACCCAAAAACATAAAACAATGGGTATGGGGACCCAAACAGGTAAAAAGCTTGCGGAGTCAGGTATCCACTGAAGCTTAACAGAAAGCTTAAAGCATGAAGATAAAAATCTTGCGAAGTAGGGTCTCCGCTGGAGCTTAACAAGAAACTTAAAAGCAATGGGTACGGGGACCCAAAAGGTAAAAAGCTTGTGGAGTCAGGGTATCTGCTGAAACTTAACAAGAAACTTAAAAGCAATGGGTACGGTGACTCTAAAACATAGAACAAGGGGTATGGGAACCCAAAAAAATGTACAAAGCTTGTGGAGTCAGGTGTCCGCTGAAGCTTAACAAAAATAAGGTAAGAAGTTTACGGAGTCGGGTATCCGTTGAAACTTAACAAAAAAACAAGGTAAGAAGCTTACGGAGTCAGGTATCTGTTAAATCTTACAAAAACTTTAAGGCAATAGGTACGGGGACCCGAAAGCATAAAACAATGGGTGCGGAGACCCGAAAAGGTAAAAAGCTTGCGGAATCAGGTATCCGCTGAAACTTAACAAAAACAAGGTAAGAAGCTTACGGAGTCGGGTATCCGTTGAAGCTACCGAAAACTTAAAGGCAATGGGTACGGGACCCAAAAACAACAGGTACGGGGGGACCCGTAAAAGGTAAAAAGCTTGCGGAGTCAGGTATCCGCTGAAACTTAACAAAAACTTAAAAGCAATGGGTACGGGGACCCGAAAACATAAAAAGGGGTACAAGGACCCAAAAGGTAAAAAACTTGCGGAGTCAGGTATCTGCTGAAACTTAACAAAAACTTAAAAGCAATGGGTACGGGGACCCGAAAATATAAAACAATGGGTGCAGGGACCTGAAAAGGTAAAAAGCTTACGGAGTCAGGTATCCGCTGAAACATAACAAAAACTTAAAAGCAATGGGTACGGGGACCCAAAAATATAAAACAATGGGTGTAGGGACCCGAAAAGGTAAAACAAGGGGTGCGGGGACCCAAACAGGTAAAAAACTTGCAGAGTCAGGTATCCACTGAAACTTAACAAAAAACTTAAAAGCAATGGGTATAGGGACCCGAAAACATAAAACAAAGGGTATAGAGACCCAAAAAAGTAAAAAGCTTGCGGAGTCAAGTATCCGCTGAAGCTTAGCAAAACAAGGTAAGAAGCTTACGGAATCGGGTATTCGTTGAAGCTTAACAGAAACTTAAAAGCAATGGGTACGGGGACCCAAAAACATAAAACAAGGGGTACAGGGACCCGAAAAGGTAAAAAGCTTGCGGAGTCAGGCATCCGCTGAAGCTTAACAAAAACAATGGGTACTGAGACCCAAAAACATAAAATGATGGGTACGGGAACCTAGAAAAGGAAACAGCCAGTTTGACTTTTGTAGGTCAAGGCTAGCAAATTGAGAAAAAATGCACTATGCAATGCATGCTTTAGATGTATGAGAGTATGAAAAACTTTTTATTTATTTTGCTTTTCTCTTTTTTTTTCTCTTTTTTTTTTGTCTCCACGACCCCTGAGGATATGATTGTAATCAATTTCAAAGATGAACTGGAATGAGATTTATTGGCATCCTTTCATTTGTCTATTCAGCTGATGGTTAAAATGTCCAACTGGGATGACCCTTGAGGTGTGCATTAGATGTGACACATAAGAGCAATGGGAAAACCCTTTAGATGACCCTTGAGGTGACCTGGTTGTCCTTCTTCTCTAACCAATACTCTTAAAGAGCCTTGAGCCAGAAAGCTTTATGCAATGAGCCTTGAGTCAGAAAACTTTGCATAGTTAGCCATAAGCCAAAGAAGCGAACGTACTTGAGAAAAACATCTTTTAGCAAAGTTTTGAACTAAACTCTTCTTTGACCAACCAAACCCATATTCAAATGGGATCATTGTCAATCTCGTCTTGTTCAAATTTATCTTCATTAGATATAGCTGGTGCAGAAGCTTGTGACTTCCTTTTCCAGAGATTCTCATTTCTACCAGACACACTTCAATATGAATTATCAATTGAGAATGTCATTCCCTTCATCGATTGAAACTCTAGAGCTCCTTTGGCTTGAGTTGTTCAATAAGAGATTACCATTAGATGGTTAAATTGTACTATTGTACTCATGTTCACCTAACCTAAAGCATCATGTACCAGATATGCATGAATTCAAAAGTACAATATGAAAGAGATTTACTAACTGAGAAACCTTTTTTGATTGATTTTGGGAGTATGACTACACAAAGGACATTTACAAAAGAAAAAACACAAGAAGTGGAATAGTACAAAAGCCAAGAGTTTTTTTTTCTTTTTTCTTCCCTTTTTTTTTGCTCCGATTTGGATGTGATTGATCTTTACTTGACAACTGGACATCATGATCATTGCTTTATTAAGTATCCACAAAAATCTACCTTCATGTATGATATCAAATGAATTTGACTCAGAGTATGTCATCTGAGAACAAAGATGCCCTAGTGTAGGCCATTTGACAACAAAAATTGTCCCAGTGGGGAACTTGAGAATAAAATTTTTACCCCAGTGTAAGGCCAAATAAAACAAAGCAAACTGCCCCAGTTTAGAGCCAAATTGAAAAGGGTAGAGACTTGCCCCAATGTAGAACCAAGCTGAACCAAAAGATTTGCCCCAGTGTAAGGCCGAATTGAAGTGTAGAAATTTGCCCCAATGTAGAGTCAGATTGAACCAAAAGAAAACATGCCCCAGTGTAGGGGCAACTTGAACAGGTTAACAACTTGCCCTAATGTAAGTCTTTTTTTTGTCTTTTTTTTAAGGAGCAAGGATTGCAAATTCAGTAAGGTATGAACCTTTTGTCTCAAAATTAAAGTCAATGAAAATGAAAACAACCCTTCATTGATTAGAATGGACTTTTTAACGCTTGTAATGTGGCCAAGGTTAGGGGTTATGAAAAGAATGGTATAAGGCACAAACAAGTGTTTAAAGGTTAAGTGAGACTAAGGATCATTGTTCAAACTTAAACTTTGTCAATTGCTTTTGCACTTTCTAGCACACTTTTCTCTTATTGATCTTTTTCATCCTTGTTCAAACTTAAACTTTGAATTTTTTTTGTTTTTACTTTCCGCCCCTTTCACCTTTTCTTTCTTTTCTTTTTTTTTTCATTATGCTTCAAAATAGTCATCATCGCAATCAATCCTTTTTTTTTTGTATTATCCTTTAGTGTAGAGGTGATCCTTGTCCAGGTTTTATTGAAGAAAACTTTTAAATTCAAAATGGGACAACGAGGGATAATGAATTCTTGTGAGAGATAGAGAAAGATGGCCAATCTTCATTTCAAATTTTGATTGCTCATTTTCAAAAATTTTAATTTAGAGACAGAAGGATAATACACACTAAGTAATTATTTATTTGCTCCCTTTGTTTCTCTTTTTTCTCTTTTTTTGGTTTTTTTTTTGCATTTTTTTGGACGAAGAACACCTGCACACATGGGCCTCATGACCACAAAATTTTTTAGAATGAAAGTCCTATGGGATGTAAACCAAAAGAAAGCAAGTAAAGGGAAGAAAAGAATGACAAGAAAAATTTGACAAGAACACGAGTGCCAAGAACATAGGAAAAAGAAATAAGTTATGCTGAGATCCATGGAATCCATCACATTAATGCTTCAAGAAAGTTCACATAAGTTCAAAAACCAAATGATTTTAATGATTGAACAAGCATGTGGTCAGTACAATTAAACTATCATTTCATGGTAACAACTTGATAAACAAATCAGAATACTAGTCACTTAGAAATTTCCCAGTGCTGGAGGACTCTAAGGTACGGTTCATTCTTGACGGTTAGAAAAATAAATCGCCACTTGATCAAACTTTCTAAGGTTGCCCCTGATTGACCATTGTAAGCAATCACTCCTATTGCAGATGGGCATATGTAGAAACCTTCTGACAACGCCTAATGAATTAGGTAACCGTTGTCATCCATGAGTTTTCTTGAAACCTCATTTAACTCATTCAACCTGAAGTCCACCCTTAGTTGGTTCAACATTTGTCCATACTTTCCTGTCCATCATTCATTTGATGCAATCTTCCCTTTTTCATTTCGTTTTCAACCCTTTCACCATTTATCACGATATCTGAAAAAATCGATGACACACTTCCAATCATATGACCATAGAATGGCGCGTGTAGTGTATCAGTGAACATAGCAACCATCTCTTTTTCTGACAAAGGGGGTTCCACTTGTGCAGCCATTTCCCTTCACCTTTGAGCATATTCCTTGAAGGTCTCAGCATCCTTCTTAGACATACTTTGTAGTTGCATTCTATCTGTTGCCATGTCAACGTTGAACTTATACTGCTTTACAAAAGCATCAGCTAAATCCATGAAACTCCTTATACGGGCACGCTCAAGATGTGTGTACCAATTCAACGCTGCCCCGGTTAAACTGTCTTGGAAGAAATGGATTAACAGTTTATCATCATGAGCTTGTGAAGCCATCTTACGAATGTATATTATCAAGTGATTCTTTGGGCAAGTAGTCCCCTTATATTTGTCAAAATCTGGGACCTTAAACTTTGGGGGAATGACAACATCCGGGACAAGGCAAAGTTCTGAAGCATTCATAAGACCATAGTCATTTGCTCCCTCTACGGCTCGAAGTCTTTTTTCAAGAACTTTTAATTTTTCCTTAGATTGAAGGCCTTCCGTTGAAGGGTTTAACAGAGAAGTACCAGCGATCTTATAAGGGAAAGACTGTGGCATGTAAAAAGGAGGTTGGGCCTAAGTTGAGCTTTGTGGACCTGAAATAGGTATTACCAATGATGAGCCACTCTCAAGAGGGTTGGTAATTTGTGATGGCATAAAACCAGGGGAAAGGCCATAAGGTGGAATGGAAACAAGGTACTGAGGAATCTCATTGGTATTTGACTGAGATCCTTGGGTAGTGTTTGGAGAGTTTGAAGTTGTTGTGACTGTCATTGCACTGCCCTCAAGAGTATTGGTGGCTAATGGTGGCACATAACCAGGTGGAAGGCCATATGGTGGGAATAGAGATACATGTGTTTTAGGATTATTTGAGTAGATGGTAAGTGGCATCATGGCCCCTTGAGAGGTGACGCTAGGATATTGCCAAGGAATTGGCGTAAAGCCGGGCGGGTAAGCAGACGTGGCTGAAGGACCATCATTTGCCCTTGAAGGAGTCCCCTCTGTGTTCTTCGTTCTTTCTAGAATTTTCAAGATCTTGGCCATTTGTTCCTTTAGCTGGCTTACTTCACTTCTCAACTCTTCTTATGACTGACCCGGTTCATCCATGACTTTTGATTGAAAGCGAGTCTTGTATGGGTGTCATAGAGACAATTTTTTTTGTATTATTATGAATATGATAAAAAAATACAAACATAAGTACACTAAAATAAGAGTAAAATTATGCATGCGGAGACATGGTCCTAAGCTTGGTACCTGTCCTAAAAGATGGGTTCTATGTACCAGTAAGTGATAGCTTTGGTTCTAGACCCCTATCAAACAAAAGGTCCCCAAATTGCCCCTTGCTGTCACCAACACTTTGGCTAGCAAGAGTCCTCCATCCTCACCCATGATAGGTTACAAGCGGAAAGAGTTCAATTTGAGTGAGGGGTATTCATGTGCCTAACCGGAGACCAACGGTCTCATAAAGCAACACTACTTCACCCTCTATCTAAGCCTACAAGGTACTGAGCTCGGGTATAGAGCTTGTGTGTGCAAGTGTACATGAGAGAATTTATTTACAAAGCAGAAATATAATACATATAATGCAAACAAAATGTACAATAATATGAAACAAATAAACAAACGAAAAAAAAAATGGACCAATATAATTAAAGAGCAAATAACATGAGATTAAAACAAGGTTTAACCCTCTATGTCCCCAGTGAAGTCGCCAGCTGTCGCAACCGTCCCGAAGGGCGCCGCGAAAATAAAAAGAATAAGGAGGAAAGGACCTCGGGATGTTGGGAGTCGCCACCAATTGCTTTATCTATTAAATGGAATGGTGCAATTGGACACCTAAAAGATGGTCTGCGTTTAAGAGTTCATGGTTCGGGGGTTGATTACGGGTAGGGAAGGTGTTAGCACCCTACACCGTCCGTTCTAAGAATGGTTACCTATTTAATCTAATGTTATTTGCAAGATTAATTAAATTGATCCTTTTTAAAAAAAATTATTTTTGTTTTTATTTTGATATGTCCCATTTTGTCATGCATGTTATCAAAGATGATAAATGACTAAGACATGGAATGGGTGGCTAAATAGCCATTATTTTAGAACAAATTCTAAGTCTACAACATATTATATAAAAGTGGTGAATTAAAATTTTATCTTTTCGAGGAGAAGTAATTTTCAAAATAAAATGGCCAAATAAAATCTCATTTATAATAAAAAAAATATTTTTAGGCACAATGAGATTTTTGTAGTAATTTTCAAAAAAAAAAGTCTTTATAAAAAATAAAACTTTAATTCACCACAATCATGATATTGAAACTGTATAAAATTGTTCACTTTTATTTAAATATTTTATTTTACAAAAAAAAAGTTGTATTTTAGTTTACATAATTATTTTAATTTCTATGTGAGAATTAGACCTCGCTAGCGCTCCTGGTAAAATCCAATATAAAGCCTCAAGATTATCAGAAAGAGTATATTTGATCGGCGCTCCGATCCTCTCCCAATTTTTTCATCATCGACAAGTTTTGAATTGTTTGATTAATACATTAATATAAAAAAATGAGTTAAATTAAAATACAAGAAATATGAACCCCAAATTAAATAAATACAAATCAGACAAAAAATAAAAATAAAAAAAATAAAAAGCCTAAACTCTCTCACTCAAATCCAATAAACCAACCTTTTCCAAAATCCAAAACCCATTACTGTTGACTCAAAACTTTGACTCTTCATCCTAATAATAATAATGATATGTATATAAAGAGAAACATAGAAAGCAGAGAACGAACAGAGGGGAGACGCACTACTGGAAGAGTGATGGCACAGTAGCTTTGTGAGGGGATTCGACGGCGAGGTGCGACGCCGCTCGCAGTGGTGCACAGCTGGACATCTGGTGGGTCACGCGTGTGGCTCGCGGGTCTTGGGTGGCAGGTGACGACGCAAGGTCGTGTAACAGAGTAGCGAGGTGGAGTGCCGGCGACGGGGCAAGGGGCGACGCGAACAGGGGAAACGATGGTTCGATCTGGGCTACGAGCAGCAGTGGAGCTCCAGCAAGGTCCGAAGGTGTCAGATCTGATGGGATCGGGTTCGGAATGTTGTGGGAACATGACGGTGGTGGCCGGTTCGTGGAGCACGTCGCAGAGGAGATCGAGTTCCGGTTCTTGTGCGACGGTGAGTGGCACGTCTGAGTCGCGGTTCTGCGAGTGGGTGCTTCACGGAGGTTGACGGCGGAGGAGCGGGACGTTGCTGGGCATTTGACGGCACTGCGTAGTGTGTAACCGGAGTGCGCGGTGTGATGCGGTTCTGGTTGGGTTTGGGTCGTTATGGGGGTTGTGATTGGTTTGGATTCTTGATGGGTTGTGATTGTTGAGGGTGGTGGTAATGGTGATGATGATGAGGTGAGGATGGAGGACCGTTTAGAGGGTGATTTGATAGTGATTGAGTAACTTTAATGGTTGGTTTGGGTGGTTAATGGAGGTGGCTTGGTGTTGGTGAAGATGGAGGAGGCCGAGATGGTATTATGGTGGCTTGATTGAAGGTGGTAGAAGAGGGAGAGTGGTGGTACGTGGAGGCAAAATGGTGAAAAAGGTAGTGGGTGTGGTGGCTGTGTGGAGGTTCTTGTGAGAGTCAAGGTTGGAGTGAGGGGGTTTTTTGTCTTGTCCGTGTAGCTCCTTGTTCTTTTTTCTTGTTTCTGAATGATTCCCCTTTTTAATCCGTCAATGTCTTTTTATTTCTGCTATCTCCTTAAGATTCATTCAATTTGCAATAATTCATTTTCGGTTTTGGAAGGCAAATGGAAAATAAAATTGCCAGAAGCCTTTAATCCAATTCAATGCAGTTTGTGGAGGCTAGGGTTGCAGCAGCAGGAAGAAGAAAGTTGGGTTATGGGTTGAGAAGAGAACTGGGTCATGGGTTGACCCATACAAAGCTTTTTTTATCTTTTATTTTTTCTCTTTTTTATTAAAATAAAGCAAAAACAAAAATAAAAAGAAAATGGACAAAATTTGGTATCAACAGGCTCCACTACCGCAGAAGGAACCTTGGTCACCGAGATCATTGGAGCCAGAGCGATCTCCACTAGGGGACCCAACGGAACATTGGCGTTCCTTGCCCTCAAGGCCTCCAATATCGCCAAAGAATTCTCATCCTCCATCTCAACCAAGCTCTCTGCACAGAACAAAGCAATCAGAAATAGTCGTGATGCGGCATAAGAAGATAAAACATTTAAATAAGCATACACAACGATCAACACTACCTAGCACGACCCTAAGCTCATCGTCATCCGGGGCGTCTAATATATCTTTGAGATGGATCTTGCCAACCCCCTCAACCCATATTTCAAAGAAATTGACACACTCGACCTCTTCATCAGTGAGTTGGCTTATTTCCATCTCGAATGATCGAGTAGGGATGCTCCAAGCTACCGGATTCCAATAGAGGCTGAACGTCGGTTTCCCATCACCGCCCAGCCAGAAAGGGTGAGTACCGCCGGCTGCCATCAATTTGAAAAACTTCTCCTTGAAGTCCTTGTAACTTTCTAAGTATGGATAAAAGACAGTCCTTCCTTGTCGTGATTGGACTGAAAGCCAGGATTACTGACGAGCGTGGGCACCATAGATAGAATACCGCGTATGGAAGTAGAAAAACGCCCCGTCTGAGCATCGCAACCCCACTAGCCGGCATATTCTCTCGAAGGCCAAGATGTTTGACTAACCATTAGGGTGGATCTGACTGGGGGCAGCATGAAGAGTTCGAAGAATGGCAATATGAAAGTCATTGAAGGGGAGCCAAAATCTGAACCTTATAAAAAAGTCCTCGTAGAGAAACATGAAATGTTCCCCTGCCTCTCGGGTCAAACACACCCGTTCCCTCCCCGGGGACATAATAAAAAATTTGTCATCCCTTTCACCCCCATCGGTAAGTTCCAAGTACTTCTTCAACTTATCCAGCTCTGCCCCGAACTCGTAGCAGGATATCCTATCGAAGGCGTCATTTGTAACCCATGTCTAAGGTAACCCCGGACCTCGACAAATTCTAATCGCCTGCTCCTCGGCCTGTAGATCCTCTGGCTCTTGAACTTCCGGAACTGGGACAGGCACTTCAACTCTTGGCCTTCTCCTTCTAGCCATTTGATTTCCTGGAAGACACACAGAGACCTAGGGTCAGAACTAGTTAAGTTCAAAGATCCAAACATGGCAATGGGCGATGGGAGAAAACTGAACAACCACACACTGGCCTCCGCACCCACCGAGGCTAAAGTCTCAGAAAGACACCCTCGCCGCACGTAGTGCGATGGAGGAGGTGCTCCATAGGGCAACTCCATTGAAAGGAGGGAGAACAATGTTCCCACCCTCGTTCGCAGAAAAGAAAAGGAAATACACTCTATCAAGAGTGCGCAACCACTTAATCGGTAACTAAGTTAAGGAGAGGGGAATGCCTTGAAGAAAGTCAAAGTGAATATCTTTGAATCTTCGTCAGAACCACCCTTCGCTGTCGTAAAGCTTGCCGAAAATCACCGAAAATCTCCTCAGACCACCAGTTTTCAATAAAGGAATAGCGAAATGAAAAAAGGAAAGGATAACACCCTATTTATAAAGGCTACAGTTAAGGGGTAGTTTTGTTTGACCACTTCGAATTTGAAAAGATATTCATTATGGCGTATGAAATACTATGCACATCCGCTCAACCCTAGCGCACCACGTGGTCCACGTAACTGTCATGGCAGTTGAGGGGATGGTTACCCAGCAGACCAAGAGACAAGCCCAGCGTCTAAACGTTTGAAAAACCTTTTCGGACCCCGGAAAATAGGATACCTCGGAGAATTCCTCCAAGGTACGAAGACCCTGGATCCAAGGCTTAAGCTTAGCACTCCGCTGGTCTCGACTGAGTACCAAGCTGGGGGCAACTCGTCATATTATACGAGGTGAGCATTGGACTCACCCCGATACATTATAAATACCACGGGTTTTCAGAAGAAAAGATAAGTGATATTCGAACTAAAGAATAGTTTATTTCATTCCATACATCGTCATATATCAATACAAGAGAGAAAAGAAAAGAGACATGAGATGTATAACGATAGAGCAGCACTGACAAGCTCGGAGGAAGATAACCAACACTAGCTTCCCACTCATGTGCATCACATCCAGTTTCTCCGAAACCCACATCAGTCTCTTCCTTGTATAGCGGCCTCTTGAAAAAGTGGATAGGGTTTGAAAAACCAGGGATAACTGGAACAGAACACTGCTGTCGGATCAAGAAAATTTCGCCACACCACTCTTCTTCGATGCCACCTTCACAATGATAAAAAAAAGGTTGGGGTGTGCTCTCCTTTGGTGGACGGGGCATGCATTTTTCATAAAGAGATCATTCCACTGGAACCTTAACAGTTTCACGATCACTCCAGATTGCTTGAAAGCAGCCACCTCAATAGTCCCTCCTGCTTATTCAAAAGGAGGACGAAGAAGGACTTTATTTCTCCAATTACCTCCATCCAACACGACAAGTATCACATAACTTCCCAGCGACAGAGCATGAATTGGACACACCTTCGTATGTTGGGAAAGCAAAGTTCTTGCCATTAATACGCTGGGAAAGAAAAGTTCCAAATGGAAGAAGTTGTTGGCTAAAAGAGGGGAGAATATCTTCAAAGATTTTGGGAGGAACAGAAAAATGGCCTTAGCGAAGGACAAAACTCTCTTTGAGCATAAGAGAAACAACAGGAGAACCATCTTGGAAAATAAAAGGAAGGAATGCCAGTATCAGACGCGGACCTCCCATATTTATAAAGGGACTGAAAAGCTCAGATTGGCCCCAGGAATAAAAAATCAACCGTATGACGAAACCGCATTTAATGCTCTCCCCTTCCCATTGGTTACGAAAGCAACGGGCGGTTGGGAAACATTCTAAAACTGATATCCTCTTTTAAATGATCCTTATTTCCCAATAAAGTCAGAGGCAACAGTTTCCAAAGACGAGACTCAAATCTGTGCAAGCTACAGGGAGCATCATCGCAAAAAACCCTAGTAACCCAAGAGGGCAACAGGAACCAAACCCTGGGACAAGAAGTACAGATTCTAACCATATTCCAACCCCGGAGGTACTTTTTATACAACGGATATCGGTCTCAGCATGAGACATCGCAAAACCTGGCTTTAAAGCTGGGGCGTAGTCCACTGAGCTTTATCCTAATAAAGCTTATACCTTGACACTTAGTTGTCCTACCTACGCGCTAAGCTGGGGGCAACTGTTATAGACTGTGGTCCGGGATCCTATTCAAAAGGATCAACCCGACACACGCTCCATCGGACTCCGACATTAACACCCCGGAAGGGTCTATAAGACCTCGAACTACAATATTGGGGCATATGACGAGGATCACTGAATCAGCGCAAATTCTCATAACTACCAATTGGGATCTTACGAGATTATAGGCTCCTTAACTACCCCTAATAATGGATAAAACCGTAACGTCCGCATTCTTGAATATCTGCACTTAATATCACAATTTCAATCACGCTCCATAAATTTCAAGCTAAGTTAACCTAATGAGGTATCTTTTATGATATAGCAAAAAACTCTACTGGTAGAGGGCCTGACTTGAGCGTTGGAGTCTTTTTGCAGGTACCACCCCCTCTTTTCGATCAACACGCTTGGCAGCAGCTGCACAAGGAAGAAACCACCACATACGTGCTTATTTCAGGTACTATCTGAATCCACTTCACAATACAAAGTAACATGTAAACTTAAGTTTGAATAAACTTGGTTTTGTAAACTTAAATTTGGTTGAAAGTGAGTTTGAAATAACGTGATTTATGTTTGAAAACTTTTATCTCAAAAATGAGTTTAATAAAATGAATGTTATTTCGATAGGATTTGGATCCTCTAATTTTTTCCCTATTAAATAGTTAATTATAGGAAAGAGAAAGATATAAAGAAAATTAGTAGTGGGACTTGATTATTAGTGTAAAATTTCTTTTATAACATTTATGTTTTTCTCTCTCCTACAATTGATCACTTGAGAGAAAAAAAATTAAGAGGATCCAAATTCATTTCAATAAAAGATTGAAATTACTTTTAAAGTAAAATTAAAAGAAAAATATCTCTAATGAAATTTTGCTTAATAAAAAAAATAAGAATTTAAAGTTTTCACTCCAACTAAAATTTGAAATAATTTTTTATTAAAATTAACTAAATTTTGCTAACTAAAAATTTTGTCAAACAAAACTAAGCATATATTAATCTCCTTAAAAAGTACATTTGGGATTTCAAATAAAAACAAACGTACTCTAAGGCGGTGTGTTCATACTCGTGACTGGTAACTATAAAACAGGAGTTGAAAAGGTAGTTGCCGTCTTTGTCAACTAGGAATAAAAAAAATGTCATGACTTTTCACCAAAAACAAAATGTTAAGAATTTTTTATAATATTTTTTAATAGATAAGAGATTATTTTTTTAAAATATAATCAAATATATAAATTAAATTTTTTTAATAATATTATTTTTATATAGATATATTTTAAAATTAATTTTAAAATAATATATTTAAAAAATTTAAATTCTTCTTTCTCAAATCAACGTTGGGCTCAAGCTATTTTATTTTGAATTTTAATAAAATGATACTCTTTATGCGTGCCATTTTAGTGCAAGAATTAAAAAATAAAATCAAACTTTAGTAAAGAATTTTTTATTAAATTATTTTTATTAAATTTTAATTAATTATTTTATTTTATTATATTCATCTAAATTTTACGAATATAAGACTTTTAAAGTATAAAAATAAAAATAAAAAATAATAATTAATACTTTATTAATATATAAAAATATTACTTATAATAAATTAAAATTATTTTACCAAATGATACTTAAAAAAGACGGTATAGAGTAATTAAGAGGGAGACCCTCTCTATTCTCTACTCTCAAACTAGTCGGTGGCTGTTTTGTTGGACCAATTGGTATGTCGTGGAATTGGACTTCTAAATTGATCTCGGTTTTTGAATAATAAAATAAATAAACAAAGACACTAGTGAAATTTAAGTTATAAAGTAGCTCAAAAAAAAAAAACAAAAGAAACTTAATTGAAAAAGGAACCAGCGGTTTCATTTTTCTTCTTTTTTAATTCTAAATTTACAAATGCTACTATTTTGTTCCTCTGAATTCCAACTTGTTAAATGAAGAAGACTACTTGGTCTCTGGGTCAGCTTTTTCGCATTTAAAATTAAATTCAAAATGGGATTCTTTTTCAGTCAAACACATAAAATTGTCAAATGAAGCTTCCCGCAGTTGCAATTCCTTCGTGTCCGCACTACTTGGTCATTTGTAACGGCCATTCCTGTTCACTGTTCAGCAGGAGAATTTTCGTTTTTCCACTATGATTTTCTTATCATATCTTTTTATATTATTTTTTATATCATTAATTATATTATTTTTTTTACTTAATTATAACTATTTAAAAATAATATAAAAAGTATTATTTGACAAAAAAAAATATAAAAACATCATTTTTCTTTTGATTTTGTTAATAGTTTTTTTTTTTTAAAAATTAATGATTTAGTCTTTTTTCCCCAACAGATAGTAATTTATTATTTAAAATGAGAGGAAAATTTTTTTCAAAAGACATAAATAAATGAAATTCTTCCTAAATCACTTCTAACATGTGTGGAAAAAGAAAATATTTCTCTTATCACACTTTTTTCTTATTATTATTATTTTTAATTTTTTATAATTATGATTAAGTGAGAAAAAAATAATATAATTAATGATATATAAAATAATTAAAAATTATGTAAAAAATATATAGTGAAAATATCATTCATATGTGAAAAAATAGCTGAACAGCGCTTTAGGCTCGATAGATAAACACCGTACATAACCTCAAAACAGTGCCTTCAACCTTTTCCTGTCTCAGTGTGCAGGGTCGTCTTTTTAGGATATCTTTCTTTAGTAACCTCTTGAATGACAACCTCAGTTAGTTGCCTCCTGAATGACAACTTCAGTGCCTTAGTTGAATCTAGCTGCTTACCAGCGTTGAACTTCATGACAAAGGGTGAAGGGACCACTAGCTTATCCTCAGCAAAGCTTGTGTTACCTGGCAAAGTGGTAGTTTTGTCAATCTCACTGGCCTTTGTGTGGAGTTCCTGTTGTATTATTATTTATGCCAATTATAGTATCGATTGCATCTTGTTCCTTCAGCAATGATGGCGAGACATAGTAACCTTTCTGGGATTTACTAGGCGTCTGCGGAGTATCTAAGTTGAGGAAGGGAGAGAAGGTGCAGGAGCTCCAACCATTACTGGTGTCTGCTTACATTGTTGTTGAATCTCCGGTACCACTGAAACCAGATCAATGTTGTTGCTGGTTCCTGGCTTCTTCCTTGACATCAATAGTTTTGATATATGAATAAAACCTATTCCACGAGGTCTTTCTCTGTGCTCCTGGTTCTCTGTACTTCTGATTACTACCCTAAGATTAAGACTCCAGTTTTTGGCCAACTTGGTCTGCCTTCAATCTTGGTCCTAGTTTCTTCTCTTTGAGCACTCCATTGAGATCGTCTTTGATCATCAAGGAGCAGTTACGGTCTTCGTGTCCTATTATTCCACAGTAATAGCAAAAACTAGGCGGTTTTTTGTAACGAAAATCAACCCAAATTTTACCTGCATTTGGTAATCCAGACTAGATTCCTCGTTTAAGGGGTTGTCGAATGTCAACTGTGACCAAAGCTTTTGGGATGAAGCCTTGAGTTCCTCAAACAGTGTAGAGTCCTGACTCTGCAATCGGGCCCACCCGTTCACATAGTTTACTACCTGCTGCTACAATGCAATACGGAAACCTTATGATTGGTGCTAAATTTACATCCTTGACAACAACTCAGAATCTTTGATGAATATCGTTAATTAGTCCACGAAAATTAACCTTGTCAATTATGTGTAGCATAGAGATAAGAATTAGTTTAGTGGTGAGGAAGGGTCATTCTAACATAAGAATGTGAATTTTTTCTTACAAAAAACACAAACACAAAGGGGGGGGGGGGTTCAATTAGCAATGAAAAGTAAATAACTTAAACAAGAAAACTAAAGAACAAAGCAAACAATAAAACAAGCAGTCAAAGCAATCGGTCGAAGTTGAATTGATTAAATAATAATAATTGGGTTGGTTAAAGAATTAATCTCCACTACTAGCCCATTCACAAGATAAGACACATCACTTATGATTGTTTAATTTCAATGTCATTTCCTACCCCCTACTTAAAACTAGTAACCGTAGATAGCCGAGGTTCTAGTCCATACTACCCGCCATCTTTCCTTTGTTTGTCGTTAAGCAAAAGTTCTAGTTACTACTTAATCTTTAACCATAAACACCCAGTTTATCTGGACTCATTCATGATTGTATTAAGTTGAGAAAGATATTAGGTTATTCTAAGAAACATTCATTAAGAACATGAATATTCAGCCTTATGTTGTGTTCCCACCAAAGATAACGAGCACCCCCTACTATCCTTGATTTGCAACCGAGGTTAGAAAAACCCAATGTCTACCAGTTAGTGGATTCCTAAGCTAGCATTAGAAACATGTAAAGACCAATTTAGTACGCACCCTACAAAATCAAAACACAAATCATAAGTAATATGCATAGAAGAACACAAACAATCTCAAATAAGAAGGGAAAAATAACATCTACAATAAACAAGCATAATCAAGTCTAGGGCTTTGATATCACCCTTAACCAAAATTAGATCTAGTCTAGCATAGTAAAATTAAACATAGATACAACTATGAAGAACATGATAAGAAATTCAAGAGAAGAAAGTATATAAAATATTAGCACGGTTGTCTTCTTGAATCTTTTTGCTTGGCTTTCGATCGTCAATACTTCGGTGATGTCTTAGGTATTGTCAACTTGATATGCCATTTTGGTGGCTCATATGCATAAATTAGCAAAAGTGGTAAGAATGAAAGTTGAATCACTATGTCTTAACTTTCCAACTCTATGAGAATCACCTCAATTGGATATCTATAACTCGAGATATTCCCAAATACTTCATAGAGGTAAGATAACAAAGTTACTTGGATTATATTTGATTGTGTTTTTTGTTTCCATTGATTGGCTCCCATATAAAGCCAAATAAAATCAATGAGATACTATCCATATCAAGCCTTAATAAATCTAATTAATTATAATTAAAGAGCAAGTGGGAAAGCCAACACATCAATTACAGGATATATTACCTTAATAATCACATTTATGACTTAACAAGAACAAATATGATCTTTGCAATTAATGGCTACATCATGAAAATTATGCAATAAAATCACTAAGCCATAAAAAAAGGTGATTATCATAATACCTATTAAAAGGAATTAATTAATTATAATTAAGATCTAATATAATATTAATTAAACACTAAAATCATACATTATTTGCAACTTATCACCCTAGCACTGAATCCAAAAAGGAACCAAGTGAAAATCATAGTCCTTAAACTCTTTGTCCAGAACCCATTGCTTGAGCACTAGCAAGTGGTTCTTGTAGTTCCATGGTTGGTTGTAGAGGATGTGAAGCATCTGTATTTCATCGTCAAACTAGAACTCGTAGTGTTTATGGCCGATCTCTTTGCAATAGAACCTTTTGGGGTTGCTCCAAATTAACACAAGTCAAGACAATGATCATGGTAGTATGGATTTGATGTCATTCGGAGAAGAGCCTTCCAATCAAACACTACTTTGATGCCGCTATCTGCAATTAGACATTGTTGTCATTAAAGAGGACAACCTCCTCTTTTTCATTGATGTCATGTGTTGGAGGTAGTGATGCCATACCAGAGATGGAGAGGCTAGAGGCATCAAGCCCTAGAGAGAGCAGTAGACTGAGGGTACAGAACATGGGGACTGGCGGCACGCCCTTGGTAGGTGATAGCGCACTCCTAAGGAGTGTACTTGGTGCTTTCCTAGGGTTTCCAAAGTTTTCCAACATAGTATTTGATCCTTATAATCTCATTGAAAATTCAATTTAATCCATATAGTTGAAAATCATTTAAAAAGTCCCTATAATTTTCATATATTACAAAATGATTCCTAATAGTTGGGTTTAAGCTTTATTATTTGGGTTTGATCACTATTTACAACAAAACTATAAGAACTTAATAGGGACCATTTTGCAGTGTTTGAAAATTATAAGGACCATTTTACATTGTTTGAAAATTATATGGCCTTTTAATTGATTTTGAACTATACAGACAAAAATGAATTTGAAATGAAACTATAGAAACCAAATGAGTAATTTGACTATTTTTCTTTTAGTATTTTCCTTCGTTACTTTTTTTCTCATTACCTTTTGCCTACAAGTTGTGATCAACCTTATTATAGTTAACAAGTGGCTTGATTGAATTTTTGTTGACAAACATGACATAGAATTTGAGAGAAGATTAACCAAAAGTGAGAGATGATAAAATTGAACTTTAATTGAATTATAGCAAGGAGAAAGTAACAAACTAATAACTAACTATTCTGACTTATCAAACTAATTTAACCAATCTCTAACTAATCTAACCAAAACTAATTATATTGGCAATATCCCACAAGTTGAAGAATGTATACATTTCCAAATGGAACAAATCATGCTAGAATCACCATCGGCTAATGACAAACAAGATCTAAAATTGAACAAACTCGTTGAAGTTGTCGTAAAAAATATTGTTAGAGTAATTATCAGTTGCCATCCGATCACAAATTGAGACTTCCATAGGCCAATATTATTAAGAAAAAGGACTACACTTATAGAATGCAAATAATGCATATAATTAGTGCTTAATTTGGTTTAAATTAGAAAATTGTTAAGAGAAATCTTTGGCTTTTATCTTATATTTTGATAATTCTTCTTCCTTGAGCAATTGCTAATTTTCTTTATGTTTTTAAGGCTAAATGAGAAGATTTTGGAAGAATTCATTGGAACTTAGATGAACAATTCAAAGAAAGTTAAGTTTGAATCAAATTGGAAGTAGATTTGCATTTTTTTTTATCTTTCTGCAGTAAAACAAACATATTATGAACTATAGAGGTCGAAATGAAGTGATTCTAAAGACATTGAAAAGCTAAGACATAGAGCTATAGCTTTCATGTTTGGTCCAAGACTCACTCCCAATGTTTAGATAGAGTAATTCTGTGTGCAAGTAAGACATGACTAGGCCATATAATCTACCTTAGAAGCACGACCACTACAAAAAAAAGTGTAAATTACGACACTTATTCTTTCATATTACGACAATTTTAACTGCTATTTTTTTGCCTCAGTGGCAATTTCCAAAATTGACATAATTATCTTCGCTGTTTGGTATAATACGACAGTTTCCCATTAACCGCCACAACAACCGCTGCAATTTTATCATGTATAAAATGGCGGTTTCATTGTGCATAAAACAGCAGCTTAGGACTGCCATAACTTATCTAAAAAATAAGGTTTAATTGTGTATAAAATGACGGTCTAAACCGCCATAATTTATAGCAAATTACGGTAGTTTAGGATTGCTGTAATTGACCTAAAATTATAGGTTATTGTGTATAAAATAATGGTTTAAACTGCCGTAATTTACAGAAAATTATGACAGTTTTGAACTGCCAGGTTACATAAAAAATTACGATTTTAAACCGCCATAATTTATATAACAATACACGGTTTACTTCGATGATTATGACAATTCTTGTACGTCAAGACCCACAAATATAAATATAATAATTTTGCTTAATGAAATGTAAAAAGAAATAGTCATTAATTTAATTAACCAAATATCCAATTTAACATGAATACATTAGCTCAATAACTGCAAATTATAAGTCATCAAACTTTTGAGAAATAACATCCTAAATAGTAACATAAGTACACAAGTCAAATAACTCCAAATTACAAATAGGTCTTAAAAGTTTTGAGAAATAACATCCTAAATAGTAATTCATTTGGCAAAAATTACTAAATTGATTAATGAGGACTCGAAATATCCACTGATTGATGAGTGTTACTTCCATTGCATGATCTTCTTGGGTCATTAGGCGACAATGACCACTACCTTCATCTGGTACCTACAAGAAGGACAAAATTATGCTTGAGATTCTCTAAACATAGCATTAATTATGGCTATGCAACACTACAAGAAATATATTATTAAAAAGGAAATGACTTAATTGAACCACAAATCCGTAAAAATCCAACATCATTTAAGCAACATATTTTAATCCTTAATAATTTCACAGATCAAGAATTACCCAATCAAAATACAAACTAAAATATTTAATCATAAGCATGCAGACAAGACTCATAATTAAACCAAACAGACCCTTGATTGACAAAATCTTAATTAATTTTAAAATCCTCATGCTTGAAAACCTTAGGTCTAAGATTTTATATGGCAGTGTTAAAGAATGCGAATGCAAGGTGTAAAAAGATTAAAGATATACATTGAGCTGAGGACACTGAGGGAAAAGGTTATCACTACCCAACTGGAAAGACAGAAGCTAGCAACATATCATACTTCAGCAATTCTACCTATTTGGGGTTCCAATATCCATGACATGTAGTTTCACATGTCACTTGTACATGCCCATGGTGCAGTGGACATGACTAAGCATTAAGCAAGCATATAAATGATTTATCATCCACAATGAATAATGATGGCAACTTGGCTATACAGTCATCTATTGAAGGACTAAGCATAATGATGATCACATATTTGATATATTAATAAGCCTTCATTTTTAGTCATTTACACTCTTTATGTACTTAATTGATTGAGTTTTATTATGTTTTGTAAATTTGGACTCAAATTAGACTTAATTGAATTTTTCAGCATAATTTACGTCTTACACTGTTTCTGTATTTGGGTCATATCTTGGGCTGTAGGTGGTCTTTGGTGCTGATTCTAGTGGCATTTGAAAGATAAGAGAGAGTTATATAACTTTCATGAAGACCTAAAAGGCCCAATCACACGAGTAGATAACTCAAATTGGGGTTGAAGTAAGAACTAGAGTGTTGTTCCTAACAGCTTGACCTACGTATACTGTTCATCACAGATTTTGGGCTAGATGTTGTAAAATAGACTGAAATTTGGATGCTGAATAGTTAAGACCCATATCTATAACTTTCATGTTGAACACTTTTCCAGAATCGGATTCCTTGAAGGTGATATTGGGTTTGGAAGTCAGAACAGAGGAGCTGTGACTGGGCCTGGACAGTATGTAGTAATTTGAACGTATCTGGAGTTGTAGAAATGATATTGGACCCAAACTAAAGCCATTTGAAAGCTAAGATCTAGGCCTACAACTTTCATGAAGACCACTTGGTTCAAAAATGACGAATGCAATGACTTCAGAGCTGCATGATTTCGGAGACAAAGAATCTCCATAATTTCCCACTCATTTAATGTCATTCGGCATTTTCCACTCATTTTCCAATCATTCAACCACTAATGACTCAGCCCCCTTGACATTTTGTATCTCTAATCCTCTATAAAAGGGGGCCTTGGCAAATCATTGAAGGTATTAGGTGTTAGTTACCAAAATAATACCATTTTGTTACTAGATTTTCTTGTAGTAATTTTCCTTTGTTCTAAATGAAAGTCATGTTCTTCTTCTTCTTCTTCTTCTTCTTCTTCTTTCTTTCTTTCTTCTTATCTATGAGTAACTAAGTTTCATTTTACTTGGGTGAAAGGGTGAAGCTCTTGGTAATAAAGTAAGGTTAGATTTATTCTTCTCTTGTGCTTAAATGATTTATATTTTCTAGTAACCATTATACGTATTATAATTTGTTTCTTATAATTTAGAAATCATCTTTGTAAAGAGGAGTTCTTGATTTGTTGTAGACAAAATATTGGCACAATGAATACTTTAACCCATTTATAAGTGGTGGTAATATTTTTAGGAAACATAATATAATTACATGTATTATTTTAATGGACTTTTAACGTTATATTTTTCGATTGGAACCTCCATGTTGCGAGGATTCTAATTGAGTTATAAAAGGAATTAATCTTACTTTTACTTTATTTACCAAGAGTGGATCATTTTTATCCAAGTAAATAATTTTTACTGTAGTAACAAAATATTAACCTTACCTTAAATAATCTTCATCAATTCCCTGTGGATCGACCTCGAACTCACCGAGAAATTTATTACTTGAGACAACCTGCACTTGGGTTTGCAATTGCGACAACTAAAAAGTGTGCATCAAGTTTTTGGCGCCGTTGCCGGGGACTTGATTTGAAGACTGAATTTCAGGTGTAAAAAAAAAAATTTGTATATATACTAACATACTAACTAGTGGGGGAACCTCTCCCTTTTATTTTACTATGCATACTAACTTAGTGGTGGAACCTCTCCCTTTTATTTTACGCACTAACTTGGTGGGGGAATCTCTCCCTTTTACTTATTTTTTTTTTAAATTTACTTTCCACACTTTATTATTTTTTTTTTGCATTTTAATTTCTGTACAGTGGGGGTAATTCTCCATTTTATTTTCTTGTACATTTAAACTTAGTGGGGGTAACTTTCCCTTTTATTATTATTTTTTTGTACTTTATTTTCTGTATTTATTTTCTATCATTTTTTTGTTATTTATTTTCTGTCATTTTTTTTTGTTTACTAACTTACTAACTTTCTTACTAACTATCTAATTTTTTACTTTATCAGCTATCTAACTTTTTACTTTTTTTGCTTATTAACTTATTTGGTGGTTGGTTTATACCACACCTTTGTTAATATTTAATGGACAGTTTATATTGCTATCTTGTACATTTTATTTTATACTGTAAGTTACTTGTTTATGTTTAGTTGGTGTCGTGATTTAAATTCTGGTCGTTTGGTTAGAGTTAATCCAGGTACTTTACATATTGATTTGTTTGAATCACAATCACACATATTAAGCACAATGGCTGAAAACGAAAGTGTGCATGATGAACATGAAAATCAACCGTTGCGAACCATGCGTGAGTATTTGCAACCATCTCGAAATTCTAGTCCATCATGTTTTATCTTTCCACTCAATGCCAATAATTTTAGATTCAAGCCAGGTATGATTTCTTTACTTCCTAATTTCTATGGTTTAGAATCTGAAAGCCCATATTTACATCTAAAAGAATTTGAGGAAGTATGTACCGCTTTTCATGATCAAACTTGTACTAAAAATGTTGTTAAGCTTAAATTGTTTCCTTTTTCTTTGAAAGATAAAGCAAAAACTTGGTTTAACACTTTGAAACCAAGATCAATTGGCACATGGCAAGAAATGCAATGTGAGTTTTTGAAGAAATTTTTTCCAACACATAAAACCAATGCTTTGAAAAGACAAATCCAAATTTTTTTCCAAAATTCAAATGAAGCATATTTTCAAAGTTGGGAATGTTTTAAAGATTTGTTGAATTCTTACCCACATCATGGTTTTGAAAAATGGCACACTATAAGCTTCTTTTATGAAGGGTTGACACCCGAAACTAAATAATTTGTGGAAACAATGTGCAATGGTGAGTTTCTTGATAAAGAACCTGAAGAAGCTTTAGATTATTTAGACCATTTGGCTGAAAATTCTCAATCTTGGCATGATACTAATCCTTCTGAAAATTCAATTAGATCTAATCTTGCAAATGCTAGTAAAGGAAAATATCATCTTAGTCAAGAAGAAGATCTAAATGCTAAGTTTGCCAATTTGGCTAGAAAGATTGAAGCTATGGAATCTCGGAAAGTAAAAGAAATCAAATCTGTGCAAAATGAAGAAATTTGTAGCATTTGTGATGAATTGGGACACTCAACAAATGAATGTCCAAAACTTCCTATGTTTAAAGAAGTTGTGCATGAGCAAGTAAATGCAATGAACAATTTTAAAAAGCCATTCACTTCTTCTTTTTCAGATACATACAATCCGGGATGGAGAAATCACCCGAACTTCAGTTAGAGGAATAGCAATCAGCCACAACTCATGCAACCACCACCTCCTCAGAAACAGCAAGATTCTCAAAATCCTCAAGGATATGTACCCTATGTCCCACCATATAGGAAAAACCTTGAAGGAACATTGCATGCATTCATGGAAAAACAAGAGGCCATCAATAACCACAACAATCAAATCATGATTGACATAAAAGACACTCTTGCTAAACTTTCTTCTGCACTTACCATTCATGAGAAAGGAAAGTTTCCCTCTCAACCTCAACTAAATCCCAAGGGTCAATACAGTCTAAAAGATGGTAATCCAGAAAACCAACAAATAGATCAAGTCAAGTCAGTGATAACCCTTAAGAATGAAAAAGTTGTTGAAGAAAGTAAGGAGATAAAGAGCCAAATGTCCAAAGTGATGAACTCCTTGAGTGTGAATGAGCTAGAGGATGTGGAAAAGAATCAAGATAGTAGTGATGCTGAGCTACCCAAGGAACCTAAGGTGACAAAAAGTATTGTTAAGCCAGAAAATGATGACGAAGGCCACCAGACATACATGATTGACTCAATCATGGATAGGGGAGTTTCTACAACCCATGAATTTGATCCCCTTGAGAATTTTCTTGTCAATTCTGAGTTTAATTCTATCAAGAATCCCTCGATGTAGTTGATATTTCTACTATTTTTGATAAAACTCAAGATCATGACACTCGTGCATGGCAACCAAAGTTTAAGGAGTTTATTATGAAAGGTTGGAGCATTACGATAAAAAGGTGTTCGTCCCTTGGTCCTGTTCTTATAAAATTAATTTGAAAGAAGGTAAATGGTCAGCGGTGGAAGCTATAACTTGAGTTGAAGGATCCAGATGTAGCAGAAACTTTGGTAGACGATCCTGTCTACCAAAGCTGAGGTAAGTTTTTAGTATTTCGTATTTTTATTGAGTCGGCTTAAGTGCCTCCCAGATTTCGGAGTCTTTGTATGAGGATGTAAATAGTGTCGGCCAAAAAAATATATATATATAAAATAAAAAAAAACCCAAATTTTTTTTTTTGTTTCCATGCTTATTTATTTCATTTTTTTTGGTCATTGCTAACCATTGTCAAGATGTAGTTATTCTCTTCTCGTCTAAGCATTTCGGGTATGTGACTTCTCCTCATTACTTTGTTTAATTTTGTCCCAATAATTTTTTTGATGTATATTGATAATTATTTCTTCAGTTTGGATTTAATTGTTAACATTGAGGACAATGTTGTGATCTGGTTGGGGGAAAGGATAGTTGTGTGTAAAAATTAAAATAAAAATTAAAAAAAATAATTTTTTTTAGAAAGTGTGTATATTAATATGTCTGTTGTGTTTATGTGTTTGTCAGTAACTTACTAAACCAGTGAAGGATGGCAGAGTAAGGAGTAAATTTTGCTGTGGCGGTAATTTTACTCTTGAGATGCATCTAGATTGGGGTAAATAACTTTGTTGTGTGGAAGTAGTAATTCAGATACAGGAATATTTACATGATTGAGTAAATTGTCTTCTTTCTTAAATATCACATGCTTGGTTATAGATGTTGAAATTTTTGTGGACTGAGAATGATGGATATATGCCTTGTGAGATTTTGAACCTATCAATGAATGGATTGAGTATCTGTACCATTCTCTTCTTTCTTGTGTGATTTTTTCTCATGAAATTGTTACTCTAGAACTTGCTTTGATTCTTTTTGAGGTTACATTTTCACATGCATACATAAACATGATTGAGGCAAATTTTCTTGAATTAACTACTTTGACCAAATAGCTAACCTTACATATTTTCCTTTGCTTAACCCCTTTGAGCTTATTTGACCATTCTTTGTTTCTAACTCATTACGTGCCTTAAATGAAAAATCATGTTTTAACCCAACCTTAGGGAATAAGAGAGCATTGACTTTGTTATTTGATGAGTTTTTGAACAAGTGTGGGGGTGCGTGTGCAGATTATTTCTATAAAAAAAAAAAAAAAGCTGGCCAGCGAATTCTTGGAAATAACAGGAATAGAAGGAGAATGTTCAAGCCTAACAATGAATTCAACTTACCAATTGATCTTCAACAAAACATTAGTCAAATATTGGTCAATGCCCTTTATGAGAAAAAACAAACAAACAAACAGAGAAAGAATTAAGAAAATCTTGAGAAAGTTAGACTGAATGTTCTCAAACATCTTCTCCACTCTAACTGTAACATAATGCTCTTCTATTCTCTTTGGTCTTTAACTTATCATATCTATATTACTTCCACCTTTACCTTGGCCCCATTATAACATTGATTAAAGTCCTCATGATTTGTGTATATATGTTATTTTTGAGTAGCGAAGAAGTAGAAGATAAGCAAGCTTATGGTAGTGCAATTATTCATGAGTTGAATAGAGTGAAATACTAACCTTTTTAAACACTTGAGAGATTGAGAGTGAATTCTGTGAGGATCTATCATTCTTGATTCATTCTTTTTAACTGAAGTTTCCTTGATTGTTAGTTTGAGATGCGAAGACATGTTACCTCATGAATGTTTTGATCCTTGAATGTCTAGTTGCTCTTCTTGAGTCATTGAATCCTTTAGAGTTTTTAGTTTTTGAGTCTGTATCGTTTTTCTTTGGTCTTTGTCTTTTTGTGTTTTGCCCAGGAGTGCAAAAGTTAAGTGTGGGGGAATTTGATGATCACATATTTGATACATTAATAAGCCTTCATTTTTAGTCATTTACACTCTTTATGTACTTAATTGATTGAGTTTTATTATGTTTTGTAAATTTGGACTCAAATTAGACTTAATTGAATTTTTTAGCATAATTTACGTCTTACACTGTTTCTGTATTTGGGTCATATCTTGGGCTGTAGGTGGTCTTTGAAGCTGATTCTAGTAGAATTTGAAAGATAAGAGAGAGTTCTATAACTTTCATGAAGACCTAAAAGGCCCAATCACACGAGCAGATAACTCAAATTGGGGTTGAAGTAAGAACTAGAGTGCTGTTTCTAACAGCTTGACCTACATATACTGTTCATCACAGATTTTGGGCTAGATGTTGTAAAATGGACTAAAATTTGGATGCTGAATAGTTAAGACCCATATCTACAACTTTCATGTTGAACACTTTTCCATAATCGGATTCCTTGAAGGTGATATTGGGTTTGGAAGTCAGAACAGAGGAGCTGTGACTGGGCCTGGACAGTATGTAGTAATTTGAACGTATCTGGAGTTGTAGAAATGATATTGGACCCAAAATAAAGCCATTTGAAATCTAAGATCCAGGCCTACAACTTTCATGAAGACCACTTGGCTCAAAAATGACGAATGCAATGACTTCAGAGCTGCATGATTTCAGAGACAAAGAATCTCCATAATTTCCCACTCATTTAATGTCATTTGGCATTTTCCACTCATTTTCCAATCATTCAACCACTAATGACTCAGCCCCCTTGACATTTTGTATCTCTAATCCTCTATAAAAGGAGGCCTTGGCAAATCATTGAAGGTATGAGGTGTTAGTTACCAAAAGGATACCATTTTGTTACTAGGTTTTCTTGTAGTAATTTTCCTTTGTTCTAAATGAAAGTCATGTTCTTCTTCTTCTTCTTCTTTCTTTCTTTCTTCTTATCTATGAGTAACTAAGTTTCATTTTACTTGGGTGAAAGGGTGAAGCTCTTGGTAATAAAGTAAGGTTAGATTTATTCTTCTCTTGTGCTTAAATGATTTATATTTTCTAGTAACCATTATACATATTATAATTTGTTTCTTATAATTTAGAAATCATCTTTGTAAAGAGGAGTTCTTGATTTGTTGTAGACAAAATATTGGCACAATGAATGCTTTAACCCATTTATAAGTGGTGGTAATATTTTTAGGAAACATAATATAATTACGTGTATTATTTTAATGGACTTTTAACGTTATATTTTTCGATTGGAACCTCCATGTTGCGAGGATTCTAATTGAGTTATAAAAGGAATTAATCTTACTTTTACTTTATTTACCAAGAGTAGATCATTTTTACCCAAGTAAATAATTTTTACTGTAGTAACAAAATATTAATCTTACATTAAATAATCTTCATCAATTCCCTGTGGATCGACCTCGAACTCACCGAGAAATTTATTACTTGAGACAACCTGCACTTGGGTTTGCAAATGCGACAACTAAAAAGTGTGCATCACATAACATAAGTAAAACTTGCAAATTATCCAATGTAGTATTGTCTTCCTAGTATCCAATCCTTTTGTTGTTCTCATAACTTAATGCACATGTATACAGTTCTGTCAAAAATAGGGGAAAAAATACGAAGTCTAAGTCATATAAACGACATTTTCTAATTTTCATTAAATCAAAGCTTCAATTTTCATTTTCTAATTTTCAAAAAAAAAAGTTCAAAAATTAATTTATATCTCATAATTGAAAATCTTAGGTCTAAGACTCATAAGGAAAGCAACATCACAACACATATGGAAAGCAAACAGTGATTTTATATGGTAGTGTTGCAAGCTTTTAACTAGAATTTGTACCACAGGCCTCCACTCCAATGCAAAAGCACAAGCAATAAGTAAATTCTGATGCCACTTACAAGATATCATTAACCACAAATTTCATACAGAAGACATCTTTTCTCCAGCTATCAAGGAAATAGGGGTTTATTGATTCCCCACTTCCTCAAGACAAGAGAGGATAATCATTCCTATGCTCATTAATTATAATCTTGATTAACTTCTTTCAGCAACAAAATAATTTTCCAGTAAGCCTGTTGGTGACACATGATCAATGACATACAGGATTAATTCAAAGGGATACTATAGTTTTTTGATTCAAAGGCATATTATAGTTTTTCTAATTCTTAAATCATGAATTAATTCAAAGGCATACTATAGTTTTTTGAAAAAATATTAGATTTTAGAAGACACTAATAATCTCTCATTTGTAATTTTCTTTTTCTAGTATTAGATTAGACAAAACACTAAAACACTTCTATGAGCAAACTGTCTAATTTTATTTGAAAAGTAACATAAGGAAAGGTTGATAATATTGTCAAACATGATTTCCAATCTCCCCTATAGGGAAGTGTTAATACTCCTACTTTTAACATCAAATCTTTTCACCAGCATTCAGCAAAGAGAAATAATAAAAACATGATTATTATCCCAATAAAAGCAAAGCAGAGACATGGACTTTACAGGATGCATTTCTGTTTGTTCAACATATTTGATTAGTTAGATTTGTGCTTTCCACGCTTGAAGAGTGTGATGAGGAAATAAAATACTGACAACAACCACTGCCATATAAGAATCAGCCAATTACTTTTCTTAGGTTTTAGTTCTGGCATTAGTCCAAATATTTATTTCAACTTCCACTTTATCACCCAAAACTTTCATTTATTCAGACAATATTGATACAAACTGACTTATAATAGCACTATTAGGATTTTCAAGACACTAACTTTATTTACAGGACACTTAAGCATAACACACACCATACTTCATCTACTTAGCTTCGAGTAAATTTAGTGATTCCAATTAAAAAACAGAAAGCAAACTGAAAACTAAATTAAGCATGCATTTCAATCACAATAATTAAGACTAACATAAAGGAATATGAAATCACAAGTAGAAAGCAACAAACACAAGACTCAAACCAGAAATAAGGAGATGAAGAAATCACAAGTACAAAGTAACCAACATAAAGGAATGACAAGTAGGAATCAAGACTAAGTCAACATGACTAACACAATATACATTTGAATGTTAAACCAGATACCTGTGGTGTAGGATTATGAAATAAGCTAGCTAACTCCTCAGGGAGCCTTCCTACTTCCTTCGTAGCAATGTAGGCACACAATGCTTGTAATTGTGATTCCTTAGTCACCACCTTTTGTTGTAAGTCAGGAGAGGATGTGTTAGCACTAGATGAATCTAACTTCATATCTCCAAGCTATGTGGTATATGCTTGAATGTAATGGTAGGAACCACTCCCATGCCTAATCCTCGAACACTGCCAGAGTGCTCTTTTCCAAATACCACACTAACAGCATCATTTGGAGAAATTTCAGAGCAATTATACTCCCTTTGACTTAAATGTTTATCAATTTCTTTCTACATTAAAGACCAAAAAAAAAGAATGAAAACTTACAAAGACAATATATTATATCATTGTTTAATATATATTAGTGAACAATAATATTGATATTTACCCATATCTTCTCATCCTCATCATTTACAAAGCTCCCATCTTTCTCTAGTAATAGACCACCACGAAGGAGTAACTTCCTTAGTAAAAAAACGGTAGGCTGTTGATTCATTTCCAAAAGTGAGATAATGCGAACTACAAAGATGGTCTCAGTGCTCAACACAATAGTATGGGCCATAAGTACCAAAAGATAAAACATCACTCAAGGCATGCCTATAAGTCAGTGTGAAAAAATATGTGAAGTGAGTCAATGTACACAGATCAAACTCTAACTGGTAGGTCATAATGGTATCAAAACAACAAAAAGTGAAAGAACTAAGACCAAAATGGTAAAAAAAAACAAAAAGGAAAAAAGAAAATAGAGAGAAAGCGAATTGCAATGGTAAGAACATATCTTTTTCCTAACCACTATACATTACAAGTAGAATCAAATACACCAACTACACCAAATACATTGCAAGTAGAATCACTCCCCTTCCCAGCCACCATACCAAAGCCCTCAACAAAATACAACCTCACCCATTACACATAACCTCAACTCAAACCAAACAAAAACCAAATTCACAGCAAAAACCACCATCAGAGATTGTGAAGTTCATCATAGAGAGCAAGAAGGTTACTTTAATTGGTGAATATAACAAAAACTCAATCAACACTATTTATCCGAACCTAGAGGATTTTAAAAGCTTTTCAAAATCAACACTATTTATCCAAATGTTTCCAAATTCTCTTAACTTATGAGGGTTATTTGAGAAATGGTGGAAGTATTATACCAGATAATTAACTAATACTTTCCACTTATGCATAAAACTTGGTAGAATACAAGAAAGAAAATAAGAGATATGGGATAAAAAGACAAAAAGAAACCCTATCTATGACCATGGTAGATTTGGTTAAACTAAATAAAGTAATTAAAATTGCAGGAATAATACTTCTGATAAACTGTGTATACTATATTATAACCAATTTAACAATCTAACAATTAATAAAGATGATTAATTAGGTAGACAAAGGCCTTAAAATCATGAACCTAATTAAAATTGCTTGAATGGGATAAATTGCTTGAAACTAATACTCATGAACCTCTTAAAATCATGAACATGTGATTCAAGGAGGGTTGAAGTTGAAGACTTTCCAACTTACAGTAAGAATGCAATGAGATTGAGTGATCAGTGGTCGCCGACGCTTTGTTAGTGGACTAGTCACGAACGGTGGTCGCCTGCCTCGCCTGATCGTTAGCTGTGTCAACTGCGAACAGTGCTCGCCTCGCCTGGCTTTTTGCCTCGCCTGATTCCGCCTCACAAATTAATTAAAATTAGAAGTTCCCAATATATAAATCTATTAAATCTATAATAGATGTAGCTAAAAATTGAGATTGATTACATGATTTATGTTTTTCTAAATAGAACTTGAAATCAAAATCAACAAATAAATAAATAAAATCCAGAGAAAGATTTCTAGAAATTTAAAAAAAAGAAATTAGAAAAACAAAATAAGTGATAAGATGAACCCTAAGGGTGGTACCTGTAGGATATTAAGCTAAGAATACAGGTGAAACGAAGCAAGAGAATGTGAACGAGGACGGTGGCGCGGGTTTCACGACTTTGGGCAGAGGCAGATATGGACTTGAGAGTTGCGACAACAATAAGAGGGGGAGGGGGAGAGAGCAGATCTGGACCTGCATCGCAAATGTTGCGACTTTGAGTGAGAAGGAGAGAACAGAAGCTATGACTTTGAGTGAGAGGGAGAGGGCAAGAGAGAGAGAGAGAGTGAGAGGGAGAGCACGAGAGAGAGAGGGTGAGAGTAAGAGGGAGAGTGTGACAGAGTGTGAGGGAATTTTGAGTTATTAGAGGGAAGTGAAAATTTAGAATTTTTTAAAATATTTTATTTAAAATTTAAAATGAAAATAACGGCGGTTAAAACTGCCATTTTATACATTTAACTGCCATTTTTTACTTGTAAAATATGGTAGGTGTGTAACTGACGTATTATATTTCATATTACGATAGTTTTTTAGAATTGACGTATTAAAATTATCGTAATTTACACGTTTTTTTGTAGTGGACCTAGCCATTCAATACCATGCTAAAGCACGGTCTAGCCATGCAAGTGCTTGTCCAACTTAAAGAAATTAGACCCTTGGCCCATCACACATGCAACAGACATTAGACACCTAATTGGGCTTAAAATCCTAATAGTAAGTGAAAACCTAGAGTCAATGAGACTCTAAAAGAAACCTAAGTATAAAAAGAAAAGGAAGAGGCTACCTAGATAGATATCTTTTGGAGGAAAGCTTTGGAGAAAGTGGCAAGAGGAAATCAAATAGGAAGCTTGACATTAGATCTAAGAGATTGAAGCTTTGAAGAAGAATTGAAAAAGACGATAAAAGAAACTCAAGATCCATCACACAAACTGATCTATCTTTCTTACTTTTATACTCTTATGATTATTGTTATTTTTTATTGTATCTATGGCTTTTATTGCCATGTTAGGCTAGATGTTTCTCTTGATTGAGGGTGATTTTAAAACCCTAGATATAACTTTGATTGTTTGATGTAAATTTTATTCTTCAATTTATAATTTAAGTTGTTTGTATTCTTCTATTATAATTGTTCTATTGCTACTTTAGGGGACGTTTTCATCTGAATTATCCTATTTCCCTAACCTTTGGTGGCAATTCATGATTAATGATTATTGTAACATCCTATTTTTGTAAAGAATAAAATTTTAATTTCTTTAACTTGAATATTTTATTTTACAATAGATGTTACTAATAACAGGAGATTAAATGAAGTTTATAAAAATTTAATTAAAATTATTGAAATTTACTTTCTAGATAAATTGGATAACAAAATAAAATTTTATGAAGAGATATTTACAATAAAATATTAAAATATTTATAAAAAGATATTTATGCTAAGATATTTATGAAATAATATTATTTTAATCTCAATATCTAAAACTAATCGTTACTTTATAAAAAAAATATTGGATAGGTGCTATGTGCACCATTTTTCGTTGGTGCCACATGCACCATTTCCCATTGGTGCTACATGCACCAGTGGTAGCCACTCCCTGTGGCTATAAATAAGATGAAAAGCAAACAACAAACAAAGAAACAATAGAAGGAAGAAATTAGAGAAACAACAACGTAAGAAATAGAAAAGGAGAGAGAGAGAGAGAGAGAGAGAAAGTGAAATATTGAAGGTGAGAAATCGTAGGAAGAAAAAAGGAAAGAGAGAGAGAAAGAGAAGAAAGAAAAGAGAAAAAGAAATATGGAAGAAAAAGAAGATTTTAAAAAAGGTGGGAACTGAACTCTCTTTTTAAAAATAAAACCATGACTTCTAGTATGTTTATATGATTTATTAGTTAATTTATTATTTTAATGTTTTGTGCATATTATTATTGTTGTTAAATTTATTATGCACATGTAATATTATGAAAATTTGATATTTGTTTGACTTTGAAATATTTATGATACTTGATAAAATTTAGAACTATTATAATTTAAATGTTGACTCTTTCATGAGACCAATATACAACAACAACAACAATAACCAAGCATTTTCCCATTATGTGGGGTCGGCTACATGGATCAAATGACGCCATTGTGCTTTATCATAAACCAAGTTTTCAGAGATGCCATTCAAATCTAAATCTTTTTTAATTGTTTCACCTATAATTCTTCTTAGTCTTCCTCAACTTCTAGTTATTGGGCTATTATCTACTTGATCTACTCGTCTTACAAGGGCTTTTAAGGGTCTTCTCCTTATATGTCCAAACCACCAAAGGCGAAATTCTCCTATCTTTTTCACAATAGGTGCTATCCTTACTTTCTCTCTAATGCATTCATTCTTAATCCTATCTTGTTTTTATGGCCACACATCCAACGCAACATCCTCATTTCCGCGACACTGATCTTATGCTCTTGTTAGCTTTTTACTGCCCAACATTCAGTTTCCATACAACATCATAAGCCTTATAGTTGTGCGGTAAAATTTATCCTTAAACTTGAAAGGCATTTTTCTATCACAAATAATTCCTGAAGCACTCCTCCATTTCATCCATCCAACTTGAATATTATGATTTACATCTCCCTCTATCTCTCCATCATTTATATGATAGATCCAAGGTACCTAAACTGTGTGACTTGTGTTATGGTATGATCTCTAATTTTCACTGCTAAGCTAGCATTAACACGCCTCTTACTGAACCTACATTCCATATACTCCATCTTACTCCTGCTTAGACGAAAGCCGTGTTCTTCCAAAGCTCGTCTCCATAGCTCTAGCTTCCCATTTGTTTCCTTTCTCGACTCTCCAACTTAGACTATATCATTTGCAAAAAGCATGCATTATGGCACCGACTCTTGGATATGCGCAGTAAGCACATCCAAGACCAAGGTAAAAAGATATGGACTCAAAGTTGACCCTTGGTGTAGTCTTATAGTTATAAGAAAATCTTCTGTAACCCCACCTTGTGTTCTCACACTAGTTTTAGTCACATTATACATATCTTAGATTGCTCGAATATAGGCGATACGAACTCCTTTCTTCTCCAAAGCCTTCCACAGGACCTCTCTCGGTACCCTATCGTAGGTTTTTTCCATATCAATGGAAACTATGTGTAGGTCTTTTTGCTTCCTTCGATACCTCTCCATTAATCTTTGTAGAAGATAGATTGCTTCCATAGTTGACCTCCTAGACATAAAACCAAATTGATTCTCTGAAATATGAGTCTCTTGTCATAATCTCCATTCAATTACTTTTTCCTATAACTTCATGGTATGACTCATGAGCTTAATCCCTCTGTAATTTGCACAGTTTTGTATATCTCCATTGTTCTTATAAATAGAGATTAAAGTACTTTTTCTCCATTCATTTGACATTTTCTTAGATCTTATTATCTCGTTAAATATCTTTGTGATCCAACTTATACCTTTCTCTCCTAGACACTTCCATACCTCAATAGGTATGTTATTCGATCTGATTGCTTTTCCATTATCCATCATCTTCAATGCTTCTTTTACCTTAAAATCCAGAATTCTACGATAAACATTTTTATTCTGGTCATCCTCTCTAGTGTTTAGAATGTTCAAGTCCCCTAATGTCCCATGTTCCTCATTAAATAACTTGGGAAAATAACCCTTTCATCGATCCTTAATGTCTTGTTCCGTAACCAAGACTTTACCCTCTTCATCCTTAATGCTTTTCACTATATCCAAGTCTCTTGTCTTCCTTTCCCTACTTTTAGTAAGCCTGTAGATATTCCTTTCTCCGTCTTTGATGCCCAACGATTGATATAACCCGTTGAATGCTTTAGCTTTCTCCTCGTTCACCACTTTCTTAGTATCTTTTTTAGCTGCCTTATATTTTTTCTCAATTTTCATCATTTTTACACATGTGCCAAGCTTTATAACATTCCCTTTTAACCTTAATCTTATCTTGTTCACTTACGTCTCACCACCAAGGTTCTTTATCCTTGGGTCCAAAGCCTCTTAATTCACCGAGTGTCTCTTTTGCTACCTTCCTAATTCCTTTAGCCATCTCGTCCCACATATCATTAGCACTCCCTTGTACCTCCTAAATCGCTTCCTCTATAATTCTCCTCTAAAAGAGCATTTATTTTCTTCCCTTTAGTTGCCACTATTTGATCCTTAGCTCTTTGTCTCGACAATTTCTCCTTACTCTCATCTTAACCTGTATATCCATAACCAAAACCCTATGTTGGGTAGTCAAGCTCTCTCCAGGGATGACTTTGCAAGCCATGCAAAGTTTTCTATCAAATTTCCTTATTAGAAAAAAATCAATTTGAGAGAAAGAACTCCCGCTTCTATATGTGATCAAATGCTCTTCCCGCTTCCTAAAATAAGTGTTAGCTATTGTAAAATCAAATGCTACTGAAAAATCTAAAATTGTTTTGCCCTCTGCATTAGCTACTTTTATACCATAACCCCCATGCAAACCCTCATACCCCCTAGATTTGCTCCCCACATGACCATTTAAGTCCCCTCCTAGAAAAATCTTCTCTCCTATTGGTATTCCATGAACTAAATCTTCTAAATCCTCCCAAAATTTTATCTTGTAGAGCTCGTCTAGCCCTACTTAGGGTGCATACGCACTGATAACATTAAAAGTCTCATGTTCCATAATAAACTTCAAAACTATGATCCTATCTCTGAGTCTTCTCACATCCACAACATTATTCTTCCAATTCTTATCTACTATTATGCCTACCCTGTTTCTAGATTTTACATTGCCGATGTACCAAAGCTTAAAACCCAAAGTGTTGAGTTCCTTTGCCTTTTCTCCAACCCACTTAGTTTCTTGTAGGCACATAAAATTAATCTTTATCCTAATCATAGTATTAACTATTTCCATTGATTTACCTGTAAGTGTTCCTATATTCCAAGTTCCAAAACGCATCTTACTCTTATGAACTAGCTTCTTTACCTATATCTGTTCACAAAAATATGGGAACCCTTGCTTATTTTTCATTACACCCGGGCAGCGATACAGTGGCTCTTGCTCATTTGACACTGTACTCGAGTCATACAACGCGTTGCTTTGGGGTAATGACCTAGCATTAACACAATCACTTCGTTGATCCATGTCATAAAGATTTGACAAAGTTTTACATTGGCTGTCGATTGCCTAACACAATCCTCCTTTTTTATCCGGGCATGGGTCTGGCTATGTAGATATTTGCAACAAAGTTCAGCATAGGCAAAGTTTTTCATGGGACCAATATAATAAATTAAAATATCACTCAAGACTTAAGTTAAACAATTTTTTTAATTATATTGGGCAATAAATATATGTACTTAATTTACATGGACTTTCTTATATTTACCTTGTCTTGGGAGTAATTTTATGACATTTATTATGGACTTTTGCAATAAAAGGACTTTTGTACAATGAATGCACTATCAGGATCGGGACAACTTATGGACCACGATGAGGATCTGACAAACTATGGACTATGATGAGGACTGGACAACTATGGACTATGATGTGGACTTTTAAAAGAATTATTAAATTAATTTTAATTCATAGTTGGTCCCTTGAATTATTAACATTTAAATTTAATGATTCTAAGTTTCGTGAATTTTATTTAATTGCCATGATTTATTTATAGACTTGTATATGATGAAATTATTTGTGATATATTGGTGGTTTATATTACTTATGTTTGTGTGTGATGGCAAGCAAGTGATTCATGGAAAAGTTTGCACCAAATCATTGAGAGACAAAGGGATGGATTTCCTTGTATGTTACCTGCCTGGTTAGTGTGGGTATGTCTAGCTTTGTTGTCATGATGTTAAAGTAACACCAGAGATAGGGTAGATTCCCTATGGAAGTGAAGACCTTTGAGTAAAATATGAGACAAGCAGACATGGAAAGAAAAAGTAAAGTAAATGGTGGATTCCTTGTGATAAAGAACTTGCTTGCTGATGTTGTTTATGATTGGTACTTGTTTGCTGATGTTTGGAAATTGTTTACTTAGGTTTGAGAAACTTGTTGATAAGTGGTACTTGTTTGCTCATATTTGAGGAACTTGCTGATGTTAATATATAAGGCTATATTGCATGATTTATTTATCATCCATTCTGTTATGTTGAAATTGTGTTATTCTTATCATACCTGGGTTGCCATGAAGTTTTCTGTATATATTACACAGCTAAAACTCACCATATATTTTAAAATATTTTTATAACTATTCATTTCCTGAGAATTTCCAATTCTCACTTTGTTCATGATGTTTTCAGATCAGTACAGGGATGCATTATGACTATCCTCATTCAGATTGATCATGTACGGATCCTAAATCCAAAGGAGAGAAATTTATGTATATTGGAGTTATTAGAAATATATGTATTTTTGAATAAATAACGACTCTGATATAAGCAAGTAAAATCATAATTTTGTTGCTGAGTTTATAAATTAGTGTTGGGATGATCTGTAAATCCGCAAGCGCACGGGTCGACAAGTAATATAAAGGAGAGTTAGAGTATCGTGTCCCAAGGGATTGAATAATTAGAAGAATGTTAAACTTAACCAAAATTCACAAATTTTTATCCAAGCAAATGAATTGTGAGAATGGGTTGCAATTAAGATAACAATTTAAGAGAAACAAAATAAAAAAACACCAAACACCAATTCCACAAGAGAAGATGAGAATGATTAAAGCCTAGGGGTCCCTATTCACTTGCTACTTCAATGAATAAATGCCATTAACAAGCACCAATCAATGAAATGATATTTGTTAGCTAATAACCATCAATAGATAAGAGTCTATGTCTAGGACAATTACCCATGCAAAACTTAGCTAATCCACTATGTGTCCATGTGAGTTAGCATAAGAATTACTCATTAAGACCAATTATCAAACACTTGCCATGCATGACCAAGAGGTATGTGTCCATCCCCTTAGTTAATCAACACACTCATACCAATAGAATGTAATTGAACATACATCAACCATACCATATCCATATTCACAACACCCTATTTCTAGTTCAATTGGAATATTAAAAACATGCAATTGATGGCCAATCAATAACAAGCACTAAGCATAGATATGGATGAACAAAACCAATTTCATTGAAAGGATACCCAACTAATTACACATTAATCAAATTCATAGCAAGATCCTAGAGAGCCCCTAGATTAGGGTTTAGTTACACATCATGAAGGAGAAGAAAACAAATGAAATAAAATGATCCATCAAGTTACAAATCAAGAGGTAAAGGGAAAGAATAGACAAAAATGGAGAGATTCCAAGCTTGATCCTCTTCCTTGATCTTGATTCTCCCTTGAGTCACCTTCAATCCAAATGGGTTCCTCCTCCTCTCACTTGCTCTCTTGACTTCGTGGTTTTTGGTTCCCAAAAAATAGCCCCCTCTTCCAATCCCCCAAATCAGATATTAAAAGCTAATTTTCGTGGATCAGGATGTTTCCCACGCCTAGGCTTGACTTTTCCACGCCTAAGCGTGGTTATGAAGCACGTGGTCTCAGGTGCAATCCACGCCTAAGCGCCATATTCCCACGCCTAGGCGTGGGTGTCTCTGTCTGAGTATCTTGAAAACCTGAGAGTTACACGCCTAGGCGTGCCTTTTCCACGCCTAAGCGTGGAGGTCTCTGCTTGGAAATTCCTGAAATGCTTGCGAGGTCACGCCTGGCGTGATTTTTACATGCCTAGCGTGAGTTGGCTGCCCTTGCTTCTCTTTGCATCCTTCTCTTTTTGAACTCTTTTTGCTCCCTTATCTTTTCCAAGGTCTTTCCTTCTTGAATTTTCTCGCAACAAAAATAATGCTTTAATTCAAATGACCATAATCCATCTCAATTTCTTAAATACAAGCATTAAAAATTGAATTCTTAAACAATTGAGGTACAAAGCTTAAATCATCAAGATCATGTATGAATTGGACCATTGGGTCTTGTAAATTTAAGGAAATCATGCTCATATACATTCAAAGCCATGTGAAATAACTTCATTTCCCGAGGTTATCACACCCCCAAACCTAACGTTTTGCTAGTCCTTGAGCAAACTAAACCCAGCAGAAAAAGGAAACAATCCAATCCAAAGGTCAAGAATTATGAGGCAAATTGAACTAGGGCAAATCCAGTTTCCAATTATCATTCATACCCTCATAAATCACTTTTCAAACCTCACAACAAGGTCCACACATGCAAGAAATTCTCAACTACCATGCTCACCCTTTTATGCCATTTTTGTGCATGAAAGATTTCTCAAGCTCATGAGTTTAAGACCCTTTCCTAATCATGAAGAGCAAGATGGATGAATTATAAAATGCACATACACTCTCAAAAGAATGTCCTTCATCCCTTTCTCCACTAATGTAGGCAAGACAGAATCAAAGATCATGAGGGTCTTTTAAGCTTGTAATGTAAGGCTAAGGATAGTGGCTAAGGAAGAAGAAGAAGGATTTTTAATCCAAACATCAAACACAAAATCAACCACTTCCATTGAATCAAGTCAAGCATGTAGATGCATAAACACAAACCAACTTGAAGAATCAATCTTCTTTATTCCATTTTCTCATCACATAATCAAAAGGGCTTTAATTTACACAACCCACTTATTATCTTTCTTTCTTTCTTCTTTTTCTTTTTCTCTTTTCTCTTTTTTTTATCAAAACCAATTTTTTTGAATGAAAGCTGGTAATTACAAATTTTTTTTTAATTAATTCTTAGCATTATACACAACACTATGGCTCAAAACAACAGAAATGCTTAATCATGTGCTCAACAAGGGACCTGTAATGAGGGGAAGAGATTTTTCTTTCACAAGCATGGTTTAAGAGGGTGGAGAGATTAGGGTTAAAGAAATGAAAATTAGGCCACACACACGTACACTAGGCTTCAAAATGGGTACTAGGGATATCATTCAATCATGGTTGGCTTGAAAAGCTCAAACGGTCCAAATAAGTGCCCTAGTCATTTCATTGAGAACGCATTGCCTAGGATTTCGCCTCAAAAGAGAATCAAACAAGCTTCTAAGATGTAAAATTGACTATACACATGCCAATCATAAATTTCTCCAATCATGTATTTCATTCATATTCCAGAATCCACCACACATGCAATAGGGAATTTCTCTCATACACTAATATAGCAAAAAGTGTAAGCACAAAATTTGAAATTTTTACAATTGAGTTCCCAAGCAGTGAGGTGTATATTTGACCCATACATTCATCAGATATTCTAATCAGAAATCAGGCATGCACCAATTCAACTTGCCTCAACACACACTCATCAATTCAATTCCTAATTCACGCAACCTTCAAAGCTTAATCATGCCCACTCAGATTTGAATTTTCAGCAAAAGCAAAAGCAAAGAGAAAGGAATCAATATATATATATATATATATATATATATATATATATATATATATATATATATATATATATATATATATATATATATATATTTCCAAAACAATGATTCAACAAAGAATCACAAAAAGATCATAAAGTTTCCCCCCCAAACCTAAGTCAGGCAGTGTCCCACTGCATACAAAATAAGGAAAGTATCCAATAAGTACAGACAGTGTACTGAAAGTAAAGACAGAAAAATAAAGCAGAAAATAGCATGAAAGCAATAGGCCTTGGTGCCTCAAATCAAGTCATCCTCATCCAATAGGTCATCGCCCTCTGCGCCCATCTCCGGATCATCAGTAGGTGGAGGAGGTGGAGGAGAAGATGACGCTGCAACTGGTGGAGCTGCGAAAGGCGGAAAAGCTGGAAAATCATCCATTGGGCGCCCCTGACCCAAAGCCATCCAATGAATGCCCTGGTAAAGCGAAGCCAGCATCTCCTGCTACGTAGTCAGCATCTCCTGTTGTCGATCCAGGCGCTGCTCAATGGAGTGTGCCCATATGGCATCAAAAACTGGAACAGGCTGTGGAGCAGGTGTAGGAGCAGGCTCGGGATCTGGATTTGGGGGCTGGACCGGGGCTCGCCTGCGCTTCTCTTGAGCAGTCATAATGGTCTGCACTGCCCGTTCTGTCATGGGAGTTTTCAGCTTCACACGGACTTCAGTGTCCTTCCAAGTCACTTTCACTTTCCGACACAGCTCACAAATAAGAGAGGGGAAGAACAACGATTTCAGCTTCGATGTGATGCAAAGCTTGAGGTGATCATAAAGAATCTATGCAGTGTCCACCCTCTGAAGAGTATGGATGGCATATAGCATGTATGCGTGCTCAGGATAAATCTTTGATCTATGTTCCGTAGGTAGCAATGAGAAGCAAACGAAATGGTTCCATGGGCATAGCTCTTTGCGCAGACTTTCCTGTTTAATGAAACGGATCGAATGATCTGCGTTGCGTTGCACTTGAACAGGAAAGGTAGAATCACAGATGGCTGCCAGTACTATTTCAAAAGGTGTACCCTCATCCTCTTCCGGTAGCTGCAGGGTTTGGTATGCACATATCAGTGGAGGAGGGCCAAGGTGCAAAACCTGGCTGATGCGCTCAACAGAGTAGTTAACAGTCCTCCCTATGACTTTAGCAGTGGTCTCAGAACGCTTTTCAGCAAATGCGTTAGCATAGAATTCCTTGACTATTGCAGCAACTGGTTCTTCCACAGGATGCTTCACAAAATGTTGCCAGTGGAGCTCCTTAGTGGCACTAGTAATGGCTGGATATCGTACCACATTGAGGTCATGGAATCCCCGCTCGGCGATGATGTTAATCTTCCTCAAATGCTGCCAGAAGTAATCATATGCCTCTTGAGATACGAAAAACTGTGGGTCAAAGATGGGAATTTCCTCGGCATCCTCTGTGTTACTTGGTTCAGCCTCAACAGTTTTTCTTTGACGCTTTGACATGGTGATTGATTACCTGAAAAGAAGAGGTGCTTATGAGTACCAGTGCACAATATAATAAAGGTACACTACAATCAATCAATCATGGCAGCCAAACAAATGCCAATGGTAACACATTAAACAGCACAATCAAAAGGGCCAATTACCCAAACCAAGGTTATCCCCAAATCAAATTAATCAGAAATAGGCAAACAGGTCCCACCATTTATGTACAAACCAATCAGAAATAAGCAAGTTACAATGCAAACAAGTCTCAGCTTAGCCAGTGCACAACTTAGAATCAAACCACGTCAATCACCCAAAAATGACAACAGATACTAAGAACAACCACAAGGTGACTCAAACTGGAGGAACACCTCACGTATGTCAATAGGCAGAGGATTAACACAAATAGACATTAACATTGTCCTTGTTCAGCAGAAATGACCAAGCCACAAGCCCAATGGAAATCAAAAATATTTTCAAACCAGAGGTAAACAATAACTAGCAATCAATTAGAAACAACTTGACCAGAGAGCAAATAATGAGTAATCAACAAATATAATATGTACAAACTGCAAAATGCACAAACAGAACACATGATAACCAAAAAACAATAGAAAAAGCAGGAAATGGATAAGCAATCTAACCTTGAAGGAGGAGGAAATGAACAAGGCACCCGAAACTAGTAAGAAACCCAAAACAAACACACAAACGAAAGACAGGACGGTGTATTGGCCGTGTGGTGGGTACGGTGGCTTTTGGGTGGGGGAAATATAGGGAAGAGAATACGGTGGAGATGCTTTGGTGGAGTAGGGGAGAGTAAAAAGGGAAAGAAGAAGAAGGAATGGTGGGGAGGAAGGCACGGTGAAGGTGTTTGAGTAGAGGGATTTACGGTGGAGATGGGAAGGAAAAGAAGAGGAAGAAGAAATGGTGGGGAGGAGATGGGAGGGGTTACGGTGGAGAAGAAAATGTGGATGATGAGGGGTTAGAGAAGAAGATTGTAGGGAAGAAGGAGAAAAGGAAGGCTACGGTGGGGAGGTGAAGGGTTACGGTGGAGTTGGGAAGGAAAAGAAGAGGAAGAAGAAATGGGAATTAGCATTAGGGATTAGGGATTTGAGAGGGCTGCTGCGTTTTGTGCAGCAGCAGACACATCACGCCTAGGCATGACATTCCCACGCCTAGGCGTGGAATTAAATTTTTTTTTGTTTTTTTTTTTGGACGAACAGGATGATGTGCCTAGGCGTGTAAAAATCACGCCTAGGCGTGATGCTCGTAGGCCAGAATTCCTGAAAACACAGAGAAGACTACGCCTAGGTGTGGGAAACACACGCCTAGGCGTGGAACTCTCTGGAAAGGATCCTTACAGCAGCTGAGACAACCACGCTTAGGCGTGTAAAAGTCACGCCTAGGCGTGGGATCCTGGAGCAAATTTCTAAACAGCAACACCAGAATACCCCACATCCATGCATCAAACACACCCTCCTTATTCTCAAACATCTAAGAAATAGCATAGGAATGACAGGAACAATCAAAGCCTCAAATTGAAAAACAAACACCATAAAACAATAAAACAAAATCAAATAAAAATACAAAATAAAAGAAAAAAAATGCATAAAATTGTCCTAAGTGAAGAGATAGGGTTAGGAAATTGGGTTGCCTACCAACAAGCGCCTTATTTATAGTCCTGGCTAGACTTTGCATATTGTCAAGATGGAGGAGCCAAGGTGAGTGAGGTTTTGTGCCTCTCCACCTCACCACCTAAGTAGATCTTGAGCCGCTGGCCGTTGACCTTGAACGTTGACTTTGAAACTAGATCCTCTAAGGTTACAGCACCATGGGGAAACACTTCCACCACTAAAAATAGACCTGACCATCTGGATTTGAGCTTGCCAGGAAACAGTTTCAACCTTGAGTTGAATAAGAGGACCTTCTGGCCTGACTCAAAGCTTCTTGGGATAATGTGCTTGTCATGCCACCACTTCACTTTCTCCTTATATAATTTAGCATTCTCATATGCTTGTAAGCGGAATTCCTCTAGTGCATTCAGTTGCAACAATCTCTTCTCCCCACAAGCGTTGGAATCCCAATTCAATTGTTTGATGGCCCAATAAGCGTGGTGCTCAAGTTCAACAGGAAGATGGCAAGCCTTACCAAAGACCATTTGATATGGAGACATGCCAAGAGGGGTTTTGTAGGCAGTGCGGTAAGCCCATAAAGCGTCATCCAACTTCTTAGACCAATCCTTCCTAGAAGGACTCACAGTTTTTTCAAGGATCCACTTCAACTCTCTATTAGAAACCTCAGCTTGGCCACTGGATTGTGGATGGTAGGCTGTGGCTACCCTATGTTTCACACCATATTTAGCAAGTAAAGTAGCAAAATGCCTGTTGCAGAACTGTGATCCTCCATCACTGATAATGGCTCTAGGGGTCCCAAACCTTGTGAAAATGTTCTTTTTGAGGAAAATAAGAATCACCTTAGAATCACTAGTTGGCAAGGCACAAGCTTCTACCCACTTTGACACATAATCCACCACCACAAGGATGTAGCAGTTACCAAAAGATGATACAAAGGGCCCCATAAAGTCAATGCCCCACACATCAAAGAGCTCTACTTCCAGAATAGAATTCAAGGGCATCTCATTCTTCTTGGAGATATTTCCAGTCCTCTGACATCTATCACACTTTGCTGCAAATGAGTGGGCATCACGAAACAGAGTTGGCTAATAAAAACCAGATTGCAACACCTTAGCTGCTGTTTGTTCACCCCCATAGTGACCTCCATAAGGTGAAGCATAACAATGCTCAAGTACAGCACTAGTTTCTTCCATAGGAATGCACCTTCGAAGCACCTGATCTACACCTTGTTTAAAGATATATGGTTCATCCCAAACATAGTATCTGACATCACGGAGCAATTTCTTCTTCTGCTGATAAGATAATTCAGTTGGTACCAATCCACTCACAATGTAATTAGCAAAATCAACATACCATGGATCTGAACTAGCAAACACAGCAAATAGTTGTTCATCCGGGAATGTCTCACAAATCAAAGTTGGGTCCTATTGATATTTCTCATTTTCCAACCTGGAAAGATGGTCAGCCACCTGATTTTCAGCACCCTTTCGATCTCTAATCTCAAGGTCAAACTCTTGCAGTAATAACACCCAACGAATCAATCTTGGCTTAGCATCCTTTTTGCTCACTAGATATTTGATGGTCGAGTGATCCGTGAAGACAATGACTTTAGTACCAACCAAATAAGCCCAAAATTTGTCAAATGCAAAGACAACTGCAAGGAGCTCCTTCTCAGTGGTGGTGTAGTTCAACTGAGCATCAGTGAGTGTTTGGCTCGCATAATAGATGGAATGAAAGATTTTGTTTTTCCTTTGGCCCAATACCGCTCCAATAGCATAATCACTAGCGTCACACATGAGCTCAAATGGTAAGGACCAATCAGGAGTGGTAATAATGGGCACTGAGACAAGTCTCTTCTTAAGCTCCACAAAGGCTTCCATACATGACTCATCAAACTTGAAGGACACATCTTTTTCCAACAAATTACACAGTGGTTTAGGCAAGCTTGGAAAAGTCTTTGATAAACCATCGATAAAAGCCGGCATGCCCTAGGAAACTCCGAACTCCTTTCACTGAAATTGGTGGTGGTAATTTCTTAATCACCTCAATCTTGGCTTTATCCACCTCCATTCCCTTATGTGACACTCTATGGCCAAGTACTATGCCCTCTTGGACCATAAAATGACATTTCTCCCAATTAAGCACCAAACTTGTCTCCTCACACCTTTGAAGTACAAGGGCTAAGTTATGGAGACACTCATCAAAGGAATCACCAAATATAGAGAAGTCATTCATAAATATCTCCAAGCAGTTCTCCACCATGTCAGTGAAAATAGCCATCATACATCTCTGAAAGGTAGCTGGGGCATTACATAACCCAAAGGGCATTCTTCTGAAGGCATAAGTACCATATGGACAGGTGAATGTTGTCTTCTCTTGATCATCCAGGGAAATGGCAATCTGGTTGTACCTCGAATACCCATCCAAGAAACAGTAGAAAGCACGTCCTGCCAACCTATCCATCATCTGATCAATAAATGGTAATGGAAAATGATCCTTCCGGGTTGCAGTGTTAAGCTTCCTATAGTCCATGTCAATGCGCCATCCTGTGACAGTCCTGGTGGGAATCAAATCATTATTCTCATTGGCGACCACAGTCATCCCACCCTTTTTAGGCACGCATTGAACTGGGCTCACCCATTTGCTGTCAGAGATATGGTATATGATACCCGCATCCAGCCACTTAATGATCTCCTTCTTGACCACCTCCTTCATGATAGGATTAAGGCGCCTTTGATGTTCAATTGTTGGCTTATGATCTGCTTCCAGCAATACTTTGTGCATGCATATGGCGGGGCTAATGCCTCTGATATCTGCAATAGAACACCCCAAAGCCCTTTTGTATTCTCTGAGTACTCTGAGCAACTTGGATTCTTGCTCCTCTGACAAATATGAAGAGATAATGACTGGCAATGTGGATAAATCCCCCAAGTATGAATACCTCAAATGATCAGGCAATGGCTTGAGCTCTAACGTGGGAGGAGTGATTATAGAAGGCTGGAGAATGGGCTTGTCAGAAGGTATGTTTAACAGTTCAAAGCCTAGTTTCCTGAAACACTTAGCAGACGAGTCAAGCAGTTTAATACATTCCAAAACATCTTCCCTATCTACATGCTCATATATGGATGTCAATGATAAAGCAAGAGAATCATCAGTGAAATTAGCATGGAATGCATTATTAACTACTTGATCAATCATACCTATGTAAGAACACTCTTCATGATCATTTGGAAATTTCATAGCCTTGTAAATATTAAAAGTTACCTTCTCATCATTAACTTGCATAGTGAGCTCACCTTTTTGAACATCAATCATAGTCTTACCGGTGGCTAAGAAAGGCCTTCCAAGAATCAAAGGTACATTGCAGTCTTCCTTTATGTCTAGGATGATGAAGTCCGCTGGAAAGATGAACTTGTCAACCTTGACCAAGACATCTTCAATGACCCCCTTAGGAAAAGTGAGAGATCGGTCGGCTAGTTGCAAGGTAACCGAAGTTGGCTTCACTTCCCCCAAACCTAGCCATTGGAAGATGGATAGAGGCATCAAGTTTATGCTTGCCCCTAGGTCACACAAAGCTTTTCCAAAGAATTGGTTGCCAATGATGCATGGAATGGTGAAACTCCCTGGATCCTTCAACTTAGGAGGTAGCTTATTTTGTAAGATGGCACTGCATTCTTCAGTGAGTGCAACAGTTTCATAATCCCTAAACCTTCTCTTCTTAGACAAGATGTCCTTCATAAACTTCACATAACTAGGCATTTGTTCCAAAGCCTCAGCAAACGGTATGTTTATGTGAAGTTTTTTGAAAATATCCAAAAACTTTTGGAATTGAGCATCCAATTTTTGTTTAGCTAGCCGGTTAGGGAAATGTGGAGGTAGTGTATAAGGTTTGTCCTCCTTCTTCTTGTCTTCAACCTTCCTCTCTGCTAGCTCTTCATTCTTGTCAACCTCATTGTTCACAACCAATTCATCTTTTGCAACTTCAACTTCTTTTTCAAGTAGCTTGGTCTTCACATTTCCTTCAATTTCTTTCCTACTCCTCAGTGTTATAGCCTTGCAATGCTCCTTGGGAGAACTTCCTGGATTGTTGATGGTGTCACTTGGAAAACTCCCTTGAGGCCTACTACTTAAGGCTTGGGCAAGTTGGCCAACTTAAGTCTCAAGATTTCTCAAGGAGGCCACTTGACCTTGCATCAAAGCATCATGGGAAGCAAGCCTTGAGTCAGTCTTAGTCATGTACTATTGCTGGCTAGTCATGAACAGAGCAAACATTTTCTCCAAATTGGAAGTTGAAGTTGATGTTGAAGTTTGGGCTTGAAGGGGGCTCTGCTATTGAAAACCTAGAGGAGCACGGGGAGCTTCCCTAGTCTGATAAGAAGAGGAAGAAGGACCTTGAACTTGTCCACCCCATGAGAGATTAGGATGGTTCTTCCAATTAGGATTATAAGAATTGCCCAAAACATTGTTGTGAATTGGCTGACGAAATTGATTTGCATATTACACACTTTCCAGGCTAGCTGTGCAATTAGCAGTTGAATGAAGGTCTCCAAAATGATCACAAATATCAGCTGAATTATTGGCTCCACTTGCTATAGAATTGACTCCCATGGTGTCCAACTTCTTAGAAAGAGTTGCCACTTGAGCTGTAAGCGATGTAAGAGCATCAACTTCATGAATACCAGCTGCTAATCTCTTGGGAGTAACTCTTTCAGCTGGCCACTGATAATTGTTATTAGCCATTTCCTCTAAAAGGTTGTAGGCTGCATCCACACTCTTGCTCATGAGAGCCCCTCCAGCTGCTGCATCAATTATGGAACGAATGGAGGTTATTAAGCTATTGTAAAAGGTATGAACCAACATCCATTTTGCTATGCCATAGTAGGGGCAGTTCCTTAGCAACTTCTTGAATCGCTCCCATGCCTCATACAAGGTTTCTCCTTTGAATTGTCTGAAGGACAAGATGTCATTCCTATACTTCATTGCTTTCATGAGAGGAAAGAATCGATCCAAGAACTTCTGAGTCAGCTATTCCCAAGTAGTGATGGAATGTTCAGGTAATGATTGAAGCCATGCCTTGGCCCTATCTCTTAAGAAAAAAGAGAAAAACCTCAAGCGAGCCGCATCATCAGTCATCCATTGATGCTTGAAAGTATCACAAATCTCCAGGAAGTTGGCTAAATGAGCATTAGGATCTTCATGGGGAAGATCCGCAAATTGCAAATTATTCTGCACCATCTGGATAATAGCAGGCTTGATCTCAAAAGTCTGTGCCTGTACAGCTGGCCTTCTAATGCTAGATCGAATGTCTCTAGCATTTGGAGTGGCATACTCTCTCAAGAGTCTCTCAGCATTCGCTTCTTTCGCCATCTCCGAGTCACTATCCAATTCAAGTGTCTTTACTTTTGCTAGTCGTTCTCTTAGCAATCTACGAAAAGTCCTCTCGATCTCAGGATCGTAAGGAAATCGAGATACACTTTGAGTCCTTCGCATACAAGAGCTAAGTACCTGAAAAACAAAACAAAACAACAAAGAAAACTTGAAATAAGAATTGTGAATAATTGTAAGAAATAACACAAAATCTAAACTCAATCCCCGGCAACAGCGCCAAAAACTTGTTGGGATGATCCGTAAATCCGCAAGCGCACGGGTCGACAAGTAATATAAAGGAGAGTTAGAGTATTGTGTCCCAAGGGATTGAATAATTAGAAGAATGTTAAACTTAACCAAAATTCACAAATTTTTATCCAAGCAAACGAATTGTGAGAATAGGTTGCAATTAAGATAATAATTTAAGAGAAACAAAATAAGAAAAACACCAAACACCAATTCCACAAGAGAAGATGAGAATGATTAAAGCCTAGGGGTCCCTATTCACTTGCTACTTCAATGAATAAATGCAATTAACAAGCATCAATCAATAAAATGATATTTGTTAGCTAATAACCATCAATAGATAAGAGCCTATGTCTAGGACAATTACCCATGCAAAACTTAGCTAATCCACTATGTGTCCATGTGAGTTAGCATAAGAATTACTCATTGAGACCAATTATCAAACACTTGCCATGCATGACCAAGAGGTATGTGTCCATCCCCTTAGTTAATCAACACACTCATACCAATAGAATGTAATTGAACATACATCAACCATACCATATCCATATTCACAACACCCTATTTCTAGTTCAATTGGAATATTAAAAACATGCAATTGATGGCCAATCAATAACAAGCACTAAGCATAGATATGGATGAACAAAACCAATTTCATTGAAAGGATACCCAACTAATTACACATTAATCAAATCCATAGCAAGATCCTAGAGAGCCTCTAGATTAGGGTTTAGTTACACATCATGAAGGAGAAGAAAACAAAGAAATAAAATGATCCATCAAGTTACAAATCAAGAGGTAAAGGGAAAGAATAGACAAAAATGGAGAAATTCCAAGCTTGATCCTCTTCCTTGATCTTGATTTTCCCTTGAGTCACCTTCAATCCAAATGGGTTCCTCCTCCTCTCACTTGCTCTCTTGACTTCGTGGTTTTTGATTCCCAAAAATAGCCCCCACTTCCAATCCCCCAAATCAGATATTAAAAGCTAATTTTCTTGGATCAGGATGTTTCCCACGCCTAGGCTTGACTTTTCCACGCCTAAGCGTGGTTATGAAGCATGTGGTCTCAGGTGCAATCCACGCCTAAGCGCCATATTCCCACACCTAGGCGTGGGTGTCTCTGTCTGAGTATCCTGAAAACCTGAGAGTTACATGCCTAGGCGTGCCTTTTCCACGCCTAAGCATGGAGGTCTCTGCTTGGAAATTCCTGAAATGCTGCGAGGGTCACCCCTAGCGTGATTTTTACACGCCTAGGCGCATCATCCTGTTTGTCCAAAAAAAATGCTTTAATTCAGCAAGCCATAATCCATCTCAATTTCTTAAATACAAGCATTAAAAATTGAATTCTTAAACAATTGAGGTACAAAGTTTAAATCATCAAGATCATGTATGAATTGGACCATTGGGTCTTGTAAATTTAAGGAAAGCATGCTCATATACATTCAAAGCCATGTGAAATAACTTCATTTTCCGAGGTTATCAATTAGCACTTATGCTTTTGATTTTATTTTTCTTTACTTATTATTGTTTCAATTTTGATTAATGTTTTTCGATATTAAACTCTTGATTTTGAACTCTTCTTTAATTTTTATGGAATTAATCCACTAATATTAGTATTTTGACCATGATTAAAGAAATTAAGAGTAATACCTTTAATTAGTAATTTTGCTATAATATATATTAATATAATAAGGGGGTTACATTTGTGATATCAGAGCATCGATTTTTGACACTAGATAGTTATATCTATATATTGAATGTTTGTATATGTTGAATTTTTGCATAATGACTTTTTCTATTATTTTGTACATGCTAATTGAATTATTGATTACTCATATGATTTTGTACATATCATATAGAAATATAACTACGTTGACTTTGCAATATTGAGACTGATCACCTCAATACTGGGAGCCATGAAAGGATTGACTGACGTTGTCGGGGCCCAGACAAAGTCAACAAACCTGACTTTTACATATGAACAATAAATCATAAACCTAGTTATCTAGGCGAAGGTAGTCTTTGTTACCTACATGCTTGAAAGGGAGGCAGAGTATTGATGGAAAAGTGATAGGAACTTGTTAGAATATAGAGGAACTAAAATCACTTGAGAGGTATTTTTTTAGCTACATTCCTTGATAAGTATTTTCCTGATAATTTTTTTTAAAAAAAAAGTAAAATTCATACAACTTAGATAGGAAAAACATGACTATAGGAAAACATGTGGCCAAATTTAAAGAGCTTTCCAAATTTTCTTCTTATTTGAGCAACCTTGTATCTAGATCACAGACTAAAGGAAGGGTATTCACTCTAATTAGAGAAAAGACAAATCAATTCCTAACATGATTCAAGGTAAATACTTTCTTAAAAACACTCTCTTAATTGCATTGTTTGATTGAAGAGTTACACACTCCTTTATATCTATTAATTATTGTGAAGAGGTTGAATTTGCCTATAACTTTCTTGTCTTATGATCTATTAGTTTCAACTCCCATAGGGGAAAAAGTTTCTACTTCCCAAACTTGTTTATAATGTCCTATTTTAATTGAAGAAAAAGCTTCCACTGTGAACCTTATTTGTTTGCCTTTGATTGGTATTGATATTATCTTAGACTGTTTCCCTATTCCTTAATGTCACTCAAGCAAAGAAATGTCTCTTAGAAAGAAGCTCAAGGGTTTCTTTTATTGTTATTTTTTTTTCAAATTCAAAGGTTGGACAGGAAATAAACAGCATACCTATGATAAGAGAATTTCCACAAGTGTTTCCCAAAGAAATAGTGAACCTACCACTTGAAAGCGAAGTTAAATTTTCCATTGACCTAAATCTAGGAAGAGGACCTCTATCTTTTTCATCTTATAGAATGTCCTCTTTGGAGCTAAGTAAGCTCAAGCAACAAATAAAGGAATTGTTAGCCAAAGGATTTATTAGGCCCAATGTATCACCGTGGAGTGCACCTGTTCTATTAGTCAGGAAGAAAGGTGGGAGCATGAAGTTATGTATAGATTATAGGCAACTAAATAAAGTCATAATTAAAAATAAGTATCCACTCCCTAGGATAGATGACTTGTTGGATCAATTGTTAAAAATCACAATATTCTCAAAGATAGATTTAAGATCAGGATATCATCCGAAAATGTACCCAAGACCGCCTTTAGGACTAGATATGGGCATTAATAATACCTTGTGATGCCTTTTAGACTTACTAATGCCCTTGCAATATCCTTGGATTACGTAAATAGGATTTTTAGACCTTACCTTGACCAATTTATAGTAGTTTTTATAGATGACATACTCATCTATTCTAAGACTAAGAAGGAGCATGAACAACACTTTAGAATAGTACTACAAATCCTAAAGAAGAAGCAGTTGTATGGCAAGTTAAAAAAATATGAATTTTGGTTGAGTGAAGTGAGATTTTTAGGTCATGTAATTACTAAGGAAGGACTAGCTGTGGATCCTAGTAAAATTGAAGCAGTAGTTCATTGGAAAAGGCCAAAGACAAGTACTAAGATTAGGAGTTTTCTGAGACTGGCCAGATATTATAAAAGATTCATTAAGGGATTACCTCAGCTAGTTTTACCTCTGACTAGGTTAACTAAAAAGAATCACCTGTTTAAGTGAGATTCAGCTTGTGAAGTAAGTTTTCAAGAGTTAAATATGAGACATCGTAGATGATTGAGTATTTAAAGGACTATGATTTTGAATTAAATATCATGATGGCAAAGCCAACATAGTGGTCGATGTTGTAACGTCCTGAGACTGCCTGTAGGATCGATGAGTGTCCCCTCAAAATAATACGGGTCTTTTCAGCTTGCTTTGTCCTCACTCATACACATCCTAGGAAACTTCCCAGGAGGTCACCCATCCCTCAAGTGCTCTAAGTCAAGCACGTTTAACTATGGAGTACTGATGTTCTTGGCTCCCAAAAAGAAGATGCATATTGTTTATATGGGTGGTGCTAATCAATTCCTTTATGTCATCCTTAACTATGCAGTCCCATACCTACACAGTCTCTGGATCCCTCTTATTGCGGTGTGTATTCAGTTCATTCATGTGTCCATCTGCCTAGAAGCCTGTTAGAAGCCGCTCCTTGTCCGTACTTTATCTTTTGCACTGATGACCACTTCCCGCCCTCATCGGCCCCGAGTGTCACAGATGCCTTAAGTAGAAAGTCCTTGCACATGTCCTTGATGATGATAAGGGAACAAAAGTTGTTAAAAAATTTTAAGGACCTAAAGATTTTAGTATCCTTGCAACCTCACTACCTGTATGCTAGTGAATTAAAAATAGAGTGTGATTTAAGAAATCAAGTAAGATAAACCCAAGAAAATGATGAGTTTTTACAGTCCCTTAAAAAGAAGAACATTTTAGGGTTGATGAAAAAGGGGCTATAATGTACAAAGGAGGGTTATGTATGTCTAATAATGAAGAATTGATAAAGAAGATTTTATTTGAGGCAGATTGCAGTAAGTACAACCAAAATGTATCAGGATCTCAAAAATTTGTTTTGGTGGAATGGGATGAAAAGAAACATAGCTAGTTTTGCGGCTAAATGTTTAGTTTGCCAAAAGGTTAAAATAGAGCATAAGAAGCTTGCTGGATTACTGCAACCCTTGAATATCCCTGAATGGAAATGGGATATCATATAAATGGATTTTATGTTAGGATTACCTAGGACTCCATTAGGTTATAATGCAGCATAGGTAATTGTTGATAAGTTAACTAAATCTGCTCACATTTTTCCTATAAGAATCAATTGCCCATTGTACAAGTTTGCTTAGAATTACATTCGAGAAATTGTTAGGTTACGTGGTATACTAACTAGCATAGTTTCAACAGAGACCTAAGATTTACCTCAAAATTTTGGGGAGCCTTACAAGAAGCTTTAGGTACTAAGCTCTATTTTAGTACATCTTACCACCCTCAGATAGATGGTCAAATTGAAAGAACCATTCAGACCTTGGAAAATATGCTTAGAGTCTGTTTGCTAGAATTTCAAGGAAATTGGAATACTCATCTACCATTAATAGAGTTTGTCTATAACAACAGTTATCATTCTAGCATAGGAATGACACCTTTCGAAACTTTGTATGGTAGAAAGTGTAGATCACTTTTGTGTTGGTTAGAAACGGGGGAAAAGAGTTTATTAGGACTTGATATAGTGCAGCAAATAATAGAAAAGATCAAATTTATCAAAGAAAAATTACTTGTTGCTCAAAGTAGGCAGAAAGTTATGCTGATCAAAGAAAAAGACCTCTGGAATTTGAAGAAGGGGAAACATGTTTTCCTCAGAATCACTCATACTATTGGGATTAGCAGAACCCTTAAAACTAAAAAGTTAAATTCCAAATTCATTGGTTTATTCCAAATCCTTAAAAAGGTAGAACCTATTGCCTATCAAATTGTACTTTCCCTAAATCTTTCACACTTTCATGATGTCTTTCATGTATCCCAACTCAGAAAATATTGTTTTGACCCTTCACACATAATAGAATGTGAAACAATGCAAGTAAGAGATGATTTGACTTTTGGAAGAAAACTTGTATGAATCATGGACATATTTGTTAAACACTTGAGAGGAAAAGAAATTCATTTGGTTAAAGTGATCAAGGAAGGATTATCACCAGAAGAGGTAACATAGGTATTAGAAGATGATCATCCATAAGTCCTATCCAGAGTTATTCGATTAGGTTAGTGAATTTTGGGAACAAAATTCCTAAAACGATGGGAGAAATATAACATCCTATTTTTGTAAAGAATAAAATTTTAATTTCTTTAACTTGAATATTTTATTTTAAAATAGATGTTACTAATAAAAGGAAATTAAATAAAGTTTGTATGCAATTTAATTAAAATTATTGAGATTGACTTTCTAGATAAATTAGATAATAGAATAAAATTTTATGAAGAGATATTTACAAGAAAAATATTAAAATATTTATAAAAAATATTTATGAAAAGATATTTATGATATAATATTATTTTAATCTAAATATCTAAAATTAATCATTACTTTATAAAAAATATTTGGATAGGTTCTACGTGCACCATTTTCCATTGGTGCCACATGCACTATTTCCTATTAGTGCTATGTGCACCAATGGTAGCCACTCCCTGTGGCTATAAATAGGACGAAAAGCAAACAACAAACAAAGAAACAATAGAAAGGAGAAATGAGAGAAACATCAATGTAAGAAATAGAAAAGGAGAGAGAGAGAAAGAAAGTGAAATACTGAAGGTGAGAAACCGTAGGAAGAAAGAAGGGGAGAGAGAGAGAGAGAAAGAAGAAAAGAAGAAGAAAGAGGAAGAAAGAAAAAGAAAGATGGAATAAAAAGAAGATTTTACAAAATGTAGGAACTGAACTCTATTTTTAAAAATAAAATCATGGCTGCTAGTATGTTTATATGTTTTATTAGTTAATTTATTATTTTAATGTTTTGTGCATATTATTATTGTTGTTAAATTTATTATGCACATGTAACGTTTTGAAAATTTGATATTTGTTTGACTTTAAAATGTTTATGATACTTGATAAAATTTAGAGTTATTATAATTTGAATGTTGACATTTTCATGGAACCAATATAATAAATTAAAATATCACCCAAGGCTTAAGTTAAACAAATATTTTTAATTATATTGGGCAATAAATATATGTACTTGATTTACATCAACTTTTTTATATTTACTTTGGCTTGGGAGCAATTTTATGACCTTTATTTTGGATCTTTGCAATAAAAGGACTTTTGTACTATGAATGCACTATTAGGACCAAGACAAACTATGGACCATGATGAGTATCTGACAAACTATGGATTATAATGAGGACTGAACAACTATGGACTATGATGTGGACTTTTAAAAGAATTATTAAATTAATTTTAATTCATAGTTGGTTCCTTGAAGTATTGACATTTAAATTTAATGATTCTAAGTTTCGTGAATTTTATTTAATTGTCATGATTTATTTATAGACTTGTATATGATGAAATTATTTGTGATATATTGGTGGTTTGTATTGCTTATGTTTGTGTGTGATGGCAAGCAAGTGATTCATGGAAAAGTTTGCACCTAACCGTTGAGCGGCAAAGGGATGGATTTCCTTTTATGTTATCTGCTTGGTTAGTGTAGGTATGTCTGACTTTGTTGTTACAATGTTAAAGTAACACTAGAGATATGGTAGATTCCCTATGGAAATGAAGGCTTTCGAGTAAAATATGAGATAAGCAGACATGTAAAGAAAAAGTAAATTATGGACTCCCTATGATGAGGAACTTGCTTATTGATGTTGTTAATGATTGGTACTTGTTTGCCGATATTAGGAAATTGCTTACTGAGGTTTGAGGAACTTGTTGATATTTGCCGTTACTTGCTTATAAGTAGCACTTGTTTGCTGATATTTGAGGAACTTGCTGATATTAATATATAAGATTATATTGCATGATTTATTTATCATTTGTTCTGTTATGTTGAAATTGTGTTATTTTTATCATACCTGGGTTGCTATGAGATTTTCTGTATATATTACACAGTTAAAATTCATCATGTATTTTTAAATATTTTTATAATTATTCATTTCTTACTGAGAATTTTCAATTCTCACTTTGTTCATAGTATTTTCAGATTAGTACTTGATGCATTTTGGTTATCATCATTTAAATCGATCATGTATGGATAGTAAATCCAAAGGAGAGAAATTTATGTATATTGAAGTTATTAGAAATATATGTATTTTTGACTAAATAACGACTCTGATATAAACAAGTAAAATCATGATTTTGTTATTGAGTTTATAAATTAGCACTTATGCTTCTAATTTTATTTTTCTTTACTTATTATTGTCTCAACCTTGATTAATGTTTTTCAATATCAAACTCTTGATTTTGAACTCTTTAATTTTTATGAAATTAATCCACTAATATTAATATTTTGACCATAATTAAAGAAATTAAAAATAATACATTTAATTAGTAATTTTGCGAACATATATTAATATAGTAAGGGAGTTACAGTTATGATCAAGTTTTCATTAGTTATGAAGAAGAATATAACATAAGTTAAATTATCCCCACATGTGTGTGATTATTTCTTAGATCATTCTATCTTTGTCATTTTAATGCTTCCTTTAGGTTAAATCACATGAGAATATCATATTGCTTAATGGATAAGGATTAGATAGTGAAGCATCTTCCAATCTAACAGCAAACACTACAAGAAAATCGTGATTTTCCTATGGCAATATCCACCATAAATGATTAAAAATCTGCCAAAAATTTAAATTTCTGATGCAAAAATGGTCCTCGAAAAATCCCGCAAAGGAAATCTATATCTGTCAAAACGATATTTTCATCAGAATATCAGTTAGAAATTTCCAATGAAAAATAGTGACATGTTTTTGTCACTTTAGAATATTTCTGGCGCCTAATCCACCAGAAATGTTATGTTATTTACTAAAAAGAATATTATTTAAGCTATGTACTTGTACTGTAAAAGGAAAGTAAATAAATTCATTGCTCAATTAACCAAATTGGAAAAAGGAAAGAGCTTAACCATAAGCTAGCAATGTTCAACTCAATGTACTATAAAGTAAACTAAAAGCAAATCATATCAATTAGAAGCCAACTCAAACTACTAATATGATAAAGCCCCATAATCTTGAACAATGGCTACCTAAAGCAATTATTTAGTGGCTTGATCCACTGGACATTGACTCTGGCAATATCCTTTTTTTTTTCCAGTGGTATTGTACGAAAGCCGTCTTTTTTAATTTGTGGAAATTTTTTGGTGGAATTTATCCATTGGGAAATTGAAAAGCTTCTTCATTGGTTTCCATTCATTCTCCAGCAGATATATCTACCAGAAATCAAAATTTCATCTATTTTTTAAATAATTTTAATGACTTTTCAGTGGATTTGCCCACCAGAAAATTGTTTTTATTTTATTTAGTTTTTAAGTCTTTCCTATGTTTTATGGTAGATAAGTTTGGTGGAAAGTAATTATTTACCGGCAAACACGATTCCGCCCGAAAACACCATTGATAATCCACATTTTTCTCATAGTGAAACTAAGGAAAGATTGGGGTAGTTGAGGGAGTCTCTAACTATTCAAAGTTGTTAAGTTCAACTAGAATTTGAGGAATAATATTGAAATCAAATATTCACAAGTGGTTGATAGGTTGCAAAATATGCATATATTTAATGCTTGATTTGGCGTATTTATGGAAATAATCTCTAGCAATCTATGCCTTTTATTACATATTTTGGTAAATTACCATTTTTGATGGATTAATAATTTTATTTGTTATTATAGGTCTTTAATAACATATTTGGATCAATTAATTGAAGATTTCAAGAAAGTTTAAGTCTGAAGTAAATCAGTTGTAAATCAGTTGCAAACTCACACTTTTTGACATTTTTGCAATAAAATGACCATAATTTAAGTTACAAATATGCAAATTCAAGATTAGTTATGTATGTAAGCTTACTGAACAATTCATAGTGCCCGCCACATATATATAAAATATTTTATGATGTTTGGCTAATTCATACTTTCATATAAAATATTTTATGATGTTTGGCTAATTCATACTTTCTTTTGGCAAAAAAAAAATATCAATAAATAAAAAATTAGTAAATTTAATGAGGATTTAGTAAATTTAATTTTTAGTTATATTTAACAATTTAGTTACATTTATATATGTAAGCCTACTGAACAATTCATAGTGCCCCCCCCCCACACACATATATATATATAAAATATTTTATGATGTTTGGCTAATTCATACTTTCATATAAAATATTTTATGATGTTTGGCTAATTCATACTTTCTTTTGGCAAAAAAAATATCAATAAATAAAAAATTAGTAAATTTAATGAGGATTCAGTAAATTTAATTTTTATTTATATTTAACAATTTAGTTACATTTATATTTATACATAAATGATGCTAAATAATCCTAAGTAAGTTGATTAACGAGGAATTAGTTTTTACTTTTGCCATTTGCAGAAAAGAAAAAAAAATAGCAGCGACACTATATGCTGCCAAAGGTGTTTCAACGGTTGTCCCCTTTCATTGAAATTGATCATTTTGCAGCAAAAACAGCTACTAAAGGTTTAATCTATTGCAGCGAAAAAAGTTGTTGCAAATTGCTGTATATTAACAATGACATCCTTGACTACAAACTCATCACCTTTTGCAGCGATCCAAAAAGTTGCAAGCCTTTCTTCTTTTGCAACAACCTGAAAAGTGGCTGCAAGAGTCTTTTATAACAGCTTCTAATGCAATAGCGTGCAACGATACTGTTTGCTGCGAAAAGTATAAATCTCTCTTTTACAACAACTTTTTTCTCTGCAAAAAGTCTCATTTATTGTAGTTTAACAATGAAATGACTTGGAAATGTATTTTATTCCAAAAGCTACAAAATTGTAGACTGAAAATGCCCATTTCATTCTTATCTATTCTAATTCATTTCAATTCTATTCTTATTTTATGAAATTATCATTTTGTGTGCCAAATATTATATTGAAATCAATGCTTGTTTCTTATGCCTATTGGGAAAAAATAATAATAGAGAAATCACCAATTTGCCTATTACTGTTTTTTCTTCTCTTAATTTTAGAAATTAAAAAATTTATTAATTAAAATTGTATCTCCTCCCCTCATGTTATGTTATATATTAAATAGTTTTACTAGCTTCATATTTTAAAAATTCGTCAAATAAAATTTTATTTTTTACTCTTAATCAATCGGAAACAGTACCCGTAGCAGTATAACAATCTAATAGAAATTAAAGGTTAAAATATCAATAACACTCTTGAAGATTTTAATATATGACAGATAGCTCATTCTATCCATTAAGAACTGAAAGAAAGTGTAAAATTGAAATCAATTAAGTATAGATTTCGACACAAGTTGAAATTTTAAATTAAATAATTTGCAAATTTTAAGTTGTCAAACTATTAACTAAATGATTAAAATTAAATGAAATCATTTACATTTTAACCAAAATTAGATACGCCAATCACAAACTCGCGGAGCAAACAAAACACCAGCGTTTGTAGTTTGCAGTGCAGTCATTTGCTATCAAGAAATAAAAAAGGGAAATTGTTGTATATAACAATGTATATTATTGAAGAAAGACAGCTGTGATTATGAAAGGGACTGAAATTTCATATAAAATAAAGTTGGTTTATAAAATTTGAAGTGATAATAATTGACAATGATTGATTGTGTTAATCCTATTATTCAACTATTTTATAGCTGTCGTAGTTTGATTATTTTTGGGCCATTAAAATGATTAAATATTTATCAATCACCTCTATGTACTCTCTCTCTCTCTCTCTCTCTCTCTCTCTCTCTATATATATATATATATATATATAAACTAATTATTAAATTTAATTTCTTTTGACCATGGAGAGGATATGGCAAACGGCAACCCTTATCCGAAACAACCATAATTATGGAAGAAGTTTGTCTTGCTCTTTAGCTTAGCATTTGAGCAGAGCCAAAGGCCAAATTAACGGAAGTATCGTATCTCTACGTAGACGTAGGTATAGATGTGGAAAAATAAGTTTGGAAAACCTCTTACCCTTGGTGACAATGGCTATATGTTTTCAACGTACTTCACTATTCTTATATATATATAGTCTTTACTTAGACAAATAAAAGATTTTTGGTGCACAGAGAGATTAGTCGCACTCTTAAAGTACGTGGGTATATACCTTGAAAAGAAAAGCTTTGGTGGCATTACTTTTAGTATGGAGGAGTGGGGTATGTTGAATAAGATATGTCCTACCCAAAGTTAATGAGATAAGGATCATTCACCTATAACGATGGAGATTATCAAAGAGGGTAATTGATCATAGCTACACAAAGAAAGAGACAATGGTTATGAACCACCTACATTTGGATGATAGCTGGGAAGAGTCAAAGGTTTGGTCGAAGGGGAAACATAAGGGCTCGTGGGGTTGGGGATGAGTCCAGTGTTGGGTGCAAATGTACACATGCAAATCACCTAAACAGCGGAAAAAGGAAGGTAACCTTTCATTATTTTCTAGTTGGATAAGATATCTTCTACCCAAAGTTAATGAGATAAGGATCATTCACCTATAACGATGGAGATTATCAAAGAGGGTAATTGATCATATCTAACCAAAGAAAGGGACAATGGTTATGAACCACCTACATTTGGATGATAGTTGGGAAGAGTCGAAGGTTTGGTCGAAGGGGAAACATAAGTGCTAGTGGGGTTGGGGATGAGTCCAGTGTTGGGTGCAAATGTACACATGCAAATCACCTAAACAGCGAAAAAAGGAACGTAAACTTTCATTATTTTCTAGTTGAGTTCCATCTGCTCCTGTTTATTAAATTAGAGAGTAAATTGTTTTGAGAGTATCTTAATCTTCTATTCTACTCTTTCTCAAATAATGATACATGTTATTCTTAAATTTTCTATTTTTTAATTTTAAATTTAAATTCTCTTTTAAATTAATTATACCTATTTCTTTTATAAATTTAAGCATTTTTTCTTTTTTTTTATAATTTTTTGATTTTATCTTGATAAAAAAATACTTGTACAATGCACGAGATAATTGCTAATAATTAAATAATATGAATTGCCTATTTTTCACTTACTCTCCATTATCTTAAGCATAAGGAGCAATGGAAAGAATGATTCGTCTAGATCTTTTCACGTTGGGGAAATGGAAGTTAAGAATAAGTTGAGCATTAGGGATGCATAACATGTCTATTAGCAAATTTGCTGCCAAAAAAATTCGTGCTAGCTAAATTGATTTTTTAGAGAAACAAAAGTTAATATTAAAAGTTATAAGAATGTGTTCGGTGAGATGAATTGACGTTCGCTAAAACGATAGAGGAGTTTTTGTTCTCATTTTAAAATTCATTGACAGATTATGAAAAGGTAGATTTTTGAAAAGTCACGAGGATTGAATTAGTGGTAAAGAATTTGGGTAATTTGTTTGATGTTATAGGTTTAAATCTCATTATTATCATTGTAACAAAAAAGTCTGTTTGAAATGAATTAGGGAGAGAATTATTAGACAAAATTCATATCACTACAAAAAAAAAAGTGTTCAGCGAGAAAATTGAATACAGAAAAAAAAGCTCTATTTCTTAAAATTTAGAAAAGTTAGCTAATACAAAACAATGTGCACCACCAAGTGTGTAATTCAGCTAACGGGGGCCTGTTTTAACTTAACTAAGGATTTCGAGTTCGAACCTTGAGTATGCATTTGCGTTAAAACTCAATTAAGAGAGCTTTGTCGTCCTATGAAATCCTGCTCGACTCGAGAAATTAGTCTCTCTTCGAATGGAGGAACACTTTAAGAAACAAAAAAAAAAATACAAAACAACGTGCATATGATTTTTAATCATCTCTATTTATGAGCCTATCCTACGTTGGTCCCCACCTGGAACTGGTTTTTACAAATTGAATATAGATGTTGCTGGCCCAAACAACGACTCTTGGGAAATTGGTATTATCATCAGGGATGAGTTTGGAGAAGTTGCAGCTGCTTCTTCTACCAAAGTTTTGGCTCTCCCAAATTCTAATATTGCGGAAGCATTAGCACTGAGAATGGGTCTTCAATTTGCACGAGACATGGACTTCTTTAAATTACAAGTTGAATCTGATTCCCTCAATGTGATTACAGTTATAAATTCTAGTTTGCAATGATTTTCATACATGGGTTTGCTCATATCAGATTGCAAGAATATTTGTCTCCATTTTCACTGTTTATCATTTTCTCATATTAGGAGACAAGCTAATCAAGCAACTCATCTTTTAGCTAAGTTTGCTTTATTGAACTATGATCATATTTGGATTGAAGAGAATCCAGATTATATCTTTTCAGCCTTAACTTCTGATTATTTGTTAAATTCTATTGAATAATATTTTCTCTTTTCCCATAAAAAAAATAACCGCGTAAACTACTAATTTACTTACATGTATTGTACGGATTATTTTGAATTTTGTGTCAATAAATTTGAGTTTTTATTTAATAGATAAATACTAAGTACATATTTAAATTAGTTTGTTTTGAGTTTAAAAAACTTCTAATCAAATTAATCTAAAGAGTGTTTTCTACTTAAAATTTTTTAAGTGTAATATAAATTAATCTAAACATATATACTTATAATCTTATATAGTGTAATAGAGAGAGTTAATTCAAGATTTCAAAATTATATGTTTGATTTTATTTTGGTTGTTGGTATCAATTTTTGGGTAAACTAATGATTTAATTTTATATACATAATTTAATACTTAAATGTAAGTTGTATAAATAGAATTAAAAAAATTAAAATTATTTTAATTTATTTTAATATGTTAAGCGAGTTTTTTTATAACATGGAAAACACATATAATCTCTACACTTTGTATTTCTTTTATTTCACAATTTTATTAGCAATTTTATAACTCAACTTTAGTTATATTTTAACTTTTCTCTTAGTTTTAAATAAAGTGTTCTTCTTCACCAAAAAATAAATAAATAAAGTTTTCTTAAAATTTGTAAATACATGCACTTCTTAATATGTTGAAAACTTTAATAATTAATTAAAACTATAAACTAATGAAAATATTTATGCTTTTTTAAATTTGGTAGTTAATATTAATAATATACACTTCTTAATATGTTGAAAACTTTAATAATTAATTAAAACTATAAACTAATGAAAATATTTATGCGTTTTTAAATTTGATAGTTAATATTAATAATATACAATGTTATTAATTTTTGTAATTTTGATAATAATTAATAATCAATAGTTAATAATTACTCCCTTTGTTCTTTTCTATCAATCTATTTAGAAAGTTTATATTGTTTAATTTTATTTGTCTATTTAGAAAATTAATGAAGTATTTTTTTTATAATTTTACCCTTTGTATTAATAAGTGAGTGAAAAGATTAATAGAGTGATACTATTTTGAGTATTTCAATTAAAAAAAGTATTTCAATCAAATATAATTATTTACTTTTGCTAAGAATCGAGACTATTTAATGATTTTTTTAATTTTTATGCATCAACTTTAAAAGACTGATACAATAGAACTGAGGGAACATAGTTATTAAATTTGAACCGGTGGTCAACTTGGCTGCGGCATTGAGTTAATGAGTCACTAATTCAATCAGTAGGTCAATAGTTAAATCAGATAAATAAATATAAAAATATTTTATATAAATAAAAAATTTCATAAAATATTGGGGCAAAAGTTATGAAGCATGGACACGTTATTTTTGAGGTGTGTCTGCTGTTAGACAAGTGTTCGTATCAGACACATGATGACATTTGTACGACACATGTATCTTACATGTTCGAATATGTCTAATTAAAAAGATTTTTTTTCAATTTGGACACGTTTCAAACAGACTTGGACACGTCTCGGACACATTTGGACATGTCTAGGATACTACTTAGACACGACACATTAATATTTTTTTAAAAGAAATTAGTTTCCGTGACTAATGTTTAATTAGTAAGCCCATAACTTATCCAAGTCCAATCACATGACTGACGTCCCAAACTACTATTTTCACATACTAATATTTTAAGTTTTATCTTTTCACATGTCACTATTAGACTTTTAAGTTTTATCCTTTTACACACCATTATATTTATCTACTCCTTCTACCTCTGCTCGTACCAAGTCGTCCACTTCGTCTTCACCGAATCTTGCCTCACACCAATATTTTCTCTAGTTAATTTTTTTGTGGATACACATGTACTTGTACATGATTAGTTCTATTAAGAGAAGTTGGTTTAAGAGAATTTTTTAAAAAATATCAATAGAAATTATACTCCATATTTTTTAGGAGGGACTTACTAGGTAGCAAATATTGACATATATGACATATATTAAGATATTATAAATCTTCAAACTTCTAGAAATGATATTAATGAATTATGAATATTTTTTTTAAATTTTGCATATATATATATAAACCAAGTTCTTTAATTTATTTTGATATTAATTTATATATTGTTTACCAAAATATTTCGATTGTCACGAATTAGACTACGGTAAACCCTTTGTCAATTGACCAAGTTTGATTCTTGATTTCAATTCGACGAAGGGAATCGCTTCCTCTTGGGATTCTAATCTAGATTCAATATCTTAAAGGAGTGTAAATGGTAATTTCAAATTCCAGATGATTATGAAATCCAAAATCAAATGTTTATGCATATTTATAAAGAAGTTTTGTTCTTTCAAGAAATAAAAAGATCATATGCAAATGAAAATAAGTTACGTGTAAATGACAGTAATTAAAGAGCATGAAATAAAACAGCTTAAAGTAAATGCAAAGAAATGTAAATGCGCAAGTATGTAAATTGCAAGAAAATACAGTTGCAGAAAAGTAATGAAAGCAATAAAAAAGAAATCAAATGATATTTGGAAGAATCACTTGATCAAGAATTCGAGAAAGCTTTGCAATAAAGTAAAGTAACTGAAAGTAAAATGAACTGCAGTTAAACTTGCATTGAATTGGTAAATTGTACAGAAATGAAAGTGGATGGAAATATACTAAACTAGGCTTGCACTGTATTACTCGAGAAGTCAGGAACGTAAGAGCATTTAAGTAACAAGTGTTTGTAAATATTGGATTTCCAACCCCTAAATGTTTAATTTCCATCCTCTTGGTATTTATAGACATCTCAAGTAACTATCCTCTTTACAAGATCCTGACATGTATCTAAAATAACGATAACTGTAAAATGATTAGTAATCTTTGTCTAGTAACCACCAAATCCTTGTCAGCAATCCTCATGTCATAAGTAATTGCTTCATCTTTGTTAGCAATTATTGCATTGTCTTGATTCAACATCTACAACAGCTGCTAACTTCAATTTTTAAATTCACAATCTTCTCTTTTGAATTCAAATTTGAATCTTCCATTATTTGTTGGTTTCCTTGTCGAGATCTTCCACTTTCCTTCTCCAAAATCTACTAAGTATAGCTACCTCTTTGAGCCTTGATCTCGATATAGAATCAAAATCTCAATATTTATTATAAAAACAAAAATGACTTTACTTAATCATTTTATTGAGCTTCCACTGTTACTTTGACTTCAATAACTACTGAAGGCCCAAACTTGCAAAACTTGCTCAAAGTTCTTTCTAATAGTTACGAAATCGAAGGTACCATTTTAGACAACTGAAACTAATTCTAGTTTCAATTCGAATCACCACTATTCGATTTGTAGATCAAAACCATTATTTAGGTAATTCCTAAATCGAATAACGTCATCTAGATGACTTCATTACCTTTGATTCCAATCAGGATTGTGGAGTCCCAAAATAACTTTTCGACGTGTAATTGAAATCCCTAAAATCGAAAAGGTGTTATTTTCACTAACAAATGCCCCCCAATATTTATTCTCGAAGTATTGAGAGATAAATATTTTATTGTTCCTGGGCATTCCTTTTCGATCATAAATAACTTTGAATTTTTTATCCTTCTTGCTAGTTTTGAGTAATGCAAGCAAATGAAAAGTCAGGTAGCTAAACCTGTTTATTCCAAATTTCCACTAAACTGCTCAAACACCACGTGGCCACTCCCCCATTAACCAACTGCCACCACTTTTTGGGGAACTACAAAGCCAATGATGGCTTTTAATGGGTAAAATGGCTTCAGCCATACCCTTATCACATAAGCATTTAATGGGGTATATGCATGTTATCCTCTTTTCCTCTCTCTTCAGTTTCTTTTGAAAAACTCTATTTAAAGAGCTTCAAAGGTCTCTACTTTTCCTTCTTCTCATGTATTCTCACTGAACCTTCCTCGCGTAGCTTCTCTACCATTACTGGTTCCTAAAGCTTTATTGTCAGCCTTTTTTGCATCATTCCTCCATACTTAGAAGCTTTTATACATCAATGGCCTCATCTTCTTCCAAAACCTCCTCTGCTCAAGCTTCTCAATCGAGCTCTAAGGCTAAAAGGGCAAGGGAATTACCAGGCCCTGCCATAGTGACAACTCCCCTACAAAAACAAGGAATGTCCTATGCTCTAGACCCTTCTATTGATAATTTTGAGCTCTGGAAAACTTAGGTAATGATCTCCTTTACTATTGGCCAGAAGAAACTAGCATTTCTAGGTCCAACCCTTCCTCTGGAACAATATAAGTCCATCCAGTCTTTCTTTCCTTGCATCGAAGGAGAGTCGATCATAGCTTTTTGTCCTTCTCTTAAAAATGACTTCTTTGGTTACTTCCAAAAGATCTTTCGAAGCTCACCACCTTGTAGCTCCCACACGAAGTCTTTATATATTAGGTAGTTGAATCGAGTCAAGAATGCCAAACAAACTGCCTAGAAAGTAGTTGGTATTTTCGACTTCATTCAGCTGAGCAGGGAGCGTTTGGAGTACAACTCTCCTATGCTAATTAGTTCTCTATTCTTCTAGAATAGATCTACCAACTCTTTCCATGTTCCTTATGGAATGCTGACTCCTACTCTCTTCGACATGACTGCCATTACTAGCCTCAAACCCATTGGAAAAGTAATTACCAGCACCATGAGCCCAACTACAACAATCGAGCCCAACTTCATGAAGCTAACCTATATTACCTTCATTGAGAACAACTTTCTCAAGACAGATGAAGTCTCTGATGAAGAGCATGTGGCCTTCCTAATGCTTTGGCTTAGTGCTTTTGTTTTCTGCGCTAGGTCTCTCCAAATTCCAAAATCTCTTCTCCCATTGGCCACTATTCTCCATGAGGGCTCTCCACGTTGCTTGAGCAAACTAACTTTTACCCAACTGTATGCTTTGATGTCAAAAGCAATCAACCTTCTCAAGTTAGAAACTAATCCCCTTACCAATCTGGGAGGGCCTTTCTGGTTGTTATAATTTTGGCTCAATGACATCCTCGAGCCCCATCTTCAAAGTTCTGCTATTTCAACCACTCTCAAAACAATCGAAGGTCCACGATTGTCACAGCTTTATTATGCCTCAAAACCAAGTAAGGAAATTGAAGACTTTAGATTTTTCTTTTCATTATTTCTTACTATGAAGCGTCATTCAGATAACTTCAACTTCTCTCCATTTTCTCTTTAAAATTATGGTCCTACATGGTTTCGACAACCATATCTATGCTCTACTCTTGGAGCTAAATTTGAAAACCACAATTTTAGAGCAATATCTTCACAACTTCGATCCTTTCTTCTGGTTACCCAAAATTGAAAGACTACAACCTCTAAATCTACCTACCCTCTTGTGTCTCTAGACAATTTGGATTTTCACAGTGCGTTCGTGCTCCTATCTCGCTTAAAGACAAACACCAAATCTGTGAGTCAAAATCAAAAGATTTCGAACAATACAAACACTTCATGAAGAAAAATTCCACCATGAGAGAATGGTTTAACCTCTTCAAGTGTGAGCCATCCTTTTACTCAACCCTGGGTTTAGAAATTTGGTGGGAAACATACTACTCCCCACAGAAGCATTCCTTTGGAGATTGCCTTTGACGATTTACTAATCCAAGCTCCCCTATGCAGACTGTAGCTGCTTCGAAGAAAACTAAAGGTATGCACCTTAAAGAAATTTTTAAGTTTGAGAAATTCTTTAAAGTCAAATATGATCCTCAAAACTTAAGACTGGTGGTTCAAGAGGCTGAGCAAGTCCTAAAACAAAAGAAAGTAGAGCATCATCAATTATGTTACGCTCGTTTCATTGGTAGGTTGGTTTCGAATCCTTTCGCCTCGTTCAATCGATCCAAAACCCTACTAAAGTTTCCTCCACTTCCCAATGCTCCTTTTGGTATGGCCAATAGGTATCCAGACCCCAAAAGTGGAGCGTTGGGTGTTGGCAATGATTCGAAGAAACGAGAAGTAACTTTTGCAAACTATTATCTAGACAACTGTCAAGTTCTAATTTTTAGATACACTCGAGTAATAAAATACCCACCATATAGTAAAGTCTTAAGTCTTTAACCTCTATTTCTTCATTTTTGATTCGACTACTAACTATTATACTTATTGTTATAGTCTCGAAGAGAACCAAAGTGATGGAGGATGAAGATGAAGACTGGGAGGATGAACCTCCGAGGCCAAGTAAAGTCCAAAAAACTAAGTTGAAAGCCTCGGTGAAGACAACCTCTTCATCTCAACCTCCAAAAAAGCCTACTCCAAATCCTTCGAAATTGAAAATTGCTGAGGAAAAGAAAAAGGTGGTCAAAGAAGCCACACTTGCTGCCTCTCCACAATCCAAGGTAAAAAGGTGTTTGAAACTTCAAACATTTCTTAATCAAAAAAAAATTATTTTTGATTTTCGACTCCTTTTATCTTATGGAAATGCTATTGATGAAAGCCCAATGAAAACTGGGCGAGTAAAACACGTGGCATCGAAAGAGGCACACATCATAAGTTCTGACAGCTCTAAGGATTCCTCTCAAGAGGATGAAGAGCCAATGTCTTCAAGAAGTACTAAATTAGCATAAGCTACCCAAAGAGCTGAACCCTCATTGGTAAGTTATGTATATATATTTTTATTTGCTTACCTTCAAAACCTTTTTAACATATAGTTAATAAATTTTTTTATTTCAAACAAGAATCCTCCCCTAAAGTGCATAGGGAATCTACTCCTATATTCTCGAGAAGATTTAGGACTGCTTTTTCTATCCCTTCTCCTCCAAGGGATTCGAATCTCATCCCAAGTGAGTCCACACTTAGGCTAGAAATGACTTCAGCCTTAAGTTCCCATTTCGATGGACTGTTCGATGCTGGAAAAGAAACTAGCACTGGGGCTCAAGACATCCCCATTGCAACTAATGTCGAGGTTTGATGTCTTTAGAGATTTACAAAGTTTTTTTGTTTGTCTCGAATAATTCTAATTTCATTCCTACATTCTCCTTAGGAAAACATAGTTTCTGAAGCTAGACCCAATTCTGAGGTCCCCATCATTAAGATAAATCTTCAGGTTTGTCATCTTTATCAAAGTTAATTTTGTTCTATTTGCCTCGAATGATCCTAACTTTGAATTTCTTATTTTTTAGGAAAACATAGTTCCTGAAGATGTACCCATTTCAGAGGTTCCGTCCCTCGAAGCTGATATTCAGGTTTGATATCTTCACCTTGAACCATTAATCATGAATGATTAAAGTTTTTCATAAGAAACTCGTCATCCTTTTTCTTTTTAACGTAGGCAAACATCGGTTTCCCTCATGACACAAACAATTCTACTAAAGTCGAGGTCCTTATCTTGATTGAGGCCATTCAGACTTTTGAACCTGCTCCATCTACTTCTACCAAAGTCCAGTCAAGGCAAAATGAAACCACTTTTGAAGAAGAAGCAAAGGCTATGTATATCGAAGATGATGAGCATGATAATGAGGTTATGAGACATCTTGAAGACATTATGTCTAAGTGATATTTATCCTCGAAATCTCATCATTCTACATATTATTCAAAGGTTGAAGTCCAGAGCATATTTGCCCCCAAGTGTTGAAAGAACTGACTGATCTCTTAAGCCTTGGGGTAGATCAAGTCATAGTTGTTGAGGATAAGAAGCAAAGATTGATGGGCCTTCTTGACCACTTGAATCAAAATAAGCACCTTATGGACTCAAATGCCTAGCTAGTTATTCAAGAGTTGATAAGCCTAACGAAGGACCTACCCACTAAGCTTTCCACTCTCGATCAAGTTATCAATCATAACCAACAATTGCTCGAGAAAAAGAACCAATTGATGGTAAACATTGCTAAGGCAAAGAAGAAGAGCTCATAATTCACTATTGCCCTTTCGACGACCCAACAAAGTATTAATCAGAATGCAAAGAGAATTGATGAGCTCAAACAAGAACTTCAAATACTTGAAGAGAAACAAAGTGAACTTTGAGCCTTTGTTGAGGATTGTGCTTGTCAAGAATAAACTCTCAATAGAAATTACCAACAGTGGACAATCGAAGGTATCCAAGTGAAGCAAGCCATTCAAGATCTAGCTCCATCCTTTGAAGCAGCTTCCTCAGAAAAGAAAAAGGATTGTAGATGCTTGGGCGTCTTTGATTTGAAGACTTCGATGAACACTTGAATGTTCATTTTGTAATAACATTTTAAATTTTGATTTCTTTTGAATTGAAATTATAATATTTATAATGAAATCTTTATTTCATGAATCATTGGTCTATATAATTTTAAGTACTTACCGTTTATTGAAACAATCCTTTCTTCAGAATTAACATTTATAATCGAATAGACATTTCTTGAGAAAATGTTTTCGATCCGATATAGCCCCTCCCAATTTGGGGACCATTTTCCAAATAATTTTGATTTTTTCTCCATAGGTAAAATAACTTTCCAAACCAAATCACCTAAGTTAAACTCTTTTTTCTTGACTCGAAGATCATAGAATTTTGCAATTCTTTCTTTTGGTCGAATCAGATTTTTAAGAGCAATTAACTTTTTTTCATCCAAGTGATTTAATTCATCGAACATCAGATCCCAATAATTCTGAGTAGGGATTTCATTTTGCCATTGTAATCTAATTGATTGAAGATTAATTTTGATTGGTAAGACAACATCATGACCATAAACTAAATGATACGACGTGGTACCAATAGTTTCCTTAGGAGAATTTCGATAAGCCCATAGAACTTGGCTCAAAGTCTCATGCCAACTTCTTGGTTTTCGACTAACATGTTTCTTTATTAAACTAATTAAAATCTTATTGGCTGCTTCGACCTGCCCATTAGCTTAAGTATAAGGAGTCGAAATATAAAACTTAATATCCATTGATTTAGAAAACTCAGTAATGTAATGACCAGTAAATACAGTACCTTGGTCAGTAGTTAGAGTTTGAGGAATACCAAATCTGTGTATGATATTTTCTTCGACAAAAATTATGTCTTGTTGAGTTACATCTTTCAAAAGGATTGCTTCGACCCATTTAGTAAAATAATCAATAGCAACTAATATATATTTGTGCCCTTTAGAAGATGGGGGATGAATTTAGCCTATCAGATCGAGAGCTCATCCTCAAAATAGCCAAGGTTTTATAATCGAATGCAAATCACTTGCAGGAACATGTTGAATATTCCCATGTTTTGACATTCTTCACAGGACTTAGCATATAAATGACAATCTTTAGCCATTGTAGGCCAATATACCCTCTGGCTGCATAGTACTCATTTCATCTTTTCACCAGCTTGATGAGCACCATAAATTCTTTCATGCACTTCTGCTAAGGCTGTGAATGCTTCCTTTTCACTTAAATATATCAATAAATTTCCATCTACTTACTTTTTGTAAAGTGAATCACCCAGTATTACATAATGCAAGGCTCTATATTTTAATTTTCTTTCGACTGTTGTACCTAGATTTTGTAGATAATCAACAATCGATTTTCTCCAATCAGAATCATCCATGTCCTTGATTAGACATACTTCTAAATTCTCAAATGAATACAATTTTTCTCTGATTTTGACTAATTTAGACAAAGTAAAACTCGAAATCTTGTAACCTGAAATGATTTGAGCAAGTTCATTGGCTTCGTAATTCTCTTCCCTCAGACTATGCTGTAATGTAACCTTCTCGAACTCACATAATAACCTTGCTGCAAAAGCAAAGTACCTGAACAGATTTTGATTAATGCATTTATACTCTCGAGTTAATTATTTAATAACTAATTGGGAATCACCTACAACTTTGATATTCCTGGCCTTAAGTGAAATTAACATTTGTAAACCAGTAATAAAAGCTTCATATTTAACTTCATTATTCGAACATTCATGTTTTAATTCGAATAGGAATTTAGTAAGAGTTCCATTAGGTGAAACAATTAAAACTCCAAGACCAACACCCCCACTATGTTTTGATCCATCGAAATATAACTTCCATGGTTTTAAACTCACATAGTTAATATTAGTTTCTTTGATGTCAACACAGGGATGATCAGTTAAAAAATCTGCCAACATCATGCCTTTCATAGCCTTTAATGGCATATATTTCAAAAAAAAATTCAGTTAAAGCAAGAGCACATTTTCGTACTCTACCATGCAAGATAGGCTTGGATAACATGTACTTTATTATATCTATTTTCAAAAAGACAAGTACATCATGTAGCTTTACATAGTACTTTAACTTAGTACAGGAGAAATATAAAGCTAAACACAACTTTTCAACTGCATTATATCTAGTTTCAGCATCTATCAAAACTCTACTAAGATAGTAAATGGCTCTTTCAATTCCATTTTCATCTTCCTGGGCCAACATGCACCCAATGGTTTCATTTGATACTGATATATACAACCTCAAGGGGAGTCCAGGCATTGGAGGCATCATTATTGGAGGATTGGCCAAACAATGCTTAATTTGATCGAAAGCCTCTTGATGTTCCTTTTCCCATCGAAACTCTTCCTCAACTTTGAGCTTTAAGAGTGAAGAGAAAACTTTGGTCTTTTCGGACATATTCAAAATGAACCTTCTCAGGAAGTTAATCTTTCCTAGCAGGGATTGGAGCTACTTCTTATTCGAAGGAGGTGATGCTTCCAGAATAGCCTTGGCCTTGTTTTGATTTACCTCTACTCCTTTCTTCTGAACCAAGAATCTAATAAAATTTCCTGCAGAAACACCAAAAGCACATTTAATAGGATTCATTTTCAATCCATGTTTCCTCATTCTCTCAAAGGATTGTCTCAAATTCGAGAGATGCTCCTATTTTGATCTCAATTTGACTACCACATAATTAATATAAACCTCCTTGAATTTACCAATAATATCATGAAAAATGGTATTCATGGCTCTTTGATATGTGGCTCCAGCATTCTTCAATCTAAATTACATGACTACCCATTCATAGGTACCAATTGCACTAGGACATCGAAAAGTTATTTTTGACACATCCTCTTCTACAATAAAAATCTGATTATACTCAGAATGGCCATCCATGAAACTTAGGATTTCATGGCCTGAAGCTGAGTCAATTAACATATCAGCAATTGACATAGGATATTCATTTTTAGGAGTAGCAGAATTTAAATCTCAAAAATCAATGCATATTCTTAAATTACCATTCTTTTTCATAACAGGAACAACATTAGAAATCCAGTTAACATAACTGGTAGTTCGAATAAACTTACCCTTTAATAACCTTTCGATTTCTTCCTTGATCTTCAAGACCACTTTAGGGGCAAATCTTCTTGGAGCTTGCTTGATTGATTTTTGTCCTGCTCGAATTAGAAGTTTGTGCTCTACCAAATCTCGACTGAGTCCAGGCATTTCCTTATACTCCCATGCAAAGCAATCTTTATATTATTCGAGCAAATGAATTAACTCATACTTGAAACTAGAATTTATTAAGCTACTTATAAATGTAGGTTTCCTTATTACATCATTTACTAGATTGATTTCCTCTAAAGGATCTTGTACCTCTATTCTTTTGATTTCATATGGAGGGATATGTTCGAATCCTAAAGAAGAATCATCATAAATACAATCTAAATGGGCATCTTCTTTTGTACTAACTTTTTCAGCCATGTAGGCTAAAATTTGAGTCACTTGACTCAAAATTGCACAATTAGTGCAATTTTCAGCCATATAGGTTGCAATTTGAGCCATATGGCTCCTAAGTTCTGACATTAATATTACAACTTGAGGCTAAATATACTCGGCCTGGAATGTTAAATAAGCACCTATAGGCACTGGAATCATTACAATTTTTAAACTGAACTGAATCAACTTTTGGCACTATTGAAAAACTTATTGGGGTGAGAGCCACCATCTCGACTCCCTTCCTGTCTAAGGCTTTCGAATTCCAAATGCAGAATTGTCTTACTCCTGGCACGTAGATATACAAGTTTGCATGGTTCTGGGTAACATGACATAGAGTGTCATCAGCTTATACCATTTCTACTTCTCTCAATTGGCTCTATAAAAACATCTACTAATGGACAGTTGAAGGCACAACACTTACAACGTGTATCCATTCTCTCTCTAGCAAAATGTTATAGCTAACTTTGGAGGGGACCACAATAAACAAGGTTGACCTTGTGACTGAGGCCACCTTGACGTCTAAAGCAATAGCACCCTCTGATGTCGAGGACCTGCCATTGAAATCTGTCACCACTATATTGTGAGGCAACATGTCAACCTCTGACTGGCCAAATTTTCTCAGCAAATTTTTAGGCAAAAGATTGATGGTAGCTTCCCCATCTACTAGCACCTTACCCACTAATTTACCATTTACTGTTGCCTTGATAAATAGTGGGTGTAGATGATTCTTCATTTCGAGGGAAAGAATGTTGAAAACTGTAGAGTTCTCCATCACTTCGACCGTGTCTTCCTCGACCATGTACTAACTGGTTTCTTCCAAATCGTCTTTGAAATCCTCCTCCTGATCTACTTCTTGATTACCTAAAATTTAAAAGTTGTAAGGGAGGAGAGACACCACATTAAAACCAAAAATGGTGTCGAGGCCATCCTTGAATCCAGATTCGAATGAATCTGTTATAACATCCTCGTCCATTGGACTTGAAGCTTTTTGTTTTTCTATTTTTAAAGGTGGCCCTTGGACCACCTGGGCAAAAGTCCTTTGTTGCTGTTGCAGCTTGGCTAATGCCTGCTATTGTAGTTGCTGTTATCGAGGCCTTTAGGCTTTGCGCCATTGAGACTTCAAAAGATATGGGTTCAAGCCCTAGTTTGAGTTTGAACCTTCTCCTCGAAATCATGTGTTTGGTTTTCCACTAAAGGGATTCATCCCATTCTCAAATTTTGGCCGGAATGGCCTATTCTAAAATTTGCGGGGCTACAGACTGTTCCTCACCCATTGATGGGGAGTCACATTGGAAGGGGGTACCCTGGTCTTCCCTTTCTTGGCCTTCATAGGGTCCTATACTACCACTGCATTGTGATTCATAGGTTGATTATTGATATTAATCGAGCCTCCAGCAGGTGTTTTTGCCTTCTGCTTCTTCTTCAAAGCTGCCTAGTAAGATTTGGCAGCCAACATGTCGAAGACAACATTACATCTTGGGCAAAGAGAGACTTTCCTCTTGTCCTCTTTCTTTCCTAAGAGGAATTCAACCAAAGTCTCCCTAGCCTTGGGAAATATTTCCTCCTCATTGGCCTCGAACGAATCAAGGCCACTGTTGGTGATGACAAGAGAAGATTCTCCCACTTCGATCATATTGACTTCTGTGAAGCCAATTGGTTTTATGTAACTAGCATTTACTTCAAACAGGTCAACCTTCATCTTGTTTTTCCCTTCAAACTTCAATCTTCCATCTTGGAAAGCCTTCTAAATGAGATCCCTAAAACAGATACAATTGTTAGTCGAATGTCTATATCTGTTATGATATTTACAACATTTTTGACCTTTTATCTCTTCAAGTGAAAGGATTTTATATCCATCAAGAAGTTTGATTTGTTTATTTTTTAACAAGACATCGAATATTAAATCAGCCTTTAATATATCGAAAGCATAAGTAGGCCTATTAGGGGAATTCATATTGTCCTTAGTTCGGTTAGGCATTAAAGAAGAACAAATATAAGGAGGTCCAAATTTTAATTCTACTATATTAACTTCATTCTCCTCATCTTCCTCTGCCTCGTTTATTTCGACATAGGCTATTTTATTTTCTTTCGATTGTGTCAAGTATTTTTCTTGAATATCAGGAGTTTTGATATAATCAATCTTTTCCTTTCTAAGGTGTTTCTTAAACCCTTCATTTTCAAGTTTTAATTGCTCAATTTGCCTTACTTTATCTGCAAGCTGAGATATGCCTAAGAGTTACTGGTTTATGAGTTTCTTTTGAATTGAATAATCTAAACCACCACCAGCCATCTTGACTACTTCATACTCAGGTATGACCGTGAAACACCTGGCTTTCATTTGCCTAAATCTGGCTAGGTAATCATCAATGGATTCTTCATTGCCCTTCCTGATGTTAAACAAATCCACGAGACTTACTTTGGTCTCTCCTCTAAAGAACTGGTCATGAAAATTTCTTTCTAACTGGTTCCATGAGTGGATCGAATTTGGAGGGAGAGTTGTGAACTAAGTAAAGATATTTTTGGTTAATGAACTGGGGAAATACTTCATTTTTAAATATTCATTCAAGGCTGCATCCCCAACTTTGATTGTATATCGAACTATGTGTTCAACTGTGGATTCTCCATTTTCCCCAAAAAATTTGCTAGAGATTTTGGGTGCTTTGAATCCTCTAGAAAATTCTGCCTGCTAGATGAATTCAAGGAAAGCTGATACAAAATAGGGACGATTTGCATATCTCACATTAAAGTCATACCTGTTAAGCACCTGTTCCACTGCTTGATTGATATTTTGTTGCCCCCAAGATTATTTAGCATAATTCTTTCTAAGAGGTTATCTGCATCTTGGTTTTGATTGACTAATCAAAATCCTACATTGGGACCAGGTTGATTTTCTCTTGGATGGTTTTCCTTAATTGTGTTGTTAACATTAGGATGATTTGTTAATAGGGCATTTTCTTGGTGAATTGGTTAATTGTCCCTCTTTGATTGCCTATAGATTCCTTTAGATTACCAAAGACATCTGCAATCCTATTCATTTGCCTAGCCAATTTAGTATATGTATTATTGGTGGACTCTATGAGTGGGGTTATCACAGTGGTCATCTGCTGAGTCAGCATGTGGACCATTTCATGGTTACTTTCATTAATCTGTTGCCTGATATTATTCAGGGCTGTATTTATATTCCCAGATGGAATCAAATACAAGTCCATGGGTAAATTAGGAAATATTAGTATTCTCATATTTTGCCTATCAGTTCAATTTGTACTGGTTCCTGAGACTTGGCCACCACCACTTACCACAAGGTTTCTTGGTGAAACATTGGGTATTAGACTTGTATATGTGGCTTGAGCAGTACCTATGTTTTGTGTGACATTTTTGGGAGTAAACCCAGGAGGCATCCTATATATGGGTGTTGTTCTGCTTACCCCAAGGGTTCTGGTTTCCAATTTTGAAACAGAAACCCTTGTGATTTCATTAATCACGGGCTCTATAGCTTGTGGAAAATTTCCAGATACTATGGTGTCTCTACTACTATTGGCTCCATTATTCCCTGTTTGAGGGTTCTGGGCACTCAATGATGTGTTTTTAGACATTCTTGGCAATATTCTATCACTTCTCAGATACATAAACTAATGAGAATCCCTTAAGATCTTAATTTATAGACCTGTCCCACCGGGCCTGCCAATTTATTTACCAAAATATTTCGATTGTCACGAATTAAGCTATGGTAAACCTTTTGTCTATTGACAAAGTGTGATTCTCGATCTTAATTCAGGGAAGGGAATCACTTTCTCTTGGGATTGAAATCTAGATTCAATATCTTAAAGGGGTGTAAATGGTAATTTCGAATTCCAGATGATTATGAAATCCAAAATCAAATTTTTATGCGTATTTATAAAGAAGCTTTATTCTTTCGAGAAATAAGAAGATCATATACAAATGAAAATAAGTTAAGTGTAAATGACAAAAATTAAAGAGCATGAAATAAAACAGCTTAAAGTAAATGTAAAGAAATGTAAATGTGCAAGTATATAAATTGCAAGAAAATAAAGTTGTAGAAAAGTAATGAAAGCATTAAATGAAAGTAATAAAAAAGAAATCAAATGATCTTTGGAAGAATCACTTGATCAAGAATAGAAGAAAGTTTTGTAATAAAGTAAAGTAACTGAAAGTAAAATGGACTAGAATTACTCTTGCATTGATTTGATAAATTGTACAGAAATAAAAGTGGATGGAAACATACTGAACTAGGCTTGCACAGTATTGCTTGAAAAGTCAGGGATGTGAGAGCGTTTAAGTAACAAGTCTTTGCAAGTATTGGATTTCCAACCCCTAAATGTTTCCATCATCTTGGTATTTATAAACATCTCAAGTAACTACATATTGGGAATTGCGGATACATCACGCAGCAAAAAAAAAAAAGGATTCCCACCGAGAACCCATGCAAAAAAGCCATAATCCGAGTTTTTAAATTATTTACCTCTTGAAGTGTGATCAAAAGGAAGGACATGAATCACCAACATCGTAATAGAAATGATGTCTCTGTAGTATCCACACGAATAGACTCATGAACGTCCAACGTCCGCAAGAGAAGTCTCACGTCTCTCACATAGTGCTAGCTGCGAAGAGAAGAGACGAAACCTGTCGCTCTCTCACTCACTTTTCTATAAGTGCGGCTAGGGTTCTAAATTATGTATCTTAGCAGCCCTTTAGCAGTACTATTTATAATAGTGACTGCCTTAAGTGAGTGTGAGCAGCAGCAAAGTAAGCTGTGCAACCCTAGACCCATCTGTTATGAGTCTGGCCCATATTTGAATCCTAGTCCAACTTGGATCCATTGCTCCAATTTTAGTTTACTCTATGTGTGTGACCCTGCAGGTTCTTATTACATTGGCAGTAATATTAAAATCTCATTTTAATATTACAAGTAGTGAGCGGTATCTAGCAACATATCGCTGCTACCCAAGTAATAAAAATGTCAGTGATTTGACATAACATTTCCGTGACCAATGTTTCCATGTTGTTTAGTCCCTTTGTCAAGATATCTAGATTAAACACAAGGCATGGAATGCGTCACCCTTGCATCAATCTTTCATTTCCTGATACTCAAGTAGACTTTGTAACAACAAATGAAATCAATATCTCATATTGGCTCATTTGAGCATGGCCATGCATTTCGTAGTCTCACTCAATTAGGGGGCCCGAAGATATCGCTCCTGTTATGTAGGAATGACAAATCCCATCTAGGTCACTCATATCCCTCTGCATGATTTGCGGTATATCCAATAACTAACTTTATAATCACCTTGTTATAGATGACATTTGATGGCATTAAAACACACAACTCCTTATGTAGGAATCGTAGTGATTTCAGGTCAAAGGACCACAGACACCATTGTCACTATGAGAATCGCTTATGACACTCACGTAACGATCCATGTAGCGTTCTCATGACGGGTCAGTCCAATATATAATTACTCTAATATATGTACCTATGTGAAGACTTGATATCTCATATCCATGACCCGTGAGATGTGGTCATCAGTCTATGCACATACTAGTCTCAATACATTATTGTTGTCCTAGTTAACAATAATACTTGACTAGGGACATTTAAGAATAGTGTTCTAACTAAAAGGATCTCATGATTAAGTCATCCACTTGATGTCCTATGGCATTAAACTTACTATTCTAAGGACTTTATTATGTTTACCAAAAAAGAACACAATAAATGAAATGTCTCATATATTAAAATAAGCATAATATAATGTATATAAATACAAAAAAGTATCGGTCTCTAGGGCATACACCAACACTACCCTCTTTACAAGATATTAACATGTGTCTAAAACAAAGATAATTGTAAAATGATTGGTAATCTTTGTCTAGTAATCACCAAATCCTTGTCAGCAATTCTCGTGCCATAAGTAATTACTCCATCTTTGTCAGCAGTTATTGTGTTGTCTTGATTCAACATTTACAATTACTGCTAACTTCTATTTCTAAATTCAAAATCTTCCTCTTTTGAATTCAAATTTGAATTTTCCATTATTTGTTGGTTTCCCTGTCGAGATCTTCCACTTTCCTTCTCCAAAATCTACTATGTATAGCTACCTCTTTGAATCTTGATCTTGATATAGAATCGAAATCTCAATATTTATTATAAAAACAAAAATGACTTTACTTGATCATTTTATTGAGCTTCCACTATTACTTCGACTTCAATAACTACTGAAGTCCCAAACTTGCAAAACTTGCTCGAAGTTCTTTCTAATAGTTACGAAATCGAAGGTACGATTTTAGATAACTGAAACTAATTCGAGTTTCAATTTGAATCACCACTTTTCAATTTGTAGATCGAAACTATTATTTAGGTCATTCCTAAATCGAATAACGTCATGTAGATGACTTCTTTACCTTTGATTCCAATAAGGATTGTGGAGTCCCAAAATAACCTTTCGACGTGTAATCGAAATTTCTTAAATCGAAAAAGTGTTATTTTCACCAACATATATATATATACTATAATTTTTGAATTTTATGTGTCCCCGTGTCCATATCTGTGTCAGGGCTTCATAGGACAAAAGACTTTCATCTTTCTCTTAAGAATAAAATAACCTAAAGCCCAAACTTATTTGATTTTCTTTTAATTTCTATTTTTTTATTTCAAGATAAAGGAAAGATATGTATTATGCCACATTGCACAATCTTTTTCCACACATACCTTATCACTTTGCCATTAGATTAGATTCAAAACCTAAATCAAAAGTCTTTCACACATTGGGTGATCATCAATGGTTAATAGATGCTTACTTGCTCATAAATTATTTTAGAGGATCTGCCTCTTAGGGCTCGTAGAAAGATGCAGCACTATTGTGAATTTTCGATTCCTTTTCCTTTCTTAGTTCTTTTTCATTTTTTTTCTTATTGCACTTTGCAGCATATTCATGAACCGGCTGGGTCTCTTAAATTCGATCTAGTTGTTGGTTCTTATGAAACTCAGCCGAGTCAGTCGATTTTTGGTGAGTCATCTGCATTTCTAATCCGAATAGCAACTTGAATCGACTGATTCAATGCGAGTTTAATAACATTGAAGGAGTAATAAGATCATTAATTCGAACACAATCTCAAGGCAAGCAGGGCATTAAGACAAATGTTCCTTATACTATGTTTGGATATATATTTTTTCATTAATGGAATAAAATGAAACAAGTAAAGAATGACTAAAAAAGAAAAGGAAGGAACGAAACAAAGTTATTTAAAAAAAAATTAATAAGAGAATGAAACAAATTTTCATTATTTTGTTTGGGAGTTAAATAATAAAAGAACAAAATTGAATGTAAAATGTTTATTTTTAAGGTTATAAATTTATTTCTCTCATTTTATTTCAATTTTGAGGAATAAAAATTTAATATTTGAAAAAAAAAGAGTAAGAATGGTTCCATTTGAATTCGTTTTACTTTTTATTTATTATTAAACTCTCAAATAAGAAATATTATTTTACATCCTCTTTTTTTTTTCTCTTTTTCCTCATTTTTTATCATTCAAACATAGTATTAAGTGGTCCAAGATGTGACGCCTTAGAATTAGCAGTTTGCTTATTGCATTAGTGCTATGAGTGTTCTCTTTGCTAGAGCTTAGTTGTTTTTTGTATTTTTTTTCTAGGTTCTAAAAATTAGACCTATTATTAAATTAATGAAAAAACTAATTCATGATTTAATAATTTAATCGTTTAATCGTAGTCGAATAAAAAATATAAATATTAAAAATTATAAAAATTATTATACTTATATGATTATCATTAATTTTTATAGATGTAAATTATGAAAATTTAATATTTTAAGTTATCTTAATATTTTAAATTAAAACATTATTCTATTAATATGAAGTATGCAAAAATTTTGTAAAAATATTAAAATTACTTTTGACAATAATTAATCAAATATTATTGACAAAATTATTTTAGGAAGGATAAAATGTCAATCTTAAAAAAATTTGAACATCAAAACACAACAATCAAATAAACTATATATATATAGAGAGAGAGAGGGGAAGGGATCAAATTACATCGTTGTAAGTTAAAGTTACTCTTACACCACTGGATAATTTTTTATTGAATAATTTTCTCACTAAATCTATCGTTGGATTGAAAATTCATATAATATATATCATATCTATAAAATTTTACATTAATCCAAAATCGTTTAGTAATTCATTGATATATGCTAAGATTAACGTAATATATACTTTTGAAATATATGAAAATAAGAACTACTTGATTATATTCTTATCGATATTTAATTTTTTTAAGATTTGACACAAATAATCAATGTGTTTGATAGTTATAATTTAACGGTTAAATCAGTAAAAATCATTTTATAAAAAGTTATTGGGTGATGTAAATATGTAAAATCTTACACCGGTGTAACTTGATCCCTCCCATATATATATATATATATATATATATACATACATATCTAGTGGGATGAATTTTTATTGTAAGATGATGAGAAGAGTAAATCTTGACTATAGAACCATGTATGAATGATCAAGATTAAAAATTTCTTAAAGATCATGTGAGATAAGTGTTTATTGTAAGATGTGAGAAGAGTGAATCTTGTCCATTGGATCTTACATGAATGGTCAATATTAGAACATAAATACATGTGACTTTTTCAAGTGGTCATATGACCTTGAAAGGTATGCTCCCTATACATAAAAACTCCTCTACTTAAAGGTCATGTGACCACTTTAAAACGTTACATACATTTATGTTCTAATCTTAACCATTCATGTAAGATCCAATGGTCAAGATTCATTCAGCTTGTACATGATCCAATGGTCAAGATTCATTCAGCTTACAAGCTGAATGAATCTTGACCATTGGATCTTACATGAATGGTTAAGATTAGAGTATAAATGTATGTAACTTTTTAAAGTGGTCACATGACCTTTAAGTAACTTTTAATCTTGACCATCCATGTATGGTTGTATGGTCAAAATTTACTCCTCTTACAATAAAAATTTCTCTTACTAAATATGTCTCCCCATGTCTCCCCATATATATTTGACCATCTATATATATATATATATATATATATATATATATATATATATAGGACATGTCAAGTGAGAGGATTTTTATTGTGAGAAGTGAGAGGAGTAAATCTTGACCATACAACCATATATAGATGGTCAAGATTAAAAGTTACTTGAAGGTCATGTGACTACTTAAAAAAGTCACATGCATTTATGTTCTAATTTTGACCATTCATGAAAGATTCAATGGTCAAGATTCACTCTTCTCACCTCTCATCTCTCACAATAAACACTCCTCTCACCTGATACACATCCTATATATATATATAGGATTTTACTCAGGTAAGAGGAGTGTTTATTCTGAGAGGTGAGAGGTGAGATGAGTGAATCTTGACCATTAGATCTTACATGAATGATCAAGATTAGAACATAAATGCATGTGACTTTTTTAAGTGGTTACATGACCTTCAAGTAACTTTTAATCTTGACCGTTCATATATGATTGTATGATCAAGATTTACTCTTCTCATAATAAAAACTCTTTTCACCTGATACACATTATATATATATATATATATAGGATCTTACTCAGGTAAGATGAGTGTTTATTGTGAGAGGTGAGAGGTGAGAGGAGTGAATCTTGACCATTAGATCTTACATGAATGATCAAAATTAGAACATAAATGCATGTGACTTTTTTAAGTGGTCATATGACTTTCAAGTAATTTTTAATCTTGATCATTTATATATGATTGTATGGTCAAGATTTACTTTTCTCACAATAAAAACTCCTCTCACTAGATATGTCTCCTACATATACATATATATATATATATATATATATATATATATATATATATATATAAAATCTAATACAATTAAACAAGAAGTATTAATGGCCAAGTGGTTGCAGCTAACTTCTCGAAACTACCGATTCAACTAATCAAACTATGGTTCGGTTCGCATGGTTTGAACGGTTCATCGATTCAAAGGCTAGTTGTCTGTCGTTCGGTTCTAAATACTTGATCATTTTGGCTAGTGCTCCGTTTCACGATTGATCCGATTCTACTTATTCTTTCGACTGTTATAATTCTCATAACAATGGTTTTCTTTGTTGTTTATTCTTTTTTATTTTATTTTCTTCTATACTAAAAAATAGTCATATTAAGGATTTGGATAATCTTTTAATTTTGAAAGGACTTTTCTCGATAAGGAAAATTATTTTTTGTGGCCATTGGACCGATTCGACTGGGAACTAATCCAACCAGTCAATCCAATGAGATTCTTAGAATAGAGATATTTTTGTTGCTCATTTTTTTTTTTGTACTTAAAAAAAATCATATTAAGGATTTATTTGGATGAACTTTTTAAAAAAATCTTTTTATATAATCTTATTTTTAAAAAATCTCAAAAAAAATATATTTTATATTTGAATATAAAATTTGAGAAGTATATCTATATATTTGAACAATTTTTTATATCATAAAAAAGTCTTATTTTAGAAGTAAGACTCTAGCTTACAAAAAGAACAAATTGTGAATTTTTATTTTGTGGTTCAGCTTTTTGATATAAAAAATTCATCCAAACATATTAAAATATAAAAAAAAATAAAAAAAATCCTTTCTTTTATATTAATAAAACGCATACAAACAACCAATAAATTATTTATAATGTGTTGTGTTTCTTGAAACAAGGTGGCTTCTAGATTGTAACGGTATAGTTACTTCATATAAATAATTTTTCTTTTCAATGGTATACTTTTTGAGGATGTGAAAAGAAAATAGTGATGTTAAATTATCTCACCAGAAGCAACTTGTAGGCCAGAATCATGCTTTTATGTTGCCCGAATGTGAATTAATCACACACTCAGAAAGTGTGGAGACACCTCATGAAAAAAAATAAAAAACAAAAAACTCAACTTTTCATTTGTAGAGAAAGAAAATTTATTATAATCCAAGTATAATGGCACTAACAAATTGAAAAAGATATATTAGATCTAAAAAGAGAAATAAATTAATATAATTTATTATCTGAAGTAATTAATAATTTGTAGATCTATTCATTGTCTGAATACTATTGATGCTTAAATATTTTTTATAATGGAGACTAACAAAAAAAATGTTACAGTATAAAAAGTGAATTACGTCTCCTCCCAAAGTTGATATGAAACTCTTTATACTTATAAAATCATTAAGGTAATGCGACCAATCGCAAAGAAATTAACAAAAAATATCATAAAAATTAAAAACTAAAATACTCATAAAAGATATAACAAAAATAACTATAAAAAGAATAACATAGTCTCAATATCTATCATTAAAAGAAGTAGATTTTAACAACCAATTGTTCAAGATTTTCTAAACTTAAGTAAATTATTGATAAAACACACAAAAACAAAAGAAAAAAAAAACGGTAAGACTGAAACCAAAGAAAGAGGATGACAATTCCTCACCCCATACTCTCACAAAAAGAGGCTCAAAAGACGAGGAAAATAGAGAAAAAAAGAGATGCTAAGGTTTACACACTATTTTCATAAAAAAAAAAAAAAAAACTCAACTCGACCTTCATTAAATTACCGTAGAAGCTTCCCTAATACGGGCTAAGTACTTATTAGCCTATGTTTATCACAAGTTCAAAATCTCTAATCTTAATAGGCTAGAGCCAACAGACAAATCCTTTTTCACATGTAAATTTTTTTCACATTTAAATTTTAAATTTAAAAGATAAATTACGTTATAAAAAAAACTCTAATTTGTTAACAAGGCAACATAATTATTAATAAGTTGACAATGAAAAACACAAACTCAATGTCCATACTTTTTTTTATTATTATAAACTAAATGTCCGTCCTAGTACTCGATAACACCAATATATCACGGTCGCGCTATTTGTCCAATCAAAAGACTCCAACTTTTGTCCACCGTATGTCACGTGTCATCATTTAAAATTTAAAATATAAAACTGTTCACGTTAAGAATAAGTGATTAATACGTTATGAATAAGTGGTTAATCAGTATAAGTTTCTGGTTAATACATTCAAAATAAGTGGTTAATCTATCAGTTTCTGGTAAATCTGAGAAAGAGTTCCTAATAATGAATAAGTGGTTAATACGTTAGGAATAAGTGGTTAATCAGTATATGTTTCTGGTAAATCCAAGAAAGAGTTCTCAATAATGAGTAAATGGTTAATACGTTAAGAATAAGTGGTTAATCAATATTAGTTTATGGTGAATCCAAGAAGTAGGAAATGAGAAGCGAGAAATTAAATGGTTAATACGTTAAGAATAAGTGGTTAATCAGTATCAGTTTCTGGTGAATCCCAAAAGCGGGAAATGAAAAGCAAGAAATTAAATGGTTAATACGTTAGGAATAAGTGGTTAATCAATATCAGTTTGGTGAATCCAAGAAGCGGGAAATGAAAAGCTTGAAATGAAAATATTGGCATACGAAAAAGTCAACAAACATACGTACGGAAGCAGACGGTGGAGGAAAGTTGGAGTATTTAGTTGGACGAGAAACGTTTTCCTAATCATATAGTTCTTCCATGCAAATTACAACCATTTAGCCAAGATATAGTTATCATCGAACACCAGGAAACAATCGACGAAGTCCAACAAATTATAGAAACACTGTAATGATCATCAACCAAGTCTAACAATCGTAAGTGTAAATTGAAACAAAACCTAACTGCAACAACGAACAACGTTCACCATATTCCTTTAATTTGGTGGCAAAGGATGATTGACTTCCATATTTGACAGCATCGTTTTATTTCACATGTTTCGCATTTAGTCATTTTTCTGCCATTTTCAGCCACTTACACCTAAATTTTGGCCTGCATTAATTTATGCGTCAATTTATATTTCTTAACTAAAAATTAAAATAATAACTTAGTATTAGTAACCATTATTGTTAATTTTTTTAAAATAAACTATATTTTGAAAGAAATAAAACAATTAAACTTAAATTTATTAATTATCTACCCCTATATTATAAAATTGAATACTCATACTTGAGAGTAAACAATTCATCTTTAGGTACTCTCCGTCCTTAAACCATATTTTTCTCTCTCTAAAAGTAACAAAATATATTTGACTATTTTTTCTCTCAATTAATCACATTTGCTTCTTAGTAAAAAAAATCAATTACTTCTTACCTATCAAGTCATTCATTTTTCGTCCCAACATTTTTTTTTACGTATGCACAACATTATTGTTTCCTATTACTTCTTTATTGGCTAACAAGACAATTAATTCTATATTAATTAATTGTATATTTTTTTTGATTAATTTGCTTAATCAAATAGGAAGTTTTCTTGGATAACTTTATTGAAAACTTAATACATACAATACTTTTATACATGATTGAACTAATATATATATATATATATATATATATATATATATATATATATATATATATATATATATATATATATATATATATATATATATATATAGGATCTTACTCTAGCGAGGAGTGTTTATTGTAGAAGTGAGATGAGTGAATCTTAACCATTGGATCTTATATGAATGATCAAAATTAGAATACATGTGACATTTTTAAGTGGTCGAAAAACCTTTAAGTAACTTTTAATCTTGACCATTCATGTATAGTTGTATGATTAAGATTTACTTCTATTATCCACTCACAATAAAAACTTCTCTAACTAGATATGTCCCCTATATACATATATATATATATATATATATATATATATATATATATATATATATATATATATATATATATATATATATATATTGTTTCTCTATTAGTTTAAAATAAATGTTAACAATTTAAAGAGTTAAAATTCATAATATGTTACATATGTATAATATATTAAAAATTAAGTCTCTAAATTACATTCTAAATAAAAATTAAAATTTTAAAAATATTCTATATAATGCATTAGCTACTAACTAGTTTTGTATAAATTCTTTCTCAATTCTGAGAAGACTAGCAGAGTCAAATGTGCAATTCCTTCTAATTTGTCTTATGGCCAAGAGTGTGTGTGACTCCTTCTAGTCTAAGGTCAAACACATCAAGGTTGAACAACTCATCATTTTTCAATTTAGTGGACAGGTTTGACTGCATCGCTAAAGAGCCATCATAATAGAAATGATAGAATTTTTCATGCAGAAAAGATGACTGACTGAGGGAATTAGAAAAGGTTGTGAAGATTGTAATGAACTCCTTTACACTTTGTACGGTATTCTAAACTGTGTTATTGCCTTTCTAGTTTGGAAGGTGCTCTTGGGATCCCCCTTATATTGGATTTTGAGTGAGCAACCAATTAGCTATAGCCAATAAAGTTGCTCCGAGTGAGTACTAAGGGTGCAAGGAGATAGAAAGTGAAGGAAAATATCCCTACTATTAAGGCTACTGTAGTTATTTATAGAGGAAAGAGTCTTGGGACCAAGTAGGGTTTAGGGACAAGATAGCCCTTCTAAGTACCTTGTAAATACTTCGGGAGAAGTTTTCTAGGACCTTCCTCTTATTGTGTGTTAGCTAATGATTGATATTCCAGAGAGAATATTTCCTTTGTTTGATAAGGATAGTGACATCACCTAATGATTGGTATCACATCCAAAAAGACTCTTAGGCTTATCTTTATTATGCCCAAACTTCAGTCCGGATCAATAATAACAAACCATTTTGAAGTGTTTTTATGTTCAACATTATGATCTATGAAGGACAACATAATTTACCTATGTTGCCTTGCTCAAGTCCTTTTCGCCAACATTACATTTTGTAGTTGTCATGTCAGGATGGAATGTGTTGCAAAGGAGTGGCTGCAAGGTACCAAATTGATTATAGTACACTCGTGTGAGACTAGGGGCAAAATTGGTATGGAGTACAATGACATGCCAAGATAACAAGTTTCACTAAATGCCAAAACAATGATAGCTTTTCAGGAATCGTATACATCAATTATTAGCTTTTATGGTGGACCATTTGGTGAGTGATCCATTGGTCAGTCACCATTAAAAAAGACCTGATATAATATGTTTTAATACTTTATAAAATGATATATTAATTTATATACGTTTGAGTCTTATTATTATTGAATTTTCAATTTAGTCCTTAATCAGATTTTGACCTTACCACCTTCCTCATCATCGCCTCCATATTCGACCTTGCCGGTTTGGGTGCCACTGCCCTTGGTCTCCTCCAGTCGCCGTTTGCATGGTGGCCCTGGCTTGTCACATACGGTGGAGGATCCTCCCTCGTGAAACCTATTCAATTCCTCTCTCTCTCTTGGGTTCCTTTGTTTTCTTCAATTTGTCCTCAAAATTGAAACTTTCTTTCCTTGTTTTAGTATGACCATTTATTGAGTCAATTGAGAGAGAGATTTTACGAATGTGTATGCGACTTTGTTTCCCTGTAGGGTCATCTATAATTGTTTATGCGACTTTCTTTCCATGTTTTAGTGCCAACAAGTTGTCCTCATATGTACTCCTTTGGACACGATTTATAACAAGAAAAGCTAAACAAATTTTTATGTGTATTTTTTACATCAGAGGATTATGTAAAAAAAAAGACAAAATCTTTAATTCTAGCCTGCAAATTATGGCAAGACTTGGAGTTTTTATATTTAATTTTCTCTTTATGTAACTTTTTCATAAATTATGGCAAAACAAGTTTTTATATTTATTTTTCTCCTTTACATAATTTTTTTAGGTAAAAAAAATAGGTACACAAATTCATTCGCATTTGACGTCACACCTCTAAACCGGTAAAACACCATAAAAGCTATTTCTTGTGGGCTGAGTTACCGAATCGTGTACGTAATCTCTTCCTCAACTAGCTACACTCACTAATTACCAATACCAATACAGTTTCTTTCCCATTCTTACCCTCCTATCGAATAAACGAATAATGAAATTCAATTTAATTAACGACTGCTATACTTTATTAATATTTTTAAAAAACACTCCTCAAAATTTTTTGATCAACGTTTAGTACAATAATTACTAAATTTTGGAATAAATGAATTTTGTTTAATTAGAAAAACACCAGTACCATACTATTATTTCCCTATAATAAAAAGTTAAAAATTTAATAGGGTAAATTGGGGATAGCACCGCATACCACGGAGGCGGGTTTTATTGGTAATTCAAAGACATGAACGTAGTGTTTATTGTCAACTCGTGAACCAACCATACCAGATAATCACAAAGAAGGTCCACCAGCTGAGCTGGCACACAGTACCCTGAGCCGGTGACGGAGTACCCTCTCCCTTTCAGTCATATGCAATCCTTTGGCCATTTATAACAAGAAAAGCTAAACTCAGTTCATACAAGTTTATTCACCTATTTCTAGCAATGGAAGTAGAGAAATGATACTTGCGCATAAAATTTTTTACACCATTTGCAAATATCAATGAATTCGCCTCTCATTCGGTGATGTGGGTTGGTGTAGGTGTTAACTGTTTTTGTATATAAATGATGTTTCTGCTCTCTCCCATATATAACCCATAAGACCATGGCGAGCATCAAAGCTGTGAAGACAATTACCAATCCAATATGGATCCATCTACAATAATGCTTTAGACTAAGACAATGACACCTAGATATATCACTGAAAGTTTCCCGAACAAAGGTGCGACCTTGTAGCTCAACCAGGGATGGAAAATAATTATGAAAGGCATAGCCCACATTTATTCCATCGAACTTCAGATGGTGAAACCTGGCGCAAAGAGTTGTTATACATCTTCATCAAATAAAAACTAATATCATGACCACCTTTAACTCTGAATGTAGAGATAATAGATCCCAGATGCTTATGAGAAAATGATCATCTTCTTAGACATTCAGAGGGTTACAGGGTAGTTGAGGAAGAATAATTGACTTTGTATATAGGTCATGGCATGTGCAAAATGCCTTCTTGTACAGATCTAAATTACTTTGGCATCCTCCTAAGGCCTTGAAGTGTAGGGAGTTTGGTACTTGTAAGACACTCCAATGCTCAAGTAAATAAGGCTGCAAGGAGATAAAGAGTGAGGGAAAAGATCCCTACCCTTGAGGCTACTGTAGTTATTTATAGAGGAAAATGTCCTGGGAACCAAGTAGGGCTTAGGGATAAGATGGTCCTTCTAAGTACCTTGGAAATATTTTTGGAGAAGTTTCCTAAGAACTTCCTCTTATTGTGTGTTAGCTAATGATTGATATTCAAGAAGGAATATTTCCTTTATTGTATAAGGATAGTGACATCACCTAATGATTGGGTATCACATCCAAAAAGACTGTTAGGCTTGGCTTTATTATGCCCAAACTTTAGTCCGAATCAATAATAACAAACCCTTTTGAAGTGTTTTTATGTATTATGATCTATGAAGGACCACAAAATTTACTGATGATGCATTGCTCAAGTCCTGTTCACCAACATCACATTTTGTAGTTATTATTCCAGGATGGAATCTGTTGCAGAGGAATGGGTGCAAGGTACCAAATTGATTATAGTATAGTTGTGTGACACTAGGGGAAAAATTGGTAATGACCTAGTTGACTAAATTGACAATTTCAAAAGTTGATTCTCTAGTTTCTATATGGTTTCTTGCACAGTGGCATTGTCCACATAGGCCAAAATATCATCCACACCTGTATGAGTAGTTGGATACTAGATTCAGTCATCTATAGCAACATAAGTGTTTGTTGTCACACTAGCAGTGCAAAACAAAAGAAGAATTAGCTCCATAATTAAATGATAACCACTTTTTTTCTGTGTGGAAACAATGTGATCCCTTAGCCAGTAAAGCAGGACAAACTTTGGTAAGGAAATCGTAGAAACATTTGAAAAGATAGGAAAATTGTTGTGAGATACATTATTAGAGCTTGGCCAAAACACTAACCAAAAAATATGTATTTACATATTTTCAAAAATTTCTTTATTGGTATGGAGTACAATGACATGCAAAGATAACAAGTTTCAAAAATGCCAAAACAATGATAGCTTTTCTGGAATAGTATACACCAATTATAAGCCTATGTAGCTTTTATGGTGGACCATTTGGTGAGTGATCCATTGGTGCACCATTGAAAATGACCTGATATAATAGGGTTTAAAAAATTATAAAAGGATCTATTAATTTATATATATTTGAGTCTTATTATTATTGAATTTTTCAGTTTAGTCATTAATCAGATTTTGACCATACCACATTCCTCATCATCGCCTCCATATTTGACCCTGCAGGTTTGGGTGCCACCGCCCTCAGTATCCTCTGGCTGCCGCTCGCAGGGCAGCCCAAACTTGTCATATACAGTAGAGGATCCTCCCTCGTGGCACCCATTTCCTTCCCCTCTCTCTCTCTCATAAGTTCTTTTGTTTTCATCAATTTCTCATCAAAATTGTAATTTTCTTTCCTTGTTTTAGTATGGCCATTTATTGAGTCGATTGAGAGAGAGATTTTACAAATGGGCATGCGACTTTATTTCCCAGTAGGGCCATTTATAATTGTTTATGCAACTTTCTTTCTTTGTTTTAGTACCAACAATTTGTCCTCATATGTACTCCGTTGGACACGATTTATAAAAAGAAAAGCTGAACAAATTCCTATGTGTATTTTTTACGTCAGAGGATTATGTAAAAAAAATAAATACAAAATTTTTAGTTCTAGCCTACAAATTATGGCAAGACTTGGAGTTTTTATATTTATATTTCTCTTTATGTAACTTTTTCATAAATTATGGCAAAATGATTTTTGATGTTTATTTTTCTCTTTATGTATGTTTTTAAGTAAAAAAACAAGTACAAAAATTCATTCGCATTTGCTGTCACACCTCTAAACCGGTAAAACACCATAAAAGCAGTTTCTTGTGGACTGTGTTACCGGCTCCTGTGCGTCATCCCTTCCTTAACTAGCTACACCACCCATTACCAATACCGATACAGTTTCTTCCCCGTTCATACCCTCTTATCGAATGAAAGAAAAATGAAATTCAATTTAATTAAAACTGTGATACTTTATTAATATTTTTTTTAAAAATACTCCTTAAAATTTTCTAATCAACGTGTACTACAATAATTACTAAATTTCAAAACAAATGAATTTTGTTTAACTAGAAAACACCAGTACTATACTATTATTTCCCTATAATAAAAAGTTAAGAAATTAAGAGGGTAAATTACAGCACCATATATCACAGAGGCAGGTTTTATCGGTAATTTAGAGACATGAACGTAGTGTTTATCGTCAATTCGTGAACCAACCATACCAGATAATCATACAGAAGGTCCACCAATTGAACTGGCACACAGAAACCCCGAGCCGGTGAAGGAGTCCCCTCTCCCCTCCAGTCATATGTACTCCTTAGGCCATTTATAACAAGAAAAGCTAAACTTAATATACACAAGTTTATTCACCTATTTCTAGTAATGGAAGTAGAGAAATGATACTTGCGCACAAAAAATTTTACACCATTAGCATATATCAATGAATTTGCCTATCATTTGGGGAAGTGGGTTGGTGTAGGTGTTAACTATTTTTGTATATAGATTTTATTTTTGCTCTCTCCCATATATAACTCATATGATCATGGTGAGCATAAGAGCAATGAAGACAATTACCAATCCAATATGGATCCATCTACTATAATGTTTTAGGCTAAGACAATGACCCTAAGACATATCACTGAAAGTTTCCCAAACAAAGGTGCGGTCATGTAGCTCAACCTGGGATGGAAAATAATTATGAAAGGCATAGCCCACATTTATTCCATCTAACTTCAGATTCGTGAAGCCTAGCACAAAGAGTTGTTGTACATCTGCATCGAATAGAAACTGATATCATGACCACCTTTAACTCTGAATGTAGAGAGAATAGATCCCATATGCTTATGAGAAAATGATCATCTTCTTAGACGTTCAGAGGGTTACAGGGTAATTGAGGAAGAATAATTGACTATGTATTTAGGTCATAGCATGTGCAGAATTCCTTCTTGTACATATCCAAATTATTCTAGCAGCCTCCTAAGGCCTTGGAGTGTAGGGAGTTGGGTACTTGTAAGACACTCCAATGTTCAAGTAAATAAGGGTGCAAGGAGATAGAGAGTGAGGGAAAAGATCCTTACCTTTAAGGCTACTGTAGTTATTTATAGAGGAAAGTGTCTTGGGAACCAAGTAAGGCTTAGGGACAAGATGGTCCTTCTAAGTACCTTGTAAATATTTTCGGAGAAGTTTCCTAAGACCTTCGTCTTATTGTGTGTTAGCTAATGATTGATATTCAAGAGGGAATATTTCCTTTGTTGGATAAGGATAGTGACATCACCTATTGATTGGGTATCACATCCAAAAATACTGTTAGGTTTGGCTTTATTTTGCCCAAACTTTAGTTCAAATCAATAATAACAAACCCTTTTGAAGTGTTTTTATGTTCAACATTATGATCTATGAAGGACCACAAAATTTACCCATGATGCATTGTTCATATCCTTTTCACCAACATCACATTTTGTAGCCGTCATGCCAGGATGGAATGTGTTGTAGAGGAGTGGCTACAAGGTACCAAATTGATTATAGTACAGTTGTGTGACACTGGGGGAAAAATTGGTAATGACCTAGTTGACTAAATTGACAATTTAAAAAGTTAATTCTCCAGCTTCTATGTGGTTTCTTGCACAGTGGCATTGTCCACATAGGCCAAAATATCATTCATACATGTATGAGTAATGAGATACTAAATTCAGTCATCCATAGCAACACAAGTGTTTGCTGCCACACTAGCAGTGCAAAAGAAAAGAAGAATTAGCTCCATACTTAAATGATAGGCACTTTTTTTTTCTATATGGAAACAAGGTGATCCTTTAGCCAGTAAAACAGGACGAACTTCCATTAGGAAATACTAAAAACATTTGAAAAGAAAAGTAAGAAAATTGTTGTGAGATACATTATTAGAGCTTGGCCAAAACATTAACCAGAAAATATGTATTTATATATTTTCAAAAATTTCTTTATTGGTATGTAGTACGACGGCATGCAAACATAACAAGTTTCACAAATGCCAAAACAATGATAGCTTTTCAAGAATAGTATACACCAATGATAAGCCTAGGTAGCTTTTATGGTGGACCATTTGGTGAGTGATCCACTGGTGCACCATTGAAAAATACTTGATATAATAGGGTTTAATAATTTATAAAATGGTCTACTAATTTATATACATTAGAGTCTTATTATTATTGAATTTTTCAGTTTAGTCCTTAATAAGATTTTGACCGTACCACCTTCCTCATCATCGTCCCCTCTAACCGCCGCTCGCAGGGTTGTCCAAACTTGTCACATACGGTGGAGGATCCTCGCTCATGGCACCCATTTCATTCTTCTCTCTCTCTCATAGGTTCTTTTGTTTTCATCAATTTGTCATCAAAATTGCAACTTTCTTTCCTCTTTTAGTATGGCGATTTATTGAGTCGATTCAAAGAGTGATTTTACGAATGGGCAAGCGACTTTATTTCCTAATAGGGCTGTTTATAATTGTTTATGCGACTTTCTTTCCTTCTTTTAGTAACAACAATTTGTCCTCATATGTACCCCGTTGGACACGATTTATAACAAGAAAAACTAAACAAATTATTATGTGTACTTTTTACGTCAGACGATTATATAAAAAAAATAAATACAAAATCTTAAATTTTGGCCTACAAATTATAGCAAGACTTGGAGTTTTTATATTTATTTTTCTCTTTATGTAACTCTTTTTATAAATTTTGGCAAAATGAGTTTTTATATTTATTTTTCCCTTTATGAAATTTTTTATGTAAAAAAAACATGTAAAAAATTCATTCGCATTTGTCGTCACACCTCTAAACCGGTAAAACACCATAAAAGTTGTTTCTGGTGGGTTGAGTTACCGACTCCTGTACGTTATCTCTTCCTTAACCAGCTACACCCACCCATTACTAATACCAATACAGTTTCTTTCCGCTTCTTACCCTCTTGTCGAATAAAATTAAAATGAAATTCAATTTAATTAACAACTACGATACTTTATTAATATTTTCTAAAAATAGTCCTTAAAATTTTCTATTCAACATGTACTGCAATAATTACAAAATTTTGGAACAAATGAATTTTGTTTAATTAGAAAAACACTTGTACTATACTACTATTTCTCTATAATAAAAGGTTAAGAAATTAAGAGGGTAAATTAGGGACAACACCATATATCACGGAGGCAGGTTTTATCAGTAATTAAGAGACATAAGCATAGTGTTTATCGTTAACTCGTGAACCAACCATACCAGATAATCACAAAGAAAGTCCACCAACTGAGCCGGCACACAGAAACGTTAAGCCAGAGACAGAGTCCCCTCTCCCCTCCAATCATATGTGCTCCTTCGGCCATTTACAAGAAAAGCTAAACTCAGTTCATACAAGTTTGTTCACCTATTTCTAGCAATGGAAGTAAAGAAAAGATACTTGTGCACAAAATTTTTTACACCATTTGCACATATCAATGAATTCGACTCTCATTCGGGGAAGTCGGTTGGTGTAGGAGTTAACTATTTTTGTATATAGATGATGTTTTTGCTCTCTCGCATATATAACCCATAAGATCATGGTGAACATCAAAGCAGTGAAGACAAGTACCAATCCAATATGGATCCATCTACTATAATATTTTAGACTAAGACAATGACCCCTAGATATATCACTGAAAGTTTTCCGAACAAAGGTGCAGTCATGTAGCTCAACCAAGGGTGGAAAATAATTATGAAAGGCATAGCCCACATTTATTCATCTAACTTCAGATTGGTGAAACCTGGCACAAAGAGTTGCTATACATATACTCAAATAGATAATAATATCATGACCACCTTTAACTCTGAATGTAGAGAGAATAGATCCCAAATGCTTATGAGAACATGAGCATCCTCTTAGACGTTTAGAGGGTTACATGGTATTTGAGGAAGAATAATCGATTTATATTTAGGTCATGGCTTGTGCTTAAAGCCTTTTTGTACAGATCCAAATTACTCTGGTAACCTACTAAGGCATTTGAGAGTAGGGAGTTGGGTACTTGTAAGACACTCCAATGCTCAAATAAATAAGGGTGCAAGGAGATAAAGAGTGAGAGAAAAGATCCCTACCCTTAAGGCTACTGTAGTTATTTATAGAGGAAATTGTCTTTGGGACCAAGTAGGGCTTAGGGACAAAATGGCCCGTCTAAGTACCTTGTAAATACTTTGGGAGAAGTTTCCTAGGACCTTCTTCTTATTGTGTGTTAGCTAATGATTGATATTCAAGAGGGAATACTTCCTTTGTTGGATAAGGATAGTGACATCACCTAATGATTGGGTATCACATCCAAAAAGACTTTTAGGCTTGGCTTTATTATGCCCAAACTTCATTCCGAATCAATAATAATGAACAATTTTGAAGTGTTTTTATGTTCAACATTTTGATCTATGAAGGACCACATAATTTACCTATGTTGCATTGCTCAAGTCCTTTTCACCAACATCACATTTTGTAGTTGTCATGTCAGGATGGAATATGTTGAAGAAGAGTGGCTGCAAGGTACCAAATTGATTATAGTACAGTCGTGTGACACTGGGGGAAAATTGGTAATAACCTAGTTTACTAAATTGACAATTTTAGAAGTTACTTGTCCAGTTGCTATGAGATTTATTGCATAGTGGCATTATCCACATAAGCCAGAATATCATCCGTCCCTGTATGAGTAGTGTGATACTAGATTCAGTCATCCATAGCAACACAAGTGTTTGTTGTCATACTAGCAGTACAAAACAAAAGAACAATTAGCTCCATACTTAAATGATAACCACTTTTTTTTTCTGTGAGGAAACAAGGTGATCTCTTAGGCAGTAAAACAGGACGAACTTCGGTTAGGAAATACTAGAAACATTTGAAAAGAAAAGTAAGAAAATTGTTGTGAGATACATTATTAGAGTTTGGCCAAAACACTAACCAGAAAACATGTATTTACATATTTTCAAAAATTTCTTTATTGGTATGGAGTACGATGGCATGCAAACATAACAAGTTTCACAAATGCTAAAATAACGATAGCTATTTGGGAATTGTAAACACCAATTATAAGCCTAGGTAGCTTTTATGGTGGACCATTCGGTGAGTGATCCACTGGTGCACCATTGAAAAAGACCTGATATAATAGGTTTTAATAAATTTTAAAAGGATCTATTAATTTATATTCATTTGAGTCTTATTATTATTGAACTTTTCAATTTAGTCCTTAATTAGATTTTTACTGTACCACCTTCCTCATCATCGCCTCCATATTCGACCTCACCAGTTTGGGTGCCACCGCCCTCAGTCTCCTCCATCTGTCATTCGCAGGGTGGCCCAAACTTGTCATATATGGCAGAGGATCCTCCCTCGTGGCACCCATTCCATTCCTTTCTCTCTCTCTCTCTCATAGGTTCTTTTGTTTTCTTACATTTGTCCTAAAAATTGTAGCTTTCTTTCCTTGTTATAGTTTGGCCGTTTATTGGGTCGATTGAGAGAGAGATTTTACGAATGGGCATGTGACTTTATTTCCCAGTGGGGCCATTTATAATTGTTTATGCGACTTCCATTCCTTGTTCTAGTACCAACAATTTGGCCTCATATGTACTCCGTTGGACACGATTTATAACAAGAAAATCTAAACAAATTCTTATGAGTATTTTTTACGTCAGAGGATTATGTAAAAAAAATAAAAACAAAATCTTAAATACTAGCCTACAAATTATGGCAAGACTTAGAGTTTTTATATTTATTTTTCTCTTTATGTAACATTTTTCATAAATTATGGCAAAACAAGTTTTTATATTTATTTTTATCCTTTATGAAATTTTTTATGTAATTAAAAAACATGTAAAAAATTCATTTGCGTTTGCCGTCACACCTCTAAACCAGTAAAACACCATAAAAGTTGTTTCTTGTGGGTTGAGTTACCAGCTCCAATACGTTATCTTTTCCTCAACCAGCTACACCCACCCATTACCAATACCAATACAGTTTTTTTCCCCTTCTTACCCTCTTGTCGAATAAAAGAAAAATGAAATTCAATTTAATTAACAACCGTGATACTTTATTAATATTTTTTTAAAAACATTCCTAAGATTTTCTAATCAACGTGTACTGCAATAATTACTAAATTTTGGAATAAATTAATTTTTCTTAATTAAAAAAAATTAGTATTATACTACTATATCCCTATAATAAAAAGTTAAGAAATTAAGAGGGTAAATTAGGGATAGCATCGTATATCATGAGACAAGTTTTATCAGAAATTCAAAGACATGAACATAGTGTTTATCATCAACTTGTGAACTAACCATACCAGATAATCACATGGAAGGTCCACCTATTGAGCCGACGCACAAAAACCCAGAGCCGATGATGGAGTCCCTTCTCCCCTCCAATCATACATACTCCTTTGGCCATTTATAACAAGAAAAGCTAAACTCAATTTATACAAGTTTATTCTCCTATTTCTAGCAAAGGAAGTAGAGAAATGATACTCACGCAAAAAAACTTTTTACACCATTTGCACATATCAATGAATTTGCTTCTCATTCGGCGATGTGGGTTGGTGTAGGTGTTAACAATTTTTGTATATAGATGATGTTTTTGCTCTCTCCCATATATAACCCATACAACCATGGCGAGCATCAAAGCATTGAAGACAATTACCAATCCAATATGGATCCATCTACTATAATGCTTTAGACTAAGACAATGACCCCTAGATATGTTACTGAAAGTTTCCTGAAAAAAGGTGCGGTCATGTAGCTCAACCAGGGATGGGAAATAATTAAGAAAGGCACAGCCCACATTTATTCCATCTAACTTCAGATAATGACACCTGGCATAAAGAGTTGCTATACATCTACATCAAATAAAAACTACTATCATGACCACCTTTCACGCTGAATGTAGAAAGAATAGATCCCAGATGCTTATGAGAAAATGAGCATCTTCTTACACGTTTAGAGAGTTACAGGGTAGTTGAGGAAGAATAATTGATTTATATTGAGGTTATGGCGTGTGCTGAAAGCCTTCTTGTATAGATCCAAATTACTCTAGCAACCTCCTAAGGCATTGGAGAGTAGGGAGTTGGGTACTTGTAAGACACTCCAACACTCAAGTAAATAAGGGTGAAGGAGATAGAAAATGAGGGAAAAGATCCCTACCCTTGATGCTACAGTAGTTATTTATAGAAGAAAGTGTCTTGGGGACCAAGTAGGGCCTACGGACAAGATGGTCCTCCTAAGTACCTTGTAAATATTTTGGGAGAAGTTTCCTAGGACCTTCCTCTTATTGTGTGTTAACTAATGATTGATATTCAAGAGAGAATTTTTCCTTTGTTGGATAAGGATAGTGACATCACCTAATGATTGGGTATCACATCCAAAAAGACTGTTAGTCTTGGCTTTATTATGCCCAAACTCCAGTCCGGATCAATAATAACGAACCCTTTTGAAGTGTTTTTATGTTCAACATTATGATCTATGAAGAAACACATAATTTACCTATGTTGCATTCCTCAAGTCCTTTTCACCAACTTCAAATTTTGTAGCCGTCATGCGAGGATGGAATGTGATCTAGAGGAAGGGCTGCAAGGTACCAAATTGATTATAATATAGTCATGTGACACTGGGGGGAAAATTAGAAATGACCTAGTTGACTGAATTGACAATTTCAAAAATTATTTTTCTAGTTGTTATGAGGTTTCTTGCCCAGCGGCATTGTCCACTTAGGCTAGAATATCATCCAGACCTGTATGAGTAGTGGGATATTAAATTCAGTCATCCATAGCAACATAAGTGTTTGTTATCGCACAATCAGTGCAAAATAAAAAAAGAATTAGCTCCATACTTAAATGATAACCACTTTTTTTTTTGCGTGGAAACAAGGTGATCCATTAGCCAGTGAAACAGGACGAAGTTGGATTAGGAAATACTAGAAACATTTGAAAAGAAAAGTAAGAAATTTGTTGTGAGATAAATTATTAGAACATGGCCCAAACACTAACCAGAAAATATGTATTTACATATTTTCAAAAATTTCTTTATTGGTATAGAGTATGATGGCATGCGAAGATAACAAGTTTCACAAATGTCGAAACAATGATAGCTTTTCGGAAATAGTATACACCAATTATAAGCCTAGGTAGCTTTTATGGTGGACTATTTGGTGAGTGATCCACTGGTGCACCATTGAAAAAGATCTGATATAATAAGTTTTAATAATTTATAAATGGATCTATTAATTTATATACATTTGAGTCTTATTATTATTGAATTTTTCAATTTAGTCCTTAATCAGATTTTGACCTTACCACCTTCCTCATCACCGCCTCCGTATTCGACCCCACCGATTTGGGTGCCACCGTCCTCAGTCTCCTCCAGTCGCTGCTTGCAGGGTGGCCCAGACTTGTCACATATGGTGAAGGATCCTCCCTTATGGCACCAATTCCATTCCTCACACTCTCTCTCTCTAAGGTTCTTTTGTTTTCTTCAATTTGTCCTCAAAATTGAAACTTTCTTTCCTTGTTTTAGTATGGCCATTTATTGAGTCGATTGAGAGAGAGATTTTACGAATATATATATGCGACTTTATTTCCCTATAGGGTTATTTCTAATTGTTTATGTGACTTGCTTTCTATGTTTTAGTACCAACAATTTGTCCTCATAGGAACTCCTTTGGACACGTTTTATAACAAGAAAAACTAAACAAATTCTTATGTGTATTTTTTACGTCAGAGGATTATGTAAAAAAAATAAATACAAAATCTTTAATTCTTGCCTACAAATTATGGCAAGGCTTGGAGCTTTTATATTTTTTTTCTCTTTATGCAACTTTTTCATAAATTATGGCAAAAATGAGTTTTTATATTTATTTTTCTCCTTTACATAATTTTTTTATGTAAAAAAAAATAGGTACACAAATTCATTCGCATTTCACATCACACCTCTAAATCGATAGAACACTATAAAAGCTGTTTCTTGTGGCCTGAGTTACCGGCTCCTGTACATCAACTAGTTAAACTCACCCATTACCAATACCAATATAGTTTCTTCCCCCTTCTCACCCTCCTATCGAATAAACAAAAAATGAAATTCAATTTAATTAACAACTGCGATACTTTATTAATTTTTTTTAAAAACACTCCTTAAAATTTTCTAATCAACGTGTACTACAGTAATTACTAAATTTTGGAACAAATGAATTTTGTTTAATCAGAAAAACACCATTACTATACTATTATTTTTGTATCATAAAAAGTTAAAAAAATTAAGAGGTTAAATTGGGGATAGCACCGCATATCATGGAGGCAGGTTTTATCGGTAATTCAGAGACATGAACGTAGAGTTTATCGTCAACTCGTGAACCAACCATACCAGATAATCACAGAGAAGGTCCACCACCTGAGCCGGCACACCGAAACCCTGAGTCGGTGACGGAGTACCCTCTCCCCTCTAGTCATATGTACTCCTTTGGCCATTTATAACAAGAAAAGCTAAACTCAGTTCATACAAGTTTATTCTCCTATTTCTAGCAATGGAAGTAGAGAAATGATACTCGCGCACAAAATGTTTTACACCATTTGCATAAATCAATGAATTTGCCTCTCATTCGGCGATGTGGGTTGGTGTAGGTGTTAACTATTTTCGTATATAGATGATGTTTCTACTCTCTCCTATATATAACCCATGCGACCATGGGGAGCATCAAAGCATTGAAGACAATTACTAATTCAATATGGATCCTTCTATTATAATGTTTTAAACTAAGACAATGACCCCTAGATATGTCACTGAAAGTTTCCTAAACAAAGGTGCAGTCATGTAGCTCAACCAGGGATGGAAAATAATTATGAAAGGCACAACCCACATTTATTCCATCTAAATTTAGATAATGACACTTGGCATAAAGAGTTGTCATACATTTGCATAAAATAAAAACTAATATCATGACCACCTTTCACTCTGAATGTAGAAAGAATAGATCCCAGATGCTTATGAGAAAATGAGCATCATCTTAGACGTTCAGAGGGTTACAGGGTAGTTGAAGAAGAATAATTGATTTATACTTAGGTCATGGCGTGTGTTGAAAGCCTTCTTGTACAGATCCAAATTACTCTGGCAGCCTCCTAAGGCATTAGAGAGTAAGGAGTTGGGTACTTGTAAGACACTCCAACACTCAAGTAAATAAGAGTGCAAAGAGATAGAGAGTGAGGGAAAAGATCCTTACCCTTGAGGCTATTGTAGTTATTTATAAAGGAAAGTGTCTTTGGGACCAAGTAGGACTTAGGGAAAAGATAGCCCTTCTAAGTACCTTGTAAATAGTTTGGGAGAAGTTTCCTAGGACCTTCCTCTTATTGTGTGTTAGCTAATGATTGATATTCAATAGGGAATATTTCCTTTATTGGATAAGGATAGTGACATCACCTAATGATTGGGTATCACATCCAAAAAGACTTTTAGGCTTGGCTTTATTATTCCCAAACTTCATTCCGGATCAATTATAACAAACCATTTTGAAGTGTTTTTATGTTCAACATTATGATCTTTGAAGGACCACATAATTTACCTATGTTGTATTGCTCAAGTCCTTTTCACCAACATCACATTTTGTAGTCATCATGTCTTGATGGAATGTGTTGCAGAGGAGTGGCTGCAAGGTACCAAATTGATTATAGTACAGTCATGTGACACTGGAGGCAAAATTGGTAATGACCTGGTTAACTAAATTGACAATTTCAGAAGCTACTTCTCTAGTTGCTATGAGGTATCTTGCGCAGTGGTATTGTCCACATAGGCCAGAATATCATCTGTCCTTGTATAAGTTGTGTGATACTAGATTCAGTCATCCATAGCAACACAAGTGTTTGCTGTCACGCTAGCAGTGCAAAACAAAAGAACAATTAGCTCCATACTTAAATGATAACCACTTTTTTTTGTGATGAAACAAGGTGATCCCTTAGTCAGAAAAATAGGACGAACTTCAGTTAGGAAATACAAGAAACATTTGAAAAGAAAAGTAAGAAAATTGTTATGAGATACATTATTAGAGCTTAGCCAAACCACTAACCAAAAAATATGTATCTGCATAATTTCAAAATTTTCTTTATTGGTATGGATTACGATGGCATACAAACATAACAAGTTTCACAAATGCCAAAACAATGATAGCTTTTTGGGAATAGTAAACACTAATTATAAGCCTAGGTAGCTTTTATGGTGGACCATTTAGTGAGTGATCCACTGGTGCATCATTGAAAAAGACCTAATATAATTGGTTTTAATAATTTATAAAAGGATTTATTAATTTATATACATTTGAGTCTTATTATTATTGAATTTTTCAGTTTAGTCCTTAATCAGATTTTGACTATACCACCTTCCTCATCATCGCCTTCGTATTCAGCCCCGCCGGTTTGGGTGCCACCTCCCTCAGTCTCCTCCAACCGCCATTCGTAGGGTGGCCCAGACTTGTCACATACAGGGGAGGATCCTCCCTCATGGCACCCATTCCACTCCTTTCTCTCTCATAGGTTCTTTTGTTTTCTTGCATTTATCCTAAAAATTGTAACTTTCTTTCCTTGTTTTAGTATGGCCATTTATTAAGTCGATTGAGAGAGAGATTTTATGAATGGGCATGCGATTTTATTTCGCTGTAGGGCCATTTATAATTGTTTATGCGACTTTCTTTCCTTGCTCTAGTACCAACAATTTGTCCTCATATGTACTCCTTTGGACACGATTTATAATAAGAAAAGTTAAACAAATTCTTATGTGTATTTTTACATCAGAGGATTATAAAAAAAATACAAAATCTTTAATTGTAGCCTACAAATTGTGGCAAGACTTGGAGTTTTTATATTGATTTTTCTCTTTATGTAACTTTTTCATAAATTATGGCAAAACAAGTTTTCATATTTATTTTTCTCCTTTATGTAATTTTTTATGTAATAAAAAAACACGCACAATTCATTCGCATTTGCCGTCACACCTCTAAACTGATAAAACACCATAAAAGCTATTTCTTGTGGGTTGAGTTACCAGCTCTAATACGTTATGTCTTCCTCAACTAGCTACACCTACCCATTACCAATACCAATACAGTTTCTTTCCCCTTCTTATACTCCTATCGAATAAAAGAAAAATGAAATTCAATTTAATTAACAACTGTGATACGTTATTAATAATTTTTAAAAACACTCCTAAGATTTTCTAATCAACGTGTACAGCAATAATTACTAAATTTTGGAATAAATGAATTTTGCTTAATTAGAAAAAACATCAGTACTATACTGCTATATCCCTATAATAAAAAGTTAAGAAATTAAGAGGGTAAATTGGGGATAGCACTGTATATCATAGAGACAAGTTTTATCAGTAATTCGAATACATGAACATAGTGTTTATCGTTAACTTGTGAACCAACCATACTAGATAATCACATAGAAGGTCCACCTATTGAGCCGGTACACAGAAACCCCGAGCCGGTTATGGAGTCCCCTCTCCCTTCCAATCGTATGTACTCCTTTGGCAATTTATAACAAGAAAAGCTTAACTCAGTTCATACAAGTTTATTCACCTATTTCTAGAAAAGGAAGTAGAGAAATGATACTTGCGCAAAAAAAAAAATTTACACCATTTGCACATATCAATGAATTTGCCTCTCATTCAGCAATGTGGGTTGGTGTAGGTGCTAACTATTTTCATATATAGATGATGTTTTTGGTCTCTCCCATATATAACCCATACGACCATGACGAGCATCAAAGCATTGAAGACAATTACCAATCCAATATGGATCCATCTACTATAACGCTTTAGACTAAGACAATGAACCCTAGATATGTCACTAAAAGTTGCCTGAACAAAGGTGCGGTCATGTAACTCAACCAAGGATGGAAAATAATTGTGAAAGGCACAACCCATATTTATTCCATCTAACTTCAGATAGTGACACCTGGCATAAAGAGTTGCTATACATCTGCATCAAATAAAAACTAATATCATGACCACCTTTCACTCTGAATGTTGAAAGAATAAATCCCAGATGCTTATGAGAAAATGAGCATATTCTTACACATTCAGAGAGTTACAGGGTAGATGAGGAAGAATAATTGATTTATATTGAGGTCATGATGTGTGCTGAAAGCGTTCTTGTATGGATCCAAATTACTCTAGCAGCCTCTTAAGGCATTGGAGAGTAGGGAGTTGGGTACTTGCAAGACACTCCAACGCTCAAGTAAATAAGTGTGCAAAGAGATAGAGAGTGAGAGAAAAGATCCCTACCCTTGAGGCTACAGAAGTTATTTATAGAGGAAAGTGTCTTAGGGACCAAGTAAGGCCTAGGGACAAGATGGTCCTCCTAAGTACCTTATAAATATTTTGGGAGAAGTTTCCTACGACCTTCCTCTAATTGTGTGTTAACTAATGATTGATATTCAAGAGGGAATTTTTCTTTTGTTGGATAAGGATAGTGACATCACCTAATGATTGGGTATCACGTCCAAAAAGACTATTAGGCTTGGCATTATTATACCCAAACTCCAGTTTGGATCAATAATAACGAACCCTTTTGAAGTGTTTTTATGTTCAACATTATGATCTATGAAGAAACACGTAATTTACCTATGTTGCATTGCTCAAGTCTTTTTCACTAACTTCAAATTTTGTAGCCATCTTACCAGATGGAATGTGATGCACAGGAGTGACTGTAAGGTACCAAATTGATTATAATACAGTCATGTGACACTGGGGGAAAATTGGAAATGACCTAGTTGACTGAATTGACAATTTCAGAAATTACTTTCTAGTTGCTATAAGGTTTCTTGCATAGTCCACATAGGCCAGAATATCATCCAGACCTTATGAGTAGTGGGATATTAGCTTCAGTCGTCCATAGCAACATAAGTGTTTGTTGTCGCACTAGCAATGCAAAACAAAAGAAGAATTAGCTCCATACTTAAATGATAACCACTTTTTTTGTGTGGAAACAAGGTGATCCCTTAGCCAGTCAAACAAGACGAACTTCGGTTAGGAAATACTAGAAACATTTGAAAAGAAAAGTAAGAAAATTGTTGTTAGATACATTATTAGAGCATGGCCAAAATACTAACTAGAAAATATATATTTACATATTTTCAAAAATTTCTTTATTGGTATAGAGTACGCTGGCATGCGAAGATAACAAGTTTCACAAATGTCAAAACAATGATAGCTTTTCGGGAATAGTATACACCAATTATAAGCCTAGGTAGCTTTTATGGTGGACCATTTGGTGAGTTATCCACTGGTGCACCATTGAAAAAGACCTGATATAATAGGTTTTAATAATTTATAAAAGGATCTATTACTTTATATACATTTGAGTCTTATTATTATTGAATTTTTCAATTTAGTCCTTAATCAGATTTTGACCTTACCACCTTCCTCATCATCGCCTCCGCATTCGACCCTGCCGGTTTAGGTGCCACCGCCCTCGATCCCCTCCGATCGCTGCTCGTAGGGTGGCCCAGACTTGTCACATACGGCAGAGGATCCTCCCTCATGGCACCCATTCCATTCCTCTCTCTCTCTCTTAGGTTCTTTTGTTTTCTTCAAATTGTCTTCAAAATTGAAACTTTCTTTCCTTGTTTTAGTATGGTCATTTATTGAGTCGATTGAGAGAGAGATTTTACGAATGTGCATACGACTTTATTTCCCTGTAGGATAATTTATAATTGTTTATGCGACTTTCTTTCCATTTTTTAGTACTAATAATTTGTCCTCGTGTGCACTCCTTTGGACACGATTTATAACAAGAAAAGCTAAACAAATTCTTATATGTATTTTTACATAAGAGGATTCAGTAAAATAAATAAATAAAAAATCTTTAATTCTAGCCTACAAATTATGGCAAGACTTGGAGTGTTTATATTTATTTTTCTCTTTATGTAACTTTTTCATAAATTATGGCAAAACAAGTTTTTTTATTTATTTTTCTCCTTTACGTAATTTTTTTATGTAAAAAAAAACATGTACACAAATTCATTCGCATTTGACATCACACCTCTAAACCAGTAAAACACCATAAAAGTTGTTTCCTGTGGGCTGAGTTACCGACTCCTATACATTATCTCTTCCTCAACTAGTTACACTCACCCATTACCAATACCAATATAGTTTCTTTCCCCTTCTTACCCTCCTATCGAATAAACGAAAAATGAAATTCAATTTAATTAACAACTGCGATACTTTATTAATTTTTTTTTTAAAAACAGTCCTTAAAATTTTATAATCAACGTGTACTATAGTAATTACTAAATTTTGGAATAAATGAATTTTGTTTAATAAGAAAAACATCAGTACTATACTACTATTTCCCTATAATAAAAAGTTAAAAAATTAAGAAGGTAAATTAGGGATAGAACTGTATATCACGGAGGCAGGTTTTGTAACACCCTCCTTAGGGCGTCACACTTCATGTTGCTCATTTACCAAATTACCTTTTTTTTGTTATGTTTCGTGCTTGTAATATAAATACGAGTTATAAAATTTCTTGATGATAGTAAGATAAACTTAGCGAAAATTAAAACATTACAACATCATCGCAATCTAATTTTACATTATATATATAAGTCGTAGTATTATCACACTTTAATATTTACAAATTGGACTCTAAAAATATTTACACATTAATTAAATTACATAATGCCCAAGTAACTCTAAACATGCAGAACCCTCAAACGGGTCCTCCTCAGACTCCTCAACAGGGAGGAATCCAACTTGACACAAAATATATAATACTAACCGTACCCGGAGTACGAGAGTAAGCCCCCTATTACAGTTTATGTGAGAAACACATTTTCCATCCAGCTCGACGTACTATGCTTTTGGTTCCCATATACCTTACGAAAACTCAGCATCTCCATCTCTTTAGAACTCAACTTCCTTCTTGGAAATCTGATCTTCCTTGTGTTCTCACTCAACATTTTGCTCAATCCCTTTACAGTTATAATTACAATACAGAAATAGACAGACAAAGAGGTGAGATCACCTACGCCAATGCCAGTATGGTAGCAATGAAGATAAACACATACAAATTCTCATACCATACATCATACATAATTAAAATTATATCATCAATATCATTTATCAAACACACATCATATCTCATATCAACACATCATACATAATTTCAATTATGCTACCAACATCATTTATCATCATAATTCATAATTATATCCATGTCTTTATCAATATTCACTTATTCAATAATTCAGTTATCAAAATCAATAATTATGATAATACCCTCAGTATCTCTGTGTATGCATCTAGACTCATGTACCTAGACTCAATTTTCCTACTCCATGGAGCTAAAACTCAGATCGGAAAGAGTGATCGAAAAGAATCTGTCTGCACAACATGCCTCAGACCACGTGCTCATTCTCTTTTCTCATTTATCATTTACTCATTTAGCATTTGCACATCTAGCATATGCATCACAGTCTTTATCGATCTCGATTATGGATAGTGTCTTGGTCCGGATCATCGGTGTGTTGCATCGGTCTAACCTACGGTACAGAAGCTTTATTCTCTGTCCATTGTAGGCAACCCGCACCCCGATGCCCCCAGGTCAACGAGTGACCTACACTACGCACATCGCACCCACTCAAGAGATGTGTTCTTTCCTTCTTTCGACAATCGTCTTATTCACCACTCGGACTTTTTCAATGCACATTCCAATGCACCTTTCTCAATTCAATTCATTCTCTCATCTTCTCAATTCAATTTTTCTTTATCTCATATTCGGGGTCCTCATATAGGCCCAACAATATTATTACTGTAATTTCATCGTGAAACCATATTTTTCCCATTTTCTCAAATCACGTATCAATTTTTATCATTTCTCAATCACGTAAAATACTCTTCACACGTTTTAAATCAAGAATACTAGTTTTCTCAATTAACACCAAAACTCAACTTCATTTTTCATATTTGCATAATAATCCTCATCCAAATAATATTTTCACAATAGTCCCTCATAAAAGTCACATTTACGAAATAGTTCTTTGAAAAATTCATATTTTACGAAATCTTCCCTCATAAAATTCATATTTACAAAATAGTCCCTCAAAAATTCATATTTACAAAATAGTTTTCCATAAAATTCCTTTATACGAAATAATCTTTCATAAAATTTATAATTTACAACATAATCCCTCATAAAATTCCTATTGACGAAATAGTCCTTCATAAAATCACATTTACGAAATAGTTTCTCATACAAATTATATTTATGAAATAGTCTCTCAAAAACCATATTTACTAAATAGTCCCTTATAAAATCATATTTACAATATAACCATTCAAAAATCAATAGTTACAACATGTCCCCATTAAACACAAAAATTAAAATCATAATCTGTATTGTTTCTTCAAAATCATTTCATCTTCTTTGTATTCAACTCTACCAAATTCAATTCCTTTTCTTTCAAATTCTAAATTCTCGGTTAATCCATCATATTATTCACATCCTAATTTACACATACACTTAAATGCATTCAGGTTTCATACATACCAATATTTATCAAAATAATCAACATATTATCACACTTGCAATCATAATTTTCAAGCCATAAACATCACAATCACCAACATAAAATCACCAACAAGATACAATCACAACTAAAGAAGGAATTAAACAATAAGTGAATAAACCCTTAGGGGTTTTTCACCAGACACAACCATCTCCACACCACCAAAACTTGGTTGGTTAGGTTAAATCTCTCTCTTACCTCTTGAAGAACCTCCAAAGCTTCTTGTATGTCTCCTTCAAGCAAACTCCCTCCACCAAGAGTTTCTTCAAGGCTTCAAACTTGAACTTTGAAGAACAAGATAGAAAATAGATGATTCAAGCTTTCTAAGCTTTCCTCCTTTCTTTGAGACTTTGTTCACCTCCTCTTTAGAAAGAAGGTTGAAGAAGCTTTGAATAAGATAGAATGGGTTTTGTGGCAAAACCTTATGAAGAAGAAAGGATTAGAGTAGGCTTTGAATCAAAACAAAATCCAAGAGATGAATGTTTTAAAGGATGGATGGTGTGAGTTCTAGGTGGTGACCGATTGGAAGAAAAGAAAATGAAAGAGAGAGGCGTGAGTTTTCCTTTGGAACTTTGAGAGAAATGAATTTATGTTTGAGAAGTAGAAAAGTGAAGAGTGAGGACGTTCGGGAAAAGTCTTGGCCGTGTGATTTTCTTGTGAAATTTGGAATGCTTTACGTGAGTAATTATCCAAATTCGATTGCATAAGGACAGTAATTCTTTGCCTTGGGATAAGCTTAAATAAAATTAGAATTTACATGAAGTAAAATATCTACTTCGAATGCACGTGGTGATGTCATTCTTTTGACTTTCAAGGCTTTTAGATTGTTCAAGAAGCTTGTAGAACCTCCTCCAAGTGCTACGTGGCCGACGTAGAACCCCTCCAATATCTTTGCATGAACGTGAGTTTCAAAGGTAATTTTCGACGAAAATCAACCTTGACGAGAATGATGTAAAATGGGAGAACGTTATTTTCCAAGAATGGCTAAATATCAAGTTCTGTCGGATGGGAATTATATCGAACGAAGATCAAAATTGTCGAATGAACTTAAAAGGTCAACAGAATCCTAATTCGTCGGACGGGTGTTAACGTTGAAGAAATCTTCCAATTGTCGAATCGATGAAATATTATATGATCAGAAGATCAAATTCGACGGATTTTGACATTAGAGAAGTTTTCTCTTGAAATCAGAAATTCTTACTCGACGGTCGTTAGCACCATAATTCGACGAACATTATCATTCAAATTCGACGGACATTGGTATTCCCACTCGATGGAAATTGACATTCTGACTCAACAGACATGAGCATCCTCACTCGACGAATATTGACATTTTCACTTAACTGATACTAGCATCTCACTCGACAAATTTTAACTTGGTACTTAATAATCAAAAGATCCAATTCGACGGATTTTAACATGGTACCAAATAGTAAGATTAAATTCGACGTATTTTAGCATTCTCCTAAATGATCAGAGAATCAAATTCGACAAATATTAACATTGTCCTAAATGGTCTGAAGATAAAATTCGACGATAAGTGTTTGTCCAACAATGCGCAACCTTCGACATAAAATAGTGTTCGACAACGAATAGTAGTACTATTTATCATCAGTTAAGTCGATTACATAGCAGTCATCTTCATTTTGATTTGGAGAATCGTCCGACAAGATTTGAGAGAAAAGGAGAACCAAGTTGTTTTCCTTAACTGATTCTCTGCTAACAGCAACGTCCAGCGTCTTGTCGAATCCGACGACATCTTCCATGTTTTTGAATAAATAATCTTCTGTTGGAAAGATGGTCTTTGTCGGAAGAGGCAGCCATAACAGCCAAAATCTTTGATTTCTTATTCAAGAATTGAGAATCAGTTTCATCCAATTTTTTTTTTTGAGGTGTTTTGGGTTCTGTCGAATTACCGAGTATATTGTCGGAAAATGGTCTGAAGGTGTCGGATTCAACTCACTATTTAACTTATGCTTGCACTCAGTAATTAAATCCGACGGAATCAAAATATTAGGAAAATTTCTTCCAAAGTGTTTGGATCTTGTCCAAATTCTGTCGATGTCAAGACCTTCAAAAATCTTGGATTGTCGAATGAGTTACGTGAGATTGATCTTTTGGATCTCTATAAGGCTTGAGAGAGACCGAGTCTATCGACAGGAATATATTCATAAAACTGTCGAGCTTTATTTGTCGGAATAGGCTTGAAATGAAATTAGTATCGACAAGAATCTATTCTCAAAAGAAATTGTCGAGTTATATTTGTCGAAACAGTTTTGAAATGAAAGCCATTTGGGAAAATATTGAGGAACTTCATTCGGATTGGGATTTCGAATTTTTTTGGTCGAATTGGAAATCCCAATTTTGGTCGGTTGAGTATAATGGCAACTTAAACTATACCAGGTCAAAATAATTCATAGCAATAACAAATATGCATCAAGCAACATACATTTATCGAAAATAGAATTATTTTACGGATAAATTCTAAAAATTAATAAATTCTTTTACTATTTACTCGATTCGGGTTAAGTAAGATCCCCGTCTCTAAATACTCGACAAGAATTTCCCCACCCGAAAATTATTATTTTCTTGACCAGAGCAAATCACACAAAATAATCACAAATAGTATCGGAATAATCAAATTATTTTTATAATGCACAGAAAACACAAAGTAGTGTAATTCTGTCAACTCTTGCAACATAGTCTAAAATTTGGGGTGTTACAGGTCTCCCCCTCTAAAATAAGTTTCGTCCTCGAAACTTGACACACTTGAAATAAAAATGGATACTACTCTCTTATCTTATCTTTTAATTCCCATGTTGCTTCACCACGTATATTGTTCCAAACCACTGTAACCAATGCGCTTTCTTTTCGTCGAAGTTACTTTGTCCTTTGATCTTCAATCTTGACTAGAAACGTCTCGTAGGTTGAATTTTCCTTCATTTGTACGATGTCCAACAGAGTATCCAATACTGTCTAATAAACTTCGGAGTGGGTTTCCTCGACTTAATCACTCGTCCATCTCTTGTCATAGGTGTCACACGTAGAGACACATGGTCACCTTCTTCAAATTCAAGCGGTCTTCGTCTTTTATCTTCATAACTCTTTTGCTACATCTGAGTTGACCTCATCTTGTCTTAGATCGTCTTTACTTTCTTAGTGGGCTGTCGCACAATTTCTGGTTCCACGATGTTACTTTCACTAGTACGATACCAACGCAAAGGCGTTCTACAGCGTCTCCCATATAATGTCTTACAGGGTGTCATCCCCATGCTCGAACGAAACTATCGTTGTATATGAATTCTATCAATACCAGAAATTCATCTTAACAAGTCCTTTGAAAATTCTAACTATTCGTCTCTTCTCGATGTCCAAGCCTTTCTTGATTGAACAGGTACTTTAAGCCTTTGAATTTATTGTGAACTTGATAGGAAAGAAAATGTCTTCAGATTTTCCTTACAAAACAACTATCGCGTATCCTAAAACGTAACTCGAATAATTCTTCTCATGCGTATTCCACTGCCTTGAAGTATACGTCACCGCCTTTCCATTTGAATTTATCACTTCATCTAAATCCACAAGTTGAACTTCTTCTAACGGAGTTTACGTTTGACTAATTTTACACATAACTCCTTCTTTTTCTTCAAAATTGAAGAACTGCTTTGAGATTCTTCAGCATGTTCCTTTGAATTTCAAGAATAAGTCAAAATATTACCAATAATGACAAATTTTGCCTAGATGAAAAGAAAGATCCTATTTATAGAATTCACGGATATCGTCAAAACATTTCCTACCCCGAATGGTAGTACTGACTATTCATAGTTCTTGTAACGTATCTGAAATATTGTCTTGGAACATTCTCTACCTTCACTCGAATATGATAACAACCAGTACATAAGATGATCTTGGAACGAAGAATGATTCCCTTCATTTGATCTTCTGGCTCCCTTGTCGTCACATCATCCTTGATTTTCTTCATCAAGATAAGTTGTTCTACTGACCTATTTTTACTCTTAACAGAAACTGTCTCATAGATCAAGTTTTCTTCTAATTGTACTGTATTTGATCTTATAACACAAGTTGAATCAGGAATGATCCTTTTTAATTGAGATACATGAAAGACACTATGAAAGTCATAAGGAAAAGTAATAAGACTTTTCAGTAAGTTACTAGATTAGTCCAACAAAGAATTTAAAATGGTCTAATAGATTTTCAAAATGAACATGGTCCAATAATTTTAGAAAGGAACTTTCTGGATTCAAATCCAAAAATTTCAGGTCAAGGAAACACTACGATTACATTGTAACAATCTAGTAGGATATGGTTGGAAAATAACCACTCCAGTTATAAAATCAAGCTCTTAAATAGATGTGATTTTGGATAAATGAATCAAATCAACATAAAAGATTTGATATTCAATAGATGCAAGATTAGAAAATTTAAGTATAACCAACAAGTTTAACAAGAAGAGTAGAAATACTCAAATCACATTATAACAAAGACACGGATGAGTCAAATTGATTTACTCAGTCTATTTGAAAAAGAAATAGACAAACCAGAGTAATAGAAGAGTTTCAAACTCAAATAATAACAGGATAGTTTTATACAAACTCAAGTGGTAAGAACAAGTTTAGAAGTTGACGTAGTATTATGAAAAGAACAAAACACAGATAACCCCAAAAGATTTACACAGTCACAGGTTACAAAAGACTAGGTTACTTTATGCATCATACAGTACAGCTTCAAGATTACCCTCTATGGCACAATTTCCTTACTCCTTAAGTTTTTTTTTTGTATTTGAACGTTCTCACTACACTCCTTGCACCAGCTCCTTCTTCTTCTTCTTCTTGAGATTTTGAATTACGTGCATCACTAATGGAAAGTTCCATCTTCAATTGATCACAATCTCTGGAGAAATGTCCAAGCTTTCCACATCGATAACAAATAACCCCTTTATGTTGACAATCTTTGGTGAGATGATCTTTTCCACACTTGAAACATTTCAGTGATGATACCACGGTCTGACTAAAATTATTGCCACTAGTACTTCCTCTCTTTGTTTGTTGTTGTTTCCTCAGTGGTTGTACACACTGCTTTTTCTGAACACGATCGACCTTACGCTTCCTTCCATCTTGGATTATCGAAGGTTCTAAGTTACAGTTTCTCACATCTGATGGTTGCTCCAATCCTAGTAAGCTGTGAAGTTCGATTATCAATTCTGTTCTTTGAGTGATCATCTGTCTCTGTTGTACTGCTACTTCAATCATCTTTTGCATTACACTTCTAGCTGCAGCTATACGATCTTCATCACGTCTCGCATCCTCATGCTCATGTTCGCTTCGTTCCATTATCTTTCTTCAAAGATAAACAAAAATCAAAACACGATGAACTAAACGTAACTATTTCACATAACATCGTCTCCTTTTGGAAACCAAAACATATCTCTGTGTCCAACATCAGAGATTCACACAGCACAAACAAGACAAGCCTACCCACAAACCCAAAAGACTCTAACTTGGGCTCTGATACCAACATATGTAACACCCTCCTTAGGGCGTCACACTTCATGTTGCTCATTTACCAAATTACCCTTTTTTTTGTTATGTTTCGTGCTTGTAATATAAATACGAGTTATAAAATTTCTTGATGATAGTAAGATAAACTTAGCAAAAATTAAAACATTACAACATCATCGCAATCTAATTTTACATTATATATATAAGTCGTAGTATTATCACACTTTAATATTTACAAATTGGACTCTAAAAATATTTACACATTAATTAAATTACATAATGCCCAAGTAACTCTAAACATGTAGAACCCTCAAACGGGTCCTCCTCAGACTCCTCAACAGGGAGGAATCCAACTTGACACAAAATATATAATACTAACCGCATACCGAGTACGAGAGTAAGCCCCTATTACAGTTTATGTGAGAAACACATTTTCCATCCAGGTCGACGTACTATGCTTTTGGTTCCCATATACCTTACGAAAACTCAGCATCTCCATCTCTTTAGAACTCAACTTCTTTCTCGGAAATCTGATCTTCCTTGTGTTCTCACTCAACATTTTGCTCAATCCCTTTACAGTTATAATTACAATACAGAAATAGACAGACAAAGAGGTGAGATCACCTACGCCAATACCAATATGGTAGCAATGAAGATAAACACATACAAATTCTCATACCATACATCATACATAATTAAAATTATATCATCAATATCATTTATCAAACACACATCATATCTCATATCAACACATCATACATAATTTCAATTATGCTACCAACATCATTTATCATCATAATTCATAATTATATCCATGTCTTTATCAATATTCACTTATTCAATAATTCAGTTATCAAAATCAATAATTATGATAATACCCTCGATATCTCGTGTATGCATCTAGACTCATGTACCTAGACTCAATTTTCCTACTCCATGGAGCTAAAACTCAGATCGGAAAGAGTGATCGAAAAGAATCTGTCTGCACAACATGCCTCAGACCACGTGCTCATTCTCTTTTCTCATTTATCATTTGCTCATTTAGCATTTGCACATCTAGCATATGCATCACAGTCTTTATCGATCTCGATTATGGATAGTGTCTTGGTCCTGATCATCGGTGTGTTGCATCGGTCTAACCTACGGTACAGAAGCTTTATTCTCTCGTCCATTGTAGGCAACCCGCACCCCGATGCCCCCAAGGTCAACGAGTGACCTACACTACGCACATCGCACCCACTCAAGAGATGTGTTCTTTCCTTCTTTCGACAATCAGTCTTATTCAGCCACTCGGACTTTTTCAATGCACATTCCAATGCACCTTTCTCGCTCAATTCATTCTCTCATCTTCTCAATTCAATTTTTCTTTATCTCATATTCGGGGTCCTCATATAGGCCCAACAATATTATTACTGTAATTTCATCGTGAAACCATATTTTTCCCATTTTCTCAAATCACGTATCAATTTTTATCATTTCTCAATCACGTAAAATACTCTTCACACGTTTTAAATCAAGAATACTAGTTTTCTCGTTAACACCAAAACTCAACTTCATTTTTCATATTTGCATAATAATCCTCATCCAAATAATATTTTCACAATAGTCCTCATAAAAGTCACATTTACGAAATAGTTCTTTGAAAAATTCATATTTTACTAAATCTTCCCTCATAAAATTCATATTTACAAAATAGTCCCTCAAAAATTCATATTTACAAAATAGTTTTCCATAAAATTCCTTTATACGAAATAATCTTTCATAAAATTTATAATTTACAACATAATCCCTCATAAAATTCCTATTGACGAAATAGTCCTTCATAAAATCACATTTACGAAATAGTTTCTCATACAAATTATATTTATGAAATAGTCTCTCAAAAACCATATTTACTAAATAGTCCCTTATAAAATCATATTTACAATATAACCATTCAAAAATCAATAGTTACAACATGTCCCCATTAAACACAAAAATTAAAATCATAATCAGTATTGTTTCTTCAAAATCATTTCATCTTCTTTGTTCAACTCTACCAAATTCAATTCCTTTTTTTCAAATTCTAAATTCTCGGTTAATCCATCATATTATTCACATCCTAATTTACACATACACTTAAATGCATTCAGTTTCATACATACCAATATTTATCAAAATAATCAACATATTATCACACTTGCAATCATAATTTTCAAGCCATAAACATCACAATCACCAACATAAAATCACCAACAGTACAATCACAACTAAAGAAGGAATTAAACAATAAGTGAATAAACCCTTAGGGGTTTTTCACCAGACACAACCATCTCCACACCACCAAAACTTGGTTGGTTAGGTTAAATCTCTCTCTTACCTCTTGAAGAACCTCCAAAGCTTCTTGTATGTCTCCTTCAAGCAAACTCCCTCCACCAAGAGTTTCTTCAAGGCTTCAAACTTGAACTTTGAAGAACAAGATAGAAAATAGATGATTCAAGCTTTCTAAGCTTTCCTCCTTTCTTTGAGACTTTGTTCACCTCCTCTTTAGAAAGAAGGTTGAAGAAGCTTTGAATAAGATAGAATGGGTTTTGTGGCAAAACCTTATGAAGAAGAAAGGATTAGAGTAGGCTTTGAATCAAAACAAAATCCAAGAGATCAATGTTTTAAAGGATGGATGGTGTGAGTTCTAGGTGGTGACCGATTGGAAGAAAAGAAAATGAAAGAGAGAGGCGTGAGTTTTCCTTTGGAACTTTGAGAGAAATGAATTTATGTTTGAGAAGTAGAAAAGTGAAGAGTGAGGACGTTCGGGAAAAGCTGCTGGCCGTGTGATTTTCTTGTGAAATTTGGAATGCTTTACGTGAGTAATTATCCAAATTCTGATTGCATAAGGACAGCTGCTGCCTTGGGATAAGCTTAAATAAAATTAGAATTTACATGAAGTAAAATATCTACTTCTGAATGCACGTGGCTGATGTCATTCTTTTGACTTTCAAGGCTTTTAGATTGTTCAAGAAGCTTGTAGAACCTCCTCCAAGCTGCTACGTGGCCGACGTAGAACCCCTCCAATATGCTGCATGAACGTGAGTTTCAAAGGTAATTTTCGATGAAAATCAATTTGACAGAATGATGTAAAATGGGAGAACGTTATTTTCCAAGAATGGCTAAATATCAAGTTCTGTCGGATGGGAATTCTGTCGAACGAAGATCAAAATTGTCGAATGAACTTAAAAGGTCAACAGAATCCTAATTCGTCGGACGGGTGTTAACGTTGAAGAAATCTTCCAATTGTCGAATCGACGAAATATTATATGATTAGAAGATCAAATTCGACGGATTTTGACATTAGAGAAGTTTTCTACTGAAATCAGGAATTCTTACTCGACGGTCGTTAGCACCATAATTCGACGAACATTATCATTCAAATTCGACGGACATTGGTATTCCCACTCGACGGAAATTAACATTCTGACTCAATAGACATGAGCATCCTCACTCGACGAATATTGACATTTTCACTTAACTGATACTAGCATCTCACTCGACAAATTGTAACTTGGTACTTAATAATCAAAAGATCCAATTCGACGGATTTTAACATGGTACCAAATAGTAAGATTAAATTCGACGTATTTTAGCATTCTCCTAAATGATCAGAGAATCAAATTCGACAAATATTAACATTGTCCTAAATGGTCTGAAGATAAAATTCGACGATAAGTGTTTGTCCAACAATGCGCAACCTTCGACATAAAATAGTGTTCGACAACGAATAGTAGTACTATTTATCATCAGTTAAGTCGATTACATAGCAGTCATCTTCATTTTGATTTGGAGAATCGTCCGACAAGATTTGAGAGAAAAGGAGAACCAAGTTGTTTTCCTTAACTGATTCTCTGCTAACAAAGAACGTCCAAATACCTTGTCGAATCCGACGACGTCTTCAATGTTTTTGAATAAATAATCTTCTTTGGAAAGATGGTCTTTGTCGAAGAGGCGCCATAACACCAAAATCTTTGATTTCTTATTCAAGAATTGAGAATCAGTTTCATCCAATTTTTTTTTTTTGAGGTGTTTTGGGTTCTCATCGAATTACCGAGTATATTGTCGGAAAATGGTCTGAAGGTGTCGGATTCAACTCACTATTTAACTTATGCTTGCACTCAGTAATTAAATCCGACGGAATCAAAATGTTAGGAAAATTTCTTCCAAAGTGTTTGGATCTTGTCCAAATTCTGTCGATGTCAAGACTTTCAAAAATCTTGGATTGTCGAATGAGTTACGTGAGATTGATCTTTTGGATCTCTATAAGGCTTGAGAGAGACCGAGTCTATCGACAGGAATATATTCATAAAACTGTCGAGCTTTATTTGTCGGAATAGGCTTGAAATGAAATTAGTATCGACAAGAATCTATTCTCAAAAGAAATTGTCGAGTTATATTTGTCGAAACAGGTTTTGAAATGAAAGCCATTTGGGAAAATATTGAGGAACTTCTGTCGGATTGGGATTTCCAGAATTTTTTTGGTCGAATTGAAAATCCCAGAATTTTGGTCGGTTGAGTATAATGGCAACTTAAACTATACCAGGTCAAAATAATTCATAGCAATAACAGCTATGCATCAAGCAACATACATTTATCGGAAAATAGAATTATTTTACGATAAATTCTAAAAATTAATAAATTCTTTTACTCGTGTTACTCGATTCGGGTTAAGTAAGATCCCCGTCTCTAAATACTCGTACAAGAATTTCCCACCAAAATTATTATTTTCTTGACCAGAGCAAATCACACAAAATAATCACAAATAGTATCGGAATAATCAAATTATTTTTATAATGCACAGAAAACACAAAGTAGTGTAATTCTGTCAACTCTTGCAACATAGTCTAAAATTTGGGGTGTTACAGGTTTTATCAATTCAGAGACATGAATGTAGTGTTTATCATCAACTCGTGAACCAACCATACTAGATAATCACAGAGAAGGTCCACCAACTGAGCCGGCACACCGAAACCCTGAGTCAGTGACAGAGTACCCTCTCCCCTCCAGTCATATGTAATCCTTTGGCCATTTATAACAAGAAAAGCTAAACTCGGTTCATACAAGTTTATTCTCCTATTTCTAGCAACGCAAGTAGAGAAATGATACTCGCGCACAAATTTTTTTACACCATTTGCACATATCAATGAATTCGCCTCTCATTCGGTGATGTGGGTTGGTGTAGGTGTTAACTATTTTCGTATATAGATGATGTTTTTGCTCTCTCCTATATATAACCTATATGACCTTGGCGAGCATCAAAGCATTGAAGACAATTACCAATCCAATATGGATCCATCTACTATAATGCTTTAGACTAAGACAATGATCCCTAGATATGTCACAGAAAGTTTCCCGAACAAAGGTGCAGTCATATAGCTCAACCAGGGATGGAAAATAATTACGAAAGGCACAACCCACATTTATTCCATCTAACTTCAGATAATGACACTTGGCATAAAGAGTTGCTATACATTTGCATCAAATAAAAACTAATATCATGACCACCTTTCACTCTGAATGTAGAAAGAATAGATCTCAGATGCTTATGAGAAAATGAGCATCTTCTTAGACGTTCAAAGGGTTACAATGTAGTTGAGGAAGAATAATTGATTTATATTTAGGTCATGACATGTGCTGAAAGCCTTCTTGTACAGATCCAAATTACTCTGGCAGCCTCCTAAGGCATTGAAGAGTAGGGAGTTGGGTACTTGCAAGACACTCCAACACTCAAATAAATAAGGGTGCAAGGAGATAGAGAGTGAGGGGAAAGATCCCTAGCCTTGAGGCTACTGTAGTTATTTATAGAGGAAAGTGTCTTGGGGACCAAGTAGGGCTTAGGGACAAGATGGTCCTTCTAAGTACCTTGTAAATATTTTGGGATAAGTTTCCTTGGACCTTCCTCTTATTGTGTGTGAGCTAATGATTGATATTGAAGAAGGAATATTTCCTTTGTTTGATAAGGATAGTGACATCACCTAACGATTGGGTATCACGTCCAAAAAGACTATTAGGCTTGGCTTTATTATGCCCAAACTCCAATCCAGATCAATAATAACGAACCCTTTTGAAGTGTTTTTATGTTCAACATTATGATCTATGAAGGACCACATAATATACCTATGTTGCATTGCTCAAGTCCTTTTCACCAACATCACATTTTGTAGCCGTCATGCCAGGATGGAATGTGTTGCAGAGGAGTGGCTGCAAGGTACCAAATTGATTATAGTACAGTCGTGTGACACTGGAGGCAAAATTGGTAATGACCTAGTTGACTAAATGGACAATTTCAGAAGTTACTTCTCCAGTTGCTATGAGGTTTCTTGCGCAGTGACATTGTCCACATAGGCCAGAATATCATTCATACCTGTATGAGTAGTGGGATACTAGATTCAGTCATCCATAGCAACACAAGTTTTTGCTATCACACTAGCAGTGCAAAACAAAAGAAGAGTTAGCTCCATACTTAAATGATAACCACTTTTTTTTCTGTGTGCAAACAAGGTGATCCCTTAGCCAGTAAAATAGGACGAACTTCATTTAGGAAATACTAGAAACATTTGAAAAGAAAAGTAAGAAAATTGTTGTGAGATACATTATTAGAGCTTGGCCAAAACACTAACCAAAAATTTGTATTTGCGTATTTTTAAAAATTTCTTTATTGGTATGGAGTACGATGGCATGCAAAGATAAGAAGTTTCACAAATGCTAAAGCAGTGATAGCTTTTCGAGAATAATATACACCAATTATAAGCCTAGGTAGCTTTTATGGTCGACCATTTGGTGAGCGATCCACTATTGTACCATTGAAAAAGACCTGATATAATAGGTTTTAATAATTTATAAAAGGATCTTTAAATTTATTTATATACATTTGAGTCTTATTATTATTGAATTTTGCAGTTTAGTCTTTAATCAGATTTTGATCGTACCACCTTCCTCATCATCGCCTCCGTATTCGACCCCGTCGAATTGGGTGTCACCGCCCTCAGTCTCCTCCGACCGCCGCTCACAGGATGGCCCAGACTTGTCACATACGACGGAGGCTCCCCCCTCGTAGCACCCATTCCATTCCTTTCTCTCTCTCATAGGTTCTTTTGTTTTCTTCAATTTGTCCTCAAAATTGCAACTTTCTTTATTTGTTTTAGTATGGTCATTTATTAAGTCGATTGAGAGAGAGACTTTACAAATGGTTATGCAACTTTATTTTCTTGTAGGGTCATTTATAATTGTTTGTGACTTTCTTTCCTTGTTTTAGTACCAACATTTTGTCCTCATATGTACTCCCTTGGACCTGATTTACAACAATTTCATCGATGCAAATTCGAATCAAGATTGAGTCTTTCTAATTGTTTCTCAGTTAGGGTGGAAGACTTGATTGAAGTGGGTTTCTTCTTCTTCTTTTTCTCCTGTTTTTTGATGAAATACTATGTTGGACATCTTATTCATTTTTCTACTTGTGACGTGCATGGGAAAATGATTGGAATGGTCGGCAAGGTTGGTTGAGACGCCATTCGTGAGGCAGTAGCCAGCAAGCTTGAATGAGATGCCATCAATGAGGCAGAAGTCAGCGGTTATTTGTGCTGGGAAAATGGAAAGAAAGTGAACCCCTAAAAAATTACAATGTCTGTCAAGATGAAGCTGATCGATCAACAAGCATTCCAAATCCAAACCCTGGGTCAACAGGATTGAGGCTTTCTTATGATGATGATGAGCGTAACTCATCTGTTACTTCTGCAAGTGGCAGCATGACTGCTACACCTTCAATCATATTATCCCTTGGTGACAATATCAGAACTGAGCTTGATAGGCAACAAGAAGAGCTGGACCGGTATATTAAGCTTCAGGTAATATATTGTTGTAGCTCTATTTTTTGTCATTTTGTAGTGTAGGTTGTGGGAGGTCTTCTGTCATTTTGTGTTACTTCTGTTATACACCATGCTTTCATTTTATGGTAGATGTTATTACTTTTTGCTTTATCAATTTTCTTCTGGTTTCTTACTTTTTCAGATATACCATTATGCAGACGTTCTGGGTAGAATTTTCTCCTTTTATTGGTAGGCCTTTCATTGAGTAATTTATAAGTATTCATTCTCTTGATGAATTATTGCTTGTTGAGCACTATTATCTCAAATGTTTAAATCACGGAGTAAGTCACTAACACAGTATATGAACTTTGGAGCCCTGTGGTGGAAAATTTTTAAATGATTTCTTATGAGATTTTATCATTTTTGTATTATTCTATTACACTAAGTTACATAGATATAAGTTGTACTTTGATTATTGAATCATCATTTGCACATCATTCATGGTGTGGTTATATTGCACTTTAATGTGATAATGTTCCAATTATTATCTACACAGAAGGAACATTTGTCAAAAGGAGTGAGAGATTTGAAACAAAAAACACATGGCTTCTGTCCTTTCCGCCATTGAGAAAGGTGTTAGTAAGAAGCTAAGGGAAAAAGATGATGAGATAGAGAACATGAACCGTAAAAATAGGGAGCTAGTAGAGAGAATAAAGCAGGTTTCTATTGAAGCACAAAACTGGCACTACAGAGCAAAGTATAATGAATCAGTTGTCAATGTATTAAGGAACAATCTCCAGCAAGCAATTTCACAAGGAGTTGAACAAGGAAAGGAAGGGTTTGGAGACAGTGAGGTCGATGATGCTGCTTCATATATTGATCCCAATAACTTACTGAGTATTCCAGGTGCACCTATGAAATCTTTGTTGAAGAACCACCAAGGCATAGAAAATATGACCAGCAGAGCATGCAAGGCAAAGGAGGTTTCCATGTTGTTGATGCCTTGTAGGCACCTGTGCTTGTGTGACGACTGTGATAGATTTATCAATGTTTGTCCTGCATGCCAATTGATAAAAACTACTATTGTCCAGGTGTTTAACTTACAGAGGGTAAGTATTTAAAGAAAATGGAAAATACATCGCTGTTCTCCTTGTGTGATTTGTCTGCCTAAGTTATGATTTTCATGTAAAGTACTTGTCACTATAAAAATTGACTTCCAAGAATACCTATATTCTATATCCAGATTGCCTTGTGTTAATAGCCCTCCCCTTTTTCTGTAATCGTTTTTATGGGGTTTTTGACCACTTTGTCCTTAGGGACAAAACTATTTACCAAATTATCATTATTTTGAAATATATTATCAGAATGTCACACTTTTGACCACGTAAGTATTTTTTTATTATTTTCGTTCTACGTAGATAGCGTCAGAGGAGATGACACTATCAATAGGGAAGCGCCAAAGTGCTTGACGCTATCCACTTGATAACGCCAACACATGTGGGGTTATCCACGTGGTAACACCAAGCGTAATGACGTTACCACGTGGATAACGCCACGCGTGTTGGCATTATCAAGTAGATAGCGCCAAGAGCTTTAACACTTTCCTATTGGATGCCCTATTTATGCAACTCTCCTGTCCTCTCCTCCTACCGGTCAAGTTTCTCATTTCTCATATTTTCACCTTCTCTCTATACTTTTTCTTCACTAAACTCTCTCCAAAACCCTCCATTGATTATTGCTTGTGGGTTGACACAATTGAGTTTTAGGGTTTGCTAGAAGATGGGAGGAGATTTTGTGCATACGTTAGAGATAAGCTCTTGCATCAGTGGTTCATCTGTGATGAGGAGCAGAGGAGTTGCACAAATTTCTTCTGAGAAGTGTGGATCCAGACAATAGGCTTTGATACTTCGAAAAAGACAAGGAGCTATGGTTGTCGATTTTTTATATGTCCTTTATGGAGAGATAAACAATAAACTTATGGCTTTTTTCAATGGTTGGATGATAAAACTAGAATAGTGGATGCAATGATTGACATAAATGAGAAAGAAATTAGGGAGCTTAGGAATAGAATTGTGCTGTATGAGAAAGAACTGAAAAAAATGGAAACTAGTGAGTGTGATTTTTTTTTTAATTTGCTATGAGTTGTTTAGCATATAAATCGGATTGAAACTGATTCATTGTGTGAATCAATTGTCTCACAACCATGATGTAATTATTTAGTTTATTATGATATGATTAATGGAATTAAACTACTTTGTTGGAATACGATAAACAAAGTTGTTTTATAATTTACTGACCTACGATTAAGTTAAAAAAAAGTGTAAACAATATAAGTATGTCACAATAACGTATGATGAATTTGTGACTACTCAAAACCAGGGTCACGATCGGTTCATAGGCTAGAATGCCAGCCTAGCAAGCCTATAAAAATCAATTAACCTTAATAGTTCAATTATTCCAATTCTATAGAAAATTTGATAGAATATCCCCTAAAAATTAGACATTCTCAAAAGTACTTCATCTTGTATAATGAAACATATTCATATATATTTTGATTTTCAAATCAATAGAGTACAAGATGCATAACAGAAACAGAAGTACATATACATACAGTCATCCTAGATTAAGAAAATATAATAAAAGATAGATAAATTAATCTAAGTGTGATGACCATATCAATGAGAAGGGTTAGGGTCAGAATGTGGTGGTCTGTGAGGAGGATCAGAAGAAGGTCCTGACTGTGACGGGTGAGGATATGATATGTAACTCATATATGATGGGTATGGAAATGATAGTGTAAGGGTAAAGGTCATAGAATATGATCCAATAAGGAAACGTCAAAGCGTTTGGCGCTATCTACTTGATAATGTCAACACGCGTAGCGTTATCCACGTGGTAACGCCATTACGCTTAGCGTTACCATGTGAATAACATCACGTGTGTTGGCATTATCATGTGGATAGCGTCAAGCACTTTAACACTTTCCTATTGATAGCGTCATCTTCCTTTATGCTATCTATGTGAAATGAAAATAATAATAAAAATACCTACGTGATAAAAAATATGACATTTTAATAATATATTTCAAAACGATTATAATTTAATAAATAATTTTGTCACTAAAAATAAAATAGTAAAAAAATCCATTTTTATGGAGCTGTACCTGATTGCTGACGAGATGCAACTATTATTATGATATGACATGAACATAGAAAGTACATAATCTTTAAGCCCTGCCATCTGGTTGGGTCATATAAGAAGGAATATTTTTAGCTTTTTATTTAAAAATAATTATATAGAGTTTTACCTCTATTGACAAAATAGGATTAGCTTTGTTATATCTTACATAAGTTGGATGAATTGGCTCCTACTTATACTTTCAGATTATTGGAGCAAACTTATATTGCCCTTTCTTATGCCATTAACGTTGTCATAGAAATAACAACTCAGGAAGGGAGAGCACCAGCTACTATGTAAAGAAAAGGAACGTAGCAGCTCAGTACAATTTTGTTGTCTATTATTACCCCTCAGTTTCTCTTTCGTCTTCTCCACCACTGTCTCAGCTGACTTATGGACTGTGAATGTACTATTATGATAAATTTTCCTTTACTTTTATTTTTATAAATTTTTTACTCTGAACATTTCAACATTAATTATTGAAAGAAAAACTAAGAAAAAGTTAAAATAGTTATATGGATGGAATGAGTTTTAGACTGTTAATATGATATTGTGGTTGATTTTATATATATATATATATATATATATATATATTAACATTCTATGACTATTACATCATTAATTATTTAAAAATGAGAAAGATAAGGAGAAAAAAATGAAATTTTTTATATGGAAGGAAGAAATGTATTTTGTATTGTGAATCTTATATTTTTGTTAATGTTAATTGTTTCATAATTTTTATTATTCTTACAAAATAGGAAACAATGTACACAAATATATATGGATCGAAGAAATGCTTTACCAATGTGAATGTAATAGTTACTTGTTGTGCTTAATTTTACTCTAGGTTTTACAATTTCTATGAATTATAAGAATATTCCATCATTAATTATTAAAAAATCAGAAAATTTAATAAAAATTGAAAATATTTATATAGTTAGAATAAATGTGCTATGGATTGCGAATTTAGTATTATGGTCTTTTTTTACAATTTTTATGAATTATTTTGAATATTTTATGAATTTTTCATCATTAATTATTGAAAATTTATATTTTATTAGGAAAAAGTGATAAACTTTTATAATTAATCAGAAATGCGTTTTGCACTGTAAATGTGCTAGTTTGTTGATATAATTACTGGTATGTTAACTTAATTTAAAGTATCATAGGAAGTTCCGTTATCTTTTTAATGGAGATTTCTATGGTACCAAACTTGTTTTTCATAATTTGATACTTAGAGTGAGTTGTCAAACATTTCATTTATTATTAATTATTTTTAAATATTTATTATAAATTTAATATTTAATGAATGCTTGATAACTCACCATGGATACCAAACTCATAGGGATACCATAGAAATTCTCCCAACAAGAATCCTCTAAAGTGAAGATCTTTGTAAAGTAAGCAAATAAACTCACATCAACTATTGATTATTGATGTAGATTCATCTATCAATGGTTGATGTAATTATTTACTCACTTTATAAAGATCCTTACTTTAAATGATTCTTATCTAAAATTCCCTTACTTAACATATACAAATGGATCCAAAGTTTATGGTGGTGAAGGAACAATGTATAAGGATTCAAAACCAGCTATATTCATGCTTCCAAGTGGGGTATTAAAAATTATGAAGTATAGAATCCTATGGTTGTCCATCACAACTTGAGATTTAAAGCCATATTAATCAACAGTGATGCTTCTAACACATAATTTGAAGTTGGGTTAATCTATTCCGTATACCCTTAATATTGCAAACACATGACTTGATACAAATAAAATTTATTACCACTTCACGCTAGGACGGATCCAGAAAAAGTTTAATTAATGAAAGGTGTAAAAAATTATGAATTATATTATTAAATATGAAAAAAATTAAAATAAATTTATATTTAAAGTGAATAAGTAAATATGTATTCATTATTAAATTATTTAATGAGTTAATATTAATATGCATTATTTTAAATTAAGAATATTATTTTAAATTAATAGTAAATATATTCTTACTTATTAATGAAGTGAAAAAGAATGAAGTAACAAATATTTATATTATATATTAAATGCATAACAATAGTAGTTGTCCTCTACATAATAATTTATAGACAAAATAAAGTTTATATATATATATATATATATATATATATATAATTTTAAAAGGAAAAAAGAGTGAAATTGAAAATGAGAAGAGTTGGTAGGTTTATTATATAAAGATTAAAAATTAATAAAAAAATGAACTAAAATTGTAACATCAATGTATATAAAATCACGAATCACATATCAAATATATATCAAGTATCAACTCTTTTAACTTTTGTACATAAAATATGACAAGAATGTATAATTTTATAAACAAAAAAAAAGGTGTTAAAAGTATAATAATAATAATAATAATAATAATAATAATAATAATAATACATAAAATAAGGTATGCAAGTATAAAATTTTAAATAAGAAAATATCAATATAATAAATATTAACATTAAAGAAGAGCAAAGATAATTATTTATTTATTTTTTAATAAATTATATTATTAGTATTTAAAAGAAAATTTGGTGCAGAGGAATACATACGCTCAGCTCTCCTTAAATCTGTCTCCGTCTGTACGTGAATTCTCTCCTATCACGGTGCCAATTTGTGGTTTTAATACTACATATATCAGGCTAAACCGTTAACCTCAGATGGTTCTAGTAGAAGACTAAGTGTATTGAATGTTGGTGATGAATGTGAGAATAAAGATGACAATAATAATATCCCTTTTCTTACTTGTATGCTTCATTATGACGAGAGAGAATTCGAATATGATGGGATAATATTGATGAGGAGGATGGTGACGATTAAGGGTGGAAATAGGCCAGGCTGCTCGTTAGGGGCCTATGGCCTGGCCTGCCTGAGGCCTGACCTGGCCTAATCTGTTTACTAAACAAGTTAGGCCAAGACTTTTTTAAAAGCTTGTTTAACTAAAAAGGTTAGGCCTCAGGCCATCTAATAGTCCTTTTAAGCCTGACAGAAGCCGACTGACAAAGCCACTGACCTATTTAATTATATATAATATAATATATATTATTATAATAATTATAAATTATAATTATAATTATAAAATTATTATAATATATTAATATATTTTTAATTAAATTTTAATAAAAGTTAATAATTAAAACTTAAATTAGTAAGTTAAAATAGAAATAACATATTTATTAATATATTTAACGTAATATATTTATTAGAATGAAAATAATAAGTTAACACACACCCCTTACTTTTATAGATGCTCACTACTTTCTTACTCTGATCTTTAATCGATGTGGGACTTGAAAGACTAGAGTAAGAAAGTGAGCAACTTGGTATATCTCCAAGTCCCACATCGACCAAAGACTAGAGTAAGAAAGTAGTGAGCATCTATAGAAGTAGAAGGTGGGTGTTAAATTATAACAAAGGCATATTGGCTTTGAGTAGGCCCGTTGACTTATTTCAAGACTTAGACTTGTTAGCTTATATAAAGGCATATTGACTTATTTAAAGATAGGTTTGTTAGCCTATGTAAGACATGTTGACCTAGTTAAAGGTAAGTTTATTAATCTATGTAAAGGCTTGTTGACCTATTTAAAGGTAGGTCTGCTAGCCTATTTAAAGGTCTCATTGCAAAGTAGGCATTTAAATAGGCTTTCAGGTCAGGCTAGGCTTTTAAAAATGTTAGGCCATGCCTTAAAAATCGGCCTATTACAAGCTCACAGGCCAGGCTCAGGCCTTATAATTGGGATACAGGCCAAGCCTGTTTAAGGTAAAGCCTGGCCTGGCCTGGCCTGTTTCCACCCCTAGTGATGATGCCGATCTAGTTTATGTCAAATTGGGTACAGGTGTAAATTCAATTTCTATAGAACATAGTGGTATTTACTCACCCTGTTCTGTTTTACCTCCATCAGATTATTTTCATGTGAATGGTCTAATATTGATGTACTTGAACATCCTCCTAAATTTTATTTGGCTAGATGGGATAAGACATGTGAGTTACACTTAAGGGTCGAGTTTCCCTTCGAAAGAGGATGCCAAGTGATCATTAAAGCTTTATTCTATTCATAGACTATAGAACTTTAGAAATTAAAGGGTCAAAATTACTTTATTTACTACTTTCAGTCCAAATTTTGATAATGGGTGTTAGTGGAAGGTTACAGTGTCAAAGTTGAAAGATCGCGTGGTTCATAAACAAAGGGCAGTGCGGCAAATGCGCTCGACATTCTTAGCCATTAGATTTAGGCAAACACTTCAGTACAATCTCTAAAAAGGGTTGTAATATATTATTTCTTTTGCATCACTCTCAATCACATTTATAGCATAATGAATGAAAATAAATAATGAGAAAATAATATAGTAACGAGCAACCGATTGAGGAAGGAAATGATTTTATTGCATTTTGACCATTGAGAAATGAGGAAGTTTGCATCTTGGTTTCTAACAAAGAAGTGAGGAAGAAAGAAAGAGATCCAACCCTAGTCACCATCTCCCTCGTCTCATCCGTTGTCTAAGAAAATGGGTGAGGAGAGTGTGTGAACCTAAGATAGAGGGCAATATAAGATGCGTTACTATTATGGACTGAGTTCTGAGTTAGCGGAGCAACTCGACTTATTAGAATTGAATCTCAGATATTTATGCATTCTATTAAATAAGTAAATTTACTTATTTGTGAGAAGAATCTCTCACAGAATTTCTCATAAATAAAAAAAATTAATTATATCTCTCATAAATAGGGATATAGTTATAAGAAATAACAATATTACTAGATTCTTATCCTAATTAATAGCATTTAATGCAGATTTAAATATGATTCTTATTATCCAATACGCTCTCATAAATATCACACAAGGTAGCAAAACTATGCAATCTTATTCCAAACACGACCCACCTTTTGCATAGTCTAACTTGAGCGTCAGAGTGCCTTTTGCAGGTACCCACCTCCTCGCACCACCTTCGCAACCACCATGCATCAGAGAAAAATATCTTTGTTAACCTTATTCAGATATTCAACTGAACCCTATTTTAGAACAACTACGAAGAGGTGGTAGAGTTTATGGAGATGGTCTTCGCCGCTGTCGACAACGAGGAACTCACTGTCGAAGAGTGGAGCCTCCTCTCTGTGGCGCATCAACTTGTTAATTATGCAGATGTTTAAGGCTGGAGCTTGTTGCTTTGATGATGGAGCACACCTGAGCCAATGACGAAACAATGCGGCATAGTGGCTATCAATATAGAGGACGAGACTGACTGTCGACAAAGCATCTTTGGTGGTTGTGGACGAGTTCCATGGGTGCTTGGAAACTTCTGGGTTCTGGTTTTGTGGTAAATTTTTAGGAAAAATGAAGCTTGTCGGTAGAAGAATGTGTGTTAGAGTGCCCTATTTCAATATTTAGGGGTGAGATTAGGTGATTGATGGATGAAATTATTTATGGATTCTTTGTTCCTAGTGGTTCGATGAGTTTTGGATGTTGTTTAATGGCTTTGTTTGTGGGAATGATTCAAGGATTTGTTGGGGTTTGTTGCAGTGGTTATGTGTTAGAAGCTCTATATTGGTGTGAGTTTGGATGCAAGAAGCTGTAATAGAATACAACACTACAAAAATGCCTTTACTTAATCATGGACTATATTATTAAACATTAGTTATGAACATTAGGCTCCTGTTTAAGCTAAGATTATACTATTATATACTAATAATGAACATTTGACTCCTGCTTAAGCTAAATTTATACTATAGACACTAATCATGAACGTATTTATAACCCATTCATAATCAAGGGTCCAATACCATTGGTTAGTTTCTAATAGTATAATCTTAGTTAACATTTTAATTATTTAAAAAGTTTATATATGTTCATGTAATTTATCTATGTTGTCCTTTTTCATTCTATTTCATTGATTTTTAATACTATAAGCATAAATGTATTTATAGTAATTATTTTATTTCTTAAATTAAAATAAAATAAAAAATATGCCTGACATTTTAGCTTAAGTTTCCTTAAAAGAATGACACATTAAAATAATATAAGACATTTTGGTGAAGTAATTAGTTGGAGCGTTGGGACTGAATTAGGTACTAAGTAAGTATAGTTGACTACATTGATGACATTGATTGGTCGCAAGAAAGCAAATTTGATTTGAGGGGGTGTGAGCAGGGACGGATCCAGAAAATATTCAGTGAATGGGTCGATTGAAAATCATGAATTATATTATTAAATATAGAAAAAAAATTAAAGTTAACAAATAAAGATGTATTCACCCTTAAATTATTTAGTAGGTTAAAATTAAAATACACTATTTTAAATTAAGAGTAAATACACTCTTATTTGTTCACTTTAAAAGAGTATTTTTCTTTCATTATATAAGAAGATTTATGAATAAAGTAAAAAAGTAAAATAAATAAATATTTATGTTAGATATTAAATGCATCACAATAGTAGTTGTCCTTTACATCATTATTTATAAGCAAAATAAAATTTTTATATATATAGATTTAAAAAAAAGAAAGAGAGTGAAACTAAAAGTGAGAGGAGCTAATAAGTTTATTATATAAAGATTAAAAATTAATAGAAAGATGAGTTTAAATTGTAATATCAATGTATATAAAAAATAATCATGAATTACATGTCAAATACGTATCAAGTATAAACTCTTTTAATTTTATTATTTTTATCTTTGGTATAATTACATTGACCTCTTCTAATATTAGTACTTATAATATTGACACATTTTTTGTTTAAGAAATTACTCATATTTCTCTTACTTTGTATTTTCAATGGAATTTTGTGTAAATATTTATACATAAAGTATGTGAGGTATATGTAATTTTGTAAATAAAGAATAATGTTAGAGTGTAATAACAATATATAAAATTAACAATGTGAGTATAATTTTTAAATAAGAGTGTTAATATAATAAGTATTAATTTTATAAAAAATTAATATAATTATTTTTTTATTTTTTAATAAATTTAAATTTAATTATGAATATTTTAAAGAAAATAATGAGAAAATGGGGGGCCAAGGCCCACGCATGCCCCCCCTTGGATCCTTCTCTGGGTGTGAGTGTAGTTGACTATAATGGCATGTGAAATATTACAATTATTTGAAGAAGATAATAGGAATAAGACTGTAGTTGACTATAATGGTATGTGAAGTTGACTACAATTATTTTTTACCCTCTGGCTAGAAAAAATTACGCATAAGTAATGAAAGATTACTTTGAGAGAAAAAAGTTACCCAATTTCATGAAATTGTTACAGGTCTAGTGAGAGAAGTTATAGGAGGATGAGCTGAAGTTACAAGATTTTTTAGTTTTGTTATCCTTTGATTGAAAAAAGTTATACCTAAGTCACGAAAAATTACTTTGAGAGGAAGAAATTAACTCAATTCATGAAATTATTACAAGTTTGGAGAGAAAGGTTACAGGAGGATTGACTGAAGTTATGAGAATTTTGAGTTTTGTTAACCATTTTATAGGAAAAGTTACACCCAAGTCATGAAAATTACATTTGGGTGGGAGAAATTACCCCAATCGATGAAAATGTAACAAGTTTGAGGTGAAAAGTTACAGAAAGATGGCCTGAAGTTACGAAGTTTTTGAGTTTTGTTACCCACTTTATGGAAAAAGTTACGCCCAAATTACGAAAAAAATACTTTGGGTGAAAGAAGTTACCCCAACTCATGAAAATGTTAGAATGTTAGGGCAAAAAGTTATTAGAGGTTGACCTACACTTATGACGATTTTGGGTTTTATCATCCAATTCATGGGAAAAGTTACGCTCAAGTCAAGAAAAACTACATTGGGAGGGTGAAGTTACCCCAATGCAAGAAATTGTTATAAGGTTGGGGCAAAAAGTTACTGAATGATGACCTAAAATTACGAAGATTTTGGGTTTTGTTACCCAATTCATAGAAAAAGTTATGCACAAGTCAACAAAAATTACTTTGAGATGATGAAGTTACCTCAACTAAAGAAAATGTTAAATGGTTGGGGCAAATAGATACTAGAGGATGGCCTGAAGTTATGAGATTTTTGAATTTTGTTACCCAATTCATGGAAAAATTTACATCTAAGTCAAGAAAAATTACTTTGGGAGGATGAAATTATCCCAACCGATGAAAATATTACAAGGTTGGAGCATAAAGTTACTGAAGAAAGGCCTAAATTCAAGGATTTTGGGTTTTGTTACCCAATTCATGGGAAAAGTTACGTCCAAATCAAGAAAAATTACTTTAGGATGATGAAATTACCCTAATCCAAAAAAAATGTTACAAGATTGAGACAAAAAGTTACTTGAGGATGACCTAAAGCTAAGAGGATTTTGGGTTTTGTTACCAAATTCGTAGGGAAAGTTATACCTAAGTCTAGAAAAATTAATTTAAGAGGAAGAAGTTACATCAATCCATGAAAATGTTACAATAATGAGGCAAAAAGTTACTAGAAGATGGCATAATGTTATGAGGATTTTGGGTTTTGTTATCCAATTTATAGGAAAAGTTACTCCCAAATCAAGAAAAATTACTTTGGAGGATGAAGTTACCCTATCCCAAGAAAATGTTACAAGGTTGGGGCAAAAAATTACTAGAAGATAGTCTAAAATTATGAGGATTTTGGGTTTTGTTACTCAATTCATGAGAAAAGTTACACCAAAGTCAAGAAAAATCATTTGGGGTGGGTGAAGTTACCCCAACCCAAGAAAATGTTATAAGGTTGGGGCAAAAAGTTATAGGAGGATGGCCCTGAAGTTACGAGTTTTTGAGTTTTGTTACCCACTTTATGAGATATATTATGTCCAAGTCACGAAAAATTACTTTGGGTGGAAGAAGTTACCCCGAATCATAAAAATGTTACAAGCTTGGGGCAAAAGGTTATATAAGGATGACTTAAAGTTATGAGATTTTTGGATTTTGTTACCCTCTAGTCAGGAAATATTGCACCCAAGTCACGAAAGATTACTTCGGGAGGAAGGGCCCAATGTTTTTTATTAGTGTCTAATATTATAATCCTTTCTTTAGCAAAGGCCTAATGTTCATGATTAATGTCTAACAGTATAATATAATATTTGAGCAATGGCTCAATGTTTGATATTAGCATCTAATATTCCAATCTTAGCATAGGTAAGGGCTCAATATTCATTATTAGTGTCTAATAGTATAATCTCAGCTTAAGCAGAGGCACAATATTCATGATTAATGTCTAATAGTATAATCTATACTTAAATAAGGACTTAATGTTTGTGGTTAGTGTTTAATAGTATAATTCATGCTTAAGCAAGAGCCCAATGTTCATGATTAGTGTTTAATAGTATAATCTTAGCTTAAGCAGAGGTCCAATATTCATGATTAATATCTAATAATATAATCTATACTTAAATAATGACTTAATGTTCGTGATTAATATTTAATAGTATAATTCATGCTTAAGCAATGGCCCAGTGTTTAATATCAGTGTCTAATAGTATAATCTTAGCTTAAGTAAGGACCCAATATTTATTATTAGTGTCTAATAGTATAATATTAATTTAAGTAAGGGTTCAATGTTCATGATTAATGTATAATAATATAATTGATACTTAAGTAAGGGCCTAATTTTTATGATTGGTGTCTAATTATATAATTTGTGCTTAAATAGGAGCCTAACGATCTAGATTAGTGTCTAATAGTATACTATTAATTATTATTTTTATTATTTAAAAATTTCATATATGTTTGAGTAATTTATTTTTGTTTGAATGTAATTTATCTATATTGTCCTTTTATTTTTATTCCTTTATTTTTTAATTATACTATAAGCATGAATGTAAATATAATAATTATTTTACTTCTTTTATTAATTTAAAATAAAAAATATGCATGACATTTTAGTTTGAGTTTAAAATAATGGCCCCATTAAAATAATATAATCCATTTTGATGAGGTAATTGGTTGGAGCATTGAAATTGATTTAGGTATTAACCGAGTGTAGTTGACTACATTATTGATATTGATTGGTGTCAAGAAAGCGGAATTGATTTAAAGGAGGATGTGAGTGTAGTTGGCTACACTAGTCCATGATATATTATAATCATTTGAAGAATATAATAGGAATGTGAGTGTAGCTGACTACAATGACATATGTAGTTGACTATGATGTATACATTATTTATATCGATTTGGATTGGACTTGTTACATTATGATAACTGAACCATTCCAAATTATTTTAAATTGATTTGCATTAGTTTGGTTTAATTGGTTATTTACCAAACAAAAATTTAGGCCTAAAATTTTGTGAATTAAAACTAATTTAACCTAATAAAAAGTATTAAACACGAAATAATTAGTGAGTCATATTATAACAAAATTTGTATCTTTTTTTCTCATAACATAGTCCTATTATCTTAATAAGTAACATGAAAGAATACTCATCCATTAAAATTACTTTGTTACGCATTAAATTAACTCAATTACTTCTAGACCAACCTCTCTCATTCCTTTGCATACAATCTTCAAAGTTTTTGCAGGGACTAATTTGCAAATTCTTAAAATTCAAAAATGTTTATTTGCAAATACCAAAAAACTTATTTTCTCTTACTTTTACTAGAATTTCTCTTTCCAAAACATATAACCTTTGTTTACTCGTGCTCTTTATATGATAATTTATGTTACTTGCCAACTTTTTATCACTATCAACTACTAGTTGAGAATGAATTCAAAAAAGGTTGTAACCTACCTTAAAAAAAAAATTGTGTCAGTGTCTAAGCCTCAAATTCAATATGATTCATTGAAATATGTGAACTATAATATTAACAAATAAAATATAAAAATTAAATTAAACAAGCGCAACTAAAATTGCTCAACCATTTATTAGCATTGTCAAAAAAATAAAAAATCGCGGTACTTGGGCAATTAAGATACTTGGTGGGTGTACACGTGTTTCTCAATCCATGTCTCAGGATCATCATCAGTTAACATGTGGCAACATTGCACATGCATTCAAGAAATAATGTGTTAATCAAGATAAAAACCATATTTGCCATAATTCAAATAACAAACAAGTGATTTCAATATAAGGTTTCCTACTAGGAGTGGCTTGGAGAACAAAAAGCTATCAAACTTTTGTATGGTGACTGGGAATTTGAAAGAGTTCTTACATTGTTATCTATATGGATTGCTGGTATGCTACCAGTTAGTTAGATAAATAACGTATCTTGCTACCACAATATATGACCCTGATCTCCATACACAATATAATTGGATGAGACTCGCAAAATTGAGTGGATCTAAGTCCTCTTATTCCACATGTCAAAGTGAACTCGATAAGAAATCAAAATTTCCATTAGACTTGGGGGGGTTAAGCTATTACACGTACTTGAAAACATATAAGAACACAGCTCATTGATGTAAAGCAAAACCAGGTAAGACCAAAAGAACATCACAATTACATACGGCTTTCCAATTTTACAGACTAATTAAATCCTCCACCTATTATCAACTCGTGCTTTCTTTGGCGCGGATCCAGCTTGTGGATGCTCGCCACTGGATCGAATCTGTGGATGAGAAGAAGAAATTGTTTCAAAGTTCAACATATAAAAGATTCTAAAACATATTATGCAGTAGGATACATCACCTTATCAAGCTTATCCCGTACAAACCTCACTGTTTGATTCATGGAATGGGAAGCAAAATAATCCTGTTCATAGAACATGCTAGTAACTTAGTATGAGGTAATAGATGAAAAACAAGCATCCTTTCTTCTTTGCATTTAACATCCTAGTTAGAATAGTCAAATAAATACAAAATAGAAACCTTTTAATGAAAAGTAGAATTTTTTCAATTCTCAATGTATTAAATACTCTACTTTTCATTAAGAGTGTGTTTTGAATGTAAAAAAAATAAAAAATAATTTGATTTGTAAATCAAATCTAATTAAATCTTGTGTTAGAAATGTTAAAAATTAAGAAATAATTTAATTTTTAAAATTCCATGGATTTCATTTTTTTGTTTTAAAAATTCCATTAAATTTGATAAAATTTGTTAAGATTTAATTTGATTTGAAATAAATAAACTATTTTACCCTTCGTAACTATCTCTAACTACCTCTCATAAGAGTTAAAATGTAAAATAATAAAATTAAATCAAATCAATTCTCATTTTAATGAATTCTAAACACAAAATTTGATTTCTAAATCAATTCAAATCGTTTTTTTAAAGTTCCAAACATAATTTAATTTCTAAATCAAATCAAATTATTTTTCATTTTTATTCATTCCAAACACAACCTAAAAGCTTTCTCTTTTGGATTCTTAACAAACAATGGCACTTGTTAGCAAAACCCTTTAAAAAATATATATTGAATATAGCATTTTACCAATTGGTCCTCTGAGACAAGGTTAATAGAGATAATAAACTAGATTAACTTCAGAAAGCCCAAACAAAATTCTAGCAAGTTGCAACATGCACTGCAAGGAAGAATTGTGTTCATCCCCCCACCCAAAATATTTCCCTAAATTCAAAGGTGTAAGTGAGTAGAATAGGGTAAATACTTAATGTGTGTATAACAAAGAAGCAACAAACCTCATTTGATGAAACCATTCTCGTTGGAAGATTAACATTGTTTGGCCTTCCCTCAGATTCTACATCCCTATCAGGAAAGAGAATCAATTATAAATGTTGCCTCAGCTTCAACTGGAAGCATGGAACTGCAAACAGCCAATAAGTTAAGGACCTAAATTTTTTTATAAGCGGCTGGTTTTTGAGGAAATGGCAACTGCTTCACTTTTAATCAGAGGGCCAGAGCTTGAAGTTGTAGTCTCTTTGGATCTTCTAGCTGATATAAGGGGGGGGGGGGGGGGGGGGGGGACATGCACAAGTTGATAAAAATGTCATTATAGCAATTCATGTAACAAGCATTTGTGTCTCCTGTATAAAATGCCTAAAGTTTATAGTGTAACTATTATAGGCTTTAACTTACGGTTCAAACGTGTTAAAACCTCTCTTCTTTTTCCCTCTAATTTATCCTTTGTATCTGAGAGACTCTCAAAATGGGGAGCATATGAAACCTGCAGTCGGTTCCCGAAGAAAACAGAATCATCCAATTTTCTTTTCGCAAACCTGAAAATTATAGATGGTAAGTACTCAACTTCTCAAAGATAACATATCCTAAACTCAAATTTATAACTGATATTACTTCTTCTGGCAACGTAAGACATTGACAAAAGAATGATATGAAGTAATTTATCTTCAGGAACCTGGCATTGCTGAAAAGGCGGAAATTGATCCAATAGACATCAGTGAATAGCTCGCAGTCCTCTGCATCCATTGGCTTACACCTGAAGAGAAAAAGATTCAAATAAAAGTCATGAAGCAAGATTGACAGTGAAGAAGAAGAAAAAAAAAAAAAAAAAGACGGAAGAAGCAATTTGGAAAGTTATGAATTTACTCCTCAACTTCTCCATAGGATGAAAATGTAACACCCCAAATTTTAGACTATGTTACGGTAACGACAGAATTTTACTGTTTAGTATTTTCTGTGTGATATAAAAATAATTTGATTGTTCCAATATTATTTTTGATCGTTTTGTGTGATTTGCTCCAAGTAAGAAAAATAATAATTTCCGGGTCAGAGAAATTCTTATCTGATTTATTTGGAGATGGGAGATCTTACTAAACCCGAATCTGAGAGACACAGAAAAGAATCTTTTAATTTTTAGAATTTATCTGTGAAATAAAAATATTTCACTCATAAATATCTGCTATTTTATTTATAATAGCTTCTGCTATAAATTATTAGACCCAATATATTTTAATTGACAGAAAATGTACTTAGAATATTTTCTATAATCTAAATTAGAATGAATCAATAGGAATCAATCAAAAACAATGACTAGACCTTTTCTAACCAATAGGAATTGGTCAAATAAAATAGCATAGACTTTATTGTGAACCATTGGATGAAAAGCTTGATTAAGATGTTTTTTATCATAACCTTTGATCAGATCAATGGTGTGAGAACAATCCTGATAAAATCACTAAATGATATCCACCTTAGATTAAATCAATGTATAGGAAATGAAGTTAATTTCAATGGTTAGGATTTAGTCAATAATAATGGCTTGACTAATTACTAAGTAGCTAACTAAACCTAATTTAGTTATCTTAATTGCTTAATTAAGAAACTAAGTGAGAAAAGGAAAGAAAAATGACTTAGTGTTCTTGGGAATTTTGAGAGAAAATAAAACTAAGTCTTTAGGTGAGAGAAAAGTGAATAATGAGAGTGAAAATGAAGAGGTGCTGCCGTGAGTGAATGTGTAAGGAAATTAGGAGATTAGCTTGAACCCAAAATATCACAATTTGTATTCACATTGAGAGCACATGGCCTAGGTCACCACTTGGTCATGCAATGGTCACGTAGATAAACCTAGAACATTATGAAACATGATAAATTGGCCCTCTTGGCCGTGGGACACTAGGGGGTTTAGGGACTTAGTTTGACTTCAATTAAAGCTTAATTACATGTTAATTAGATGGTTAGTTATTTAGATTAGGTTTCCTAATTACACTTAATTAACTATCTAACTAATTAAGTAGATCATAGCATATGTCATGCTTAGTCATGATTTCTAGATGAAATTAGGATATCTAATTAATAACTAGATTATAACTAATTAGTAATTAAGTTAGTTCACTTAATTTCTTAATTAAGCAATTAAGATAACTAAATTAGATTTAGTTAGCTACTTAATAATTAGTCAAGCCACTATTATTGACTAAATCCTAACCATTGAAATTAACTTCATTTCCTATCTATTGATTTAATCTAAGGTGGATATCACTTAGTGACTTTATCAGGATTGTTCTCACACCATTGATCTGATCAATGGTTATGATAAAAAACATCTTAATCAAGCTTTTCATCCAATGGTCCACAATAAAGTCTATGCCACTTTATTTGACCAATTCCTATTGGTTAGAAAAGGTCCAGCCATCGTTTTTGACTGATTCCTATTGGTTCATTCTAATTTAGGTTATAGAAAATATTCTAAGTACATTTTCTATCAATTAAAATATATCAAGTCCAATAATTTATAACAGAAGCTGTTATAAATAAAACAGTAGATATTTATCAGTGAAATATTTTTATTTCACAGATAAATTTTAAAAATTAAAACATTCTTTTTTGTGTCTCTCAGATTCGGATTTAATAAGATCTCTCGTCTCCGAATAAATCAGATAAAAAATTTTCCGGCCCGAAAATTAGTATTTTCCTAACTCGGAGCAAATCACACAAAACGATCAAAAATAATATCGAAACAGTCAAATTATTTTTATATCACACAAAAAACACTAAACAGTGAAATTCTGTCGTTACCGTAACATAGTCTAAAATTTGGGATGTTATAGAGCAAATCATCTCCACAACCCAATGTTGGAACATTCTTCACAGTCAAATATCTGCACTCTCCAAATCAAATAACAAAATAAGCTCACAACCATTAAAAAAGGAAGAAAAAAAATCTTAGAAATAGGAAATTGATATATGGAAAAAGATTGAATTAAGTACGGATACGCTACCAATTTCAGAAATAGGAAATTGATATACGGAAAAAGATTGATATGGAAATTGCTATATGGAATTCATATAGCAATTTCCATATTACCTCATACTCGTACAAGTATCAAATTTGATACCTGTGCAACATAGCAATTTCCATATAGCAAGTATCTAATGAGTATCGGTATCGGATATAAATATGATATGGATACGCTACCAATTTTAGAGTATCCATGCATAGGGAATTAAACTGATGACAGTTTTCATGTAATCCTTTTGCTGTTGAATAATAGTTCTAAGTTTTTGACCAAAAATGAAAATTAAACTGATCACAGAATCTGTTTGATAGGTAAATTGGAAAAAGAAAATAAAAAAAATAGGTCCAGTAGAAAAGAATTAGAACGGCATGAAAGAGAAATTGACCTGGATTCGTCGCAGACGGTGTAGACTCGAACTGCAGGGGGCTCATCTTTATAACGAGGCATCTCAAAATGACTGCTTGGCAGGAAGAAGAACAATCAGTTATTCAGTTAGATCATGATTTGCGATTGGATATCCCTGTTTCCCACCTTAGCGACTGTTGTTAGTTAAAGGAGGATGATTCACTTCCTTTCCTTGTTTCCACACACACAGCTAAGGCTGCTAACAACTACACACGCAGATAAACTTGAGTTCAAGCTAATGAATGTTCAATACTAGAAAAAGCATTAAAATGTGAAACTTTATTTCCAAATGCAAAAGCAAGAAATAAAATTGTTTAAGAACAATGTTGTCAGTGGCAGAAGCACGACAACATGTCAAGAAAACATAAAATATACTACAAAGACATGGAAAATACAAAATTAAAAAAAAAAATCTAACAACTCAAATCAAGAACATAACTGAAATATTTTGCAGCAAATCAAAGTTACAAAACATCACAAACTCAAATATATAAATTCATTACGATAGATGTAGGAGTTAACATGGTGGCAGACCTAGTTAAGTTGGCCAAATGGTATGTTATACTTATGGCTGACTAGAATACTTCTAAACAAGTGTAAGCAGAAGCAAAGAGCAGTCCCTAACCTCAAAGCTCAGGTTAGAGTAAGAGTTTATACTCCGAGTAGTAAGGAGGCAGCTTAGACTCCCGATCTTATACAAGGTAAGAACATAGTTAAAGATGATCTCTAAGTTGTAGTGTATGGTTCAGGAGTATCTCACTCCTTGATTTCATATGAGTATGTAAAGAGATTTGATTTATCTATGTTTGAGTTTCCCCATGTTTTATCCTTGTCTATACCAACAGGAAAGCTAGTCACAACTTCCTTAGTAAGTTTAGATTGTTGTGCAAAGTTAGAAGATAAGATTTCCTTCGTGAATCTTATCAGCTTATCTCTTCTTAACATGGACGTTAGACTAGGCATGGTTATGGTTGCTAGTAAACCATGTTGTTGGAATATATCAGATAGGACATTAAGGTCTATATCTAATGATTCTTTTGTGCCTATTTCTTTAGAATCTATGTTTTGAGAGTTAAACAAGTGAACAACTTCTGAGTAAAGGGGATTTAAGGATATATTTTCCTTTTCTCCTCGTATGTGGAAGTTAAGCAAGTCTTAAGGAATATATATGTGATGAAAAGACATCCAAAAGTATTTCCTAGAAAGATAAAAGAGTTACCACCTAAGAGAGAAGCAGAACTCTATAGGCATGGTACAAGTTAAGTTAGTAGATGGTTTTGAGATTCAATAAGTTTTCTTACAGAATAAGAACTTTGAGGTGTTCAGTTATCATACGAGTTTGCAACACTTGTTTGATTAGAAAAAGATGAACATGAGACAGAGATGATGGATGGAATGCTAAGCAGAACTTGGTAATGATGAAAGGATCATAACTTTGAGTTACAGTATCATCCAATTAAAGTCAATGCAGTGGCTAATGCACTAAGTAGAAAACTCTTACATGTGTCCTCGATGATGGTCCAAGAGAGTGAACTTCTTGAGAGATTCATGAATTTGAGTCTAGCGGTGACTATAATGCCACATAGTCTCATAGTGAGCAAAGTGGGTATAGTAGATGACTTAAGGACTTAGATTTTAGAAATAAAAAGGAGAATGAAGCTCTAAGGGACATTAGTGAGTAGATCTTCTTAGGAACCCAAAAGGATTTTGTTATGACTAAGGATGGAATAATAAAGTTTAGAGACAGAATTTGTATTTCAAGAAAGTCAAAAATCAAGAAAGGGATTCTAGAGGAAGCTCACAAGAGAAAGTATACCATTCATCTTGAGGCTACTAAAATGTATCAAGATCTTCGAATAATGTTTTAGTGGCCTAGCATGAAAAAGAACATAGTAGAGTATGTGTTCAGGTGCCATTTGACCAGAAGATAGTATAGAGTTAAACTGGCACTGAAGGAGTTTTTGGGAATTGGAGTCCCATATTAAGCAAGATTACCCAGGGTTGTTGTATGAGGAAAGCAATTTTGGAGACAAAATTTTTAAAAAAGGAAGGGAGAAATGTAACACCCTCAGTAACATGTTAAGCTTGTAAATGGTTACAGAGATAGCCTAATACTTGCTTGACATGTCGGTTCAGTTTTGTGACAAACTGAGTTAGTTTAGGCACTTTGTTGCAACACAGAAGATTAAAAGTAGCCTAAAATAACTCAGAAAATGGCTTTAAAGGCTAAACTGAGGGAAACAGGTATGAATAACTTATTTCTAGGTCATAAATGAACTAAGTAAGATGCAGTGAAAATTTGAGGATAATCAGAGTTAGTTTGGTATTTGTAAACATATTAGTTGTGTGTTTTAATACCGGATTGACTAGTAACAGATATTAAAAAATAAGATAAAGGTGAAACAATAATTTAGATGAATCCTAATATTTATTTTAAAATTGTTGGAAGCAATCCAAGATATGTATGATAGGGCTAAAACTAGTATGAGAACATAAGGTGGGGTCACAAAATATTTTCCTATAACTATAGGACTGCACCAAGGGTCAACTTTGAGTCCATATCTTTTTATCTTGGTCTTGGATGTGTAGGCCTACCTATGCTAATTAGATTAGAGAGTTTCTTACTACTTTTGACTACAAACTGTACCCTCTATGTGATCAAGAGAATTGGCCAGGAGAGATAACTTTTAAACTCTTAGGAACACCCTATGAATTAGATATTCACTAGTTTAGCGCCATCTTTGGCTTTCTTGTGGGGCACAATCATATTCCCCTTGACTTCCGTCAGGAGCATGCTTGGTATGATTTGACTGTTGCAGATCCTAATAGTTATGCGCCCAAATCTTCTAAGGCTTCCAAGCTCCAATCCCCTAGCCTCATACATACAAAAGTGATTCACAAATACAATTTGTGTAAGGGGGGAAAGCTAGGGGACCCTCAGTAGGCCCGAGTTTTTTTTCATTCACTGCATGGTACATGGGGAAAAAGTGAATGGGGGTTATTGGCTTTGTAATCAATTCAAGCATATAAAGGGTCCCCTAGAGCTGGACGAATATTACTTGGGAGGTTACATCACTGCTATTGCAGAACAATGTGGAGTTGAGCTGGACTTGTTGGAGGAGGATCCTATAAAGGGTCCTAGTGCTATTGATGGGCCTATTTTGGTAGCCATGGGCATGTGCGTGAACCAGAATGGTGCTTTCCACTTGGTTGGTACAGATGGTAATGTCCTACATAGGAGAGCTCCGATACCCAAGCCACAGGAGCATGTTGCAGCATTAGTGCCTCTGGAGTATGTTCCCCCTTTTGCAGCAGATGCAGAGCCATCCACTAGAGCTGCTTCATATGATGAGGTCATGGCCCGTATTGATAGACTGGAGCTGGATCAGGCTACCTGATTCCAGCGCTAGGAGGATCGATTCCAACAGTTAGAGGAATTCAATACCAGGCAGATGGATACCATAAATGGCAAGCTGGATGCTTTGCTTCAGAGGCCATTTTATTCCCCACCCCCATCTTGATTTATTACCCTTGCTGTTTTAGATAATGCTTTGGATCTGACTGTTGGTATTTTGGCATTGTAATTGGATCTTATTTTGGCTGGTTATGGATTCAATTTCCTTATTGATGTCTTTGACTATGCACTATTGGTTTACTTGAGTTTATTTTCTCTAATATGTTTATGCCTTGACATTAGGGACAATGTCTACTTTAAGTGTGGGGGGTAATGATCTTAGTTGAATATATGGTGCATGTCTCTCCAATGTGATTTATAGTGATTTGAGTGGTGAGCAAAAGATCCATTTTTTAAATAAATAAAAAAATCTGATAAGTTTTTAAGCTTGAAAGTGTAGACTTTCTTGCTTTCAAATCTGTCAAGTGAGGTTTTAAAAGTTTGAAGGGTTAATTCAAATGTGATAAATTGAGACCTAGTGAGATTTTGAGCCTTGATGTGAATGGCTAATATTATGTCATCTTTGTTTTTTTGTTGTGTGATTCCACTCATGACTATATGTCCTTCGGAACTTGTCTTGACTCTTTTTTTTTAAGCTACAAATGACCACTGCACACATTTGAAATGACAAAGGCATTTCTTTCAAATAGCTATTGGCCAAATAGTCATCCTTGCATTTTTATCCATTGTTTACCCCTTTGAGCCTAATTGACATTTTCTTCCTTTCCTTCTATCATAGCTCAATACAAGCCTAAAAACGAAAAACCATTATGCTACCCTAACTTAAGGAGTAAAAGAGCTTAGTAATTGTGTTGGGAATTAGTCTTGAATAAGTGTTGGGGAATTTAATAATGTGTTTGCCTAGTTATATATATATATATATATATTGGCAAATATTAAAATGCTAAGATGTGATGCAAGGTACAAAAAAAAAATCAAAAGTGAAAAAGAAAGAAATAAAGAAGAAAAGGAAAATTTTGATTGTTTTATGGAGAAAGGCAAGAAAAGGGAAATGATACAAAAAGAGAATTGAGGTTGAAAAGTGCTAGGGTAATTTTTATTGTAATGATTGAATATATTCCTTTTTGTTCTTCTATTTCCTATGGTCTAACTTTGCTCATCGTTGGTGTATCCTACCTTAACCCTGACCCTATTACAACCTAATTAAAGACCTTTTGATCTTTGTATGCATGTGACCTAGGTGGTAGAGAAGTAGAGACTTGCCAAACTTATGGTAGGGCATGTTTTCATGAGTGGGTTGAGAGTAAATACAAGCCCTAAACACTTGAGTGAAAGAGTATATCTGTGAGGATCTATCATTTTGATTTAACCCTGATATTTGATTGACCTTACTTGCTGGTTTGGATTGTCAAGGGAAAAAAATTCTGATTGCTTAGATTCCTTAAAAAAACTAAGGTGTGTAAGTCTTTGCCCATTGTTCTGCACTTTCATTACTTCTTGGGAAACATGTGCTTAATTGTATATTTTTGCCCAGGAGCGCAAAAGGCTAAGTGTGGGGGTATTTGATTTGTCGATTATTTCTACATCTTAAGTGTCTTATGTTTGATCTAATTGGACTCCATATGTGCTTAATTGTTAACATTTAGCTAAGTTTTAGATATGAAGCTTAATCTGGTCCTTATATGATCTTCTCTCCTTGCTTCTAAGAGGTGATGCTGATCTCCTTGAGTCTTTAGCTTTCTCCTCAAGTGGATAGCAAGCTTGATTTGATGTTAATGGACTCCATCACTCAAAGATCTCCTGAAAAGCACAATTCAATTATGAGCGCTTATAATCACACTTAAGCATAGTTTCACAATAAGGACCCGATTAAGTTTCATATCTAGAAACTTAGCTAAATATTAACAATTAAGCACATATGGAGTCCAATTAGATCAAACATAAGACACTTAAGATGTAGAAATAATCGACAGATCAAGAATGAACAAAATTCTTCCTTGCAATGAATGTTGCAACTTGCTAGAATTTTGTTTGGGCATTGTGAAGGTAATCTAGTTTATTATCTTTATTAACCTTGTCTCAGAGGACCAATAGGTAAAAACCTATATTCAGTATATTCTTTAAAGGAAGCTAACAAGTGCCATTGTTAAGAATCCAAAAGAGAAAGATTTTAATGAAAAGTAGAGTATTTAATACATTGAGAATTGAAAAAACTCTACTTTTCATTAAAAGCTTCCTATTTTGTATTCCTTAACAAGTGCCTAGGAAAACCCATTGTTAAATTTTCAGCTATGATGATTCCCAAGATGGAAATTCATTTTTCACAGTTGCAATCTTTGTTGCAATCTGTTAGGACCTGGATTGGAGGATCTGATATTATAGTTTCCCATGTTATTAGACTATTTATCTTGCTTTAACTAGGATGTTAAATGCAAAGAAGAAGGGATGCTTGCTTTTCATCTATTACCTCATACTAAGTTACTAACATGTTCTACGAACAGGATTATTTTGCTTCCCATTCCATGAATCAGACAGTGAGGTTTGTCCGGGATAAGCTTGATAAGGTGATGTATCCTACTGCATAATATGTTTTGGAATCTTTCATATGTTGAACTTTGAAACAATTTCTTCTTCTCATCCAGATTTGATCCAGTGGCGAGCATCCATAAGCTGGATCTGCAGCAAAGAAAGCACGAGTAAGTCTGTAAAATTGGAAAGTCGTATGCAATTGTGATGTTCTTTTGGTCTCACCTGGTTTTGCTTTACATCAATGAGCTGTGTTCTTATATGTTTTCAAGTACGTGTAATAGCTCAATCCCCAAGTCTAACGGAAATTTTGATTTCATATCGAGTTCACTTCGACATGTGGAATATGAGGCCTTAGATCCACTCAATTTGCAAGTCTCATCCAATTATATTGTGTATGGAGGTCAAGGTCATATATTGTGGTAGCAAAATATGTTATTTATCTAACTAACTGGTAGCATACCAGCAATCCATATAGGTAACAGTGCAAGAACTCTATCAAATTCCCAGTCACCATACAAAAGTTTGATAGCTTTTTGTTGTCCAAGCCACTCCTTGTAGGAAACCTTATATTGAAATCACTTGTTTGTTATTTGAATTATGGCAAATATGGTTTTCATCTTGATTAACACTCATTATTTCTTGAATACATGTGCAATGTTGCCACAGGTTAACTGATGATGATCCCGTCATAGGGGTGGGCACGATTCGGTTCGGCATGTAAAACCGAACTGAATCGGTAAAGCGGTTCGATTTAAGAACCAAATCGGTTCTCTTTTGAGGCCAAACCAGTTTTGGTTTGGTGAACCGATTTTGAACCGGTTCAGAACCAGTTCAAATCAATTTGGGTTTTAGAACCAGTTCAAACCGGTTTGGGTTTCAGAACCGGTTCAAATCGATTTGGGTTTCAGAACCAGTTGGGTTTCAGAACCACTAAACCAGTTCAGGTTCAAAACCAGTTCTGAACTAATTAACTGGTTTTCTACTGAACCAGTTCAAAAAACCAGTTCAAAACTGATTTTTCCATGAAACCAGTTTAAAACCAGATCAGAACTGGTTTTTCCAAAGAACCAGTTCATAAAACTGGTACTGAACTGGTTTTTGCATGAAACCAGTTTAGAAAACTGGTTTAAAAACCAGTTCAGCATCTCTTCATAAGCATACTTATATAATATCACACAAAACATTCATGGATATAATAGATATCAGTCTAAAGCCCAACCAATACAAACACCTTAATTAGAACAAAATATCAGGTCTCAAACCAATAAAGAAAAACATACTTATATAAACTCACTATGTGACACAAGTTTAAAAATAACCAAAAAAAAAAAAGCAAGCTGAATTATACGGCCAACTATCTCCATTTAGCATGATAATATAAATTATAAGCACCAGAAGCCAATAATTGAATGAAATTATATATCTTAAAACACCAAAACAGAGCCAGTAAACCATGCATATTTACCATTTCTACTACTAAGTTCCAAAACTGGTTAAAGTAAAACACATCTAAACTAAAGGACAAATAAAAATAGCTTAAAGTTATGATTAGTTACTCTAAAGACTAATTATCACTTATATAATTCAAGTATATTTATACATAACTGCAGAAGTATGTGTGATGGCGGATGAGGTGCTGCTGTGAGTGTGTGTTTATGGGTAGTGATGAGTGCAGTAGTGGTGTTATTCAAGGTGAACTAGGTGCTGCTTTGGTGCAGGGACATTGCAAGTTTGAATGAGTCAAGTAAGGACATTTTGAAAATCTAATCACACAGAACAGGCAGTACAAACACCATTATATCCTAGACTTATAAAAAAATCTCAAACAAACTGCTCCTAGTTCTTGAAACAACAAAACCAACAATATTTATCAAGTGAGAAACTACGTTGCACGGGTACGGGTACAGTACTGGTACCCGGTACGGATACGGGTACGGGATACGAAAATTTTTAAAAAACTAGGGTACAAGTACGTCATATATATATATATATATATATATATATATATATATATATATATATGTATAATAAACTAAAATTTCACGCAATAAAATATGACAACCTAGCATAAAAATTAAAACACACAAATTTCAACATAAAACATAGAAAAGAACTTAAATTATTCAACCAAGACAACATCCACAATAAGAAATTACAATACTTAAGTTGTTCAACGTGACAACTTCTAAAGATGATTACAAAAATCAAACTCCAACAGTCTCAATTTCATCATTTCCTTGCCCATCATCAGTGAAAAGAACAGCCTCCAAATCTGGTTCATCAAGAGAGAGACTAGCAACTTCAAGAATCCCAACCCCTTCAAATGGATCCCATTCATCTCCACCAATATCTCACATTTTAGTCTCACCCTCATTATAGTTCTCATTCTTCCTTGAGAGGAGACGAAAATTTGTGTGGACAAAAACTAAATCTTCAACTCTCTTGGGATTTAGCCTATTCCTTTTCATGGAGTGGATAAAGGAATATGTGCTCCAATTCCTTTCACAACAAGAGGAATAGGAAGGTTGTGAAAGGAGCTTCAAGGCAATGGTTTGAAGTTTGGGGATTGAAGCTCCATATATGACCCACCATTCCTTTGGTGTCAAGTTCCACCTATCTTGCAAGCAATCAAATTGGCTAAGCTCTTCACCACTTGAGAATTTAACAAACTCTAAAGTGACCTCTCGCCTTTTTTGAGAATCCGGAAAGTAATCCTTCAGGCATTTGTTTCTCCCCACACAAATCTCATTGTCCTTATGTGGGGGGACTCGTTTTGGAGCTTCCTCAAGCCATTGTCTACAATAATACCTATTATACAAAATATAAATTGTGATTACTATATATAATACAAAAACCAAAGTACATCTCTTAGATGAAAAAGTAAAAGAACTTGGAACTTGAAAGTTAATTAAATTTACCTAGGATTAAGTGAATGAGCCAAGCAATGAAGAGGTGTGCAACTTTTATTCCATCTAGAAATTAAGATGTCATACACACTCCCTAGAAGGATGAATGTTGATTCAACTCTTTTTCCTCATGTTGATAGATGGCTAGCTTCACTTGCACAATCATACAATCTCATTTCTCATAAATCAAATGAAGGTTTGGCTTATCGGTGTCACAAGAACGAAGCATTTCATAGATGGGCTTTGTAAAGCTTAGAATATAATCAACTTTATCCCACCAAAGGTCATTCAAAATTGTTTCTTTCACAGAGGCAGCCTTTTGAACATCATCTTCTCTATAGTGAGACCATTCTTCACTAACGACCATAGATTGGAGACCATGCTTAATAGTTCTAAACCTTTTAAGCATTACAATGACGGAGGCAAATCTAGTCTCAACAATAGAACGTAGCTTCAGATGCACAAATTGATTATACATGGCTAGCCTCATGGAATGATTCATGATAAAATTCTTAATGAAAAAGGTATCATCAGCAACAGCAGTAATCCAATGACACTCAACATAAACACTCTCATTATTTGGATTATTTTTAGGAGCACAAATATTTTTCAAAGCAAGGTTCAAGGTGTGCACCACACACGGTGACCAAAAGATATGAGGATGAATGGATTCAACAATTGCTCCAACAGCCTTGCAAACAGGTGCATTATCAGTAACGATTTGCACCACATTTTGTGATCCAACCTCATCAATGGTGGACAAAATCAAATTAGCAATGTAATGTTTGTCCTTAAACCCACCAGAGCCATCAACTGCCTTCAAGAACATAGGTCCCGAATCCGATGCAGCCATGAAGTTAATCAATGGTCTTCTCTGTGCATCAGTCCAACCATCACTCACTATACTCACACCTTTTTCTGGCCAAGTGTCTTTGATGGGTTGAAGTAATCTCAATATGTGGGCTTTTTCTCTTTGCAACATTGAAGTTCTTATAGCATTATAGCTAGGTGGAAGAAAACCTGAGAGGATAGTATTTATAGCATATGTGAATGAGCTAACAAAATAGGGATTTCTAGCCACATTGAATGGCAAACCAACAGAGTAGAATAGTCTGGCTATTTCACATGACAAATGATCTCTTGCCTCATTATTAAATGCCCTTCCTATTGCACTCTCAGTGCCTCTTCTTCTCTTGCTCCCATCAGAAGACATATCAACTCTAGAAGGGTTCAAACTTGTAGAGCCAGAGGGTAAAGGAACTTGCACTGGCTTTGCATTCTTCTCAATAGCCTCTCTTTCTATTTGTTTCATTTCTTGAAGATAGTCATTTAGCACAACATTACATATGGTAATCTCATGTCCTTCCCTTAATAGATGAGACTTCACTCTAAAATAAGATCCCTTGTAAGTTCTATCACAAAAATTGCATTTCCAACTTGCATTCCCTCATCCAGCTTTTTTACTTTGCAATATAGTCACATAAGCCCAAAGGAGACAACCATTTTCAGCAATGCCAATTGCATACTTACTAGTCAAAGAAGCAGAAAACTGAGAAGAGGCTGTGCCACTACCAGAGGTAGACCCACTGCCAGACCTAGCACCACCAACACTGGCAGAGCCTTGTGAAAACATCTGGACTCGAACAAAAAGACGAGAGGGCTCACAGAGGACGAAAAGACGAGAGGGAGGGCAGCGAACGGACTGAGAAGAGGGTGCCAAGCAGAGACTCGAACAGACTGAAGCAAAATGCCTCAAACGTCACCAGCCCCACTTGACATTTTCGAACCAGAACAGAAACACAGAAAAGAAGTTTGAACAGAGCAGAATCAACAGACGTAAACAGAACAACCAGCTTCGAACCAACCTTCGTCTGCCACCTTCGAACCCCACCATGTCACCCACAACCAGCTTCGAACCACCCAACAGCAACCATCTTCGAATTCACAAGTCCAGCAAAGAGCCAAACACTTTGAACCAGGGCCAGCAAGAATCAAGTTTTGGGGAGAGAATGAGGTTGAATGGGTTCAGAAAAGGTCGTAAATGAGGGAAAAGGAGCTGAAATCGGGTTAGGAGCTGAAATCGGGTAAGGTTCAAATGTGTTTTTGGCAAAAAATGGACCAAGCCGTACCCAGCTGATGAGAAGCCGCACCGAGCCATACCCAGCCGCTGAGGAGCCGTACCCAAATTCAAAAATAAAAAATAAAAAATTTGTCGCGTACCCGTACCTGGTACTGGTACTCCTCCCTGGGAGGAGTACCCATGCTTCAGAGGTGAGAAACCAGACCCACATAAAGTAAATAAATAAGACAAAATAATTCATGCATCAAAACAGATATAAGTAAACCATATATCCAAACAGACATGTGATCAAAGTGAAGAAAAATTTATTATCAACAAATTCAGAACTTTCAAGAAAATTTTAGACATGAAACTGAAGAGAAACTTGCCTCAATGACCAGTAATATGAACCATCAAGCTGCTGCCTTCTTTTTGTTCATCCCAGTATGGGTAAACCAAAGAATGGGAACTTAAAGCTTGAGGAAGTGGCAAGGGAGGGAAGAACACCATGAGGCTGTCTAAGTCCAAAGAAAATCACCATATGAGGGCATGAACCTTAAGCATAGTAAGTCCCAACTCCATGGCTGATAACAGAAAGTGGCACAGGTGTGGCACTTCCATATCTTGCCGCAGCATAAAATGTACCAATAGACTGCATATAAATATAAAAAAACATGTAAAAATTCGAAGCAAACACATGGTGAGGACGAGATGCATTGTTAAATGATTTTTCAGTTTTACATGGTTTTTATTATAAAAACTAGTGAATAGTGCAGTTGCATTGCACTCCCGCATAATCATTGAGAGACATGGGATTCTATTAAGGGATATAGTGCCTACCTCAGAAAGAGAAACAAAAGAAGCAGTCATCATAGCAAAAGCTTCCCCAGCATTGAAAGTAGGACTCCCCCATGGAAGGGGCAAGGAAAATATACCCTGCATAAATGTGAACATTTCAAATAAATTGAAGATGCAGGAAAAGGTGAACTTTAGGCCAAGCTGCTTAAATCCCTAAACATATGTAGAACTAACAAAAAGGCCAAAAGTGGTATATCTTATTGGGTTGTGCTATATAGGCAGCACTTTTATAAATGTAAAAATCACAATTAAGCAGCACTTTATAAGACATACATGAACACTCAAAAGTATATACTTTATGATCACCTGAACGTTTCCCATGAGTGTGGAAAGCAAAAATCAATACAGAGCCATTAGAGTCACTGTTATATATTAATTGAAATGGAAACTAGACAACTAGGAACGAGCTATCAAGAATAGAGAACATGTCTTGATAAGTAATAACATGTCTTAATACAAACTCAGTCCAATACACAATTATCCTAAGATAAAAAATAGCAGTAGAACAAACACAAGAAAATGTATCCCCTCCAATGAGAGCAATATCATCTATTACACTATATACCTATAAATGCCTAATTAATTTAAAATTTGATATACATGATTATCAAAATAATATTACATGATTCAATGGTTGGTTGAACTGAATTCACATTTAGAAAAAAAAAAAAAGAAGTCAACAGCATAAGTGCGTAAGACTTACTCCACACAATTGTATGATGCTACTTACCTGTTTAAAAATTAATTACTCTAAAAATATGGTAAGAATCACATAATCAATTTCTTTTGGTGTATAGATTTATTTTTGAGTCATCATAGAGCTTTATCTTCATTCTTGATAGACATGGCGGTGGTGGAGTTCAAGCAATATCGCCATGGGACATGGAGAAGATTACTGATAGACAGAAACGTATATAAGGAACAGGGATCTAAACTTTGCTGGTACGGAAGAATCAGAAAACTTGAAGATAAGGAGGAGATTGAAAGGTGGAACCAGAAATTATTCAGAACGTTTAGCCCAGAATGTGAAGTAAACAACTACTGAACTACCATTAAAGGACAATATTTGTAACAGATTTGTCCTGATGAGGAATTGAACGGAAATTTGACAATGAACAAGAGGGGGAAATGTGAGAGAGTTGGCTCTGAATATTGATAAGAGTAGCGATATTTGCACAAATATATACAAAATCAATTAAGTTTGATTAAAAAAACAAATCACCACAAAAGGAAGGGTGATTTGTAAGCATTTGATTTGTAACAAATCACTAACAAGTTACAGAATCACAATCAACAAGTCAATGACAGCATAAGTTTCAATAAGAAATTTGTAAGAATATTTGGACAAAACATATCCAATGTAGATTCAAAATCCAAGCCAGCTATCAAACTCAATAAATATTATCTCTTGAAAAGGAATTACTGAAGAAAAATAAAGAATCAGTGAATCACATTGCAAGTATAAGGCAAATGACTAATTGTCTAGCATTATCATTAATCAAATAATATAAATAAATAAATAAACACAGATCAGTATCCAAACTTCTACACAAGCCAGTAACAAAATTCTCCCCCGAAACAAACCCATCATTCATAGAACTCAACAACCCACATAGCCAAATCAAAAAAAAAAAAGCATAAGGAGAGCTTCCATGAAAAACCTATATACCTAATCAACAGAAGAACAGTGAGCGACTGAGCGCGAACCAGAACCAGAACAATGAACGACTGAGCACGAACCAGAATTGCGAGCGCGAATGAGAAACCAAGACTTGGAGCGCGAGGGGAAGCAACTAGAACAGTGAGCACCTGAGCACGAACCAGAATTGCGAGCGTGAGGCGAAGCAACTAGAACGCAAGAGCGAAGAAACCAGAGCGCGAGGCGAAGCAACCAGAACGCGAGAGTGAAGATACCAGACCGTGAGGTGAACCAACCAAAACGCGAGAGCGAAGCAACCGGACGTAGTAATTTGGGGTTAGGGTTTAGACGAGTGATTTGGGGATTAGGGTTGAGATGCGATTTGGGGATAAGGGTTCATCAATTTTGATTTCAGAAAGTGAGAATATGTAGTGACTGATTCATGTAAGAGTGAAAGTGAAACTAGGTTGTAATTTGATGGATGTAAAATCGGTTTGGATATAAACGGTTAACCAAATTGTATTGCTAAAGAGTTAACCGGACCACCTTTTAGAAGTAAGAACCGGTTCTTTTTTATATCTGTTTCAAATAATTTGGTTTATTTAGGTGCGGTTTGGTACAGTTTATGATTTGATTTGGTTCGGTTTAAACGGTTTTTTGCCCACCCAGTAAGTGGTACACAATTTATCTCACTTGCATCGACACGAGAAGCTGCATACCAAAAATTAACATTTAAGGCTACGTTTAGTGCGTAAGATGTGATACGATAAGATATCTAATACTATCGGTGCCTTATTCAACGTTTGGTACATTCAACGATAAGATAATGAAATCGGTCAAAGTCATTTTATCCTATTCTACAGGTAATAACTCTATCCCTCCCCAAGACGTGATAAAGACACGATGGGATTTCTATTCCAACTGATCCTCAATTTCATTTTTATCACTCCTCTCAACGCCACCACCACCACCATCACCACTACCACCACCACCACCACCACCACCACCACCATCACCACTACCACCACCACTATCATCACCACCACCTCCACCACCGCCACCACCGCCATCACCACCACCACTACCGCCACCATTAGTACCACCGCAACCACCACCGCAACCACCACCACCACCGTCGCCACCACCACCGCCACCATCACCACCGCCACCATCACCACCGCCATCGCCACCACCACCACCACCGCCGCCAACACCACCGCCGCCAACACCACCAATGCCGCCGCCACCACCGCCACTATCGATGTCGCCACCACCACCACCACCACCGCCACCACCACCACCACCACCACCACCACCATCACCACCACCACTATCACCACCTCCACCACCACCACTACCACCGCCGTCACCATCACTACCACTGCCGCCACCACCACCGCCACCACCCCCACCATCACCACCATCATAAAGTTTTTTATTATTATTTTTTAATTATTTTAACTTTTATGCTAAATGATATTTTGGTCTTAAAAAAAATGTTATACAATCAGCTAATTTATCCTTTTGTTATCAAACAAAAGATAGAATTATGTCTTATCCTATTAATTATACTATTATACCTTATACTATCCTATCATTTTATCTTATGCTATATTATCATGTGCACCAAACATAACCTAAATGAATGCCACAAAAGGAAGTGAAAAATTCTGCATCTCACTTGAGATTATAGAAGGGACTCACAAAATCTAAGAAATGTCAAGAGTAGCATAATAGCAGCTATTATAAGTGCCAGCCTCCGGTACCAATGTTATAGAGAAAAGATAGAACAAAAAACCAAAAATCTGGAAAAGAAAAACTAATCATCAATCATTGCACAGAATCCAAGAGATCTTGTATATTGTCTGAGTTCTTCATTGTTTGATCAGCAAGTGTGCTAGAAAAAGCATTAATCTTTTTTTCGATCTCATCAATATCAGTTTGAACGTACATTAATAGGGAGAAAAGTCGATCAATTCCAACCTGCTTAGCTTGAGAAAGATAATCTGATTTATTCTTCAGTTTATCCAGAATATAATCAGCTTGTTGTATAACATAGTCCAACGTCGATGTTGTGATATCATGATAACTTCGCAGCCCAACACAGAGAATTGCATATCCGACTTGTCAAGCTGTTAACATAGAAAGACACATAATTTGTTGTACAGATACAAAACTAAACCTGAAAGCTGCAAACCAGAGGAAGGGTAAGCCGGGTAAATTGCTGCAAACGTGAATAATATCAGAAGAATATAAGGGAAATATCATAGCATGTTTGAGAATAACCATAACCTTCTTTTTCGTGACAGAAGTAACAATGAATAATGAGAAGCACAAGCCAAAGCTCAAGATACTGCAGCAACACCGAACACATGAGCTGCAGTAAACGCCAGACTGCATTAAATTAAAAGAAAAGCAATAAGTAAAATGTGTTTTTTTTAAATCCAATATTGCAGAACTAACCAAAAAGCTTATTGAGGTCACGGATTGGAGTACAATACTAAAATTAGTAAGAAAAAAAAATACTTGAAACAAATGTAACATATACAATAGAAACCCATCAGTCAGAAATGATCAATTATCTCTTAAAAACTCTTCTAAACAGGCTAACTCAAATTCCAAAAATTAAATTTGTATCAGGACCTATTCCAAAAAGAAATAATAAAAAAAAGTGGCAAGATCAAGGCTGAAAATTACAGTGACTCACTGACTTGTGTTTTTCTTTCATGTAAAATTTCAATGACTTGTACGGCCTTTGTACATTTTATGCGATATACATGATTAAGGTTCAGTAGAATCCCCACAGCCCACCATATGGGGGGAAACAGAAAGAGAGAAACATGACAAAGCAATATTTACAGAGACTTATTGTCACTCTCTCAAAGTTTAATATCAAAATTTCGCTCTATGGCAATTGTTTATTCATTTTTAACTTTTTTCCATTAAATATTTTGTCTCTATTGTTGCAGGAACAGCCTATAGAATATAACAATGTGGGATGTCGTATTGCATCTCTTTATGCTACTGGATTGTCACTTCAGCTTCATAAGCTGATAAGGAAACAAAATAGAACGAAAAGACCTATTATCCCCCCAAAATCCGCTTGCTTTTCTAAACATTGGTAACTCCCCCACTAAGAAGTGACAGAACACCATATGACTCTCCAAAAGCTTCAAGCCACAGTAACTCAATTTTCTTTTCTATAAATACCAGTACCACAAAATGATAGCTTCATTCCTTATCCTGTAAAACTGATTAGTAAAGCATAACATGTCCACATAGTCTGGGATTAATATTAATATTAAAATTGAAGATGGCTACTTGCACAAAAGGGTGGTTGAATTATGCCTTTTTGAATTTTTTGAACACTTTCTGAAACTTACAACAAGCTTTCTTAAGTATGAAACTTGCATGATCAGAACAGTATGTTAGCTTAATAAGATCATAAAGGCAGCTTAGTTCAGAAAACACTTGAATGCTTAGGTTGCTTCTCTTAACCAGTTTGAAAAAGCTTTACTGATTAAGACTTGATCAAAAAATAGTTTTTACAAACTTTTCACTTTATCAAAATGAACTTTGAATGAACTTAATGATAAGCATAAGTTCAGAAAATAAAGAGAATGGTAGGAGAAGTTGTACACACAGAACTTACACTAGTTCAGTCAATCACTTGCATATTTCCAGTCCTAAGCAACACACCATGATTTTCACTAACTGAGTATTCATTGGACCACAGCCTCTCCAGACTAATTACAAGTATTCTCTTTACGCTTAACACAAGTATTCTTTTATCACTTAACCTCTTCAGGCTCGATAATAATCACTCAGACCACTAATGGGCCAAGTTACAATGAGAAGAGTGTTTAGGCTTATGTTTACTCTCACTAACACTTAAAAGTGGATAAACAACACTTTGATGCAGAGTAATAACTCTTTATAACAAAGATTGTTCAGAGAATACAAGTAGATAAACTTTTCTAAAGTTTAGGAAGAAAATTGGAAGTTGAGAAAATTATAAGAAAATAATAGTAGGAATTTTAATTTAGCATTAACTTTGCCACCAAACAGCTAGCCAGCCTTTACTACATTCGAATATCTTCAATTTATGTGCAGCAATAAGTTCTAGCCTTTGGAAATGCATTAGATGTGCTTGTGCAGCTTTCTGGTGTATTAGGAAAAGACTAGCCTTTATTTTGTCTTCTTCTGATCAGCTTTTGGGGCAACTTTTGCATAGTACTTTAAAGTGAGAGAATGTTTAGAAACAACATTGTGAAGTGGTCAAAGTCTTTAGGCTTCAAGTTTTCTATTAAGTTTTCAGATCTCTTTCTGATGTCTTTTTTAAAGAAGCTTTCTAATCAAAACTTTCTCACTACTAGAAGTTCGGTTTTTAGTAACCGATTTAGTGATTGAAAATAATCTATCACAATAGTAACTGATATAGCGACTAAGACCAAGAGACAAGGAAAAAATTCCAACTAAAATAAAATCGGTCGCTAAAGTATTTAGTAACCGATTTAGTGACCAAATAGTTTGATAGAAAAGAAAAATAAAAAAAGGAACAATTTTTTTTTTATATTAGTGATTGATTTTTTTGCCACTAAATGGCTAATGTGGAAGTTTTCATTTTAATGTTATAAATAATTATACAAAATTTTTAAAATAAAAATAAAAATACAACAAAATATTCAATCATTAACAATTTCATTGTTGTTAATAAAAAAGAATAAATTTAGCGAAAGCGAAACATCAGTTGCTAATTTGATTAATTATAAAAAAATAAAAAAATTTAACATAGATTAATATATATATATATATACACACACATAGCGATCGATTTTTCAGTTGCTACTCGAATTTGAATATTAATAAAAAAAGAGTCAAATCTCGTTTGACTTAAAAAATTAAAATATAAATAAATATAAGTAAAGCTTTGTTAACTTAAAATATATATATATATATATATAGGGTAGCATCATCACAAGTTTGAATACAAAAAATAAATGGTAACATTTAGCGACCGACTTGTCGGTCGCTATTCAAATTTCGTTAGTAGCGACCAATTTCGATTGTTACCTCCCTTCCCCCCCCTTCTTTTCTTCCCCATTCATCACGTGAGAACCTCATCCCCCTTCCCTCTCTATCCTTCCTTCCCTCACTAGATCCGATCACCTGCGTCGTCCCAGCCTCCAGCATCATCATCGACTGCTCTTGTTGTCGTTGTCTGTCACAGCTCCACCGTCATCGTCCCCCACAAGCCCACCCTGCGCCGTCAACGCCCAGCCCACACCACGTCGTTCACCGCCCCAAGCCACCATTCATCGACAAGCCATTCCCACCAACTCCTCTTCTACTAGGTTCCAACTTCTGCCTCTTCCTCTATTCTTTCGTGCGAAGTTTTCATTTTTTTTAAAGCTTTGCTATTTAGTTGATTAATAAGTTATTATTATTTTAGAACTAGTAGTAGAATATTATTGAATAAATACGTGAGATTGATTAAGCATGTATAGTTTTTTTTTTAAGCTTTGATATTGAGTTAATTAATTGATTAATATTTTCATTTGGGATCTAGTAGCATAATATTATTGGATAAATGTGAGACTTAAGCATGTATAGGTTTTTTCCTTTTTGAATATGATATTAAGTATGTGTAGTTAATACTTGTTTGGTGGCATTTGTTAGAGATAAAGAATAAGTTAGTTATATAAACTAAAAGAAATCATTTACAAAATGTTTAAGTTGGCGATTGCTTTGTGGCATGAGTTTAAGATTTAATATAAGTAAGTGATTACTAAAATTACTCATAAGTTCATGTACTAGTTGATAGGAATGTAAGTCTTAAAGATCTTGCAATTAATTTTTATTAAATCTTGTTAGTAATTCATGTACTAGTTAATTAAATCTTGTTAGTAAGTAATTAGTTTTGATTTATCTCATAATTTCCCCCTTTTATTTGGTATATAATTTATGACTTGCTGGGATAACCACCATTGTCCAAGTTGAGATCAAGGGGTTGTTTTAAGGTTCATGCCTTTGTCACCAACATTGATAAGTATGATCACTACCTTTTTCTTTCCATTTTAATAATTTTCATTGATTTGTTATTCTTGAATGAAGTTCTATTTTTTTTAATAAAAAAAAATCTTTTTGGTATGTATAGACAATCTTTTTATCATCTTTTGCAGCTAAATATATCATGTTTCATATTGGGGATTACATATACGTACTTGAGGTTTAAGCTTCAAACTTTTGTGAGAAAAGGAAAGCTTAATCTATAACCAATTTGATATCTAATTTTTATTTTTAGATTAGTTTTAAAAACTTGGTGTTTGGAGTTTGACTAAATGTTACTTATGTTTAATTAAACATAAAAAGTGAAAGTTTTTTTTAAATGGAAAAGTGCCTTATCCATTTTGTTAACTGTAGTTTCAAATTTTTTATTATTATTATGTTACAGAATATGGACATTCGTCGATATCGTAATTGAATGTATAATAGACTTTTACCGGATCAAAAAGGATATACTAATATATTTTTAAATGGGGCGAATGAATTTGTTTCCTTTGCATGTCAACATGCATATTTGGCAAATGAAAAAATTAGATGTCCTTATTTTAAGTGCAGAAACCTCAAGTCCTTATTCTTGGGTCGCATAATCCGAAAAGTAAAATAGATGTATACTTGCAACCTTTGATAGATGAGTCAAAATTGTTGTGGGAAGAATGTGTCCTAACATATAATATTAAAAAAAAAAGATAATTTCATGATGAAAGTTGCATTAATGTGAACAATAAATGACTTTCATGCGTATGACATGTTGTCGGGTTGGAGTGTAGCAGGGAGATTAGCATGCCCATATTGTATGAATCGATCAAAGGCTTTCACTTTGAAACATGGTGACAAAAGTTTTTGGTTTGATTCTCATCGTCAATTTTTGTCTATGGATCATGTATACCGCAAAAATAAGGATGCATTTTTTAAGAATCAAATTGAAAAAAGTGAACCTCCACCTAGGTTGTCTGGGGCTGACGTATGGAAAAATATTTCTTATCTTTCCAAAATAACTGAGGTTAGTCCATATACATGTCATGGGTTTGAGATTATTCATAATTGGATAAAGCAAAGCATCTTTTGAGAATTACCATATTGGAAAACTAATATGATTAGGCACAATCTTGATGTGATGCAAATAGAGAAAAATGTGTTTGATAATGTGTTTGATATAGTGATGGATATTAAAGACAAAACTAAAGATAATGTTAAAGAAAGATTGAATTTGAAAGAGTATTGTAGGCAGAACGAACTAGAATTGCAACAATGGCCTATTGGAAAAGTTATGAAGTCCAAAGCCAAATTTGCCTTGTCCATGGAGCAAAAACAGGTTGTGTGTAAATGGGTTAGCGAATTAAAATGTCTGATGGATATGTCTCTAATTTGCATAGATGTGTGAACATAAGAGAGGGGAAGCAATTTGGGATGAAAAGTCATGATTATCATGTGTTTATGGAGTAGTTAGTACTAATTCTTTTGATGCACTGCTAGATCTAGAGTGGAAGTCTTTAGCTGAGTTAAGTAAATTCTTCAAAGACTTGTGCTCAACAGTGTTATAGGTGCCTGGTTTGTTACTATTGGAATAAATCTTTCCACCTAGATTCTTTAACTCAATTGAGCATTTACCTATTCATCTGCCAAAAGAGACAAGAGAATGAGGCCCATTTCAATATTGATGGATGTATCCATTTAAGATGTAATTACCTACTATATTATATTTTAAAATATGTTAATGTTTTTATTTCAAGATTTAATAATGAATAATATCATGTTACTTTTAGGTACTTAAATAGGTTGAAACGAATAGTTAAAAACAAATCACATGTGGAAGGGTTCATATATAAGGCATATTTATGCCAAGAGACTTGACATTTTTTTTCTTAAAATTTTGATTCTCATGTGTAATCAATGAGAAATAGAGTTAGTTGAAATGATGATGGAGGTCTAAATGAGACAATTCAACCTACTTTATCAATTTTTAATCATCCTAATTACTCAGCTAGAATTTGTAAGAGTATATATTTGACGGATAGAGAACTAGCTACTGCACATTTACATATTCTACTTAATTGTAAAGAGGTTCAACCATTTATTGGGTAAGTAAACTAATTCATTATTGATTTGTTCACTTTACATTAATTGACTCATCTCATATGTAATATTCATATGCATGTTATTAGATATTTTGAGCAATATTTGAAAGTAGTTAATCCAAACATTAATCGCATTAATATTGATGGTAAGATTGCACCTGAATTTCCAATTTAGTTCCGAAGTTATGTAAGTGTCTTAACACTTTTTTTGTTAATGATATAAATACTTGTTAGTTATAAATTATAATGATGTCACATTTGCCATTGGTAGGTTTACAATAGAAATAACTTGGTAAAAAATTAATTTTTGTACCACTTAGCATGGGGTCCTAAGAGAAAGCTTCATACATGACTTGTCTACTTTGTCAATGGTTATAAGTTTCATATAGAAGAATTGAGTATTAGTAAAAAAAACCATCAGTTGTGGGGTTTGTGCTAAGGGTGATGACCAAGTAGAAGAAGAGAATTATTATTATGGCATCATTAGCCTTCTTGGATAAATACTACCCAACTGGAAAGACAATTAAGCTCCGTCAAGATATCACTACCTTCTCTCGAAAGGATGATGAATCTCTTTATGAAGCATGAGAGAGGTATAATAATATGATTCGTCAATGTCCACATCATGACTTACAGGATTTTGTGGTCATCCAAATATTTTATGCTGGGTTAACTTTCTCTACAAAGGCAGCCCTTGATGCCGCAGCTGGCGGTGCTTTGATGGCCAAGACTCCAACAATGGCAAGGAGTTTGATCAATGAAGTGGCTTCGAATATTTATTTGTGGCCAAGTGAGAGATCTACTTCAAGGAAGCAAGCCAGAATTTTAGAACTTGATGCTGTTACCATGTTGAATGCCAAGTTTGACGCCTTGGCCAAGTCACTTGAAAAGTTGAAAGTCAATGTTATAAATACTCCTAAAGCAACTTGTGAAACATGTGGAGGAGGGCATTTAACTTCAGAGTGCAATGCAGTGGAGATGTATTCTCAAGACCAGTTTATGGGCCAAGTGAATTACGTCCAAAATGACAATTTCAGAGCTCAGGGGAATTTTTTTCCCAATTCATATAACCCTGGCTGGAGAAACCACCCAAATCTCTCCTATGGCAATCAACAACATAATGGGGCCCCACTTGGATACCAATAGTTCAACAATCTTTTCAAGGTGGGAAATCCAATTTAGAAGCTCTCATGGAGAACTTCATTGTCACTCAAAAGGAGCATAATAATGTCATTCAAACTCAAGTGCAACAACATGGGGAGTCCATCAAGCATATTCATACTCGCACTGTTCAAATGGCAACTCATTCTAAGATGCTTAAAACTCAGATAGCCCAACAAGCAAGCTTGTTCAACATGGTACAGGGGCGAATCCCAAGTCAACCGGAGATAAACACAAGGGAGCAAGCAAATACAATTTTCTTGAGAAGTGACAATCAAGTTAAAAGCCCCACAAGGGAAGAAAAACATGAAGATGAGAAAACCCAAGAAAAGAAAGAGAAGCAAAAGAAGAGCAAGGCCAAGAAAGAAGAAGAAGAAAGCGTTAAAAAGTATGTTCCTCTACCAGCATATGTTCCACCTTTGCCCTTCCCTCAAAAATCTCAAAGGGCAAAGCTTGATCCACAATTTGGAAAGTTCTTGGAGGTTCTAAAAATGCTTTATATAAACATTCCCTTTATTGAAATGCTCTCTCAAATGCCAACTTATGCTAAATTCTTAAAAGAGATTCTTTCGAATAAGAGGAAGCTTGAGGATTATGAAACTATTGCTTTAACTGAGGAATGCAGTGCACTCATTTAGAACAAGCTTCCTCCTAAGCTTAAAGATCCATGTAGCTTCTCTATTCCGTGCTCGATTGGGGCCATGCAAATTAACAAGGCTTTATGTGACCTTCGGGCAAGTGTGAGTTTGATGCCCCTTTCCCTTTAAAAGAAACTTAATATTGGGGAGCTCAAACCGACCACCATCTCTTTTCAACTGGCCGATAGGTCAATCAAACATCCTATTGCATATTAGAGAATGTTCCCTTGAAGGTGGGAAAGTTTTACATGCTGGTGGATTTTGTTGTACTTGACATGGAAGCTGATGCTAAATTACCACTTGGGCATTCATTCCTTGCTACTGGAAGGGCAATAATTGATGTCCACAAAGGGAAATTGATTTTGCGATTGAATGATGAGGAAGTAGTGTTTGATGTTTTTAATTATGAAAATAATTCTAATTTCTTTAATTCATGTAATCGCATAGATGCTACTGATGTGGCGGATAATGTTATGCTTTCAGATGTGCACGAATCAGTGATTGATCCTGTGCTAGAAAAGACCTTGCCCGAGGATGCCACTAATTTTGAGAAGTCCAAGCCCTACAAGAAAGGACCTAAGAAGCGGAATGACAAGTGTGTCGAGAAGCGTGAATTTAAACTTGGGGATAAAGTTCTTGTCAATAACTCGCATTAAAACCAAAGCAATAGGTACTATTGATGATCGATATACATTAGAGGTTACATATCAAGATATTGTAACTTATGTGGATGTTATAACAAATAATGAGCCTCTTGGAAACTTAGAAGATGAAGAAGCTGATTATGATGAGGTAGAAGTGGTTGTACGTGAGGCTAAGGAAGGTGGGGAGGATGAGAAGGAAGATGAAGACGAAGGGAATGAAGGAGATGATTAGGAGGAAGATGAATTTGATTTTGACAATGATTATGAAAATAACAATGAAGATGAAGATCTTCAACAATATGCATTGCTTGATGCTGCTGATGATGATGATGATCATCATCATCATCATGATTAGTCTTTATATTTTGAAATGGTAAATTAATTGTATTTTGTATTTTTCATATATTAATTATTATTTATTTGATAAACATTTTAATTTGCATTATATTAAGGTTCATTACAGATGTCAAAGAGAGATCGAGGTAAAGGAAAAACTTCTAAGGGTCGCCTAAAAAAGTAACAGTCGAGGAGTCCCTCTACTTCTCACCCTCATTTAGCCTCCACTAGTTCTCCATCTTCTGCTACTATTTTATCACCCATATTATCCTTTTTTACTTCTATATCACCCAAATTTTCCCCCGCCTTCGATGCCAGCTACACATCACCCTCTATTACAAGGTCATCTTGCTTTAGCCCATCATCTCATTATGTAATGCCTCTGACACAGGCATCTCCTCATAGTTGGATCATCTATTCATCCAATAGATGTAGCATATGCACCTGGATCTAATCATACTTAGGATCCATCAGAAACACAAATGAGTGGGAGCAAACCATAGATACAACTTGATGGAGATGGGTATTATGAACACCTAATTTTGTCTATGCCAAGAAAAATAAAAAATAAAAATAAAAAAAGAGATAGTAAGTAAAACATTTTTTAAAAAAGAAAAAATGAAGAGCAAGTGAAGACAAAAAAAAAAAGAAGTTTGGCCTTGATCCATATCCATTGAATTTATACATTCATTATAGCCCAAAATCTGCTAAACTTGAGCCTAAAATCCATAATCCAATATAAACCAAGCCCATATGAATGTGCTAAAGAAAAATTCAATTCCAACCACACAATTATTATTTTTTCATTTGGTTACTTTGTCACGATTCCCCAAAGGGAAATAGAAAAACAAATTTTGGAGTTGTAATGCATTTAGTACCATAACTGCACAAGCAAAAAAGAAAGATACGAAAAGATTAAGTAAAAAATGTCTGCTATTGAAGGAAGTGATGGGCTCAATGTGTAGAAAAGACAGAGGAGTGGTTTACGTAAAGAAAGAAAGAAAATAGGAATGTGGCAGCTACAAACAAAAAGAAAAGTAAACTTGGATGCCAAAAGGGGAGTGAAAAAGAGACCATATGGTCTGATCTTTGGAGAAAACTTTTTCTTTGGATTATAAGGGGAGCTTCTACTGCTAATGTGAGGGAGAGATACATCAATGGCTCCCCATCTCACCCATCTTCAACTACCACTCCACCACCACATCCTTTCATAACCATCACCATCTTCCTCCAAGCTTCCATAACTGTGACCACCACCTTGAAACCTTCACCTACACCACCACTTCATCTTCAACCTATAGCAAACTTCTGCTAAACTCATGAATCACCTTCACCATTTTCAACCATGAAGCACCCACAGCCAGCAACCCCTTCACCATCAACAACCTTCTTCCACCACAAACCATTTCATCCATCACCCCTATCCATAACCATAACAGCCTACCCAACCAATCAAAAACTTTGCCTACACCATAATCAACTGCACCATAAACACACATAAACAGAACCTAAAAATACATCCTCAACCGCCCAAACACCACTTGCAATCCTTTTGCCTCACTAGCACAGTAACCTCGGCAACCAAAAGAAAACTGCAATCAAGCATTGAAACATACACCCAAATAGCATCAATATCTCCACCACCACAACCTCTATAACTTGTGCATAGTTCCACTGCTAACAACATCTAGCATCACCCAAAAAACACCCTCTGCCTCCTGATGCGTGAGGATATAGTGATTAAAATTTCAAGATAAAAATCAATTGTTAGGCCCACCAGAAAATAAAAACCTTACAACTAGTTGTAGTTAGTAAGGGTCGATCCACAGAGAACCAATTCAATTAACACTATCAAATAATTCTTAATTTAAACTCTGATTAACAATAAACAGTAAATAGGGGGTTTTGGAGTTTTGATGAACAATGAACAGCTTCAAAGACAATAACAATAAATGAATTGAAATCAACAATATAAGAAAATTGGTTAAGAGATTGAATCCACCACTAGATTTATATGATGATGTAAATCCACATATCCTTTTATTCCAACATACTCAATTATGTTTTTACGCAATTATGAGAGTAAATCTCTGTTTTCCTTACGTGTTGGCCAATTAAGCAACCGCTCAAATCAACTCCTGATCATTGATTAGTCATAAAGCAACCGCTCTTACAACTATCCAATAATTGCATTAAGTTTTAGAAAACCAATTACACTAAGATCTAATCACACACCGGGATTAAATTACTTAGAACATATATTTCTCTAGATCTATTACCGCAACTACGCATAATAAACCTAGATCTACCACTTTTATAACTGACAAATAGTATAAAGATAATTATACCCACATGACCATCATATATTCCACTAGATCTACTACCGCAACCGCGCATAATAAACCCAGATCTACCACTTTTAAAGTGGGAGCAAGTACAAAAACCTTCATACCAACAATAGATTCAGAAATATATGAATAAAAATATAACTGTATTGTAATAATCAAATATGCAAGATTCACAACATCAATACTAGTGGTTTCATCACCCCCTTAACCAAGGGAGGTTTAGTTACACATAGCTAGAAGGAAATCACAAGAAAAACTGAAAGAGATCAACATAAGAAACAAAGTGCAGAAGAAAAACTAAATAGCAAGCGAGTTTTTGAGGATTGAGGATGATGGATCTCTGATTGCTCGAACCTGAGACTCCAATCTTTGATCCAAGACTCCACTCTCCTTCTCCAAGGAGTTGCAGCTGCTCTCCTAGGTCAGAACTCCCTTCAAAATGTGTCAAGAGTGTCAATATATAGGCCTCCAACACAAACTTCTCGTAGAAGTTTCAATAATTGAGTTTCTAACACAAATACATGGTCGTGCATGCATACACGGCCTAGGCCGTGTATGACACTGCCTGGAGGATCAAAATTTACTATTTTAATTACAAAAGTCAGAGGAGTACACGGCCGTGTATTTTTTTACGCAGCCTAAGCCCTATAATCTGACGCAGGCCCTGTAATTTGACTCAGGTCCTGTAATCTGACTTTCAAGCCCAATATGACCCATTAGACCTCAGAATCTGGAAAAGTGTTCAACATGAAAGTTGTAGATTTGGATCTTAACTATCAACCATCAAAATTTCAACTCATTTGACAACTTGTAACTCGAGCTATGTCATGAACAGTATACATAGGTCAAGCTGTCAGGATCAGCACCCTAGTTCTTGCTTCAATTCCAATTTGAGTTATCCAAACATGTGATTGGGCCTTTGAGGTCTTCATGGAAGTAGTAGAAAATTGTCTTAACTTTTCTACAAGACCAAAATCACATCAATCAGATATTTGAAACTCAAATTATAGCTTGTTTACGGAACATTATCAAAGAGATAAATTAGGGCTAATTCATGCAATAATTCCTTCAATGATCCAATTAGGCTCAATATCATAAAATGTGTCAAAACCAACTTAATTATACCGAATTGAACCTTAAGAAGCCCAGTGACTGAAAAGCATAATTCAATTATGAGTGCTAATAAACACATTTAAGCAAAGTTTCACAATAATGTTCCAATTAGGGTTTGATATCAGAAACTAAGCTAAATGATGACAATTAAGCACAAATGAAGTTCAATGAATCAATTACAAGGTGATTAAAATATATGAATAATCAATAGATCAATTACCCCCACACTTAACCTTTTGTACTCCTGGGTAAAAATATATAGTTAACACAGTTTCACTACAAGCCAAACAAATATAGAATAATGAGCAAAGACCTTTATGCATTTAGTTTTCAAAAAAAATTTAAATAATCAAGAATTCCCTTTCTTAGCAATCCAAGTTGACAAGCAAAATCAATTAAATTTCAGGGTTCAATCAGCATGATAAATCGTCACTGAAATGCTCTCTCGCTCAAGTGTTTTAGGCTTGTGTTTTCACTCAACCAACTCATGAGAATATGCTTTACCATAAGCTTGTCAAGCCTCTACTTCTCCACTACTCAGACCACATGCAAACAGAGATCAAAAGGACTTTATTCAGGTTGTAATGAGGTCAGGGTTAAGGTAGGATACATCAAAGATAGACAAAGCTAGACCATAGGAACTAGAAGAGCAAAATGGAAAGATATTCAATCATTACACAAAATTTTCCAATAATCTTCAAATTCAAATTCCTATTATGTACCTTATCCTTTTTTTTTTACTCTTTTTTTAATATATATATATATATATATATATATATATATATATATATATATATATATATATATATATATATATATATATATATATATATACACCTTGCATTCAATTCAACCTGACATTTTGTCAATATGAGACATTTTATACACAGACATAACTAGGCAAAAACATCATGAATCACACCCCCACACTTATTCAAAAGCCACTTTCCAATGCAATCTTTAAGCTCTTCTACTCCTTAAGATAGGGTAGTAAAATAATTTTTTTTAAGGTTTAAATTGAGCTTAGATAGAAGGAAATGAGGTCGATTAGGTTCAAAGGGGTTAATCAATGGATAAAATACAAGGATGGCTATTTGGCCAGTAGTTATTTAAAAGAAAAATGCATTTATCATTTCAAATGCATGCAGTGGTCATTAGCAGCTTAAAAGAGAACCAAGACAAGTTCTGAAAAGCACAATAATCATAAGTGGAATCACACAATCAAGGATCCAAAATGGCCTAAAGTTAGCCATTTACAACAAAGCCCAAAAACTCACTAGGTTTCGATTCATCATTTTCAATTAAACCCTTTAATTTTTTAAAATCTCACCCGACAAAATCAATAACCAGAAAGTTCATTCGATCAAGCTCAATGGTTTATTATTATTATATTTTTTTTTCAAAAATTTAGGTTAATTGCTCAATAATCACAACACTTGAAAGCTTATCAGAAACTTAAAGCCCAATAAAAAGTATCCATAAGAAAAATTACATAATTAAGATCACATGCACTCATTCCAAGAACGGTAATTTAGTTCAATCAGTCATTCAATCCTCAGGAGAATAATTCAGAATATCAAAATATCCACAATAGAACATCAAAGTCTCCACACCCCCAGACTTAAACTAGGCATTATCCTCAATGCTACAAACATTCAGAAAAGGAAAATAAAAGAAATGCTACACACATCCAGAAAAGGAAAACAACCAACAAAGCTATAACATAAACACACGAAATGAAAAACATCAACTAGTAAATCAATGACCAAATACATAGTTTAAACCAAAGATCAAGACTATATAATACAATACAGTAGAATGTGCATCATAATGGAAACGACAGGGGTACATAAATGGGGTATGGGAAAACTCTACATAACTCGATTAACACTGAGATGATAGGAAAACTCCTATGGATGATGATATTCTTTGAAAAACAATAAGAAATCAGTTCAAAAACACAGGTCAGGGTCTTTTAAAGTCAGATTCCCAAGACTAAAACTCATCATGCTTGAGGGGATTCCTAAAAATCGATGAAGTTCATAAGGCACCAATTCATAAGAATGCGTCTCAAGAGATTGACTCTTTACTCAGTCCATTCATTATGAAATGCAATTTAACTTTCAATTGAAGGAAATCATTCCTAAAGAACATGATTCAGCATTCAGAAGAACAAAACAACAACACCACAAAAGAAGTAATTCCTACAGTTTCACTTGGTTTCCACTATACTTTGTCTACACAAATATCAATCAAGCAATCAATGCATTCAAATACACATTTAATCAATCCAAAACACAAGGTTTTCCAAAGATTTGCATGCTCACAATCAACAAACAGATAAAGATATAATCTAAGAAACTAATAAAAACACAAAATAAAAGGAATAGAGAAAGTAAATCTGGTTGGGTTGCCTCCCAATGAGCGCTTAGTTTATTGTCCTCAGCCGGACATTGTGATACTCTCATTGATCTTTATAATGTGGATGGTAAAAGGTCAACACTTTTACTTCCACACTTTCCGAAAGCTCATAGAAAGACTTGAGATGGTGTTTATTGGCCTTATCAAGTGAGGTAGATGAAAAGACTCCACCAAGATCCCATTGGTTGAAACATGATGGCCAAGTTATGGTTGAAACAACATAAGAGATTTCACCAAGGTCCCATTGGTTGAAGTGTGATGACCAAGCTATAATTGAAACAATATGAGAGCTTTCACCAGGATCCCATTAGTTGAAGTGTGATGAACAAATTAAGCTTGCAGCATAAGGGCTTCCACCAGGGTCCCATTGGCCCTTATTTTCCTTGGCTTCATCACTGAAAAGTAATATGTGCACTTGATCAGCTTCATGTGCATTGTTTCTACTGAACGATGACCCAAAAATAAAGTCAACTTCAGTAGTGACTGTCATCAGGTGCTCTTCTTCCTTTTCTAAAAATTCTTCCATGACCTGTAATTCCACCTCCCTTTGGGTCTTAGATTCTGCTTTGTAAACAGAATCATCAACTTTCAACTCTGCAGAAATCTCAGCACGAGTAGCACATATGATATCAGTACATGAGTGGCAATGAATATAATTATTGAAACCAATAAAATCAAAAAATTCACTATACAACTCATCATGTTGCTCCTCCACTACATTAAGAAGGGGTTCAAGATGACTTACCTTGGGGGCTTCAGAGTTTTTTCCTTCCTCATTTACCTGTTTAGGCACTTGGTCTTTCTCTGTAGTGGTTTGTGGAGGAGAGGTGGGTTTATCCAACGTCTTCCCACTTTGCAATGTGATAGCACTAGGATTTTCCTTCACATCCTCTTCGGGTTGTGAAGGAAGTCCTTCAGAGTTTAGGCTCTGCATATTGCTGAGTTTTGTGGCTAACTACCCCAAAGAGCTTTGCATGTTATTGATTGCGGCCCTTGTTTCTTGTTGAAAGCTCTGTATATTGGCCCTTGTTTCTTGTTGGAACTGCATAGTATTAATGGCAAATTGTCTTATTAGTTTATCCAATGAAGGTTCAGGTTACCAAGGATCTTGGACTTGCTGCTGTCCATAACTCAAGTTAGGATAGTCTCACCACTCTGGATAATATGTATTGGAGTAAAGGTTATAGTTGTCAGAAGGTTCAGAATATCCCCATACTGCCTCTACTTCCTCATTTGTGTCCACTAGGAAAGTAGGACACAAATCAGCGATATGTCCAGGTGATAAGCAAATCCCACAAGCATCCATGATTAATGGACATCAACACCTACAAGATACTCAGAAAGAAAGAATCAAAAATAAAAAAAAATAAAATAAAAACAGAGTAAAAATAGGAAATAAATTAATAATGTAATTGAAAAAATGGTTCCCCGGCAACGGCGCCAAAATTCTGATGCGTGAGGATATAGTGATTAAAATTTCAAGATAAAAATCAATTGTCAAGCCCACCAGAAAATAAAAACCTTACAACTAGTTGTAGTTAGTAAGGGTCGATCCACAGAGAACCAATTCAATTAACACTATCAAATAATTCCCAATTTAAACTCTGATTAACAATAAACAGTAAATAGGGGGTTTTAGAGTTTTGATGAATAATGAACAGCTTCAAAGACAATAACAATAAATGAACTGAAATCAATAATATAAGAAAATTAGTTAAAAGATTGAATCCACCACTAGATTTATATGATGATGTAAATCCACATATCATTTTATTCTAACATGCTCAATTATGTTTTTATGCAATTGTGAAAGTAAATCTCTGTTTTCCTTACGTGTTGGCCAATTAAGCAATCGCTCAAATCAACTCCTGATCATTGATTAGTCATAAAGCAACTGCTCTTACAACTATCCAATAATTGCATTAAGTTTTAGAAAACCAATTACACTAAGATCTAATCACACACCGGGATTAAATTACTTAGAACATATATTTCTCTAGATCTATTACTGCAACTGCGCATAATAAACCCAGATCTACCACTTTTATAACTGATAAATAGCACAAAGATAATTATACCCACATGAATATCATATATTCCGCTAGATCTACTATCGCAACCGCATATAATAAACCCAGATCTACCATTTTTAAAGTGGGAACAAGTACAAAAACCTTCATACCAACAATAGATTCAGAAATATATGAATAAAAACATAACTGTATTGTAATAATCAAATATGCAAGATTCACAACATCAATACTAGTGGTTTCATCACCCCCTTAACCAAGGGAGGTTTAGTTACACATAGCTAGAAGGAAATCACAAGAAAAACTGAAAGAAATCAACATAAGAAACAAAGTGCAGAAGAAAAACTAAATAGCAAACGAGTTTATGAGGATTAAGGATGATGGATCTCTGATTGCTCGAACCCGAGACTCCAATCTTTGATCCAAGACTCCCCTCTCCTTCTCCAAAGTGTTGCAGCTGCTCTCCTAGGTCAGAACTCCCTTCAAAACATGCCAAGAGTGTCAATATATAGGCCTCCAACACAAACTTCTCGTAGAAGTTTCAATAATTGAGTTTCTGACACAAATACATGGCCGTGCATGCATACACGGCCTAGGCCATGTATGACACTGCTTGGAGGATCAAAATTTACTATTTTAATTACAAAAGTCAGAGGAGTACACGGCCTAGGTCGTGTACTCTCACACGACCGTGTATTTTTTTACGCAACCTAGGCCCTGTAATCTGACGCAGGTCCTGTAATCTGACTTCTAAGCCCAATATGACCCATTAGACCTCCGAATCTAGAAAAGTGTTCAGCATGAAAGTTGTAGATTTGGATATTAACTACCAACCATCAAAATTTCAACCCATTTGACAACTTGTAGCTCGAGCTATGTCATGAACAGTATGCATAGGTCAAGCTGTCAGGATCAGTACCCTAGTTCTTACTTTAACTCCAATTTGAATTATCCAAACGTGTGATTGGGCCTTTGAGATCTTCATGGAAGTAGTAGAGAATTGTCTTAACTTTCCTACAAGACCAAAATCACATAAATCAGATATTTGAAACTCAAATTATAGCTAGTTTACTGAACATTGTCAAAGAGATAAATTAAGGCTAATTCATGCAATAATTCATTCAATGATCCAATTAGGCTCAATATTATAAAATGTGTCAAAACCAATTTAATTAAACATAATTGAACCTTAAGAAACCCAGTGACTGAAAAGTATAATTCAATTATGAGTGCTAATGAACACATTTAAGCAAAGTTTCACAGTAATGTTCTAATTGGGGTTTGATATCAGAAACTAAGCTAAATGATGACAATTAAGCACAAATGGAGTTCAATGAATCAATTACAAGGTGATTAAAATATAGGAATAATCAACAGATCACCTCCAACCTTCACCAACAACACCACCCACCCTCCAACCTTCACCACCGTGAGACCACCACATAGCACCCAAATCGTGATCCACCACCATCTTCATCAATGAACCAGCAGACCCAAACCGTGACCCACCACCGTGACCCAGTAGATCCACAATTCCCTACCATCATCACACCACGAGCAATCGCAGATCTCGTTGTGCCGCTGCTCACGTCGATCTTTGTAATACCCTAAATGGCATGTTAAACTTGTTTATATGTTCAAAAGGTAGCATATGACTTGTTTAGCATATATGTTTATTTTTGTGACAATCTGAGTTAATTTAGATACTTAGTTGCAACCCGGACTGTGAAAAATAGCTTAAAATGACTCAGATAATAACATAAATTGCTTAGAAGAGAGAAATAAATATGGATAATTTATTTCTAGGTCACAAATGTATATAACAAGTTACAATTAAAGTTTTAAGGTAAACTGAGGTAGTTTGACATTTTTAGACATACTAGTTGTTTAATTATAACGGTTTGACTAGCAGCAAATATGAAAATATCAAATAATAGTGAAATGACTTTTTTTTTTATGAATCTTAGTATTTATTTTAAAGTGTTAGAAGTCGAAAATCTGAATTTAGCTGAATCTGAGTGTTTTTAACAGACCGAGATTTTATCAGTTTTGGCCTAAAGACCATATGAGTATTTAATTTCCCATTTTTAAAGCCTCTCTCACGGACAACTTGTTTCAAAAAGTCGAAACAGAAAAGTTTCCAAGAGAAAGGAAAGAATGAGAAGAAAAGGCTAAGGAGGAGGAAGAGGGAAAAAGGAAAGCCAAAGGAAAAGCTAAGGTTTGAGATCCAACTAAGCTGTTAAAGGTATGGGTTTTATGATCAAATTCACTTCTTGTTAACTTTTTTCTCTATTTATGCAATTAGGTTGCTTAATAGGCCAAATTGAGTTCTAAAGATATTTGATGTGTTTTGATTACATGATTGAGTTTTCTTTGGTCATTTGTAACTTGTTCAAAGCATAATTCTGAGATAAAAGCTTAGAATTTGTCATTTAGGCCTTTGAATCCCAATTTAGGGGTTAGGTCACTGATGATTACATATTTGATACATTAATAAGCCTTTATTTTTAGTCATTTACACTCTCCATGTACTTAATTGATTGATTTTGATTATGTTTTGTAAGTTTGGACTCAAATTGGACTTAATTGAATTTTTTAGCATAATTTATATCTTACGTTATTTCTGTATTTGGGCTATATCTTGGGATGTAGGTGGTCTTTGGAGGTGATTTTAGTGGCATTTGAAAGATAAGAGAGAGTTCTATAACTTTCATGAAGACCTCAAAGGCTCAATCACACGAGTAGATAACTCAAATTGGGGTTGAAGCAAGAACCAAAGTACTTTTCCTGACAGCTTAACCTACGTGTACTGTTCATCACAGTTTTTAGGCTAGAGGTTGTCAAACGGGCTGAAATTTGGATGCTGAATAGTTAAGACCCATATCTATAATCCAGAATTGGACTCCTTGAAGGTGATATTGGGCTTGGAAGTCAGAACAGAGGAGTTGTGACTAGGCCTGAGAAATGTGCAGTGATTTGAACGTATATGGAGTTATAGAAATGATATTGGACTCAAACTAAAGGCATGTGAAAGCTAAGATCCAGGCCTACAACTTTCATGAAGACAACTTGGTTCAAAAATGATGAATGCAATGACTTCAGAGCTGCATGATTTCGGAGACAAGGAATCTCTATAATTTTCCATTCACCAAAAGTCATTTGGCATTTTCCACTCATTTTCCACTCATCCACCCACTAATGACTCACCCCCTTGTCATTTTGTATATCTAATCTTCTATAAAAGGGGGCCTTGGCATATCATTAAGTGTGTTAGATGTTAGGTACCAAAATGATGTTAGTTTGTTACTAGATTTTCTTGTAGTAATTTTTCTTTGTTCTAAATTAAAGTCATGTTCTTCTTCTTCTTCTTCTCTCTTTCTTTCTTCTTATCTATGAGTAACTAAGTTTCATTTTACTTGGGTGAAGGGGTGAAACTCTTGGTAATGAAATAAGGTTAGATTAATTTCTCTCTTGTGCTTAAATGATATATTTTCAAGTGGTCATTATACGTATTGTATTTTGTTTCCAATTAATTTAGAAACCCTCCTTGTAAAGTGGAGTTCTTGATTTGTTGTAGACAAAAGATTGGCACAATGAATGCTTTAACCCATTTACAAGTGGTGGTGTTAGAAACTCTCCTTATAAAGTGGAGTTCTTGATTTGTTGTAGACAAAATATTGGCACAATGAATGCTTTAACTCATTTATAAGTGGTAGTAATATTTTTTGGAAACATAATATAAATACATATATTATTTTAAATGGACTTTTAACGTTGTATTTTTCAATTGGAACCTCCATGTTGCGAGGATTCTAATTGAGTTATAAAAGGAATAAATCTTACATTTATTTTATTTACCAAGAGTGGATCTTTTAACCTAAGTAAATAATTTTTACTATAATAATAAAATATTTACTTCACCTTAATTAATCTTCAACAATTCCCTGTGGATCGACCTCGGACTCTCGAGAAATTTATTACTTGAGACAACCTGCACTTGGGTTCGCAATGCAACAATTAATCCCACATCAAGTTTGTAGACTTGTTTGAAACTAAAAATTGTGCATCAAGTTTTTGGCGCCATTGCCGGGGACTTAATTTGAAGAACAAATTTCTGGTGTAAATATTTTGTATATATTTTCTACTCTTTTAATTTTTTTTTTTTTTTTGTACATAATATCTTAATATCTTTGTGGAAATCTCTCCCTTTTATTTTTTTGTACATACTAACAAATGGGGGAAACTCTCCCTTTTATTTTACGTACTAACTTAGTGGGAGAACCTCTCCCTTTTATTTTTTTTTGTACTTTACTAATTTAGTGGGGGAAACTCTTCCTAATTTCTCTGTAATATTTAATCATTAATGAAATAATCTTTCTTCTTCTCTTCTCTCTCACTGGAGCAAAAAATCACTTGCCGATTCTCGGTTTTCATATTTTAAATTTATTTTTTGCACTTTATTTTTTTGTATTTTATTTTCTGCAATTTTTTTTGTTACTTAATTTTTTGTCATTTATTTTTGTTTTTTTTTTTTGTCATTTATTTTTGTTTACTAACTTACTAACTATTTAACTTTTTACTTTATCTGCTTCTAACATTTTAATTTATCTCAGCATACTAACTTTTTAATTTTTCTGCTTATTAATTTTTTTTTGGTGGCTGGTTTATATCATACCTTTATTAATATTTAATGGACGGTTTATACTACTAGCTTGTACATTTTATTTTATATTTTAAGTTACTTATTTATGCTTAATTGATATAATGATTTAAATTATGGTCGTTTGGTTAAAGTTAATTCTAGTACTGTATATATTGATTTGTCTGAATTACAATCACACACATCAAATACAATGGCTGAAAATGAAAGTGTGCATGATGAACGTGAAAATCAACCGTTGCGAACCATGCGTAAGTATTTGCAACCATCTCGAAATTCTAATCCATCATGTTTTATCTTTCCACTCAATGCTAACAATTTTAGATTCAAGCCAGATATGATTTCTTTACTTCCTAATTTTTAAGGTTTAGAATCTGAAAGTCCATATTTACATTTAAAAGAATTTGAGGAAGTATGTACTGTTTTTCATGATCAAACTTGCACTGAAGAGGTTGTTAAGCTTAAATTGTTTCCTTTTTCTTTAAAAGATAAAGCAAAAGCTTGGCTTAACACTTTGAAACCAAGATCAATTGACACATGGCAAGAAATGCAATGTGAGTTTCTGAAGAAATTTTTTCCAACACATAAAACCAATGCTTTGAAAAGACAAATCCAAAATTTTTCCCAAAATTCAAATGAAGCATATTTTCAAAGTTGGGAACGTTTTAAAGATTTGTTGAATTCTTGCCCACATCATGGTTTTGAAAAATGGCGCACTATAAGCTTCTTTTATGAAGGGTTAACACCCGAAACCAAACAATTTGTGGAAACAATGTGCAATGGTGAATTTCTTGATAAAGAACCTGAAGAAGCTTTAGACTATTTAGACCATTTGGCTGAAAATTCTCAATCTTGGCATGGTACTAATCCTTCTGAAAATTCAATTAGATTTAACCTTGCAAATGCTAGTAAAGGAAAATATCATCTTAGTCAAGAAGAAGATCTAAATGCAAGGTTTGCTAGTTTGGCTAGAAAGGTTGAAGCCATGGAATCCGGGAAAGTAAAAGAAATCAAATCTGTGCAAAATGAAGAAATTTATAGCATTTGTGATGAATTGGGACACTCAACAAATGAATGTCCAAAAATTTCTGTTTTTAAAGAAGTTGTGCATAAGCAAGTAAATGCAATGAATAATTTTAAAAAGCCATTCACTTCTTCTTTTTCAGATACATACAATCGGGGATGGAGAAATCACCCGAACTTCAGTTGGAAGACCAACAATCAGGCACAATTCATGTAACCACCACCTCCTCAGGCACAGCAGGACTCTCAAAATTTTCAAGGATATGCACCTTTTGTACCACCATACAGGAATAACATTGAAGAAACATTGCATGCATTCATAGAAAAGCAAGATGTCATTATTAATCAAAACACTCAAGTTATGATTGACATAAAAGACATTCTTGCTAAACTTTCTTCTACACTCACCATTCACGAGAAAGAAAAATTTCCTTCTCAACCTCAACTAAATCCCAAGGGTTAATACAGTCTAAATAATGGTAATTCAGAAAACCAACAAATAGATCAAGTCAAATCAGTGATAACCCTTAGGAATGGAAAGGTTGTTGAAGAAAGTAAGGAGATAAAGAGCCAAGTGTCCAAAGTGATGAACTCTTTGAGTGTGAATAAGCTAGAGGATGTGGAAAAGAATCAAGATAGTAGTGATGTTGAGCTACCCAAGGAACCTGAGGTGACAAAAAGTCTTGTTAAGCCAAAAAATAATGACGATGGCCACCAGACATACATGATTGACTCAATCATGGATAGGGGAGTTTCTACAACCCATGATTTTGACCCCCTTGAGAATTTTCTTGTCAATTCTGAGTTTGATTCTATAAGTAATCCCTCTGATGTAGTTAATATTTCTACTTTTTTTTATAAAACTCAGGATCATGACACTCAGGTATGGCAACCAAAGTTTAAGGAGTTTCCTAAGAAAGGTTGGAACATTGCTAATAAAAAAGGTGTTTGTCCCTTGGTCTGTTCTTATACAATTAATTTGGAAGAAGGTAAATGGTCAGCGGTTGAAGCTATAACTTGAGTTGAAGGATCTAGATGTAGCAGAGACTTTGGTAGACGATCCTGTCTACCAAAGCTGAGGTAAGTTTTTAGTATTTTGTGTTTTTATTGAGTCGGCTTAAGTGCCTCCCAAATTTCGGAGCCTTTGTATGGGGATATAAATAGTGTCGGCCAACAAAAAAAAATTATAAAACAAAAGAACCAAAAAAAAAATTATTTGCATGCTTGTTTATTTCATTTTTTTTGTCATTACTAATCATTGTCAAGATGTAGTTATTCTCTTCTCGTCTAAGCATTTCGGGTATGTGACTTCTCCCCATTACTTTGTTTAATTTTGTCCCAATAATTTCTTTGATGTATATTGATGATTATTTCTTCAGTCTGGATTTAATTGTTAACATTGAGGACAATGTTGTGATCTGGTTGGGGGGAAGGATAGTTGTGTAAAAAAAAACTAAAAAAAAAATTTAGAAAGTGTGTATATTAATATGTTTGTTGTGTTTATGTGTTTGTCAGTAACTTACTAAACCAGTTAAGGATGGCAGAGTAAGGAGTAAATTTTACTCTTGAGACGCATCTTAGTTGGGGTAGTAACTAGTTTGTGTGGAAGTAGCAATTCAAATTCAGGGAAATTTACATGATTGAGTAAATTGTCTTCTTTCTTAAACATCACATGCTTGGTTATGGATGTTAAAATTTTTGTGGATTGAGAATGATGGATATATGCCTTGTGAGATTTTGAGCTTATCGATGAATGGATTGAACATCTGTACCATTCTCTTCTTTCTTGAGTGATTTTTTTCTCATAGAATTGTTACTCTAGAACTTACTTTGATTCTTTTTTAAGCTATATTTTCACATGTATACATAAACATGATTGAGGCAAATTTTCTTGAATTAACCACTTTGACCAAATAGCTAACCTTACATATTTTCCTTTGCTTAACCCCTTTGAGCTTATTTGACTATTCTTTGTTTCTAACTCATTACGTACCTTAAATGAAAAAATCATGTTCTAACCCAACCTTAGGGAATAAGAGAGCATTGACTTTGTTATTTGATGAGTTCTTGAACAAGTGTGGGGGTGCATGTGCAGATTGGTTATATAAAAAAAGAAAAAAAAAGGAAAAAAATGTGTCTATATAAAAAAGAGAGCTGATTATTGCTACAATCAAAAGAATGCACCATGTGATATATTCATACCTAGACTGAGGGTGGATGATTGGAAATAACAAGAATAGAAGGAGAATGTTCAAGCCTAACAATGAATTCAACTTACCAATTGATCTTCAACAAAACATTAGTCAGATATTGGTCATTGTCCTGTATGAGGAAGAACTAAAAAATTCTTGAGAAATTTAGACTGAATGTTCTCAAACATCTTCTCCATTCTAACTGTATCATAATGCTCTTTTATTCTCTTTGGTATTTAACTTGTCTTATCTATATTACTTCCACCTTTACCTTGACCCCATTATAACCTTGAATAAAGTCCTCATAATTTGTGTATATATGTTGTTTTTGAGTAGCGGAGAAGTAGAAGATAAACAAGCTTATGATAGTGCAATTTTCATGGGTTGAATTGAATGAAATACCTACCTTTTAAACACTTGATGGATTGAGAGTCAATCTTGTGAAAATCTATCATTCTTGACTCATGCTTTTCAATTGAAATATCCTTGCTTGTTGATTTGAGATATGAAGATATATTACCTCATGAATGTTTTGATTACTTGAATGATTGGTTACTCTCCATTTTTAAATTAAGTCTTTTAGAGTGTTTAACTTTTGAGTCTGTTTCGTTTTTTTTTAGTTTTGGTCTTGTGTTTTACCCAAGAGTGCAAAAAACTAAGTGTGGAGAAATTTGATGATCACATATTTGATACATTAATAAGCTTTCATTTTTAGTCATTTACCCTCTCCATGTACTTAATTGATTGATTTTGATTATGTTTTGTAAGTTTGGACTCAAATTGGACTTAATTGAATTTTTTAGCATAATTTACGTCTTACGTTTTTTCTGTATTTAGGCTATATCTTGGGATGTAGGTGGTTTTTGGAGGTGATTCTAGTCGCATTTGAAAGATAAGAGAGAGTTCTATAACTTTCATGAAGACCTCAAAAGCCCAATCACACGAGTACATAACTCAAATTGGGATTGAAGCAAGAACCAAAGTGCTTTTCCTGACAGCTTAACCTACGTGTACTGTTCATCACAGTTTTCAGGCTAGAGGTTGTCAAATGGACTGAAATTTGGATGCTGAATAGTTAAGACCCATATCTATAATCCAGAATTGGACTCCTTGAAGGTGATATTGGGCTTGGAAGTCAGAACAGAGGAGCTGTGACTGGGCCTGAGCAGTGTGCAGTGATTTGAACGTATATGGAGTTATAAAAATGATATTGGACTCAAACTAAAGGCATGTGAAAGCTAAGATCCAGGCCTACAACTTTCATGAAGACCACTTGGTTCAAAAATGACGAATGCAATGACTTCAGAGCTGCATGATTTCAGAGACAATGAATCTCCATAATTTTCCATTCACCAACAGTCATTTGGCATTTTTCACTCATTTTCCACTCATCCACCCACTAATGACTCACCCCCTTGTCATTTTATATCTCTAATCTTCTATAAAAGGGGGCCTTGGCATATCATTGAGTGTGTTAGGTGTTAGGTACCAAAATGATGTTAGTTTGTTACTAGATTTTCTTGTAGTAATTTTTCTTTGTTCTAAATTAAAGTCATGTTCTTCTTCTTCTTCTCTCTTTCTTTCTTCTTATCTATGAGTAACTAAGTTTCATTTTACTTGGGTGAAGGGGTGAAGCTCTTGGTAATGAAATAAAGTTAGATTAATTTCTCTCTTGTGCTTAAATGATATATTTTCAAGTGGTCATTATACGTATTGTATTTTGTTTCCAATTAATTTAGAAACCCTCCTTGTAAAGTGGAGTTCTTGATTTGTTGTAGACAAGAGATTGGCACAATGAATGCTTTAACCCATTTACAAGTGGTGGTGTTAGAAACTCTCCTTATAAAGTGGAGTTCTTGATTTGTTGTAGATAAAATATTAGCACAATGAATACTTTAACCCATTTATAAGTGGTAGTAATATTTTTCGGAAACATAATATAAATACGTATATTATTTTAAATGGACTTTTAACGTTGTATTTTCCAATTGGAACCTCTATGTTGCGAGGATTCTAATTGAGTTATAAAAGGAATTAATCTTACCTTTACTTTATTTACCAAGAGTAGATCTTTTAACTCAAGTAAATAATTTTTACCATAGTAATAAAATATTTACTTTACCTTAGTTAATCTTCAACAATTCCCTGTGGATCGACCTTAGACTCCCGAGAAATTTATTACTTGAGACAACCTGCACTTGAGTTCGCAATGCAACAATTAATCCCACATCAAGTTTGTAGACTTGTTTGAAACTAAAAATTGTGCATCAGTCACCCTATGTTAATTTTGGTGCATTAATCCAAATTAAGAGGTTTAAGTTAGTGATTGATGATTCCTATATATTAGTAAACTGATTAGGGACTTATAATCATTTAGAAACTAAGTTAGAATGGCCAAAATCTGAAAAAATGACCAATGGAACAATACCATGTTCTGCAGAATTATGCAGAATCTAGGTTCTAATAAGAACTTCGCAGCGTGAAAGATGTTGTGTCGCAGCGTGAGGATGAATTGGCTTGAGTTACACGGCGTGATAATGTTACGCTGCAGTGTGAGGCCAATTTTTGTAGAATGCGCCGCGGCATAAAGAACATCGTATCGCGGTGTGAAAAAGATGCTGCATCAGTACTAAAACCCATGGCTTGGGCGCCGTGGCGTGCCCAAGTTAGTGCTGTAGCATGAGTATCAGGAACCTTAAAAAATGTCATTTTTTATGTTTTGAAATTCTGGACTAGATGTGATCATTAGTATATGTTCTCTAAAGTGTGTTCAGTTACAATTAAGGATGGTTTTCAAGAGGAGAATTATACGTATTATGTATGGGAAAGATTGGTAGTGTGAATTTTGTGAGTATCCTTTGATTGTCATTCAAGAAGGCCAAGAGAGATTGAAGGGTGTCTGATAGACTCAATTAAGGAAAGACATAACCCTGATATTTTGTTAATGCCAAGGCCAGAAGAGATAAGTAGGGGTCTATAAAGTTCCTCGAAATTAAGATTTAGACCGAACTTCTCATGTACCAAGATATGTGTGATGTGAGGAGATACCTCTATTTGCCACAAAATAACACATAGAACTAGAAATTCCTAATGTTTACATTTTTGGTTCTGAGTTGAACTAGATGTATGTATGAGATGTATGTTAACTTGGTTTATCTAAATGCAATAGTTAGACCTTGTAGACACTTTAAACATATTCTCTTAATAGATATTGAGATTATGTTTATCTATCCTATGTATGTATGTCTGGTTTTGATTACTTATACTGAGAATATAGTTTCTCACCCTGCTGTGTATCATGTAATTCTAGGTGAAACTTCTTCCAAGGTTAAGAAGAAGAAAGAAGTTAAAGATTAGATTTAGTTTATGTTTTATATTTCAATTGTTATACTTATTAGTATTCCTTTTGAAAGAAATAGGGTTATGTAATACTTCAAGTCTTTACTAAGGTTAATGATGTATATGTACTTTGATGCATTATGATATAAATATTATATTTTCGCATTTCATATTGCTCTCTATAGTGTTTCCAACGAACATTATGGATATAAGTATATGATTAGTATGTATGTAGTGACATTGTAATGCTAAGTATCTCCCTGTATGATGTATATACTGAGATATTATTATTAGGATGTTACATTATGGTATCAGAGAAGTTCATCCTGTTGAACCGGGGTATGGACTGACTATGCTTAGGCATATAGGAGTTCCTTCTTAGAAATTGTGTTTTTCTTGTTTCATTTGTTAAATGGGATGATAGAATTGCATGATTTTCCTTAGATTGGTTGTTATTAGATTTTGTTACAGGGTTACATGGTATTGAGATTGTAGCTCAATATACATTGTTTCTGTGTGTACAGGAAACTATGGAACCAAATAGGCGATCTAGAGAAGCAGAGAGCTCGGCCCCACCAGGTCCAAACATGGCTGAAGCCATTATGGTTATGGCCAATGTTATGACTAGGATGCTTGAGAGAATGGAATCAAATCAATCTCAGCAATCTACACCACCTAATCACCATTAACAAAAGGTAACTCAAGTCGGAAGGAATCATAATTTCCTGGACTTGACAGCCTTTTGTCAGATGAACCCTCCATCGTACAGAGGTGAGTACAATCCTGCAAAGGCTGAAGAGTGGCTTAATGAGATGGAGAAGATTTTTTATGCATTGGTTTACTCAAAAGAGCAAAAAGTGACATTTGCCTCATATATGCTGAAATGTGAGGCAGAGCATTGGTGGAATAGTACCAAAAGGTACTTGAAGCTGCTGACAACCTGATGTCATGGGAAGTCTTTAAGATAGCTTTCTTGGAGAATTTTTTCCTACAGACTATACACGATGATGAGGAAGTGGAGTTTATAGAGTTATAATAAGGAAACATGTCTATAAACCAATATATGGCCAAGTATGATGAATTGGCAAAATTCTCTTCTCATTTTCGTTATCACCTAGACGAGAAATAGAGATGTTTGAAATTTGAATTTGGTTTGAAGAAGGAAATCAGAGGTATAGTGAGACTGATGGAGATTAGAGACTTTCCTGCTTTGGTTAACAAATGTAGGATTGTGAAGTCAGAAGTTAACAACTCTTTATCAGAGGAAAGGGCGCAGGGCATCCCAAAAAGAAAGAAAGAGGACGATAGGAGCAAATAGGGTACTTTTAAGGCAAGTAATCAAAAAGGGAAAAACAAGAAGTGGTCTAAGGCACCACAATACACTGAATGTGGGACATGGAGGCAAGTGCTTCGTGAGTCAGTTTGTGTGTTATACATATGGGCAGCCAGGGCATTTCTCCAGAGCTTGTCCTCAGAACAAGGAAGATACGCCTACCCTAAAGCTGCTAGCCCAAAGACGAGCTTACACTCTAGGCGATACAAAGATGGCCCAGTCTTCCGACCGAATCTAAGGTAAACGCATAATTCATAATCATCTTTTAAATGTCATGTATAATTCATGAGCATTCCACTCCTTTGTTTCTTATGATTGTGTAAGGATGTTAGATTTGCCTATATCAAAGTTACCATACGACTTATCTGTTTTCACACCCACCGGTAAGGCAGTCATATCTTTGAAAGTGTGTCTTGACTGTTGTATAAGAATCGAGGATGGAGTTTTCCTTATAAACCTTGTTTGTTTACCCCTTGTGAACATAGATGTCATTCTTGGTATGGATTGGTTGTCATCCAATCACATGGTTTTGAACTATTTAGATAAGATCCTAGTTTTTTTGTCCGATGTTCCTACCAAAGTTGTTTCTTCTGAATCTACCTATCTCAATGCTAACCAGGTCAATCACTGTTTGGTAGAAGGATCTTTAGGATATGTTCTTCTTTCCTTATTAGATGTAGAGGTTGAGCAGAGCCTAGACAATTTACCTGTGGTGAGGGAATACGCTGAGGTGTTTTTGAGTGACATAGTTGAGTTGTCATTGGAGAGAGAAATAAAGTTTACTATAGATTTAGTGCCAAGTACAGGACCTATATCTATAGCACCCTATAGGATGACACCCTTAGAGTTAGTTGAACTCAAGAAACAGTTAGAGGAGTTATTGGATAAACAATTCATTAGGTCTAGTGTTTCTCCGTGGGGAGCACTAGTGTTGCTAGTAAAGAAGAAAGATGGTACCATGCGGTTGTGTGTTGACTACAGGTAGTTGAACAAGGTGACCATTAAGAACAAATATTCTTTGCCTAGAATAAATGATTTGATGGATCAGATAAGAGGAGCTTCAGTTTCAAGATTGATCTAAGATCTAGGTATCATCAAATCAGAGTTAGGGAAGAGGATATCCCTAAGATCGCCTTTAGAACTAGGTATGTGCATTATGAGTATCTTGTGATGTCCTTTGGGTTGACGAATGCTCTAGTAGTGTTTATGGATTACATGAACAGAGTTTTTAGACCTTACCTAGACCAGTTTGTGGTAGTGTTTATTGATGACATCCTTATCTATTCAAAGACAAGGGAAGAGCATGAGCAGCATATAAGGATTATTTTAGATATCCTAAAGGAGAATAAATTATTTGCTAAATTATCCATATGTAAGTTTTGGCTAACGAAAGTTCGGTTTTTAGGCTATGTTATTTTTAATGGAGGAATTGCAGTAGACCCTAGCAAGGTAGAAGCAGTGTTGCAGTGAGAGAGACCCACCACTGTGACCGAGATCAGGAGCTTTATAGGCCTAGCTGGGTACTATAGAAGGTTCATCAAGAGTTTTTCTCAGTTAGCGCTGCCTTTGACTAGGTTGACTAGAAAGGGTAGTACTTTTGAGTGGACTCAAGATTATAAGAATAGCTTCCAAGAGTTAAAGAAAAAGTGGACTACTATGCCAGTGTAGGTAATTCCAGATCCCCATGAGGACTTTGAGGTCTTTTGTAACGCCTCAAAGATGGGACTAGGGTGTGTTCTGATGCAGAATAGGAGAGTAGTTGCCTATGCATTAAGGCAGTTAAGGCCACATGAGGAAAACTACCCTACGCATGATTTGGAGTTAGTAGCTATAGTGTTTGCCTTAAAGATTTGGAGGCATTATCTTTATGGAGTCCAGTTTGAGGTGTTCAGTGATCATAAGAGTTTAAAGTACTTGTTTGATCAGAAGGAGCTGAATATGAGGCAGAGAATATGAATGAAACTCTTAAAGGATTATGACTTTGAGTTAGTATCATCCAGGTAAGGCCAATGTAATGGTTGATGCACTAAGTAGGAAATCCCTACATGTGTCCCGAATGATGATCCAAGAGAGTGAACTTCTTGAGAGTTTCAGAGATTTGAGTTTAGCGGTGATTGTGATGCCACAAAGTCTCTTTGTGAGTAGAGTGGACATAATAAATGACCTAAGGGCTCAAATTTTAAAAGCTCAAAAGGAGGATGAAACTCTAATGGATATTTGTCAGTAGATCTTTTTAGGAACCTTAGAGGATTTTGATATGACTAATGATGTGATGATAAAGTTTAGAGACAGGCTTTGTATTCCAAGAGAGTCAGAGGTCAAAAATAGGATTCTAGAAGAAGCTCACAGTAGTAGGTATACCATCCATCCCGAAACTACTAAGATGCACCAAGATTTGAAGAAAATATTTTGGTGGACTGGAATGAAAAGAGACATAGCAGAGTATGTCACAAGGTGTTTAGTTTGTCAAAAGGTGAAGATTGAACACCAGAAGCCAGTAGGACCTTTACAATCTTTAAGAATCCCAAAGTGAAAATGGGAGAAGATTTCTATGGATTTAGTAATGGGTTTACCTTAAACTCAACAAGGTTTTGATGCTATTTGGGTTATAGTGGATAGATTAACCAAATCTGCCTACTTTCTGCCAATGAAAGCTAGCTATCCTCCAGAGAAATTAACTCAGCTTTATCTAAAGGAGATAGTTAAATTGCACAGAGTTCCCGTAAGTATAGTTTCAGATAGAGATCCTATATTTACATCTAGATTCTGGGGAGCCATACAGGAAGCTTTTGTGACTAAGTTAAGCCTTAGTATAGCTTATCACCTATAAACAGATGGGCAAACAAAGAAGACTATCCAAACCCTTGAAGATATGCTTAGAACATGTGTTTTAGAACAACAGGGTAGTTGGGACTAGTTCTTACCATTAGCAGAGTTTGCTTATAATAATAGTTACCATTCCAGCATATGTATGACACCTTATGAGGCTTTGTATGGAAGAATATGTAGATCACCTTTATGTTAGTATGAAATAGGTGAAAGAACCATCCTAGGTCCAGAATTAGTCCAGCAGACCACAGAGCAAATCAAGATGATTAAGGATAGATTAGTTACTGTTCAGAGTCGGCAAAAGAGCTATGCTAACAAGAGAATAGACCACTTGAGTTTAGTGAGGGAGATCATGTATTCTTAAGAGTTACTCCTACAACAGAGATTGGTAGAGCATTGAAAACTCGAAAGTCAAATCCTCGTTTTCTTAGTCCCTACCAAATTCTAAAGAAAGTTGGACCTGTAGCTTACCAGATAACCTTTCCTCCCAATTTGGCTAACCTTCATAATGTTTTTTATGTATCTCAGTTGAGAAAGTATAATCCAGATCCATTGCATATCATAGAACATGAATCTGTACAGTTAAGAGATGATTTGTCTTATGATATACATCTGGTAAGGATCGTGGATAGAGGGGTCAAAGAGTTTAGAGGTAAGTAGATTCCTCTGGTGAAAGTTATATAGGGTGACAATGACACTGAGGAGGCTACTTGGGAGTTAGAGTCCCACATGCAGCAAGACTACCCGGATTTGTTCTTTTCAGGTGAGCAATTTTGGGGTCAAAATTTTTTAAAAAATGAGAAAAATGTAATACCCTAAATGGCATGTTAGACTTATTTATGTGTTCAAAATGTAGCATATGACTTGCTTAGTATGTATGTTTATTTTTGTGATAATTTGAGTTAATTTAGGTACTTAGTTGTAACTCGGACTGTGAAAAATAGCTTAAAATGGCTCAAATAATAGCATAAATTGCTTAGGAGAGAGAAATAAATATGGATAATTTATTTCTAGGTCACAAATGTATATAACAAGTTATAGTTAAAGTTTCAAGGTAAACTAAGCTAGTTTGGCATTTTTAAGTATACTGGTTATTTAATTATAGCCGATTTGACTAACAGCAGATATGAAAATATCAAATAATGGTGAAATGACTTTTTATATGAATCTTAGTATTTATTTTAAAGTTGTTAGAAGCTAGAAATTTGGATTTAGCTGAATCTGAGTGTTTTTAGCAGATCGATATTTTATCAATTTTGGCCTAAAAGTCATATGAGTCTTTAATTTCCTCTTTTTAAAGTCTCTCTCACAGCCAACTTGTTTCAAAAAGCAGAAATAGAAAAAGTTACCAAGAGAAAGGAAAGAAGGAGAAGAAAAGGCTAAGAAGGAGGAAGAGAGAAAGAGGAAAGCAAAAGGAAAAGCTAAGGTTTGAGATCCAACTAAGCTTGAATTTTTACTCAGCTGTCAAAGGTAGGGGTTTTGTGATTAAATTCACTTCTTGTTACTCTTTTCTCTATTTATGCAATTAGGTTGCTTAATAGGCCAAATTGAGTTCTAAAGATATTTGATGTGTTTTGATTGCATGATTGAGTTTCTTTGGTCATTTGTGACTTGTTCAAAGCATAATTCTGAGAAAGAAGCTTAGAATTTGTCATTTAGGCCTTTGAATCCTAATTTAGGGGTTTGGTCATCCTAGGTTGATTTTGGTGCATTAATCCAAATTAAGAGATTTAAGTTAGTGATTGATGATTCTTATGTGTTAGTGAACTGATTAAGCACTTATAATCACTTAGAAACTAAGTTGGAATGACCAAAATCTGAAAAAATGACCAATGAAATAGTACCACGTTCTGTAGAATTATGCAGAACTTGGATTTTGCTATGAACGTCGCAGCGTGAAAGATTCCGTGCTCCGGCATGAGGATAAATTGGCTTGAGTGCTGCGGCGTGATAATGTTACGCTGCAGTGTGAGGCCAATTTTTGTAGCACGTGTCGTGGCGTGCCCAAGTTAGTGCTGCAACGTGAGTATCAAGACCCTTAAAAATTTCATTTTTGATATTTTGAAGTTCTGGACTAGATGAGATCATTAGTATATGTTCTCTAAAGTGTGTTAAGGCACAATTAGGGATGGTTTTCAAGAGGAGAATTATATCTATTATGTATAGGAAAGATTGGTAGTGTGGATTTTGTGAGTATCATTTGATAGTCATTCAAGAAGGCTAAGAGAGATTGAAGGGTGTCTGATAGACTCAATTGAGGAAGGACATAACCCTGATATTTCGTTAGTGTCAAGGCCAGAAAAGATAAGTAGGGGTCCATAAGGTTCCTCAGAATCAGGATTTAGACCGAACTTCTCATGTGCCAGGATATGTGTGATGTGAGGAGATACCTCTATTTGCCACAAAATAACACATGGAACTAAAAAATCCTAATATTTACATTTTTGGTTTTGAGTTGAACTAGATGTATGTATGAGATGTATGTTAACTTGGTTTATCTAAATACAATAGTTAGACCTTGTAGATGCTTTAAACATATTCTCTTAGCAGATATTGAGATCATGTTTATCTATGTTATGTATGTATGTCTGGTTTTGATTACTCATACTAAGAATGTAATTTCTCACCCCACTGTGTATCATGTAATTCCAAGTGAAACTTCTTCTAGGGATAAGAAGAAGAAAGAAGCTAAAGATTAGATTTAGTTTATGATTTATATTTCAATTGTTATACTTATTAGTATTCCTTTTGAAAAAAAATAGAGGTATGTAATACTTCAAGCCTTTACTAAGGCTAATGATGTATATGTACTTTGATGCATTATGGTATAAATATTATATTTTCGCATTTCATATGGCTCTCTATAGTGTTTTCAACGAACATTATGGATATAAGTATATGATTAGTATGTATCTAGTAATATTGTAATGCTAAGTATCTCTTTGTACGATGTATATACTGAAATATTGGTATTAGGATGTTACAATCTCTGTGTCCACGCACTCCGCCGTAGCCACGCAAGCCACCACCGCCCGCCCTCGTTACCGTTGTGAGCCCTGCTTCAATCGCGACCTGCCTCGCATCACCTACGCTGTGAATACTTATGTCCCTAAAGCATGTCAAATAGTTTTTGATGATAACAAAGGCAAAAGTGAAGATCAAGTGAAAAAGTGAAGATCAAGTGCAAAAGGAAAGATCAAGATCAAAGAAAGAAGTCAAGAGGTTTATTTAGTTATAAGACTTAGAATATTAATGTTAAATGCTCTCAAGATTTATCAAATGATTTTTCAATATGTCATTTCAAATTAAATGGGAAAATTCAAAGCTAAACATGTTTTCCAAGAAACTTGAGTTTCAATCTTAAATCTAACACTCTTAAAAGGATTTATGTTTAATTAATTGTCTTGAGGTGTTAGAAATGGCTTACAAGTTTTATTGGACTTGAAAAATGTGTTCAAAGGCCAATGTAATCAATTACATGATGTTTGTAATCGATTACACAGCAAACAAAGGCCTTGTAATCGATGACATGAGCAATGTAATCGATTACAAGCAAGTCAGAGGCCATGTAATCGATTACACAAATAATGTAATTGATTACAATAAGCCCAGAAAGGCAAGAACACGTTCAAAGAGTCATGTAATCGATTACATAGATATTGTAATCGATTACACAGCAAGACAGAAGTCATGTAATCGATTACATGGATATTGTAATCGATTACAAGCAAGTCAGAAGCCATGTAATCGATTACACCAATAATGTAATCAATTACACAGAGCCCAGAAAGCCAAGAACACATTGGAACAACAATGTAATCGATTACATTTGTTGTGTAATCGATTACACGCACCCTGACAACGTCCAACGACTATATTAAATGCATTTAATGCTTGGAAAAAACCCTCCAACGGCTCCATTTATTGCAAAACTTATGAATACTAATGTTGGGTCTTCATTAGAGGTTGACCTTGAACCAAAAACTGATTACCAATACTTTCAAATGTGATTCAATCATCAAATCCATTCTTGCTCTATTTTTTGTAAAAACGTGGGATAATCTTTGAGAGCATATTAGAGTTTCAATTTGTAATCATCTACTCTAGTGAGAGTTTCATTCAATCAATCTATATTGCTTTGTAAAGAGGGTGAGGCATCCCTCCAAAAGTGTAAAGGGTGAGGTATCCCTTAGTTGAAGAGACTCAAGCTCCAAGGGTGAGGTATCCCAAAGTGTTGAGTGCTCAAGGTTGTAAAGGTTATCAAGCACCTATTGAAGCTTGAAGAAATAGTGGAAAATCTCTAGCAGTTGCTTGAGGACTGGACGTAGATCACAAGTTGATTGGTGATCGAACCAGGATAAATCATTGTGTTTATTTTCTCTAAACCCTTCTCTTTACATCAAGTATTATTTTATTAAATTGCTTGAATATTGGTCCCTTTGGCTATTGCATTTATAAGTGAAAGTGTTTATCTCTTATATCCAATCATCTCTAATCATCAATTAGCTTCAACGAAAATTGTTTATCAAATGATTTACGAAAGATTTGCGAACTTGGTTTTCATACTCAATTCACGCCCTCTCTTGAGTATTGAGGTCACTTGGTAACAAGTGGTATCAGAGTTAGGCTCTTGTAAAAAGAGCTTAGCAGCTTCAAGAGAAGTGATGGCTTCAAATGGTTTTTCAAATGAAGGTTCTTCTATAAACAGACCTCCTTATTTCAATGGAGATGGTTATGCCTATTGGAAAGAAAGGATAAAAATTTTCATTGAAGCTATTGATTTAGATGTGTGGGACGCTGTTGAAAATGGTGCTTTTGTTCCAACATAAACTAAAGATGGTGTAAAAATTAATACACCTAGAAATGAATGGACCGATGATGATAAAAAGAAAGTTCAATACAATTTGAGAGCCAAGAACATCATCACCACATCCTTGGGGTATGATGAATTCTTTAGGGTGTCAAATTGCAAGACCGCAAAAGAAATGTGGGATACCCTACAAGTAACTCATGAAGGTACTAGTGAGGTAAAACGATCTCGAATAAACACTCTTACTCATGAATACGAATTGTTTAGAATGAACCAAGGTGAGAGTATTCAAGATATGCAAAAGAGGTTTACTCATATTGTTAATCATCTTATCTCATTGGGAAAGACATTTCTTAATAAGGATCTTATTAACAAAGTCTTGAGATGTCTAAGCAGGAATTGGCAACCCAAAGTAACGGCGATTACGGAATCAAGAGATTTATCAACAATGTCTCTAGCCACCTTATTTGGAAAGCTTCAAGAACATGAGCTGGAACTAAATAGGCTCAATCAAAATGAAAAGCATGACAAAAAGAAGAAGGGAATCGCACTCAAAGCCACTTCCTCTACAATTGAAGATGATGATGAAGATGGTGAAGAGGATGCTGAAAGTGTTAAGCTAAGTGAGGAGAATCTCAGTCTCCTTGTTAGAAAGTTTGGAAGATTCCTAAAGAAAAAGGGATTTCAAAGAAGACCACTCTTTCCTTAAAAGAAAGTGTATCACAAAGGAAAAAGATCCTCTACTCCTCCAAAATGCTATGAATGTGGAAAACCGAGGCACATGAAAATGGAGTGTCCTATGTATCTCAAGAAGACGGAGAAGTTTGAGAAAAGGCCTTCCAAAGAAAAGAAAGGAAGGAGAGCATACATAGCTTGGGAGGACAATGACTTAAGCTCTTCCGACAGTTCAGAGAATGAAGAAGCTCATCTTTGTCTCATGGCTCAAGGAGAAGAAAGTGGAGAGAGTGACACCGAGGTAATTTCTTCTAACTCAAAATCTCTACCTTCATATGATGAATTGCAAGATGCTTTTCAAGAATTGCATGATGAATCCTTAAGGCTCACAAAAATGGTTTTGTCCTCTAACAAAACAATTTCCTTATTGGTAAACAAAGTTTCTATCTTAAGTAAGGAGATAAATGAACTTAAGATTGAAAATGAGACCTTAGGACTTATTGATGTTAATTCACTATGCATGACTTGTTCCTCACATGATAACACATCCACATCATTACATTGTTCATCATGCAAAGCATTTGAAAAAGAAATTGAAGACTTGAACAACACTCTTGCAAAATTCACTTTTGGAAGAGACAACTTGAATGTATTGTTAAGAAAACAAAAATGTGTTTTTCAAAAAGTCGGTTTGGGATTTAATCCAAACAACCATCAAAAGTCTTATAAGAATTTCTTTATTTCCTCAAATACTTCAAGTAGTCCATTTGTTAAATGTTTTCACTGTGGTAAGAAGGGGCATAGTGCATCCACTTGCAATGTTAGAAAGAACATAAATACTAAAGTTGGAATAAAAAGGGTTTGGGTTCCTAAAGGCACCATGCCTAACTCTAACATACAAGGACCCAAGACAATTTAGGTACCAAATGTTAAAACTTGAATGTGTGTTGTAGGTGTGCTTGAAGACCAAGAGCTCAAGTTGGTATCTTGATAGTGGTTGCTCTAAGCACATGACCGGTAATGGCTCCAAGTTCTCCTCCCTTACTCACAAGAAATATGGTCATGTCACATATGGTGATAACAACAAAGGGAAGATTCTTGGAATTGGTAAAGTTGGTAAGATCCTTTCATCATCTATTAATAATGTTTTGCTTGTTGAAGGACTTAGACATAATTTGCTTAGCATTAGTCAATTGTGTGATAAAAGCAATAGGGTTATATTTGATTCTTCTTGTTGCATAATTGAGGGAAATGATGATAATCAAATTAAGTTTGTTGGTCATAGAGTCAATAATATATATATGATTAGTCTTGATGATATTTCCTCAAATGATGCTAAATGCTTTATGAGTAAAGAAAATGATTCATAGTTATGGCATAGAAGAATTGCTCACATTCATATGGATTACTTAAACAAATTGGTTTCTAAAGAACTAGTAATTGGTCTTCCAAAGCTCAAATTTAAAAAAGACAAACTTTGTTATGCATGTCAAAAGGGAAAACAAGTAAAGGTCTCTTTTAAAGCTAAAAACATGATTTCAACTTCTAGACCTTTACAACTTTTGCACATGGATCTTTTTGGGCCCTCTAGAACTATGAGCTTTGGTGGGAATTACTATGCATTAGTGATTGTGGATAATTTTTCTAGGTTTACATGGACATTATTCTTGGCCCACAAAAATGATGCTTTTCAATCATTTAAAAAGCTTGCCAAAGTTATCCAAAATGAAAAAAGTTTTTGTATTGCATCCATAAGAAGTGACCATGGTGGTGAATTTGAAAATCATGAATTTAAAACTTTTTGTGATGAACATGGCATTGAGCATAATTTTTCTGCCCCTAGAATACCACAATAAAATGGTGTTGTAGAAAGGAAAAATCGATCTTTAGAGGAAATGGCAAGAACTATGCTCAATGAGGCCAACCTTCCTAAGTACTTTTGGGTGGATGCGGTTAACACCGCTTGTTATGTTATGAATAGAGCCCTAATAAGGCCAATTTTAAAGAAAACCCCATATGAATTGTACAAAGGAAGGAAACCAAATGTGTCACATTTTTATGTCTTTGGATGTAAATGCTTTGTTTTGAATAATGAAAATGATAACTTAGGGAAGTTTGATGCAAAATCTGATGAGGGAATATTCATTGGCTATTCTATACATAGTAAGGCCTTTAGAGTCTATAATAAACGAACTATGACCATAGAAGACTCTATACATGTTGCATTTGATGAAACTAACCTAAATGAGCCGAGAAATGATCTTGTTGATGATGTTGTAGAAATCTTGGTAAAAACGCACTTGGAAAATCAAGAGAAAGAGTCTAAGAAGCAAGAAGAGAGATTCCTTGATCACTCATGATAAAAAGATTCATAAATCTTGGACCTACCCAAGGAATGGAGGACTTCAAGATATCAACCCCTCGACAAGGTGATTGGTGATGTATCAAAAGGGGTAATCACTCGAAACTCACTTAGAGATGCATGTAATCACTTAGCCTTTGTCTCTCAAGTTGAACCTAAAGACATAAATGAGGCCATTAATGATGAGCATTGGATCTTGGCCATGCAAGAATAACTAAACCAATTTAAGAGAAATCAAGTTTGGGAATTAGTTCCAAGGCCCAATGATCATCCTATAATTAGCACCAAATGGGTCTTTAGGAACAAACTTGATGAAACGAGCTTAATAATAAGAAATAAAGCTAGGCTTGTAGCTAAGGGATATAATCAAGAAGAAGGCATAGACTATGAAGAAACTTATGCTCCTGTAGCTAGGTTAGAGGCCATTAGAATGTTACTTGCATATGCTTGCATCATGGATTTCAAACTCTATCAAATGGATGTCAAAAGTGCCTTTTTAAATAGTTTTATACAAGAAGAGGTGTATGTAGAACAACCTCCTGGTTTTGAGGATTTTGAAATGCCCAACCATGTTTTTAAACTGAAAAAGGCCTTGTGTAGCTTAAAACAAGCTCTTAGAGCTTGGTATGAAAGGTTGAGCAAATTCCTTTTAGAAAAAGGTTTTTCTAGAGGCAAAGTTGACACTACCCTTTTCATAAAACATAAAATGCATGACATACTTCTAGTTCAAATCTATGTTGATGACATTATATTTGGAGCTACTAACAACTCTCTTTGTAAAGAATTTTTAAATATTATGCAAAGTGAGTTTGAAATGTCCATGATGGGTGAGCTCAACTTCTTCCTTGGTCTCCAAATCAAGCAAACAAGATAAGGAACTTTCATAAGCCAATCCAAGTATTGCAAAGAGCTGCTCAAGAAGTTTGGAATGGATAATGCCAAGCATATGGCTACTCCTATGGGCACCTCTTGCTATTTGGACAAGGATGAAGGAGGTAAATCAGTAGAAATTATGAAATATAGAGGTATGATTGGCTCACTCCTTTATCTCACTGCAAGTAGGCCTGATATAATGTTTAGTGTATGCATGTGTGCTAGATATCAAGCTAATCCTAAAGAATCACACCTAAGTGCTGTTAAAAGAATAATGAAATATCTAATAGACACATCACAAATGGGTTTATGGTATCCTAAAGGTGCCTCATGTAGCCTTATTGGGTATTCTGATTCTGATTTTGCTGGATGCAAAATGGATAGAAAGAGCACTAGTGGGACATGCCACTTGCTTGGAAGCTCACTAGTTTCTTGGCATAGCAAGAAGCAAAATAGTGTGGCATTATCTACAGCTGAAGCTGAATATGTTGCAGGTGGGAGTTGTTGTTCTCAAATCCTTTGGATGAAACAACAACTCTTGGACTATGGTCTTGAGCTTGATCACACCCCCATAAAATGTGATAATACTAGTGTAATCAATTTGTCCAAAAATCCCATTTTGCATTCTAGGACTAAACATATTGAAATAAAACATCATTTCATTAAAGACCATGTTCAAAAGGGTGATTGTATGCTTGAATTTGTAGAAACCACTAAGCAACTAGCTGACATTTTTACTAAACCCCTAGCAAAAGAAACATTTTTCTATATAAGAAATGAACTTGGTATATTGGATCAATCATGTATAAATTAACTATTTGCTGCAGAATCCTAAAACTAATGCATAATTTGCATTTTTCTGCATAATCATGCCACATTACTGCATAATCTTTGAATTTTTCATCATATTTGAATCCAATACTAACTTGAGCATCGGAGATTTCCCCTAAGTTGTTTTGTAGATGCTCCCTCATGCCCAAGACTCCCAAGTAACTCAACAACCTTACAATTTCACCAAAAATGGTGTAATTCTTGGTAAAAATAGTAATTTTGAACAATTATGTGATTTGAATCATAATATGATTAGATTAATATTTGCATGATGATTTGAATTGATCTAAGATGCTTTGAAACTGATTTGAATGGTTTAAAATTGATTATATGCTGATTGGAATGCAAAATCTGAGTTAAAGTGTGCTGGTAATCGATTACAATGCCTTTGTAATCGATTACACAGGTTCTGTTAAGCATGTAATCGATTACACAACTTTTGTAATCGATTACAATCAACTCAGAACTCAGGTAATCGATTACATCAACCATGTAATCGATTACAAGGTTCCCCAGAAGCATGGTAATCGATTACACCAAAAATGTAATCGATTACATATGAACCAGAACGCTTGTAATCGATTACAAACCCAATGTAATCGATTACACAAGGTTTTTTAAAAGGTTTCTGACGCGCGCAGAGCTCATTTCTCAGAAACCTTTCACCTCCTTCGTCTTCCTCCTCTGCTCCCATGCAACCCAAACCTCCCAATCTCTCATTTCTCACTCAAACCTCCCTCAAAATCCTTTATTTCACCTCTCTCAAACTCGGAAAACTCCTCTCCACATAGCCTATCTCTCAAATCTCATCACATCCCTCACTCAAATCTCCCCATCACCTCTCACGAACCCCATCCCCACTTCTCTGTCCTAACTTCATCCCTTTCTCTCTCCTCACTCATCCCCAAACATTTTTCACTCATCTCACTCTCCTCTTACTCATCACATGGCTAAATCCTCTCATCGCTCAAAGCGCCCAAGAACAGGGGTTGCCATTGGAGGGTCCTCTGGTGGAGCTTCACGCAACATCTCTGGCCTGGACTTCACACGCCACTTCTACAGTGAAGAGAGCTGAGTTGTTCCAGAAGAACTTTCAGCTACGCAAGATCATTTCTCCCAGGTATCTTCTCATCACCTTCTGTGAGAGTGAACCTCTAGAGAGCTTTAGAACCATTGAGAATTTAGGATTGCTAGGTTTCCTGAGTATAGAGAAGGCTATCTACCCAAACCTAGTGAGAGTCTTTTATACAAATATGAAATTTGAAGATAATTGCCTTATATCTAAAGTGAAAAAATAACAAATAAGGATCACTATGGCTGAGTGGTATAGGCTGACGAAGCTCACTCTTGATGGAGCAAACTTCTGTGAGAATACCAATATCTGGGGTCAAGAGTTTGAGCATAAGGCTGCTCTTCTCTCACTGATTAGGACTGGTTACTACCCCCTAGTGATCCCAAAAGGAGAATCATGGCCACTGGCCTAATTATGGAGAACAGGGTTCTCCACTACCTTTTGGTCAGAGGGTTGATTCCTATGGGAGGGAATTACTCCCAGGTTCTCAAGGATGATGTAGTATCCTTATAGGCAATGACCACAGGGCGGCCAATAAACTGGGGTTACTACATTATAGAGCATATGTTGGATGTAAAGAAAAAGAAGAACTCTGCTCTCCCATTTGCTATGTTGGTAACAACCATCCTAGAGCATTGTCGCATTTCCCTGGCTGAGGAGTCCAAGGATACCAGCTCGAAAGGACCACAATCCATTGGCTTGCATACCTTGAAGAAGCTCCATCTCTACAAAGTGGATGATAGGTGGCATTACATTGCTCATGACACTTTTGGTCATATCCATCATGATCCGGATAGTGATGATGATGAAGAGGCTCAGCATTCTGCCCCTGCTCCTGCTCCTGCTCCAGCTAAACTTGACCTCATGCTCCAAGAGATGCGAAACCTGAGCGCTACTGTAGACACACGCATGGATCACATTGAGCAGAAGATAGATCACCTTGAGCTGAGGATGGACTACTCAGATCAGGAGCTTGCCTCCATTCGTCCCCTCCCTCCTATTCCTCCGAGTGCTGCTGCTGCACCTCCCACATCCTCTGCCTCTCCAATTCCCCTGTCCTTTGCTGGTCCATCTGGCATCCCTGCTGATAATGAGGAGCTTCTAGACTCTGAGGACGATCTTGAGCCCGACGATGATAACGTTGACCTAGGAGACATTACTGCGGATCTAGACAGTGATAGTGAGGCTACTGATAGTGATCATGGCCCATTGCCCTGATGTTTCTGATGACTATATTGTATTTTTTTTTTGTTTTGGCTCAGTTATATAACATTGGTATACATTTCTGGTATTTTTTGGTTATTGGCTATACTGGTTAAGATAAGTTACATTGTACATGCTTCTTTTTAATGATATATGAACTTGACTTAGCTTTGATTCTATTATCTGAATGTTTGGCTTTCTGAAAAATTGATTGGACTGATTTTTTCTTGTTCTGGAAAAACTTGGGAAATCATGAAATATAGCTGTCATGCTGTCCATTTTTTTTAAAATGCTTATGTCTTTTTAATAATGCCAACGGGGGAGAGAATAGTGAAAAATCAAATGAAATCTAATTAAGGTTGCATGTGTACAGGGGAGTTATTGAGCTTTTGAGTTCTTAAGCTTTTTACATGAAAAATCTAACTCAATTTCATGCATAAACTCCGGGGGAGTGTTGCGCCTAAATCTTTGTTATATACAAATGCAAAAACTCTTTCTTTTTCCTATGATCAATTTGTCATCATCAAAAAGGGGGAGAATGTGAATGCTTATGTCCCTAAAGCATGTCAAATAGTTTTTGATGATAACAAAGGCAAAAGTGAAGATCAAGTGCAAAAGTGAAGATCAAGTGCAAAAGGAAAGATCAAGATCAAAGAAAGAAGTCAAGAAGTTTATTTAGTTATAAGACTTAGAACATTAATGTTAAATGCTCTCAAGATTTCTCAAAGGATTTTTCAATATATCATTTCAAATTAAATGAAAAAATTCAAAGCTAAACATGTTTTCCAAGAAACTTGAGTTTCAATCTTAAATTTAACACTCTTAAAAGGATTTATGTTTAATTAATTGTTTTGAGGTGTTAGAAATGGCTTACAAGCTTTATTGGACTTGAAAAATGTGTTCAAAGGCCAATGTAATCAATTACATGATGTTTGTAATCGATTACACAGCAAACAGAGGCCTTGTAATCGATTACATGAGCAATGTAATCGATTACAAGCAAGTCAGAGGTCATGTAATCGATTACACAAATAATGTAATCGATTACAATAAACCCAGAAAGGCAAGAAAACGTTCAAAGAGTCATGTAATCGATTACATAGATATTGTAATCGATTACACAATAAGACAGAAGTCATGTAATAGATTACATGGATATTGTAATCGATTACAAGCAAGTCAGAAGCCATGTAATCGATTACATCAATAATGTAATCGATTACACAGAGCCCAGAAAGCCAAGAACACGTTGGAACAACAATGTAATCGATTACATTTGTTGTGTAATCGATTACACGCACCTTGACAACGTCCAATGGCTATATTAAATGCATTTAATGCTTGGCAAAAACCCTCCAACGGCTCCATTTATTGCAAAACTTATAAATACCAATGTTGGGTCTTCATTAGAGGTTGACCTTGAACCAAAAACTGATTACCAATACTTTCAAACGTGATTCAATCCTCAAATCCATTCTTGCTCTGTTTTTTGTAAAAACGTGGGATAATCTTTGAAAGCATATTAGAGCTTCAATTTGTAATCATCTACTCTAGTGAGAGTTTCATTCAACCAATCTATATTGCTTTGTAAAGAGGGTGAGGCATCCCTCCAAAAGTGTAAAGGGTGAGGTATCCCTTAGTTGAAGAGACTCAAGCTCCAAGGGTAAGGTATCCCAAAGTGTTGAGTGCTCAAGGTTGTAAAGGTTATCAAGCACCTATTGAAGCTTGAAGAAATAGTGAAAAATTTCTAGCGGTTGCTTGAGGACTGGACGTAGATCACAAGTGGATTGGTGATCGAACTAGGATAAATCATTGTGTTTGTTTTCTCTAAACTCTTCTCTTTACATTGAGTACTATTTTATTGAATTGCTTGAATATTGGTCCCTTTGGCTATTGCATTTATAAGTGAAAGTGTTTATCTCTTATATCCAATCATCTCTAATCATCAATTAGCTTCAACGAAAATTGTTTATCAAACGATTTGCGAAAGATTTGCGAACTTGGTTTTCATACTCAATTTACCCTCCTCTTGAGTATTAAGGCTACTTGGTAACACACGCTGCCACCATCTGTTCTGTTGGTGGGGGTGAGTCTCCCCTTCTCCCTTTCGTTTGATGTTCTAGAGCTAGAAGCCCTTTGTTTTCCTTTTTTTTGTTTTTTTTTATTCAGTTTTTATTTGTTTAAAAAGAGGTGAGTTTTGACTATGTTGTTTTGTTAATTTAGTAAATAAAAAAATAAAAAATTTAGATGGGCCTGGTAGTCTTTCCAGAATAATGATACAAAAAAAAAAGTTTATTGTTTTAGGTTTGGACTTAATAAGTTTAGTTTTAGTTGGTTTTGTTTTCACATCATAGTGGGCCATTTTTTTTAAATTTGTTTTTTCTTGAGTGTCTTGTTATGCATAAGAAAAAACTATAAAAGAAAAGAAAGAATAAAAAAAATTAAACCTTGTTGAGAATAATAAAATAAGATTAGCTGAGTTGTGATAACTTGTTAATCATATAACTTTCAAAATCATTTAAGCTGTGATAGCTTAATGGTTCATTTTTCAGCAAAAATAAAAATCAAATGAATTTTGAAAACAAAAATCTTTTTCGAGATTATAAATAACCAACCCACAATCGTTTTTCTAAAGAACGATGTGACTTTGAATTCCTCATTGCACCTGCGGATATGTTGGAGCAAAATCTCTATTTTGTTAAGCCAAAAATTAAATTTTCATAATTTATTTTTATATTTGGTTTATTGTTTAACAAAAGGGGTAAAACAAATATTTTCAAGAGTTATAAAAATTTGCACAACTGATTTAAGGTAACCGTCTTAGGGCGGATGTATTAGGGGTACTGTGAGGTTAATCTTCACCCTTCCCTATGCATAATTAGACTCCCGAATCCAATCTAGTTTCAAAGACTATTTTTCTTAGGTTTTTCAATTTTTCCTATTTCAAATAAAATTGGTAGCGACTTCATTCTTTTCCTAATAATTATTTTTTATTTTTTGCCGCTCCCACCGCGATCTTAGTCGTAACAGGTATGTAATAAATTTTTAAATTATATGAGTATGTTTGATATATTGTAACTAATCACCTGTAAATTGTAATGGCTATAGATTTTTGCCTTTGCACCTTCCAGTGAATGACATTAGTTAAATCTTCAGGGGTCATTATATTGAGACATGGATATCATGGAAAAAGATAACACCAACTGTCAGAGATTTGTGGATTGATGAATTTATGGCAATTAATTCAAAATTTTATTATTCAAATTTCAAAATTTTATTTTTTTTAGTCTTATCTAATTTGTTTACTCATTTTTATTGCAGAGGACGTATTTTGTCACTCCACCAGATCATTATTGAGCCTGAGCAAATTTTGGGAAATGGGGTGCAGCCAAGGTTCTGAAAATCAAACTGGTCATGGAACTGGTCGAAAGACTGATTCAAGATTTAATAGTTGAATCATGGTCGAATTGAAAAATAATTATGTATATAAATTATATTTTTATATGTTTATATATATTAACAAAATAATAATTTAAGTATATAAACTTATATATATTATTTCTTGTTTATATACATGGCATATAACTTTCCTAATTTACATAAGAGTGCACAACACATTGTAATGTATATAAAAAGCATTGATGTCAAAAGTCCCACATCGAGAGTTCCTTAAGCATTCATATAGTGTGACACTTATAAAAAGCAAACAAAGGTGATACTAATGCACTTATCTACTGGGCTAACTAGTTTAACCTGTTTAATACTGGTTTATCGGGCTTTGACCTATTTTTTACCACTCCAGTTTTAATAGCAAAATCAAATTGGATAGGGGTTTGGTTCTCAGTTCAACTGATCAGACCAGCTGATCCGGTTAGGTTTTGAAAACTATGGGTGCAGCATTTTGAAGAATGTTTTGGAAAACGCTCGTAGGAAAATGAAAAAACCAAATTGTCAAAAATGAAAAAACCAAATTGTCTTAGAGACCACATATAGGCCAAATTGTGTGAACATTGGGAAGGTGAGGCTTTCAAGTAGAAAAGTGTGATTGCAAAAGTAAATTGAGTATCTGATTGTGGAGGATTCGGAGTTTCAATGCACACCGTTGGCTCTATTACCTCATCTCAATGTAGAGCTAATCTAGTTAAGTTTATTATTATCTAACATTATTGTAGAACTTGTCATAATACATTTAAACCTACTTACAATGTTGCTTTTTTATGTAGCTAATATGTTCTTTGTTTATATATATTTTTGTTACAATTGCTACAAACTAAGTTGACTGGTGTTGCTCCATCTCCATTGAACTTGTTTCGTCATACACATCAACACAAGGATCACACATGAATGGCAAAGAGATCAGAGTATATAACTGTAAATAACTTATATGCATGTTTAATATTTACTTTATGCCTTGACTTTTAGTATGTTAAACCTACATAAATACAACAAGTTGTGATTGAGGTTAATAAAAATATCATATATACTTTATGCCTTGGCTTTTAGTATGATGAATTGTTTATTATGCATAAATGATCTATCATCTAATTCCTTCTCTTGGGTTTGATATCATGGTGTTCAGTAATTGTATTTAGGTTGTTTGATGAAATGCCTAAGTCAAGGTTCTTCTTTGATTTACAATAGTTGACTTGAATTGCTTGATTAATTTGGACTTGATATGTCATTTTATTTCTTGTTTTGTTTTCTTTGGATATAAGCCTATGTGTGAATTGAGAATGTAACATGGATGGTAAAATGAGGAACATGTTGATGTCTTGTTGTTTAAAGGGGACTCTAAATAAAAGCTTGAACCTCTTTTATATGTGTTCTTGCAATACTATGCTTAGATTCCTCTTGATTGTCTTTGATAAATCCAATTTGTTGTATTTATTGTTTATTACATGGCAAAAGTCGCTAATCTGTTTTCAAAGGGGAAAATGTGTTAGGTTTGAATATTTGTAATTGATATTTGCATATTTTAACTGAGTTGTCATAGTGGTGTAGATAGGGACAATTTGAAGAGCAATTGCAATAGAGGACCCAAAGAGCATCTGAGCAAGGAGCTCCTCCCCCAAATGAGTTGAATGTGTTTTGCGAGGTGACTAGAGTGCAAAAAGGTAGAATCTATGGTCTTGAATTAGAGTCAACTATAGTGGTTGGAAGACCATAATATCATGGCTCAAGATCTTCGTCATCTCAGTTGGTACGAAGAGGAAAAAACTTGAAGAAATAAGAAGTGAGAGAGATAACATTCGAATGAGATCAAAGAATAATGAAAGACAGATTTAGCCAACAAACCAAGTGCTACGAGAGTTGATGATGAGGATGAACTTCCAGCCTTTGCAGCCATTTCTGGGGTATCAGTCATTTCCTGAGACAGATGAAGCAGAAGAAGAAGAGGGAAATGAGGATGATTGATTAGAGTTTAGTTGAACTTTAAAGTTTAGTTTGTGTTGAACTTTTTTGCATTTGAAATATTTTAGGAATGAGATATTCTAGGCTATGCATAATATTTTATGTTATTTTTAATTTATGTGTTTTGTTATGTGTGTGTGTGTGTATATATATATATATATGATTGTTAATTGTTAGTTTGTTGTTGTTTATTAGGTATTTAAAAAAAATAGATTTTAATAAATTTAAAATGATTACAAATTCATTAACAAATTAGAGACTAAATTAGAGGGTGAATTTAAAAAATTGAAATTTAGCGACCGAATTAGCAACTAATTTTAAAAAATAAAAAAAAATATTCAACGCTTAGAAATCGATTTAGAAATTGATTTTTTAGTCTCTAAATTAGAGACTAAATTAGCGACCGACTTTAAAAAATAGATAATATATATTCAACATTTAGCGACTATTTTAGAGACTGATTTTTCAATTTTTAAATTAGAGATCGAATTAACAATCAATTTTAAAAAATAATATATTTAATATTTAGCGAACGATTATGAGATTGATTTTTCAATCTCTAAAAATCAGTTGTTAAATTATTATTTAAAAAAAAGACCAACTTTTGATCGAAATTAGTTACCAATTATTTATTTTATTGGTCTTTAATTTTAACGTCCGATTTTAAGCATTTAGTGGCTGAAAAATCTAAAATCCTTTTTTTAATAGTGATCTGAATAAATTGTTATTCATAAAATTTAATTTTTGAGTCCTAACACACGTCAAATAAACTATTAGCAAGGGTCATCAAATGAACTATTAGCAAGGGTCAGTAAGAAGTGATCCATATACCATATAAAAGGCTCAGAAAGATAAGTATGTAATAATTTTTCTTATGAGAGCAGTACACAATATCATTAAAGAATGAGTTTGTTAGTCATCAAAATCAATAGATGTATAAAATTTAAACTACAAGAAAGGGGTCTTAAGATTTTATAACTAACATTCTTCCCATTTTTAATAATAACAAACAATTTTTCTTCATGAAAAGTTTTCTGATTAGTTGGTTTTCTGATGAAGAAGTTATTGACTTAAAGAACTCCCGTTTAACTTATGCATATAACAAACGTTAGTCATGATAATCCAAAAGCATATAGTTAATCATTCAGAGCAAATCAAATTCAATATCAAAGCCAAGTTGCATATTGTTAAGTTTTAAGCTTTAGATGGCTATTGTAACTCATTGAAAAATTGTATTTTGTAGATAAACTTGGTTCATTGTGGAATATTCTCTCCTTGACTCGATGGAAGGATTATTATAATTCTAACACACCAAGAGCTGGGATATTAAACCAAAAAATCTTAAGAAAGATTATAATCAAATTAATAAAGCCAAGAGGTGGGGAAAAAAATAAGAGAATCTCTCAAGGGGGAGACTTTCTGATACCATATATATTGGACCTTTTAACCACTGCAACGTATTGATATTCACAAAAGGACGTAAAAGAAGTATGACGTCGATATCCATGTATATTTACACTTACGCGATAAATACAATGCTTATATATAGTTAAAGAAATGAATGTGTAATTTAGGCTGATCATTATGGTGATAAATAATTAAATGATAAGTAATATTTTTTCTTTTTTCTTTTTTTATTAAAGACACAACTTGATGTAACTTCTTTTTTTAATAAAAAAAACTTCTTTTATCCATAAATTCCAGCAAACATGATCTTAATTATGGAATTTTCATATGGACCGAATGTGATTTACTCAGTTAAATTGAACAAAGGCAGAATAGGTATTTTAGTCATGTATCTTTTTTTTTTTTAATTTTGTACCTTATCTTTTTTTTTTAATTTAGTCCATTATCATGTAAATTGTCTATCAATTGAGTCTTTTGTCACAATTCTGTTATAAACTTTAATAAAAATGATAATGTGTCACTAACGGTGATGACATGTCATTGACATGACATGGCGATAACATGACACAATTAATGAGTGATACACTATCACTCATGCTAGGGAGATGACATAATCGTGATGAGATGATCATATTAATAAATGATTTACAAAATATGAAACTAAATTAAAAAAAAAGATAGAAGATTAAATTGAAAAAAATATATAAAAACTAGGAAATAAAATGCCTATTTTGCAAAAAACGTAATATGTCAACATGTGTTGCCCATTAACGAATTTATGGAGCGTTTAATTTTTTGAAAATTCAAAAACCATCTAATATATGTTTTTCTTTAAGTAATTAGGATAATTTAATGAAAAGTAATAAATACTTCTTAACCTATATTCTAAAGTCACATCTTAACAAAACCCAAAAATTAAATATGCACCATATATGACTAATTTTAAAATAAAATCTCAGTTTTGTAGGTATAATAACGTATGCATATAAATCATTTATGCAATGTTTCCGCCTTGCATGTTAGCTTAGATGGCAATAACGAGAAATTTTTAAGTGATCCACGATTAAGAAAAAAAATTTGTTTTATACTATTTAATTTTTATTATTTTAAATATAATATTAAAAATATAGTTAAAGTTAAAGATAAATATGATATACAAAGTTAAAGTGTTATACATTGAATAATATAAAATAAAATATATTTTTATGAAAAAATTACCTAAGAATCTCTTAGAAAAAAATGTTTAAAAAAGAAATAATGTAAAGAAACTACTTGTGAATTCAAAATGTAGCATTAAAGTTGGAGAAAATGATAGCTCATAAAATTAATATATTACATATTTAATAATATAGAATAAAAAATTCTTTATTTTAAAAATACCTAAAAATTTCTTAAGAATTATATATAAATACATAGGTAGTCAAAGTAAGAAATGGGTTTAATTAAGAATTAGTGTGCACACTGGTTATTCACTACCAAGGCGCCACCTCATATTTGCGAAACATCTCCAAAATCTTTTGGTAGATGAAATTTTTTTACTTAAATCTTAGACTTTTAGATGGGTGTATCAGACCAATCAAGACTTAATATTTTCATAGATCTTTACGTCACATAATTAATTTCACAAAGATCTATAAATATATTAAGTCCTGATTGGTCTGATGCACTCAACTTGAGTGTTTAGAGTTTAGATAAGAATTTTTCTTGGTAAAAATAGCATTTTTCAAAGGAAAATTATTCTTAAACAATTTTTCTTTTCACTTTTTGCACATACCTATTTTATTAAGAAAAAAAAAAGCAAGAGTAGAAATATGTTTTAAAAAATATAATTATCTTATTTTATTATTTAAAAAATAAATTATATAAGAATAATGTACAGATAATAGTGTGCAAATAACATATTAGCAATTCATAGTCCCTAACTCTATATATGTTGACGAACAGCGCAAATTCATTCATTCATAATCACAAAGCACCCAACCATTTGGAACAGCGATACACAGAGCAAAGAGTCTGCACAGCAGTCAAGCAAATAATAAGGTTTGCAGCCAGAAACGTAAGACAAGGCCACGAAGCATACACATACTTTTTCATTCCCCGTTTCACCTTCACCTTCCAGCACGCAGAATAATAGGCATTTACACCTTCAATGGCCTTGTCCAGAATGGGAACTTTGGTCACTTTCACTGACGCCGTCATTCCATTCCACATGGACGCCACCTCTTTGTCACTTTTGAGCCTGTTCAACAAAATCCCAGCCTCTCTCAGAATCCTCACATCCTCTTCTGTGTCTATTATTCCATTCATCAACTCTGTGTAACGTGTAAACACCATCCCTTCAGGCGCAATGCTTGCCTCGTAAGCCACCAGGTTCCTCAGAACAACTTCTGAATTTTCGTTTAAGTGGATAACTGGGAGGTGAAACGTTGCTGAACTTTTGTCAAATTTGATGGTGTTTAACCCTCCTTTGGTGTAACAAAACTGGACACCGATTTTTGAGAGTTCTTCAACGCTTGGGATTGCGATCTCTTCCACCAACGGGCTTTCGTCCTTGTGATGATCATCGTGTTCATCTACAGCACTCTGTGCTTCTTCGATCACATCCTGTGCGGACAATACGATGTCGCATATGGCAGTTTTGGCACGAATCTTGAAAATAGAAGCTATGAAATTCCATGGCACCGCGATCAATTTCATGAAAAGTTTGCACTTGAAGATTTGGAAGATTAAGTGTACGGGTAAACAGTTAATGAGAAAGCACATGAAGCGCCAGATTGAGCTAATTACAGCTTCAACTTGACCAATCTCCTTTTGTTTCTTCTCCTTATTCTCTCTTTCACGATCACGGAGATCTCCTTCAATTGGCAAATCGAAGTGTGCAACAACCGTGTAATACAAAAGCTCAAGTAAATGAGCTCTTGTGAAACACTCTTCTTTGAAACGTTGTTCATCTACATGTTTGATAGGCGCAAGATCTTTGCGGAAACCGATTAACATAGAGACCAACACTTCGTCTTTATTGGCTTCAGGATTGCAAAAACCATGAAGCTCTCTCAGCAAAAACAGAGGTATTTGGTTTTCCAGCATGATTATATCCCTAAGAACAGCTTGGTGCCAAGTGTTCCTTCGAGCACAATCCATCAAATGAACTATCTTTGACGAGCTTCTTCTACTCAATGACACTGAGCGTTGCCTCCTTCTATCAGCATGGTAGGTTCGGAGGTAAAGAAACAAGAAGCTCACGTCAATAGCTAGCATCCAAGCAAGGGTTTGTTGGTCGAAGTCCAAGTAACGGTGGTAGCAAGATCTTATGTGGAAGTCGTTTTCTGCGATGTGAGTCACAAAGTCGCAGAATTTGATGGCTCTCAACTTGTTTCGTACCTTCTTGGCTGCACCTAGTTTGTGCTGTTCCATCTCGAAGAGTTCGAGCCTGCGGTGATGGTATGGGCCAAGGGCTATGATTTGTGGGGTATATGCTTCTGGTTTGGAGGAAAACAAGGCTTTGGGTACGTTGAAGATGCTCATCGAATTGAGTTCTTCGTTGTCTTCAACGTCTCCTTCGAGGGAACGGCTAATGTTTATGACCCATTCATGATCATGGGAAAGGTTATTTGTAGGTTCCATGATTGGTTGGAAAGGTAAGTGCTTGATGTGATCAGAAATCAGAAGAAGCTAGCTACCAAGGTCCAGCTAGTGAGACTGAATATGATTAGCAAAGTGGTTAGGCATCCTTTTATAGAAGATAACTAGGGACCTAATCATTAATTATGAAAAATTCTCGTATGGATATATACAAGTATAACGCCTAGGATTTAGGAATATCCAAATTGAAAAGTGACAGCACATAAAAATTGGCCCCACCAAAGAAATTAAGCAATTTAATATCAGAACAACTCAACTTCAAGCTGAAAGAGAGTGAGTTAACTGTGCAGTGATTCTTGCTTACACATAATTGTATCATATTATTTTTATATATATTTATAAAAAATTAGAAAGAAAAAAAATGAATCTTTTTAAATTTATTTATTATAAAAAATTATTTTTTTTTAATTTTTTGTGAATATGTATAAAAATGACGTGTTACAATTATGTGTAACCAAGAATTTCACGTTAGCTGTGGCCGGCTTCATTCGGTGCTTTAGCCAAATATTAAGTGACTCACGATCAGATTTTACAGCTATTTATGGACATTCTTAGCGAGTTCAAAGTGATCCCGGACCCGGAGCTTAGATATCTCTCCCTACAGCCCCGAGCTCAACATCCGCTCAGCAAGCCTCCCACTGATACCAGCCAATGGCATTTTCAAGTTGAGTTTTGGTGCGTCGGTGGATGTTCGCTGTGGTGCAGGGGTTGTCATTCGTGGCTCAAAGGAATAGTAGTTGCTGCTGCAACAAAGCTAGATGAAGCTTCTGCTACTAAACTCCAAAAGTTTTTTTTGGTACATACAAAATTTGAGATGAAAAGTGACTGTTAAATCAGGATCAGACTAGTTCACCAAATTTAATGAGTACTTATAAAAATATTTATAAATAACTCACTTATAATTGACCTTAATCAAATTCCAACTAATTTAATTTATGCAATTCATCTTTACTAAATTGTCTCAGTTCACATTCAAAAAGCTTTATTAATAGTAACTAGTAAGCACTATTCAACAAAGTCTAGACCCTGCTCTTCTATCCCTTTGTTTGAACACTATATTTGGATTGAAAAATTCCGTGACTTCATTCATAATCTTGTAATTTTGTACATGTTTTGTCGGATGACTTTGGTTTCTACGAAAACAATTTTTCAGTAAAAAATAAAAAAGCTTGGCTAACCCCATTTCCTGGCTTAACTGACATGGTTTGAAACTAAACCTAGGACTTTATTTTGGTGGGACTCATTTTTTATGTAATGTTATTTTTTAAATGGAAGATGTGCTTAAATCCTACGTGTTGGATGTACTCATAGAAAGGATATTTATTGTTACGTTTTACCACATTGAACACGTGCAAATCACTTTTTAGCATCGGTGACCATAATTGCGCACCTTTTATTTATATGTCTCTTTACATTTTTTTATTCATTAATAATATTGCACAAAGAATTTTTTTTCTCACAAACCTTAACAAACATTAAGTTTTTGTTTGATAAAGATTAATTTTTGATAAAAAAAATTTATGAGTTAAAAAGCTTTTTTATGAGTTAAAGTGATATTTGGGTTAAATCGCATAAAATGATAAAAAAATTCATAGGTTAATTTTTTTTTTCATAATCATAATTTTTTAGCTATATTCAAAAGTTTCTCTTCAAAAGGTAATTATATTATATTTTTATTAAAGTAATTCTAAAACATAAAATATTATATAATATAAATAAATTATTTTATATCATTTTTAGTAATTTATTATATAAAAATAATTTTTTTAATAATTTAAATAAAATAGATTATCTTAAAATCACTTTTCAATCGACATATCTAAATATAAAATTAATTCTATTATAATCGATTATAGTAATAATCAATTATTAGAATAATTTTTTTTCCAACTAATCCAAACACAAAGTGGCTAAAAAATGTTATTCATTACTTATTTTTTCTTTAATTGGAGTATCCTTATAAACATTACTTTAAGACTCAATTTTTTTCTCACAAACCCTAACAAATATTAAATGAGTGACTGAACAATTTTATTCATTATTTTATTTTTTGTCTTTGAGCAAAATATTCGTACATGCACTATTGTGATATTAATCTCTCCAGAATAGTCGTGATTGGTTACTAACCAACGGACCCTCCAATAATTGCTTTCTCTAGTTAGAAATTGAATTTTGGTCCTCCCTTAAGAACTCGGCCTTATCACCATGTCTGACCCTTGTTGGTTATTCATTACCACTTTTTTTTTTTTCTTCTCAAGATATCCCCATACTTTGTGGGTATAAGATAAATCCATTCGAGCATCAAACAATACAATTAGACCCTCCCATAAGTAATGTCTTCAAAGTTCAAACTTTTATCCTCTACTAAGAACTCTTATGCCCTAATGGTTTTCAGGTATAGTTATTCATTATAACTTACACAGTTTTTATGAATTTTGTGAGGTAAAAACTTTGTGCATATCATTTTTGTTTTTTCATTATAGGTCATACTAACATGGTCATGGTTCAAACTTTCATATGATACAGCCACAAAATATTTTGCACAAGTTGCACTGCTTTCTGAGCGTCTTTAAATTTTTTGGTTGCACTTTTTTTTTTAACCAATGGGATTTAAGATTTCCATAATTTCTATTGTAAGAATCAATTCCAATTAAATTGATTTAGAATAAGCTTTTGTGATGGACAAAATTGATATTTTGAAGTGAGGCTCAATAATTTTTTAAAAATTCATGCGTTATAAAAAAATTGGTAGATAGTTAGAATTTATTACCTAATACGACTCAGAATGAATTGATATTGAATATTAAAATGAGTAATTTTCATTGATTTTATATTATTATTCAATAATCACCTTTTTTTGTGTATTTTCGATTCAAACTCAAATCTCTAGCAACTACCTTTGAATGTAGGTGAATTTTGACTAAATTCTATCAATTCTTTTTTTGGCATTTCATTACTCGAATTTATAATACATAAATAAATTCAACATTTTATAATTAATTCTTTCAACATCAATTATTTTACAATCTAATCCAAACAAATCAATATTAGTTAGATCTTACCTAAAAATATGTGTACAATTATATATCATTATATTTTCTCTTATTATCGCCACTTATATAATTTTTCTTTTAGCATAAACGATTTTCTTATAGTGATTTTCATGTTGAAGTGAAAATGAGTCAAGTCATGCCTAACACGCAATCAGCTCAATAAGAATATGGTGAGCTTAGACTGGATTCAATAAGAAAGAAATAAACATATCATCTTAGCTCAATTCAATTTAAGTTTAAGAGTCACTTAAACTTTATAGTGAGTTAAATGAAGCTTTGTATTAATTAAACCCTTTAGGCTCAATGAGCTATAGGCTTGAACTTGTGACCTAACAAAATTCACTTCTTACATATTTAATTAAAAAAAGTTTGATTATATACTAAAAAATAAAATCACACATACACATACACATATATATATATATAGGGAACATATCTAGTAAGAGAACTATTTATTATAAGAGGTGAAAGGAGTGAATCTTGACTATTGAATCTTATATGAATGATTAAAATTAGAAAATAAATACATGTGATTTTTTTAAATGGTCACAGGACCTTTAAGTAACTTTTAATCTTGATCATTTATGTATGAATGTATGATTAAGATTTACTGCTTTCATCTTCTCATAATAAAAACTTTTTTCACTAGATATGTCTCATATATATATATGAGAGAGGATCAACTTACACCAGTGTAAGTCTTTTTTCTCTTACACTCATTTTCAACCGTTAATTCCACTTTCATCTAATGGTTATCTTTAATGAAATAATATCAACCATTAGATGAAAGTGGAACTAATCTGTTGAAAATAAAGTAAGAGAAAAAAAGACTTACACTGTTGTATAAACTAATCTCTCTCTCTCTCTCTCTCTCTCTCTCTCTCTCTCTCTCTCTCTCTCTCTCTCTCTCTCTCTCTCTCTCTCTCTCTCTCTCTCTCTCTCTCTCTCTCTCTCTCTCTCTCTCTCTCTCTATATATATATATATATATATATATATATATATATACCTTCATGTAAAAGTTAACAATCTCCACATTTTGTTTTGGATAAAATAACCAAAATTATTTTTAATAAAATAATTAGTCTTAAGAGTACTTTATTAACTTAATGAATCATCAACTTCAATAAAGAAACAGAATAATAAATCCTAACATTAATATAAGAAGAGAGAAAAAAGAAATATAGCTTTAATGAAGATTTTAATTTTAATAATGAGAGGAAATTTGACTTTTTTATTAAATACAAAAATAAAAATACAAAATTTAATTATTTTATAAAAATAAAAATTATTTATACATAAAAAGTTTGTAAAATAATTGTTTTGGTACATAAATTTATATAAAATAATTTTATAAAATATAAACAATTTATATGGTATACTTTGATAATGGATATAGGTACTTTTTATATCCATATTATTTTTAAAAACTACGTATAGTATTTTCATATCATTTTTAAATTAAGAAGTATTATATATTACAAATATGTGAATAGCATTATAATTTAATAATATAAAAGTAAATGACGCTGGATTAAGAAACTTTTTTATATCTTTAAGATCTGATAATTGAATTAAAATACTAATAATTACAATTTCTAATGAATATTATAGACTCACAAACTTTTAATTATATAATTTTTTCAATTAGTAATTAGAGTCAATAATCAAAATCTCTTTCTTCATTAAATTTTTATTTCTCTATTCTCTATCCTTATTATTGTTAGGACTTATTATTTTCTTTTTCATTAGAGTTGATAATCCTATGTTATTAAAATACCTTAAAAGACTAATTATTTTATGAAGAAGGATTTTAGTTATTTTATCCAAAGTAAAATGTAGAGGTTAACAATCTATATATATATATATATATATATATATACATTTCTAAATATATACTAAATTATAGAATTAATTATATTGAATCAACTCGCAAGTTAACGAATCCAATAAGTGAAAGTTAAAACTAGAATCATTTAACAAATAAGCCAAAATATATCTAGCTAATGGATAACTCTTTGGCTTGTGAAGCTAGCTTATATTGAGTTGTCCACAAACAAGCTGTGATTATCTCAAGAGTTGCCTTGGTTGATTGCCAACCCTATTTTCTTGAATAGAGAATAAATTGGGGTAAATCTTACATTAAAAAAAAAAATACCCAACTATCCTTTTTCTCGTAAAACAAAAAAAGAAATTGTGCACACTAAGCTGGTCGTCTCTTCTATCTAGATTCTGCTTGCACATCCTATGTTAAAAATAATAATAATAATTCCCAAAAGAAAGAACACAAAACCCGTGTTTATTGTTTTTATTTTTTGCCAAAAGATGCATGTATTTATTGCCACAAATGGTATCAATATCATAAATTATGGGCACAATCTATACTTTTAAAATGATAATAATTCATTTACTAATTGTTTTGACTGATTATTTTATTTTAATCATGATGTGCAACAATTAAAAGTTTATTTGAAGATGTAAATGAATTTGTAACTCAATTGGCACCAATTTACCTAAGAGTGGTTAGTCAATACTGAAAGTGGATCGTGATTCCAGACGAATCTTACTTACATAATGTTAGGAGTTCAAATTCTAGAATCGTTATTTTGGAATGAATAAAATCTAGTCATCATCATTAATATGAAATTGCATGAACAATTAATCAAAGGTTTAAAAAAAAAAGTTTGCACCAGTTAAATTTTTAAAATTTAGGTGTAATGTTGATGATATAACAATTGAGGCTAGTGTAAATCTCAGATGAGCTAGGACACAAGTAGAGGCTTTGAATATGATTTCATCACATTATAATAAGTTGGTGCGTCAGAAAATTTAGAAATTGAAAATTAAATAAAGGAACAAGATAATAAAGAATAATTCAAATTACGTACTAAGTATGCTTAGCCAATAGCCATCCCATTTGAATTATGACCTGACGGTCTTTAATTAAACCCGATTCACTGCACTTAGCCATCCAGTTTATGGAATTTTTCAAGCATGCACGCAAATCGGCAAATGTGTCCTAGATTAAATGGCAATATTTACGTATTTGAACATGTGTTAATTATGGTAATCCACTAATTCTCTGGTGTGTTGAAGCCAAATACCCAAACATACGTCACACAAAGCGTAGAAACAAAACCATCCTGTTGTTTCCATGATTTCACGTCAACTTCTTCCGCAAGTTTGCTGTCGCTGAATAAGTCAAATCCATGTCCCTAATGAAGAAGCCAGGAAACATTGATTTTTTGGTTTTATAATTTTTTGCAACTATTGTGATTAATTAAACTCTCACACATAACACATGCAGCTTTCAGCTAGGTAGCTAAGTTTCCACAACGAGGGACTCAACTCAAAATGTTGATGGTCCTTAAGTGGCTTTGCCATTTGAGTGATTATAGTCTGTGTTCGAAGCAATGATCCGTAGCTTTTCAAAATTCGTATTCGGTTTAAAGTTTAATTCTACTATTAAATTGTTCAATCAACGAAGTTATCATCTTTTTCTTTTGGCTAATAGTACGTGTTTTAGATAGAAGATTATAAGTCTCATAATTTTCAGATTAAAAAGTTCTAATAGAGTGGATCATATTGCTTATATCTGGCTATACACTTCCCAAATTATATTTTTTTTCTAAATTATTTTATTTGTCTATATGTAGTGTTATATAAAAAGAACGTCCATCATGTATACATTGGGCTAATGAAAATTAAAACTATATTTATCAAGTAAGAATTACAAAATAAAATATAAATAAATAAGCCTACTTTAACCTTTATTATTTTTCACCCAATTATTATTTTTAAACAATTAAATTTTAAAATCATTTTAATAAATATTTATTTTAAGCATGGTTTTACTTTAAATTTAAAGGAAAAATACTGTATATCATCACGTGTTAAAATGAAATTTATATTTTCATATTACACTTTCATTACCAAATATAACTATGATGTAGATGAAAATTAACTTTAATTTTTAATTAGTAATACATAGTGATAATTATTTTTTAGTTGTGATATTCTTATTATTAATAATGTATATATTTTTTAACACTCTTCTCAATACTATTTATTATATTTATTTTTTTTTATCATTTTTTTCAATAAATCTGATACTCTTAAAAAAAATATTAACAATATATATATTCTTAAAAAGAGTATATGATAATCTTCTTCTTTATTTTTTTGGGTTGACAATTAGCGTGATAATATTAATATGTGAAAACAGGCAAATTGTATCGATTTCTACGCAGAAGAATCAGAACTACACGATAGCTTAGGCAAATTTGCATGTAGTTATTATCAACAATTGACATATAAGCATTATTACTGCATTATTTTTTATTATTATTTAGTATATGCTGTAAAGTATTTTATTAGTTATTATTTATACTTAACAAATTTTTAATATTTATTTTAAACTTGAAAATCAATGAATATTATATAACTCTCCTTAAATATAATACTCATAAAAGTATTATAGCAACTCCTAAAGTTATGTGAATGAAAAAGAAGTTTTGGGAGTTATATTAAAAATATATTTAACTAAAAAATTATGTTTTTACATATGTTAACTATTGTTGTAAGTACCTATAATAATAAACAAATAATTCCTATCTCAAGTCAAAAATAATTTTCATAACTAAAATCTTCTTCCAAATTTTATTTATAATATGTGTTTAGATTAATTTATTGTGCTTAAAATAACTTATAATCAAAATTTAAACTTTATTACGAAGGGTAATATATTCTAGTTGGACTCCTGCTTAAAACAGGTATTATAAATTTTTTTATTTTTTTAAGAAACATCATAAAAGTTTATATATAATCTTTATAACGTTATCATATGAGTGTATATATATATATATATAAATGTAAGTTTTTTTCTCTTACACCCATTTTCAACCGTTAGTTCTACTTTCATCTAATGGTTGAGATTATTTCATTAAAGGTAACCATTAGATGAAAGTAGATCTAATGGTTGAAAATGAGTGTAAGAGAAAAAAGACTTACACCTGTGTGTAAGTTGATCTTCCTCTCTATATATATATATATATATATATATATATATTATACAAAAAATGGTGTTTAGAATCGTGACTAATATTCTAAAAACTATGGCTAAATATATTTACCCATGGTTATAACAACTGTAGATAAATAAGGCGTGACTAATATATTAGCTACGGGTTTTAAGACACTAGCCACGATTTTTAAGATCATGGTAACATTTTGTTACCAACGGTTTACAACGGTGGTTAATTAAGTAATTACTGTGGCTAATTTTAATTAAAATATATTCTATTTTGCTACGGTTTAACCGTGGCTAATGTGACGGATGTTTTATCACTACAAGAAATTCACAAATTAGCGAAGGAAATATTTGCGAGGGATTAGCGAAGGACACGGCCGTCAGTTTTTCTTCATCGCTAAGTAGCGATGGAAAAATTTCATCGCTAATCCATCACTAATCTCTTGCTAATCTGTCACTAATCCCTCGCTAATTTTTTAAAAAATGACACTTGTGTTCTCTTGCAAATCAGCGAGGAAAATTCCGTCGCTATTCCGTCGCTATAGTTTGGAAATTTTGGATCTAATTTCCCTCGCTATTCCCTCGCAGATCCCTCACTAATTTTCCTCACTATTCTCTCGCAAATCCCTCACAAATTTTCCTTGCTATTCCCTCTCAAATTCCTCTCTAATCCTCGTCACAGTAAGAAAAAAAAAAAAAAGCAAAAGCCACCAGACCTACACTACACACTCACTCCACCCATGCACGTCCATTGTGCTACCATCACAACACACTGATGGTGATCTATGTCAGTCAACAACAACAACCTAATGTGATCATAGAATAGCAAGGGAAATATAACTAAGGCTTGTAAAGATTGAAATCTAATGTGACCATAGAATAGCTCTAAAATCTAATTGACGTATGAACAACCTTAAGACATATATAAATGCAGGAATGAGAGAAGATCAAATGGTCTTTAGATATCTCTATGCAGTATCTTATTCTCAGGGCAATTTTGGAGATTTTGTGTTTTTTGCATGACAAGCAACAATTTCTCACGTTTAAACAAAAACACAAAGACTCGCCTCCTCCATTTTCCCTTTTTCTATATCTCTATCAACTATATTAACCCATCACCAACAAAATCCAAGAAACCAATCAGAATGAGCTCAATGTAGGTACTTTATTGATATATTATATAACAGAATACATGTTATCTATATAATTACAAGCTAGCATGACATGCACCATCACCTATCAAATTTCAAGCATATAATAGTTCTCTAGTTACCATACATACATAGTTACCATACAAGACATGTCATGAACAATATCTTCCAAAAGCTTAAGATATAAGGAGTAGACAAATGAATGGTTTTATATCAAAGCAGTAGTCATTTAGATCAGGTAACTGTACTGAAATATGCCTTAAAAATATGAATTTTACTGTCATTTAGATTAGGTAACTGTACTGAAATAAACTATCACTAATTCAGAAAAATAAGCATCGTGGCTTTTTACTAAGAGAAGTAAAATGAAGTAAATACAAAGAGTAGCTCAGACTAGGATCATTTTTAGGCATAACTCCTAATTACAGAAAAACAGAGAAAAAAGATAGGGTAAAGTAAATTTATGAAACAAATAATAATAATTTGAGAAAAATTTACCGAGGGTGTCATAGAGAGGCACACAAACCAAGTTGTGCACACAACAAGCCTACATCAATAAAAACATGTTTATGAATTATGATAAGAATATGATCATAGAAGGAACAACAATGAAAAATAAATTCGAGAACACAATGGATAGGGAAGTGCCGAAGTGCTAAACCTCCATTGCCACAATCCATTGAGGGTAGTTAGATCCATAAATTCCAATTCGAGAGCCCTGCGATAGGATTACCACATTAGCCATTGAGAACATTCCCTTTTAAGATAACTAGTGTACTATATGTAAAAATGATAAGAGAGAGACAATTTAAAAAGCACACATAGTATAAGCATCCACAGACGATGGACCTAAAACAATTTCAAAAAGGCAATAAGAAAACTAAAAAAAGTGGTCAATTCAACAACACACAAACACATAACTCTAACACACACAAAATAATAAAATCTCAAAGTCCCTTCAACTTAACCCCAATTCAACAAAGCATCAACAATAACACCATTATCAAACCCAACCCAACCCAAACACACAAATTCATCATTGCCATGTTCTCAAAGAAATGACTAAGGGTCAATTTAAAATTTAAACTACTCTGCCTCTGCCTGTATATATCAACAAAAAAACCTTTAATATGTTCAGTTAACTGTGCGCATATTTTATGGTACTATATCAAAAGCAGATAATTCAAACATAAACATGCAAAAAGTTCGTGTAATTACAGCAGATGTAGCTACAGCAACCACTCTACGGCTAACACTTGTACCGAGCACAAATCTTTCCCTCAAATTAGTTGCTTCAGTCAGGCTTTCTCTAGCCCGTTCAAGCTCTGCTATATATTGACTGACCTATAAAAGACATAATAAACAACCAAGAAAACTAAGCTCCAGTATACAAAATGTATTAAATACATGAATGGTAAGTATCTTACTTACTTGATCTAGCAAGCAAGTAAACACTGCTTTTACATTGGTTGCAAGGGTAGTAGGCTGTAAAAGGATAAAAACATTAACAGATAACAAGGATTGAAATGTTGAATCTCCACTTGAACAAGCATTTGCCTGAGATGAAAAGAGATTGCACCTTGAGATTGCTTCTTCATTCCAATGCACAAATTCTGTCACAACGGTGATAAATATTTGCTATTGAGAAGAAGCTACTGAAGCTCCTTTCGAGCGTCCAATTATCCTAGGTGAGAAGACAGAACACAGTGCACAAATCAAACCTATATTAAGAGACAGGCTACTCTGTGTAGTTCTAAAACTTGAAAGGAAACCTTAACAGCCTAGAACACCCCCACCTACATCTACAAAATTCTTTGGATCATTGTGGAAGAATGATTAGCAGACAAGTAGGCAGCCTCTGTAAAAGATAATTTATCGTTAAATTATTGGCATTGTAAAACACCATAAAGACAGAAAGATATTAAAATAATATTATCACTCAAGAAAAACAAAGATAATGTACATGAACAACTAAGAACCCAAAAATTTAAAAAAAGAATGTTAGAACTTCCTGTATCAGATACAACGGGAAAATAGTGTAATATCATGCACCCTTAATTAGATTTGACATTTGAAATGACCAAATGGGAAGTAACAATATCAACAAAACTGATATCCTCCAAGAAATTTTCAATTCCCAACCTCATTTACATATTTTTCAATTACAAATACATACACAAAGATGATACACTTCATATAGATACCAAAATGCAGAGCACAAAGAAAAAATAATTAAACACGTACACTAGCAAAATTCACTTATACAGAAGGCACATGGCATTACTTTGAAATCAATAAAAAAAAAACACACATTCACTGTATACGTTATACAGTGGCAATCATTCTATCATGCCCATTACAAAATAATAATAATAATATAAATAAATATATCAAGAGTAAACAACTGGTTTGATACTCAACAAAAATAGAGGAGTTGTCCAATTCAACCAGATGTATAGCATTAATATGCCAAGTAAACAAGAACCCAAGACAACACAAGGATGTGGTACCTCATTAACACTATCACAAGATAACTGCTGAACACTGCTCAATCAAGAAGTCCAAAGACCGAGGGTGGGAAAGAATTTTTTGGGACCAACAAACTTTGCCCCATAATTCAGCATCCCCATTCTTGATGACCTCAACTTGAGTGCACCAAATCTCATTTTTTTCAGAATACTCTAGACTCGTCCAAACCAGAAGCAAGTTCCTACCAACATTAGCCAGAGTGACCACAAAAGGCCACCACATCCAAAGCTGTTTAAAAATCTTATCCAAGCCTTTCAATTCATTGTACTTGCATACCCCTCCTTGTCTGAGATCAAGTGTTTGGCTTACCGTGGCTGCTGGCGGTGGCGTTATGACGATGTGAGCTCGCATGACTTATGCTTTGTGGACCTGCAATGTCGTCGTGACCTCCAATAAAGTGCTGCAAGGGACGATTTGGGGAGACATTAGGGATTTAAGGCTAGGGTTCGAATGGGGAAGGAAACAGAGAACGAGAGAGACAATGAGAGAGGAGATAAAGAGAAACAGAGAGAGAAATGACTAGATGGCTGCCAGTGGCGGCGTCGTGCTCGTCTACTCGTGGTGCTGCGCCACCGTCCATCGCGTTGAGTGCACTGCTGGTGTTGCCACCATTCACTGCGTCACGTGCAGTGCTGGTGTCCTGCGTACAAAGCCAAACCAGAGAATGAAAGTAACACACAGACAATGGTTGTGTGGCTCTGGCTGGATTGGGAGAGAATGGGTGGGAGATGTTCGTATGGAGAAAGATTTGAGATTTAAGAGAACGGGTGGGAGAGAATGGGGTAGGGATTTGAGATTTTTCTGAGTTAGGAATTTTGCAAATTTGTTTTTGTTTAAACTTAGGGGAAATAAGAATTGGTGGGAAAGTATAAAAAAGAAAGCGAGAATGTAAATTTTTACCATATTTTGCGATGGAATTCCCTCGCAAAAAATTCACTTACATTAGTGAGGGACTTTCCCTTGCTAATATATTTACCGAGGGAAATTACCATTCACAATTCCCTCGCTAAAATTAGCGAGGGGAATTTATCTCTCGTAATTCTCTCGCTAAAATTAGTGAGGAAAAATATCCCTCGCAATTCGCTCGCTAAAATTAGCGAGGGGAATTTATCCCTCGCAATTCCCTCACTAATTTTAGCGAGGGAACAATTCTCTCACTATTCACTCGTTGTTTTCCCCTTGAATTTATTTTTGAAATTTAGCGAGGGCTCAGTTTTTCCTCGCTAATCTCTCGCAATTCCTTTGCTAAGTGAGGAAAATTTTCCCTCACAAAATTCCATCGCTAAATCATGAATTTCTTGTAGTGTATATTCATAAACTTGGTTTGTCACGGTCACACCGTGGCTTTTTTTTTTTGAAATACTAGTTTCTTCCCAATCATATCACAAAAGAAGACTTTTCAATCACATAATACCAAATCTCAATCAAGTAGATCATTCAAATCACTAGTTAATACAAAGGATTGGACAAAAAGTTTTGAATATTTGTCAAAACTAAACCATACATTTCATGTTCACAACTTCACTAATCAATCCTACTCAAAATGTAGACCCTAGGTAGCTTCATCACTATTTTAAACCATACACTTCATGTTCACAACTTTACTTAACTACAAATCCTACTCAAAAAGTAGACTATATTATCATCACTACATTTAATTACATAAACTTAAGAACTTGCAGATAATAACCATAAGCAATAGAATTGCAGCAAGTCCAAAGAATAAAACGATTGTAGAGTAAGCTTTCCATGGTGAAACCATTAGCATAAAACTAAATGGTTGAATCTGCAGCTCAAGAGAGAAAGAGAAAGAATAAAAATTCAACTGGCCACGTTGAAAGAAGGCCAAGTGGTGGGATGCAAAGATGAAATGTTAACATAATAATATCAAAAATCAAAATACATGCCTATACTTGACTTCTGCTTTCATCATCTGACTACCACGAACAGAAAACAAGAGGATCACAAATCACTATAGCCTCTAAAACCATAAAAAAGATGAATTCCAAAGGGTTATAATTTCCATAACTACAAAAACTTACTAAAAGAGGTTTCAGCAACTCTGAATGATCTTGGGAGTATGGGCTTCTCATCATATCTATAACAGGATACAAGGAGACAAAGTATAGGTAAATTATATCGTAATACAATAATGATGGCAAATTGTGATTTTTTGTGAAGATTGTATATATGCATGTGAGTGTGCTTTCAAGTTTCAAGTGATACTTATTTTTGATGTGCCTTGAATTTCATACTACATAATTGAAAAACAAAGACACACACTCACTCAGGAGGCTAATATTGTTCCATCAATGACCTAAATCAAGTTACCAAGATAAGAGACTAATAAGCATATGCAATTGTAGGTCATTGTCAAACAAACAAATAGAAGTGGAATATTAAAATCATGTTCATTTTGTTGAATGAATAAAACATCTAGAAACACAAGACGCCATTAAACACCCCTAGGCTTTATACTCCAATTATGAGATATGTAATCAACATGAATATTTTAATTTCTCATTTTTCAGTTGTAGGGCACAACTTTTACATTTTCAACATTTCTTCATCAGGGAGAGGGCGCGGGGAACAATCATTGATTTATTAAGCCAACTTAATTTTCCAAGTTCTCAAAACAAATCAACATTTAAGAACAACATAAAATAAGGCATGAAGATGGAAAAAGGTAGATATGGGAATATGCAATTTTACTAATAGAATTGGATATGATTGCAATATTGAACTGAATGAGCTCTAAACCAATCTTACTATCCTTGATTGGAGCAAGTTAGATCGAATTAGCAGATAGAGTAAGTTTATGGTATTAATTGTTTAAACGGGCTCTCTATGACATTCATGGCCTCAATTCATAAACAACTTGAAGCATTCTTAAAGTTATTATTCATGAACAAAATGCAAAATGACATGATGGATATGTTTCCTTTGAAAATTGTTTCATGAAATAACAAAATTGTACCTTGGTCATAACAATCAGTGCCATTGTTATACTCTTTGTTACCAGTAGCAAGAACATTTCTTGGCCTGAACAGAAGTAGAAGTGCAAATACTGTAAAGTGAACCTCTATTTGTCAAAATCAACAAACTGAATAATGATGGCCAATCATTCATTTTCAACTATTATTTTATGAGAATCATGAAACAGTGAATGAAACTATAAAACAATGATTTAATTCCAATTTAATTTGTTTTCATTCCTCTAGCATTTCAAATAGAAGTAAGGACTCATCAAAGTGAGGGGCCAAGGGGGAAGCTTGACCTAATACAGCAAAAGTTCTAGAACAAATTACTAGCAATCTGTCAGGAATAGCCCAAGTTTACAACTCAATAAGTCTCACTAGGAGGAGTGTTTCCACCACTCTAATTCTTGGTGCTTTTTCTCAATGTGATGAACTGTGTAACATGCAGAAATTAGATTGAAATTGCAGCACCTAACTGGCTCATCTAGCCTTAAGAAGAAAGGAAGGGCCTGTGAACCACCAGGTTACCTGTTTGGGCATGGTAATGCATAAAGACTGTGGGCCAATTTTCTGGTTCTTTGCTGGATATCATAATGCATTTTCCAACAAAAATTCAGATCATCATCTGTTCTGTACGAATTCACATAGGTTACTTACTGAAATAAATCTTTGTTACCTAGTTCTACTTCTTTATTGTAAACCCACCAAACCATAATAGGATTTATTTATCGGGTCAAAGAACAATTTCAACATTAATATCTAACCAACTGATGCATAAATTGAAGACGTTGACAACAATCTACACGAAAGAAATCACTTAAAACAAATAACAAATCCAGGAACCAATGACAAGAAAGAACGAGAATATTCATATGGAAGTCTTATATAAGGCAAATAATAAAACATTATCTTGACATGTTATTTTGAACTTCCTATTTATTTTTGTGCATGGTAATTAAAAAAAAAGTAGAAACCCAATTCAGTAATTAAAAGGGAAAGAAACAAAGGAGAACTGGTGAGCACAGAAGAGCGAAATGAGGCAATGGTGATTGTGCACCTCACTGGCAATGGCAGAACTAGAACGGCGATGGAGACCTACGTCTGGTGGGCAGCGCGCGCAGAGGTGGTACGCTTCTGGTTCGATGGTGCATGATTAGAGAAGGTGAAAGGCTCAGGTGAAGCTCGATCTACGCATTGGTGACTCGATGGAGGTTGGTGGTTTGCACGAGGGGATGACAGGCTCGAGTCTGAGGTGGTTGTGTAACATCCTACGACCAGGATCTCAATATATATGGTATACAAAGAGATACCTAGCATTACAACTACATACATATTAATCGAATACATATGTCCATAATGTTCATTGGAAACATTATAGAGAGCCTTATGAAATGTGGAAAACATAAACATCATAGTAAAATGTATATACATATACAACATTAGCCTTAGCAAAGGCTTGAAGTATTACATAATTCCTTACATTACAGAGAAGTACTAAGAAATATAATGTTTATAACTTAAACTATAAAGCTACTCTAATCCTTAGCTTCCTTTTTGTTTCTTACTCTTAGAAGAAGTTTCACCTGGAATTACATGATACACAATGGGGTGAGAAACTATATTTTCAGTATGAGTAATCAAAACCAGCATACATAACATAATAAACATAATCTTAACATATGCTAAGTAAGATATGTCATTATGTTTAAAGCATCTACAAGGTCTAACTATAGCATCTAGATAAACCAAGTTAACATACATTTCATACATACATACTTAGTCCAACTTAGAACTAAGATGTTAAGTTTAGGAACATTGGTTTAGTGTATTATCTTGTGTTAAATAGAGGAAAACTCATCCTCACATCACACATATCCTTGCACGTTGAGAAGTTCGGGTTGAATCCTTATTCAAAAGAACCTTATGGATTCCCCACTTATCTCCCTTAACCTTGGCACTATCGAGATATCAGGGTTATGTCCTTCCTCAAAGAGTCTATCAGACATCCATCTATCTCCTTTGGCCTCCATGAATGGGCATCAAAGGATACTCACAAAAATCAATACTACTAATCCTTCCTATCATACATATATCTAACACCAACTCTCACTCATTGCTCTTAAGTGAAGTACATTACCACCCAAAAGTGGCCTAAGGTGCTAAATACTAACCTGAAGCAAACTATAACTATTGAATGCTAAAAGGTTTAAACTTTCTTCTACATATTAGGTGATAATTTTCTCTCTTGAAAATTTTCCTATTTGTACCTTAACGCTCCTTAGGAAGCATACATAAATGATTCCAACTAGTCAAGGACTTCAAAACATCAAATTCAACTCTGTGTTGAATTTTGCATTGGGCACCTAAGCACCCCCTCATTAAGCGTCTGAGCGCTCACTAGGCAGGGATCAGTCCTGTGCTGTCTCACACTGCATGCCTAAGTGCTCTGGTTTAAACGCTCTACACTCTGATATGCATAAAATTTTCTAGGCATTGAGCATCTAAGCGCTCTGTACTGAGTGCCTGAGTGCTTTGCACCCTGCTACACGCACATTCATCCCTGGCACACGAGCGCCTAGGCGCTTGGTGTAAAGCGTTTGGGTGCTTACTGCATAACAGAAAATCTACATAATTTTGCAGTGTTATGCTACTGTTCTATTAGAACTTGTCATGGTTTTTAGCCATTCCAAATCAGTTTCTTAGTAATATTAGGTCCCTAATTAGTTCTTAAACACTTAGAAATCATTAATCACCAGCTTAACCATCTCAATTTGGATTCATGCACTTGAATCACAAATATTTGACCTAAATCCCTCTTTTTGGCATCAATGGCCTAAATGAAGTGTTCTAAGATTCTATCTTCATCTTAAACTATGAATAAGTCATAAATGAGCAAATAAACTCAATCATGTAAGTAAAATACATCAACCATCTCTAGAACTCAATTTGACCTATTAAGCACCAAAGGCGTATCAATGGTGAAATAGAGAAAAGTGATGAATATGAACATAAAAACCCTTACCTTTACAGCTGTGAAGATGAATCAAGCTTGATTGGATCCTCAAGCCTTGACTTTCCTCTTTCTCTTTTCCTCCTCCTTGGTCTTTGCTTCCTCTTCTTTCCTCCTTTCTCTTATGTTTTCTGTTTTTCAGATTTGTGAAGTAAGAAGCTGTGAGTGAAGACTTATAAAGAGAGAACAAAAGACTCTTAAGGCCTTAGGCCATAACTGATAAATCTTGATTTGCTAAAAGCACTCAGATTTAGCTAATTCAAGATTTTCAATTTCCAACAACTTTAAAATAAATACTAGTATTCATATAAAAATTCGTTTCACCATTATCTAATATTTCTATATCTACTAGTAGTCAATCCGACTATAAATAGACAATCAATATGCTTAAAAATTCCAAACTAACTCGATTTACCTTGAAACTTTAACTGTATCTTGTTTTATATATTTTTAACTTAGAAATAAATTATTCATATTTATTTTCCTCGTCTAAGCAATTTATGCTATTATCTGAGTTATTTTAAGCTACTTTTCATACTCTGGATTGCAACTAAGTACTTAAACTAACTCAGATTGTCACAAAATTAAACAGGTATGTTAAGCAAGTCATATGCTACCTTTTAAACACATACACAGTCTAACATGTCATTTAGGGTATTACAGGTTGCAGGTGGCAGATATGGGTGGTTGACTCGGGTGGAGCTCGATTTGCGCACAAGTGACTTGATAGAGGTTCCTTAGGTGGTTGGTTTTTCTGGTGGTTTGGGTTTTGAGTGAGGGGAGAGGACATGTTGGCTCATGGATGGTGCGGTTGCTGAGCGGGATTTCTAGCAGGGGATTCTGGCAGTGGCGCAACGACTCTTGAATGGTCAGATGGCGCTGGGAATACGGTCGATGGGAAGAGAGAAAGGTCGATGGGAAAATTTACGATTTGGGAATGAGATTTTGGGTTAGAAAGAAAAAGACAGAGACGAGAAAGGGAGAGGAGAATGGGAGATGAGGTAGGAAAAAATGAGGGAGATGAGAAAAGGGTTAGATGCGAGCGCTGAAGGTTTTGGCGCTTAGCAGAAGTGAGCTTTTTTTAATGGTTTAGCCATGTGATAACTCCATAGAATGCAGTTACTTGTGCCCTATTTCTGTGCTAAAATGAATGCTAAGTCCTTGTTTAATTGCATATTTGGAGGGTTTTGTACTTATATTTGTCATATTTTGATTCTAAGCCTTTCCGATATGTTTTATAGCAAATTGAGCTTTAATGATCATGGATTAAGTAGATTTATATATGTTACTGATTTGGTGTATTATCTATGATAGAAGGGGCTCCAAACAAGGTCAAATATGGAGCAGTTGAGTTTAAAGAGGAAGAGGAAGGCAAATTAGGCATTTCAGTGGTCACCGTCGCGGCACAAGGTGTTGCGCGCCACGGTGCTAAGAGCATTTTCAGGTAGGCCATACTTGGACCCGAGGCAAGAGGGTCGCAGCGCAGATGAAGTGGACAACGCAACGTAGTTAAACCGACCCATTGGGCGCCGCGGCGCGCGTATGTGGGGGCCGCGGCGCTGAGGCGATAGCTGAGCCTATAAATAGATTTTTATGCATTTTTCTCTGTGTTCTGGCCGTTTTGGCCATTTCCATTTCTAGTTTCTCTCTTTTAGTTTAGTTTAGGTTAGTTTTAGGTTAGATAGTTTGGCTAGATCTTCATTTCTGGTGGATTGGAGTAAAGGATCAAAGGATTGAAGGAGGATTTAAGCTTCAAAGATAAATCAATGAGCTTCTTTCTCTCTTTTCCCTTTCTCTCTTCTCTTCCTTATCTGTTGTATAGCTGAGCTATGTTTTAGGAATATTTTGAATCCTTTTATATATATTAATGATGTATTTTTCTCTGAGTTTGTGTGGATGTTTGATTATGGTTCAATCATTATCTGTGTTTAATGCTTGTTCTTGGTTGGCCTCGATTGTATGATCCTAATATTGGCAAATGAACTAGACATAGGGATTTGTTGATATGGATATGGTGTGGTTGATACATGTTCGGCGATGAGTTGATTCGTTAATAGGATAAGAATATACCTATTAGCCATGTATAGTGTGTGATTGAAAATAGATCGTTCATGAGTGGATGTTGTACTAGCTTTCAAGGAAACTTGGTGAGTTGAGCAAGTAGAAACCAGAGTTGATTGACCTAGACATAGGCTTTTGATTACATCAGATTCTCAAGCTAACCTAATCAATGCATTTGTGTTTATGAGGGGGATTGCATGTTGTTGGTAGCTGTAAGGGGTGAAGGATGATTTCCTGAAACCTAACCGTGTTTATGTTTATTGCTTTCTTATTTTTATGTCCTTGACTAGAATTGATTAAGCTATTGGTTGGTACTTAGCTTTATAATCGAATATCCTCGTAGGAACGAACTTTTACTCTGTATCTGTATTACTTGAGCGATCCGTGCACTTGCGGTAGCAACCAAGTTTTTGGCGCCATTGTCGGAGATAGTTTTTATATTGCTAATATCAACAATGAGTATGATTAGTTCTAATTCAAGTTGTATATAAGTTGTATATAATCTATGTTTCGTTTCTATTTTGTTTTAGTTTCAAATAAGAAGCCGGGTGATTTCAATCATACGAGGCCCTTGAAGGAATTCGCGACTTCTGGAAAGGATAACCCTTGGATCAAGTTCTTGAGGACTACTCATCCGTAGCACTTCAATTTTGGTGACAAAGTCTTGCTAGAACTATAACTCAAGCCCTTCGTGGGAGGGAACCCCATGTTTATGTTTATTTTGTGTTTTTACTTTATGCATAAATAGTTAGTATATTATGTTTTGTATGTTTGTATATATATGTTTGTGTTTTGTTAGTTGTTAATATGTTTTTGTTAGTATGTTAGTAAATATATGTGTTAGTTATGTTAGTTTTACGTTTTTGTTTGTTTTTAAGTTTTAAGTTTGTTTAGTTTGTATATAGGTTAGTATGTTGTTTTTGTGTTTTGTTATGTGTGTGTTGTACATTTTTGTAATTTAGCTTTTTGAACAAGTTTTGTTGCAGCTAAAAACCCATGTGAGCCAAATCCAACAGCAAAACTGTGTTTGCTGCTAAATTTAGCAGCTTAGGTAGCTGCACCGCGGCGCAAGGTTAGTGCGCGCCGCGGCGCTTGGGGCATTTTTCTGCAGAATTCTGCAGCTTTTTGTGAGCGCCATGGCCCAAGCATAGGGCGCCGCGGCGCTGATCCCTTGTTTCTACTTTTTCTGTTATTTTTCTATTTTTTAAAATATTTAGTAATGCTCAGTACTAGTCTCAGGTTCCCTATAGACAGTGTTCATTAATGATACATTTTACTTAGGTTTGGGGGAGTATCTTTACATGTTCTGTTACTTTTGTACTTAATGTTAACATGTAATGGTATTTTGAGTATGCAGTATTTTAGTCAACATATTTTCATGATTATATTTTGTTTTGACTATCACTGATGTGCTGATGACAAGATTTTCAATTTTTACTTTATGCAAAAGATGTTATGTATGCTTGAACTAAGAAAGTTGAATCCTTTTGAATGCATGACATGTTGCAAGAATGCTGGTGTTGTTTTTGGTTGTTCATGATATGAAAGGTTGCTATTTGCCCCATTTTCAGTGAAACCTTATGTGATCTTGAAGCATGTGAAATAGTTTAGTTGCTTTTGATGCATGATTTACATCTCACTTATATGCAAGTGTAACTTTGAAAATGATAAGAATGTATGTTTTGAGAATATTTATGGATGTACATGTAGAGTTTTGATTATCCTAGAAATTGTTTTTGAACTCTCTTGAGGCGAAATCTTAGGTTTTGCATGATTGAGGAAATGATTAGGGCATTGTTTGGACCGATTGAGCCTTAAAAAGCTTTCCCTAATATGATGATATCCTTAGGTCCCTTTTTGAAGCCTTAAACTGTTTAGCCTTATTTGTTTTTCATAATCATTGTGTTCGTTAACCTATTAACCGTTCTAATGCATGTGAAAGCATGTCATTTTCTTCCTACCCTTATTGTTTGTTGAGTATATGATATGTTATTTCTTGAAATGAGTCTGATGATTAGGGGTATGAATATTCAATTCAAAATGAGCCTGAAGCAACCAAATGCAAAACAAAGAAAAGAAAAAGCATTGCTTTGCAAAAATAGAAGAGAAAAGAAAAATAAATAAAAAGAAAAATAAAAATGAAAAGAAAAGCAAAGCATAAGCAAAATAAAGTGTAAAAAGCATCAATATGGTTTTGGCAAGTTTTCTACATTCACTTTTGAATACCCTGCTAATATCAATTAGTGACTCATTTCTTGGAATATCATGTTTATGTTTCTCAATATTTGTATTGTATCCTTTCCCTTTATTTCTTTCGCCCATACCATTGGCCTAATAATATAAGCTGATAAAGTCCCTTTTGATCATCAATCTTGTGTGATTTACATTAGTGGAGAGAGAGTTGATTTACAATTTTGTGGATTCTGTGAATCATATGCATGTATTTTTGTAAACTTATCTGAATGTGTATGACTTGATTAGGAGAAGTTTATCTTGCATGTTTGTGATAAATGTGAATTGCATGAAGAGTGTTTGGATTATTAGTATGTTAAGGATTGTATATGTGTGGAACTGTTTACGGGGCATTTGCACTTTTTAAGGATTGATGCAGTCATTACATACTAGTATTTGTTTTTAAATGAAAAAAAAAGAAGAAGATTGAAATATATTTGCTGAATGAAAATTTGTTTTGAATGTTTAAGTGATTTACTTAGTTCTATTTTGTTTTGCTCGAGGACTAGCAAAATGTAAGTTTGTGGGTGGGGTTGTTGAAACCGTAGCAAAATAACCGTGGCTAAACACCTTTTTTTGTAGTGATATATATATATATGTGTGTGTGTGTGTGTGTGTGTGTACATATGACTATTTTCATCATGCTATTAAAAGATGATGTGACATTGAATTGTGTCTTTTATTTCACCCTCTTTTACGTAACTATTTCATACATACAGCCAACAATTTTTTAAGTTTTTAAGCATTAGTTTTATTTAAAATAATTTGTAGACTAAAATTCTATTTTAATTCTTAATATGAGCTTTCATTCTTATTTTAATCTATAACATTTTATTTTATTTTACTTTAATCCTTAATTTTTATGAACTCACTTTTAGTCCATCTGTCTATATATCAATTATCTAATAAATAAAGATGTCGATATGTCATTGTTAGAAATGATCTAAAATCATTATTTGCTAACCTGACAATTTGGCATATGATAATTGGATGAATACATCTACTGGAAACTACATAAAATTTAGGAAAATTTTCAGAAAACTCTCCTAAACTATATGTGATGTGCACTTTGGTCTTATTACTTTAAAAATGTATAAAATAGACTAGTTGCTTTGCGAATTATACATGTTGCTACAAGATAGTAACAAACGTTAAAATTTAGATGGAAATGAGCATTTGTCACTCATGTGCACATCTAAAGCTCTAATAGCCAAAGGATGTGCATCTGAGATAAGGATAATTAGGGGATAAAATTCATTTGGGAGATGCACATGATGTGCACATGGGGAGTTCTTCTTCCTCTCACCCAATTCTAAACCCTAGAGCTCCATAACTCAACTGCTTGAGCAACATTGAACAACGATTGAGTAGCAATTGAGGGAGCAATGATTGAGGTCAAACCTAGTGGAGAAAATGCAATAGAGCTAGTCTTCAGAGAGTTCAACAAGTTTTGGTGGCCATATGAAGTTGTAAATATGACCTTTTTTATTAGGTGCAAACCTCGTGGACTGAAAGGAACCCAAGAAGGAGGTTCTTTATTTATAACAGGTATGACACCGCAGATGACTGCCATTTTTTTGTCTGGTACGATCCACCTATAGAGAAAAGAATTGAAAAAAATTTCAACAATTTGCTAAAAAGAAACAATGAATTAAATGTGAAACTGGAAGCAAAGAATGCTCAATCATATGTGTTAAATGCTAAGGTTGAATCACAAAAGGCTAAGCTGGAATCATAGAAGGCTAAGTTGGAGTCATAGAAGTATTAATTGTATATGATACATAGGATGATACTTGCTATAGTGATTGTGTTTGTTGGTTAATTGGTCTTATGCAATGGAAATGTTTGATGAATACTATGATATATTTTGGAAGTTTTAGTGTAGGATTAGAAGGCTGTTTTATCTAAGTAAGATGGTGCAGAGATCTGTCAAGTGAGAATAATGACATTGAGTTAGCAAAGGTTAGATGTAATGAATTTGAATGTAAGGATTCAGTGTGTTATGCAATGTAATTTACCTTGTTCAATGAAATGATTGTAGTATTTCTCAATTGACTATGAGTTTATAAAAACGATATGAATAATCATAGTAACAGTACACCTAACATAATTGCAATAAGTTTAATTGACCATCAAAATTTCAATATACCAGAATTATAATAGCAGGAAATCAAAAAAAGAATTAAGTAATTAGAACTAGTGGAAGCACAATTTCAAAAAGTTAAACAACTACCAAAATTACATGTTGATGTTACAACACAGTGGAAGCGCAAGTCCAAGTTTAGCACACCCTTGTAATATGGGTTTTATCACAATCAATTTTTGTAATTTTCATGTTGTGAGGGTGTGGTAAACTCGTGGAGAACATAAAACAATTCCTATCAGTTTTGGCATAATCACAATCATAAATATTCAACATTTAACAATAATCAGAAAACCTAATAGAGAAAAATCAATTCCAAAACAAATAGACCATGTGGGGAATATATAAACTTATATTAAAGACCTCATGTTAGGCAATATGGAGTAAACACCTTTGTCAACATTTACAAAAAAAGATCCCAGTACAAAAAAATATCAACAAGGCATATAGTCCCTTACATAGTAGGTTTAGAATTCCAAAAAAAGCCCACATCACCATACAGGGTCCAATACAACTCAATACCATTACATTTCCAAAAAAATGGCATATAACAAGGCATAGTTGTCATAACCCAATACCAGCCAACAAAAAAACATACCTTAAGCCCCCTAGCCAACTTTACAATGTAAGTCTTGCCCCACTCCTCCTTGTCTTGATTCTTGATGCTCATGCCTCTAATGTTGATGCCCCTTCACTAGGCTGAGTCATTGACATTCTTATCAAAGCACATGTGTGTCTCCTAAGTAGGGAAATTGAGCTTTGGGAACCAAGATGGCTAGGACCGCAACCCCCATGTGCCCTTGGGCCATTCACAGCAGGTATAGGACCACTTTGACTTGCAGTAATCAGACCAATTGATGCATTTGCACTTAGAGTATTAGGTAGAGCATTCCTAATTCCAACATCAGATGGAACAGTTCCAGTACCACCATTTGAATTAGCTTTAGTTGGAGCAGTGAGATTAGTTGTAGTAGAACTACTGCTTGCACTTATTTGCTTCTTTTTTCCATGTATCATTCTATTTGGATTTAAGGGTCTTGGGCACCCACAAGTATTGTGGCCGCACATTCCACAATTCCTACATGGCATTGTTGTCCTTCCCTGGATACCCTATATGGGTTATGAGGTTGCTCACCAGTGGCTCTTTTCCTAGTCTTTTTAGGTATGCCAACAGAAGTCCTAACCAAAGAAATGAGGATTGGATCATAGTCAATTTATGGCCACTCATCTTATGAAGGTACAAGTTTGATCATCATTCTATAACATTCCAAGAAAGTCTCCTTCTTGTAATAGTCATCAAAGTAGTTCTCAGACTGATCCCTTTATGCATAAATGGCACTCACAATATGTGCACAAGGGATACCTGAAGGAGATACAAAAAAATCAATCAATTACAAATATGAATTATCTACCTAATAATAGATATTTCATATGACTTTTACACCTGTTATGTCCCAGCTTCTGTAAGAACAAGTCTTGCTCACCAAATCTACTACCTTCTTGCTTCCTTGCCATGTGTCAATTTAAAATTTTCTTTTGCCATTCAATATGGTCAATGCACAACACAACTTCTTCCTTTGACTTTTCAAGCTTTTGTTGAATTTATGGGTAGATCTAACCTTGATACTTGAGCATCCCATCTCTCTTTGTAGTAAACCACTTCATTAACATCCTTCTTATGGTTTCCATCATTGTGATTATGGTCTTGTCTCTGGTAGGTAGTATTGCATAGTTGAATGACTCTGCAATGTTGTTTAATAGACTACCTAATTTAGCCCTTGGAGTGAATAAATGTCTTGACCATGTGCTTGCATCTCTTGTAGCTAACCAATTGGCTACTCTCTCATTCAACTTTCTTATTTATTGCATGTGAAAGTCAAATCTAGGCTTGGTGTGGCCCTTGCAACATTCCACAGTAGATCTTTCAGCACTTGTCCCTTATATGTGAGGTTGAAGTTGGCATATAGATGCGTAACACATAATCTGTGTTCAACCCCCATCTCCTCAAGTATAGAGTTCAAATCCTGCAAGAACATTAAGTAAGAAATTAGAAAGTAAGCATGAAATTCAAACTTATGTAGCACAATCACATAAAGTATGATGTGTCATTTTTGTTACCTTATGTTATCTGACATAAACACCTAGCCATTCTTCTCAATATCCTCAAGCAACCTATCTAAAAACTATTTCCAACTATCTCTCAACTTAGCCTCAACTGCAGCATAAGTAATAGGGAGTATGTTATCATTAGCATCCCTTGCCACTGCCACTAGTAATTGACCCCCAAAGTCAGCCTTCAATAAGCACTCATCCAATGAGATTATAGGCCTACAAGACTTCAGAACTCTTTTGGTAACATTCAAATAGACATATAGTCTCTAAAAATAACCATCTTTCTTCTTGATCAACATTGTTGAACCAAGGTTGTATTGTAAGACTACTGCAGCATAATTCCATAGTAAAGAAAATTGAGTTGTTGCACTGCCTTCAAGCTTATTCATAGCCATCTTGTTTGCCTTATACACTTGTAACCTTGAGACAAAATTCTTATGTTCTCTGGCCACCTAATTAATGAAAGCCTCATTCTCCCATTTGCCTTTATGGTCTCGGATGTGGTCTTGGTACTTGGCAAATAACCACCTTGAATTGGCCTTGGTATTTTTGTTACTCCATGCTCATTGTTATACCATGACTTAATTTGGAAAGTATCTCCTTTTTAAGTCTTGGAGGCTTACATTTTCTATCCATAACCTCTCTTGCACTGTATTGATATTTGAGTGCTCTCATTCCTCAAGAATTTGAAATCAATCATATTTTCAATACAAAACATTCTTAGAGCCTCCGTAAACACCTTATAACTTACAAATTTCATTCCTACTTGCAACTCTATCTTTCTTCTCATGTCAGTGTATTGGTTGAACTCTAAAAACCTCTTCTTCCACATTACCTCTCCTTCTTCTACACTAGAACTAGGGGGAGTAATTAGAGTGTCATTGTCCTCATATTCAGATTGATACTCCCCATCCTAATGAGGTCCAATATCAACATTGGCAACATTATTACCATTGTTGGCCTGTCCTCCCTCACCATTATCTTCATGTACTTGCTCATCACCATTGATTTCATCATCTCCATATAGTCCTTCATTTCTTCCTCAACTTCCCTTGCATGGTCCTCAAAAAATAGGTCAGGAACCTCCTCATCACTGTCCTCAAAATCATAGCCAGTTAAGCCAACTTCACCATCTTCTTGAAGGTCTATAGGTCTAGTTTTTCTCTTAGGGGCCAGTTTTTGCTTCCTTTCCCCTTTTGTACATGCTTCTCTTTTCCTTTCTCCTTTTTTCTTTCCTTTTCTGCCTAACAAGATAGGATTCAGCATGTGGTTCATTCTTATTTGCAGCTTAGTCAGAATTGCAAGTGGGTTAGGTTCTAACTCACATGCAGGTTCAAGGTTAGGTTCTAAGTGGGTTGGGTTTGTGTTATTCTCACTCTCATGTTCAACAAATACTTTAAGGGTTGGTTTTGGTATTTTCTCTAAAATTTTACATATCTTTCTAACATCATCATCACCAAATAATTTTGTTAGTCCATGGGTGAAAGTCTGACTAAGAAACTTATACCACAAACACTTAGGCTCTCCCATCTCAATCCTATTCTTTCTTACATAAGTAGTCAAATGTGTGCTAGACAACAAGTCACTATCAAAGTTATATAGCTTATGACATACACCCCCTACATACCCCATAGGTGAGCTAAACTACAATTTCCCTCTATAATGTAACAGAACTGTTATCGCAGCCATCTGTAAAGTGTGAAAAGGATATTATACTACCCATGCATATAGCTTATAAGCACATGTTATACTGTATTTCATAAAGCTTACAATCATGTTATGCTACTCATTCATAAAGCATATAAACATGTTATACTACTTAGTCATAAAGCATACAAACATATCATATTGCAATACATATGAAATTAGAGATTTTGCAAGTAATTTAATTTCTTTACACATGAGAATAACACACTTTCATATATTACAAACAATATAAAATTAGACATTTACAGGTTTACACACAAATCAAATAAGTCCACAAGTAATAAAAAATGATCTAAAATGTGCCCCATAAATAACAATTTGGGACAACATTTAGGACCACACATAGTAACAAACAACACTGATAAGGACAATATTTTGGGACCACATACACAAATGAGACTACATGCATCCCCTGCAAACAAATCAAACTCTAAACCACCAATAAATAGGCAATAACCCTAACCTAAAAAACAATTTCAACAAAATGACCACCATTGTTCAAGGGTTAAGTCAAAACTAACTTTAAAGTCTGACTCGATACTTGCCTCAGTTGGACTCGCGGTAGAAAGCCCTTGCTCCACGATTTGGTCGCATGAATAAAGGCGTTCCTTTAGGGTTCAATGGCATGCACAATTTCTTCCTTAATGGTAGCAATTCAGTTTACAGGATTGAGGAAATGAGGGAAATGGGAAATTAGGGTAAGTTTTGGTAGGGAAATTAGGGCGACGTTAGGCTTAGGAAGGAAATAGGAATGAACTCCCCACGTGCACATCATGTGCATCTCCCAAATAAATTTTATCCCCTAATTACCTTCATCTCATATGCATATCCTTTAGCTATTATAGTTTTAGACATGTACATGAGTGGCAGATGCTCATTTCAGTCTAGATTTTAACGTTTGTTACCATTTTATAGCAAAGTGCACAATTCACAAAGTAACGAGTCCATTTTGCACAAATTTAAAGTAACGGGACTAAAGTGCACATCACATATAGTTCTAGGGGATTTTTTGAAGTTTTTCCTACAATTTATTTGTTAGGCACATGTGGGCTATAAACTGCGCATGTTAGCATGTGATTTGTGGCAGTACTGAGGCTGCTAAGAAGGTGCCAAGTGGAAACTAAAGTTTGAGTCAAAAATGTTAAAGCTGTCGAATGGAGGCAATACTGATGTTGCTTATGTATTGAAAAATTTCTTATGAGTGGTTGCGAAAAGATCAATTGGAGAAGTAATTATGGTGGTACTAAAGCTACTTAATTCAAGATAGTATTGATGCTGTCTTAGTACTTTGACAACATTGATGCTGTCTAACATTGAATTAAATGGTAATACTGAAGTTACCATAAGGTCAACAAGCCAATAGACCTAGTCGACACCTATATATTAGGGTCTGAATTGTAATGGTGCATAACAATAATATTAATGTTGTTGAAGAAAATTCCAAAACAGATTAAGTCCTTGGTAAGACTGGCTCATGACTATAGCTACCCAAGCCATGGCTTTAGGCCTCACCATTTTAAAGGTCTCAAATTTTATAATAATATATCAATTATTATTTGTATTAAAAATAAAAACATTATTATAAATACAAAATATTATTATAAATTTTTCACTTTCTTATTAAATCTATATTTTTTGTTATATTTTACATATAAATTCCTATTAATTCTATTTAAAATTAAAGTCACTAGACAATAATAGTTTGAATAAATTTTAAAGGATTTTATACAATTGACAAACAACAATCCAATCAACATACATTCTTAATTTTTCACGTGAAAAAAAATATACATCATTAATGATTTTAATATTCTGCTTTAGGCCTCTGTACATGTTGAGCCGCCCATGGTCCTTGGAACTAGTTCTACAAAGTTGCGTAATGACAATACTGATGTTGTTGATGAGAAATTTTAACAAGGCTTAGCTTTAAAATGCACATGACAAATATGCGACTTTCTAGAAGATCTTCAATTATAAAGTGCAAGTCATGGACCGAAACCTACGATGGGGGTTATCCCTGTAGAATTGTCTTTGCATCAATGGTTTAATATGTTAAGTATTGATGATGACAAATACAAGACAAAAAGAATGATGCTTGTGCTTCATAGATGTGCTTAATAGATGACAAATGCATTACAAAAGAATATTGAGATATATTGTATCATGCATAATTATGTACTTTATCTAATTATATTTCACTTAATAATCATGCAATGAGATATGTATAACATTCTTCATATAATATATCCAATAATGCTTTATATGAGTTATAATGAATTAATATTGGATTTAACTCTATTTAAATGAAGATATGCAAAGTATTCTTTGTCGCATCCTATATAGAATATATGTATTAGTAAATTGATAAATTATCTTATTTGGATGTGTTTATGAAAGTCTTATATGCATATTAAACTAACTAGAGTTATACATTTATGAATCATGCATATGAAAATATTGAATTATGAATTTGGACTAACTATATTTGTTTAAATGAGCAATATTTTGTAGGATAGTTCAAGTACCAAGAGTGAGCATTGTAACAAGAAAGCAAAAGATCACAACTATGCTCAACTCAAGAAGAATGAAAATGATAAGATGTTCCAAGTATTTACAAGATTTGAAGAGAAAAATTTTTGGAAGCTTGGATTACATCAAGAAACTTAAGGACTAGAATTGATGATGGCAAGATCAAGTCCAAGATCTTCAAGAATAGCTTATAGGACTTAGATCTTATCTAAAGGTAAATGGGAATCACACTAAGTTCAAATATGTTTTTAAAGTCCTTACAAATGATTCTTACTTGTTAAAATGCCCGACAAACTAGTTTTGAAAAACTAGTCTTGGTGGTAGCTCAATTCTATGACAAATTGTCAAGTTTATATTTTGCAAAACTAACCTTTGGTTACTCTTTTGATCATATCTTTTAAAATATTTTGAGTCTTGATCTAAAATTATTTCATATGAAAGTAGACTCAATGATCTTTCCAATGAGTGATCATTTGTTTTAAACAGACAAGTATGGAAAAAGTTATGGTCTTTCAAATGTCTTTGATGAAAAAAATAGGGTGCCATAACCGGTTACATAACTGGTTATTCACCAAGTTAGAAGCATTGGCTTCTATTTTTTAAAAGAGTATAACTGGTTATATAACTGGTTATTCATTTAATCAGAAGCGTAGGCTTCTGTTTTTAAAAGGCCATAACCGGTTATTAGTATGTTTTAAAAAGCACCTGGTTAGGCCATAATCGGTTATTTAACCGGTTATTTAGAAACCAGAAACAGATTTTCAATGGCTATAATTAGCATTTAATGCTTCCAAACCACCACCAACGACTCTAAAATGCATTGGGCTATAAATACAAGTGTTTGGGCATCAAAGAAAGGTTAGAGATCAATCTGAAAATCATTGTTGAGCATCAATACTAGCTTTAACTACCATTTCCGTAAAATCTCTGTTTATGAGCTAAAATGTGAACATCCATATACCCATTCAGCTTCAATTTGTAATATCCACTCTTTTGAGAGTTTATCTTTCTTAAACACTTTGATTTCCTATAAAGAGAGTGAGGTATCCCTCTAGAGAAAAGGGTGAGGTATCCCTTGATTGCAAAGAGGGTGAGGTATCCCTGTTTTGATACTCAAGCACAACGGGTGAGGAATCCCAAAGGTGTGTTGAGTGCTCTGTGTTGTAAAGGTTTTAAAGCATCTGTTCAATCTTAAAGGTTTAGTAAAAAATCTCAGGTGGTTTACTTGAGGACTGGACGTAGGCCACAAGTGGTTAGTGGCTGAACTAGAATAAATATTGTGTTTGCTTCTCTCAACTCTATCTCCTTTACATTTGTGCCTTAATTATATATGCTTGAGTTGAATTTGATATCTAACTTATTTGTTTGATTTATTCTATAACCTAAGTGGTATTTTAGAAATTTCTAATAGTTGTACCTTTATTAAACTTATTACGCTGCATGTGTTGATTGCAAATATCAAAATGTATAATTTCTTAAAGTTGTTTTAAAAATTTGTAATCACTCAATTTACCCCCCTCTTGAGTGATGGTTGTCATGACTAACAAGTGGTATCAAAGCTTCGTGCTCTATTGAAAGCTTAACCGCTTAGAGTTAAAGATCCTTGTTTATTGGCAACCATTGAAAGCTTTTCAAAATGGAAGGTTTTGAATTTAATAAACCACCATTCTTTGATGGTGTGTATTTTGTTTATTGGAAAGCTAAAATAGAATTTTATATGCAATCTATTAATATTGATTTGTGGGATATTGTACTTGATGAATTTACTTACAAATCAAAACAAACTTGGAATGCTTATGATAAGAAATGTTTTTCCTTGAACAATATTAGCAATGCAAATCTTAAAAAGTAGTTTGAATGATGATGCTTATACTAAAATTAAGAATTGTTCTAGTGCCAAAGAAATTTTGGACATGCTTGATACTTTTTATATTGCTAACAATGATTTTGTGTATAAAGTTATATATTGAAAGCAAGAAGAGTAAAAACCATTGAAGGATGCTTGTCATGAAAAATGTCCTTAAGAAAATGTTCAAAGTAAGAAAATGAGCTCAATGCCTCTTGGTGACGAGGGTGCTCAATTGAAGAAGAGGCAAAGCAAAACAAAATTGATGAGGAAGAAAGTGATTCCCTTAAAAAGCTAAGTATGCTAGAAATTGAAACTACTTCATATATGACTAAAAAGGACTTTGAGGTAAATGATGCGTATCTTGATTATGGTCCTTCTTATGATAAGTTACAATGTGCATATAATGAATTATATGATGACTTATTATTTTTAGAAAAGAAAAACTCATTTTGTTTAGAAAACATCTCATCTATTGAAAATGAAATTGAGACTTTGAAAATTGAATATATTTTTCTTGATGAGAAAATGCATTTGAAATATGAAACCTCCACTTCTTGTGAAAAGTACATTGATTTAGAAAATCAAGTTGAGCACTTATCTTCTGAATTTGCCAAAGCTAATGATTCTAATTGTTTACATTCCATGTTTGTTAATAAAAATGAAATTGATGTTATTCCACATGGAAATTCAAGTAAGGCTTATGGCAAAAATAACATAGAATATAATAACAAGAAAAGACTTAAGTTTTTCAAAGATAATCTTCAAAAGACCAAGTCATCATTAAATTCAATTGTTTGCAATTTTTGTAGTCAGTTAGGACATATTTCTCATTTATGCAATTATAGAAAATATCCTTATGTGAGAAATATTATGGTATGGATTCCTAAAGATCCTAAAGGCCCTAGTACTAACATTCAAGGACCCAAGATGAAGTGGGTATCAAAATGTCTTCCTAGTGTTTCAATTATGTAGAAAATCTCTCAAAAGGATGAATTAATTGGTCAAAGAAAAGAAAAATCATCAAGGAGAATGCCTCCAAAGTCCAATGGTAGATGTTTTTGTCAAAGAAAGAAGATGACTTCAACCAAAGTTTCTCAAGTACAAAATGTGGAACTTGCAAAGTTCAAAACACCAAAAGAGAAGTAATGGGTAAGGAAAAGAGTTTCCTTAATTACCAAGCCTAAGGTATCAAAAGTTTTTACCTCTTATACACATTCACTTGTAAAGTCAATGAATTTGAGATATGTTCCTTGTAGGCCTTAAGTGATTGATAAAATCATGTGCACTTGGTAAAATCTAAATATTTTGTTTAGCACATTATTATGTTCATTCTTATTGTATCATAGCTAATTAGTTTGTTATATATCTTAGTACATAAGGTTCTACAATGCCTAAGTATACTTTCTATGCTTTAAATTGTCTATATATCATGAAAGTAAATATATTATTGGCTATGTGCTTAATGATAATTGATTATTTAATTTATTTTTCTTAATTTACATACTATGGAAAAATTTGATTTTTATGATAGCATAATAGATTAATATTAAAAAATTAACACACAAAGACCCAAGAAATTTTGGGTACCAAAAGCGAAAAAAAAAATTGAAGTGTGTTGTAGGTGTGCTTGAAAGCCAAAAGCTAACTATGGTATTATGAAATTGGCTGTTGTAAGCACAAGACCAGAAAATATTCCAAGTTCCCTTCCTTGTCTCCAAGAAGCTTGGACTTGTGCTTCAAATCTAAAGTTCCTATTGTGGAAAAGTGGTTTCTAGTACTTTTTGAAGTTTAATTATGTTAGTGGACTGATTGGCATTTTAAAAGACATGGAAAATGAGGCAAAGCTAAGATGATCTTTAAGAATACATGGGGTTGTGTTTTAAAGGTTGAATTCCTGAAGAATTTCTAGTTTTGGTGGTGAAATAGCCAGTTATAAGGAGAAAACAATAAGTGATTTGTTATTTGGAAGTGTTTTGTTTCACATTATGGCTATTTGGAGCTCTTTACAAGACTCAAATAACTGGTTATTAACAAGGGCTAACTGATTATTCACTTCACATAGAGGTTGGGTATTTCTAAAGTCATGCAAATAACCGGTTATTGAAATTCCCTAACCGATTATTCATCGCACACAAAATATGGTTCTTTCTTGAAAATGAAAAGAATCAATTATTAACCAAGCATAACTGGTTATTCAGTGCTCTCAGTCACGTTTGTTTGCTACTCTTCTCACTATATAATCGATTATGGGACTCCTATATCAGAAAAATATGGGCTCTCCTCTGCCATTCACAAGACCTTTCATCCTCTTCATCCTCTTCCTCTCAACTCTCACCAATGCCCACTTCCTCATGAAGTCTTGAAGCTTGTAAGTTAGAGTCACCTACAAAAACTCAAAGAATACACTTTTGGTGATATCGATCTCTTATCCTTACTTAGTCTTTAATTTGAATATCATGTGATATTTGGATAAGTGAAGAGTTATTTTTATGCCTTAACATGCTTTACGTAGTGCTTTTCTAGCATTGTGTCTTGAAAGTGTCTTTACATATGCTAACATGCTAGATATGCACACATTTTGCGTGGAATGACATGTTATGGTAATATCTTTATTCTTAAGATTGTGACTAATTCTCTTTATTTAAATATGAAAATTCACATGTTCATAAGTAGTTTTAATCCTTTTTCTTTGATGCTTAATTGTCTTATATACTTTCTTAGATATTCGAAAGTTAGAAGTTATATGTCTTTTTATTTGAAATTGCTTGATATGTTCATATCTTGAAAACAAGAAGTAAATAATTCATTTTTGTGCCTTGAACTTGCCTTTGAACTTCAATGATTCTTACATTGAAGTATATTTTGAAATAAATCATAAATGGTTTTAAAATTTAAAATTTTATGACTTTTCAATTCTTGCATTACAATAAGAGACTTTTTGTTCTTGATTGACTACTTATGATTGACATGTGTGCGTACTAGAATTCCTTATTTGATATTACATGTCTTACATGATTATTGTTTGTCCCAAAATGTTTATTTATGTTTTGATGATGATCAAGTTTTTCTTGATAAACTTGAATCTTGCTTTGAAAATGCTTAAACTATGCTTTTGAATTCAAGTGCATATGTTCTTCATTTATTCTTGTTAGAGCTAACATCGCATGGTTGATAATGTGGTACATGTTTTACATTATATATCAACCTAAATTATGCTTGTAAATGAGCTTAAATGATATTTGATGCTAACCTATGTTTTAGAGAACTTTTAGAGTTAGCTTTGCAAGTGTCTCTATGTACTTCAAATATAGTCATCAAATATTGAAATGTCAAGCATATGTGGATATATGAGAAGAGTTGAATGAAGAAGGACATGAGGAGACTTTCTTCAAATGCAATGGAATGAAATACTCAATGAAAGAAAGCCCAAACTCAAAAGACCAATAAACAAAGAACATTCTAAAGAAGTATCACTCTCTATATAACTCAATAAGTATCTCTATCCCTAAGCTATTGTGGTATTGTATATGTTATGGATTGTATGATACTTGTTGATAAATTGATCTTAAATGATTAGATGTTTTCTTTACATGAGAAGTATGCTTAGCATTGACAAAGTGCCTAATTGGATATTAACTTGCCAATTTTGTCATTGTATATAAGGTGGATGATATTAGTTCTATACATGCTTTGATCCCTATAGTATATTTCATCAAGGTGAATGTTTGATATCTATGATTCTCTTGATCTATAGCTTCTTAGTGGTATAATACCTATGAGAATCATGCTCTTGTTTTTTAAAAAATGTTTCTAGTTTGATTAAATCTTTTTTTAAAAACAAAATCTCTTATTTTATTTGAAAGAAGCTTTTCAAGTTCCATATCCTTGAGAATCATTTGAACGTGTCTTAAAACCTTGAATGTATTTTCACCTCCTATTTGTCTTGAAAATTTGGAAATCTCTGGATTTGTGCTATAAATGTAGTACTCTCTTCTTTTGCTTTGAAAAGTTTTATTAAATCTTTGGAGAATGGTCAAGAAAGTTTCCAAATAAATCTTTTGTAATATAGATCCTATCTTAATACTTCAAAAGATAAGTCTTGTTCTTCAAAGTGTTTTATCTTGTCAAGGCTCTTGTTCAATGAGAAAGAGAGGAGATGTACTTTCAAATGTTCTTTTGACTTGGGTTTGATCACTCTCAAGGAATATGTGGTTTTAATACAAAACATCTTTACCCTTCTAAAATACTTTTGAAAATATAATGTGTTCTTGTAAAATTCTTTTTGAAAGGGGGAGAAGTTTTAAAATGGTTTTTGATTGATGGATTAAGAATAAGTATCATTTGTCTTACTTTACTTTATGGTAATATACTTACATGGTCTTGGCATACATATTTCACTTTATCCATCTTGTGCTTCAATAAGGGGGAGCTTATCTTCTTTTCTTATAACTTCTTATAATTATTTGTTAATTTGTAATGGTTGTTTCTCTTTTTCATCTTACTTATCTTTCTTCCACATCGTTATTGACTATAAATATATGCATGACTATGTTAAACTATTATATTTTATATTTTGATAATATGCATATTTTGAGGGGGAGCCTAGCGCTTAAATTATTGCTTATATCTCTTGGCTTACATCCTTATTTGATATGAAGTGTTTTATTGTTAATACTATCAACATGTCAACTAAGACCATCTTTTATTCTCTTTCCCTCTATCAATGAAAGAAGGTAAACATTCTTAAACTTCATATTTTTTTATTCTTTCATTGAGAAATGTTTGATTTGTGGCAAGTTGTATGATCTTTCGTTTGAAAACCTTAATTCTATGACCTTATATGGATATTTTGTAACTTTCATCAAGTAGTACTTATTTATCATGTGGTATGCAAGATATTATATGTTAGACATAATTTCTTAAGCTTATTGCTATCATATGCTAAATGTTGATGTACCAAAATGTGACAAACATTATATGAATAATCTTTTATATCTTAAAAGCATGCTTGTTTTATCTCTCTATTTTTTATGATCCTACTCTTTTTGACAACATGAGTTTTATCAATAGGGAAAGAGAAAATATTATCTTTCCTTCCTAAGCCTTTTTGTTGATGTCAAATAGGGGGAGTGAGAATTAGAAAGAAAAATATGTTCTTGTGCTTATTGTTTGATATGCTTACATGAATATCTATTCTTCTATATTACTCAACATATTTTTCTTTGGTGATTTGTCATCATCAAAAAGGGAGAGATTGTAGAATTGTCTTTGCTCCAATGGTTTAATATGTTAAGTTTTGATGATGACAAATACAAGACAAAAAAAAATGATGCTTATGCTTCATAGATGTGCTTAATAGATGACAAATGCATTACAAAAGAATATTGATCATGTTACATAAATGTGCTTAATAAGATATATTATATTATGCGTGCTTATATACTTTATCTAGTTATATTTCACTTAATAATCATACAATAAAATATGTGTAACATTCTTCATATAATATATCTAATAATGCTTTATAGGAGTTATAATGAATTAATATTGGATTTGACTCTATTTAAATGAAGATATATAAAGTGTTCTTTGTTGCATCCTATATAGAGCATATATATTAGTAAATTGATAAATTATCTTATTTGGATGTGTCTATGAAAGTCTTATATTCATGTTAAACTAATTAGAGTTATAAATTTATGAATCATGCATATGAAAATATTGAATTATGAATTTGGACTAACAATGTTTGTTGAAGTAAACAATATTTTGAAGGATAGTCCAAGTATCAAGAGTGAGCATTGCAACAAGAAAGTAAAATATCACAACTATGTTCAACTCAAGAAGAATGAAAGTGATAAGATGTTCCAAGCATTTGCAAGATTTGAAGAGAAATTTTTTTGGAAGCTTGGATTACATTAAGAAGCCTAAGGACTAGAATTGATGATGGCAAGATCAAGTCCAAGATCTTCAAGAATAGCTTATAAGACTTAGATCTCATGTAAAGGTAAATGAGAATCACTTCAAGCTCAAATATGTTTTTGAAATCCTTACAAATGATTCTTACTTGTTAAAATGCCCAACAAACTATTTTTGAAATGTTAGTCTTAGTGGTAGCTCAATTCTATGACAAATTGTCAAGTTTATGTTTTTCAAAACTGAACTTTAGTTATTCTTTTGATCATATCTTTCAAAATATTTTGAGTCTTGATCTAAAACGTATTTCATATGAAAGTAGACTCAATAATCTTTCCAATGAGTGGTCATTTGTTTTAAATAGATAAGTATGAAAATAATTATGGTCTTTCAAATATCTTTTGATGAAAAAAATAGGGTGCCATAACTAGTTACATAACCGGTTATTCACCAAGTCAGAAGCATTGGCTTCTTTTTTTTAAAAGACTATAACAGTTATATAACCAGTTATTCATTTCATCAGAAGCGTAGGCTTCTGTTTTTAAAAGGCCATAACCAGTTATGAGATTTTCATAACTAGTTATTGGTATGTTTTAAATGGCCCCTAGTTAGGCCATAACCAGTTATCTGGAAACTAGAAACAAATTTCTAACGACTATAATTGACATTTAATGCTTCCCAACCACCACCAACGGCTCTAAAATGCATTGGGCTATAAATATAAGTGTTTGGGCATCAAAGAAAGTTTAGAAATCAATTTGAAAATCATTGTTAAGCATCAATACGAGCTTTAACTATCATTTCCATAAAATCTCTGTTTATGAGCTAAAGTGTGAACATCTATATACTCATTGAGTTTCAATTGGTAATATCCACTCTTTTGAGAGTTTATCTTTCTTAAACACTTTAATTTTCTGTAAAAAGGGTAAGGTGTCCCTCTAGAGAAAAGGGTGAGGTATCCCTTGATTGTAAAGAGAGTGAGGTATCCCTCAAAAGTTGTAAAGGGTGAGGTATCCCTGTTTTGAGGCTCAAGCACAAAGGGTGAGGCATCCCAGAGGTATGTTGAGTGCTCTGTGTTATAACGATTTTCAAGCACTTGTTCAAGCTTGAAGGTTTAGTGAAAAATCTCAGGTGATTTACTTGAGGATTGGACGTAGGCTACAAGTGGTTGATGGCTAAATCAGGATAAATATTGTGTTTACTTCTCTCAACTCTATCTCCTTTACATTTATGCCTTAATTATATATACTTGAGTTGAATTTGATATCTAGCTTATTTATTTGATTTATCATATAACCCAAGTGGTATTTGAGAAATCTCTAATAGTTGTACCTTTGTTAAACTTATTCCGCTGCATGTGTTAATTGAAAATATCAAAATGTATAATTTCTCAAAGGAGTTTTAAAAATTTGTAATCACCCAATTCACCTCTCCCTCTTGGGTGATGGTTGTCATGACTAACAATCCCCACTACTTCCCATTCATACGCATGAAGCTCTCCATAAAGACATGAACTTAAGTTATGTGTTGGTGGAAGTGAAGCAGTAATCGCTGGTGACAAGTGGCAAAATCTAAACAAGTATTAGATCACTATAGGATGTTGGATGCTCAGACTGATTACTCAATTTATCTATGTATAAAGGGTCTTGCTAATATTACAAAAGGTCCTAAACACTCTACACTTCTCACTCGTAATAGGAAGATGAGTTACTTGTGGCCACCTTTTCAATTTTTCTTTTCTAGATTAGATTACTTTTTTCTAGAATTTAGCATCAACCTTAAGAGTAGCTTGTAGCTTGTTACCAGTTGTGCTTAGAATTATGCTGTAAGTGTACTTCTTAAACTTAATTTCAATATCATTTTACTTGTTCAGTTAGAACATTTTACCTTGCATTTATTTACATTTGATACATGTGTGAATATTGATACGCACTTTTCTTATTAAATATCATCAATGTTAATCGAACGCCAACTAATTCATTTTGGGAATTAGTCCATTAAATTTTGCGAGAGTTTGATCCCTCTCTCCTCTTGAATGTCAAAGGGTCGACATTTTTGGGTTTTAGACCACGTGCAAAAACATAGGTCATGTAAGACTCTGAAATTTTACCCTGAAAACAACATCTAAAATTTTGTTGTTTCATTCTTTCACTTGCCATTTAGGAAAAAAAATACTCATCCTTCATTTCAAATGGCAACTAAAGAATAAAATTAACAACATCGTTTTAAATGTATTCATCTAGTCATCTTCTGTCAAACTATCATGCTAGCATATAATAATGCTACATCATCTTTAGTAGCAAGACATCAGCATCTCCGTTTATTTGATGATATGTATATAGATAAAGGGATTAAATTAAAGTGAACTCATAAATATCAAGAATTAAAGTGAGAAAAATGAAATATCTAAGACTAAATTAAGAATTAAAGCAAATGTTAAGGACCAAAATTGAGTTTTAGTATCAATTGTATTTGATTTACATTATTTAATTTTATATCATATACAAAATAAGTCATAAAACTTAAAAATATGTAAATGACTTAAAGAATTTTACACTTAATGCAAAATAAAAAAACCACGTTAAATGAACTATTAAATATCTGATGAAATTATCACGAAACTTACACGTGACAAAAAAAAATAGAAAGAAAACTACAAACGATATCTTAATTATATCAGTTACCCATTTAATCCAAGCATTTCTTTTAATTATGATATTATTGGAGTTATAACATTTGTCTAATTTAATCTTATATTTTCTTTGCTATGAATATTATTTAAAAGTATATGTTTAAAAGATATTACAAGAAATTATTATTATTTGATCTTTATTCTTTAAGATTTGATTATAAGGAAACTTGTATCTAGATGTGATTTAGTTATATGAAAATTTGTATCTGATTAAGATTTGATTTAGTTTTAAATACCTCAGTCTGGGACCACAGATATTCCTTTGTATGCTCTATGTAATACACATATTTTATATTGATCAATTGCATTATTCTCCTTATTTCTTAGCTATCTCTAGAGTTCTTTTTGCTTATTTTCATAACATTTTATCAACATCAGTCTTTACCATTTGAGCAACTTAGAGATTATATTGAAATAGTCACATCTTTTCAATATTTTAGTATGGATTATCTTTTATATTTTATTCATGAATATTTTATTGTTAATTATTCTTGACTGACATATTTTATTTTATATTGAATTTGTTATTGATGATAAATTATGGAAGAAGATATGTATAGTTCAATGATTTTGAGATTGCACAAAGCAAAAAATCAAGCATCCTAGTTGGATTGCACAAAATCAATATTTTTTCTTGGTCATTCTTTATATGAAAAATTGTGGTATAATTCCTAAAGAATTAAGCCTTTAGATCAAGATTGAAATTCAAAAAGATCTAGGAAATAATTTGAAAGAAAGATACATATGAGAGAAAAAAAGATTATCTTATTTTGATGCTTCGAATATGTTCTTGCAGTAGTAATATCAAGAAAAAAAGTCTCAAGAATTATTCTAAATTAATTTCATGCCTTCTAATAGCTGAAAAAATAATGATTTATTGATGAAAAAAATCATAAGCCATGCCCAACTAGTTTTATTCAATTCCATAAAGTGACGATTGGACATGTACTTATCATACATAAATTCATGAATATTGCCCAACTGAATTCTATTTGATTCCCAAAAGTGAATGTAACGACATCTAATAATAGTAAGTATGTGCATAGTCAAAGATATGGCTCTGGACAGTATCCCACTAGAAGTAAAGTGATATGGATATCATATTGAGATTATAAATTACAGAAACATTGAGTACCTCTGTATTTATTGTTTTAGGTAAGAAAATTATCTTATAAAGATTACTCATTTTTTGCTTTAGTCTTGTTTTGGACCGATATCTCGGATCCAAGTCCAATATGAATGACCCATTTAGGCTGGCCTAATCGTGGCCTCTTTGCTAGCATGACCCTTACGATGATTACTTGCTCACTAAGTTGGGCATCTTATCTTAATTGAATCCCACTTAGATGAGGGAGTATTGAGATCTTATCTCCTAACCACTACTAATCCTAATCATATCTAGACAATATCTCTTTAGATACAACTTATCCTACACTCAAACCTACATTAAAAATATGGGGCTGAGCTACTCAGGTATGCATATACACTAATATATCCATCTCTCCTAAAGTACTTCCCTAACTTGAGTGTTGGAGTATCTTGCAGGTACACCACCCCCTCACTCCGCCACTACTGCCACCGCACTAAGGAGGAATCCACCATTAACCACTACTTAGAAGCGAGATCAGGTACACACCTCTGATCCCAGCTCTGAGCATTAGCATTGTTTGGAGGAGTGTTAAACTGCTACTCCAACTCCATCATGGTTAATACAAGAAAGCAAACCATTATGAATGAAAATCAGCCCATGAACCAGAGTCCATGGGAGGATGGGGCGGAGGCCTCAATTACAAACCAAAACGAGGCCCCATGTTCACCGCCATAGAATCTTAGGAGACATCTCCAAAACCAGGCCAATCACCCTACGTCGCAAAACCTTGGAATTAGGCTATGTTTCATCGTAAGAATCAGAAAATAGAAGAAGAAGAAAGGCAAATCACAAAGGGCAGTCCACACTGAGCAGGAAGATGAAAATAATCCCGGATACAGCAGTCGATTCCCACCTACTATCTGCCAAAAAGGACAGGAACTTGTTAATAGGTCGCCATTCGTAGTATTGAAATTGACAAACTAGCTTAACGAGTAGTACTAGCTCAACTTCTCTTTCTTAGACTTCATCATGAGAATCTATATCCTAAATGGGTTCAAGTTCCCAATGAATATTGACACATATGACGACACAAAGGACCCCAAGAGCATTTTAGACACTTTCATCTTGTTTGTGTTGTTCCATGGGGCCACAGATCCTATATTGTGCCATGCCTTCCTTTCAACTTTAAAGAAAGCTGCTTTCAGATGGTTCTCCACCTTGCCTCCGAGGTCTGCTAATCGGTTTAGTAAGTTGGCTTCAAGATTTTTGCTGCACTTCACAACAAGTAAAGTACATTCAAAAACTTCATGCAACCTCATTAATTTTAAGCAGGGATGAGACGAACCATTCTGGGACTTCATGGCTAGGTTTAAGAAAGCGTCTTTGATGATAAAAGACCTAGACAAAGCAGTCGCTGTGTATGTTATCATAGTCAGCCTCCGCCTAATGGCTTTTGCCTATCGCCAAAAACTAAGGACTTGGATGAGCTCAAAAGCTAGTTCGAGAAATATATTAACATAAAAGAGATTTACATAGCAAAGAAAGAACTTGACAAGAATGAGGATCCCCCAAACAAAGAAGAGGGAAGAACATCGTCCACCTTAGACTTCCTCCAAACCACCTGTAAGGGGGGAAATATGAAGAATACATGCTCTTAAGGGTCCCCAGGAGCTAAATCTATCAGGAAGTATATCACACTAAGTTCTGTGATATACCCAAGCCACCTCTATGAAGAAACACACGTAGAAAGACAAGTCCAAGCACTGTGACTATCATAATGGCTATGGATATAGTACAGAGGATTGTGTGCGGCTCTGCAACGCTATTGAGTCACTCATCCAGGATGGGTATCTTGGACAATACGTCCACTAATCCCATTGTGGGAATCCTCAATGCAGACCTCAAAATGATAGGAAAAGGAGTCCTAGCCCAACCAAGAACCTGTCCCTATGTTAGAAAAGACAGACACCTCCAAGAGATTATCAACGGAGGGAGAACTCACCTCGGGACATAAGACAAAACTAGGATAGGTGACCCCCCCACATGGTCAGTCCCTTTGTGAAGATGATCACCATCATACAAAAGTCACCTGAACTATCAACACTATATCGGGTGGCTTCGTTGGAGGTGGCAAGTCAAACTCAGCCATAAAGTGGTATTTGAAAGTAGTTTTGAGTGTGGCTTCCCACCCCATCTCAAAAATGGGATACAGATAGCAAAAAATGCTAACACACTCCTTTTTAGATGAAGACTACAGTGGAACAATCTCATACTATGACAACTCACTAGTTATATCTAGGATCTTGACTAATGCCAAGGTGAAACATATTTTCATAAACCAAGGTAGTTAGGTCGATATTATGTTCATGAACCTTTTTAAGAAGCTGGAACTCCCGAAGCATGACCTCATCCCCCATAAGGGTGAACTCATTGGCTTCACTAATGACAAGATCACCCTAGAAGGGTATGTTGAGCTACACTTGACCCTTCGAGCCAAACCCAAGATCAAAGAAATAAAAGTAAGATTCCTAGTTGTAGACTGCCCCTCCGCCTACAACATAATTCTAGGTCGCCCTTCCCTAAATGCATTTGGAGTCACGATATCCACCACACACTTTGCTATGAAATATTTAAATAAGGATAATGAGATCATCATGGTCAAGGGAGATCAGGCAGCTATGTGAAATTGCTACAATGTCAGCCTGAAAATTGGGAAAGCTCCATTAGGGATGATTGTAATTGATTTAGTACAGAATTAGTTTGATTTAAAATAGAATTAGCTTGATTTAGTATATAATTATAATTTATTATTTTCTTTTCTATACAATAGCCTTCTTGTATAAATAGAGGCTAGCCTTCATGTATTCATTTATTAAAAATATACACAAATTACCAATATTTGTTTTCCTATTTATGTTTCTAACTTGGTATCAGATAGTCTAGGCTCTCGGTCCAATCCTAGATTCCAGACTCTAGACTCCAAAATTTACCCTAGATTCTAGACTACAGATTCTAGACTTCAGACTTTATCTTAGATTTCAGACTCCATTTTCAGACACTATTCCATATCTCCAGATGTAACGTCCTACTCTAATTTTATTAAATTTTAAATTATAATAAAATGTTATATAATAAACTAGTGCATTTCACATTAGTTCATAAAATATTTTACATCAGGGATTAAATCCCTGCAAAAGTTAAATTATACAAGCACAGCTCACTCTAAGTTAGGCACCATTTTACCAAAAGTAGGCTTTATAAAAGTCTTTAGGATGCCACTACTGCCACTATTTACATTTTTACATATTTACAATATACTCTCTTTTCTTTTTAATTACTCATCAAAGAGTATAATCAGAAACTGATCTCCAAAAGTAACTATAAAGACATATCTCCAAGGTTAGGCATATAAACTTATTCCACTCTGAAGTCAACAAGAACCTTGACTGTTGGCATTTTTTGAAATATAAAAATCTCAGTAGGAAAATGCAAAAAATGTAATATAAATTTACTATCCATTCTTTACCATGTTCTATTTCTAAAACCATAACTGAGAGTCCAAAAATAAAATAATAAAATAATAGAAAAGAAAATAAATGATATAAAAATGAGTAATTGTTGACTTTATAAAATAAGTAACTGATCATTCATTTCTCAAAAATCTTCTTTTTCATAATCTCTTTATCATCTCATTTCAATACTTTTAATCAAATGTGCCTCTTTTTTTCAATAGAACGTCCCCTAATACTCTCATCACGACCACAATAATTTGATTAAGGCGTCCCTTAATCTTCTTATCATGACCACAATCATTAAAAATGATTAAGACATCCCTTAATCCTCTCATCAGGACCACAATAATTTGACCAATGCGTCCCTTGATCCTCTCATCATGGTCACAATAATATCTCTAATTAATTAAAGCGTCCCTTAATCCTCTCATCACGGCCCCAATAATATCTCTGTTGCACATTGATTTATTTTTATCCATGGGACAACATTTTTCCATAAAGATTTACTTTTAATATCAAATAACCACATATAGAAAAGATGTCTTGATAAATAAATAAGTAAACAAGTATTAAAATAATTTTTCATATTTCTAGAAAGAATAGTTGTAATAGTATAGTTAAATAATGAAATAATTGGTGTAATATAATAAAAAGTTCACATAATTATAAATCTCTAGAAAGAATAGTTGATATAACAATATAGTAAAATATTAAAATAGTTGGTATAAGAAAGTATTGATAAAAGTACACGTAAGTATAAATCATGTGAAAGTTCCAAATAACTAAAATAGAATTGAAGAATGAGTTATGTTTGAAAACTTTAGAGTAATGTTTATTCGAATAAACATCATCACATTTGAATAGAATTGAAGAATGTGTTACATTTTAAAACATTTGGATTAATGTTTATTCGAATAAACATTTTCATATTCGAATAAACCCCTTTGCAAAGTTTCAAATTTTCAAAGTTATGTAGCCTTTGATGGGTTTATTCGAATAACACAATAAAAATGTCATGTTGCAAAAAATAAATTGCCATTATTACATTGGTATAAAACAGAACTATGTAAATGGGTGAGAAATATTGGACTAGGAGGTATGAGTGATAGAAATAAAGAGCAAAGAATGGTGTTTTTTACACTTCCTACCTATTCTTTCAGAATTTGACTTTAGGTAACGTAGTTGAAGATAATGGCATTGTAGGTGCAGAAAAACAGAGGCTGTTTGGGTGTTGCTTGGTTAGTGGTTTAGTGATGAGATTAAGAGGCTGGTGGGGTATTTATAGAGCCTCATTTGAGCTTAGTTACGTTGGGTGGTGATGTAGGAATGATGTAGAAGTGGTTTGTTGTCAAAACAGGGTTCTACCATTATAAAAATCTTCCTCCTGTAATTATTTTGCAAATATGATATTTAGCAAGTTTTTACACATTTCAGCTGATCTTTATGCACGTAATAACTCCTTCAAGCTTGTTCTAGAATTTTTTGAGTTTTACATTCATGGTTTTGCCACCTGTCACTATCATGATTTCCATAATCTCCCTCGTAACAACACTTGTCCCAGCTGACATCATATACTTACCTCATTTGCAGTTAATGCATGTGCTTTTGTTACGTAAATGTTTGAACATTTATTCCTTGTAATTTCTCCTCCTCTTCATGAATTCCCCCTGTTGAGGCTAATCTCGCATGCTTATGTTTCATTCTGGTTTGGTTCCACTGAAACTAGGTGGTTAGATTTAACATGAGAAAAAAGGAACTAAAGTTTCCATTATAGCTTCATCGTGTTGTGACTCCATTTTCTGATTTTGATCATCTTATTCAAATAACAAAGTGCTATTTGAATAACATGATAGATTTTCCTCTATATATAAGATCAAAAGGAGACTTTATTCGAATAACTCATTAGTTATTCGAATAAAGGTTTTAAAAATTTTATTATTTATAAGGTTTATGAATAATTACATTATTTTTTATTGTATATTGATGGCTACTGAATACATTTTTATTAATATTTTTAGGGAGATTACATTCTTCCCTTCTTATAAAAATTTTGTCCTCAAAATTTTGTTTACTTGCTAGAAGAGTTCTGGATATTTTCGCTTATAGTCTTCCTCTGCTTCCCATGTTGCTTCTTCCACATCTTGCCCTTGTCATAATACTTTTGCCATAGGAATGATTTTATTTCTTAACTGTCTATAAATTCTGTCTATTATTTGCACAGGTTGTACCTCATACGTTAAATTATCTTTTAACTGTATGGATTTTGTCTCAATAATGTGTGAAGAATCAGGACAATACTTTCGGAGTTGAGACACATGAAATACATCATATAGGTTTGACAAGTTAGGAGGTAAGGCTATTTGGTAAGCTAGGGTACCGACTCTTTCAAGAATTTGGAAATGTCCAATATATTTGGGACTTAGCTTCTTCGTCTTTAAGGACCTGCCAATACCAGTTGTTGGGGTGATTCGAAGGAACACATGTTCTCATTCTTGGAATTCTAATGGTTTCCTTATTTGAACTGCATAGCTCTTCTGTCGACTTTGAGCTGTAAGCATTTTTTCTTTGAGTAGTTTTATTTGGTCTGGGTTTGTGTACCAAATCAAGTCCTATTCAATTTCTTTCCCCAATTTCAAACTAACATAGAGGGGATCTACATTTCCTTCTATATAATGCTTCATATGGAACCATACCAATACTAGATTGATAACTATTATTATAAGCAAATTCTATTAGTGGTAGGTAGGTATCCCAATTTCCTTTGAAATCTAAAACATGAGCCCTGAGTATATCCTCTAAGGTTTGGATTGTCCTTTCAGTTTGATTATCAGTTTGGGGATGATAAGCAGTACTAAATGATAATTTCATCCCAAAGACTGCTTGTAAAGATTTTCAAAACCTAGAGGTAAATCTAGGGTCCCTATATGATATTATGGTAGTCGGTATACCACGAAGTCTCATAATTTCTTTGATATATAGCTGGGCTAACTTATGTTGTTGGTAATTTATCCTAATAGGTAGAAAATGTGCTAAATTAGTTAATCTATCTATGATTATCCATATAGCATCATATCCTACATTAGTTCTTGGTAAGCCTACAACAAAATCCATAGAAATGTTATTATATTTCTATTCTGAGATTTCTAAAGGTTGCAATAAACCTGAAGGTCTTTGATGTTTATTTTAATCTTCTGACATGTTAAACATTGTGATACATATCTAGCTCTCTCAGATTTCATTCCAGGCCACCAAAATTGACTTTTAAAATCTTGATACATCTTATTGATTCCTAGGTGAATTGTATACCTACTTCTATGGGCTTCTTCTAAAATTTCTTTCTTTAAATCCGAATTATTAGGTACACATAACCTATTTCTGTATATAACTACTTCATCCACTAAATTAAAATCTAGATGCTTTCTTTCAAGTATTCCCTTCTTAAGAGCTTGCAAAATTTGATCTTTTTTCTATGCCTCCTTGATTTTTGTCCTTAAATCGCAAGTAATCTGTAAGGCACTTAAACTTATCTTATTTGATTCAAAGGTTACTGAAAGATTTAAGTTACTAAATTTTTCTATTAAATTCATTTCTTGAATCATCATATATGACATATGGAGGGATTTCCTACCTAAAGCATTAGCTATTATATTTGCTTTGCCTAGATGGTATTTAATTTCCATATCATAATCCTTAAGAAATTTTATCCACCTTCTTTGCCTCATATTTAATTCCTTTTGATCAAATAAATATTTTAGACTCTTATAATCAGTATACACCTCAAATTTTACTCCATATAAATAATGCCTCCAAATTTTCAGGGCAAATACTATGATTGCTAATTCAAAAGCATGTGTTAGGTAATTTTCCTCATGTGGCCTTAGTTGTCTAGAGGCATAAGCTACTACATTCTCCTCTTACATTAACACACATCCTAATCCCTTTTTAGAGGCATTATAATAAACTACAAAATGTCCTAAAGGATCAAGGATCACTAAAATAAGAGCAGTAGTGAGTTTTCTCTTTAGTTCTTGAAAACTTTTCTCATATTCCTTAGTCCATACAAAAGGAGTTCCTTTTCTAGTCAATCTAGTTAATGGCAAAGCTATTTGTGAAAATCCTTTTATGAACCTATGGTGATATGCAGCTAATCCTAAGAAACTTTTTATCTTAGTTATGGTCTTTGGTTGCTTCCAATGCATAATTGCTTCTACTTTGCTAGGATCCACTGCAACGCCTTCTTGATTCACTACATGTCCTAAAAATTTTATTTCTCTCATCCAAAATTCACAATTTTCCAATTTTGCATATAATTATTTTTCTTTCAAAGTTTCTAACACTATTCTCAAACAAGTTTCATGCTCATTTTCCGTCTTTGAATAGATCAAAATATCATCAATAAAAATCACTACAAATTTATCTAAATACGGTCCAAATATCCTATTCATATAATTCATAAACACAGCAGGAGCATTAGTTAATCCAAATGGCATTACCAGATATTCATAAAGACCATTTCTAGTCCTAAAGATTGTTTTAGGTATGTCTTTTATTTTGATCCTACTTTAATGATATCCTGATTTTAGATCTATTTTTGAAAATACTGAAGCACCTCATACTTGGTCTAATAAATAATCTATCCTAAAGGATGGGTATTTATTTTTAATAGTCACTTTATTTAATTGTTTATAGTCTACGCATAATCTAAGACTTCCATCTTTCTTTTTCACAAAAAGGACTGGAGCTCCCCAAGGAGATAGGCTAGGTCTTATGAATTTTTTTCCAAATAATTCTTCAATTTGCTTCTTAAGTTCTCTCAGTTCTACAAGGGACATATTATAGGGTGCAATTGATATAGGACCTACTCCTAGCATTAAGTCAATAGAAAATTCTATTTCTTTTTCTAGAGGTAGGCTAGAAATATCTGAGGGGAAAACTTCTGGGTAATCATTAACTACAAGGATATTGTTTAAATTTAGCTCATTTTTTGTCTCAGAAGAGAGAAATAGAATGTATTCTTGAGTTCTTTCTACTATACCCTTACTAACTTGATTGGCAGATAAAAGGGTACTCTGGGATTTTTCTCGGTTAGGGAGTGAAGAAAAAGAGATAGATTTATCAAGACAGTTTAGTATCACATGGTTGGAGGATAGCCAGTCTATTCCTAAAATAACATTAAGGTTTTGTAAAGGTAAACAAATTAAATTTGCAATAAAGGGTTTAGTTTCAACAAAAATAGGACAGTTTAAACAAGCATAGGTATTTTGAACTCGATTCCCAGTAGGTGTGGTTGCTATCAAATTATAGGGTAACTCAGTCACTAGTAAATTTAGATTTTTCACATAATCATTAGATATAAAAGAATGTGTAGCTCCAGAATCATACAATACAGTTAAAAGAGTATTGTTTATAAGGCACTGACTTATTATCAGCTCGGGAGATTGTTCCGCTTCTTTACTAGTTAGGGCAAATACCCTTCCTAGAACTTGAGGCTTTGTCTAAGAGTTCTTAACTTGTGGTGCCGTTGGAGAATCTCCTTTATTGAGCTTGACATAAGTCTTGCCTTACCACAAGTATAACATACCCGTTGTCCATACAACCATGGTCTATCTCTGTGTGCCTTCCCACACTTTGGATATTTTCCTTTAGTCTGGACCTATTTTTCTTTGTTCATATTTTATCTAAATTTATTATTTTCCAGTTCTCCTCCCATTATCCTCCCTTTTTTTCTTGAATTGAAATTGTCTTTCCTGCTCCACCTTATACTCCTGTAGATCTCTGTCCATAATTCTACGCTTATTAACTAATATGGAATATTGCTTAATTTCTAATTTACTCACCTCCTTCTTTATTGCTGGCCTTAATCCAGATTCAAATTTCACTGCCTTCCATTCTTCATTATTATTAAACTTGAGAAAAAGAGGAAAATTTTGCCAACTCCTCGAATTTAGCTCCTATTAGACCATTTGTGTACCGCAAGTGCACGGGTCATTCAAGTAATACAATGAAGAGTAAAGTTCGTTCCCATGAGGATGTTGGCTTCCAAAGCTAAGTATCTACCAACAATTTAATTAATTCTATTCAAGAACATAAAAATAAGCAAAATGCAAATAAACTAAGTCTAAACTACAAAGCAATAACGATAATGTTTAGAGTTTTAGAGAATCTTTCTTCACCTCCTACTTCAACTAATAACATGCAATCCTTACAAGCAACATCAATGAATTGTTAAGTTAGCTTGAGGATCTAGTTTAGTTAAAAGCCTATGTCTAGGTTAATCAACTATAGTTTCATTTACCTAAATCCTTAGTTAGATGCAAAATCCACTCATTAAGATCTATTCTCAAACACACATTATGCATGGCTAAAAGGTATATTTCTATCTTATTAGCGAATCAACTTATCCAAGTCAATTGAATGAAATCAAACATGCATCAACCACACGTATGATCTAAGATCCAAATTCCTATGTCTAGGTTCATTAGATTTCAACAAATCACTTAAAAGTTGATCAGACAATCAAGAGCATTAAGAACTATATGATTGAACAAAATCAAATATCAATATATACTCAAAAGATAACAAAATTATCAATATTCATAAAAGGATTTAAAGTTATCCCTAAATACAGCTTAGCTAATTATTGAACACGAAAATATACATAAAAAATCATGTTCAAGATAGAAGGAAGAGAGAAAAGAGAAAGGAGAAGGAAGGAAGCTCATGGATTTCATCTTTGATACTTGAATCTCCTTCTATGAAGAAGATGGCCTCCAACCTTGATGGCCCAGAAATGAAAACCTATTTGCAGCTTCTCTAAACCTAACGGCCTCCCTCAACAAAAATCTAATAAAATAGTATTTATAGGCTCATAAAACAGAGTCACGCCACGACATTAACATGCATGCGCCGCAGCGTGTGTTCAATTTAGGTCACCACCGCCGCAGCGCACACTATTTTATGTCGTGGCACTCTAGCCTTGAGTCCTTTATAGTGAAGCAGGGGATGCACCACGTCGCAACATTGACATGCCTACGTCGCGGCGTGAGTTGCTGATATGCAAACTTGGCTTTCTCTTCCACTTTTTATCCAAATTCTCCAAATTTTAGCTTGATTGGAGCCTTTCCTAAAATAGAGAAACCAAATTAATAAAAGTTACAAATCCACTTAATCACTTACAAAATATGCACAAGTTGCTCAAAAACATATAGGAATATATTCAAATTAGAATTTGACAAATATAAGCCTAAAACCTTCTATATATGCATAATAATTAAGGACTAAACATTCTTTATAGCACAAAGATAGGGCACAAATAATTATATTTCATGGAGTTATCAGCTACATATTGACCAATTGCCATATTTCCTTGTCGTAATTGTAAAAATTCCAATTCTTTCTCGTTCCAAACACTGGTTGGAATATATTTTTCCAAAAAAGCATTCTAAAATTTCTCCTAGGAGATAGGTGCATCTGGAGTTTCCAAAAGTAACCAAGCTCCATGCCACCAGTGCTCAACTTCTCTAGTCAACATGTAGGTGGCAAAATTTACTTTTTGGGCGTCGATGCATCCTAAGACAGTAAAAATCTTTTCTAACTCCATTAATCAATTTTCTGTAGCAGCTATGTCATATTCACCTTTGAAAACTGGATGATTTGCTTTCTGGAATTCGAACAATCCCTAAAACTTAGAATTTGCCACACGAGCACCTTGCTCCTAAGCTCCATTTACTCGTACATGTTGAAAGAACTAGTTCGTCACGTTTGTCTGCTCTCGCATTGCTGCAACAATTTTTGCAAGTGTATCCATCATTCTTTATACTCTATCCTCAAGGTGAGGGTTCACATTATTTTTCCTGCAGGACATCCTTTTCCAATAGTAACTTTCTTATTAGTTAGAAAGCAATAATGGTTTCCCGAACCACTTTGCCTAGGACTCTACTTTGATACCATAATGTAACGTCCTACTCTAATTTTATTAAATTTTAAATTAGAATAAAACGTTATATAACAAACTAGTGCATCCCACATTAGTTCATAAAATATTTTACATCAGGGATTAAATCCTTGCAAAAGTTAGATTATACAAGCATAACTTACTCTAAGTTAGGCACCATTTTAGCAAAACTAGGTTTTATAAAAGTCTTTAGGGTGCCACTACTGCCACTATTTACATTTTTACATATTTACAATATACTCTCTTTTCTTTTTAACTAATCATCAAAGAGTAGTATAATTAGAAATTGATCTCCAAAAGTAACTGTAAAGACATAATCTCCAAGGTTAGGCATATAAACTTGTTCCACTCTGAAGTCAACATGAACCCTGACTGTTGGCATTTTCTAAAATATTACACCACAGAAAAAGTGAGATAAAAATCTCAATAGGAAAATGCAAAAACATGTAATATAAATTTACTATCCATTCTTTACCATGCCTTATTTCTAAAATCATAACTGAGGGTCCAAAAATAAAATAATAAAATAATAGGAAATAAAATAAATAATATAAAAATGAGTAATTGTTCACTTTATAAAATAAGTAACTGATCATTCATTTCTCAAAAATCTTCTTTTTCATAATCTCTTTATCATCCCAGTTCAATACTCTTAATCAAATGTGTCTCTTTCTTTTCATTAGGATGTCCCCCAATGCTCTCATCATAACCATAATAATTTAATTAGGGCGTCCTCCAATCCTCTCATCATGACCACAATCATTAAAAATGATTAAGGCGTTCCTTAATCCTCTCATCATTGCCACAATAATTTGACCAAGACGTCCATTGATCCTTTCATCATGGTCACAATAATATCTCTAATTGATTAAGGCGTCCCTTAATCCTCTCATCACAGCCGCAATAATATCTTTGTTGCACATTAATTTATTTTTATCCATAGGACAATATTTTTCCATAAAGATTTACTTTTAATATCAAATAACCATATATAGTAAAGATGTCTTGATAAATAAATAAGTAAATAAGTATTAAAATAATTTTTCATATTTCCAGAAAGAATAGTTGTAATAATATAGCTAAATAATGAAATAATTAGTGTAAAAGAATAAAAAGTTCACATAATTATAAATCTCTAGAAAGAATAGTTGATATAACAATATAGTAAAATATTAAAATAGTTGGTATAAGAAAGTATTGATAAAAGTACACATAAGTATAAATCATGTGAAAGTTCCAAATAACTGAAATAGAATTGAAGAATGAGTTACGTTTGAAAACTTTAGAGTAATGTTTATTTGAATAAACATCATCACATTCGAATAGAATTGAAGAATGGGTTACGTTTTAAAACATTTGGATTAATGTTTATTCGAATAAACATTTTCATATTCCAATAAACCCCTTTGCAAAGTTTCATATTTTCAAAGTTATGTAGCCTTTGATGGGTTTATTCAAAGAAGACATATCTTATTCGAATAACACAATAAAAATGTCATGTTGTAGAAAACAGATTACCATTGTTACGTTGGTATAAAACAGAGCTACGTAAATGAGTGAGAAATATTGGACTATGAGGTATGAGTGATAGAAATAAAGAGCAAAGAATGGTGTTTTTGACACTCCCTACCTATTCTTTCAGAATTTGACTTTGGGTAATGTAGTTGGAGATAGTGGGGTTGGAGATGCAGAAAAATAGAGGTTGTTTGGGTTTTGCTTGGTTGGTGGTTTGGTGACGAGATTGAGAGGCCGGAGGGGTATTTATAGAGCCTCATTTGAGCTTAGTTACATTGGGTGGTGATGTAGGAATGATGTAGAAGTAGTTTGCTATTGAAATGGGGTTTCATTGTTGTAAAAATCTTCCTCCCGTAATCATTTTCCAAATTTGATATTTAGCAAGTTTTTACGCATTTCAGCTGATCTTTATGCATATAATAACTCCTTCAAGCTTGTTCTAGAATTTTCTGAGTTTTACGTTCATGGTTTTGCCACCTATTACTATCATGATTTCCATAATCTCCCCCATAACAACACTTGTCCTAACTAACATCATATACTTACCTAATTTGCAATTAATGCATGTGCTTTTGTTACATAAATGTTGAACATTTATTCCTTGTAATTACTCCTCCTCTTCATGAATTCCCCCTATTGAGGCTAATCTCACATGCTTATATTTCATTCTGGTTTGGTTCCACTGGAACTAGGTGGTTAGATTAAACTTGAGAAAAAAAGAACTAAAGTTTCCATTATAGCTTCATCATGTTGTGACTCCATTTTCTTATTTTGATCATCTTATTTGAATAACAAAGTGTTATTCGAATAACATGATAGATTTTCCTCTATATATAAGTGATAACACTATATTTTATACATTTTATAATCCTCTCAGTAGGCTTCTTAAGGTTCAATTAGGTTTAATTAAGTTGATTTTATCACATTTTATGATATTGAGTTGAATTAGATCATTAAACGAATTATTGCATAAATTAGCCTTAATTTATCTCTTTGATAGTGTTTAGTAAACTGGCTATATCTTGAATTACAAATATCTGATTGATGTGATTCTGGTCTTGTAGGGTGTAGGAAAGCTAAGACAATTCCCTACAACATTCATGAAGATCTCAAAGGCCCAATCACACGATTAGATAATGCAAATTGGAGTTGAAGCAAGAACTAGAGTGCTGATCCTGACAGCTTAACCTATATGTACTGTTCATGCCATATCTTAGGCTATAGGATGTTAAATGGGCTGAACTTTTGATGGTTGATAGTTAAGACCCATATCTACGACTTTCATGAAGAACACCAAACTCAGTTCGGACTCCTTGGAGGTGATATTGGGCTTACAAGTCAGAATACAGGAGCTGTCATTGGGCCTAAGTAGTATGCAGTAATTTGGCCATATCTTGGGCTATAGGTGTCCAAATGAGGATTCTAGTGGCATTTGAAAGATAAGATCCATGCCTATAATTTTTATGAAGACCACTTTTCTTAGAAATGAATAAAAAATGATACACGACCGTGTCTCTTGGACACACGGCCGTGCCTCCTCAATACGTCATTGGTGACGTCCAAAACTTGCTGATTAAGGGTTAGACACGGCCGTGTCTATGGGAGACACAGTCGTGTCTCCTGTAGCACTTGAATTTGCCTATAAATAGGCCTTAAATCGTCAGAAACAAAGCACATACGAGGGGGGGAGACACAGGTGCTTCTGGGCACCTTCTAAAGGGGGAGAGGAAGAATTTCTTCCTATCTTCCTCCTCTCTTCAATTTTCTTTCTCTTTCTTTTTCTCTTTTTCTCTCTTCTAGCCTATGTGTAAATAAGTTTCCTTCTACTTGGATCAAAGTGTGAAGCTCTTGGTAATAAAATAAGGTTATATTTATTCCTCTTTTGTGCTTTAATGATTTATTTTTCTAGTAACCATTATACGTGTTATATTTTATTTCTGATAATTTAGAAATCATCCTTATAAAGAGGAGTTCTTGATTTATTATAAACAAGATTTTGGCACAGTGAATGCTTTAACCCATTTACAAGTGATGGAAATAATTGAAGGAAACATAATATAATTTCGTATATTGTTTTAAATAGACTTTTAACGTTGTATTTTTCGATTGGAACCTCCATGTTGTGAGGATTCTAATAGAGTTATAAAAGAAATTAATCTTACCTTTACTTTATTTACCAAGAGTGGATCTTTTAACCCAAGTAAATAATTTTTACTGTAGTAACAAAATATTTACTTTACCTTAATTAATCTTCATCAATTCCCTATGGATTGACCTCGGACTCCCGAGAAATTTATTACTTGAGATAACCTGTACTTGGGTTCGCAACAATTAATCTCGCATCAAGTTTTTGGACTTGGTTGAAAAATTTGTGCATCAATAAGCTCAATAGGAAACTTTATTCAAATAACTCATTGGATATTCGAATAAAGGTTTTAAAAATTTTATTATTTATAAGGTTTATGTATAATTACATTATTTCTTATTGTATATTGATGGTCACTGAATACATTTTTATTAATATTTTTAGGGATATTACACCAAACGCCATTTTAGATCTCACAGACGGCGTGCACATTCTTTTTTATCTCCAACCCATACAACCTTTTTCTTTTTTTCTTATTGTGTAGCCTGTGTCTCAAGCAATGTGCTTTATAGCACATCAATCTTTCTTCTTTCTTTTGTTGTGCAAAATAAAATAAAAAAGAAAAGAAAATGAGAGAACGAGGCACACAACACTTTAGGAGAGAATTTAAAAAAAGGTTGCCACACAGAGCCGCAAGGAGCACAGAGTGAGAGAGAAGAAAATAAAAGAAAGAAGACTAAGAAAGCACATGACTCAAAAAATAAAAATAAGAAAATAAAACAAGGACATGACGTTGCATTTTGGTTCCATTATCAGGACTTGCTAACGTGGCAGTGCTGATGTGGCTGTATTGACATGGCACCAGAACCTTCCTAAGGTTTTTTGGTGAGATCTTTCCATTTTTTAGGTTCTTTTCTGTCAATTCAACCCTGAAAGTGCATTTTCTTTATTATTATTCTTTTCTGCTACTATGAAAAAGTTTGATGCTGCTCAGCCCATTCTAGTTTTACTCAATGGTTCAAACTACACCCACTAAGTTAAGGTCATGCATAACTTTCTAAAAGGCTAAAAACTTTGGAGATATGTCACTAATGATATTACTTGCCCTATCAAAGCTGAAGATAACACTGATGAGAAATATGCTGAAAAATTAGAAGATTGAGATAGCAAAAATCATCAAATTATTACTTGTTTTGAAACACCTCTATTCCCAGCATTTATTTGCAGTTTGGACGCTTTGACATTACCTAAGAGGTATGAGATGATCTCAAAAATAGATAAACAATTTCTTATTTATCTCATCAAATATCAGTTGTTGAAGGAACTCAACAGTCTGAAACAAGAACCAGACCAAGTTGAATATGAGTTCCCGGCTTGGATGGAAGCTATTTAGGATCAACTGATTTTGTGTGAGCCAATCTTGAAACACAAAAGTGATGCCAAACTATATGAAAAGTACCGTGATCGCACCAGGATCATCCAGTTTCTGATGGCTTTCATTGATGACTATGAGCCTGTTCGAATTTCCCTACTACATCAGGATCCCCTGCTCACACTTGAGGATGCACTTCCTCGTCTGAAATCAAAAGAAACTAGATTGGGTCTTCTTCGACCTAAAGTAGATTTAGCTTTTGCAGTTACTCATCAAATAGGCACATTCTGTAGTTGCTGCCGCAAACCTAGTCATGTTTTTGCTGAATGTCCTACCATAGAGTGCCACTTTTGTAAGAAGAAAGGTCATATTGCTCCTACCTTCCCATCTAAGGTATGTAGATACTACAAAGTTCCAGGACATTCGATTGAGCAGTGCCTTAGTCGTCCACAGAACTATACTCGTCCACAAAGGTCTGATCAGAGAAAGTTTCAACCTCGTACTAGTTCCTCCTTTAAGCCTGTAATTGTAGCTTCAGTTGTTGACGATACCTTAGATTCCTAGATCTCTCTTTCCACTACTGATCTTGAGTATTTTCTTAAGCAAGTCCTTTTTCATTCTGGTAATCCTCCTATTACCCTAGCCACTACCCCAGGTAACAATTGTTGGTATTTTGATTTTACATGTTGTAATCACATGACTTCCTCATCCCCTACATTTTCTTCCCTTTCTTCTAGAGATACAATTCATTCTATTCATACTATTGATGAGTCTCTTAAGAAAGTAAGTCATAAGGGTCCTATCACCCTACCTACATTTACCCTATCAGACACTTACCTTATTCCCAACTTAAATATTAATCTCATCTCTATCGGCTAGTTGTGTGACCTTGGTTATATACTTACATTTTCTTCTACTGGTTGTTCTGTGCAAGATCCACAGACGAGGTAGATCATTGGGAATGCTCATAAAGTTGGACGATTGTTTGAACTCACTACCCTCCATGTTCCTCCGCCTCCTGTGTCAACTATTTGTGCTGCTACTACTACTTCTTCTCTTTAGTTGTGGCATAAATTTCTTGGTCATAATTCTCTTAGTAAATTATATCATCTCATTTCTCAGGGTGTCTTAAGATTTATTAAAGAAGAATCTTTATAATGTACTTCTTGTCAAACAACCAAACAACCTGCTTTATCTTTTAATAAAAGTACTTCCATTTCTGTTTCCTCATTTGATCTTGTTCATTTTGATGTTTGGGGTCCAGCTCCTACACCCACTATGGGGGGTTGTCGATATTTTGTGATTTTTATTTATGGCTATTTACGTTTCACCTGGATATATTTAATGAAAAATCATGCTGAACTTACTCAAATCTACATTACATTTGCTACTATGATTAAAACTCAGTTTTCAAAGACATTTAAGGTTTTTCATCGTGATAATGCCTTATAGTATCGTGATTCAAAACTACTCACTTTACTTACAAAATAGGGAACCCTTTATGAGTTTTCATGTCCTAGTACATCTCAGCAAAATGGTCATGCTGAAAGAAAGCATCAACATATTCTTAACTATGTTCAAGCTATGCTTATTTTCTCTTCTTGTCTTGAACATATGTTGGGTGAAGCTGTTCTTACTGCTGTCTATGTTATCAATCATCTTCTTTCCTCTATTCTTAGTAATGTATCTCTTTATGAACGTCTTCACCTGAAACCTCTAAACTACAATTCTCTCAAAGTTTTTGGTTATGTCTGTTTTGTTCTACTTCAACCCTATGAACATGCTAAGCTTGAACCTCATGCCCATCTTTATTGCTTCCTTGGTTATGCTATTGAACACAAAGGCTATCGCTACTAGGATTCAGTCCCTCAGCGCATTCGTATTCCTCATCATGTTGCCTTTTGGGAAAATATTTTATTCTCCACATTGTCTCAGTTCAATTCTATTTCTTCCACTTCTACCCATTTGTTCACTACACCATCTATTGATCTTTTTCCACATGATTCTGATACAAAGTCTTCAAATGTGTCTAAGATGGGTTCTCCACCACTAGGTTCCTCTTCTGATTCTCCCAGTGAGCTCTCATCATTGTTTGGAGTTTTGACTTATTCCACTGACATTATCCTGACCATTGATTCTGCATCTGACACTGCCATTCGTCCTTTTTGGGTAAGAAACCTTCCCACCTACCTTCGTGATTATCATTATTTTTCTACCATGCTTCACCTTCATGAACCACAGACATATTCAAAGGCATCCACTGATCCTTGTTGTAAAGAATAATAGTACTTGAGAAATGGCTGATCTTCCTTCAGATAAGGTTCTTGTTGGATGTAAATGAGTTTACAAGATTAAAACTCGATCTGATGGGTCTATTGATCATTACAAGATCTGCTTAGTGGCCAAAGGTTTTACTCAGGAATATGAGATTGATTATGAAGAAACCTTTGCTCCAGTTGCTCGTCTTAATTCAATTCGTACTCTTCTTGCTATTGCTGCCACTCGCAACTGGACTCTTAATCAGATGGATGTGAATAATGTCTTTCTTAATGGTGACTTAGAAGAAAAAGTTTATATGCAACCACCATCAGGTTACTCTTGTCCACCTAACAAGGTCTGTCTTCTTCGCAAAGTCTTGTATGGTCTTAAACAAGCTCCTCGAGCTTAGTTTGCTAAGTTTAGTTCCATCATCATTCAACTTGGATACTCTTCTAGCTCTCATGATTCAGTATTCTTCATCTGTAAGATTGATAGTGACACTGTGTTATTGTTTCTTTATGTTGATGATATGATTATTACAGGTGATGATACTTCTGGTAATGTTGATCTTAAAGCATCCTTGAGCCGCAATTTTGAGATAAAGGATCTTGGTCCTCTCAGTTATTTTTTGGGTCTTTAGGTTCTTTCCTCTGTTGATGGTATTTATTTGTCTAAACCTAAATATGCTTCAGATCTTATTTCTCGAGTCGGTCTCTCAGACAATAGCACTGAGTCTACTCCTTTAGAACCTACTATCAAGTTTACACCTCGGGATGGTATTACACTTAATGATCCTACTCTCTATCGTAGTTGGTTGATAGCTTGATTTATCTTATTGTTACTCATCTAGATATTTCATATGTTGTTTATCTAGTTAATCAGTTTATGTCAGTTTCACGCACTACTCATTATGTTGTTATTCTATGTATTACTCGGTATATAAAAGGAATTCTGTTTCATAGGCTTCATTTCTCAACCAACTCTTCCTTGGTTCTTGAGGCTTATTCTGATGTTGAATGGGCTGCAGATCCTACTGATCGTTGATCACAATTGGTTATTGTATCTATCTTGATAATGCACTTATTTCATGGCAAAGTAAGAAACATACTTTAACTGCACGTTCCAGTACTAAAGCAGAATATCAAGCACTAACTGACACCACATCTGAGATACTTTGGTTACGTTGGCTTCTTGACAACTTGGGTATTTCTCAGTCCTCTCCCATTGCTCTTTACTGTGATAATGAGAGTGTTATTTAGATGCTCATAATGATATTTTTCATGAGTGCACCAAGAATATTGAGATTGACTACCACTTCATCCGTTAATATATTCTTCGTGCTACTCTTCGTCTCTTTTCCATTGACACTCTTGATCAGTCAACCGATCTGTTCACCAAAGCTCATCATCCTAGCAAATTCTGCACTCTGGTTTCTAAACTTAAGTTAGTTTTTTTACACTCACTTGAGTTTGAGGGGGGATGTTAGCGTGATTAATTGTGATTGATTACGATTGATTTTAGGGATGATTGTAATTGATTTAGTACATAATTAGTTTGATTTAGTACATAATTAGAATTTATTATTTTCCTTTTCTGTACAGGAGCCTTCTTGTATAAATAGCGACTAACCTTTCTGTATTCATTTATTAAAAAATATACACAAATTATCAATATTTATTTTCTTATTTCTGTTTCTAACTAGATCGATGAAGCAGAAGTGGAAGGTGAAGGCTTATAGAAACTAATGCAGGATTTGAATTCTTTGAGAAAATCATGGGAGCATTGTTCGTGTTACTGGGCTTGCAAGATTTTGAACTCTAGGAAATGCATTAAGAATCTCTCTGAATCAATTTATTGAACAAATGGTGTACTTTATCGAGATCTAGCAGCTTTAGGTCCTTCTCTTCTACTATTTACTCCGGAATTAGATGAAGTTTTTCTACATCTCTTGCAATACCATGGGCAGCTCCTCTATCACATTGCTTTGCTTCGCAATGGCCTCAATCCTTACTTGGTATTCCCTTTTGAGAATTGATGATCGCCGGCGTAAATTTATTTCAGTAACTAATGCTATAATGGATGCAAAGTAAAAACAAAGTGGAAGTTAAAGTAAGAGTTAGGAATGGGTGGATGTTGCCCGGCTGGAGGAGCTAGCAAGAAGTAAGAAGTAACTCACACACACTTATTTCCTTAGTGTGCTCTTTGAGAAGGCACTATACAGAGCTTTTAGTGCTAGCTTCAACGATTACACAAAGACTTGAGGATTGAGATGTGAATGTTAAAAAATTGCTAAAATGGCTGAATGTGAGAGTCCTAACTATGACAAAATGTTGACATGGTTGATGTTATAATAAGTCATGCTTGAAGAATATTTGACTTGTGAATGGAGAGTGTCAAACGTGGCTTAGCAATAAAGTTCAAGGAAGCTAATTTGGCATTTCCACAAGCCTTGGAGCTTACTTTTAGATATTATAATAGATTTCTATAAATTACACACACACACACAAAATTCTATAAAAAAATATTACACATAACAACGTTTCATTAGTCAAACCCAACTTTTATAGATTTAGAGGCATTGCCTTGCACTTTGAAAAAAAAATTATACACTCTTAAGAGTATTACTCTTAATAATTTTATAACTATTTAAATTTAATTTAAAAATATTTTATTTTTAATTCGAAGGCCATTGCTTTATGAATTTTGATGCAACATGTCACAACTTGACCACTTAGGGCATTCACTTTCAATAAGATACTCCACAATATGTCACAATTGCCTAGTTTCAACTTTTGTGTTAGTTTGTTGTCAATCTTATTGCCTCGGATTACTCCACCCTCACCCGTTTTACCCACACCCTTAGGTGCTGCTCCCAATTCTCTCACTAAGATACTACCAATAATATCAACTTGAAATATAAGAATATAATTTGGGGCTTAACAATTTATCATTTAACAAATCCTATATAAATTATGCAAGTTTTAAAAGGAATACTATTTACCATGATAAAAAAAATTTGTTTAACAATAAAAAGTATGTCTTTAAAAAGTATATATAATATATAACTACAAATAAAAAATGTATACTTTCATAAAAATAAATATTCATTGCTTAAATCTTCATATTATTTTTAAGGTTATACGAAACTTATCATTAGTGTAAAAATTGTATCATCATTTGTAATTACTTTAGTGTACCTTGGAATGAAAATTTCATTGAACTTTCATTGAAAATTATATTGAAATTTTATATCTTAATTTTTCACCCTCGTTTTAAAGAGTATAATATACTGATTCTTAAAGCCAAAATTTTATTTTCTTTTATAATCACTGTTGTATATACTTAAAAGATCATAAAAAATTTATGACATGTATATGTGAAATTATATATAAAATCAACCCCTCTTAATTTGTCACTTCCGTAATCAAGAGTATACGAAACGGGCTCTTGATAAAACATGATATATCTATAATAGCATTTTAAAAAATTGATGAACATAATGCTAATTTTTTTATTCAATTTTGCAAGGAAAAATTTAAAAAAAATCCATTCATAATTTTTTAGTTAACTATTTTCAATTCGACCTAGAGTTTTATATTTGTCTAATGTGCAGGTAATCAAAAGAATTTTTTATATAATGCATGGAGGAAATAAAAGAAAAAAGTATCAATAACTTAAAATTATGATTGAATTTTTTTTATTATATCTAAAAGATGCATTCAATAATTTCAAATCAAGATATAACAATTTAATTTGATTCTTAACAATTAACCATCTAACAAATCTAATATAAATAATATAAGCATTAACAAGACTATTACTTCTTGTTAGAGAAGTCAAATAGGATGACTGTCCCACTCTATCTCATCACAAGTTGGCTAAAAAGACAAGGCAGACCCATTTGAAATATGGGTTGAGAAATTCAACCCATCCCGTTTTATAACGGGTTGGTAGGTTAACTCACCTAAAATATAAAAAAATAATAAAATGATGGGTTAATGAATTAGACGGGTCAACCCAACAATAATTAAATAAAAGAAAAAGTGATAGGTTAGGCAGGTCCACTTGCCTAAAATTGACCAAAAAAGATGGGTTTGATAGGTTAACAAGCGGGTTAATATGCCTAATCTGCCACCAAAAATAAAAGTGAGCTGATGGGTTAACCCGCCTACCCTGCCATAACTACAGGTTATATGTGTAAGGTTAAAATTATATGTCTAAACAAAGAGGTTGCAAAATGTAACCCAACCTGCCATTTTTTATGGGTTACAAGGGTTGACTCATTGGGTTTGATTCGTTTTGGCATCTTTACTTCTAATTATAAAAAAAGAATTATCTAGCAATTAAAGTACATATATAAAAAAAATATATACCCACAAATAAAAAACATATACCATCATAAAAATAAATAACCATCCCTTAAATTTTCACATTCTTTTAAAGGTTATACCAAATGTATAACTAAAGTTAAAATTTTATCATCATTTATAGTCACTATCTTTTTTATTATGTCTAAAATATACCACCAACAATATTAACTTGAGATATAATAATATAATTTTAGTATTAATAATTTATCACTTAACAAACCATTGGAAGCATTAACAAGATTACTACTTAATTTGATAATAAAATAATTGTTTAACAATAAAAATTACTAGTTTGAAATCACCTACATATGTAATAGCCTTATCCAATACTTTTCCTTGCATTTACATGTGACAAACATATGAAAATGGAAAAATTGCAAGTGGACCCAACACGTAGAATGAATAGTGTAGACTCATTCTATTTTGTTCTGTTAATTAATAGAATAGATTCATCTTCGGTATACAATAGTAACAACACAACCATCACCAAGTAATTGAAGTGCTTATAGTAATATAAAAAAAGCAAAAATGTATCTATCAAAGATCATATAAATATTAAAATATAAATATTTTAATATTAAAATATTATATTATTTTATGTAAATAATAATGTATTTAATTCTTATATATTTTTATCATAAAATATTTTTATTTAATTATTTTTATTAAATATTAAAAAAATTATTTAATTATTAAATATTTTTATTAAACATTAAATATTAATTATTAAATATCTTAATATTAAAGTATTAAATTATTTTATGTAAATAATAATGTATTTTAATTCTGGAATGTTTTTATTATAAAATTCTTAACTATTTCTTCACCCACGTATGCCACACATGTGGAAGGGAAAACATTTCAAGAGAACTTGACATATGGAATGAATAATGGTGGCCCTTTACATGAGAAGATAATATGTAATCCTTTGCATTAGAACATGACATGTGTTCCCTTTGATTAGAAGAAAACATGTACAATTTTGTTTTGTAGTAAGACCTTTAAAATATATTATTAGTAGAAGTAGAAGTAGATAATTAGTGGATTAGTGGTACAACTGAATAATGACACTTGACAAAATTCTGCAAACCTAATTCTCTTTTTATGCATTATATTGAATATTGATGATTGATTGATCCATTACTCCAAATTATAAAGAGCAATTGAAATGAAATCAATGGTTTAAACTAACCTGCACTGCAACCATCATGATGCCCATTTCCCAACCCTTTAAAGTATGATTATTGTATGCTTTTTACCTTCGAGGAAAGAAGAGATAAATGTACTAACTACTAAAGCATAGGTTTTATTTGGTGTGAATGAGGGAAAAGGAAATGAAGGAATACAATAGAAAAGCAAAGAAAGAAAATGAAGAGAAAAGTGGAGAAGTGATCTCTTTCCTTATTTGGTATCATCCAATAGAAAGGAAAGAATATTTCCCTTCATTTGTTTGATTTCATTAGGGAAATAATAGAAATGTATGTAAATAATTATCAAATTATTATATTACCCTTCAAAACTCATATAAATTTTGGTGGGACCCATAAAAGCACTTCTCATCCTTCTTCATTTCCTCTCTTTCCTTCCTACAATGGAAGGATGCAAATATATGGGACCCATGAATTTGGTATCACTCCAATTTCGTTCTTCCTATTTCTTAAATTCATACCAAATAATGAAAGCAACTAATCTTTAACTCTCATTCTTTCCTTTCCATTGAATTTATGCATACCAGACTAAGCAATAGTGTACACTAAGTGTAGTGCCTCACCAATAATGGAGGAACTTGCCAGCATGGAACATTTGACATTCTTTCTTGGAATTGAAACGACAAACAAAGTTTAGAAAGTGAGATTATGAGATTTGGTGCTTTTGGTACAAACAACAAAATCATTGTCCATACTAGAACAAGAAACCCACTTGCAAATATGATGAGAAGAATGATCATACTTGCCAACAAGGCTACATTAGATGCTTCCCTTCATCTAAACAACTAAAAATCTTATATACTCCTAGAGGATCATCCAGGTGGATCTTATGCTATAAAAATTGTGATGAGACTTGTATAATTAGTGGACTTATAAATTAAATGGTAGTGGTGATTTGTGAGGGAAGTTCTTCCTCATAGAGAAGGAAAGAATTCCTCTCGAAAATACAATATCCTATTCTTGAATCTTGAGTTCCTCCCTCATCCTATCAATATATGTATAAAGTTATAAAGAGATTTTAACTTTTTATGCGATATCCAAATGGGTGAGATCTTTTATTGTGTATCACTCAAAGAAAATGCTTCTTGTACACACACACACACACACACACCAATAATGGAGGAACTTGCTAGCATGGAACATTTGGCATTCCTTCTTGGAATTGAAAGGACAAATAATGCTGGGAAAGTGGCATTTTGAGATTTGGTGCTTTTAGTACAAACAACAAAATCATTATCTGCACTAAAATAAGAACCCCGCTTACAAATATAGGGAGAAGAATGATCGTACTTGCCAACAAGGCTACACACACACACACACACACACACACACATATATATATACCAATAATGGAGGAACTTGCTAGCATGGAACATTTGGCATTCCTTCTTGGAATTGAAAGGACAAACAATGTTGGGAAAGTAGGATTATGAGATTTGGTGTTTTTGATACAAACAACAAAATTGTTATCCACACTAGAACAAGAACCCCACTTGCAAATATGGCGAGAAGAATGATCGTACTTGCCAACAAGGCTACATTAAATGCTTCCCTTCATGTAAACAACTAAAATTCTTATATACACCTAGAGGATCATCTAAGTGGATCTTATGCTATAAAAATTGTGATGAGACTTGTGTAACTAGTAGAGTCCTCATGAATTAAATGGTGGTGATGATTTGTGAGAGAAGTTCTTCCTCGATGAGGAGGAAAGAATTCCTCTCGAAAATACAATATCCTATTCTTAAATCCTGGGTTCCTCCCTCATCCTAATAAATAAATAAATAAATAAATAAATAAATATATATATATATATATATATATATATATATATATATATATATATATATATATATATATATATATATATAGGGACATATCTAGTAAGATGAGTTTTTATTGTAGGATGATGAGAGGAGTAAATCTTGATCATACAACTATACATGGATGGTCAAGATTAAAAGTTATTTGAAAGTCATGTGACCACTTAAAAAAGTCACATGCATTTATATTTTAATCTTGACCATTCATATAAGATCTAATGGTCAAAATTCACTCCTCTCACCTCTTACAATAAACACTCCTCTCACCAGAGTAAGATCCTATATATATATACCACTTTGATGTATAAGAAGCATTTTCTTTGAGTGATACACAATAAAAGATCTCACTCATTTGGATACTACATAAAAAATTAAAATCTCTTTATATATATATTGATTAGGATTAGGGAGGAACCCAGGATTTAAGAATAGGATATTATATTTTCGAGATGAATTCTTTCCTCCTCTCCGAGGAAGAACTTCCCTCACAAATCACCACCACCATTTAATTCATGAGGACTCCACTAGTTATACAAGTCCCATCACAATTTTTATAGATTTTAACTTTTTATGCGGTATCTAAATGAGTGAGATCTTTTATTGTGTATCACTCAAAGAAAATGCTTCTTGTACATCAAAGTGGTATAATTATATATATATATATATATATATATATATATATATAGATTTTAACTTTTATATATATATATATAAAGATGTGATTTCCAAATGAGTGAGATCTTTTATTGTGTATCACTCAAAGAAAATGCTTCTTGTGCCTCAAAGTGCTATAAGCACTTAGGTTAAAAAAAACATCTTGCACATATTTGAAGATCACATCTTCTTATATTTAGGATAAATGACAGAATTAGAGTGAAAGTATAAAAGAAAATAGGATATGTGTGTGTAGATACAAGTGTGTAGGTGAAAACTGTGTAAATATAAAATAATGTGTGTAAATATATGTTATTAACATTACTCATCGCTTAATGTGTGCTACCTCAATTATAGTATTAAAATGTAATTGATGTGTGTAAATAATGATCATATTTCCAGCTTGTATCATTTGGTGACAACCTTCTCCATTTTCTTTCTTACTTTTCTTATTTTTTCAGCTTTTTTCGAATAAAATTATCCAAATCTTTTGGATTTGTGATCATTTGGATAAATCTATACGTTTTAGCTTTAAATTTCTCAGATCCATTAAGTGTTATGATAGATCTAAAATTTTTAGTTTTGATTATCTCAGAACAATTGTATGTCTTGGCCTTATGGAGCAATAAGAACTATATAGCTGCTAGGATAAGAGATGTGATATTCTCTTTAAACAACAACACATTATGTGTAAGTCTCTATAGTGAAAAATGCGTCATCATTGATAGTTTACAAATCACAAATAAAGCTATAGATCATGAATTGGTTTTAGGTGAAAATTATACCTATTTTCTTCTCTTGATAGACCTATTATTTTTTGTTGGAATTATAAGTGTCACATTTTAATAAATTTTTATATTATAGTTACAAAAAAAGTGACATACGTACATAAAAAGAGATTTCTATAAATATACATATACATATACATAAATATGTAATTTTCAAGACTCTACCGATCTTATTGACCTGCCTCGACCTAAAGCTAATTAGAATGAGTTCAAGTTCTAGAAATTATACCAATGTATTTTCAAGTTAGGTTCAGGTCATATTTCAGCTCGTCCTAACCCAGTCCGATATTACACATTATTTAAAAAATTATATCTTTTTTTATAATTAGTTATAAATAATAAATTTTCTTGACTTAAATTAATAACTTTTACATAATATAGTAATATATTTATATTGATATTATTTGTTTTGAAATATATATTGTAAAATATACCTTAATTTTAGTTTTCTTATTCTATAATTTTATGACTTAACTATATATAATATTTAAATTTATACATTTTATCTATATATCTTATTGGCTTAATTCCAATCTAATTATTATCGAAGTATGATCAAGTTACATTCAGGTCTAATACTATATTTGGATAATAGGTAATGAAGGGAATGAAAAGAAAATAAAAGAAATAAAAATAACTTCTATTGATAGTTTTAAAATATATGAGAAGCGAAAAAGAACATATAAGAAATTATTTTTTCTTTTTTTCTTAAAAATTCAATTTTTGTTCTTAAAATTAAAGTAAAATAAAAGAAACACCTAGATTAATAAAATTCTATTTCGTTTTTTTATTAATCTTCTAAATAAATAAAAATAATTATATTCAATTCATCCCCTTCTCTTTCTAATATATCACCACCTATTATATTCCATTTTATTAATAAAAAGTATCTAATATAAAAAATATTCAATCAAAATATCAAATTAGATTTACATCAATCCTAACTTTGTCCCATATAATTTCTATAAATTACACATACCAGCGTCTCATTTGTCAAACCCAACTTGGGCCCCCGAACCTCCCTCCACTCGGAGGCCGTGCCTTGCACTGATTGCCTTGTGAATTCTGATGCAACACGTCTCAACTTGACCACACAGGGCATTCACTTTCCCAAACTGAGCAAACCAGCTGTATTCACAATCAACGGCCCACGGTCGCTCCTGACACCAAGGCCAGCAAAATCAACGGTCCACAATTGCCTACGTCAACTTTTGTGTCAGTTTGCTGTCAGTCTTCTCGCCTCGGATTACTCCACCCTCACACCCTTTAACCCACACCCTCAGGTGCTGCTCCCAGTTCTCTCACTCGCCACTTCCGTTATCTCTCACTCTCTCTATTCCTCTACAACTCTCTCTAGTCTCTTCCTCTTTTCTAGGGTTTTCACTTTTCCCTATTCTCCCTTATTTCGGTTCTATCATCTCTATCTCTCTATTTATAGTAGTGCGGAAGTGGTTTGTTCGGGACTCTGATCGGTGCTAGTGTTGTGATTCTTCGGTGATTTTTTTTCTCCTTTTTCTGAGGAATGTTAGGGTTTTAAGAGATGGAGTGCTCGTGGAAGATGAAATGTGATTCTCCATTTCAGCCATCAACATCTGCGACGGTTTCCTCTGGACCATCGCAGGAGCCTAGGGGCCAGGTAACTCGGTTGTGCTCTGCTTTTGAATTTTCTTTGCTTCCGTTTGTTTGTTTCAGCGAGTCCTCACTCGAATAATGAATATTCTCATGTAAAAGCGTTGTATAAATCGTCTTTCAGTTCGTATTGTTGTTCTAATGCAATGTACTGTTGTTGCAAGGTTCAACGGTAATGACAGTGTCAAATGCTTGTAATTAGATTTTTTTTTTTACGTTGTTTTATTTGGATAAGTAACTTTATTTATTTATTTATGTTTGATAGAAAAAGAACTATTATTAGAAGAGAGAAGAAAAGTACAAAGAAGGAGGATAACTAAACTAATCTTCTCAAAAAATACAGATAAAACCTTGAGAATCATGCAACAAAGCAAGTCAATCTCTCTACATGTGTAACAAAGAAACACCATCGAAGAAATCATGTCTAACAAAGAAACATCATCAGAGAAACCATGAGCTGAACACCAAAGAGAAGTCAAAAGGAGAGCCCTAGTCTAAACTTGAGGAAAGACTCTTAACAATTCTAACATTCCTTTCCAACCATAAACACCACAAAATAGCAAAGATAGAGCACTGCCAAAGGATCTTTGCTTCTTTGTGAGAGCCAAAACCTCTAAATTTAGTAAGAATAAAATGATGCAAATCCTTAGGGTAGACCCATGTCTCTCCAAAAATATCAAACAATTTGTTTTAGATATAATTTGCTACAGAACAATGCAAAAAGAGGTGATCCCTTGATTTCGAAGCAGAGTAGCACATTAATTAAGCACATATCAAGAGACAAAGTAGTGAGAGGTCTGTGCTTTTGAAGCATGTCGTTAGTGTTAATTCTATTAAGAACAACAGTCTAGACAAAAGCTTTAACCTTTAAGGGAGCTTTGGATTTCCAAATGGGCTTTTTCGAAAGGAATCTTTCTCTATTAGGAGAATGAGTCAAGAACTAAAAATAAGATTTACAAGAGAAAGGTCTAGAAGACTCAATAGTCCAAGTTCTAGTATTAGGAAGAGAAGAAAAATGGATAGGTTCAAGCAAAGACAAGAGTCTGAAGCTTAGTAATTTCTCTATCAAGCAAGTTTTTGAAAAATGAAAATTCTAAGAGAGATTAATCTGAGAATAAAATTGACAAACAGGGGCATTATGTAAAGAAGAAAGGCAACAAAGCCTCGGAAAAGCCTCAAAAAGAGGAACACTACCAACTCAAACATCTTCCCAAAACTTTATACGAGATCCATCACCCAGATGCAGGGATAAAAGAGAAGAAAAAGAAGACAATCCCTAAAAATAAATTTTCAAGGACTAGCATGAGTTGCTCTACCTGCAAAGTTGGTGTCCCGCCCATTCGAATGCAAACCATATTTACTTCGAATCACCTGATGCCATAAAGAAAACTGTTGAAGAGGAAAACGCCAAAGCCACTTAGCTGCCTAAGCAATATTCTTAGACACCAAGTTATCAGGACCCAACCCTCCCTCCTTCTTTGGTCTACTACAAACCTCCCAACTAACGAGGTGATCCTTACTATTTTCCTTTGCCCCCGACTAGAGGAAATCCCGCATAATTTGCTCTATTTTTTGTGTCACAACCACATGAATGCGAAAAAGGGAAAGAAAATATAAAGGGATGTTGGACAAACACGACTAAATAAGAGTGATCCTACTCCCTAGAGAAAAAAAGGCACTTTTCCAACTATCTAACTGCTTGGAAATCTTACAAACCACGGGATCCCAAAAGGATAGGACATAAGGATTACCTCTTGAAGGAATGCCGAGATAAGTGAGGGCATTGAAGAGATTGGCATCCTGCCAGTGTAGCAAAAAGGGTCACAATTTGACTATCCACATTCACACCCGCTAAACCACTCTTGGCCCAATTAATCTTAAGACCAAAGATGACTTCAAAGAAAGTCAAAATAGATAGAATGTTAACAAAAGTCTCAGCATGTGGCCCCAAGTAAAAAACAGCGTCTTCAACAAATTGAAGATGGGAAACAAGCACTCGCTCTGAACCAACTGACAACCCTTTAACCAACCCATTATTACTAGCTTTAGAAACTAAACGACTAAGCACATCAACCATAATAGTAAAGAGAAAAGGAGATAAAGGATCCCCTTGCCTCACACCCCTCTGGCCCTTAAACCAAGACTTTGGTTCTCCATTAACAATGGCAGCAAAAGTAGAAGATGATAAACAACCCGAAATCCAATTTTTTCATTTGACCCCAAAACCTTTCCTGTCCATAACTTTATCCAAAAATCCCCAACTCACACGATCATAAGCTTTCTCAAAATCTAGCTTAAACACCAGACCTTGTTTCCTCTGGGTTCTAACATCATCCACCACCTCATTAGCAATTAGAGCAGCATCAAGAATCTGTCTACCTGGAATAAAGACACTTTGATTTTTCAAGATGGTATTAGAAAGAACCTCACTCAACCTAGAAGCAAGAACTTTTGTAATGAATTTATAAACACTAGAAACCAGGCTAATAGGGCGGAAGTCCTTTACCTTCACTAACCTGTCCTTTTTAGGAACGAGAGAGATGAAAGTGGAGTTCATACAAACTCCGATTTTACTATTATTGAAAAATTCAGCAAACACTCTAAGGAGGTCAGGTTTAACAATATCCCAACACTTTTGAAAAAAAACCAAAAGAAAATTCATCTGGACCAGGAGCTTTGTCTTTCCCCAAACTAAAGACAGCCCTATGAATTTCATCCTCCTCAGAAGGCTTTTCCAACCAACAAGCCTTATCTGGATTGATGGGGCATCAATCTAAGTCTTTCTTTCAAAATAGCATCTTTGCTAAACCGAATGTCACCAAAAACAGACAAATTCCACTCTTTCAAGCATTCCTTGAGAAGCTTCAATTTCCTCATAATTTTATATCCTTCCCAACCCTGAACTGAAGTTGTCTCCCAAACTTCCTTAACAAAAGGAATAAAAGAGTGATGAGTAAGCCACATGTTTTCAAACCTAATAGGGGAAGGACCCCATTTCACCTTACTAGACTCTAGAACAACAGGAAAATGGTCAGAAACTGGACGAGATAAACTCTCTTGTACAAGATCAGGAAAAGCATCGTCCAAGGTAGTGGTGAAAAGGAATCTATCTAAACGGGAAGCCACAGTTGAGTTACTTCTAGCAAGTCAAGTGAAATGGGCATTAGAGAGGGGAATGTCTAAGACTACACTCTCTGATAAAACTATCAAAACCCCTCAGAGGAAGTGAGATGATCAACCCCCAACTTTTCAGATGGAGATCTCACAACATTAAAATTCCCACCTAGACACCAATTCAAACCACAAAAACCTGATAAGAAACCTAATTCCTCCCAGAAAAACGAACGATGCCTAGGATTGTTAAGACCACAAATAGGTGTCAGCCGCCAATGACCTCTCCCCTTGATGTCCAACAAGACCGACACTGAAAAAACACCGTGAATAGAGTCTACCTTAGAAGCAAACATAGTGTCCCAAACCACAACCATACCACCTGAAGCCCCAAGAGAAGGAGGACACTCCCAATCCTTAAACCTAGAATCCCAGACATCCCTTATTACCACAGCATCCAAAACTTCTGCTTTAGTTTGTTGAAGCATATCAATGTCAGGCCTTGCCTTGTTGATCACCTCCCTAACTCGCTTCCGCTTCAAGCAACTACCTAACCCCCTTACATTCCAGCTAAGGATCTTCATTAGGTAACTTACCCTCCCGCCTGCTAGCCTTTCCTCCATAATTAATTGTTGAAACCAAACGATCAAGTTCCCTCAACAGTTTCTTTTTCTTACGAACATATAGGTGACTCAACTAAGGAACCAAACACCCCTTTTGGATTGAGCACCTTAACCCCCAACTTCTGAACTAGAGGATGGGAACCCAGGTTATCCTTAGCATTGTCAAGGCAGCTGAAGACTTTGGTGATTTCCTCCACCTTGTCTTCTTTGGCACCATTTTGGAAAGTGGAAGGTTTTTGCAAAGGAATGGGTAGAAGACCATCTCCTTGAGGTAAATCCCCAATTAAGTCACCTGAAAAAATAGTAGAGGACACAAAGGTTTAAGAGGAATAATAGGATGAGCAGATAAAGAGGGGAAGGACATGTGAGGAGATAGATTTAGACAAACACCCTTTGGCTTGGTCAAATCTCCAGGCTGAACATTAATGTTCTTTATAGAATTAACACTAGCTCCCAATCAAGAGGGAGATCCTTCATTTGCCATGCCTTCTTTTTGTTCAAAAAGCTCTGGAATTCCTGTCAAATCAGCCTCAGGTTGAATAATATGATTGTTTTCGTCAGAGAAGTCCTGAATCAGCTGCTGCATAGATTCAACAGGCAACCCACCATCATCAAACACTTCCGAACCGAATAGCGAGTCTATATCTTCGTCTTCATTCTAAAAAAAGGAATCTGAATTTGAGTCATAACCTGATTTTTTATCAGCCACGTTATCAGAATCTTGTTTACCCACTTTAGAACTCAGTTTGTCTACCCCCTCTGGCATCACATAATGTACCATCCGAGGTGAAGCCACAGGCGTGTAAGGTAAAGACTGAGCCAGCTGATTAGAAACATTTAGACAAGGGAGAGAAGGTACACTCCCTCCAGATCTCTCTGCTACAGAAATCTCCCTCAAAAGCCCAGCCTCTTCTCTACCAGGTGAAGTCGATCCCTTTATTGCAAACTGCTCAACAGAAACAGGGTGATGGGTCGAAGATTTAGCTTGCTAAATCAGAGCACAGATTGGAGTTAAGGGAGATGGTTGAACCTTAGGCACCCATAATTTTCTCACTCTTACAGTCTGTTTTCCAAGCTTTTTTAGTGACCCATCTGAAGTTTTGGGCTGCTTATGGCCCAATTTTGGTCCTAATCTGGTGAAGACACTCAACTTAGGCCCTATTATTGAAAACACACTTTTTTTGGGCCTGCTAACACCTTTAGGCCCTCTTCTAACCCATTTAACCAGTCTTTTCCCCTCAGGATCCACCTTGATTTTCAGGGAATACTTTAAATCATTCACCATAGCGTCATTCTTCTTCCCAGCCGAAATTTGCACACTACCACCCAAAATATCCGTCTTTCTTAAATCTGAAACGTTAACATTGGGTTTCAAAATTTGAACACTACGACGAACATCTCCAGCGCTGCAACTCTTTACCCTATCAGAATAGGATATTCATCCGATGAAAAGATTGCTTTCTTGTTGGGAAATTCTGTTTCACTTGAAATGCAGCTCTCTTCGAGCACCAGCAACTCGGACAAGGCACTCCCAAAATGATTCCAACCTTATTATATGAACTCATGCAATTTTAGGTATTATATATTGCATCATGTGATACATAGTGGAATTCTTTTTGCTCATGTTTACTATAGTTTCAAGTCCTTTCTGAAATTCCTATGGTGGAATCCACTTGGAATGCATCCAAGTGTGGATGTATATACATAACTTAAATCAGTAACTAGTAAATGGTGTGTAATAATGATTTATTATTTGCTGTCTCTTGCAATGAAATTTACGTTAAAATATTGCAGCAGTTAGATTGGGTACACTAATTGTAATAAAAACTCTTTTCCAAGGAAAGTCCTTGGCAATTGGTGAATCCTCTTTTCCTTGGAAATTATGTATCTGCTAAGGTTATGAAGATTTTCTGATTTAAAATATAAATATTTTGAGAAAGAAACAAGATGTTTGGAATTTTCCAGATGTAGTTATTTTTTTTTATGAATAATATCCGTACTCATACCTAAGACAATTGATAAAAATAATATTTGGATCTATTTTGGGAAAATTTCTACCACATTGCTTATGCATTGATGAGCAGAAGGGGTCTGTATTTAGTTTGAAATTTGTACTTTGTACAGCTTTTCAGAGCAATTTCATGCGACTTAAGAAAATTTTATGATTAAATTGATTATTTTTTGGTCTCATCACTACTCCTTTACCACAGTATTCTGTATGATTATTGCAGCCTATGATTTTAAGGAAATATGTTTTTGGTCTCATCAATATGTTTTTGTGTGGAGGCTGCGGCTGAGTAGTAATCAGCCGGTAATAAGGAAATAGTAGCTTCAAGACTCTTTTTAGCATGATGAGAAATATTTTTATAATATTGGTCTTTGGGATTATTATTCTCTTCAGCATCTGCAACTTTTTGTATGTGTGATTTCTACATTTTTGATATATCACTTCATCTTTTAGAATATGTGTTTCTGTTTCTCAGGACACAGGTTTAGAGATCAATATGTTTTATTAGTATTCATACTATTATTAATTTATTATAACGCCCTCCACTTGCTTTTTTAAATAGATGGAGATGAATGCAGGCCATTGTCTTCATCCACGAGTTGCCCATGGTTTAAGATCAAAATTTGTTGGAGGGATGCAAGACCTTGTTTACCCCGGCTTTCTTTATTCAACCAACCATGGATCAGGCCATGGTGATACTGGAAATTCATTTCTGGCTCTCCTTTATGGTCCTCCATCCTTGTTGCAATGTGATTTCCAGGAGTTGTCCGATCAAAAGCTTTGCACCTCGTCTGGTAATTGTACTACTGCTAGTGGGAATTTTGTTGTTGATTCTAGAGAAAGTGGAACCTTCCTAACATCCAGTGGGGGGCTGATGACAGAAAATTTAAGTAGTCATAACCTGCAGAGCTGGGCAGATACATTTCCTGATATTTCTTCCAGGGCAATGATTGGTCTGAGTACTGGTAGTAATTCTGTATTTCATGATATCCATAGTAGTAATACTGCTGCCCAGCCCACAGTTCCTGGTGGTGAGAAGGCAAGGGAGCCTTTTTCTTCTAGGGGACAATGCTGTGCTATAAGCCCTGCATCTAATCTTAATGTATGCTGCTCAAATATTCAAACTACATCAAATATGGCTTTAGAACGATGCTCTTCTAAGCAGACAACTCCTTTTATGAGTGGGTGCCCTCGTGTGTTCTGCATGGGAAAAAGTGAGTGCTATAAGCACATATTTTCGTATTGGTTAAGGGATATCCTTAGTACATATTTTGACAACTCACATTTCTATTGTCAATTTAAAAGGTGGCTATGTTCTTCTCAGCAATACAGGGCTTCTTGGTATTGTTTGTTCATGCCATTGTTGCCACATGTCTGTCCTTAAGTTTTGTGAGGTAAACCCTGTTAAAATTGCTGCTACCCTATAATGATCCATTTAGCATCCTTCTCGAACAATTAACTTTACACGTCATTGTACACATTTCATGCTTAATGGTTCATCTGTTCTGACATTGCAGCATTCAGGGTTATATGGCGTCAATCCAGGGGATGCTGTTCGAATGGAAAGTGGTGAAACCATTGCGCAGTGGCAGAAGCTATACTTCTTGAAGTTTGGGGTAAGATGTAGATGTTATACAATTTAATGATTAACATTTCATCATGCATAGATGAAGAATGTGCATGCTTGATCTTTTGCTTATTATTCCATCAGAGAATTTATCAACTAGTAGGAACAGAGGTCTTTATTTGGTAATTTTGTCTTTTTTTTAGTTTGCTCCCATAAATGATTATGAAAATAAGAGAGAACAATTTTTTTTTTATTTTCATACTATGATCTAAGAGAGCTGCTTGTATCTCCAGCATTTACTTACAAAGTCTTCAAATGTCTTAAGATGCATCTTTTGGCTATGGGTGCTTTCCTTTCACTGACTATGCACGTTAAGTTTTTTCAAGATTTGGTGCATGCTATATGCTCCGGGCCCAAAAATTTTATTCACTTCCTTACAGCTTTGTTCTTTCTACCACACAACCCTTATATTTTATTTATAATAATCTAATTGGTAAACCTTGGCATTTATTTTACTCTTCACACCCTTGAACTGGATGCTAATTAATACTACGAGCTATGGTTATATTCATGGTTTTGAGAACCAGACTAGTCTGGCAGGTTTGACCAGAAAACCATTGAACTATTCACCTGGTTGGTTTGGTTGTGGCCTGAAAATCGTACTCACTGAAAACTGGTTGGATCTCGGCTAAACAAGGCAGTTTTGGTAGAAATCAGTGAACCAGATTGTTTTAGTGGCTCAGGTGTCTCTTTGTACAGTGATGTGGCAGTGTGTAAGCTTACACGTCATTGCATACATGTAGCCACAATTTGCCCAAGGCATTGGAAATGCATATTTTATGTGTTCTATAAGGAAGCAAACTTACCAATGAATAACATGCAAATGAAAATAGCCTGTTCTACATTGCATTCGTTATCTGACACTTGATGGGAAAGGAAGCAAACCATTGAGCCAAACTTCTCATTTACTACAAAATTTTATATTTTGCACTCAAAACTTACCAATGAATAACATGAAAGTGAAATTCTTGAAAAAAGAAATAAATATTCAAAACATCTTTAATTTATTTGAATAAAATGTTGTAAACATGAGTTAGAAAAATAACATTTTAATAAAAGCTTAAAGTTTAATATATTTATTTAAATTTTCATATACAAATTAGATTGTAATTCCAAAAAAAGTATTACTCGTACACGGTTACACCCTAAAAAATACATTTTTGAAAAATCCTTATTTTTTGCTGTAGTAAATTGCTCGTGCAATTTCAGACCAGGGGTGGTGGGTAGGTATTAGGCCTGACAATAAAATCCATCAATTTTTAATTCATTCAATCCATCTATATTAAAACCAATCCAATCCATCCAATTAAAATGATATATCTTATTGGATTGGATTTAATGGATTAAATTTAATTATGGATGGTTAGTAATTCAGTCAAAACATGTATTAGATATCTAATTAAAAACCAATCCAATGGATATCAAATATATTTTATGTTTTTTTTTTGGATTAAAACAACTAAACTTTTTTCAGGCCCATAGCACACATCATGAAAGAAATATATTTTAGAGAGAGAATAAAATATTTTAGAGAGAAATTTTTTAGAAAGAAGAGAAAATTTTGAAAGAAATTTTGTAAGAGAAACATTTTTTGTAGAGAGAGAATGAAATTTCTTAAAAAGAAAAAAAATTTAGAGAGATAAACATTCTTTAGAGAGAGAATAAAAATTTTTAGAGAGAGAAACATATTTTAGATAGAGAATAAAATTTTTTAGAGATAAAAACATTTTTTTAAAATGAGTGAGTTGGATATCCATCCATCCATCCAATCCATTAAAATGGATTAATGGATGAATTGAATATCCATCCATTAAATTGGGTCATGGATGGATTTGATAATATTAAACATTTTGTAATAGACATTTTAAATAGATTAATGATTTATTTTGAATCCATTCATTACACTCCGATTCAAAATTAAACCAATCTATCCATTTGACACCCCTAGTAGGTATAACCCTCCCCAAAGTGAAAAAAAAAATCCAGTCAATTGTCATACCACTAAACCATGAACTCTCCATTCCAATTCAATGGTTGGACCTGTTTTCAGAGCATCGATGTGCTTAGATCTGGTGTATTGTCGCATTTAGTGAGTAGCAACTAGTGAGCAACAATAATAACTGTAGAGTTTAGACTGCCCAAATATGCTTATTTCATAAATCTCCTCATTATGAAGTGATATATATATATATATATATATATTTGGGTTAAGTTATAAAGTGATAGTTATTCATTCATTAGGGCATTTTAAGTACATATTGTCTTAGAATTGATATTTTTGGTCATTATAGTTATAGATTTAAATGACTTGATTAGTTTGTATAGATTTGTGAAAAAAGTGGGTAGTTTCCATGTCTGCATGGCCATGCAGACGCCAGACGGTGACATTTATTTGTCAGAGCTCTAGCTAGCATATTTGAAGAGATTGATGTTTTCAGCTTGATGTATGTTGCAAATTATGATAAATTTGTAGATTCCTTGTCTTTCCTTCATTCTTGGCATTGAGAATTGTATTTCTTATTTGCATGTGTTTGAAGCAACGAGAACACTGGATGGTGATACTTTTATGATGCTTTAGATCAGGTCTTCAGGAAATGAGAGTGAATGGGACTGGCCAGAAGTATTATCAACAACAGGCAGTCTGATGAAATCCAATGCATCTGCGTCCAACATGTCCAAGAGTGATTCATCACATATTTTGAGTTCATCTGCAGTCATATTAAGGTCTGAAAAACCTTCTGACTATGCTATGTTTCCAAAGAATGCTCATACCGACCACAATTTATTTATTGATGCATTGTCCAGAAAACAACCGACAATAATCCAGGATGGTTGCAACATTCCGCTCAAAGGTTTTACTGGTATTTCACAAAACAACTTGTATGACCAGGTGAAAAGCCAGTTAATGGAATCTAATCTGGCTACATATACAACTGCACCAAAATTTGTTGGAACTCGAGTGGATGATGGTTGTCAGCCCGTACCTCCTTTCCATGATTCTCTAAAAAGGAATGAATATTTGTCAATTGCCCACTCTCCTTCACAAACTCCAACAAGCTTTCTGAAACACCATCAATTAATCAAAAACAAGAATGCAGAGGATGGTCTTGTAGGCAGAGATGCAGCTTCCTCTAATATTGAGCTGAGGCTTGGTCAACCTCCTCAGAAAGGAAATCCAGTTTCATCATTTATAGAACCACCGCTGTTTAATGCCCTTGTCAGTCCTCCTAAATTGCAACCTCTGAAGCAGATAATTAATAGTGCGTTGAATCAATGTTTTCTCTTAGCTGATTGTTATAGTGTTATAATATTGTTTCTATTGTTTATTCAGTGCGTACTCATTTTGTGTTTTTTTTAAGAAAACCTCTTAATAATGGATTCTGTACATTAGATGCAGACCTCAGCAGGGAGGAGGACTTGCAGAATAATTTTAGCTGTGTTGCTGGTTCATTCAAAATGGTTGAAGAACAACCTCAGCTTAAACTCAGGAACTATATGTCTGGTGTTAGTAATGCTTTAGGTGCTGATAGAGCTAGATCAGAAACTGACAATGTGGCCAAGGGTTTATCTTTTTCACCATTTCCACAATTTAATCCTCAACCCGAGGGAAAGACAGAATCTAGTGAAAATTTGGTGAATGACAGTGGGCCTATCATGCCCAAGAAACTGCATTCTGAATTTAGTACCATGCAGTTTGGTTCTACTAATGTTCTCTGGAATAGTAGTGGTTACAGTGGAAGGCAATCGAATAATTCTGCACCATGCTCCAATAAGTTTTTGGACAATGATAAAGGTGTGAGCTTTACTAAAGACTCTTGTGCCAAAATTAATTCTGGATTTGGAATTAGTCAGTTAATGGAATATCCAAGCTCCATCATGAGAGCTGTTGGTGGCACTGATAGCTGTATTTCAGCTGTTAATGAAAAGATCTGTGAATCACATCATGAATCGAGCTTTCCATTAGATACATCTGTTGGTGCAAATTTTTTGCATGGTTCTAAAAAGGTGTCTTCTCATGGACAAGACAATCACGTGACCTCAGCGACAACCAGTCCATTTGAAGGAATTTTGAAGGGCTTTCCCTTTCTTGTTTCAAGCTCTACATCAAATCAGACTCCTACTTTTCTGCAGCAACAGGGAATTAATATTGACACATATTTGCTAGATGAAAATATGAGGTTGCTTGCATTGACACAGATATTAGAGTTATCTAAGCAACAACATGCATTGTATTTTCATGAAATGAATCAAAAGCAAGGGGGATCCAGCAATATTTCAAAAGTTCAGCACTATATATATGATGCTTCAACATCTGAACAGGGTACTTCGGGTGCTACATTGAAATTACCCCAAAATAGAGGGACTCGTGGGAATCCTGAGGTTACTGATGATTCAGAGAAACTGGATTCCCTCACAGGCAAGCACAATGCATTTTTTCTTTTTCCTCACGTTAACTGTTGTTTTAGAGTTTGGTTTAGCATGGTTCTGGATTTTTTATTTTATTTTGGGTAGTATGCTTGTTTAATGGTGGTTATCTTTCATATAGGTTTGAACAGATATTGTCGGCTCTCAGCCTTGGCACCAATACCTTTACATTCTAAAGAAAAGGAATCACAATGTAAACGTTCTTATGATCTTCGAAATGAAGAGCCATCTTTGAGGTGAGTGCAGACAACCATCATGTTATGTCATAAGGATAATTTGTGCTGCATCTTACTGGAAAGTAATTCTTTAGTGACTTTGATTTTAAAATCTGGCAGTATATTTATTTCAGCTTATTTTTAAGGCATCTTTAAGAGTAGTTTTCTTTCTCTTCCTTTTTTTAATTCTTTCTTTAGGTTTAGGGTAAGGGTTATTGTTGTTTATTTGGCTCAAGAATGGCATATACGAAGATGCTGAGGCTCAATTGTGTTAGGCTGAGTGTGGTGGGACAGATGAGTGAGAAATGAGACAAATTGGAGGGACAGAAATGAATCTAATCAAAGTGACAAGAATGAAACCTGTTCCTTTATAAAGCAAAGTTCTCATCAAATTGAACCTTTTCCTATTTGCAAAAAATTTTAAACCTATTGAGTTAAATATGAGAATTTCGGGGGTGGGGGTAATTAATTCAAAGACCTTGCTAGAAGGACAAAAATAAAGGGCTACAGTGCATTGTAAATTTTCTTAGGGAATAAACATCAGCTGATGGCTTAATAAAGGTATTGTTATTGAAAAGGTTGGTGCAAAGTAGTGGCTACTTAATACTGAGAGACCTAGTTTACTTGGTTGAGTTCAATGCTATAAAAATATGTTGATGTGCATATTTTGTTTTATGGACAATAAATAGACCAGGACAAAGTTGAAATAATTATAGGGGTTTGTAGTGGTACATGGTATCAGATCATGTGTTTGATGGGGCAGGATCAGTTCATACTGATGAGAATATCAGTTGTCGTGTTTTATCAGTTCATCTGTTCTACATCCAGAGTCAAGGATAGTCTGCCTTTATTACTTTTTGGTTCTTTTTGTCTTTATTGTAATGATACCTTTTTGGCTATTATTTGGTAAACTGCAACCTTTTTTTAAAAAAAAAAATTGTTTTCAAGCATTTTTAATGAGTAATTCTCACCTCAGAAGCTTTTATAAATTGATTTCAAATGTGTCCAGAGAAAGTTGACTGTAAAAGTTTGGCATGTGAAGTGAATGTGGAATTATGTTTCCAAACACATTGATAGATATATACAGGTGAAATCATCCATGGAGGGGCAGATAAGTGAAGTAGAAAGGAGCTTGAGTTTTTAATGCTATTGCAATAAAATAATTAGTACAAGGGTATTTCTGTTTTCTCTATGCTGGCATAAAAACCTGAAAATGGTGGTAACTGTTTAAAAAAATGGCTGCTTGGGTTTCTGTGTTGTGCATGTCAGTTGGGATTTTGATTCACAAACATCATTCTTTTTCCATTCTTTATTTTGTCTTGTCAGATAAAAAACCTGGGTTCCATTTATACTATTGTCTGCAAACTTTTCCTTCCACTGGGAGCCACACCTCTGACCATTTATTTTCCTTTCTCTCTTTCTCCCCAAATTTGATGTTTCAGCCTTGGAATAAACAATGACAATACCAGATCTAGTGCATGTGCAAAATTCTCTGAGCGACCGTCAGATATACATTTGATAGGCAAATACACTTGTGCTGCTCAGGTAAACTGTTCAGGAAGCAATTTTTTCTCAGGAACTGGACCCTCTCATTATACCTTTAAACAACAATTTGCAAATGCCAGTGGTGAAAGTTCTTGGAAGATAGCTTCAAAGTTTAGTAGAGATCAGAATGCTTCAAAGGATGAAAATATCCACTTCGAACAAGGTGGTATGTTAGATGGCCAAGACTCAATCAAAATTGGCTCTCATACACCTCAGTGGAGAGACGTGCCTAGTAAGGTCAGGAAAGCAGTTTGTGATGCAACATCTTTAGATCAAACAGCCACCGTTTTGGATTGGGAAGGACAACATGGTGTTCAACTTGAGAACATTTCTGCTAAACGCTTCAAAAGAGCTATTGATATGGAGGACTTGTTGAAAGAGCAAGAAAATTCTAATGTTTCTTCTGGATGTTCTGCTCCTGTGGTTACTCAGGCATCTGTGGAGGTCAACAAGGTTGATTCTTGTAGTGTTGATGCAGGAGACACCGGTTATGTCAACAACCTTGTAGTTGATGAGGGGTCTGGAATTGATAAAGGCTGGTCTTCTGATGTGGTTGAAAGTGAAAGAAGTGCTGACTTTCTAGGCTTTACTTGTGAGAGATACTTGAAAAAGGGTTATCTGAGAGTCTTAAATGATCAACCATGTCGCAGTCTCCTTGATGAGCTTAAACTGTTAGATTCTTTGACATGGAAGAAGGGCCGGGATCAAAATCATATGATGCTTTCTATTAATCGGAAAGCCAATCAATCTCAAAAAGTCAAGAAGGGCTTCAAAGGAAAAAAGCGTAAGAGAAATGAGGTGAGGATTCTAGATGCTTCATTGTCTTCTGGAATCCCCTTCTTATTGCATAACAAGAATGGTGAAAGTACTGGAGTTTTTAATTCCCCTTCCAGTTTGTCTAAAGAATTGCAAATGCACTTATCTGGCCAGCAAAGATCATCTACTAAGGCTTCTTTTGTTCAACCTAGTACCAAACAAAGAAACTCTGCTTTTTCATCCAAATTTCTCTCCTTTAAGAATCATCTGGGCAAGCATCACAGTGACAAAGAAGATAGCTATGAGTCAGAATCAAATTCTGATGCTGAGTTTCATCCATTACCTGAAGCTTTTGGAAGAAAGAAATTAAAGAAGGATTTTACTTCTGATTGTTTTGGGCATTTTCAAATGCAAGAACCAGCTTGTGAGGAACCTGAAAATGCTAAGCTGAAGTCATTCTCTAGCAGGAAAGCAAATGCTCATAGAATCACAAGGCCAGTGGTATGTGGAAAATATGGTGAAATATGTAGTGGAAAATTGGCTGGAGAAGTGCCAAAACCAGCAAAAATTGTTTCTCTCAGCAAGGTTCTTAAAACTTGCAAAATATGTGTAGTCCCTACACATGCCAAACCTAGAATAACTTCAAAAAAGAAATGGAAAAGATTGAGCTTTGGAGCAAATAGTGGGCACTGCTGTGGACAACGTGGTTTAAAAACTAAGGAAGATAATGAAACCCAAAATACAATAATTTGTAATGGAACAAATGTTGATGTATCTATTGAAAATTCGGAGAGGGGCAACAAGCCACTTGTTATTTACAAAGGGAAGAGAGATACCAAAGCTAAGCAGGAAGATAGTATTGTAAACAGAGCTGATGCTCCATTGAAGCTGAAGAGCAAGGAAATTCGGAAACAGCGCAGCATTTATGAACTCACTGCTAATGGTAAGTAAAAGGCATCTGCTGACATTATTGAGTTATTTCATTGATGATAATCCAGAATTTTAACTAAAGTAATACCCGTGGTAGTTGATATTCACTTTGTAGCCATATATAGGTTTGTATCCATTCAATGGGGGAAATACATTTTGAGAATTCGAAGCCTAACATCAATTCTAGGATGAAACATGCATTTATTAAAACTCTCCCTCCTACCCTCATATTCTTGAGAAAGCCAGTGTAAGAAAGGGAAAATCAATGAACTGATGATAATTTAGAAATGTAACAGAAGTAATACCAGTGGTTGATATTTCACTTTGGAGCCATATATAGCTTTATATCCATTCAAAGGGGTGGCAATACGTTTTGATCATTTGAAGCCTAACATCAATTCTAAGATGAAACATGCATATATTAGCACTCTCCCTCCTACCCTCATATTCTTGAGAAAGCTTGTGTAAGAGAGGGAAAATCAATGAAAAATTGATAAAACTGCCTTTATTTCTTGTTACTCATCAGTAGTATTTGAATAGCTACATATTGCTTTCTTCTTACATATTGACAACTTAACGACAACCTGTTTCATTTGAGCTGGTTAAGTGTAGCCCCCGCCGCCCCCCCCCCCCAAAAAAACAGATAATAACTAAAAAGAAACTAAGAAAGAATTATGAGATGCAGATTATTACGAAACACATACTTGGAGTAGTTTAGTTTAATGCGTATTCCTTGAATAGGCTGTCATTATTTTTCTGGGACCTGTTGCCTGTGTTGTGTCACTTAATCAGGAATCAAATAGAGTGTGATGGCATAACAGTGATGCTTTATTTTACCATTAGTAATTATTCTGTTGCAAATTGGTATAGATTGGTATATATACGCATGCATTTCCTCTTCATCGTTTGAAATATGGTTCAATGCTTTCCTGACCTTGGTCTCTTTTATGCACACTATTTCTTTAATATTATAGTTATTTGGATATGTGTAGAGCATTATTTTTCTTAGAAATGTCCCCTCACAAAGGTTTGAAATGCATGCCAGTAACCGAAGTGAAGGATATTTTGGAGTATGCTGGAGATAGGGAGCATGGTTCGTGTTACACAAAAAGTAGAAAGTGAGCAAATCAAAAGTTGTCTTATTTGCTTATTCAGTGTTAGGAGTGTTCCTTTTAAGTGCCTATGATTTCTCGAGTGTGCATATTGTTATTCTTACTGTACATATTGCAATGCTCTTGCAGCTCTGTTGAAGAACACACAAGCATCTCCATCCTAAATTCAGATGCTTTCTGCTGTGTGTGTCGAAGCTCAGGCAATGATGAAATTAACTGTTTGTTGAAGTGTAGTGGATGTCTAATTAGAGTACGTAGATATTAAAATAATATTCAGTTATTTAACTGCTCATATTTTTCTATTAAATTAGAGTCTGATACTGTCTCCATTATCTTGTTTGTTAGGTGCATCAGGCTTGCTATGGTATTTCCACATTACCTAAAAAAGGCCGTTGGTGTTGCAGACCATGCAGAACAAACTCCAAAGATATTGTATATTTATTGATATTTATTCCAATAAGCATTTTCTTTTTTCCATTCAATTTCTCTGTCCTGATCTTGGGTTGCTTTTTGTGCTTCGCTTTCTCTTACATGAAGCCATTCAGTCTTCTTTCAAATTTTAAATTCCATATATTGATTTTTCTTCTTGGCCTTTCTCCCTATGCCATGATGAAGTCAATGAACCACTGATCATTTATGTTCATGGAGTTTTTATTACTGTCTTTACTAATGTGTCTATAACCATTGTGAAATACGAATTTCTAATATGACCTATGTTATGTTCTTTATTTAGGAATTAATCTAACTTTTTTTTTTCATGCTTTTTGTTTTTTGTGGGTTCAACATCAAGGCTTGTGTCCTATGTGGTTATGGAGGTGGAGCCATGACTCGAGCAATACTGAGTCGAACAATTGTGAAAAGCCTCTTAAAAGTGTGGAATATTGAAAAAGACGTCATGCCTAAGCATACAACTTCACGTGAAGTTTTTGAAAAGGAAATAGATGCATTTCATTCCTCAAAATCTAGACTAGAAGTTGACCAAAAATGTGTTTTAAGGCCTGAAAATATTGAGACATCTACAAATCAAATGCAGCACACCCCGTACTCTGTTAGTAATTTTATGGTACATAACAGCATTACAGCAGGAGTTCTTGATACAAATGTTAAGCAGTGGGTTCACATGGTTTGTGGGCTTTGGACTCCTGGAACAAGATGCCCCAATGTTGACACCATGAGTGCTTTTGATGTATCTGGTGTTTCACGTCCAAGGGCGGATGTGGTGAGTACCTAACAGAAATACTTGACGTGAAATTTTTTATTGCTCAACTTCTTGCCTTCTTTTATTAAAATAAATAATCACATGAGACTTCTTTATTTCCACCTTTGTCTTAGTTGTTACATTACAGACAGCGATTAATGAAGTTAAGCATCCCCCCCTCCTAAAAAGTTCACAAATTTGTGCCTTTTTATCATATTCGGTATATGGTAAGCCTTGGGTTTTATTGTTGGGTCTTAGATATGGGCTTAGTATTTAGTAGAAACTCTTAGTCCTTTAAGGATTAACACAGGACTCCAAATCCTCATATCAATACAATATATAGAGTTGGAATAAAGGAAAGTGTTATATCAATTATAAACTGCGAGGATGGAGAAATTTGTGATGTCTACTATATCTGACTTAACAAATATGTTAGGTCAACTTTATTTTACAGTTGTTGAACATTTTTGTTTTTGACATGTGATATTTGCCCAAGTGTTCACTATTATTACTTCTCCCAGGTTTGTTCCATTTGCAATCGATGGGGCGGTTCTTGTATAGAGTGCAGGATTGTTGATTGCTCTGTCAAGTTTCATCCTTGGTGTGCTCATCAGAAGGTATTTTTCTTTGATATTTAATATTTTAGAGTTTACATCATACAACTTTCTGACTTTGATGTGGTAGCTTTGATTAAACTACTTTGAAAACTATAATTTTTATTTCTGAGGCTGGTTCTCTAATGATGTCAGTTCTACGAAAAAAAATGTGCATATATCACTCTTACCAAAGCACATCATGGAGAAAAAAATTATCTATACTTCCCTAGCTTTAGATGTGCCTGGTTCTGGATTTGCAGTCACTGGTCTCAGTGCTTCTACAGTTGATTCTAGTTACTATGTGTACTTCCATTGTTGGCGTAGTTATTTAGCTTCTACACTAGAATTTCATGTCATGTCATATTAACAAGCTTAAGCCGATAGAATTGACCTAACTATGTAAACTAAGCTTTACATGCTAGCAAACAAGCTTGAAAAGTGTTGCATTTTTGCTAGGAGACTGATCAATTTTACTGACAATATTGTGTTGAGTGCAAAGCAGACTGTTCAATGAATGATAGTCACTCATATGAAAGATATGGGAAGTGAAATTTTGCAATGAAAAACATTGTCCCTTTGAGATTATATATTGAAGCAGATGGAGCATTCACATCATTTGTGACTGTCGCTGACACCACTGATGTTCAAAAACGTGAAATGCAAGAGGGACATGCCGTGCCTTATCGTAACTTGTGTTTTCTTGTAATAGAAATGAAAATTGCAATACCCGCCTACTTCCCACTTCATAGAATGAGTATGATTTAACAATTTTGACTTGTAACATAAAATTTAAGTAGCTCTCTGCAAGTAATTTGCACATTGCATTCTGGTCAACTGATGTTGACTTCGCATTCAAGTGACTGGGCCAATTAGCTACATGGATTGTCTCTAGAAAATTTCTCACGTTACAAGAAATTTTTATAATGTGGCTCTTAGAGATATAAAGTCATTCAACAACTTAAAATTTTAGGATAATTGCTGTTTAACATCGTATTAGAGCAGTACCATCCACCCTTGAAAGGGTCTGTCCTTTCCGCCGTGTTGGGTTCCACAGAACTCTTTGTATATTCTTCCCTTCCCTAAAATCCAATTCTTTCCTGTGTTGTTTTTAAGTCAGATCTGCTGGCAGTTTCTGTTTTGGCTAGCGAAATTTTAGCTTCCTCTGTGGTGGGTCACGAACAATATCTGCTAGTGGTGACCTACAGTCACATTCAAGAACAGGGCAGCCTCTCTCTTGGCTGCCATTCAGTTTTTTATGAGACCCAGAGGTGATCACCAAGATTGGAAGGCCCGTTGTGGTCGGCTGGCAGTGGCTGTCTTTGTGCATGCCTTCTGTGGCGGTGACCAGAGTTCCGGCGACTTTCCTGTTCCAGACTGTTTTTCTTCTGTTTTTGTTTTCAATTTGTTTCTTCCTGTTTTTGGTTTCTGCCATGACCGGAGGTGATTCTAGCAAGTTTTGATGGCGTTTCCTTTGTGGTTGAGGTTTTCCGCTGAGCATTCTCTCATATCAGAGTTTGCCTTTCTTTCTTTCTCCTCTGCTGCGTTTGGGTGGTCCAACATCCTCTCAAATGAGCTTTTGGTTTTCTTCTTTTCTGTGCTGCGGTTGGTGGTTCAACATCTCAGAAGAGTCAGAACTGATTTTCATTCCCTTTCTACTGAGTTTCCTCCTCTTGTTGGTGATAACTCCTTGATTGAGTTGGGGTTTCCTCTATTTGGCTTGTTTGGTTGTGGACTTGCTGTTCTGGCTTTGCTTTGGCCTGTTTAGTTGCTGTTCTGCCATTGTTTGGCATGTTTGGTTGCTGTTCTGTCTCTTTTTGGACTGTTTGGTGTCTTCTACCTTTGTATGTCCTGTTTGGTGTCTTCCACCTTTGCATGGCCTGTTTAGCATTGGACTGAGATGCTGTTTGAGGCTTTGGAGTAATTTTGTGAATTTTGTGTGGTCTGGTTTGTGAAGGGTTTGTGGATTGAAGACTTTGGACACTAGTAAAGGGCTGTGTTTGTATTACTGGCTGGTTTGAGATCGATTCAGTGTTTGGAGACCCATTTGAAGGTTGAGGGGGCCATTAAGGAGAAATGTCAAAGACTTCCGGTGTTGTTTGCTTGGGATGTGTGCTGAGGAGAAACTAGAAGAAGGTCAAAGGGCCATTGAAGAGAAAGGTCGAAGACTTCTAGGAGATATCTACCAAGGATGTTGCCAAGGTTTTGTTATTTAGGTGGAGTACTAGTTGCATAAGTAAGCTTTTAGCTTGAGTGGGAGAGTTAGTGGGTGTATTTGACCTAATTATTAGTATAAATAGCAGTACTAGGTTAGGGCATTGTATCACGTCTATCAATCACATATTCAATGTTTCACTTGAGTTTGATAAGTCTTAGAGATTGTACACAGATTTGGTGAATTGCTTAAGTTTATAGCACTCAGCACTCCGATATATATTGTTGAAATATATGTAATTTATTTATTTGTCTATCAGATTAGTTATATGATTAGAATAATTGCTGCTGTAGTAAAAGACAAACCGTTGTAGCAGTTGCAAAGGCTGCATTGTCAGAATAGGTTGCAACTTTGTCAGAATAGGCTGGCTAGGCTAAATAGGCTGGTTGAAATCCCTCTAATCAAGGGATTTTGATTGTACATTGATTATTATAAATTCATCAGGCTGTGAGTCTTCCTCTAAAGCCAATTCAAATTTTATTTCACATGGTATCGGAGCTCTCGATCTAGGGGGACTCTGCTTCCGCAAATAACCATTAGAACCCTTTTATCTTGACTGGGCACCTGTTTTGTCAAGTTCTTGTTGACCACCATTTGACCGTTGTCCAGCCACCATCGACTGCCACAGATCAGATTGGAAGTTTCCCCAAAAAGTTCACCCTCCAGAAACTGGCCAGAACCCAGAAGATTGCAGCCGGATTCCGTCGCACGCGCCTCCACACGCGCACTGCATCACCAGCGCTTGTTGCTCACGTGTTGCCTTCTAGGGTCCGTACGCCGCCGCAGATTGTTGGGTTTGGGTCGCCGGCCCACTCTAAGCCCGTTTTGGGGGTCAGTTTCTGAGTGTAACCACTCTTTTGTGGGTTTCTTTTCTGCCCTACGTGGGTATTGTTCACTGGACTTTGTGAACAATTTCTTTGCATTACCTAGGTTGCTTTTCTGGTTCATATGGAAGACGAAATAGTGAACCCATTCAGCCAGGGTGAAAGTTCTCAAGTGCAGAATAGCCAGCCTGGAGAATTACAGAATATTCAGGCTGCCTATCGACTAAATGGAAAAAATTATTTGAAATGGTCTCAGCTTGTTCGTACCCTGTTAAAGGGAAAAGGGAAAATTAGTCACCTGATAGGTACTGGACCAGAGAAGGGAGATCGAAAATACACTGCATGGGATGAGAAAGACTCAATGATCATGGCTTGGCTATGGAATTCAATGATTCCAGAAATTAGTGACACTTGCATGTTCCTTAGCACTGCAAAGGAAATTTGGGACGCAATAGTGCAGGCCTATTCAAAGGCTAAAGATGTTGCCCAAGTATATGATGTGAAGCTGAAAACAGTTGTTGCAAAGCAAGGGAACAAATCTGTTACAGAATATGCCAATCAATTGAAGTCTCTATGGATGGAGTTGGATCATTATAGGGTGATAAAAACCAAATGTTCTACCGATTCATCAATTCTCAGAGTTCATTGAACAAGATTGGGTCTATGACTTCCTTGTGAGACTAAATCTTGAATTTGATCAAGTAAGAATTCAGATTTTGGGAAAACTAGAAGTACCATCCTTTAATGAGGTGGTTGCCATTGTACGAAGTGAGGAGAGTAGAAGGAGCTTAATGCTGGATACTCCATCTATTGAAAGTTTAGCCATGATAGTTGAAAATCCTAGGGGTGGAGGACAGACAAAGGTGGAAAAAAAGGGTGACTTATGGTGTACATACTGTAATAAGCCTCGACATACCAGGGATAAGTGCTAGAAGCTTCATGGTAAACCTCCTAATCGTGAAGGAGGACAAAAGGAGGACCTTCTGGAGGCATATCTCGCAAATATGGTCAGGCTTATGTTGCTGAAAAGGTTGAAGAAGGTAAACTAGAATCTTCGAACAGTTCTGGGTTAAATAGCTTTAACCAAGAAGAGATTGAAAGAATGAGGGCTTTCCTCAACAATCTGGAGAAACCAACAGGTACCTGTACTTTGGCGTATTCAGGTATGCTTCAATTTCATTCAGGTTTAATGTCTCAAAAACACTTTCTACTCCCCTCTGGATATTAGATTCTGGAGCCGCAGACCATATGACACCTTCTTCTAAATACTTCTCCACATATTACCCCTGTCCCAGTAATAAGAAAATCGCCACTGTTGATGGTACTCTTGTAACAGTAGCTGGTATAGGAGACATTCGAATAAATCCTTCCATTATCTTAAGAAATGTCCTTCATGTTCCAAAATTGTCCACAAATCTTGTTTCTATACCGAAACTTACAAAAGACTTATCCTGTAGTGTGATGTTTCACAATAATCATTGTGTATTTTAGGACAAGGATTCGGGGAGGACGATTGGACATGGTAAAGAAGGGAATGACCTTTACTACCTTGAGGAATCAAGTCTGTCTATCACAGAAAAAAACCTTTTATCTTGCTCATTCATGTCAGAGTTTGTTCTCATAAATAAAGAAAAAAAATTGCATTTCCATTGTCAATTAGGACACCCATCTTTTGGAGTCATCAAAATTATGTTTCCGTCTTTGTTTTCTGGGCTAAAAATTGAGTCTTCATTGTGAAGTATGTGAAATTGCAAAACACAAGCGTATACCTTTTCCATTGAATAATACAAGAAGCACATTTCCTTTTCATCTTGTTCATACTGAAGTTTGGGGTCCATCCACTATTCTAAGTGTTTCTGGGGCTCGATGGTTTGTGACTTTTATAGATGACTGTACTCGGGTTACTTGGATTTTCCTTCTTAAGCATAAATCTGAAGTAAGTATAGTTCTCCCAAATTTTTTCTCAATGGTCAAAAATTCAATTTGGTGTGAACATCAAAAGAATTAGATCGGATAATGGTAAGGAGTACTTCAATCATGTCATTACTCCATTTTGTCAAAAGGAGGGAATAATCCATGAGTCTTATTGTGTGAAAACACCACAACAAAATGGAATTGCAGAAAGCAAAAATGGCCATCTTCTTGACCAAACTCGGGCATTGTTGTTTCAAAAAAATGTTCCAAAGAATCTCTTGGGAGAAGCTGTTCTAACAGCAACATATCTCATTAATCGGCTACCCTCTAGAGTGTTGGAGTTCAGGAGTCCTATGGATGTTCTTTCCTCCTTTTATCCAAACATTTCTACCACTAATAATCTTGCACTGAGGGTCTTTGGGTGTGTATCGTTTGTTCATATCCATAATCAAGATAAGGGTAAGCTTGATCCTAGAGCTCTAAAATGTGTCTTTGTTGGGTATTCCACTACTCAGAAGGGATATAAGTGTTACCGTCCTCCATCTAAAAAATTATGTGTCCCGGGATGTTACCTTTCTTGAAGAACAAGCCTATTTCACTCAACCTTATCTTTAGGGGGAGAGTCTTAGGGAATATAAGGGGATTAATCTTGAAACACTTATTCTTCATGATCTTGAATCAAATTTTCGTGAGACTGAGTCAGGGGGAGTAGAGGATAAAAATGGATTTGAAAATGAGCTCGAGTCAGGAAGAGTAGTAGCTGAAAATGGATCTGAAAATGAAGCATTGGCTGAAACCAGATCTGAAATTGATAAGTTTGGAAAGAATTTGGTGTATACAAAAAGATTAAAGGCCATTCCTGAATCAACACATGTCCAAGAGACCAATCCAACTCCTTCAAGTCAGGTAAAAAATTCTGATTCACCAGTTTTACAAGATATTTTTTACTCAAAATGAAACAGAAAATCCAATATCCGAAGATAATCTTGACCTCCCAATTGCCATCAGAAAGGGAATCAGAAAATGTACAAAAAAACCATTATATCCTCTCTCAAATTATGTCTCATTTCAAAAATTTTCACCAACCCATAAAACCTTTCTTGCAAACTTAAACACCATTCCAATTCCCAATAATGTTTTTGAGGCATTATCTTATAAGAATTGGAAGCAAGCTATGGATACAGAAATGGAGGCATTGGAGAAGAACAAAACATGGGAGTTGGTTACTTTTCCAGAAGGAAATAAACCAGTTGGTTGTAAATGGGTATATATAGTAAAATATAAGGCTGATGGGTTCGTTGAGAGGTACAAAGCCAGGTTGGTTGCTAAAGGTTTCACACAAACCTATGGGATTGATTATGGAGAGACCTTTGCTCCAGTTGCAAAAAATGAATATAGTTCGAGTTATACTATCTCTTGCTGCCAATTATGACTGAGAATTACAACAATTTTATGTAAAAAATGCTGTCTTACATAGGGAAATTGAGGAGGAAATTTAAATGGAGGTCCCACCAGGATATGGGAAAATTGTTGCCGTCAATTCTGTTTACAGGTTAAAAAAGGCATTATATGGGTTGAAATAATCATCGCGGGCATGGTTTGGAAGGTTCACCAAGGTTATGACTGCCTTAGGGTACAAACAGAGTAATGAAGATCACACATTGTTCATTAAACACTCAACTGGGGGAGTGATAGTGCTGTTAGTATATGTTGATGACATGATAGTGATTGGAAATGATTGGAAGGAACAAGAAGTCCTGAGTCAGCATTTAGCAAAAGAGTTTGAAATAAAAACTCTTGGGAGGCTGAAGTATTTTTTAGGAATTGAGGTGGCTCACTCAAAAAGGGGTATTTTCATATCTCAACAGAAGTATATCACAGATCTGCTCAAGGAAACAAGAAAAACAAGTTGTAAACCTGTGGGTACTCCTATAGATTCAAGCAATAAGTTGGGATGTGGAGATGAAGGTGCATTGGTGGATAAAGAAATGTATCATTGATTGGTTGGGAAATTAATTTACCTTTCCCACACAAGACCAGATATTGCATTTGCTGCAAGTCTGGTTAGTCAATTTATGCACAACTCAAAAGAAGTTCATTTGCAAGCAGTTAATAGGATTTTGCAGTATCTCAAAGGAACTCCAAGAAGAAGAATTTTATTTAAAAGGAATGGGAATGCAACCCTTGAGGCTTATACTGATGTTGATTATGCAGGATCAATTACTGACCGGAGATCCACTACAGGGTATTGTACTTTTTTTGGTGGAAATCTTGTAACTTGGAGGAGTAAAAAGCAGAATGTTGTGGCTCACTCTAGTGCCGAAGCAGAGTTCCGAGCTATGGCATAAGGTATTTGTGAATTACTTTGGCTCAAGATTATCTTAGAAGATTTGAAGATTAAATGGGATGGACCTACGAAGCTTTATTGTGATAATAAGTCAGCAATCAGTATAGCTCATAACCCTGTTCAACACGATCGAACGAAACACATTGAGGTGGATAGACATTTTATCAAAGAAAAGCTTGATTGCGGTTTGATTTGTACTCCATATGTTCCCTCACAAGGACAACTTGCAAATATTTTCACCAAAGGATTGAGCTGCCTAGTTTTTGAAAGAGTAGTGTCCAAGCTGGGAATGGAGAATACCTATTCACCAGCTTGAGGGGGAGTGTTGAAATATATGTAATTTATTTATTTGTATATCAGATTAGTTATATGATTAGAATAATTGCTGCTGTAGTCAAAGACAAACTAGCATGCTTGATTGCAAAGGTTGCTTTGTCGAATAGGTTGCGCTTTGTCGAATAAGCAATTGAAATCCCTCCAATCAAGGGATTTTGATTGTACATTGATCATTATAAATTCATCAGGCTGTGAGTCTTCCACTAAAGCCAATTTAGATTTTATTTCACACACACACACACACACACACACAGAGAAATAAAGTGTTACATTTACAAGAAAGAATTAGTTATTTCCTATGACTCTGATTTCCTAGAAACATTAACTCTTATAATTCCCAATGATACATGTAATCATTACACTATTTCCAACACCAATGACTCTAACTTCCTAGAAACATTAACTCCTATAATTCCCAATGATACATTTAATCATTACTGTCGACAATAATATTCCACACTCCCATCAAGTTGATGAATAGATATTTATCATTCCCAGATTGCCAGTAAGCTCCTGAAACCGCTCTCTAGGTAGTCATTTAGTTATTACCTTTGCCAACTGATATCCCGAAGGAACATATGCTGTGGTTATTAGTTCACTATTCAATTTCTCGTTGATAAAGTGCTGGTCTATCTTAATGTGTTTTGTTCTGTCATGTTGAATTGGATTATGCGCAATGCTAATGATTGATTTGTTGTCACGTAACAGTTTCATAGGAGCTTCATACTTTATTCTCAAGTCATTTAATATGATCTTTATCTATAACAATTTACAAACTCCTTATGTCATAGCTCGAAACTCATCCTTTGCACTTGACTGAGCAACCACATTCTATTTGTTACTCCTCCATGTTACTAGATTTCCACCCAGAAACATACAGTAACTTGATGTTGACCTCTTGTTAATAACTGAACCTGCATAGTCAGTTGTTGTATATACTTCCATGGATAGAATTCCACCCTTTCTAAATAGTAATTCTCTTCCAGGTGTGGTTTTAAGATATTGTAGAATTCGATTCACGACTTGTATGTGTCTTACCCTTGGGTCATGCATGAACTGGCTAACAATACTAATAGCATATGCCACATCTGGTCTGGTATGTGTCGGGTATATCAAGTTCCCAACTAATCTATGATATTGAGCTCTATTAACCTTGGGACTCTCTTCATTTCCTATTCTGTGATTCTGCTCAATGGATACACCATTGGCCTTACACCTCAACTTTCCAGTCTCTTAGAGAAGATCTAGGACGTATTTCCTTTGAGAAATGAAGATACCTTGCTTGGAGTAGGCAACTTGAATCCCAAGGAATTACTTTATCCTTCCAAGATCTTTTATTTCAAACTCAGTTGCTAATTTCTCCTTTAGGAGTTACTTCTCGACTAAGTCATCATCTAATATAATGATGTCATCAACATACACCAGTAGAACAATGAATTTAGCTTCTTGTGAATTTTAAAAAAAGAGTATGATCTCATTGACTTTGTGAATCTTCTAAACCAAGCACGGGGAGATTGTTTCTGTTGAGAGAGAGAAAGAAAAAGAAAGACATATACTGAACCGTGTGTTTCAACTACACAACGGAGACTGAATATATATTCAATAAGTAATAAATAATTACACAATATACATGATGTGGGACTAACAACTGTACTAACAATTTACACCTAATTACATATATTTCCAACACTCCCCCTCAAGCTGGAGCATATAAATCATATGCACCAAGCTTGTTACATAAATAACTTATTCGTGGACCTCTCAGGGACTTGGTGAAGACATCTGCTAGCTGATCATTTGAGTTGACAAAGTTTGTGATGATGTCTCCTGATAGAATCTTTTCCCTGATGAAATGACAGTCGACCTCGATATGTTTGGTCCTTTCATGGAACACTGGATTGGAAGCTATATGCAAAGCAGCTTGATTGTCACATATGAGTGTCATTTTCATAACCTCACCAAATTGAAGTTCTTTGAGGAGTTGTTTCAACCAAGTGAGTTCACAAGTGACTAAGGCCATAGCTCGATATTCTGCTTCAGCACTAGATCTTGCAACAACATTTTGCTTCTTGCTTTTCCAGGAAACTAAGTTGCCTCCAATGAGTACACAATACCCAGAAGTGGATCGTCTGGCAGTAGGAGAACCTGCCCAGTCAGCATCTGAGTATCCAATGACCTGAGTATGTCCCTTATCTTCATAGATGAGACCTCTTCCGGGAGCTCCCTTAATGTATTTGAGAATCCGTATCACTGCATCCCAGTGGTCTTCACAAGGAGAGTTTAGGAATTTGCTAACCACACTGACTGCAAAAGAAATGTCAGGCCGAGTAATAGTGAGGTAGTTTAACTTCCCAACTAATCTCCTATACTTTCCCGGATTCGATAGAGGCTCCCCCTGATTTGGTAGGAGTTTGACATTTGGATCCATGGGAGTATCAACTGGCTTGGCATTCAACAATCCTGTTTCTTCAAGGATATCCATAGCATACTTTCTTTGAGACACCACTATACCATCCTTAGATTGAGCTACCTCAACCCCCAAGAAATATCGAAGTTTACCCAAGTCTTTGGTCTGAAAGTGAAGAGAGAGATGTTGTTTTAACTTACATATGCCATGGTGGTCACTTCCAGTGATAACAATGTCGTCAACATACACAACTAGATAAATACAGCCTTGGGCTGTGTGGCGATAAAACACAGAGTGATCTGCTTCACTTCGAATCATACCAAATTGCTGAATCACAGTGCTGAATCGTCCGAACCAGGCTCTAGGAGACTGTTTGAGACCATAAAGAGACCTGTGGAGACGACATACCGGGCTAGAAGACTCCCCCTGAGCAACAAATCCAAGAGGTTGCTCCATATATACCTCTTCTTCTAGATCACCATGCAGGAATGCATTTTTAATATCAAGTTGATGAAGAGGCCAGTGTCGAATGGCAGCAATGGACAAAAACAACCGGACAGAAGCCATTTTAGCCACAGGAGAGAAGGTATCCCCATAATCTAAGCCAAAAATCTGTGTATACCCTTTCGCCACAAGACGGGCTTTGAGACGATCAATTTTACCATTAGGACCCATCTTAACTGTATAAAGCCACCGACAACCAACAACAGATTTCCCAGGAGGAAGAGCAACCAGTTCCCAAGTACCACTGTTGTGAAGCGCACTCATTTCATCAATCATTGCTTGTCTCCATCCGGGATGGGACAAGGCGTCACCGGAGATTTAGGGATGGAAACGAAGACAAGGAAGAAAGACAAGCAAAGTGCAAAGAAGAGAGGCGGTGATAACTTAAAGCAATATAATGAGGAGAAGGATTATGAGTAGACCTGGATACCTTTTCGCATGGCAATGGGGAGATCGAGTCGTCGACAAAGGTCTTGGGCCGGTAAATGAGTTGGTTCCCGAGAAGAGTACGCAATGACCTCAGTAGCAGTATCCAGAGGAGGGACACGGGGTACAGGAGGTTGTGGTCGGCGGTGATAAGTGTGGAAGAAACGGTCAGTGGTGCTGGGGACCTGTATGGGTAGAGGGTGGGGCGGCTCAGACTCGACAGTGACAGGGACAAGAGGAACCGGAAGGAACTTAGAGATTGGCTCGGGAGGCGAAGGAGACGACTCAAAGAAGGGTATAGACTCGAAGAAAGTAACATCAGCCGAGATAAGGTAACGTCGTAGAGTAGGAGAATAACAACGATAACCTTTTTGGGACCGAGTGTAACCAAGGAAGACACATTTGAGGGATCGGGCTGTAAGTTTGTCTAGACTAGGAGAGAGATTATGGACAAAACAAGTGGACCCGAAGACATGAGGTGGAAGAGAATGAAGAGGCTGATGTGGAAACAAGACAGAATGAGGGACCTGGTTATCAAGCACAGAGGATGGCATGCGATTAATAAGGTAGCATGCAGTAAGGACAGCATCACCCCAAAAACGAAAAGGAACCTGACTATGGAGTAAGAGGGTTCGAGTTGTTTCAATAAGGTGTCTATTTTTACGTTCAGCTACCCCATTTTGTTGAGGTGTATGGGCACAAGATGTTTGGTGAAGAATGCCATGAGAAGCCATAAAAGTCTGAAATTGATTAGATAAGTATTCACTAGCATTATCACTACGCAGAGTACGAATAGGAACACCAAATTGAGTTTTAATTTCTTGGTAAAACTTTTGAAATATGGAGAATAACTCAGACCTGTTTTGCATTAAAAATAACCAAGTACATCGAGAGTAATCATCAATAAAGGTAACAAAATACTTGAACCCTAAAGTAGAAATAGTACGACTAGGACCCCATACATCAGAATGAACTAAGGTAAAAGGAGACGCAGCTCGAGTACCAAAACGATCAGGAAACGGACTACGGGTGTGTTTCCCTAACTGACATGACTCACAAGGAAGACTCGATAACTTGGAGAGGCTCGGCACCATTCTCTGTAGTTTGGCAAGGCTAGGATGACCCAACTGAGCATGGATGGTAAGAGGGGAATCGTGGCAGAGCAAACATGAGAAGGGTTGGAGAGCTGGGTAGAGGCCATGGGACTCATATCCGGTGCCAATCATCCGTCCCGAACTCCTGGTCCTGTAGAGAAAACGCAATTTTTAGTGAAAGTAATGGAAAATCAAGAGAACGGGTTAAACGACTAATAGAAAGTAAATTAAAAGGACACCCAGGAATATAGAGAACCGAATCAACAGTGAGGGAAGGTAGGGGATTAGCAGTGCCAATCCCTTGAGATTGTGTCTGAGAACCATTAGCTGAAGTAACCATAGGCAAATAACCAGAAGTAGAGAGTTGAGAAAACAAAGCCTTATTACCAGAAATGTGGTCGGATGCACCAGAATCAAGAACCCAAGGGCCAAGGGAAGGTGACTGAGAGAGACAAGCATAGGAAGTACCGGTGTGCGCAACAGAAACAGTGGAACCAGAGGACTGACGCTGCTCAAACCACTTCAGAAATTCTGCATAATCAGCCGGAGAGGCTCTAGGTGGTTCAGAAGGCTCAAGAGTGTCTGGTGGAGTAGACTGTGCAACATTAGCAGTACGGGGAGGACGGCCATGTAAAGTCCAACATTTATCAATGGTGTGACCCAAACGATGACAATGATCACATTTCGGACGAGGTTTGGAACCTGAGTGACCCCCACGAGAACGGCCACGACTGTTGGTCTGAGAGGCAAGGGCAGATGTGTCACCGGTGATGGGAGCAACAAGAGAATCAGTACTGTGCTTAGCTGGAACCCGAAGCAAGGTAGAACACGTTGCAGAAAGAGTGGGAATAGTAGGAGATCCCAAAATCTGATCACGGATGGTGGAGTAATCCGCAGGTAAACCATAAAGGCCCAAAAGCATGAAGAAGGTGTTCCGTTGTTCAAGTTCCTTTGCCGGGGTATCTGCTGGAGGCAACAGTTCATTGAAATCGTGGAGAGCACCATGAAGTTTGCCCAAGTAGGTAGACATAGAGCCATCAAACCTCCTTGGGGCAATAAGATTCATAAGATCATGACAAACCCCATACAATCGCCAAGTATCATTGGTGTAGAGGACCTTGGCCTACGCCCACACGGATTCACAGGTCAAATGAGCCCAAAAAATCTGCTTCAAAGAGGAGTGGATGGTGGACTTAAGCACACTGCACAACTGAGCAACAATCTTTTTCCACCTGGGACGGTCGGCCGGCACATAATCAACCGTGGTAGTGAGATGAGTCTCGTACCCTTGACCGGTAAGCCAAAGTTTGACGTCGGAGGCCCAAGAATCATAATTAGTGCCATCTAATTTGTCAGTGGAAAGAGAGGCACGATATAATTACTGAAAACACCGGTTCTACCTTCGGAGCATCGGAGGACTCAAGGAAGCCATGGATCGGATGACAAATAACCCAAAAACGCAATGAAAAGTGCACAAACGTATACGAAAGGTGTACGACACGTCTTATGGGTGCGGTTGGGGAAGTGGAGGACTGGGCTCAACAGAGGAGAGGTCGGCGACCACGGTGGGACGAACGGCGGCGGAAGAAGGCCTGACGCGCCGTCACGCGCGGCCGGAGTGAAGCGCGTGGGTGCGAAACGCAGCCCACTGTACTCGCGCGTGTGGGCGCGTGGATGGGCGGCTGGGCCTGTACTTCGGGGATCGGGCCGAGCAGAGGGAGGCGCTCCGAGCGGTGGTGGCGGTGGCCGGAAAGGACGTCGGCGGTGGTGGCCGGAGAGGACGTCAGCGGCGGCGCAGGGGCTGAGACTGGCCGGAAAGGAGCACGGCATAGGAGATCCGGTACCCGGAGTGATGACATGGGTTGCCGGAAAAAAAATTTTGGCACCGGGGGACAGTGGGTCCTCCGGGTAGGCACAGTTCTAGGATTTGCCTTTCTCTAGGCTCTAGATACCATGTTGAGAGAGAGAAAGAAAAAGAAAGACATATACTGAACCGTGTGTTTCAACTACACAACGGAGACTAAATATATATTCAATAAGTAATAAATAATTACACAATATACATGATGTGGGACTAACAACTGTACTAACAATTTACACCTAATTACATATATTTCCAACAGTTTCAACCTGTATAAAGCTTTTTTTAACTTGCACCACTTGTTCCTTCTACTAGTGGAATTGTATTCGGGGGGAATCTTCATATAAATTTCCTCCTCTAAGTCTGCATGGAGAAAAACATTTTTAACATCAAACTGGTGTAATTCCCACCCAAAGTGAGTAGCAAGGGAGAGTAAGATTCTCAAAGTGTTCATCTTTGTTACTGGACCAAATGTCTCCTCATAGTCCTAAGTGTATCATTTTGCAATTAACTTTACTTTATACCGATTTAGTGTACCAATCGATATTTCAAAGTATATATCCATCTGCACCCCACTGGCCTTTTGTCTCCTGGTCTCTCAACAATCTCCCATGTTCCATTCTTTTCCAAACCACTCATCTCCTCATTCATGGCTTGAACCCAATTCTTATCCTTCAATGCTTCTTGTACTGATGTTGAGATTCTGATAGAATCAATGGTTGAAATGAAACTCTGGTGCTGCAAAGAAAGATTTTTTGAAGACACAAATTGAGAACTAGGGTACGTGGTACAAGATCTTTCCTTTTCCTCAATGCAATTGGTAAGTCATCTGGGTCAGGTTCACAATTATTCGAAGGAATGTTATCAATTTCAGAAACATGAGGACTAGTATCTTTAGTACTTACCGTAGGTTCGAACGTCTGAAGTTGCTGTTGCGCCAATTTAGGTTTTCCCCTCCTCTGATACACCAATATTGGTGTGCTGGCCTTGGCCTTGACCTTAGCTGGTTCAGGTGGGGTACCAAAAGAAGATGCTAATTTCTGTGTAGAGTTAGACAGTAATGAAAAAGGAGGACTCAACTTCTGAAATGTTCTCCCCTTGAAGCTAAGGATGAGTGAAGGACTTATCTTCATGAAAAGTGACATCTATGGAAATGAAAAAACGACGACGTGAAGGGTCAAGTTTGACAGCATTTGTGCCCCTTCTTGTCAGGAGCATAACCCAGGAAAACACATTTGACAGCATGAGGATCAAGTTTGCTGCAATGCTGGCGGTGTACATGAACAAATGCCACACAACCAAAGACACGAAACTGTAGACTCTGCATAATAGGAAGTGAAGGAAAGTAAGATGTCATGAGTTGGACAGGACTTACATTACCAAGAACACGAGGTGGTAACCAATTGATCAAATAAGCAACAGTTAAAACAGCTTCCCCCCTGTATAAGCTAGGAACAGACATTTGGAATAGTAAAGCTCTAGTGATTTCAAGTAAATGACAATTTTTCCTTTTTGCAACACCATTTTGTAGAGGAGTATTAACACATGTGAGTTCATTAACAATACCATGTTCTTTAATAAATTTAGAGAGATTTTGGTTGACATACTCCTTACCATTATTAGAACGCAAACGTTTAATGAATTTTTCAAATGGTGTTTGAACCATAGATAAAATTGAACAAACAATTGGGACACTTCATATTTGTCTTTCATTAGTGTTCAAAGAGAGGAAAAGAGAGAAAGACTAATGAATAAATTGTGTGTTTCAATTACATAATGGAGGGGTGATTATATACACAAGAGGTACTAAATGATTACACATCTTACATGATGTGGGACTAATAACATAGTAAGTAATACCTTCTAACATGACTTCTAACACTCCCCCTCAAGTTTAAGCTTACTAAACTTAAGCTTGTTACAATGACATCTCAAAGAAAATAAACTAAAAAAAAACATAATGCGCCGAACAGTGTAACAGTGGCAGGCAACTAAATTTGGGATGGAGATAAGGCAAATGCACTGGCTTGCTTTGTCCTAAAAGCACTGGCCTCGACTTTTCTTCCCATCGACGATCATTCCGTGTTGAATTGGAAGGTTTTAGGTAGGAAAGAGGAAAAGAGAGAAAATGAATACTCAAAATAAGAAGACTATATTGATATTGCTGTGATGATGTTGTGATACAAAAGACAAACCCAATAGTCCTATTTATACTAATATTAGGATATTAATCCTAATTAATAAGGAAACAAATTAGAAAATATAATAAATAGGAAATAAATCCTAAGAGATCTTATGAGATATCCTAAAATATTTCAAGATACAATAAAGATATTTTAAAATATTTTTTAGATATTCTAACACTCCCCCTCAAGCTAAAGCTTACTAAGCTTTAAGCTTGTTACAATTACATCTTAAAGAAAACAAACCAAAAACATAATGCGTCAAACAGTGTGACAGTGGCAGGCAACTGAATCTGGGACTAAGACGGACAGGGACAGGGCCAGTGCATCTGGGACAAAGTCGAGGCCTATGCGTCTAGGACGAAGCGAAGGTTAGTGTGAGTCATAACCAACATAAGCCACCATCGGAATAATAGTCAATGGGAAAGCCAGTGCATCTAGGACAAATTGGAGGCTGGTGTGAGTCAAAACCAATAAAAGTCACCATCAGAATGATCGTCGATGGGAAGAAAAATCACTACTAGCATGATTCATCTGTGGGAAAGAAGTTACCACCGGAATTATCGTCGATGGGAAGAGAAGTTACTACTAGTATGATTCATTAGTGGGAAAAGAACGGCATGACAAACACCGACATTGAAGTATATGTTGAGACGAATTTATTCTCATTCTCCCCCTCAATGCTATGCTAGCATTGGAAAAGAACCAAGTAGTAGCCAAAATCATATATAACTGAAAGTCTCAACGCAATTGAACAAGGGTATAGAGATGTCAAATGAAGGATCTGAGGGTAGATTTGTGTAAAGGAGGCAGAGATGAGTCAGGCAAGAATAGCGGCGGCCGAAGAGGCGGCTGGACAGCAGAGGCAGCGGAAATGGGAGATGAGATGTCAAAAAGATGTCGCGGTAAGGGAGAAAGACTGACAAACCGAAATGGAAACACGGTTGGCCAGAAAAGATATAGAAAGAAGGTCTCAAAAGGAGAACTTGGCAACCAGAGGCGGCTAATCGGAGTTCCAGATCTTTGGGAACTCAGCAGCGAAAGTGACGGGATAGGTCATGGAGGATGGTACTGCTCTGATACCATGTTGAAAGAGAGGAAAAGAGAGAAAGACTTATGAATAAATTGGGTGTTTCAATTACATAATGGAGGGGTGATTATATACACAAGAGGTACTAAATGATTACACATCTTACATGATGTGGGACTAATAACATAGTAAGTAATACCTTCTAACATGACTTCTAACAATTAGGAAAAGCCAAGTTACTCTAGTATAATCATCAATGAATGAAACAAATTATTTTGTGTCAGAAATATTAGAAATAGATGCAGGACTCCAAACATCAAAGTGAGTAAGGGTAAAAGGCTCAACACTTTTATTAGAACTAGGAGAGAAAGTTACACGATGGTGTTTAGCAAACTCACAAACATAACATTGAAAAGACTCAACAGACTCTTCCAAAAATAAAGATGGAAACATAGACTTAAGTAAAGTAAAAGGAGGATGTTCAAGATGCTTGTGTTGTAGTCAAATTTGAGAATTAAGAGACTAAAAATTGGATTGATGATAGGAAAGTAGCAACTTCTGACCAGGACTACCTTCAACTCACGTATTGAGGAGATAGTACAACCTTCTGTGTTCCTTAGCAACTCCAATTGTTCTTCTCGTGACAAGATCCTAAAAAACACAATGAGAATAGAAAAAGGTTACTGCACAACTTTTGTCTTTGGTAAGCTTATGAAAGGAAATAAAATTATTGGAAAGTTTGGGAATATGGCGCACATTGTTCAAGTGTAGGGAAGGATGGAGTTCAATAATACTAGAACTCGCAATTGAGGTATGAGAGCCATCAGCTACGATTATATGATGCTTACTAGAAGAGGGTTGATAAGATAAAAAATGTGGTGAATAAAAGGTTATATGGTCAGTCACATTAGAGTCAATAATCCACAAATCCTCAGGAATAGTACCAGAAGCATTAAAGGATTGGGAACATAAATTCTTACCAGTTATGGCCAGAGAAGAAGAGCCAGAAGGCTTACTGAGAGAGTCAGTGAGAGTTCATAGATGTTCCAACTCAGTTTTACTAAGGGTTGGAACTTCATTTCCCACTTGAGTCTTCGCCCGCAGTCATGGAATCTGAAGTGGTAACATTTACCTGGTTGTGTTGCATACCCTTGAACCCTCCTATGCGGCTAAGAACATGGTCCTTCTCATAGAGTTTGAAGCAGTTCTCCTTGGTGTGACTAGATTTCTTACAATAGGTGCACTAGTGGCTCTTTCGGTTAAGCCTAGAGGAGGAAGAAGAATAGCCTGGTTTAATTGTCTTGCCTGTTGCCAAGGCTGACCCACTAGTGGGCTTGTCATCAAGCATGACAGCCCTACGACTTTCCTCTCCCCTAACATTGTAGAACACCTCAAATAGCGAGGGCAGTTTCTCCTTGCCCAAAATCTGAACCCGAATAGGGTCATACTCAGAATTCAGGTTGGAGAGGAACTCAAAGATCTGGTCCCTTTCAACAAAATTAGTCAACGTGAAAGCATCCTTGCTACACTCCATTTTTAGATTCTGGTATTGATCTAATTCAATCCATTAGCCATTAAGGGTCCCATAATAATTTGTAATCGAGAGTGCTCCTTGTTTGGTAGAGAAGATTTTTGTCTTGTACTCATAGCAAGTGGCGATGTCCTGTTTCATAGAGAAGGTCCGACAAAGATTGTCTTAAATTTTGCGGGAAGAAGGAAGGAACATACAATTCTTGCTAACCTCGGGAATCGTGGAGGTTCAGAGCCATGTCATAAGAAGAGAGTCCTCATAATCTCACATTTCAAATTGTGGGTCATCCTTTTCAGGAGCAGTCCCTTCGATGTGGTTTAACTTCCGACGGCCCTTAAGGGTAGTATAGATGACCTGGGTCCATTGCAAGTAATTTTTTCCATTAAGGCGATAGGTAGGTGCAAGATCGAGAGATTATTTAGATTCAGAGATGTGGGCTGTGTTGTGTTGGATTGTGGGATGGCTTTGGTAGTTTCGTTGTCTGACATGGTCGCAGTTGAACAGGAGCAGAAGACACCGGCGAACAGAATGGAATTGTTGGCGAGGTGAATGGAGTCTTGGACTGTGGCACATGGCTTATATGCATCAGTAGGTGGACGTGTGCGTGTAGGCGCGAGTGGTTTTCCCACGGCGAGGCTCTGAGAGATGGTCGGTTAGAGGTCTGGGTGACGACAGGTTTCCTTGCTCTAGCGGTTTGTGTGCGGGAAATGGATTGGGCTGTGTCATAGTCACGAGCGTGTGATGAAGGCATTGAACCCAACGATGAAGGCTGGTTTGATCAATAATGAAGGCTTATGGCAGTGGAAACAACATAGGCTCCTTAGATCGGAAGTTCTAATACCAACTTGAGTTTGGTAAGTCTTAGAGATTGAACACAGATTTGATGAATTGCTTAAGTTTCTAGCACTCAGCACTTTGATATATATATATATATATATATATATATATATATATATATATATATATATATATATATATATATATATATATAGTATATAAAGTAAGAAATAAATATAGTGTTATATTTACAAGAATGAATCAGCTATTTTCGATGACTTTGATTTCCTAAAAACATTAACTCCTATAATTCCCAATGATACATTTAATCATAACTGTTGACAATAATATTCAACAGTTTCTATTGTTAGCTGTCTTCCTCTCTTTTCCTTTTTTTCCTTACATAAACTACTTGTTGGATCAAGTGCTTATCATTAGGTAAAAAAACTATAGCTGTTAATCAGGTGCAACTTTTTTTACTTAAAGTCTATCAGTAAGCGCCAAAGTTCAATTTGACTTCTCCACTTGGGCCTTGTCAAGGTAGGATGTTGGGCCACAGCCAACAATCTCCCTCCCAGCACCTGCCTCCAGCAATCAGTGCCTTTATAGAAATTGAACCTATAGTTCGATCTGACTCCAACCCAATTTGGGCCTTGCTAAGGCCTAAGGCAGGATGTTGGCCTTAATCAACAATCCCTCTCAACAGTTGCCAGTTCGTCCCTTTTTGATAATTGAACTTGTGACATTTGCTTTGATACTAGTTGTGGCTTTGTAGCATGCGCTTGATCCAACAATTGGTATCAAATTGACCAAGTGGTCAGAAGTTTTGCCGTCCCCATTGTGCCAAGTAAATTTGAATTTCAGCACAAGAGTGGCATGTGCAGTGTCCATGCTTCAAACCCAAAGGGCTCTTGCACGAGGGGGCGTGTCAGAGACATAAAACCATTCATGAGCCTTCACCTAACATATTAAGTTTTTTGGTAGTTACCCTTTGACAGTGGCACTTCAAAAAATGAGGATCTATGAATTGATTGAAAATTTGAAATAAATGACTCTAGTTGAAATATGGACAGTGCTCATATTAATGACATCCTTTTTTTAACTGTAAATGTCATAAAATCAAACCTCATCATGATGTGGTTGGCGGTGAAATATTAATTTTCTATAAGCAAGTTGGGTATGTCAAATTGAATTAAGTTTTGGTAATGGACATCCTTTTACTTAAAACAAATTAGCTGTGCAGGGGAATTTGGTGCTCAATTCTTTTAAATGAAATAGAAAAAGGCTTTTTAGATAATATGTAACTATGTGTAACAAGAATTAGCTGATTGATGCCTATTATTATTGGATGTCCCTAATAATTCAAACCAAGTAATTTTCTTAAAAAAACTTCGTGAGACTTGGTTTAAACAGTTTGCCCCATGCCCATCACCTGGATGCTTTTGCTGATTTGGCAAGTGTTTTCCAAATGCTTTGCAGAATTGCAGGTTATTTTGATAGAATTTCTGTGTGTTAACTGTGCAATGGTTTCGTGGTATGATAATTACTTGTAATCTTCTTTTTGCAGAACCTGTTGCAAAGTGAGACTGAAGGTGTTGATGATGAGAAGGTTGGATTTTATGGAACTTGTGTGCTTCATGCTATTGATCCTAGATGTCAGTCCAAATATGATCCTATTGACGAGATGGGCAGTCTAGAAGAAAGGGAATTCACCTGTGCGAGGACGGAGGTATTTTCTTTTGTTTGACATTTTTGGGACTTATCTAGATTGAAGTGGAGGGTCATGTGAGTGTTTTTTTATTTTTCCGATGATTGACTTGGAATGATATTAAATGTCTCTTGGAGCATCGTAGGGTTACAAGGGCCGTAGACGGGATGGTTTTCAGAATAATCGTTATGGTGCCTCAAAAGCCAAGGGTGGATGCCTTGTTCCTGAGGAGCAGTTAAATGCTTGGATTCACATTAATGGGCAGAAACTGTGTTCACAGGGACTCCCGAAATTTCCAGCATCAGATATTGAGCATGATTGTCGGGTATGTTCAAGTTGTATATATAGCCCCCAATTTTGTATGGTTATTAGATTTGTTTTGTTGAAATAACCGCATCAAAATTTTATTTACTGGTCAATAGCTGATTGATGTTTTAGATTGTATCTTTTTCTGTGATATGTGTGGCTAATATGAGACACCATGTTCAAGTATGATGATCAAAATTTTTGTTTTCTCAAGCAAAAATTGCATATGCATATTTTGGTCTTTTTACTTGCACTGAACTGAGACTTTCAGGCCTTTGAAAACAAGTAATTTTTAAATGGAAAGTTTTATTTGTATACTTAGTTGGTATCCTGATATTTTGGGTAAACTTCAGCCGGTTGTCCTGAGTATCTAATGTCCTACTATCTGCAGAAGGAATATGCTCGGTACAAGCAAGCAAAGGGCTGGAAACACCTTGTTGTTTACAAGTCTGGCATACATGCCCTTGGTCTTTACACTTCTCGGTTCATTTCTCGGGGTGAAATGGTATGATACTGGCCTTTAAGATGTGTATATGCCCCTCCACTATGATTGCAAATATGATGTGTTTCCTCATGCTTGCTTATATAGGTTGTCGAGTATGTTGGTGAAATTGTGGGGCTACGTGTGGCTGATAAAAGGGAAAATGAATATCAATCTGGAAGAAAACTTCAGTACAAGAGTGCCTGCTACTTCTTCAGGATAGACAAAGAACATATTATTGATGCCACAAGGAAAGGGGGGATTGCTCGTTTTGTTAACCACTCATGCCTGGTATATTACTTCATAATTTGACTTTGCATTTGTTTGTTGTTCTGTTCATGTTTAGTTTTTGTCAACTTTGATGTACATTCGTTCATGCCTTCTCTATGCATATGATTGTTGGTTTATAAGATATATGGTTAGTTGTGATGTATTTTGGGGTAGTATTCTCAAATTATGTTGAGAGTTTTGGGGGCAGTTTGACAACCATCAAAATTGGTTCAAAAATGTTTTAAGATAAATTAGTCATATCGTAGTTTGGTTAAAATTTGTCTTAAACCAGTTATAAAATTATAGCAGGAACCTAATTGTAATTGATCTTTTTGCCATGCATTCTGCATAAGATTTTGGCCCTCCCGACTCTTCCATGTAAGCAATTCTTTCATCTATCCTTGACATAACTAATAACTATGAGCATTAAAAGTCTCAATCAATGTGATTATGTGTTTTAACAATAGTTGATGTATTCATTTGTACACCAATTCAGCTTTCTAACTAATGTTTATTTACATGGTCAGCCAAATTGCGTGGCAAAAGTGATTACTGTAAGGCATGAGAAGAAGGTAATCTGTTCACTTATGATTCAATAATTTACTGAATTCAGTAAACTATTCCTACATATAGGGTGTGATTATTAGACAAGTGGCACCAATTGATTGCCATGATAAAATGTTGAGCTGTTACATTCATGATTATTATAACAAGGCTACTTATGTGGGATTTGTTGGTTAATGTTTTCTTCTAATAGAATATATAGAAACGTTTTGACCTTTTGCATATCATTCATTCAAAGGCATAATGAAAAATTACAGCCATGCCCCGACATGAAATTAACAGCAAATCTGGCTTCAGCTTTTATCTTATATTTTGAATGCACACTGATGAGAAAACTAAATCGGTTTTGGTTTTGAAGGTTGTCTTCTTTGCAGAGAGGGACATATTTCCTGGTGAAGAGATAACATACGATTACCACTTTAACCATGAAGATGAAGGAAAGAAGATTCCATGTTACTGCAATTCAAAAAATTGCAGGCGCTATTTGAACTAACTATAGTGATTGTAAATAACATGTATGATTTGTGGCATGTTTGATCCCCAAGTTACTGAGATGTGAATTAAGGCACCATTTGAAGTTTTGAAATGATAATCGTTGTATATAAACTCGCATGCATCTGCAACATTTTCTATTACGAGGTGCCAAACTTTTGTGCGCATGCTTCTGAAAACGATCTACCCCTGGGGCATTAAAATTTTAGGTTCTCTTGTTTTGTTTTTTCTTGCAACAATCTTTGATGCCTTAAAAACTCCAGGAATTAAGGTGAAGCAAGTTTCAATTAAGAACACAAATAATAGAACAGCTAAATGCAACACATTCTATCAAGTACAAGTGACACGAATCAACAGGTTTGTCTACCGTGTAAGTAACGCCAAAGCTATGTAGGAAGGATTACAGAAATATAGAGAACAGTGATGTGTACATTGCCTATCCATGTCAAATGGCCATAGATCCAAAGCATTCTTCAACGACTGTAACCACCTTTAGAGCTCCCTATGACCACCAATTTGGAATATTTGCTGTAGCTTCATTTACCATTTTTACAAGAGTCACCTGTTCTCAAACACATTAAATCATTCGTAAAAAAGGCAATCTCATGGAAGAAATGCTTGTGTTCAAGGTGTGCAACTACAAAATTGGAAAGAGAACTGCAAAGTAAAGTGCAATACCACCCAGGAACTATCAAATGGAAACCCTAAAGAAGGCCAGCCCTTATGCTCTTAATAACATGAAACCTAAATTGAAAAAATTGGATTTTTTTTTACAAGTTAACCCAAGCCAAAATGTTTATCCAAAGAGAACTAGTTAACAAGTGGTTAAGTCAAACAACTAGTTAATCATTCACTAATTACATGATTTGATTAGTCAATTTTCATTCGTCAGTTTCATCTAATTCCAACATTTTGGCTCGACTATAATGTGCAAGAATTCACCCAAAAATGTGCCAAAATGACTAAGGGGATTCCTCTGGTATCAATACTTTGATTAGTTGTCAAATATTTATTATTTGTTGATTATATTAAACAGAATCCAAATATTTATTTTGAAAACCAACCACCAATAAATGTTTAATAATTCACACAGGGTATTGTTACCTAAAAAAATAGGGTATTATGGCAATGGACAAGGATCCTCTAAAATGAGGATCCTTGTAAAATGAACAAGCCCACATCAACCATTGATAGATGGACTCACATCTATCATCAATGATTGCCAACAATCAATAAATGTTTAATAATTCACGCTGGGTATTGATACCTAAAAAAACCAGGGCATCAAGGCAATGGACAAGGATCCTCAATAAGTCCACATCAACTATTGATAGATGGACTCACATCAATCATCAATGATTGATGTGGGCGATGTGAACTTACTTGCTCACTGTATAAGGATTCTCACTTTAGAGGATGCTTGTTCCATGGCAATACCCCTAATAATGGAAATGAATGGCTCTTGCAACTATAGCTTCAGAACCACACGTGATTAAAGAATTAACCAGAACAGTGCTAACCAAGGAGACTATCATGATCAATTAGAGTCTATTTATGCCTTATTGTCAGACTGGGTAATATTTAAAGATTTTAAGGACCAATACAATCTTGGTTGGTCAGGTCAAGTAAAGTCAAGTTGCAGTGGTTGGGGGCGGGGGGGCGGCGGAGGAGGAATTTTTAACCTGAACCAACCAAACCTAGCAGTTATTTGGGTTGATTTGATTTGGATAACTCGGTTGGCTGGCAAATACATCAAATTAAAAAAAAAAGGTTTGGGATGGGTTGGTTTGGGTGGGACTAAAACATGACATTTTGCTGGGGATGGAACCCCAAAATGACCCTGTTTAGTATTAAAAAAAAAAAATTCAACCACACATCATGCCTTGCTTTGATGGGTCAACCCAACCAAATGAACATACCTAATACAAACTCCCGGTTGGCCTGGTAAAGCTTTACATAAAGAATCAAGTAAATCAACCAAACCAAGCTGACGAGTTACACATCCAGAACACCGCCACACCCCCACCCCTCCAAAAAAATAGAAAAAAAAAACCCACCTCAAAATAAAAGAAGGAACTCAACAAAATAACTACACTATCTAATACAAAGGGAGATGAAACATACCACACTTTCTGGAACACCAGGTGGTGGCAATGTCAGATTTTTTGGGGGAGCAGCATGACTATAAGATCTTTTATCAAACCTCCATTCTCCAATCTTTCCATAGGTCAGCTCACCCTGAATATTTGACATCATATATTGAGTAACAACTCTAAGCAATAAAATAAAAAAGATATGCAGATGTATTGTTTCTTGAGTGATAATGGAATTAAAAATCAGTTTTCCTTCTTTTCATCCTTTCCTTTCTTCAATGAACATCAGAATAAAAATGTGTAGGAGCTCAATTCCCAATACAATACCTTCATTGTATAGTCACACCCATAAGTGTAGTGAATTATGTACGTCTTGCCAATTTTTTTGTCCCATGGAGGCTGACACACAATAAACAAACACATGCTAGTAAATTAGGAGGTTGAGAATGCTTGTGATGAATTCAGTATATACAGGCTATGTAGGTATGTCTTTTAGTATAATTTTAGAAAGTGAAAAGCAAAGAAGAATGAAGTATTGATCACAAGCCTTGAATTTGTAATAATAAGAAAACAGTCCAGTTTGAAAAAGGAAAATGAATACATCATTGTTCTCACACTATTCTATGTGATTTTTCTAGTATGTTAAAGACAGTAACGAAAACAAAGTATGCAAACTATTTTATATATGATGATTTTTTGTTTTTGGATAAAATAGGCATTTTAGAATGTTCATTTTTTTCCCTTTTTGGATAAAGGACTTCAATAAGTACTTATTCGAGTAGAGCTTGTTAAATAAGCTCTACACTCATAAGTGCGGTCTAAAATGTCGAAGAATAGCATCTGGATGAATACTACGAAAAGCGGTTATGTAGAAATGGAATTTTGAGAATTCATCAACGTCAATTTAGTTAGAAATTATTATAAAAATAGCTACTGTCTAAGCTATTTTTAGCTTTCACAGCACCTTATTTTCATAATTTTTAATTTCTAGTTGTTAGAGACAGTTTTAGTTTGTTTGTTATGATTGGGCTTAAAGCCCACATTAGTTTGTTATGATTGGGCTTAAAGCCCACATCCCTTAGCTCATCCCTTAGCTGATATACAGCTGTCATAGCTTCTGTTATTTCAGTCACTATATAATGTGATAGCTGTATTATATTCGATTAAGAAAATGATTTGAGATTATTATTCGATTCTTCTTCTTCTCTATTCTCTCAACTTCTCTAAAACTAATATGGTATCCAGAGCTTATAGTTCCTAACGCCATGGCTTCCGTAAATCCTTTTGCAAACCCTAGCACACCACGATTCACACCTTCTCATCCAATCTCGTTGAAACTTGATGACAACAATTTTCGGCAGTGGAAGCAGCAAATTGAAGGAGTGGTTCGTGGCCACAAACTCCAGAAATTTGTCACAGCTCCGCGAATTCCACCACGGTTTCTCACGGATTCGGATCAAGAAAATGATGAGGTCAATCCTGCATATAGTGATTGGGAGCAGCAAGATGCGTTGCTTTCGACCTGGCTTCTTGCGTCGATCTCTGATTCGCTTTTGTCTAGAGTAGTTAATTGCGTTCATTCGTGGCAAATTTGGGATGAAATCCATCAGTATTTCCAGAATCTCTTGAGTACGAAAGCTAGGCAGTTGCGATCTGAGTTGCGATCCCTAGCGAAAGGTAATCGCACAATTTCGGAGTTCATTCTTCATGTTCGTTCATTCTCTGATTCGCTTTTGTCCATTGGAGATCCGGTTCCGCCTCGGAATCTTCTGGAAGTGACGCTCGAAGCCCTCCCTGAGGAGTTTGATCCTGTTGTGGCTGCGATCAACAGCAAAACTGAGTTTGTATCACTGGATGAGCTTGAATCTGTTCTTCTAGCGCATGAAGCTCGACTCGAAAAGAACAAGAAGAGTGTTCTCCCCGATTCAGTTTCTGTAAACCTCACACAATCTTCCTCTCACGGATCGGGATCTGGAAACTTCACCGATTCCGCCTCTCCAAACGCTTCGTTTCTGAACTCGCAATTTCCAGAGAGTTATTCTCATGTCACTGGTGGTGACTCAGCAAACAAAGGTGGAGGTTTCCGTGGTAATCGTGGTGGCGGCCGCTACGGTGGTGGTCGGTACAGAGGTCGCGGTGGTGGTGGACGGTCCGGTGATCGTTCCAACATCCAATGTCAGATCTGTAAGAAATACGGACATACTGCCAATGTGTGCTACTATCGTAACTCCTATTCTGATCAGTATCATCAGGGACCTCCTCAGCCTCACCACTTCCCTGCTTGGCAACCCCCTGCCATGTATCAGCGACCATCACTGCCTATGTTCTCACAGTCTGCTCGGCCTTCTTCATTCTCTCAGTCGTATACAGCGTCACCCCGGCCACAACAGCCACAAGCATTTCTGACAGGCACTGAGTCTCAGTTTAGCAACGCTTGGTACCCTGATTCGGGTGCTTCTCACCATGTCACTCCAGATTCATCCAACCTAACTGAGACTTCCTCTCTTCCAGGATCTGAGCAGGTCTACTTGGGCAATGGCCAAGGTTTGTCGATTAACAAAGTTGGTTCCATGTGTTTCACTACACCTTTCCAACCCCATACCACATTCACACTACACAATTTACTTCTTGTACCTTCTATCACAAAGAATTTAATTAGTGTCAGTCAATTTGCCAAGGATAATCATGTGTTTTTTGAGTTTCACCCCTCGTTTTGTCTTGTCAAATCACAGGCTTCTTCTGAAGTTCTGCTACGTGGTACAGTTGGTGTAGATGGTCTATACAAATTTGACAATGTCTCTTGTATTGGGGCAAGCTCTCCTACAGCTATGTCATCCTATCCTCCTTGTAATTCTGTCAATACAAATAATGTTGCCACCTGTAATTCTGTTTCTCTATTCAATGTAAACTCCAAATATGATGTATGTACTTCCCCAAATATAGTGCATAATAATAATACTGATGATTCACACTTGTCCCCTACTTTTGCTTCTTACAAATTATGGCATTCTCGCCTAGGTCACCCACACCATGAGGCACTTAGAGCTGCGCTCCGATCATGCAGCCTCACTGTTCCCCACAAAAATCCGATGGATTTTTGCTCTGCCTGTTGTTTGGGCAAGGCACATCGCCTCCCAGCTCCCTCTTCCACTACTATCTACAAGTTTCCCTTTGAACTTGTAGTGTGTGATCTATGGGGTCCTGCCCCAATTCAGTCTTCCTGTGGGTGCACCTATTTTCTTACTTGTGTTGATGCATACAGTCGGTTTACTTGGGTGTTCCCATTGAAACGAAAATCTGACACTCTCTCTTAGTTTATCCAATTTCGTGCTATGGTAGAACTTCAATTTGATACCAAAATCAAGGTTGTTCAAAGTGACTGGGGGGGTGAGTTCCGTCCCTTTTCCAACTATTTGTCTGCTTTAGGTATTGTCCATCGTCTTACATGCCCTCTTACACATCATCAAAATGGTCTTGTGGAACGAAAGCATCGCCACATTGTTGAAATTGGCCTAACACTCTTAGCTCATGCTTCCCTCCCCTTCAAATTCTGGGACCATGCATTCCTCACTGCCACCTATCTTATTAATCGCCTCCCCTCTCCTGTGCTTCAAAATCAGTCCCCATTTACTGTTCTCCTTCATAAGGAACCAGATCTCACGTTTTTAAAGGTTTTTGGGTGTGCCTGCTACCCCTTTATTCGTCCTTACCAGCAGCATAAACTTTCCTATCGGTCCCAAGAATGTGTGTTTCTCGGATATTCCTCCTCTCATAAAGGGTATAAGTGTCTCAATCAGGATGGGAGAATCTTTATCTCCAAAGATGTTATTTTCAATGAACTCCGGTTCCCTTACTTAGAACTGTTTCCCTCCACTATCACTCATAAAACGAGTTCCCCATTGTCCTCTATTCCTTCTATTCCTCCCCTACTTCCCACTTCTCTTTCTCCTCTTGCTCCACCCAGTCTCTCTTCCTCTATTCCACCAACAACCTCACTTCCCTCTTCCTTTCAATCTGTCCAGTCCCCAACTCAGTCCTTGAGTCCACCAGTTCCAGTTTCTCCTCCTTTTCAGCATGGCCAGTCCTCCACTCAGTCCTTGGGCCAGTCCTTAGTCCCCTCACACTCCTCTGTTTCCTCTTCTGCGTCCTCTTCTTCTCCCCCACCTCCACCCCTTCCACTTAACACTCATCCCATGCAAACACGGTCCAAATCTGGTATTGTTATGACTAGACTCCACCCCACACTCCTTCTCACTCACATGGAACCAACCTCTGTTAAGCAAGCCTTGGCTGCTCCCCAATGGGCTGCAGCTATGACAGATGAATATGATGCTCTCCTGCACAATAAAACATGGACCCTGGTACCACTTCCTCCCAACCGAAAACCTATTGGTTGCAAATGGGTGTTTAGAGTTAAAGAAAACCCGGATGGTAGCATCAATAAATATAAGGCACGGCTAGTTGCCAAGGGCTTTCACCAACAGGTTGGTTGTGATTACACAGAGACTTTCTCCCCTGTTGTGAAACCGATCCACGATTAGGGACTGCTTTTATCAATTGCTTTGTCTCTTGCAAATGGCCCATAAGGCGCTTGGATGTCAACAATGCCTTCCTTAATGGCCACCTTCATGAGGAGGTCTACATGCAACAACCTCCTGGCTTCGAAGCGAAGATAAAAGTCTTGTTTGCAGGCTGCAAAAGGCCTTGTATGGCCTAAAACAGCCCCTAGGGCCTGGTTTGAGAGACTCAAGACTCGCCCCTGCTACATAGAGGATTTGTGGCCGCAAGTGTGACCCCTCCCTCTTTACCTTACACAATGCCACCTATTGTATGATGATTTTGGTGTATGTTGATGACATACTTGTTACCGGCAGCTCATTACCTCATATTCAGGGACTTATTGATGATCTACACTCAGAGTTTGCTCTCAAGCAACTAGGCAACTTGGATTATTTTTTGGGAATTGAGGTCACCCACTTGCCTGATAGTTCCCTTCTCCTTTCCCAAACCAAGTACATTCGTGATCTGTTGTCCAAAGCTCACATGGAATCAGCAAAGGGAATCAATACTCCTATGGTTGCAAACCTCAAACTCTCCAAGCTTGGGGCTGATTATGTCCCTGACCCTTCTCTGTTTCGGTCAATTGTTGGAGCACTCCAATATGCCACACTTACTAGACCAGAAATTTCTTATTCAGTGAATAAGGTCTGCCAGTTTTTGTCTCAACCTTTGGAGGATCATTGGAAGGCCGTTAAACGGATCCTACGATATCTTAAGGGTACAATTCACCATGGTCTCCTGATTCAACCAGCTGCCATGCATATTCCTATGCCTTTGACAGGATTTTGTGATGCTGATTGGGCATCCGATCCGGATGACAGGCGTTCCACTTCTGGGGCGTGTGTCTATCTTGGCCCAAATCTAATTTCTGGTGGTCAAAGAAGCAAACTCTTGTTGCTAGATCAAGTCTTGAAGCAGAGTATAGAAGCATGGCAGCCCTATGTGCTTTGAGATTCTTTGGGTTCATCACTACTAACGAGTTAAGGGTTAAGGCTCAAACTCCCAGAATACTATGTGATAACCTTAGCACTGTCTCCCTGGCTCATAATCCTGTGCTGCACTCCCGAACCAAGCACATGGAGCTTGACATTTTCTTTGTTCGTGAAAAGGTGCTAAATCACAGCTTAAGTGTGACACATGTTCCAGCCATTGATTAGTGGGTGATGTACTCACCAAGCCCCTTTCACCGCCAGATTCAAGCACTCTCAGGGACAAACTCGAGTTTTTGACAAGCTCTCACTTACTCAAACACCCTGAGTTTATGCAGGGGAATGTTAGAGACAGTTTTAGTTTGTTTGTTATGATTGGGCTTAAAGCCCACATTAGTTTGTTATGATTGGGCTTAAAGCCCACATCCCTTAGCTCATCCCTTAGCTGATATACAGCTGTCATAGCTTCTGTTATTTCAGTCACTATATAATGTGATAGCTGTATTATATTCTATTAAGAAAATGATTTGAGATTATTATTCGATTCTTCTTCTTCTCTATTCTCTCAACTTCTCTAAAACTAATACTAGTGTATGAAAATAAGGCCAAAACAGCTTATATGGGTTTCAAAAGCGTTTTTTATAAGCTCATCCAAACAGGACCAAAAATCCAAAATGCTTCATAAGCACCTATTGCAGTAGATAAGCCCAAATAAGCTCATCCGAATGGGTCCTTAGGCTATGTTTGGGAGTTTTAAAGGAGATGGAAGGAAGTGGCTCATAATGGATTGGAATGGAAAGGTAAGGAATGGAATGGAAGAGAACATGCCACCCCATTGTTTGGTAGTTTAATAAGTTTAATGAGGAAGAGAGTGGAATATTCAAGTCATTCCTTCCTTGACCCCCCAAATTGGGGGTACAAAAATTTGAGGCTTTGAGTGGCAAGGGAGGGACTCCTTGACCCTCCCTTGCCATCCTATTCCCTCCTTTAAAATAACTACCAAACACAATATTATTAGATTTTGCCATGCCACTCCCTCCCTTGCCATCCTCCCAAACATACCCTTAGTGTTATAAAAAATAGTAAGTTTAGTGTCACCACCCACCACACCTGACTTGCTTAAAAAGGTAAAAACACGATAGGTCTATGCAGGCCATAGACAATTAGCCATCTAAATGGCTGCACAAGACTGCTGTGTTTTACTTTAAGTCTTGTGCAATGATATTAGACTTCCTTAAATATAATTCTTATATATCTATTATCCAAGCTTAAAAAGTGATGGACAGAAATCAAAGGTCCTCATTGACTATCAGATATTACCATATGAGAACCTTACTAATACAGGACAATAGAAAAAAATAAAAAAGAGAACCTTATTGAACCTGAATCATGAAGTCCTTGTATAATATGTTACGAACACCATGAAGAGCAGATGCCACAGCATAAGCATACCTGTATGAATGATACAAAATAACATAAAAAGTCAAGTTGTTATAACTTATAAGGTTAAGAAAGAACAATATGGATTAGAGAAGCAAAAAAAAAAAAAAATTACATTTCAAGCACCCATCCAAAAGCTTTATCAGTTTCAGGATCCTTCTTCATCGCCAGGGAAACATTCATCCAAGTAGGAGCAATCTTCTTAAGGGATTCCTAACAATCTTCCATATAAAATTAAAAAGTGTCCAAAAATCAAAAGAGTATCCATAATTACCACCAAAAACAAATTGGCAGATACCTTGCCGACAATAACAGGTGAATTCCCAATTGGGTCCATATTGGTTATTGGTCCATTCTCCTTAGGGAAGTACTTCCGCAGCACTGTCTCATACTTCTTAGGCTCAATATAAAAGAAAGGGAAAGCAGCTCCGAGCCCATCTCTGGCTAAGTTGGGTATAGGTTTGACAATTATATGATCTGGCTCTGCCATCAATATGTAACTGATATACAGTACAAATGACACACATAAGTCAACCAAAATCCAAAAATGCAAAAAAATAAAATAAAATTGATTCCCAGGTTTGAAAATAGATATTTGAAGTTAAACATCCCATACTCTTCTTTGATATCTGCTTGTTGAAGCCACTGTACAAATGCCCATGGTCTGTTAAGGACTATGTAACCCTGTCATAGAACTGAGATGAGTAAAACTAAACAAGAATAAGTAGTAAACTAGCAATTTAATCCCTCAAAATGCACCTTACTTACAATTTAGTCATTGATTTAAATTATTATACTACCATTTAAAATCCTTAAATTATCCTTAAATCAAGAACTAAAATGCGTACATTTCCATTTTCCAATGACCAAAATACCATTTTACTCCAAGAATAAGTGCAGAATATATAGCATCTGTACAAATTATTCAGAAATGGAAGCACCCATTTGATTTTTTTTTATTTTTTATTTTTATTATTATTTTCTTGAAAATCACAGTCACAGTGATAGAGAAACATAACACAACCCAACCCACAAAACATAATTGTCAAAAAAAAAAAAAAAAAGAGGAAGAGGAATGAAAACCAAAACAAACCTGATCCATTCCAGCAGGTAGAGGTTGGGCAACAAAGGTGGGGATCTCGTTCATGAACTGGTCAGGTTTCCCAGAGTGAAGGATCCGGGTGAATCCACCCATGCCAGATTCAGGAGCATCCTTCAACTTTTTGAACCAGTAGTACATGATCCTGCACTGCCACGTGTTATAGACCGATTCAGAGGCAGTGACAGCGGTGTGGAACAGCCTCTTGGAAGAAGATGATGATGATCTGTGTAATGGCATCTTGATCACAGGATCCACAGAAATTGAAGGACGAGAAGGGCCTGGGAATTCTTGCTTGAGAGGGGCATTGGCTGAAATGATGATGTTGTATGTAATGAGAGCTATTGAGAAGGTTACCAGAATTGTAAAGAACAAATTTCCACACCCCATTTCTCTTGCTTCTTCTCTTCTGCTTCTGGTGACTTTCTCTCTCTGTCTAATTTACCCTTTGTTTCATATGCAGAAGTAGAATAATAGAGTGAGAACTGGCTGAATAGCAGATGAAGAATAGATAGAATAATAATTGAGTTGGATGGACAATGAGGCGGCTCAGTGGTCGTACTACTTCTCTTGAAACTCCAAAGTCGTCTCCCATTTCTTTTTTTATTCAACCAATAAAATTGCTATTTTTGTCTGTCCAACTCATAATTTAGTTTCTCATTTCAGTTAACTTATTATATCTTCTATTTTTATTTTGGTACATTATATCGGATTGGGAACAGGAAAGGATCTGTGGCTCAAAAATACCTTATTTTTTTTACACAAATGTCTTATGTGTATTTTTTTTTTTTTTTTTTACTTTTCATTGTATATATTGCATGTGGTACATGTAAAATAAAAAATAAGGTATTTTTGAGCAACATGATCTTCTCTGATTTTGGCCAATAAGGGAGGATCTCAATCTTATTATGTCTTCTATTTTTTATTTATACTCGTGCTAAATGGGAGAGCTCTCAAATAAAACAGTCTTGTTATATATCTAATTTTTTAAACTCATTTGAAATATTTTTTACATTAATATATAGTGTAAATACGATATATATTTAAAAATTGTATACAAAATATTTTCTTAAATAAAAAGATAGAAAATTTAAAGTTTGTTTGTGCTTTTTTGATGAGAAAAGGATTTTTATAAAAAAATATTTTTTAAATAATTTTAATTATTTAGATAAGATTAATATAAAATAATTAATTTCTTGTTTTTTAAGTTAGAATGAATTATTTTTTTAAAAATAGAAAAATAGAAGACAGAGAGAGAAAATATTTATTTTATTATTTTAAAATTTATTCAATACACTCTTATAATTTAAAAAAAAAAGAAGAAGAAATTTTATTGTAAAGTGTAGATGAATACATCATTATTTTCGTAGGGATCCACTAATTTTAAGCAAAATTAATTTGTGCATTTCTTTTACAAAATTAGTTTATATCATTTTCTCACTTAATCAGGCTCTTTTTTGTTAATATTTGTCTTTGATTAGTTGTTAACGTAATTTTGGATTGAAAGTAGTATTAAAGTAAAGTCATTTTTAAAGCGACAACTATGAGTGTAAATACTCAATTATATATATGAATCAAGTTCAAACTTTATAAGCATGACATTAAAAGTTCATAAATAATTCATATATGTGTGTGCATATTTTTTGTTCATTTTGTATAGATAGTAAAAGTTAAACCACAAAAAAGTTATAATTATAATTTTAAATAAGAAAAAGTATAGATAATAATAATTTATTTGTTATTATTACTAATTAAAAGTTTCTATAGAATGATTATGAATATTTTATGTAATGAATTATGAAAAAAATATTTTTATATTTAGTTTTAGTTTTGTACTCTACTTTGAGGATAAATATATTTACTAAATACTAAATTAATAAGTTTTAATATTTCAAAGAGAGATTTGATAAAAAGAAAAAAATAATCAGGCTATAAATTAGAGCAAAACACAAGTTTTATATTTTTTAAACAAGACAAACTCAAATTTTAAATTTGACTCTTTTAAGTAAATGAGTCAAACCAGAGTTTTTCTTTTTTTTATAAGTCAAGCCTGATCTTTAAGTACTCAGTTTGACTTGACTTGTTTACACCTTAGGTGACGACTTCATGAATAAAAAGAAAAGAACCCAATTTAAATTATGTATATTATTATTAAAATCCGTTTCACATAGTTGCTATCTCTAATTAGGGTAATTTAAAACAAGTTTGAACAACCACAAATATAGCTGTGAAAATGGTGTCCGTCTCAACATGACCAAGCGTCAACTCGCTAAAATGCGGGCGGGGTGAGTTACTTTTAAAAAATGGGTTGGAAGAGTTTAACCCACCCCACTTTAAGGTGGGTTGGCGGGTTAGCGGGTTAGCCCGTAAAAATAAAATGAGAAAAAATAGATGAGTTGATGGGTAAACTAGTTTAACCCGCTTAAAAAAAAAAAAAAAATAAATATAAAAAATCAATAAATACTATAAAAAATAATAAATAATAATGGTAAAAAATTTCAAACCACATATTTAAAATATAATTTTTAAAATAGTCTAATTAAATATTCAAACATAAATTATATAATATCAAAGAATTTTTTATTTATAGTATTACTTATTATTATTTAAAAAAAAAAAAAACCCGCATGGCGAACTGCACCGCGCTTAACCCATGCAGGTATGCGCGAGACGGAGTTATGCGGAGTTGGAAAAAATATATGGTTGAATTCTTGAACCCAACCCGCAAAAAAAGCAATGGGTTGACGGGTTGAAATTATGGGTTGAACCGTTTTTTGGCTTCTAACCACAAATGGTGGGTTGAAGTGATAAACAATCTTAACCTCTTGGGACAAGGACTAGAATGAGGTGATAAGCAACTTCGATCCTCTAGGATGAGAACACAAGTTTAAATCTTAGAGAAGCAACCTCGTAGACTCACCAGAAAAAAATTAAACAATTTAAATATTTAAATAAATACTAAATTAGGAGCAAATAACATTTTTTGGGATTAGAATACTACTTTATTCTTTTGTTAATATAAAAATGTAATTTGGATTTTTTATAAAAATGATTTTTTTAAAATACTTTTGTTATATTATGTTTGGATAAGTTGTTTTGAAGAAAAGCTAAAGCATAAACAACAATTTGTTCATTTTTTTAATCTATAGTTTTTTCTTCTAAGAAAAAGACATTTTTTTACATTAAAAACTGTAAAAACATTAAAAAAAAGCCTTTTTAAATTTTACATTCAAACCTAAAAACAACTTTTACCTTTTTTTAAAAAGTCTCTTAAAAAATCATATAAAAAAGATATTTTAAAAAAAAAACTAATCTTGATGAGCCCTAACTATTTAAGAAAATAAAAGGGAAAAAAATTTGTGTACACATAACGACAACAATATGCAAACCTTTTTTTATATAAGATTTTGTTTACAAGTGCCTTATATAGAATAAGAGACTTTATTATTATCATCACCTTTGTTTTTTTTTAAACAAGTGACTTAGTTAGCTTAAGTCACTTAATCTCTTTTTTGGTTTATATTTTATCCACCATAAATACGCGTTAAAAAAAGGGAATCCTAGAGTTTGCCTAGACTCCGGTACAACCTTTTTTTGAAGGTGGTAATCGTTTTAGAATTCATTCTCAGCCACACAAATTGTAGTTGATAGTGACAAAAAGTTGGCAAGCAATGTGGCTTATCATATCATATAAAAAGCACATGCAAAGAAAGGTTGCAGGTTCTGGAGAGAGAAAAGGCAATTGCAAGTAACGGTTTTTGAATTTTAAGAATTTGCAAATTAGTCCCTGCAAAAACTTTGAATTTTGTTTGTTTGTGTGCGATAGAACGAGAGAGGGAGTAATTGAGTTAATTTAATGTGTAATAAGGTAATTTTAATGGATGACGATTCTTTCATGTTACCCGTTAATATGAGAGGGTCACATTAGATGAGAAAAGGACACAAATTTTATTATAGTATGACTCACTATTTTTATTTCGTGTTTATATTTTTTAATAGGTTAAATTGATTTTAACTTACAAAAATTTAGACTTAAAAAAAGGTTTGATAAAATATAGATTAAACCAATCTAATTCAAATCAATTTAAATCGAATTAGATTGTTTTGATTATCACAATGTAACTTGTTCAATCGAATATAAACTGATATATATAAAATGAAGAGGGATAAGCTTACACCAGTGTAAGTTTTTTTTCTCTTACACTTATTTTTAACCGTTAGTTTCACTTTTATCTAATGGTTAAGATTATTTCATTAAATGTAACCATTAGATGAAAGTGAAAATAACGATTAAAAATGAGTGTAAGAAAAAAAAGACTTACACTGATGTAAACTAATCCCCCCTCATATAAAATTATTTATATTGTGGTCAACTACACATAACATTATAGTCAACTACACATAAATCTCTATTATCTTATTTAAATGATTGTAATGTATCACAAGTCAGTGTGGTCAACTACACTTCCATCCTCCCTCAAATCATTTCAGCTTTCTTGCGACCAATTGATATAAATACCGTAATAAACTATACTTGGTTAGTACCTAAATCAATTCTAACGCTCCAACTAATTACTTCACCAAAATGGATTATATTGTTTTAATGGGGCCATTATTTTAAACTCAAGTTAAAATGTCATGCATATTTTTTTATTTTAAATTAATAAAAGAAGTAAAATAATTATTATAATTACGTTCATAGTATAATTAAAAAATAAAGAAATAAAATAAAAAAGGACAATATAGATAAATTACATGCCTACAAAAAAAAATTATACAAACATATACGAGATTTTTAAATAATTAAAATAATAACTAATATTACTAATATTATACTAGTAGACACTCATCTAGAACATTGGACCCTTACTTAAGTATGAATTATACTATTAAATACTAATAAAAAATATTAAGCCATTACTTAAGTATAGATTATACTATTAGACATTAATCGTGAACATTAGACCCTTACTTAAGCAAAGATTATACTATTAGACACTAATCTTGAACATTAGGCCATTGCTTAAACATGAATTATACTATTAAATACTAATCATGAACATTAAGCCCTTACTTAAATATGAATTGTACTATTAGACACTAATTATGAACATTAGGCCATTAGCTTAAGATAAGATTATACTATTATACACTAAAAATAATCATTGGACGGTCTTACTTAAGTTAAGATTATATTATTAGACACTAATCTCGAACATTGGGTCATTGCTTAAACATGAATTATACCATTAGACACAAATAATGAGCATTGGACTCTTGCTTAAACTAATATTATACTATTAGGTACTAATCACGAAAATTGGATCCTTACTTAAGTTAAGATTATATTATTAGACATTAATCATTAACATTGAGCCTTACTTAAACATGAATTACACTATTAGACACTAATCATTAATATTGAGTCTTTGCTTAAGCTAATATTATATTATTAGACACTAATTATGAATAGTAAACATCTTGAGCTAATTTTATACTATTAGACATTAATTATGAATAGTAGGCCCTTGCTTAAGTAATGGTTATAATATTAGACACTAATCAAGAATATTGAGTTATTCCTCTAAAAGTAACTTTTCGTGACTTTGATGTAACTTTTTTTGATTAGAGAATAACAAAATTCAAAAATTGCATAACTTCATGCCATCCTTCTATACCCTTTCACCCTAATCTTGTAACATTTTTATGAATTGGGATAACTTTTTTCGTAAAAAGTAATTTTTTATAATTTTGACGTATAAGCTCTAAAATCTTTTTGTAGTAATATTTTTTATTTTAATTTTGAAGCTAACAAATTATGTTAAAAATCTTTCAAATATGCATCGATCAGTGTGATTTAGTAGCAGAAATGTAAAACATATAGGCTTTTAGTTGAAAGTGTTTATAGTAGGGAAAATTTTAACCAAATACAAATGCTTCAAATTCTATACAATGCAGTTTTTGGTGTAGTAGGATTGTTGCAGATAGAAAAAGAGAAGTTGTACTTGTTCGAATAAATTTATTTTGCTTTTATAAAAGTTTTGTAATCAAAAGTAATTTTAACTTTGTTTGAATGCTATCAAATATAAAATTAAATTTATTGGTAATTAAAATTAAAATAATTATAAAATTATTTTAATAAACTATTAAATATCACTTGTCATCCTCACCTGATCACAATATTAAAAATATATATATATCACTTGTACTAAATTAAATTGGTAATGTTCTCATATATGGAAGTTCTTTTTTTTTCTTCGAAAAATCATTAATTCTAATTTATTCTCAGTCACTTTCATTAGATCCAATTTGCACAGTTCCCGTAAAAAAAAAAGATCTGATTTCAACAGCAAGAACGAATTCTAAAAATTTTAAATTAAACTATAATTACCGTTAGAATTAATTTAGCAGGTTGAAAATCTAAATCAGCCATGCACTGAATAAAATGTGTTAACTGCTATTAATTCTCCTAAATCAGACATGCACTGAATTAATTCTCCTAAAGAATTGAAATGTGTTAAGTGTTAATTGCTATTCCACGCATTTGTGATGATCAGCGTATGTCAGACACATGTTACACATCAATTTCCAGAAAAAATGGACATTTGACATAAATACTGCAAGTCTGCAACACAACAAAATTTAAAATACTATAAAGTGTTAAAATTTGAAGTATGAATATCCAACAATGTGTTCAATATGTGTCCAAGAGGTACACGGCTCCTCTCATAAAGCTCTGTGGAGATTTTGTGCCCATTTTTCTGGGCAAAATGGTGCCTAGGGTGAATCGGTTATATTAGCCCTCTTCCTCCACAAACCAACACCCCCCCCCCCCCTTTGCCCTTTTCCTTTGTACCCAAAAAAGAATAAAATTATGTGGAAATCTAATGAATTACAAGAACGCACTTGTTATTTGCATATTTAAATTTTACATTATTTTTACACTAGTTAATAATAATTTAATTATTGATTAATAAAGTGTATAAATTAGTTAACGAGTTATAAGCTTTTGATAAAAGGTTAACAGTTTTTTAAATATAAGTTATTAGTTCATTAATTAATTTATATACCTTATTAATCAATAATTACGAGATCATTAAACAATGATAAAATAATGTACACATTTTAATTTGCGAAAATATTTTTCATAGAAGAATGGCAAGTTCACTGCACTATTTCTTCACTGCCTTCTGTCGTGTATGATTTTATTTGTTTCATTTTTGTTTTAAAAAATATATATTTACAAGCTTTGATGATCTTCGATAGGATTATTCACATTATATGAATTAAGAAAAAAAATCATGAAATGAAAAATGTTTTGAAATGGATTCACATGGTACTTGAAATAGGCACGTTGAGGTAGTTTTTTCCTTACGCAGCGACAGCAGAGCATATGAGACAAGGGATAGGTATCTATAAAGGGACTCCAACGTTCAAGTCAGACTGTATACTAGTAGAGTATTACACAATGAATAATTTACTGATCCTTGTTTAAGGTTACTTAACCTGATATTTATAAAGCATGTATAGAATCGTAATGTAATCTGTATTGAACGCAGATATTTAGGATTAGTATCCTCGTAAAGATTATCATCTCATTATTGTTAAGGTAAATCCCTATCATCTCTTTGCACAAATCTAATAGTCTTGATATTATGACCAGTGCTATTTGACGTGCATGACTCCGAGATCCGGACTGCCACCAAGGCTTCGAGCAGGGTTATTCAAGGCGGAGCCCAGTTGTATGCGTATCGAGTTGATCTGCTAGACTAGATCTTGTATCACGTTCCAAAACAGTTGCCCCCAGCTTGGCGCTTGGATGGGGTAGTTGAGTGTCAAGATATAAGTTTCATACGGATCACAAGGCATGCGATGAAAAAAGGAGTCCCAATGTTGACATTAGATCTTGGATGTTTTACACAGAAGGCCAAGGTTCGCGAAGCATTGTATACCTTCGAGGTTGACGTGTAAGGTCGAGGTCTAATATTGCTTTGCTTACCTTGCTACTCCGTCATCTGAGGCGCATCAAGTCGCCCTCACATAGTTTATGAGGTCTCCTGATTACTCTTCACGCAATCTCTGATTTTGCAGGTGACAATAGTCTGAGATTTTATGGGGAATCCCTACTTTGACTTTATTAGGAATTAAAGATCTTTTTAAGAGGATATCAGTTTCGTACTGTTTCTCAACTGCCCGCTGCTCCCGTGACCAATCAGAATTCGAGAGCGTTAAACATAGCTTTCATCATGCGATCAATTCACCTTTCACAGGGCCAATCAGAGTGCTTCATTCTCTCTATAAACAGGGAATGTTTGCATTGAGGTTGACATTCTCTTCGTTGTATTCCTTTATTCCTTTAGCTCTGTGATTCTATTTGAGAATGATCCTCTTTCATAGAGCAGTTTCCATTTTATTTTCTACACATATATGGAGGGTTTTGTCCCTTGAAAAGATCATCTTGTTGTTCTTCCCAAAATCTCAGAAAATGTTTGCTTTTCTGCAACTAACTCCTCTGGTGGGAGCCTTTCTTTCTCGACGTAACGTCTAAGTTACCATGCATCTGGAAGGCAGAAGTCTTTCTCTCTCGGCGTACTTGGGAGTGTTTAATCTACTCGCTCTTGCTGGGGAGGAGTAGGGCTTTTGCCGTGGTGCATGGAGACACTCGGAGGCACTCTGTTCTTGTATTTCTTCTTTCCTGAGTGATTTGGAGGCACTAGGATGGCCTTTTTTGGAAGGTCCTCTAAGGGCGGTTATGCTAGAGGGTGGCTCCTTTGGAAGGGAAAATCCTCTTGGAGCAACCCGAGGCCGCTCAAAGGCAGATGCCGACCCTTATTATCATTGTGGAGGAGGCAGGGAAGAAGAATTGGTAGTGACTTCGAAGTTCGGAAGCAGTGTTCTATTCTAGTTTGCCAAAGTTCTTCAAAGTCTGTTCAACAGGGAGGATTTTATACATTAATAAACCCTCATTTTTATTCATTTACACTCTCTATGTACTTAATTGATTAAGCTTGGTTATATTTTATAAGTTTGGACTCAAATTGGGTTTAATTGATTTTTTTAGCATTATTGAGATCTTACACTATTTTTGTATTTCGGTCATATCTTGAGTTATATATGTCTAAATATTATGTATCTTACCTTGTAGGAAAGATAAGAGAGAGCTCTACAACTTTCATGAGAGCTCCAGAGAAAAATCGGACATCTAGTGGAGCTAATTGAGCTTGGAAGTCAGAACACAGGTTTTGTGATTGGAACCTGAACAGTGTGCAGTAATCAGACCATAACTCAAGTTATAGGAACTGCCTTGGGTTGAAACTTTGGCATTTGAAAGTTAAGACCCAAATTTACAACTTTCATGAGAATACAAGAGGAAATTTGGATGACTTGGAGGTCATATTTGGCTTACAAGTCAGAACAGAGGAGTTGTAGTTGGACCTGAACAGTGTGCAGTAGGAATTGAAATGGGTTGACATTTTAGCATCTGAAAGTTAAGATTCATATCTACAACTTTTATGAAGACCACTTGACAAGAATTTGATGCATACCATGAGTTCAGCATTGAACGATTTCAGAGACAAGAATCTCTATAAATTTTCACTCATCAAACTACTATTTGGCATTTTCCACTCATTCACCCACTCATCCACTCACTCATTAATCAGTCCATTGTCATTTTGTATCCCTCATCCCCTATAAAAAGGATCATTGGCTGATCATTTGGAGAATCTTGATTTTAGAGATCAAGATCATGCTATTGTGTTATTTGTTATCTTGTTGTAGTTTCCTGTTGTTCTAAATTGAAGTTATGCTTTTCTTCTTCTTCTCTCTTTCTTTCTTCTTGTCTATGAGTAACTAATTTTCATTTTACTTTAGTGAAATGGTGAAACTTTTGGTAATAAATTAAGGTTAGATTAATTTCTTTCTTGTACTTAAATGATATATTATCAATTGGTCATTATATGTGTTGTATTTTATTTCTAATCAATTTAAAAACTCTTTTTATAAAGTGGAGATCTTGGTTCATTGTAGACAAGAGGTTGGCACAATGAATGCTTGAACCCATTTATAAGTGGTGGTGTTAATAAATAATTAAAAGAACCATAATATAATTATGTATATAATTTTAAATGAACTTTGAATGTTGTATTTTTCGATTAGAACATCTATTATGCGTGGATTCTAATTGAGTTATAAAAAGAATTAATCTTGTCTTTAATTTACTTACCAAGAATGGATCTCTTAATCTAAGTAAATCCTTTTTATTTGTGACCAAGTTTTATCACCTTTATTATTATGACAAAATCTTTCCCTTACCTCAAAGAATTTTTCTTCATCAATTTCCTGTGGATCGAACTCGAACTCCCGAGAAATTATTACTTGAAACAACATGCATTTGAATTTGCAACTTAAAATTTGCATCAAGTTTTTGGCGCCGTTGCCAGGGACTTAATTTGAAGAATAAATTTATTTTGTATATATTTTGTGTATATATATTTATTTATTTATTTATCTCTATGGATCTTGTATATATATATATTTACTCTTTAATTTTTTTTGTTTTGTACATACTAACATACTAATTTAGTGAGAGAAACCTTCCCTTCTCTCTCTGTAATCTTTAATCATTAATTAAATAATCTCATTCTTTTCTCTCTCACAAAAAAAAAAAAAAAATGCTAGTTGGTTCTCTAGTTTTTACTGTATGTTTTAATAATATCTCAATCTTGACTCTTCTCTTCTTCCTCCTTCGCCGACTCTGGTGAGGCTCCGCCTCTCTCCAATTTTCATATTTTAAATTTACTTTTTACACTTTATTTTCTATATTTTACTTTTTGTATTTTACTTTCTGTACTTTATTTTCTGTACTTTACTTTCTGCACTTTAAATCTAACTTTCTAACTTTCTAACTTACTAACCTAATTATTAACTTTCTAACTATCTAACTTTTTACTTTATCAGCTATCTAACTTACTACTTGTTAATATTTATTTGGTAGCTGATTTATACCATATCCTTGTTAATATTTAACAGCAGATTTATACCGCCTACTTGTATATTTTCTTTTCTATTTTAAGTTACTTGTTTATGCTTAATTAGTATCGTGATTTAAATTCTGGTCGTTTAGTTAAAATTAATCCTGGTACTTTATATATTGATTTGATTGAATCACAATCACACACATTAAACACAATGATTGAAAATGAAAGTATGCATGATGAACACGAAAATCAACTGTTGCGAATCATACGTGAATATTTGTAACCATCTCGAAATTCTAGTCTATCATGTTTTATCTTTCCACTCAATGCTAACAATTTTAGATTTAAGTCGTGTATGATTTCTTTACTTCCTAATTTTCATGATTTAGAATCTGAAAACTCATATTTACATCTAAAAGAATTTGATGAAGTATGTACCGCTTTTAATGACCAAACTTGCACTGAAGAGATTGTTAAGCTTAAATTGTTTCCTTTTTCTTTGAAAGATAAAGTAAAAACTTGGCTTAACGTTTTGAAACTAAGATCAATTGGCACATGGCAAGAAATGTAAGGTGAGTTTTTTTTAAAAAAAATTTTAACATATAAAACTAATGCTTTGAAAAGACAAATCTAAAATTTTTTCCAAAATTTAAATGAAGCATATTTTTAAAGTTGGGAACGATTTAAAGATTTGTTAAATTCTTGCCCACATCATGGCAAGAAATGTACCTCTCAAAGGCCTCCATAAACATAATATTTGTCGAGTTTCCTTGATCAACGAAAATACGTCAGACCTAGGTGTTTGATATTATCCCAGAGATAACTAGCAGGTCGTCATGATCCAGGATAATATCGTCATAGTCATTGTTCGAAAAGAAGACAAGAGGTTCATCCCTGTCTTCGGTACAAGGTTTGCGCGCAGAGCCAGAGAACCTTAATACCGTCATCTGTAAGGGAATTATTGGATAAGCCACCACTTGCAAATCCTCTGGAGATGGTACTCACTAACTGGTTTTTCCTGTTGGCTCCACTTTGAATATCTTGGTTCCAATCCTACCAGGTTTTGGTATCATGGCGGGGTGGAGTCTGGGATTTTTTAGTGGGGCTTCTAGCTTTACTCCTTTGAAGGGGAGTTAGACTTCACATTGGACTGCGGCTACATCTCCTCTCCCTCTGTTTTTCGTAATTTTTATTATTACGGATACCACTGATATACTTCTGTAGCCGTCCCTCTTGGATTAGGGATTCGATGACATTGCGGAGCTGATAGCATTCTTCTATTTCATGAAACTCGGTCTAAAGCACCTCTTTGAGAATCTTTTCTCTTGGGGTGTTAAAAGGAGTGTAGTCAGAATATTTAGGCCAGTACGCCTCAGCCTTGGAGGAACTTCTAGGCTGGTTGGAGTTCCGATTATTCTTTTGGTGAGAGGGCTCACCTTTTTCCAGACTCTCTTTAGCCATTGTGATTTCCTCTAGGTCGATATACTTCTTGGAGTGGTGGTGGAACTCATCCAAAGTCACTGGCTTCTTTTTTGCCAAAGACTGGAAGAAGTATGAATCGGTTTAGAGGCCGTCCCGGGCATAATGTAGAGCAATCCTATCATCCGGGCTTTCTATATGAGCACAAGCGTCACTGAATCTCTTGAGGTATTCACGAATGAGCTCATTTCTCCCTTGGCGAATTTCAGAAAGAGAGTCAACCGACTTGGGTTGCTCCCGGACAGTGGTGTAGTGTAGTAGGAAGCGTTATGTGAGTTCATCCCATCCGGTGATGGATTTCGCTCGCAAGGTGACAAACCAACGGAGGGCACCATTATTTAGAGAGAGGGGTAAGATACGACATAGCAACTCTGGGGATCCCCCGAGGAACTGCATAGACTGGGTGTAGGCGTCCAAGTGTTCATGCGGATCCGTTGTCCCGTCATAGGGTTCCGTGTTGGAAAAAAACTTAAAGTTTCGTGGGTGATGCACACTTTTTAGTTGTTGCATTTACAAACCCAAGTGCAGGTTGTCTCAAGTAATAAATTCTCGGTGAGTCCGAGGTCGATCCACAGGGAATTGATGAAGATTAATTATGGTGAGGTAAATATTTTGTTGCTACAGTAAAAATTATTTACTTGGGTAAAAATGATCCACTCTTGGTAAATAAAGTAAAAGTAAGATTAATTCCTTTTATAACTCAATTAGAATCCTCGCAACATGGAGGTTCCAATCGGAAAATATAACGTTAAAAGTCCATTAAAATAATACACGTAATTATATTATGTTTCCTAAAAATATTACCATCACTTATAAATGGGTTAAAGCATTCATTGTGCCAATATTTTGTCTACAACAAATCAAGAACTCCTCTTTACAAAGATGATTTCTAAATTATAAGAAACAAATTATAATACGTATAATGGTTACTAGAAAATATAAATTATTTAAGCACAAGAGAAGAATAAATCTAACCTTACTTTATTACCAAGAGCTTCACCCTTTCACCCAAGTAAAATGAAACTTAGTTACTCATAGATAAGAAGAAAGAAAGAAAGAAAGAAGAAGAAGAAGAAGAACATGACTTTCATTTAGAACAAAGAAAAATTACTACAAGAAAACCTAGTAACAAAATGATATCATTTTGGTAACTAACACCTAATACCTTCAATGATCTGCCAAGGCCCCCTTTTATAGAGGATTAGAGATACAAAATGTCAAGGGGGTTGAGTCATTAGTGGTTGAATGATTGGAAAATGAGTGGAAAATGCCAAATGACATTAAATGAGTGGGAAATTATGGAGATTCCTTGTTTCCGAAATCATGCAGCTCTGAAATCATTGCATTCGTCATTTTTGAACCAAGTGGTCTTCATGAAAGTTGTAGGCCTGGATCTTAGATTTCAAATGGCTTTGGTTTGGGTCCAATATCATTTCTACAACTCCAGATACGTTCAAATTACTACATACTATCCAGGCCCAGTCACAGCTCCTCTGTTCTGACTTCCAAACCCAATATCACCTTCAAGGAATCCGATTCTGGAAAAGTGTTCAACATGAAAGTTGTAGATATGGGTCTTAACTAGTCAGCATCCAAATTTCAGTCCATTTTACAACATCTAGCCCAAAATCTGTGATGAACAGTATACGTAGGTCAAGCTGTCAGGAACAGTACTCTAGTTCTTGCTTCAACCCTAATTTGAGTTATTTACTCGTATGATTGGGCCTTTGAGGTCTTCATGAAAGTTATAGAACTCTCTCTTATCTTTCAAATGCCACTAGAATTAGCTCCAAAGACCACCTACAGCCCAAGATATGACCCAAATACAGAAACAGTGTAAGATATGAATCATGCTGAAAAATTCAATTAAATTCAATTTGAGTCCAAACTTACAAAATATAATAAAACTCAATTAATTAAGTACATAAAGAGTGTAAATGACTAAGAATGAAAGCTTAGTAATGTATCAAATATGTGATCATCAAATTCTCCCACACTTAGCTTTTTGCACTCCTGAGCAAAACACACAAGATCACTCAAAAAAAACGAAACAGACTCAAAAGCTAAACACTCTAAAAGACTCAATTTCTAATAATATTTAAAAATGAAGAGCAATCATTCAAGTAATCAAAACATTCATGAGGTAACATATCTTCACTTCTCAAATCAACAAGCAATGTTATTTGAATTGAAAAACATGAGTCAAGAATGATAGATTTTCACAAGATTCACTCTCAATCCCTCAAGTGTTTAAAAGGTAGGTATTTCACTCAATTCAACCCATGAAAATTGCACTACCATAAGCTTGCTTATCTTCTACTTCTCCACTACTCAGAACACATGCACATACAAATCATGAGGACTTTATTCAAGGTTGTAATGGGGTCAAGGTAAAGGAGGAGGTAATATAGATATGACAAATTAAACACCAGAGAATAAAAGAACATGAGAGCTGAGTTCAATTAACAAGCATGAAAATTCATCCCAACTCCACCTAATACAAATTCTCTTTACATATTCTTTTCCTTTCCTTTAATACCTTGTTGACCCTCTTCTTTTTTTTTTTTTTACATTTCTTTTTTTTTATTTTTTTTTATTTTTTACAAAAAGAACATTATATATACATTTTTTTTAACCATTCTGCACACACACCCCCACACTTGTTCAAGAACTCATCAAATGACAAAATTACTATTCTCTTATTCCCTAAGGTCAAGTAAGAACATGGTTTTTCATTTAAAGCACATAATGAGTTCGAAACAAAGAATAGTCAAATAAGCTTAAAGGGGTTAAGTAAAGGAAAAAATATACAAGGTTGACTATTTGGCTAAAGTAGCTATTTCAAGAAAAATGCCTCAATCATATTCATGTATGCATATGAAAATGTAGTCTCAAAAAGAATTAAAGCAAGTTCTAGAGCAACAATTCCATGAGTGAAATTCACACAAGAAAGAAAAGAATAGTACAAACGTTCAATCCATTCATCAATAGTCTCAAAATCTCACAAGACATAATTCCATCATTCTCAGTCCACCAATTCAACATCCATAACCAAGCATGTGAATTTTAAGAAAGAAGACAATTTACTCAATCATGCAAATTTTCCTGAATTTGAATTGCTACTTCCACATAAATTAGTTACTACCCTAATTAAGATACGTCTCAAGAGTAAAATTTACTCCTTACTCTGCCATCCTTAATTGATTTACTAGTTACTGACAAATATATAAACACAACAAACATATTAATACACACACTTCCTAAAAATTTTTTTTTTGGTTTTTTTTTTACACAACTCTACACACGACAAACATAAACACACTTACTTTTTTTTATACATTTTTTTTTACACAATTACTCACACAACTATCCTTCCCCCCAACTAGATCACAACATTGTCCTCAATGTTAAAAAATAGAAAGGAAAAAGATAGAAGATAGTACCTGTTACCACAATTACTAAAAAGAGCAACCTTACACAAATATAAAAAAAATACGATAAATAAAACTAAAGATAAAGGATAGTTATAGATGAAGTGACAGATCACACTCTTGTTCCTTGCTGCCTCCTTTGCTGTTGCCTCCCTTGCTGCTGCCTCCTTTGCTGTTGCCTCTTGACCAATCTATCTGAGCTATTACTGGATCAGGTTCATAAACAAAAACTTCTAATTTATCAATCAACTCATCAACAGTGGAAGCAAAAATAAGGAGTCGTCTTGCCGAAAGTGTGATGAATTTCTGTTCCACAGCATGGTCAAGAAAATATAACAAAAGATTAAAGAAATTATTAACATTCAGCAAACCTATGGGTTTATGGTGGATGTTCAGTTGGGCCCAAGAGACAATTTGAAAAATTTCTTCAAAAGTACCAAAACCACCTGGTAAGGCTATGAATGCATCAGAATTTGCAAGCATTGTCCTCATTCGTTCATCCATAGATGATACTTGAAGCTCCTCCCCAGTTGTTTTTCCAGTGATATTTTGTTGAGCTAAAGGTCTAGGAATGATACCTAAAACCTGATTGCCTTTTAAATGAGCAGCAAGTGATACAACCTTCATTAACCCAATGCTGCCTCGCCCATATACTAAATGAATTTTTCTTGCAGCAAGTGTTCGACCAAGAGTGATTGTTGCGTCTACATACTCTAAACCCTTCCCATAAGTTGACCCACAAAATACACAGATATTGGTAAGTCTACGAACAGAAGAAGAAACTCCCTCCATTTTACACTTACACTTCCTTTGAATGATTTTGAGTTGAAGGAAAGTAAAGAAAATGTATTGTTTAAATAGGGAAGAGAGTAGAAAAAGTAATGATAGTACCTATATGGGTAGGTTGGCTGTTGTCAGAAAAGTTTGAAATTAAGAAACAAATTTTTTTTTTTGTTTTTTTGTTTTTTGTTTTTTTGTTTTTTTTTTTACTTCAAGAAAACCATCAGGGTAAAGAAGTCTAGAAACCCCCGAAGGATCCCATCCAAAAGATCGTCTGTCCAAAACCAAAATTCAACAAAATCATACAAAGATAAAATAATAATAACAAATGATTACATACCTTTATGTACAGGTTTCATGACAGATCTTTATACTGTGCGTCATGAGTGCAGTAATACCAAGACGGCTCAGCCAATCTGGGTATTCTTCTCCCTCCCGCTTGTTTGAAGAAAAGAGAATAAAGAAACCATCGTGGGTTTCCATCCTGGGTCTAGAACCTGGAGAGCTCACACTTAGGTTCGTAACATCAACAAAGATGCTAAAATCTGAAACCCGCAATGTCCAAGATCCAGAATGCTCCATCCCAGGGCGCTGAGAGCCCCTTCTAATAAAAGAGAGGATCAAGCTCAGATGCCTCATACGCTTTGGCAGCCGCGGGTTACTTCTCACTAATAACCACAGTGGGACGCTTCTATCTGTCCATCAACTCCACAGTGCCTAGATGGTGAACATTGGGTTGTGGAGTGCGGCTCTCTACAGAGCATGGCAGACGAACCTTATTTATCGACTGGCGTGCGAAGGTCCACCCGAGTCAATGACGGGTCTGCCACTCCACTGGCAGGGGCTCCTAATCTAATTAAAGACCAAGTACAACCGAAGTTTCACCCTCTTTTTTTTTTCTTTTTTTTTCTTCTTTGGAAAATGTACAACATAATATATACATGTTGTTGTGATTGTGGCTCACATCTTCCTCTGGTTTCACGTCCAGAAACGGCTTAAACGCCTTCTATAAGTCGGGGATAAGCTTCCCATCCAATTTTCTTTTAAATTGGCAAACAGGGTCTTTTGAGTTAGATTCCCAAGACTATAACGCTCTTGTTCATCCTTGAAGAGATTCCACAAACTAAGAAGTTCACGCTGCACAACTCCACAAGAATGCGTCTCAAGAGTCAATAAGATATTATCTAATGACTCCTTACTCAGTCCATTCTTAATGAAGAATATTTTATCTTCTCTATTTACAGAAACCATCCCCAAAGAGTGACATCGCGTGTTGCAATTCCATCGTGCACACTTGTAACAAACTTTCATTCTTTTTGCTCTTCTCCTTTTTGAAAATGAACTTTTACCGAGACCAAGCATGTATGGGACAAATGAATCAAGATTCACCACCTAAACGAACCTTTGCTTCGATTATCCAAATGTATATCTTCTCGGGATACTCTTATACATTAACAATCTCGCCTTTTCACACCTAGCTTCATAGACTTTTGTTAGAGCATTTAGAGGGAGAGAAGGAAAATGTTTTCTTAGATTTGAGAGAATGACATCCATTTTGAAAAGAGAAGAAATCAGTTATTATGGGAAACTGAAAAACAAACCGACTTGAGAGTCACGGAGTACCGTTATCCGCCATTTAACCGAGAACACAAAGAACTGCAAAAAGAAAGAAACAACATTAAAATAAATTCTACTCATAACAAGGATTAGAAAGAGAAATGGATTCTACCTCAACAACTTGATGTTCCAGAAATGGTTTGAGTCTTTGTCCATTAACCTTAAATATAATACCATTCCTAGGATTCTCAATGTCTATGGCCCCATAAGAATACATATGTTTGACAATATAAGGACCAATCCACCTAGATCTCAATTTTCCAGGGAATAGGTGAAGACGAGAATTATAAAGCAAAACTTTTTGACCAATTTCAAAAGTTTTTCTCAAAATTGATTTGTCATGAAAAGCTTTTGTTCTAGCTTTATAAATCTTTGAGTTTTCATATGCATCATTTCTTAATTCCTCAAGTTCATTCAATTGCAATTTGCGTAACTTGGAAGCATCATCAAGACTTAAGTTGAAAGCTTTAATGACCCAAAATGCTTTATGCTCCAATTCTACAGGCAAATGACAAGGTTTTCCATAAACTAACCGATAAGGAGACATGCCCAAAGATGTTTTAAAAGCAGTACGGTAAGCCCAAAGTGCATCGTTTAGTCTTAAAGACCAATCTTTACGATTTGGGTTAACCATTTTTTTCAAAATTTGTTTAATCTCCCTATTTGCTAATTCAACTTGTCCACTTGTCTGAGGATGATAAGGGGTTGCAATTTTGTGGGTAATGCAATATTTCTTCATTAAAGATTTAAATGGTTTATTGCAAAAATATTTTCCCCCATCACTGATGATAGCTCGAGGAATTCCAAATCGACTCAAAATATTTTCTTTTAAAAATTTTAGAACAGTTTTATGATCATTGTGTCGACATGGAATTGCCTCAATCCATTTTGAGACATAATCAACTGCAACCAAAATGTACACAAATCCAAAAGATGATGGAAATGGACCCATGAAATCAATTCCCCAACAATCAAAAATTTCAATGACAAGGATAGGATTCAAAGGCATCATATTTCTTTTAGAAATGGACCCTAATTTTTGACAACTTTCACAACTTTTGCAAAAAGTATAACTGTTCTTGAATAAAGTGGGCCAATAAAATCCACACTGCAAGATTTTCGCAGCTGTTTTCTTTGAAGAAAAATGACATCCACATGCTTCTGAATGACAAAATTTAATGACACTACTTACCTCATTGTCGGGTACACATCTCCAAAAGATTTGATCAGGATAATATTTGAACAAATATGGGTCATTCCAAAAGAAATTTTTCACCTCAATTAAAAATTTTTTTCTATCTTGGTGTGTCCACTGAGGCGGCATCTTACCTGTTACAAGAAAATTGACAATGTTAGCAAACCAAGGTATAGAATTGACAGAAAATAAAAATTCATCAGGAAAAGAATCATTGATAGGTGTGCTATCAAAAGATGAGCCTGTTGTCAGCCTTGACAAATGATCTGCAACAACATTTTCGGCTCCTTTCTTGTTTTTTATTGTGATGTTAAATTCTTGAAGCAACAAGATCCACCGTATCAACCTAGGTTTGGCATCCTGTTTAGACATTAAATATCTAACAAAGAAAGATGATCAAGTGAAAACAACAAAGGGATGAACTAATTAAATAAGCTCAAAATTTATCCAATGCAAAAATTACAGCAAGTAGTTCTTTTTCAGTAGTGGTGTAATTCATTTGTGCACTATTCAAAGTTCGACTTGCGTAATAAATTACATGAGGCTTACCTTCCTTTCTTTGGCCTAAAACAACGCCAACAAAGAAAAATCACTAGCATCACACATCAACTCAAAAGGCAAAGACCAAATGAGAGATTGCATGATAGGAGCATAAGTCAAAAGACCGATTAATTTTTCAAAAGATTTTTGACAATCTTGAGTCCAATCAAATGGTGTATCTTTTGTTAGAAGATTACATAAAGGTCTAGATATAGCACTAAAGTCCTTTACAAATCTTCTGTAAAATCCTGCATATCCTAAAAAGGAACGAACTTCTCTCGATTTTGGGAAAGGCAAATGAGCAATTAATTCCACTTTGGCTTTATCAACTTCAATTCCTTTAGAAGATATCACATGACCTAACACTATTCCTGAGGTAACCATGTAATGACATTTTTCCCAATTTAACACAAATCCTTTTTCTTCGCATCTTTTAAGAACTTTTTCCAAATTATCAAGACAATTTTCAAAAGAATTTCCAAAAAGCTCACAAATCATCCATGAAAACCTCTAAAAAATGCTCAATCATGTCACTGAAAATACTTAGCATGCATCTTTGAAAAGTTTCCGGAGCATTACAAAGACCAAAAGACATTCTTCTATATGCAAAAGTGCCAAAGGGACAAGTAAAAGTGGTCTTTTCTTGGTCCTCTAATGCAATTGGTATTTGATTATACCCTGAATAACCATCAAGAAAACAATAGTAGGGATGTCCCGCTACTCTTTCTAGAATCGATCAAGAAAAGGCAATGGAAAATGGTCTTTCTTAGTAGTCGCATTCAATTTTCTGAAATCAATACACATACGCCAACTAGATGAGACTCGGGTAGGTATTAATTCTCCTTTTTCATTTTCAACCACTTGTTATTCCGCATTTCTTAGGCACAACTTGTGTAGGGCTTACCCAATCGGATATCGAGATAGGATAGATAATTCCAACATCAAGTAATTTAAGAACTTCAGCTCTAACTACCTCTTTCATGTGTGGATTTAATCTTCTTTGAGGTTATTGAGATATTTTAGCATTATCCTCTAAATGTATTCTATGTGTACAAATTAATGGATTAATGCCTTTTATATCCTTTAATGTCCATCCAATTGCACTTTTATGCCTTTTAAGTACTTCTATCAACTTACCTTCTTGTTCTTTGGTTAAGGATGAGGAAATTACCACTGGAGAGCTTTGTTCTTCTCCCAAAAATGTGTACTTCAACCCATCAGGTAATGGCTTCGGCCCAAGGTGGGTACTTTTTCATGGGCATCATCATTCATGGATTTTAGCTCTTCGAATATTGGCTTCCATTCTTTGTATTCCATTTCCTCGTATACAAATCAAGCAAAGAGCATATTTCGAAATATCATCATCTAATTGTGTAACTCGAATCAAATGAATTAATTAAACAGATTTCTAATGGGTCAGAAGAACTCCTGATTTGAAGATGATCATCTATAATGGCCTCAATCCCTTCAATATCTTCATTGTCATCATAAACTTCATGTGGTTGCTTGCACATGTTGAAAACATTAAGCTCCAGTGTCATATTTCCAAAAGTTAGCTTCACCACTCCATTTCTGCAATTTATCAAAGCATTAGATGTTGCTAAAAATGGGCGACCAAGAATAACAGGAACTGACTTAGAACTATCAACCATAGGTTCAGTTTCCAAGACAATAAAATCTACAGGATATATGAATTTATCAACTTGTACCAACACATCTTCTACTATTCCTTTTAGAATTTTAATTGATCTATCAGCAAGTAAAAGAGTTACAGAAGTTGGTTTTAACTCACCAAGGTTGAGTTGCTTGATAAACTGAATATGGAAGCAAATTAACACTAGCACCAAGATCAAGTAAAGCTCGTTCAATTTTATGTTCACCAATAATGCATGAAACTGTAGGACAACCAGGGTCTTTATATTTCAACTCATTATTGTTTAGAATAATGGAGCTTACCTGTTCAGTCAAAAATGCATTCTTTTTCACATTATATTTCCTTTTAACAGTGCACAAGTCTTTCAAATATTTGGCATAAGAAGGAATCTGTTTGATAGCATCTAACAGAGGAATATTAACATTTACTTGTTTAAAGATTTCAAAAATGTCACTGTTATGATTCACTTTACTTGAATTGTTTAATGCTTGAGGAAATGGGGGTGAAGACGAGGATTTGATCTCCTTTTGGCTAGATGGCTTATCAACTCCTTCCTCATCTTTGGGAATTGACTCATCATCTTTCTCAAAAAGTTCAGGAATTTGTTTTTCAACAACCTTTCCACTCCTAAGAGTTATCACTGAGTTGACTTGATCTATTTTTTGACTTTCTGAACTACCCTCATTTAGGCTAAATTGACCTTTGGGATTTGGTTGAGGTTGAGAGGGAAACTTTCCTTTCTCATGAATGGCAAGTACAGAAGAAAGTTTAGCAAGAATGTCTTTTATGTCAATCATGGCTTGAGTGTTTTGACTATTGATGGCCTCTTGTTTTTCCATGAATGCATGCAATGTTCTTTCAAGGTTTTTCCTATATGGTGGGACATAGGGTGCATATCCTTGAGGATTTTGAGAATCTTGCTGTGCCTGAGGAGGAGGTGGTTGCATGAATTGTGGCTGGTTGCTATTCCTCCAACTGAAATTCGGGTGATTTCTCCATCCCGGATTGTATGTATCTGAAAAAGAAGAAGTGAATGACTTTTTAAAATTATTCATTGCATTTACTTACTCATGCATAACTTCTTTAAAAATAGGAATATTTGGACATTCATTTGTTGAGTGTCCTAATTCATCACAAATGCCACAAATTTCTTCATTTTGCACAGATTTGATTTCTTTTACTTTCCCGGATTCCATGGTTTCAACCTTTCTAGCCAAACTAGCAAACCTTGCATTTAGATCTTCTTCTTGACTAAGATGATATTTTCCTTTATTAGCATTTGTAAGGTTAAATCTAATTGAATTTTCAGAAGGATTAGTACCATGCCAAGATTGAGAATTTTCAGCCAAATGGTCTAAATAGTCTAAAGCTTCATCGGGTTCTTTATCAAGAAATTCACCATTGCACATTGTTTCCACAAATTGCTTGGTTTCGGGTGTTAACCCTTCATAAAAGAAGCTTATAGTGCGCCATTTTTCAAAACCATGATGTGGGCAAGAATTCAATAAATCTTTAAAACGTTCCCAACTTTGAAAATATGCTTCATTTGAATTTTGAAAAAACTTTTGGATTTGTCTTTTCAAAGCATTGGTTTTATGTGTTGGAAAAAATTTCTTCAAAAACTCACATTACATTTCTTGCCATGTGCCAATTGATCTTGGTTTCAAAGTGTTAAGCCAAAATTTTACTTTATCTTTCAAAGAAAAAGGAAACAATTTAAGCTTAACAACCTCTTCAGTGCAAGTTTGATCATGAAAAGCAGTACATATTTCTACAAATTCTTTTAGATGTAAATATGGGCTTTCAGATTCTAAACCATGGAAATTAGGAAGTAAAGAAATCATACCTGGCTTGAATTTAAAATTGTTGGCATTGACTGGAAAGATAAAACATGATGGGCTAAAATTTCGGGATGGTTGCAAATACTCACGCATGGTTCGCAACGGTTGATTTTCATGTTCATCATGCACACTTTCATTTTCAGCCATTGTGCTTAATGTGTGTGATTGTGATTCAAACAAATCAATATGTAAAGTACTTGGATTAACTCTAACCAAACGACCAGAATTTATATCACGATACCAACTAAGCATAAACAAGTAACTTACAGTATAAAATAAAATGTACAAGATAGCAATATAAACTGTCCATTAAATATTAATAAAGGTGTGGTATAAACCAACCACCAAATAAGTTAATAAGCATAAAAATTAAAAAGTTAGTATACGATAAATTAATATGTTAGAAGCAGAAAAAGTAAAAAGTTAGATAGTTAGTAAGAGAGTTAGTAAGTTAGTAAACAAAAAAAATGACAAAAAATAAATAACAAAAAATAAATGACGAAAAAATAAATACGTAAAATAAAGTACAAAAAAAATAAAATGGAGAATTACCCCTACTGTACAGAAATTAAAATGCAGAAAATAAAGTGCAGAAAGTAAATTACAAAAAAAATAATAAGTAAAAGGGAGAGATTCCCCCACTAAGTTAGTGCGTAAAATAAAAGGGAGAGGTTCCCCCACTAAGTTAGTATGCACAGAAATTAAAAAGGGAGAGGATCCCCCACTAGTTAGTATGTTAGTATATATAAATTTTTTTTTTTACACCAGAAATTCAGTCTTCAAATCAAGTCCCCGGCAACGGCGCCAAAAACTTGATGCACACTTTTTAGTTGTTGCATTTACAAACCCAAGTGCAGGTTGTCTCAAGTAATAAATTCTCGGTGAGTCCAAGGTCGATCCACAGGGAATTGATGAAGATTAATTATGGTAAGGTAAATATTTTGTTGCTACAATAAAAATTATTTACTTGGGTAAAAATGATCCACTCTTGGTAAATAAAGTAAAAGTAAGATTAATTCCTTTTATAACTCAATTAGAATCCTCGCAACATGGAGGTTCCAATCAGAAAATATAACGTTAAAAGTCCATTAAAATAATACACGTAATTATATTATGTTTCCTAAAAATATTACCATCACTTATAAATGGGTTAAAGCATTCATTGTGCCAATATTTTGTCTACAACAAATCAAAAACTCCTCTTTACAAAGATGATTTCTAAATTATAAGAAACAAATTATAATACGTATAATGGTTACTAGAAAATATAAATCATTTAAGCACAAGAGAAGAATAAATCTAACCTTACTTTATTACCAAGAGCTTCACCCTTTCACCCAAGTAAAATGAAACTTAGTTACTCATAGATAAGAAGAAAGAAAGAAAGAAAGAAGAAGAAGAAGAACATGACTTTCATTTAGAACAAAGGAAAATTACTACAAGAAAACCTAGTAACAAAATGATATCATTTTGGTAACTAACACCTAATACCTTCAATGATCTGCCAAGGCCCCCTTTTATAGAGGATTAGAGATACAAAATGTCAAGGGGGCTGAGTCATTAGTGGTTGAATGATTGGAAAATGAGTGGAAAATGCCAAATGACATTAAATGAGTGGGAAATTATGGAGATTCCTTGTCTCCGAAATCATGCAGCTCTGAAATCATTGCATTCGTCATTTTTGAACCAAGTGATTTTCATGAAAGTTGTAGGCCTAGATCTTAGCTTTCAAATGGCTTTGGTTTGGGTCCAATATCATTTCTACAACTCCAGATACGTTCAAATTACTACATACTGTCCAGGCCCAGTCACAGCTCCTCTGTTCTGACTTCCAAACCCAATATCACCTTCAAGGAATCCGATTCTGGAAAAGTGTTCAACATGAAAGTTGTAGATATGGGTCTTAACTATTCAGCATCCAAATTTCAGTCCATTTTACAACATCTAGCCCAAAATCTGTGATGAACAGTATACGTAGGTCAAGCTGTCAGGAACAGTACTCTAGTTCTTGCTTCAACCCCAATTTGAGTTATTTACTCGTATGATTGGGCCTTTGAGGTCTTCATGAAAGTTATAGAACTCTCTCTTATCTTTCAAATGCCACTAGAATCAGCTCCAAAGACCACCTACAGCCCAAGATATGACTCAAATACAGAAATAGTGTAAGATATGAATCATGCTGAAAAATTCAATTAAATTCAATTTGAGTCCAAACTTACAAAACATAATAAAACTCAATTAATTAAGTACATAAAGAGTGTAAATGACTAAGAATGAAAGCTTATTAATGTATCAAATATGTGATCATCAGTGGGACCCTATACACCATTAACTCATTTGAGAAAGGCTGTTGTTGGCCACCAAGGGCCGGGATGTTGTTTCCAACAACGTTATTGGCTTCGTCATGCGACGGCCTTCTCTAGTTGTGGGTCGTACTCCACCTTCCGTTATTATCCTCTTTATATAGGGACCTCTCCAACTCGTCTAGCTGATGACGTTAGTCGTCTAGCCGACGACGTTGGTCATTTAGCTGATGACGTTGTTCCTTGATCTACAACATTTGTTAGGTCACCAATTCTTGGAGGCGGTGTCTGGTCATCTCAGAACAGACGGTGCCTTGGGTAGACACGCGGTCAGCAACATCATCGTTTTAGGGGCTAGGTGTGATTGCCCTGGGACCCTAGACCCCTGGATAACATTGTTGGCTGCTTCCCCTGGGCGGCCAAGTCTGTCTCTCACTGATACTCTGCGCGATGGATGGAGACTTTCGTCAGAAAGTGAAGTCTCGTGGCCATCACGTAGATGTTTTAGGATAGGAGCCTGGTTTCTCACAGCAGAGGTTTCAGTAGCAAGTGGCAGAACTGGATAAGAGCCTAGTTTCTCACAGCAAATGTTCTGTGCTGCTCCCTATCTTTGATTTGCAAAGGGTTGTGCAACGTCCCTTCTTGAATTTTGACGAGTGTTCATCATAGTTGGGTGGGATTAGAAGTTTATGGTTTCCATAGACGGCGCCAATGTTCTGAAGTAGATTCAAAGGGTACCTGTGATAGGCACGTTGAGGTAGTTTCCTCCCTGCGCAGCGGCGGCAGAGCTTATGAGACAGGGGAGTGGGTACCTGCAAAGGGACTCCAACACTCAAGTAAGGTTACGCACAAATAGGGTATTACACAATGAATAATTTACTGATTCCTGTTTAAGGTTATTTAGCCTAATATTTATAGAGCGTGTATAGAATTGTAATGTAATATGTATTAAATACAGATATTTATGATTAGTATTTGCATAGAGATTATCATCCCATTATTGTTGAGGTAAATCCTTATAAGTCAAGAACTTAGATATTGAAGCTACTTACCAGTCTGAGACAATTATGAGTCTTATAATATCGTAAGATGATAATTGATAATTGCGAATATTTAAGGATATATCATTTGTACAAATCTAGCAGTCTTGATATTATAACCCAATGTCGTTGGACGTGCATAGCTCTGAGATCTAGACTACCACTAAGGCTTTGGGCAAAATTATTTAGGGCGGAACTCGGCTATACACGTGTCGAGTTGATCCGTTAGACTAGATCCTAAATGACGGTCCAAAACATGAAATAATCTTGAAAACAAAATGCAAAATTGTTGCATGTACGGAATTGTGGAGTAAAGAAGAAAAAACTAATTACACATTAATGTCATTATAGCTGGCAAAATGGGCCAACCCGCCCCGACCCGCGTCAACCCGCTAAAATGCGAGGCGGGGTGGGTTGGTCCATTTTAAAAAATGGGTTGGAAGAGTTAACTCATCCCGCTTTAATGTGAGTTGGCGGGTTGACCTGCATAAAAGATAAAATGAGAAAAAAAATAATGAATTGATGGGTAATGGTTTAACCCGCCTAAAAAAAAAAATATATATATAAAAAATCAATAAATACTATAAAAAATAATAAATAATAATGGTAAAAAATTTCAAACCACATATCTAAAATATAATTTTTAAAATAATCTAATTAAATATTCAAACATAAATTATATAACATCAAAGAGTTTTTCATTTATAGATATTTATTATTATTTTTCTAAAAAAAAAGAACCAACCATAGTAAATGGCCAACCCGCCTTCATACGCTTTAACCCGCGGGTTATGCGCGGCGGCGTGCATGAGGTTGGAAAAAAAATATGAGCTTCAATCTCAACCCAACCCGCAAAAAAATAACGGGTTGACGGGTTGACCCGACGGGTTGAACTCGTTTTGCCGGCTCTAAATGTCATATACCTCTCTTACATATGTCTATGCGATAAAATTATGTAGTAGGTATGCAAAAAATAAAATAGATTTAATTATAATTAAATAATAAAAATTATATAAATATAAAATTATATATATATATATAAATGTGTATATAACAATGCTGTCAAACAAAAATACAAACCCAACCAACAAATCCCAGTCCAAAGACAGTAATGCCCCTGAATGACATGTAACATTCAACTACTGCCACTAAAAAACAAGAAAAAAAAGGAACAAATAAATGGGTCTGTTAGCATAGGCACACAATAATAACCCGCTTAGTGTTTTAAAAATACTAGTAAATGTCAAAATTAAAAATCACATCAACATAGGATTATAGGATGGTGCTGACTTAATACGCTCTCTCCTTTTCAATGCCTGCCTTAAGCTGCTGCGCTTATTTGCTGACCGACATGGCAGCAAATGCACACCATGTAACATTTAATAGCGAGAATGTTAGTAATATATTATTTTAATATTTTTATTAATATTTATCTTATTATTATTTTACTTCATATATTTAAAAAAAATAATTAAGAGATATTAATAAAATTTATTTTTAAATTAATAATAAAATAAATATTAAAAATATTAAAAAATATTATTAACATTTCTCCTAAACAAATATCAAGCACATCCCTCACAGTCCCTTTTGCATTTTAAGTTTCTTTTATAGAATCTGAAGTCTCTTTTCAATATAAATAATATAATATTATATATAAATATTAATCACATAGAACACATAGAACTAATTAATCACATCAAGAAGCACAGCTTGGAAAAATCAGAGATGAAAAATATAAAAGTTTCAGTGGTTTCTTCTCAAGGAACGCGCCACCAGGGGTTATAACACAACTTGCCTACCAGCTAAATGTCACGAATATAAGGGCGCAGCATAAATATTTGGGATTACCTTCAGTGGTGAACAGATCTAAGAAGGAGACCTTTACTTTTATCATGCAGAAGATTAGAAACAGATTGGATGGATGGAAAAATAAACTCCTCTCCAAAGCAGGGAAAGCCACCCTTATAAGGTTCGTTCTATCTTCTCTACCTATCTACACGATGTCCCGCTTCAAATTACCGGATGGGGTATGTGATAAGATCCAACGTTTGATTAATAACTTCTAGTGGAGTAGCTCATCCAATTCTAAAGGCATTCCTTAGGTGAGTGAAAGGAAACTATGTAAGACAAAGAAAAATAGAGGCCTTAGTTTTAAGGATGCTCGCGCAATGACATGGCACTTCTAGCAAAACAAGAATGGCAGCTAGTGGTTAATCATAACTCCCTCCTATACAAAATTTACAAGAGCAGACATTCCCCATAATCTTCTTTCCTTAAAGCACAAAAAGGATCCAACCCATATTGGGCATGGCAAAGCCTTTTACATGGGAGACAAGCCCTATACCATGGTGCATGATGGGATGTAGGAAATGAAAAAATCTTGGAAATTTATGGTTCCCCCTAGATTCCTATTGAACCCCATTTTCCTGTTATGGGGCCGATTATTGCTCCCAATGGTCCCCAATTGGTTAGGAATTAATGGATACTCAACTTCGTATGTGGAAGCCCGAAGAGGTCCATCGCTACTTTGATGGAGAAGTAGCTCAATCTTTAATGAAGTACCCCATCTAAACTGGTCTGGATAAAATGCAATAACATTTTTATTATTAAGAATTTCACATTACTTACCTTAATTTTTTCGAGTGTAATTTATAAATTTATTGAATCATTTCACTTAATATTAATTAATTTTAAATTAAAATTTATCAAAATATCAAAAGTTAAGATCTTATTTCCGTTTCTTAAACTTTTTCCGTCTATTTCGAAAAATCAAGAACGAATCCCATAGTGGAAAATTTGGACTATGAAAGTTCCTCCTAAAGTGAAGTCCCTCATTTGGAGACTGGGACAGGACGCGCTTGCTGTTCGTGCAAACCTGCAAAAGAGAGGTCTGAACATAAATAATGTAGGCTGCCCGTTTTGCAATGAAGTTCCTGAAACCGAATCACACATATTCCTTCATTATAAGTTTGCTAATGAAGTTTGGGAATCATTGCCTTTGAGATTCATGCCTTCTAATAATTCCCAAACAGTACAACATTGGATGGCCCATCCTCTGTCTCGATAACAGAAGAATAATCACACAGCAGCTAGCATTGAGACAAAGTTTTGGAATTTGTGACAAATATGGAAATCCAAAAACGCTAGAGTATTTTCTTCCCATTGTATCTCTCTCTCAGAAATGTGACTCTAGCCAGGGAACGTATATGTTACAGCTATAGTTAATTTGGGTGTTTCTTATATATCCATGTAAGGAGTTATTTTTTGGCTACATAGCGGTTCATTCTTGTACTTGAAACTTTGGTTCCCCTCGTTACTTAGTAATGATAGTGTATCTTTTGCCAAAAAAGGAAATAATTTTTTGATAAAACAAAAAAAATAATCACATCAAGAAAATCAAAATCATGTCCTGATTGCCTCTGATGTGGAGTACCGATGAGAGACCATCAAAGTAACTTGCAAGATATTGTGTTGGCATAATTGAGATGCGCCTACACACATCACATGGTAGTATAGCACTAGGCCAACCCCTATAATTAATCCTCTTTAACTGCCATACATATATTATGACTTTAAAGAGTGCAAACCATATAATTTTGGCTAAAATGAGAGCCTGAAGCCTTTCGGCAGGAGCTGCATGTGAATTACAAATAAACTTAAAGATTTGAAGAAGCAATTAATCTAATTTAGTGTTTTCTAGTTTTAAATCAAAACCAAATTAAATGCAATAGATTAAAATAAGAAAATGTGTCATCTCTCTAAAAATTCCAAGTTAGTCAGTCTCATCCCATATATAGTGAATATCTTTATAAATTCTCATGAGTGAGAAAGTGCCTTTTCATACCTTCTTGGAACTAAATTACCAGACTTGTTAACGGAATTAGTGCGTGTTTGGGATAACTATGAAAACTAGATTATTTTGATAATCGATTATTATATAAATTTTTTTGTTATAATCAATTATAAGAAAAAAATTTTATGTTTAAATATGTTAATTTAAAAGTAATTTTAAGCTAATCTATTTTATTTGAATAAGTATAAAAAGAATCACTTTTATATATCAAATTACCAAAATAGGTATAGAATAATTTAAAAAATTATTTAATTAATTAAAAAATTATTTAATTGAAGACAAAATGATATTTACATCTTACTGTTGGGAATAATCCCAACAACTTTTTGGAATAATGCTCAAATTTGAGCTTATCATCCAACAACTTTTTTCTCAAGAAAAAAATTGTTGATTTTGGGAAGCCAACTTACCAAACACGTTCATGTTCTCCTTCAACAACTTAAAACAAAAAAAAAAGCTATTGGTTCAGCTTTAAACATGCTCTTAGTCAATAAATTATTTAACCAGTGTCATAGTCAGGAAAAAATAAGATGAGCACTATTGTAAGAGATATAACTACAATACTCAGTTAAGATCTGCTTCCATGGCTTAGTGCGTGCTTGGGATAGTTGTAAAATTTAAATTATTTTAATAATCGATTATTATATAAAAATATTTTGTTATAGTCGATTATAGCAAAAAAGTTTTATGTTTGGATATGTTAGTTGAAAAATAATTTTAAGTTAATCTATTTTATTTGGATGATATAAAAAAGAATTATTTTATGTATTAAATTATCAAAATAGGTATAAAATTATTAAAAAAATTATTTAATTGATTAAAAAAATTATTTGATTGAGGACAAGATACAACTTTTTTACAAATAGCTGAAAAATTAGCCTTTAAAAAAAAGCTATTGATGACATGAATTTTTGCATTAACAGCTTTTTGATAAAAAAAACTCACATGCTATTTTTCTTGGCAACAACTTTTTTACTCGTTGGGGACGAATTTAATCCATCTCAAACATGTTCCTAACAGCTATTTTGCTCATATTAGAACCACTTTTGAATCAATACCCTCCTAACAGGTATTTTGCTCATATTAGAACCACTTTTGAAAGTAACCAAATGTTTATCTTTTCCTAAAACCAAGTGAGAACTAGGTTAAATTTGAATTTTTAGAAGTTTCCTCTAATGCACATTGCACAATTCCCTTCAACAATGCAAATCCCATCGCTCCTTACTACATAAAATTTTTAGGTTTAACAACATTTTTTCCCCATTGTCTATCCCCTCACCACCTCATTTAAATTCTTCGAAAAATTTCCTTTCATACAATAATATGTGTTTGCTTTTGGAACATTATAATTTATCTTAATAATACCTCTCAACTTTCATACAATAATAAAGGCTATTGGGTTTTAAGTTTTGATGATGAATATTTAAATTTTTGAGTATGTAAATATTTTGTGTGATTGATTTAAAGTTAAAATAGTTAATAAATTATTTTTAGCATGTTAATATATATATATATATATATATATATACAACTTATCTCATGAGAGGAGTGTTTATTGTAAGAGGTAAGAAGAGTGAATCTTGACAATTGAATCTTACACAAACGATCAATATTAAAATATAAATGCATGTGACTTTTTTAAGTTGTCACATGACCATTAAATTACGTTTAATCTTGACTATCTATATATAGTGTATGGTTAATATTTACTTCTCTAACACTCTCACAATAAAAACTTATTTTACTAGATATGTTCCTAGTATATATATATATGGGACATATCTAGTGAGAGGAGTTTTTATTATATATATAGGGAACATATCTAGTGAGAGGAATTTTTATTGTGAGAGAGTGAGATGAGTAAATATTGACCATACAACCATACATGGATGATCAAGATTAAACGTTATTTGAAAGTCATGTGACCACTTAAAAATATCACATGCATTTATATTTTAATCTTGACCATTCATAAAAGATTCAATAGTTAATATTCACTTCTCTCACCTCTCATAATAAACACTACTCTCACTTGAATAAGATCTTATATATATATATAATTCTTTACAGCCATATAAAAGTAAGGCAAGTTATTTAAGCCTATTTAGCGTGTGGGAATACTACAAAATCCAAAATAGAGTAACAAATTAAGACAGAAATACAAATATTTTAATAGTTCTCACAATTTACTGAGAGTCAGATTAGCAATCGTTATGGATTATGTCCAAGTACATCCTACTCAGAATCAATTGCACAAGTTATATACAGATTTTTGTGAGATGAGAACCTACATATCGACTATTGTGAATTATGATGCATATATGAAATTGGAGGACCAATTAAAGGTTCATAAATCCCACATTTGTAGAAGTTTATGCAAGATTTAGGATGGCTTCTAATAAGAAGAAAGAATTAATATTGTTGAACGTATAAAGTATATTTTTCAAAATTGGACTGGACCAGAAAATCTGGGAACTGGTCCTCTCCTCAGTCTAATCAACTCTAAAAAATCAGTAAAAAGACTTGAAATGGGTCCTGATTGGTCAACCTTTTTGAATTGGTTACGGTTCATACGATTGAGTCGGTCCAATCTATTTTTTTTAATAGATCTATTTTTTTTCAAAAAGATCTAATTTTTTAAAAAATATTTAAAACCTTTTCAAGGAACTAATTATTTAGTTACCAATTTATAATAAAAATTTATCATTTCTCCTCTTAATTTGTCTAATGTAAAACAAATATAAATTTGTAATGTAATAAGAATTTAATTTTAATTCATAATAAGAAGTTTCATCTCTTATTCTTTTACTTATTTAGTATGAGGCAAATATATATTTCAAAATTATGTTAATATTAATATAATACTTATTTATGTGATAAATAAATTTAATTATGTTAAAAATATATTTTAATTTTTTATATCATTTATACCATTAATATATATTATATTTTTTTACATAATATATATATATAATGCCAATTCCTCGATTGAGCCTTAAAAGCTTGACTATCTCTTTTCTGGTTATGAAAACATTAGTACAAAGGACAATTCTAGAGAGATAATTTCTTGAAGAGACAAAAAGACGCACCCATCTCTTGGAAGCACCATGTCTCTTAAATATCTCGGTGCTCCGAGACCTTTTTTTAAGTGTGGAGATCATTCCTACATCAACTGGCCTCTTTCTTTCTCAACACCACTACATTCGTGGTATTTGGGAGAGGGCAAATATAACCGTTGCCATACTTGTAATAATTTTGATGCCTAACTCTTGCTCACGAAGTCCAGTGGTAAATATTTCCCCTTGTGATGTCACTGAGTACCAGAAACTGGTTGCGCCTCTTCAATATCTTGCTATCACCCGTTTAGATGTGGCATTTTCAATGAACATGCTATCTCAATACATGAATGAAATATTCTTATATGCATATAGATCTATCACATTAAATTTATATATAAGAAATAAAAAAATTTATATTACACATAAATATAATATATTATTTTTACACATACTTATAAAAAATTAGAAAAAGATGATAATTTTTTGTAATAAATAAGTTTAGTAAGACTTATTTTTTTTTTTTTTCTAATGTTTTCTCTTTTGTGTAAAAATGATATGTTAAATTTGTATGTATATAAAAATATCTTGATAAAAAGTTAGAGAGAAAAAAAAAAGAATCTCATTAAACTCATTAATTATAAAAAATTATTTTTTCTTTAATTTTTTATCTTTTGTGTATAACTATTACGTGATAAATCGATGCAATTATATCTCTGCATTTAAGTTCCAACTGCCGTTCACATGTAGGCTCTTAAATGCGTGCTCCGGTACCTCAAGTCCACTATTGCACATGATCTTTATCTTGTCAAAGGACACCACCTTGCATCTTGCTGCATTTTATGATGCCGACTGGGCCGGTGACACCCGTGATCGTCAATCTATTGCTTCCTGCATCATTTATCTAGGTCCCAAATCCGTGTCATGGTCCTATAAAAGGCAAAGCACTATGGCTCGATCGTCTACTGATGCCAAATATAGGACCATTGGCACCACCACCACTGAACTGTTGTGGTTAAGCCAATTATTGCACAAACTTGGCATAACTTATACACGGATACCTACTATATATATTTTCAAATAATAATAGTGCAACTTGCCAAAAATAATAATAATAATAATAATAATAATGGGACAACTTACTTGTGTGCTAATCCTATTTTTCACTTCCGTACGAAACATATTGTAATTGATTATCATTTCGTCTGGAATTTAGTTGTTGCCAACGACTTACAAGTATCATGCATTCCTTCCAATCATAAGCTCGCAGACCTACTTACTAAGCCTCTCTCAGGCGCACGTCAATCTTTTCTTATGGCCAAGCTCGGTGTCACTCCACCCTCCACCCTATTACAGGGGCGTGTAGGAACATTGACTTAGTCAAGTATTTTTGAATTATTTGTTGTAACCAGTATTCTAAAAATTGAATCAGAATGGTCGGTTCAATTGGTTGAACCATGAATTAGCTGTGTCTACGATTTGGTAAAGGGTTAAAAATCAAAATTCCTATCAAATTGTCATCAAATTGAAAGAACTACCATCGAACTGGAAGAACTGCTGGACTGCTCGAGTCCGAGCGAGTTTACAAAAATCGCTCATCTTGCCGTTGTCGACCCTTTCACGCACAGACACATCATCACACCACCACCACTCATTTAAGCCACATGTGTAGGTAAAAAAAATAATTAATTAAAAAATACTAAAAATAATTTTGAATGAAAAAAGAGAAAGATAGAAAAAGAAAATGGACTCGAACCCGTGTAGGTAAGACTTAAGGACCACATGTGTGTACAACCCAACATCCATGTCTATTCCAATGAAGGAGCTTCATGTAGTGAAGGAAGCTGCTTCATTAATTCAGACTGATGGTTCCTGCACGGCACAGGAGCAGAGTCGTATCCAGCTGCCTAAGCCTTTAGCACCATTATTACCTCTATACACCGCTTGCAAATTCAACCTGCTCCCCTCCATGGTTTATAAATTCCAAGCAATAGAAAGGAGGAAGAAAACAGACTAAAAAAAGTGGAGAAAGAGCACTGAGTGTGAAACAATCTTGGTTTATAACCCGGAACACCAGCGTCAACCCCAAACCTAGCCACGCATACTACCTCGCACAACCCCTACACACTGCCATGAACCACCTTGGCAACAACCTAGAACCTGTCGAAGCCTCACATCGAACCAGACCCAGACCATCGAACCACCTTGCTGCCATCCATAGTTGCACTGCCAAACCTCCACACCCTTGCGTCAAAGCAAGCCACTATGTCCTTTCCAGAGTTTCATTCCTCTGTCCATTACGATAGTTGCTGCCCCCTTTTCCTTTTTTAATTTTATTTCAATAGATGGTTTTACTTTTTTTTTGGGTCAACGTTTAACTTCTGACTTTATATTTTCTTTGACCGGGTTTGGATCAGGTTGGGGTATACTGGGGTTAGGTTTTCTTTGTTTGCTTAGGCTTGGGAGGAAGTTTTATAATAGGTGTAGTGTATCTTTTGGAAAAGGGTTGAATAAATTAGTATTGGAGATTCAAATATGATGGTAAAAACAAAAAACAAAAAACAGAGAGTCAAATTTAAAGAAGAAGAAGAAAGAAAGAAATAGTTTTTCAATGGACTTAATTTTCTTTTAGGGACTAAGCTTGTTTTTAGAGTAGATTTCTCATCTTAAAAAAGAAGAAAAAGAAGAAGGGGAAATTTGTTATCCTTTAAATAAAAAAATAAAAAAAATTTCATGATGAAGTAGCCAAATAAGTTGGGTTAGAAAGAGTAGAGAGAGAAGTTAATTTCCTAGTTGTTCAATAAATTGTTTAAAAAAAAATTAGTATCTTTGTTTGGGGATAAAACAAATATTTTTAAGTTTGTTATTGATATGTACAATTGATTCAAGATAACCATCTTAAAGATGAATGTATTAGAGGTGTTATGAGATTCAATCTTTTTTCTGTGCATAATTATATTTTTAAATTTATTTTGTTTTCAATGGTCAGTCTTTCTTAAATTAAAAGGATTTTTTTAATATTTTTTTAAATTTAAATAAACCTTAATGGTGACTCCATTTTCAACTTTAATTTCTCGTTGTTGTTGTTGTGATCCCGGTCATGAGAATCATTATTAGCATCCTTTGAGGCAGATAAAAGGAGGACTAGAAGAGATAGATATGTTTGAGAAAGAAAGAAAGCTAGGAGTACATATGGAAGAAACTCAATAGTCCAAAAAGAGTTGATGTGATAATACTTAATAGAGAGAGAAAATAGAGTTAAAAATGATGTGTTGAGAATTATGTTTTCGGAGCAGGTACCGTATGGAAGATGGGAAAAAATAGTATTAAGTGGGAAATGTGTTTGGGAAAGGAAGAAGAAAGGGTAACATTGGAACTTTAAAGGACATCAAAATACTTTTTAGAAAGTGCCATCTAATATGCACCTTCACATGAAGGGTGTATGAATGCATCTTAATGGGGAGTCGTTGATTAATATGTAATGAGTAACCCTAATGCTATTGAAATTTTTAAGAAAAAGTCCAATTTACTCCTTCCAACTTAAGGTTATGAGTACTTTGGTATTCAAACTTTAAAAACGTACAATGTGATTCCTAAATTTTGTAACTTGTGTTTTAGTCCTTCTGTTTGACTTTTTGTCAACCTTTAATAAAAATTATCACATTGAAATCACGTGATCATTTTTTATTCTAAATTTCTTGATGAGAAAAGTTCAATTACCCCTTCCAACTTAGCATCAAGTGCACTTTAGTCTTGAAACTTTTAAAAATGTGATTTTAACCATTAGAATTTGATGAAAAATTAAACAGAAAGATGAAAATGCACACATTATAAAGTTTAGGGATCATGTTGAATGTTTTTGAAGTTTGAGGATCAAAATGCACATGACTCTAAGTTGAAGGGGGTAAATTAGACTTTTCCTTAATTTTCATTTGAGTCTTGTTGGGGTGCTGGACTATTGGGTGGTGCTTCGATGGTGGTGTAGAGGCTGAGGGTGGCTGGCCGGTGGAGGTGCTGGGTTGTGGCAAAGGTTAGCTAGGGTAGATTTTGGGTTTGGGGTGTGCTCCTAGGCAATGGTGGGCTTGGGTCATTTATGCTCTCAAAATGACAACGATATCGATGTAAATGACGACAACCATCACCGCTACCAAAATGACGACAACAACTTCGACTTTGTCACATTTCGAAAGGCTGAGGATGGGGTTTTCTTGGAAGGTTATACGGGTCCTGTTTTCCAAATCTTCAATTGCAATCTCGTGATGATGACGACAGTTGAGTACGACACCGATGGCGAAGATGACAGTCACTACCATGGACGCCATTTCGACGTAAAGGAGGATGCGCTAGCGCTTCAATTTTCGATGGGGAAATTGTTGATTTTCGACGAGTAGGATAAAATGGTGAAATGAAGGAATCTTGTGTCTAATGCTGCAGGACAATAATAAAAATTACAATAATTATAAGGTACAAAAATAAAAAAAAAACTAGTAAAAAGCAAAATTCTTGCTAATTGCAAGTATTTTCAAGGGGACATGGATGTACCATAACCTAATGGGGTGCATAATAGCAGTCACCTTTTTTAGAATAAGGAAATGCTACTAAAAGCTTTGCTACTAAAAATTATATAAACAGCGACAGAATAAAAACCACTACTAAAAGCTCCAGTACTAAAAATTACACAGATAGCAACAGAATAAAAACTATAACTATTAGCGACGAAAATTGTCATGAATTTCATTTGTTGAATTTAGCGATGGAATGAATCTGTCTCTAAATTATTTGTGATAAATCACTTTATTTCTTGAAAAGTAAATGTTTTATTGTATGAAATATATAGTAACGAAATTTTTTTGTCGCTAAGTTTTTTATATTAAAGCAAATGAAAAATTTATTATTAAAAATCCAAAGGCAAGAATCGAACTTGTATGTGATGACACAAACAATCCACTTACCACTAAGCCATGCTTGATTTTCATGCTAATACTTACGTGATTTATATTTTTATAATTAAATTAATACTTTTATATCATTCTTTTCCTCTTTTTCCATTCCCTCTTATTCTCGATCTACTTTGATCAACCCAACATCTCATTCTCATTTGTGAAGATATTAAATTTTACTTCATCACCAACGACACAACCCACCTCCTCCTCCACCTCAAGGTGTCGTTTAAGGACAGGGTACTTCCCTTGTATTTCCCCTTTCCCTCTCATCTTTTCTTCCTTTTTCATTATTCATGAATTGTTTGTTTCCCACACTGCACAACACCACACACACAACTCGTTGAATAGTAGTAGCAGCAGCACCGTGACTAAGGATGGTGGCAACTGTATGTGGCTTTCTCCTATTATTTGTCTTCCTTTCTTTTTCAACTAATTTGTCATTTGTGCTTTCTCTTTTTTCTCTCTTCAAATTGGTAATTTGTGTTGTTGTATGGGCAGAAGAAAAGAAGTGTTTTGTTTATTCCCTTTGCTTTATAGCCTAGGTGAAAGTTTGTTGGTAGGTGAGTATTAAAAGTTTGTGGTGTTCGGGGACAAAGAGACATGGTGGGAACAAATTGGTGGTGTTGGGGTTTAGTTTGCTTTGCTTTGGCTTTGACATTATTCTGTGGGTTATAATTAGCCCAATGAGAGAGATTGTTCATAGAAAAGGGTGAAAGGAAGGAATCTTGTCATTATGTTAAAGGACAATAATAAGAATTACAATAATTATGAGGTAAAAAATTTAGAAAATTGGTAAAAAAGCAAAATTCTCTCTAATTGCAAGTATTTTCAAGGGGACATGGATGCGCCATAATCTAATGGGGTGCATAATAGCATCCTCCCTTTTTAAAATGGGGAAATGCTACTAAAAGTGCATAATAGCATCCCCCCTCTTTTCTAACTAATTTTTTCATTTGAGCTTTCTCTTTTTTCCATCTTCTAATTGGTAATTTGTGTTGTTGTATAAGTAAAGGAAAAGAAGTGCTTTGTTTATTCTCTTTGCTTTATAGCCTAGGTGAAAGTTTGTAGGTAGATGAGTATTGAAAGTTTGTGGTGCTCGGGGACAAAGAGACATGGTGGGGACAAATTGGTCGTGTTGGGGTTTAGTTTGCTTTAGCTTTGACTTTAACATTATTCTGTGGGTTATAATTAGCCCAATGAGCCCAAATAATCTCTCTCATTGGGCTAATTAGAGTCGTCAAAATGGGTCAAGCCCGATGAGCCGGCCCGAATAGCCTGACAAAATGGATGGACTGGGCTGGAAAATGCTAACCCGAAATTAAAAATAACTCGAATAGGCTGGCCCATAACGGGCTAGGTTAGCTTAACTCGTTTACATTAAAAAGAAACGGGTTAGGCTGACATTTAAACTTACATGGCCAAATTTGACCCAACCCGAATTGGGTCGGCCCAACTTTGACTACTCTAGGGCTAATTGTAACCCATAAAATAATGTCAAAGCCAAAGTCAAAACAAACTAAACCCTAACACCATCAATCTGTCCCTACCATGTCTCTTTGTCCTTGAACACCACAAACTTTCAATACTCACCTACCAATAAACTTTCACCCAAGCTATAAAGCAAAGGGAATAAACAAACCACTTCTTTTCCTTTACCTAGACAACAACACAAATTACGAATTGGAAAAGGGAAAAAAGAGAAAGCATAAATGACAAATTAGTTAGAAAAGAAAGGAAGACATGCAATAGGAGAAAGCCACATATAGTTGTTGTCGTCATTAGTCACTGTGCTGCTGCTGCTACCATCCAACGAGTTGTGCGTGTGGTGCTGTGCAGTGTGAGAAACAACAATTCATGAATAATGAAAAATTGAATAATGAAAAATGAAGAAAAAAGGAGAGGGAAAGGGGAAATACAAGGGAAGTACCCTGTCCCTGAACGGCACCTGGAGGTCGAGGAGGAGGTGAGTTGTGTTGCTGGTGATGAAGTAAAATTCCAGGTTTTCACGAATGAGAATGAGATGTTGGGTTGATCAGAGTAGGTCGAGAATGAGAGGGAATGAAAAAAGAGGAAGGGAATGATATAAAAGTATTAATTTAATTATAAAATTGTAAATAATGTAAGTATAAGTGTGAAAATTAAGTATGGCTTAGTGATAAGTAGAGTGTTTGTGTCACCACAATATACAAGTTCGATTCTTGACTTTGGATTCTTAATAATAAAATTTTCATTTGCTTTAATATAAAAAACTGAACGACAGAATATATTTCATACAATAAAATATTTATTTTTCAAAAAATAAAAGTGATTTGGAAATGGAATTTGTCACGGATAACTTAGAGACAGATTCATTCTGTCGCTAAATCCAACAAATGAAATCCATGACAATTTTCGTCACTAGTAGGCATGATTTTTATTCTATCTCTAAATTTTGTTGCTATCTGTGTAATTTTTAGTAGTGATTTAGTTAAACAAATGAGTTTGATCGAGTATTTTAACGAGTCAAACTTGAATTGTTCACGAATAACTCAGCTCATTTACACCCATACTCCTAACCCATTCACTCAATAAACTTCCTAACTACTAAATAAAAAAAATATTGAATATTTTTTTTATATATTTTGAAGATATTAAGTACATTTACTTTTTCATTTACTACCTTTTTTTATTAGTGTTTGTTAACGAGTTCCCTAAGGTTACTTTTTAAAGAATTAAAAAGTAAAAATTATTAAATGAAAAGTTAAGGATTTTGTTGAAGAATTAAGTTTAGGGCTAGGGAATAAGGAAGATAGAGATGGCCATAAACCGAGAATATTATTAATAGGAATAATATGATACAAAAAAATAACATAATAACCCTATTTATACTAATAATTAGGCCAAGTATTATCTATCACTACTAGTACCAACCCAAGCCCACCAACATAAGACTAATAACCTAATAAGTAATAACCTTAACATTCTCTAACACTTTCCCTCAAGTTAAAACTTAGTTTGTTACAAGTAGCAAACCACAAACATGAAACAAATATCAAAACCCATATTTATCTTAAAGTTATCATCAAGAAAAAAAGAGAAACTTGGCACAATTGCAGATGTTGAACCATTCAAACACGATATAAGGAAGAAGAGAAGATGTTGAACCATCGAGAAGCAATACTATACCACCCAATGTCCAGGAAGGAAGAAGAGAAAATGAAAAACTCCTACTTCCAAACCTGTGACACCCTTGGTCACACTTTTCTACCTGACCAAAACCATAAGAAATTGGGATGACTCTTCCTCCCAAACTTGCGACACTTTTAGTCACACCTTCTTAGTTGACCGTGACACTCATAGTCACTAGAAACACCACCCACGACACCCTTGGTTACATATAACAAGAAAGGCAGAAAGAATAACTTGAATACTTTATGTACTACTTGCCGATGGTCACAACAACCCATCATGAACCAAATCCCCATCCAGCATCCATCACAATCCAGAATTTTGCCTTCTTATAAATAGAATCTCAAACAAATCATATCACCATAAACTCCACCAACGTAGAGGCACAATCAACCCTCAAACGAGTTCATCGCCTAACAACAAACCAACCATCTAAAACTTCCTCCAATCTTAGCCACAACACAACCAAGAAGGAGGGCAAAGATCACTAAATCTCACCCAAATGGACTAGGTGACCCAAATTGTGTCAAAACGCTTGAAACCGCACCAAAATAGGGCTAAAACCACGAAACCAGAGATGTTACCGGACCTTTGGTCACCGACGCACCTCCCAGACCATCGTATGCTCCGGCTTGTGCTGGAATCATCACTCATTGGCCACCCACAACGTCAGTCGTGCGTACCGCACTCAACCTGCTGAAAAATCAAGGCCTACCATAATCCAGGCCCTCGCCGCCGATTATCAGAAACCCACCGCTGGCCCTTTGCCTAGAACTGGTCAACTACAACCGGCCATTCATCGGTGATCACATGATATTCACCTGAAACTTGAAGTAATAGCCAGTGGGCTGCGCAAGCCTAAGCCCTCGCCGCCGATCATCAGAAACCCACCGCTGGCCCTTTGCCTAGAACTGATCAACTACAATCGGCCATTCATCGGTGATCACACGCTAGTCACCTGAAACTTGAAGTAATAGCCAGTGGGCTGCACAAGCCTTGAGACATGACCTATCTACTAGGTCTTCTTCTTCTTCTTCTTCTTCTTCTTCTTCTTCACTATACTATCTTCCCCCCCCTTTTTTTTAACTATTTTTCTTTTTTTTTCTTTGTTTCAAACTAAGCTAACAAGAGAGGAAGAATAAGACAAAAACTAAAAGAGAGAATATACAACTGAGTTCCATGAAATCAAAATAGCAGAGCATATACAATCGAGTTCCATGAGCTCGAAATAATGGAATGGAGAAACTCTCCTCATAGTGGATGGTACCACTCTAATACCATGTTGAAGAACTAGGTTTAAAGTTAGGTAATAAGGAAGAGAGAGATGGTTGTAAATTGATAATATTATTGAAATATATAATGTGATACAAAATACTAACACAATATCTCTATTTAGTACTGGTCCAAGCCCAATAACATAAGACTAATAACTTAATAAATAATAACCCTAACATTCTCTAACACATTCAATGCATTGGAAAAGATAAAAAGCTGTATTAAGTAAGATGATTATTAGGAAGAAGTTTTACAAGGATATAATAAAACTCTAATTTTTAAACTAAAACTCATAATTCAATTATTTGAATATACATTTAACAAGACTTAAATGTATGGTATTTATATAAACTAAATTTATATGATATTTTTTTTTTATAATTTATTATACTAGGTTTATTAATATTATAAATATATTTGTTTATTATGTTATCCGATTCAACCATTAGTTCAATCGATTGAACTAATCAAACTATAACCTGAAGAGCTCGACAATTCAATCTCTGATTCAATTTATCACTAAACAGTTACTATTTTTCACTCCACCTTTTAAAACAATCATAATTATTAAACTCGACTTGACCATTGACTTGGTCAGGGTACTAGGTTAATGGGTCACTTGGTTCAACTACATAAAATACAACAACAACAACAACAACAACAACAACCAAGCCTTTTCCCACTAGGTGGGGTCGGCTACATGGATCAAACGACGCCATTGTGTCCTATCATAAACCAAGTCTTCAGATATGTTATTCAGATCTAAATCTTTTTTAATCGTTTCACCTATAGTCTTTCTTGGTCTTCTTCTACTTCTAGCTATTGGGCTATTATCTACCTGATCTACTCTTCTTACAGTGGCTTCTAAGGGTCTTCTCCTTACATGTCCAAACCACTTAAGGCGCAATTCTCTCATCTTTTCCACAATAGGTGCTACCCCTACTTTCTCTCTAATGCATTCATTCCTAATCCTATCTTGTCTTGTATGGTCACACATCCAACGCAACATCCTCATCTCCGCAACATTGATCTTATGCTCTTGTTGGCTTTTTACCGCCCAACATTCAGTACTATACAACATCGCGGGCCTTATAGCTAGGCGGTAAAATTTACCCTTAAGCTTGAGAGGCACTTTTCTATCACAAATAACTCCTAAAGCACTCCTCCATTTCATCCATCCAGCTTGAATCCTATGGTTTACATCTCCTTCTATCTCTCCATCATTTTGTATGATAGATCCAAGGTACCTAAAATGTGTGACTTGTGGTATTGTATGATCTCCAACTTTCACCGCTAAGCTGGCATTAACACGCCTATTACTGAACTTACATTCCATATACTCCGTCTTACTCCTACTTAGACGAAGGCCATGTTCTTCCAAAGTTCGTCTCCATAGCTCTAACTTCTCATTTGTTTCCTCTCTCGACTCTCCAACTAAGACTATATCATCTGCAAAAAGCATGCATTGTGGCACCGGCTCTTGGATATGCGCAGTAAGCACATCCAAGACCAAGGTAAAAAGATATGGACTCAAAGCTGACCCTTGGTGCAGTCCTATAGTTATAGGAAAATCTTCTGTGGCCCCACCTTGTGTTCTCACACTAGTTTTAGCCCCATCATACATATCTTGGATTGCTCGAATATAGGCGATACGAACTCCTTTCTTCTCCAAAGCCTTCCACAGGACCTCTCTCGGTACCCTATCGTAGGCTTTTTCCAGATCAATGAAAATCATGTGTAGGTCTTTTTGCTTCCTTCGATACCTCTCCATTAATCTTCGTAGAAGATAGATTGCTTCCATAGTTGACCTCCTAGGCATAAAACCAAATTGATTCTTTGAAATATGAGTCTCTTGTCTTAATCTCCGTTCAATTACTCTTTCCCATAACTTCATGGTATGACTCATGAGCTTAATTCCTCTATAATTTGCACAGTTTTGTATATCTCCCTTATTCTTATAAATAGGGATTAAAGTGCTTCTCCTCTATTCGTTTGGCATTTTCTTAGACCTCATTATCTTGTTAAACAGTTTTGTGATCCAACTTATACCTTTCTCTCCTAGGCATTTCCATACCTCAATAGGTATATTATCCGGTCTGACTGTTTTTCCATTATTCATCCTCTTCAATGCTTCTTTTACCTCAAACTCCCTGATTCTACGATAAAAGGTTTTATTTTGGTCCTCCTCTCTAGTGTTTAGAATGTCTGAGTCCCCTAATGTCCTATGTTCTTCATTAAATAACTTGTGAAAATAACCCTTCCATCGATCCTTAATGTCTTGTTCCGTAACCAAGACTTTACCCTCTTCATCCTTAATGCATTTCACTTGATCCAAGTCTCTTGTCTTCCTTTCCCTACTTTTAGCAAGCCTGTAGATATTCCTTTCTCCGTCTTTGGTACCCAACGATTGATATAATCCGTTGAAAGCTTTAGTTTTCGCCTCGCTCACCGCCTTCTTAGTATCTTTTTTAGCTGCCTTATATTTTTCTCAATTTTCATCATTTTTATATACGTGCCAAGTTTTATAACATTCCCTTTTAACCTTAACCTTATCTTGTACACTTGTGTCCCACCACCAAGATTCTTTATCCTTGAGTCCGAAGCCTCTTGATTCACCGAGTGTCTCTTTTGCTACCTTTCTAATCCCTTCAGCCATATCGTCCCACATATCATTAGTACTCCCTTGTACCTCCCAAATTTCTTCCATCATAATTCTCCTCTGAAAGAGCATTTGTTTTCCTCTCTTTAATTGTCACCATTGATCATTGGCTCTCTGTCTCAACAAATTTTCCTTACTCTCATCTTAACCTGTATATCTATAACCAAAATTAATATAAAAATAAAAATATATAATAAAACAAAAAGAATAATATAAAAACTATATATAATTATATATACAAAATATTTGATCTTGGGCCAATTCTAAATTAATACCACGTGTGTATTTTTTATTGGGCTTAAGACTCATCACTTGACTCAAATAAAAGTCTAATAGTATAATAGGAAGTAAATTTTATTAGGTTCAATCAATAGCCCAAACTAACACAGACAAAACCCTAACACCCCTAGCTATGCTTTGTTATCTTATCTCTTTCTTCCATCCATGCACCGCACAGGAGAGGCAAAAGCAAAGGGGCACAGTCACGCACACGCACAGAAGAGATAAAAGCAGCCACATGCGAGAGGTGCAATGAAGGTGGCAATAGTTCTCCGTGGCAAAGCTAGGCCCCGAAGATTAGGAGGAACATTAATAATTATAAAAGTTTATGATTAAATATATCAATAACATCATAACATACGTAAAAGAAAAACAATAATTGATTATCATTAGTTCAATTAATAATATTACCCTCTATAATTGTTTTCTATGAGCCATAGTTGTAAGAACCAGACTGACTCGGCTAGTCCAACCAAAAAATCGGTGACCTGACTTTTGAACCGATCCAGTACAGGCTTTCGTATTGAATCGATCAAACTCGGTCAAACTTGAATAAACTGTCTAGGAGGGTTAGACCGACGTTACTTGATTTTTATTTGTTTCTTTAATTATTTAATTGGTGCTTCAAAAATGTAACTTGTGAGATTTGGGCACAATATTTAAAAGACTTTTTTTGTGGTGAAATGTACTTTACCATTAGAGCACATACTCTTGTTAAATAGCATTTTTAGTTCTATAATTTATATTATTATCACTAGTAATATTTTTATATGATGTAATTTCTTCATATAATATTATTTCTGAAAAAATATTTTTTTTATCTTTCTCTTTCGGTTTAACCACTTAACTCGCTATTGAATTGTTAGTACAGTAACTTGACCTTCTGACTAGGTTGACCTCCGGTTTGAATTATACAACTATACTGCAACCTAAAATTATAAGGAAAATACTAAACAATTAGATTTTTTTTGTCATAATAAGTTAGCATTGTTATTAACTCTTAGATAAATAGATGAGTGATCCCCAACACTTCGGCTAATTCAATAACCATCCTTGAATCTTGTCAAATTCTTGCTGAATTCTACAAGTTTTATCTAGCTATGTAGAGATGCTTAAATTATAATTATCAATAAAACTACATTGCACAAGCAAAATTCTAAATATCAATAAACTTAAACTATAAAAGCAAAAACTAGAAGTAATAAAAGCATATAAATCCTTTCCAGGATAATTGGGAAGGGCTAATATTTTCTCTTTAATGAGTACTATAATCTTTCAAATTTTTTAAAACTTATTTTTTAAAAGAAAAATTCAGGGGGAGCATGTGCAGCTCCCCCTCACAAGTATGTGGCTCCGCCGTTGGTAGCCCTGCACAGACCCAGCGCTTGTGCTCCTCTCTATCGAGTCTCTATGCAGACCACGTCAGCATCTACAGTAGTTGGCGAGGGCAAGGTAAAGGAGATGCGTTCTCAGTCTCTGCACAAACCATGTTGGCATCAACCTCTTTCATTCATTTCCTTATGTATTATTTTATGTATATTATCTATATTTGCTAAAACTTTATCTTACAAATAATGAATTGACGAAACAATCATGTTATCTACACATAAAAAGATTTTCATCTAACTCATATAATTTTAAACACCACCATTCATTTTTGTCTCATTTTTCTTTATCTTTTCTTTCTCATCATCAATAGCCACATCTTGAATTTTGTGATCTTTTTAACAAAATCTCACTCTCGCTTTAACTTGTCATGTTCAGTTTGTATGGTAAACGTATATTTATAGTTATAAAACTCAAACCGGTTAATATTAGATTAATGGGTTATTGATTCAATTAATGAGTCATTGATCGAACGAATTACATAAAATAAAATAAATATATAAAATATTTAATACAAATATAAAATTACATAAAATTTGGGACATGTCACAAACACAAGTTGAAAATATAAGTTTACAATCAAATCACTAGTTTAATTGATCTACAACCATGTCATTTTTTTTTATATAAATTTTTACATTCACAAATTAATTAATTAAAATATGATAGTCATAATCCATAGTCACCAAAATAAAATAAAATAATATAACCCTATAAAAACTAAACCAAAAGTATCTAGGAGAGTAATATTTCAAAAGCATAATAATTGAGATGGAGTTGGATGGTAAGGGTAAGGGTCCATAGGGTGGTGTTGGTTCTCTATCACTGGCTAAGCCACCTGATGGTGGGTTTATTGTGCAAGATGGCAAGTTTGTTAGGATTGATGGAGAGAATGGTGGTGTTGATAGAATGCAAGCTAGGGAGGGTGGGAAAGTGGATTTGATAGAATGCAAGTTTGCGAGGGTGGAATGGGAAGGAGGAAATATATTATCTCCAAAGTTCTTTTTTGATCATAAACTGTTTGATGAGCTGTGCATTCTCTGGGAAGATGCTTTGGTGTTGAAACTCTTAGGGAAGGAGGTGGGCTTCTTGGTGACGAGGGATATAGGCTGAAATCTACATGGAAACTGGTTGGTGGTTTTGACATTATGGATGTTGGGAATGGTATTTTCATAGTTAAGTTTGATTTAGAGGAAGATTGGAGCAAGGTTGTTGGAGGGAGACCTTGGATGATGTTTGATCACTATCAAACAGTTTGCCTTGGTTAGAGCTTTAGGTAAACCCATCAAGGTTGATCTCAATACTTTAACGATATCCAGGGAGGTTTGCCAGGGTGTGTATTGAAATTGAACTAAACCAGCGTGTAGTAAGAAGACTTTGGATTCATGGTACATGGCACAAGGTGGAGTATGAAGGCCTTCGCATCATTTTGTGTCAACTGTGGACGTTATGGCCATGTTACTAGGGAGTGCAACATGAAGCAGCGCAATATGGAGACTTCTATGGTGGAGGGTGGTCGCTAGGGCTCCTGAAGAGAAGGGTAACAGTCAAAGCAATAATGGCAATATCCCGGTGATTGTCAATAGCGTTACTAATTTTTAGGTGGAGGAAAATCTGCATGGGGATTGGCTTGTGGCGGCTAGGAGAAGACGTTGCAAGCCTTGTAGTAATGCTGAGCCTAAATAGGGGACAGATCAATCTCATACTGCTAACCGTTTTAATGATCTTGACAATGGATGAGGATCATCTGTCCTCATCCCTTGTTCCCTTCCCTGTCTTCCCACTTAAATTCTGACAAGTGTTCTAAACTTAATTACATGTCTCATTCTCACTTAATTCATTTTACACTTGTCAGAATTTAAGTGGAGGGACAAGAAAGGAGACAAGAAATGAGGACAGGTGATTTCCATCCCTTGACAAAGAGATAAACTAGGATTCGGTGCCAACTCAGAAAACTAATGCAAAATGTAATAGTGGCCCCAATGATAAGGTAGGCTAGAAAAGAATAAGGGGAAACAGATTGCTAGTGGGCCAACAAAATATGGGCTTGTTTTGGGGGTACTTGGGAGGTTTGGATTACGTCTGGATCTGTTTTGGACACAAAGGAAGGAGCTTCTGTTAGGTTGCATAAACGGGGAAAGAATGGGCCAAAGGATGTTCAAGTTGGGGGTCCAATTGGTGGGGTTAAGAAGTCGGCTGGGGTTTCCAATCATGATTTTCTTATATTACTTTTTTTTTCACATAATTTTTTATTTTATATTATTTTTCATATAATTGATTATGTCAATTTTTTTTCACTTTTTTTAACTTAATCACAATTATTAAAAATGTGATAAAAAGAGTGACCTAAGATTTTTTTGAAAAGAAAACCCTTGGGCTAGGCTTTAGACATGTAATCTTTAAACCACCTTGAGATTTCATGTGAAGCATCCAAGTCTTTATTAGCCTCTAACTCAACCCACAATATGGAGATGAGAGCGTCTCCAAACTACAAACAGAACCCACATGACACTATTAGTACACCAGCGCCTCGCGAAGTTGAGAATGGGCTTGAATGTGAGGACAGTTTAGTCGCTTCCCAGGAGATTGAAACCGGGAACAGCGTGCCAATTGAGGAGGACGGGGGTCTCGATGACTTTGAAGCCTAAAATGTGTATTTGGAATTGCAGAGGGGCTGGTAAAAGAGCTTTTGCTAGCTTGGTGAAGGATATTTGCAAAAGTTATCAGATTTCTTTTCTTGTTATTCTTGAAACTCGTATCAGTGGCTCTAGAGCTAATAGGGTCCTGAAAAAAATGGGTTTTGATATTTTTTTGAAGGTGGATGCTGAAGGCTTTTGTAGGTGGTATTTGGTGTGTGTGGGATTCCTCTGTTTGGCATGTGACTACTCTTAATTATAACAGGCAATTCATTCACATGGAGGTCTCTTGGTACACTGGTGATATTCGTGGTTCTTTATTGTTTGCTATGGCAGGCCGCAAGGTGCTTTGAGGTCCGAGCTATAGAGAGATTTAAAGAACCGTAGCTGCTCTATTTCGTCGCAAGCCTTGCACTGCCTTCAGAGATTGTGTTGATTGGTGTGAGCTTATTGAAGCCGGGTTTAATGGTTCTCCTTTTACTTGGAAGGCAGGTAGTTTGCGTGAAAGTTTGGATCAGGTTCTGGTGAATGATGGTTGGCAGACGCAACATCCTAATGCTTCTATAACTCAGCTTCCTTATTTTAACTCTGATCACACCACTCCTTGGATTAGATTTAATAAGGAAATGAGACGAGCTATTCTGCCTAAACTTTTCAAATTTCTTGCAGCTTGGTTAACTCATGCAAAATTTCCATAATTGGTCATTGACAGTTTGGATGGTGACAAAGGTTGGATGGATGATGTTAAAAATTTCACAACTATTGCCAAAGGTTGAAATTGGTGGGTCTTTGGCAACATCCAACGTTGCAAGGGCAGACTGCTTGCCTGTTTGAATAGCATTCGCAGGTCTTTGGCTAATGGATCAACTCCTTTTCTTAATCATCTTTAATCGACTTTGTGGCTCGAACTTGAGAAATGTCTATTTGAGGAGGAAATTCTTTAAGCTTAGTAGAAGTCTCGTTGTAAATGGATTATGTTTGGTGATAGGAATAAGAGGTGCTTTCATATTTCTACTCTTGTCAGACACCGTATAAATAGAATTGCTGCTCTGAAGAATGCCTCTAGTAACTGAGTTCATGATGATGCTTAGCTAAAAGAGATGGCTAGGGTTTTTTTTTTTTTTTTTGCTGAGTTGAATCAGCAATGTGACCAGTACACTCCTTTTATTTTCTTTGGGTGTTATCCACATCTTCTGGAAAATCACTTGATGGAAATTCATAGATCTTTAAGCCAGGATTAGATTAAACATGCTCTTTTAGTATGGGCGGTTTAAAAGCTTCTGACTCAGATGGGCTCCATGCAGTTTTCTTTCAGAGTCAATGGGTGGTGGTGGGCCCGTTTGTTTGTCATATGGTTCAATCGATTTTTGAAAATCCAGAGGAAGTTAGTGAAATAAATTCTACCTTTATTTCTCTTGCACCTAAGGTTGATCATCTCGATTATATTAAGCAGTTTAGGCCTCTAATAGCCTTTGTCATGTCATTTATAATGTTGTAACTAAGGTCATTGCCAATAGGCTTAAACTGGTTATGCCTCATCATTTCTTCACCTCAGTGCAGTTTTGTGCCGGGTTGCCATAGGTCAAATAAAATTATTATTGCTTAGGAGATTGTTCTCAAAATGAGAATCAAGATTGGTAAGAAGGGGTGTATGGCCATAAAAATCGACCTTGAAAAAGTTTACAATTACCTAAATTGGAATTTTATTGTTAATTGCTTGAAGGATTTGGGGGTTCACTCTAAGCTAGTTAATTTAATTTGGTATGTTTCTTCTTCATCTCTGAATATTATTTGGAATGGGGATTCAACAGGTGATTTTCAACCTTCCAGAGGGATTACACAAGGTGATCTGCTGTATCCTTATCTGTTTGTTATATGTATTGAGAGGATTTCTCAGCTTATTTGTTTGGCTATTGAGCAGCATTTTTGGAAGCCCATTGTCCTATCTAAAATTGGCCCTTCTATATCTATCTTTGTTTTGCCGATGATCTTTTCTATTTGTTGAAGCATCGATGGATCAGGATGAGGTTATCACGTTCTGTCTGGATTCTTTCTGCTCTAGTTTGGGTTAGAAAATGAGCAAGGAAAAAACAAAAGATTAATTTTCCAAGAATGTTAACCATATAGAGCTCAAGAGATTTCGGATGCTTTTGGATTCTCCTTAATTGATGATCTTGGTAAATATCTTGGAATGCCTCTTTTCCATGAGAGGGTCTCTAAGAGGACTGTTAGTCATGTAACTGACTGGGTTCTAAAGAAGTTGGCCAATTGCAAAGCTTTTTTCCTTATCTTTGGCCGGGAGGTTAACTCTTTGCTTTTCTGTGATTTCCTCTCTCCCGTATTATTCTATGCAAATGACGCTTCTTCCTACTGTTGTTTGTGAAGAAGTTGATAAAAGGTGTCGTGGGTTTTTGTGGCGTTCCAATGCTGACTAGAAAAATTAGATCCATATAGTTCACTGGGATAAAGTTTGCATGTTTAATAGAAAATGTGGTCTTGGTGTCAGACACTCTAGTACCATGAATTTGGCCTTTATGGCCAACGTGGGATGGGGCCTTATTCAAAATATAGATGATCTCTGTGCCAAGGTGGTTTGTAGTAGATACAATTGTGGAAATGATCTCATTCCTTTCATACAGAATTACCAAGAATACTCTAACTTATGGGGACGTGTGCAAGTCTTGGCAATATTTTGAAAATAATATCATTTGGAGGATAGGTGATGGTTTGTCTTCTAGTTTTTGGGTTGATAACCGGGTTCCTAGGATTGGCAAGCTCTCTGGTTTTTCTTTAGTTCCCTTGACTGAGGCTGAGCTGTTTTCTAAGGTTTCCCATTTCGCTACTGACAAGGGCTGTTGGAATTAGGATGTTATTGAATCTCTTGTCCCTCAGCATATATGTGCTAAAATTGCTGCTTATTAAACCCTGAGATCTTAGTCAAGGTCTGAATGTGGTGGCTCGAGCTTTTTCTCATGATGGGAACTTCTCGGTGAACACAACTTATCATAGTATTTTGGGAAGTGACTATGGGACGGAAGACCCACTCGTTAGGCTCCTATGGAGATGGATACGTGTTGAAACTTGAGAGAGTTAAGACTCTTCTCTAGTTAATAGTTTCCAATGGGTTTCTTACTAACTATAATCGTTTTTGGCGCCATTTAACTTCCTTACCTACTTGTCAACGGGGTAACTCTCATGAACTTGAGTATAAGCTTCATGTCTTTCGTGGTTGTCCCAGAGTCGAAGAATTCTGGAAATGTTTGTTGCTCCCATACACTTTCGAATAGCAACAAGGGCGAGCAGGATTGAGAGGATTGAAGAGTGATTGTCTTAAGATTTCCATTGCTATATCCAAGAGCAAGACATTGCCGAAGCATTAAAGATTGAAAGCCAAGCAAAGAAATTCAAGAAGACAACTATGTTAGGCTTTCTACTCTTTTCTTCTCTTGAATTTCTTATCATGTTCTTAGTGTTTGTATATATGTTTTGCTTAACTATGCTAGGCTAGATCTAATTTTGGTTAACGGTGATATCGATTATCAAACTTGACTATATTTGTTTTGATGTAGATATTATTTTTTCCTTGTTAATTAAGATTATTTATGTTCTTACATTCTTATTGTTTATGATTTGTGTTTTGATTTGTTTACGCTGTGTGACTAAATATATCTCTATATGTTTCTAATGCTAGTTTAGGAATTTGCTAACCAGTAGACCTTGAGTTTTTCTAATTCCATTAGTAAATCAAGGATAGTGGGGATGTACTCGTTATTCTTGGTTGGAACACAATATAAGTCTAAATATTCATTCTCCTGGTAAATGTTGCTTAGAATAATCTAATATCTTTCTCATCTTTATGCAACCATGAATAAGTCTAGATAAACTAGGTGTTAATGGTTATAGATTAGGTAGTGACTAAAACTCATGCCTAATAATGAACTAAGAAAAGATAAGGGTAGTACGGGCTAGAACCTCGGTTATCTATAGTTATTAGTTTCAATTAGGGAGTGGGGAATAGCATTGAAGTTAAGAAATCATAAGTGATATATCTTATCCTATCGATGGTCTAGTGGTAGATATTAATCCTTTAACCAATCAACTCGTTATTATTTAACCAACTCAACCTTTATTGTTTGCTTTTGTTATTTAATTCATTTTTGCTTTCATTAGTTTATTTACCTTTCTGTTGTTTATGTTGTTTACTTTCTTCTATTTCTAAACAAACCCCTTTTTGTGTTTGTGTTTGGTTTGGTAAGCTTTCTAATAAAAATAATCACAATGTCCTGCAGGAACAACCCTTGCTCGCCACTAAACTAATTCATATCTATACTATAAATAATTGGGGAAGTTAAATCTAGTGGACTAAACAATGACATTAATCAAGTTCATGGCTTGTTGTTGGGGATGTGAATTTAGCACCCATCACATCATTTGATAGAACTGAAATTCTCCTTCATTTGAGTCAAGGAGAGAAAACTCCCATATGAACAAAGTTTATCCAAAAGATACAATTTCCAAATGAATTAATTACATAGGCCATCTAAGGCTTATTTATACAACTGAGCTCATTAACTAACTAATTGGCTAATTTAAAGTAACTAATTGCAATTACAATCTCTTATTAGGATCAAATGCTTACCATTAGACCAAAAATTATAAATGTTAGTTAGGGCGTAACTTTATTTTCTTATAGTAGTGGTGCATAGCCCCGTATCTATAACATGCTACGAGAGGGTATGAGGGGCTTCACAACGCATACATGGGCACCAATAGGGTGGACTGTCAAGCTCCATTGATATACGCCTATACGTACATGTGAGTCTTAGAGTGATTGCTGAACTCTCATAAATCTAACAATCTCCCCCTGCAACGACACCCGGGAGACTCAAACTTGCGACCTCGCTTTGATACCACTTATTAGGATCAAACGCTTACCACTAGGCCAAAAGCTACAACTGTTAGTCAAGGAGCAACGTTATTTCCTTATAGTGACAATGCATAGTCCTGTGTCTATAATGTGTTACGGGTGGGCATAAAGGGGCTTTGTATCGCACATATGGTGCACCGGTAGGTTGGGCTATCAAGCTCTCTTAATGTATGCCCATACATACATGTGAGTCCTAGGGTGATTGTTGGACTCCCATAAATCCAACCAAATCATTTAAGGATTGAAGAGAAATGATGTTTTTTTTTTCTTTTTTTGGTAGGATCTTTAAAGCAAAGTTTAAATTTTTATGTGAAGAAAAAATGTATCTGTCATCGCTACCATGTGACTAGGGTTTCAGTTCTAGGATTGAAATCTCACGTATGTTAAGGTTGAGCGGAGAGGGCTGATAACACTGTTAACAGATTAATTGGATTATTGAAAAACTGATGTCTAATTTTTAATTGAGTTGGTAGATTTTAATTAGGGAGACAAGAGATTTAAATCCCTTATCTTAGTATATGTCCATATAAGTTTAGAGTTCAATTTTGATGCAATGTCAATGTAATGGATTTTACACTATCATTCAATCATGTATTAACACATTATTAAAAATTTTATACTTTTTAGGTTATTTTTGTGATAATTATACTTCATTAATGATTTGACAATACGTAATTGGGTGAAGGTATAAAGAAATCTCACTGGCAATGTATCAAAATTAAATCCATAAGTCTAACCTAGGCACCTATAATTCCAAAATAGGTTACCAACAAATTTGATTTATCTAACAGGTTTGATTGATCCATCATCACTCGAACCTGTCATTACAGATTTTGCATGACTAACAGTAAGGCAATCATCTTAGCAAAGTATCTAATATGTACAAACACATCATGTTCCATATAGTTCTGCTACCTCGGTTTTCGTCTTTATAAATCCTAAGTTTTCAAAACGGCTTTTCAAATATGCATCCATTAAATAATTCCATCTTTACGTGTCGTATTTTGTTTGCTAGTAAAAATTTAACCATAATTTATTGAGAATTAACGTTACTTACTCTAATGGCAGAAATCAATGAACAATAATATGCAGGGATTGCCAGTCGACACTCTCTAATTACATGCAAATAAATATTACACCAACATTTATTAAACTTACTGTTACGCTTTTTGCATGATTGACAACAAGGCAAAATCGTGTCAAAAAGCTTACTAATATGGACTCTCTAGTTGCATGCAAAGGTGGATCTAGATGGGAGGCAGGGCGACGGCCCCACTAGAAAACTAATTTTCTATGTGTAGTATCATAATTCTTTAGGTAAGTCTCCCATTAAAGGTTAAATCCACCCACTCCTACTTAGAATTTTCTAGTTCGTTGTATGACTCTAAATGTCAAGTCATTTCAAAGGCTCTTCAGTAATCCATTTTGCAAATCGATCTTCATATCAAAGTCTTCCTTTCTCATAATTGCTATCGATTTTTTTTCACCAATTTAAACTGTCATCCTTGTAGCATCCTCTAAATTAATAGTTCAAATTTCTTCACTAGAAGACTAAGATTCTCCTTATTTATTTTCAAGTCATCTCCATCATCTTGATCATCATCATCATCATTGATCATGGAGGAAGTGGTCTTGAGAACTATTCCCTTCTTTTTCTTGTCAAACTCATCACTTTAGTTGAGTCTATTCACTTCCAATTCATGTTCTTGAAACTTGTCAAAAAGTATGGCTAGGGTCATAGTTGAAAGATTTCTTGATTCTGCAATAGCCATCACTTTAAGTTGCCAATGTCTGCTCAAACATTTCAACACTTTGTTAATAAGATTTTCATTAGGAAAAGTCTTTCCCAATGAAGTAAGATGATTAATAATATGTGTGAACCGTTTTTACATTTCTTGAATGCTTTCACCTTAGTTCATTCTAAAAAGCTCATACTCATGAGTGAGAGTATTTATCCTTAATATTTTCACTTAACTAGTATCCTCATGGGTTACTTGTAGAGTGTTCCACATTTCTTGAGCAGATTTATAATTTAAGACTTTAAAGAACTCATCATACCCCAAGTTTGTGGCAATGATGTTTTTGACTCTAGATCTTTCTCTTATCATTATCGGCCCATTCACTTCTTGGTGTGTTAACTCTTACACCATTAATAACTTGTGTGGGGACAAAATGACAATTTTCAACAGCATCCTACACATCTAAGTCAATAGCTTCAAAATTAAAATTTCCATTCATTCTTTCCAATAAGCATACTCATCCCCATTAAAAAAGGAAGGTCTATAGAGATAAGAATTTTATGAAAAACCATTTGAAGAGTCCATCGCTTTCTCTTGAAGCTGCTAAACTCTTTGCACAAGAGCCTAACTCTGATACCACTTGTTATCAAGTGGCCTCAATACTCAAGAGGGGGGTGAATTAAGTATATAAAAACTTTTCACATATCTTTCACAAAGCACTTGATTATTAACTTTCGTTGAAGCTATTGATTGATTGAAGTGAATAGATAAATGAGATTGATCACTTCACTCACAAATAAATAAGGCAAGATAAAAAGTATTCTAGCGAGCATATAAGATTAAAGCACAAACATAAACAGATGTGTTTAGAAGATCAAACACAATATTTATCCTAGTTCAGCCACCAATCCACTTGTGGCCTACGTCCAGTCCTCAAGTAATCACCCAAGATTTTTCACTATATCTTCAAGTTTCAACAGGTGCTTGTAACCTTTACATAATAGAGCACTCACCATACCTTGGGATACCTCACCCTTTGTGCTTGAGCCTCAACCCTTTAAAACCTTGAGGGATACCTCACATTCTTTACCAACAAGGGATCCTTCACCTTTACAACTTTGAGGGATACTTCACCCTATTTACAAACAAGGGATACCTCACCCTTTTCTCTAGAGGGATACCTCACACTCTTTTATAGATTAATCAAAGTATAGATGAAAAGAAACTCTCTCAAGAGTGGATAATACAAATTGAAGTTTTATGAGTATCAAGGATTCACACTTTAAAGTTAAAAAACAAGTGTTTGGAGAAATTGATAGTGAAACACGAATTTGATACTCAAGAATGATTTTCAGATTATTCTCCTACTTTTCTTTAATGCAAAAATACTTTCATTTATAGTCCAAAGCATTTTAGAGCCGTTGGTGGTAGTTGGATGCATTAAATTCTCTAATAGAGCTGCTGGAATGTGTTTTATGCTATTCTAGATAATCGGTTATTGATTTCCAATAACTGGTTATTTAGTTTAGCATAACCGGTTATTGGAAATCCATAACCTGTTACGAGCCTTTAAAAAAAAGAGGTGTGCCTCTGACTTTCATAATCGGTTATGAGCTTTATAAAAACATGTTAAAAAGCTCCTGACTTAATGAATAACTGATTATGAGAAATTCATAATCAGTTATTGCACTCTGATTTTGAAAACTGACTTTAAATTGTCATAATTTCTTTGTTTCTTATCCGTTTAAAATAAATGATCACTAATTGAAAAGATCTTTGAGTCTATTTTCATATGAAATAAATTTCAGATTAAAACTCAAAATATTTTGAAAGATATCATCAAAAGAGTAATCAAAGGTCAATTTTACAAAACACTAGATTATTTTTCATAGATTTGAATTACCACAATAACTAGCTTTTCAAAACTTGTTTGTCGGGCATTTTAGCATATGAAAACCATTTGTAAATATTTTAAAACAAATTTGAGTTTAGTGTGATTCTTATTTACCTTTGCATAAGATCTAAGTCCTATAAGCTAAACTTGAAGAGTCTTGGAACTTGATTTTTGCACAACCATAATCTTTCTTGTTTGTTATCATCAAAACCATTGCTTATTGCTAATGTCAATTACAATTTCCATTGGCACTCTTGATCAGTCAGCTGATTTATTCACCAAAACTCATAATTCTGGCCAATTCTGCACTCTGATTTTCTAAACTCAAGTTAGTTTCTTCTATACCCACTTGAGTTTAAGGGAGGATGTTAGCGTGATTAATTATAATTAAGATTATGATTGATCACAATTGATTTTAGGAATGATTGTAATTGATTTTGTAGAAAAACAGAGTAAAGATTTCTCTGTATCTCATTATTTTCATGAAGGAGGTATGTACAATTCATGGGCGTTGGCCACACACAGGATTGACTAATCAAATCCCATAATTTCAAGAAATAAAAAACTAAGATTACTAAAACATGAAAACATAATATTTTAAGGTTGACTAAATTAAGAGCCTAATTAACCTATACTAGGAAACAAATAACAGAAATAAATAACATAAATAATATAAAAACTGAGAGGATCACCTGGAGAATCACACATGACTAACAATACTCCCCCTCAAGCTGGGGGGTAGATGTTGACAATCCTAACTTGCAGCTCAACTTTTCAAATGTAACCCTTGACAATACCTCGGTAAGCACATCTGTAACTTGTGAACCAGTGGACACATAATTTAATTCAATAAGGCTTGAGTCAATCTTCTCCTTAATGAAGTGTCTATTGTTAATCATGGCAACCATTACCCAAGAGGGGGGGTGAATTGGGTAATTATTAATTTTAATGCAACTTTGACAAATTATGCAATTTAATATTTTCAATTAACACATGCAGCGGAATAAGTCTAACAAAGTCACAACTATTAAGAATTACTCAAATATAACTTGGGATATATGATGAACTAAGTGAATAAGCTAGATATCAAGTTGTAAGAATCAAAACATCAAGATATGCAATAGATAAATATATATATCACCAAATACTGAAATTAAAGAGTGTAGGGAAGAGAAAATCAAACTCAAGAATTTATCCTGGTTCAGCCACCAACCACTTGTGGCCTACATCCAGTCCCCAAGCTTAACTTGAGATTTTCTTCACTATCTCCTAGACTTCACGGGTGCTAGGAAAACATTTGTACAAATAAGAGCACTCCTCACACCTTGGGATACCTCACCCTTGTGCTAGAGCCTCCAATTCTTCAAGCTTTAAGGGTGCTTGATGACCTTTACAAATTTGAGCACTCAACATACCTTGGGATACCTCACCCTTTGTGTTTGAGCCTTTATACTTTCAAGGGATACCTCACCTTTACAATTTTGAGGGATACCTCACCCTCTCTTTTAGATAATACAAGGATAGAATTGATAGAAACTCTCTCAAGAGTAGATAATACAAATTGAAGCACTATGAGTATCAAGGATTCACACACTTATAGCTCAAAACAGAGTTTTAGAGAAATAGAAAGTGAAAAATGAATTTAATACTCAAGAGTGATTTTCATATTGTTCTCCAACTTTTCTTTAATGCCCAAACACTTATATTTATAGCCCAATAATATTTAGAGCCGTTGGGTAAAGATTGGAAATGAATTATTATGAAAACTAGCCGTTTTATGACCGTTGGGAACGTTTCTGATCAAGTGTTATTCGAATAAGAATACTGTTATTCGAATAAATATTGTGTTATTCGAATAACACATTTGTTATTCGAATAAATCCACTTATATCATTGTTTTCTGCAACTTTGTTATTCGAATAAGACTTATGTTATTCGAATAACACTTTGGTTATTCGAATAAATCATCAAAAACACGTTCTGGAACTTTTTCTGAGTTGTGTTATTCGAATAACACATTTGTTATTCGAATAAGCCTTTAAAAACACGTTCTGGTAAGTTTTCACGGGTGTGTTATTCGAATAACACATCTCTTATTCGAATAAACCACTCTAGTTTTGAAAACTAACTTTAAATTGTTATAACTTCTTCGTTTCTTATCCGTTTTAAGCGAATGACCACTCATTAGAAAGAGAGTCTATTTTCATATGAAATAAGTTTTAGAGTAAAACTCAAAGTATTTTAAAAGATATGATCAAAAGAGTAACCAAATGTCAGTTTTGTAAAACACAAACTTTGCTATTTTTCATATAAATGAACTACCACCATGACTAGCTTTCCAAAAATAATTTGTTGGGCATTTAAACATTTTAGAAACACTTTTAAAGATGTTAAAACATATTTTGAGCTTAGTGTGAATCCCATTTACCTTTACACGAGATCTAAGTCCTATAAGCTATTCTTGAAGATGTTGGACTAGATCTTTTGCCACCATCACTTCTTTGATGTAATCCAAGCTTCCAAAGAAAATCTTCTCTTCAAGACTTGCAAATGCTTGGAACGTCTTTTCATTTTCATTCTCCTTGAGTTGAGCATAGTTGTGATTTTTTGCTTTCTTATTGCAATGCTCACTCTTGGTACTTGGACTATCCTACAAAGTATTGCTCACTTAACCAAACATAGTTAGTCCAAATTCATAACTCAATATCTTCATATGCATGATTCATAAATGTATAACTCTAGTTAGTCTAACATGCATACAAGACTTTCATAGACATATCCAATATTAATTCATTTATAACTCATATAAAATATTATTGGATATATTATATGATGAATGTTACATATATCTCATTGCATGATTATTAAGTGAAATATAACTAGATAAAGTACATAATCATGTATGATATAATATATCTCATTCAACACATTTATGTAACATGATCAATATTCTTTTGTGATGCATTTGTCATTTATAAAGCACATCTATTAAGCATAAGTATCATTCTTTTTGTCTTGTATTTGTCATCATCAAAACTTAACATATTAAACCATTGGGGCAAACCTATTCCCACAATCTCCCCCTTTTTGATGATGACAAATCACTAAAGAAAAATATGTTGAACAATGTAAAATAATAGATATTCATGTAAGCATATCAAATAATTAAGCACAAGAACATATTTTTCTTTCCAATTTTCTCTCCCCCTATTTGACATCAACAAAAAGGCTTAGGAAGAAAATGTGATATTTTCTCTCCCCCTATAAATGAACTAATGTTGTCAAAGAGATGAAACAAGCATGCTTTCAAGATATAAAAGATTATTCATGCAATACTTGTCACATTTTGGTACATCAACATTTAGCATATGATAGCAATAAGCTTAAGAAATTATGTCTAGCATATAATATTTTGCATACCACATGATAAATAAGTATTAATTGATATCACTTGTTAGGAGTTACAAAATATTCATGTAAGATCATGGAATTGAGGTTTTCAAATAAAGGATCATACAACTTGTCATATATCAAACATTTCTCAATGAAAGAATCAAAAGATATGAAGTTTAAGAATATTTACCTTCTTTCATTGATATAGGGAAAGAGAATAAGAGAGGATCTTTGTTGACATGTTGATAGTATTAACAATAAAATACTTCATGTCAAACAAGAATATAAGCCAAGAGTTATAAACAACAATGTAAGTGTTAGGCTCCCCCTCAAAATATGCATATTATCAAAAAATAAAACATAATAGTTCAACATAGTCATGCATATATTTATAGTCAACAAGGACATGGAAGAAGGATATATAAAATAAGTAAGATAAGCTCCCCTTTATTGAAGCACAAGATAGATAAAGGAAAATATGCATATCAAGATCATGTAAGCACATTATCATAAAGTAAAATAAGGCAAATATACATATTCTTAATCTATCAATCAAAAAACTATTTTAAAACTTCTCCCCCTTTCAAAAAGAATTTTATAATAACACATTACATTTTCAAAAGCATTTTAGAAGGGTAGAAGAGTTTTACATTGAAACCACATATTCCTTGAGAGTGATCAAATCTAAGTCAAAAGAGTATTTGAAAGTACATATCCTCTTTTTCACATTAAACAAGAGCCTTGAAAAGATAAAACACTTTTGAAGAACAAGGCTTATCTTTTGAAGTATGAAGATTGATCTCTATAGAACATTTCAAAAGATTTATTTAGAAACTTTCTTAAGTACTCTCTCAAGATTTAATAAACATTTCAAAGCAATGAAGAGAGTACTACATTTATAGTATATATCCAATGATTTCCAAATTTTCAAGATAATTAGGAGATGATAATACTTTTAAGGTCTTAAGACAAGTTCAAAGGATTCTCAAGAATATGGAACTAAAAAAGTTTCTTTTAAATATGATAAGAGATTTTAAAAAAACTTTTTAATTAAACAAGAGATTCTTTTCAAAAAGAGCATGATTCTTATAAGTGTTATACCATTAAGAAACCATAGGTCAAGAGAATCATATATATCAAACATCCACCTTGATGAAATATGCTATAGGGATTAAAACATGTATAGAACTAATATCATCCACCCTATATGCAATGACAAAATTAGCAAGTTAATATCCAATTAGGCACTTTGTCAATGTTAAACATACTTCTCATATAAGGAAAACATCTAATCATTTAAGATCAATTTATTAACAAGTATCATATAATCCATGGCATATAAAACACCACAATAGCTTAGGGATAGAGATACTTATTTGGAGAATGATGCTTCTTTAGAATGTTCTTCATTTATTTGTCCTTTAAATTTGTGCTTTCTTCCATTGAGTATTCCATTCCATTGCACTTGAAGAAAGTTTCCTCATGTCCCTTTTCATTCAACTCTTCTCATTTATCCACATATACTTGACCTTTTGATATTTGATGGCTATACTTGAAGCACTTAGAGACACTTGCAAAGTTAACTCTAAAAGTTCTCTAAAACATAGGTTAGCATCAAATATCATTCAAGCCCATTTATAAGCATAATTTAGGTTGATATATAATGTAAAACATGTATCACATTATCAACCATGCAATGTTAGTTCTAACAAGAATGCATGAAGCACATATGCACTTGAATCCACGAATATGATTTAAGCATTTTAAGGCATGATTCAAGTTTATCAAGAAATACATGATCAACATCAAAACTTATATAAGCATTTTGGGGCAAACGATGATCATGTTAGACATGTAATATCAAGTAAGGAATTTTAGTACTCACACATGCCAAGAACAAAAAGTCCCATATTGTAATGAAAGAATTGAAAAGCTATGGAACTATAACTTTTGAAATCATTTGCTTCTTGTTTTCAAAATTTAACATATCAAACAAGAAGACATGTAACATTTTACTTTCCAATCTCCAAGTGAGTATATAAGACAATTAGGCATAAAAGAGAAAGTATTAGAATGACTTCTGAGAATGTGAATTTACATATGCATATCTAGCATGTTAAGGCATAAAAATAACTCTCTACTTGTTCAAAAATCACATGATATTCAATTTAAAGCATAAATAAGGATAAGAGATTGATATCACCAAAAGTGTAGTATTTGAGTTTTTGTAGGTGACTCTAACTTCCATGCCTCAAGTTTTCATGAGGGAATAGAGATTCTTTACACTCCTTTAAAAGTTGAATTCTTTTAAACTTTACTATCTTCCAGTTGAATAAACTTATTCCATTTAAATGCTTGCTTGAGGTAGTTATCATCCTACAATACAATTCAAAGTACTTTTCTTGGTATCCATCAATTTTGGATCCATAGAGGTTAGTCATTATGCCAAACTCATAAGCAAATAAGCATTCAAAGTAATAAACAACAAATGAGTTCATAAGGGCAAAAGATATTTCATTTCATTGATCAATTTAGCTAAGTACATATATTCATTAAAAGAATAGCTAATTACATTTGGTTAAGCATTTGCATTTTCAATCCAAAAAAGAATTTTACATGTTCAACAAATTCTTGAGAAATGAAGGGGAAAAACAGCAAAAACTTTCATTTAATTTGTGTTTATTAGAATAGGATGTTATTTATTTGAATAAACTTATAGAAAACAACTAGACATGGTTGTCTGTCAAGCTTTATTCGAATAACAGTGCTGTTATTCGAATAACACAGCATTCAGAAATGTCTTTCTATTAGGCTTTATTCGAATAACATTGTTGTTATTCGAATAACATAACATTCAGACTTGGCTTAATCCCAAGCTTTATTCGAATAACCATTTGGTTATTCGAATAACACCAGCGAAGAACAGATTTAAAATGCTTCTACCAAGCGTTATTCGAATAAAGGTTCCCTTATTCGAATAAGGTAATCAAAAAAATAGATACCAGGGCTACTGTGTTTTGTTATTCGAATAAAAATTGCTTTATTCGAATAAGATTCATTTACGAGCAGATTTTAGTGGCTACTGGAAAACATTATTCTAATAAAATGTTCCCCTATTCGAATAAACACATTATAAACACAGCAGTAAGCATATGTAGCAGGTCCAAGAGATTAACAAAAGCTTATCCAATGATGAAAGAGATTAATTTAAGTAAACATGCCAAGTAAGCACATAAAGATCAATTTTTCATAATATGTAAATTGAGCAGAACCAATTAAATAACCAATTGTCATTAAACACATAGCCAATAGTATGCTTACTTTCATGATATATAGACAATTTAAAGCATAGAAAGCATACACAGTCATAGAATACCATATGAAAAAAAAATGAATATAATCATGTGTTAAACATAATATTCAGATTTTACCAAGAGCACATGATTCTATTAATCACTTAAGGCCTACAAGGAATATACCTCAAATTTATTGACTTTATAAGTGAATGTTCATGAGAGGTAAAAACTCTTGATACCTTGGCCTTATTGATCAAGGAAACTCTTTTCTTTACCCATTGCTTCTCTTTTGATGTTTTGAACTTTGCAAGTTCCACATTTTGTACTTGATAAGCTTTGGTTGGAGTCGACTTCCTTCTTTGACCAAAACTTATATCATTGGGCTTTGGAAGCATTTTCCTTGATGATTCCTTTTTTATTTGACAAATTTGTCCATCCTTTTGAGAAATTTTCTGCATAATTAAAACACTAGGAGGACATTTTGGTACCCATTTCATCTTGGGTCCTTGAATGTTAGTATTAGGACATTTAAGATCTTTAGGAACCCATACCATACTATTTCTCATATAAGAATTTCTTCTATAATTGCATAAATGAGAAATATGTCCTAGATGACCACAAAAATTGCAAATAAGTGAATTTAATGATGGCTTGGTCCTTTGAAGATCATTTTTGAAAAACTTGATCATTTGGTTGTTATTACATTCTATACTATTTTTGCCACAAGACTTACTTGAATTTCCATGTGGAATTACATCAATTTCATTCTTATTAACAATCATGGAATGTAAGCAATTAGAATCATTAGCTTTGACAAATTCACAATATAAGTTCTCAACTTAATTTTCTAAATTAATGCATTTTTCACAAGAAGTTGAGGTTTCACATTTCAAAGGCATTTCCTCATTAAGAAAAACATATTCATTTTTCAAAATCTCAATTTCATTTTCAATGGAGGAAATGTTTTCTAAACAAGATAAATTTTTATTTTCTAAATTCGGCAAACCATCATACAATTCATCATATGCACATTGTATCTCATAATAGAAAGGACTATAATATGGTTTAGCATTATTTACCTCAAAGTCCTTTTTAAGGGAATCATTATCTTCCTCATTATTGTCCTTCAAGGATTCAAGAGCATCTTCTTGAGGACATTTTCCAATATTGTCTTCCTTGAAAGCCTTTTGCTCTTCTTGCTCTCTATATACAACTTTATGCAAGAAATCATTGTTAGCAAGATAGATAGAATCAAAAGCATTCCATATATCTTTAGCACTAGAGCAACTTTTAATTTTTGCATAAGCATCATCATTTAAACTACTTCTTAAGATTTGTATTGCTCTAATGTTCAAGGAAAAATATTTTTTATCATAGGCATTCCAAGTTTGTTTTGATTTGCAAGTAAATCCATCAAGCACAATATCCCACAAATCAATATCAATAGATTGCATATAAATTTCCATTCTAGATTTCCAATAAATGAAATTCACACCATCAAAGAATGGTGGTTTATTAATTTCAAAACCATTCATTTTGAAAAGCTTTTAATGGTTGCCAAACAAATAAGGATCTTTAACTCCAAGCGGTTAAGCTTTTACCAGAGCACGAAGCTCTGATACCACTTGTTAGTCATGGCAACCATTACCCAAGAGGGGGGTGAATTGGGTAATTATTAATTTTAATGCAACTTTGACAAATTATGCAATTTAATATTTTCAATTAACACATGCAGCGGAATAAGTCTAACAAAGTCACAACTATTAAGAATTACTCAAATATAACTTGGGATATATGATGAACTAAGTGAATAAGCTAGATATCAAGTTGTAAGAATCAAAACATCAAGATATGCAATAGATAAATATATATATCACCAAATACTGAAATTAAAGAGTGTAGGGAAGAGAAAATCAAACTCAAGAATTTATCCTGGTTCAGCCACCAACCACTTGTGGCCTACATCCAGTCCCCAAGCTTAACTTGAGATTTTCTTCACTATCTCCTAGACTTCACGGGTGCTAGGAAAACATTTGTACAAATAAGAGCACTCCTCACACCATGGGATACCTCACCCTTGTGCTAGAGCCTCCAATTCTTCAAGCTTTACGGGTGCTTGATGACCTTTACAAATTTGAGCACTCAACACACCTTGAGATACCTCACCCTTTGTGTTTGAGCCTCTATACTTTCAAGGGATACCTCACCCTTACAATTTTGAGGGATACCTCACCCTCTCTTTTAGATAATACAAGGATAGAATTGATAAAAACTCTCTTAAGAGTAGATAATACAAATTGAAGCACTATGGGTATCAAGGATTCACACACTTATAGCTCAAAACAGAGTTTTAGAGAAATAGAAAGTGAAAAACGAATTTAATGCTCAAGAGTGATTTTCATATTGTTCTCCAACTTTTCTTTGATGCCCAAACACTTATATTTATAGCCCAATAATATTTAGAGCTGTTGGGTAAAGATTGGAAATGAATTATTATGAAAACTAGCCGTTTTATGACCGTTGGGAACGTTTCTGATCAAGTGTTATTCGAATAAGAACACTATTATTCGAATAAATATTGTGTTATTCGAATAACACATTTGTTATTCGAATAAATCCACTTATATCACTATTTTCTGCAACTTTGTTATTTGAATAAGACTTATGTTATTCGAATAACACTTTGGTTATTCGAATAAATCATCAAAAACAAGTTCTAGAACTTTTTCTGAGTTGTGTTATTCGAATAACACATTTGTTATTCGAATAAGCCTTTAAAAACATGTTCTGGTAAGTTTTCACGGGTGTGTTATTCGAATAACACATCTCTTATTCGAATAAATCACTCTGGTTTTGAAAACTGACTTTAAATTGTCATAACTTCTTCGTTTCTTATCCGTTTTAAGCGAATGACCACTCATTAGAAAGAGAGTCTATTTTCATATGAAATAAGTTTTAGAGCAAAACTCAAAGTATTTTAAAAGATATGATCAAAAGAGTAACCAAATGTCAGTTTTGCAAAACACAAACTTTGCTATTTTTCATATAAATGAACTACCACCATGACTAGCTTTCCAAAAATAGTTTGTTGGGCATTTAAACATTTTAGAAACACTTTTAAAGACGTTAAAACATATTTTGAGCTTAGTGTGAATCCTATTTACCTTTACACGAGATCTAAGTCCTATAAGCTATTCTTGAAGATGTTGGACTAGATCTTTTGCCACATTCACTTCTTTGATGTAATCCAAGCTTCCAAAGAAAATCTTCTCTTCAAGATTTGCAAATGCTTGGAACATCTTTTCATTTTCATTCTCCTTGAGTTGAGCATAATTGTGATTTTTTGCTTTCTTGTTGCAATGCTCACTCTTGGTACTTGGACTATCTTACAAAGTATTGCTCACTTAACCAAACATAGTTAGTCCAAATTCATAACTCAATATCTTCATATGCATGATTCATAAATGTATAACTCTAGTTAGTCTAACATGCATACAAGACTTTCATAGACATATCCAATATTAATTCATTTATAACTCATATAAAATATTATTGGATATATTATATGATGAATGTTACATATATCTCATTGCATGATTATTAAGTGAAATATAACTAGATAAAGTACATAATCATATATGATATAATATATCTCATTAAACACATTTATGTAACATGATCAATATTCTTTTGTGATGCATTTGTCATTTATAAAGCACATCTATTAAGCATAAGCATCATTCTTTTTGTCTTGTATTTGTTATCATCAAAACTTAACATATTAAACCATTGGGACAAACCTATTTCCACATCTATCAATTTCAATGTGCTTTGTCCTGTTATAATGAATAGGGTTCTTAACTATCCCTATAGTTGCCATGTTATCACAGAACACCTTTATTGGCAAGTCGTTGTTGAAGTTTAATTCCTTACAGAGTCTTAATATCCACATTCCTTCACATATTTCAAGAGCTAAAGCACGAAACTCTGCCTCCACACTACTTTTGGAAACCACTGGTTATTTTTAACTTCTCCAAGTTACTAACTTCCCCCACACAAATGTGCAATAACCTATAATAGATCTTCTGTCAACAACTAATCCAGCCTAATCTGCGTCTGAGTACACTTCTACACCTTTATAATTTCCATTTTTGAAAAATAATCCCTTATCAGGGGTCATTTTAAGATACCTCAAGATTTTGTACACAGCCTTCAAATGCTCCTTATTCGATTTGTTCATGAACTGGCTCACAACGCTGACTAGAAAACTGATGTCTAGACAGTATGAGTTAGGTATATTAATTTACCCACGAGCCTCTGATATCTCCTAGTGTCAACAGGGGAACTTTCTAGTTTGAGACCCAGTTTGTAGTTAGCTTCTATGGGGGTATTTGCAGGTTTACAACCCAACATAATTGTTTCTTCAAGCAAGTCTAGTGTATATTTCCTTTGAGAAATAGAATTGCCCTCTTTGGTTCGTGCCACTTCTATGCCGAGAAAATACCTTAAGCTGCCAAGATCTTTTACTTCAAACTCATTTGCTAGGGACTTCTTTAATCTGTCTATTTCATCAATATGGTCTCCGGTGATTACTATATAATCTACATAAACAATTAAGATTGCCAACTTTTGATTTGGTGCTATCTTGAAATACAAGGTGTGATCAGTTTGGCATTGTTTGTACCCTTAAATCTTAATTGTAGTGGTGAATTTTTCAAACTAAGCCCTTGGTGATTGCTTGAGACCATATAGGGATTTATGAAGTTTACATACATTTTTGGAGCCATTTTCATACTCTATCCCTTGTGGAATCTCTATGTAGACGTCTTCCTCCAAGTATCCATTTAGTAATGTATTTTTTATATCCAACTGATGAAGAGGCCATTCTAGGCTTGTAGCAATAGAGAGTAACACTTTAATAGTGTTGAATTTGGCCACGGGAGTGAAGGTTTCCTGATAATCAATTCCATGGATTTGTGTAAACGCTTTGGTTACAAGTCTAGCCTTATAACGGTTGATAGTTCCATCTGGATTGTATTTTACTGTGAAAATCCACTCGCATCCTATAAGTGTCTTGTTTGGTGGAAGATCTACTATATCCCATGTTTTATTTTTCTCAAGAGCAGTTAATTCTTCTCTGATGGCAATCCTCCATTCTTCATTCTTTGCTGCCTCATAGAAGTTATTAAGGATTTTCTCAAGGGCCACACTATTCACAAATGCTTGCAACTTTGAAGATAATTTGTCATAGGAAACAAAGTTGCTGATAACATGTTTAATACAATTTCTTACTCCCTTCCACAATGCAATGGGCATATCCAACTCTTATTCAGAACATGAAATAGGGGAAATGACTTGACTTTGCTCAAGACAAGTGGTGTCTTCAACATCTTGAAAAACTCTTGAAGTATTTTGCTCTACCCTCTGTTGTAGTTCTGTCTTCTGACCTTGCTGTCTTCTGGCATACACTATTAACTCTTTCTGTTGTGAGGCATTAGGCTCTTTAGGGTGTATGGTTTGATTTGGCTTAAGGTGAGAGGTGGTGTTTGGCTCAAGTGAAGGAGTGATTTTAGGTCTGCTTTGGTCACTGGTAAGGATGATTTCAAGGCTATGCTGGTCACTTAATTTAGGTTCAGGTGTAGTACCAAACATCCATTCCTTGTGTTGTGTATGTGTCTCCCCCTAAATGGATGTTTGGGAGTAAAAAGGTTGGGTTTAAAAAAATATGATGTTCATGGTGGTGTAGATTCGTTTGGTGGTTGGAGAGTAGCATTTATAACCATTTTGGGTGGATAAATATCCAATGAATACACATTTGATTGCACGGGGGTCTAATTTACTACCATGATCATTGTGAACAAACGTGGTACACCCAAAGACTTTAAGAGGAAGGGTGGACATAATTTGTATGTTTGAGTAGGTATCTAGGAGTTTTTGATAAGGGGATATGAATTTTAAGACCCGAGAAGGCATTCTGTTAATCAAATAAGTGGCAGTGAGGATAACTTCACCCCAGTAGTGCTTAGGAGCATTAGAAGTAAGAATGAGAGATCTAGCCACTTCTAATAGGTGTCTATTTTTTTCTTTCAGCCACCCCATTTTATTAGGGGGTATTGACGCATGAGCTTTGGTGTAGGATTCCATGATTTTATAGGTATGAGGTAAGTTAAAGGTTGAAGTAGTCTCAGACATTGTCAATTCTTAGGGTAAGTTAAAGGTTGAACACTTGTGTGACATTGGACTTAGCTTATAAGAGATACACCCATGTTAACCTAGTATGGCCATTTATGAAGTTAACAAACCATCTTGCCCCGTTAATGTTTTTGATACTGGTTGGTCCCCAAACATCACTGTGTATAAGTGAAAAAAGTTTAGAAGGATGATAGGTGTGATTAGGATAAGAAGCTTGGTGTGGTGTAGATTGAGATTAAAAATAATATAAAAAACAGTTGCCAAGTTCCACCAAAAATATAAAAACTTTGCAACCAGTTGTAGTTAGCAATGGTTGATCCACAGAGAACTAATTTAATTGACACTATAAACTGATTCCTAATTTAGACTTTAAAGAAAAAGTAAAATGTAAAATGTAAAAAGGGGGGTTTTGTTAATTAAAATTAAAAATAGAAATTAAACTTAAAGCAAAAATAATAAACACAAATTGAATTACCAAATTAAAGATATTGGTTAAGAGATGGAATCCACCACTAAATTTATATGATTATGCTAACTTACATACTCTTTATACTAACATGATCAATTATATTCTCATGTGATTGTGAGATAAATCTCCTATTTTCCTTAAGTTTCGCTTAATTTAACAACCGTTCAAATCAAACCCTAACTATTAGTTATTTGTAAAGCAACCGCTCTTACACCTACCTAATGATTGTATTAAGAATTAGAAAATCAATCATACTAAGATCTAATCACACACCAAGATTAAATTACTTAGATCATATGTTTCACTAGTTTTACCACCGCAACTGCGCATAGCAATTCTAGTTTTACCATTCTCAAATTTTGGCAATAATATAAATACCTTTATATTGATTTAAGATCAGAAACATGAATAAAAACATAACTGTATTGATATAAAGAAATATACAAAATTCACATAATCAAAACTAGGGTTTCATCTTCCCTTAACTAATTAAGAAGTTTAGCCATACATGGTAAATTCAAAAATAGAAGAAAAATAAAAGAAAAACATAGCTCAGAATGAAAGTGCAAAAGAAAACTGAAGATTAACTAGTTTTCAAAGGTCAAGGTTATTGATCTTCGATTGCTCGAATCCGAGACTCCAATCTTTGATCGAATCTTCCTCTCTCTTGTTCTTTGAATCCTCTTCAGCCGCTTGGCTGGTCTCAGCCCAGACGTCCCTTTTCTGAGACCCTAAGCATTCCTATTTATAGCTTTAGATACCTAATTTCTCAATAGAATTCGAATTTAACTTTCTAGAGTGATGGCACAGGCCGTGTCATATGACACGGCGCAGGCCTTGTTTCTTTCTGTCAGCATAATTTCATGTATTTCACAAGTCAGAGAAGGACACGGCCCAGGCTCTGTAATTTGACACGGGTCCTGTAATTTGATTCCTTCATTTTCAGCCCGAATTCTTTACAAATACTTTTCTTTCATTGCTTCAAGAGGTGATATTGATCTCCTTGAATCTTTAGCTCTTTCTTCAAGTGGATAGTAGGCCTAGTTTGAGGCTAATGGACTCCATCACTCATAGATCTCCTGAAAGACATAATTTAATTATGAGTGCTAAGAAACACATTTAAGCAAAGTTTCATAATAAGCATCTGATTAAGCTTTATATTAGAAACTTAGTTAAATGTTAACAATTAAGCATATATGGAATCCAATTAAATTAATTATAAGGCATTTAAGGTATGGAAATAATCGATAGATCAAATACTCCCACACTCAGCCTTTTGCACTCGTGGACAAAACATAAGACCAAACCAAGGAACAGGGAAATCAAAACAAATTCAAAACCTAAAAATTTAAAGAACTCAATTTCCAATGATATTCAAGAGAGACAAAAGTTTGTAAGCAAGAAGAGCAAGAAAAGATTCAAGAAATCAAAACATTCAAGAGATAATAATTCTTCACATTTCTAACTAACAAGTAAGGTATCTTCTATTTGAAAAGCATGAATTAAGAATGATAGATCCTCACAAGATACACTCTCAATCTCTCAAGTGTTTACAAGGTAAGTATTTCACTCAATTCAACCCATGAAAAATGTACTACCATAAACTTGCTTATCTTCTACTTCTCTACCACTCAAACACATGCACACACAAATCAAGATGACTTTATTTAAGGTTGTAATGGGGCTAAGGTAAGGGAAGAAAATAATATGGATATGGTAAGATGAGAACTCAAAAGAATAAAAGAACATTGGAGAGGAATTCAATTGACAAACATGAAATTTTTATCCCCTCAAATCTATATAATGCACATTCTCTTTACATATTATTTTCTTTTCTTTTTTCTTTTACAACCTTTCTTGATTTTTTTATTTTTCTTTGCATATTTTTTTTTACCAACACCTTACATATTACACATCAACTTGCACAACCCCCACACTTGTCCTATTAAACACTTGCAAGCAAAAGAGCTTCTCCAATGAAAATGAACCAATGCTCTCCCATTCCCTAAGGTAAGGTAAAATCATGATTTTTCACATAAGGTATATAATGAGGTAAGACAAATAATAGGCAAATAGGCTCAAGGGGTTAATCAAAAGGAAATAATGCAAGGTTGGCTATTTGACCAAAGTAGTTAATCACAAAAGAATGCCTCAATCATGTTCATGTATGCACAAGTGAAAATATAGTCTCAAAAAGAATCAAAGCAAGTTCTAGAGTGATCAATATGACATGAGTGAAAATCACACAAGAAAGAAGAGAATGACATAAATGCTAAATTCATCCATCAAAACGCTCAAAATCTCACCAGGTATGCATCTATCAAACTTAATTCATCAATCAAACATTCAAAACCAAACATGCCAAATTCAAGATGAAAGAAGAAATTTATAAATCATAACCTTGAATGTCAATTGCTTCAAACTCATAGACTTCACAAATCTCAAAACATCATTGGAAATAAAATAAAAATATTTTTTTTTCAAAAACAAAAAATAGAAATTAAAATAAAAATAGAAATAAAACAGAAAACAAAATGTCAATTCCCCCCCACACTTAAATTCTACATTGTCCTCAATGTAAACTTTAACAATAAATAATAATTAATAAATCTAGGACAAGTAAGATAAAAGAGAGGAAAGAAAAATCCTTATCAACTGAAGTAACAGAGGTAGATGAAGAGATTTCCACTAGGATCCCATTGGTAAAAGCATAATAACCAATTTATGCTTGAAATAACTTGAGAGCTTCCACCGGGGTCCCATTGGCTGAAGTGTAATGACCAAGTTAAGCTTGAGGCATGAGGGCTTCCACCGAGATTCCATTGGCCTTCCTTAATTTCTTTGGCTTCACCATTGGAAGGAAATATGTATCCTTTTACAACTTTGTTTTCATTGTTTATGTTGGACCCAGGTTCAAAAACAAAATCCACTTCAATTGTGATCGCTAACTGATGTTCTTCTCCCTGTGAAAATTCTTCAGTGGCTTGCAACTTCAAATCCCTTTGGGTCTTAGAATTTGTAACTGCATCAAGAACTGTACTGATAGATCCTTCAATTTCATTAGCTGCTGAGTAAACAGAATCAGTAACTTTCAAGGATGCAAAAATGTCAGCACAAATGACATATATCATATCACCATCACAATCAGTACATGAGTAGTAATGAATAAGATTATTAAAACCAATAAAATCAGGAAATTCATCACATAACTCATCATAACATTTCTCCACCACATTAGGAAAGGGTTCAGGAATACTTACCTCGGGAAACTTAGAGTTTTTCCTTTCCTCATTTACCTCTTTAGGCTCTTCGTCTTTTTCTTGAGTAACTTGTGGGGGAGAGATGGGTTCACCTAACAAGTTCCCACTTCGCAATATGATATCACTAGCATTTTCCTCCACATTCATTTTCGGCGATGAGAGAAATCCTTCAGAAAATAGGCTTTGCACCTTGCTGAGATTTGTGGATAATTGCCCTAGTAGGTTTTGCAGATCGTTGAATGAGGCATTTGTTTTTTGTTGAAATTGAATGTTACTAATGGTCATTTGTCTCATTAACTCCTTCAGTGAAGGCTCAGGTTGCCTAGGAGCTTGAATTTGTTATTGCCTCTGAGAGAAAGATGCTTGCCTTTGTTGAAATTTCAGAGGTTCATAAACTAGAGGTTGATTTTGGGGCTCTTCATTTGTGTCCACTAGGAAAGTGGGACACATATCAGTGATATCTCTAGGTGATAAGCAAATCTCACAAGCATGTACTTGTGCTTTCCCCACATCCATTAACCGCTTCACCAATGATCAATGGACATCAACACCTACAAAATAATCGTAGAGAACGAATTAAAAATTAAAAACAAAAACAAAAATAGAGTAAAAAGTAGGAAACAAATTAATAGCACAATTGAAAAATTAGTTCCATGGCAACGGCGCCAAAATTTGGTGTGGTGTGGATTGAGATTAAAAATAATATCAAAAACAGTTGCCAAGTTCCACAAAAAATATAAAAATCTTACAACCAGTTGTAGTTAGCAAGGGTTGATCCACAGAGAACTAATTCAATTGACACTATAATCTGATTCCTAATTTAGACTCTAAAGAAAATAGTAAAAAGTAAAAAGAGGGGTTTTGTTAATTAAAATTAAAAATAGAAATTAAATTTAAAGCAAAAATAGTAAACACAAATTGAATTACCAAATTAAAGATATTTGTTAAGAGATGGAATCCACCACTAGATTTACATGATTATGCTAACTTACATACTCTTTATACTAACATGATCAATTATGTTCTCATGTGATTGTGAGATAAATCTCCTGTTTTCCTTAAGTTTCGCTTAATTTAGCAACCGCTCAAATCAAACCCTAACCATTAGTTATTTGTAAAGCTACAACTCTTACATCTACCTAATGATTGCATTAAGAATTAGAAAACCAATCACACTAAGATCTAATCACACACCGGGATTAAATTACTTAGATCATATGTTTCACTAGTTTTACCACCGCAACCGCGCATAGCAATCCTAGTTTTACCACTCTCAAAATTTGGCAATAATATAAATACCTTTATATTGATTTAAAATCAGAAACATATGAATAAAAACATAACTGTATTGATATAAATAAATATGCAAGATTCAAATAATCAAAACTAGGGTTTCATCTTCCCTTAACTAATCAAGAAGTTTAGCCACACATGGCAAATTCAAAAACAGAAGAAAACATAGTGTAGAATGAAAATGCAAAAGAAAACTGAAGATCAAACTAGTTTCTAAAGGTCAAGGTTATTGATCTCTTATTGCTCGAACCCGAGACTCCAATCTTTGATCTAATCTTCCTCTCTCTTGTTCTTTGAATCCTCTTCAGCCGCTTGGCTGCTCCCAGCCCAGATGTCCCTTTTCTGAGACCCTAAGCATTCTTATTTATAGCTTTAGATACTTATTTTCTCAACAGAATTCGAATTTAACTTTCTGGTGCAATGACACGGGCTGTGTCATATGACACGACCCAGGCCCTGTTTCTTTCTGTCAGTATAATTCTATGTATTTCACAAGTCAGAGAAGAACACGACCCATGCCCTATAATTTGACACGAGCCCTGTAATTTGATTCCTTCATTTTCAGCCCGGATTCTTTACAAATACTTTTCTTTCATTGCTTCAAGAGGTGATATTGATCTCCTTGAATCTTTAGCTCTTTCTTCAAGTGGATAGTAGGCCTAGTTTGAGGCTAATGGACTCCATCACTCATAGATCTCCTGAAAGACATAATTCAATTATGAGTGCTAACAAACACATTTAAGTAAAGTTTTACAATAAGCATCTGATTAAGCTTTATATTAGAAACTTAACTAAATGTTAACAATTAAGCACATATGGAATCCAATTAAATCAATTATAAGGCATTTAAGGTATGAAAATAATCGATAGATCAAAGCTTTTATATGCTTAGATAATTGGAAAATTTCACATGAAGGAAAAAGTGAATTTTTATTTAGTAAATCAAGATACTAGAGTTTCATGTAAAGAAAATTTGGGTGGCCTAGCCTATATTGCCACAACAGTACATCATTAACTTCGTTAACTAAAGCATAGTAAGTCACATTTTCTTTCTACAATATTTCAAGACTTTGTAGGTGGTAGAGTCCGGCACATGTCCTAGCATTGTCAATCCTCTTCCCCGATTCCAAATCTTGAAAATAACACCCATTCATGTAAAAGTGAGCAACACACTTTAATTCTTTGGTAAGCTTACTGACAGATATATATAGAAGATTACATATCAATTGAGGAACAAGTAAAACATCTTTTAGTACTAAGTCCTCTGATAATTTTACACTACCAGTACCACTAACTTCTGCTAGAGTATCATCAGCTATTCTCACAACTTGTTTTTCAGAATTTGGAACAAATTTAGCTAGAATGGAGGCATTTCTAGACATGTGGTCAGAGGCTCCTGAGTCAATAATCCATTTATCAGATTTTCCAGTTTGAGCATGCAAGGCTGTCAGAGGATTACCTGCTTGTGCTATTGCACCAGTACCCGTGGGTTTCTCTAGCTTATGAGCATTAATCATTCTTTGGATGATCTCCAATTGTTCCTTATTGAACATGGTAGGTTCAAGTAAGGTAGTTTGTCGCTGGTCTTTGTAGATATCATGAGTCCTCGGTTCTCTCTTGGTTACCGAGGCTTCCAATTAGCAGGCTTTCCATGTAGATTCCAACAACCCTCTTTGGTGTGTCCTATTTTATTGCAATGGTTACACCATGGTTTACCATTCCTCCTAGGCTTATTTTCAGAGTTAAAGTTGCTCCTAACAGCAAATGCAGAGGGCTCTGAAGTTGGTTCTGAGTTTTGTGGCCCATAAGTCAGTTGTTGCCTACTCTCTTCCCATTGTACTACAGCAAACACTTCTCTAATTGAGGGTAATGGGAGTGTGGCCATGATCCTACCTCTGGCTGCATCATACTCTGTGTTAAGGCCCAAAAAGAAAGGTATAAATCCTTTATTTTTCCACGATTTTCTTATATGTGGCTGCATCTGTGTTGTTGGTCCATTGATGATCTTCATAGAGGTCAAGTTGTTGCCAGTACTTCACCAAGGTGTTGTAGTACTGAGTAACATTATTATCCCCCTATTTCAGATCCCTCAAGATGCCTTTTATTTGGAATAAAGTAGCAGTATTGTCTACTTTGGAATAGGATTCTCGTACAGCATCCTAGATCTCTTTGGCTGTAGTATACAACATATAAGTTTCCCCAATCTCTATTGTCATGGAATTCACAAGCCAAGACATCACCATATTGTTCTCAGCTTTCCATGTCTTGTATTTCGGATAAGCGCATCTCTAATTAGGTAGTCTTCCTTTCCACGACTACAGATAAACATCATAACACTTTTGGACCATATTAGATAATTGTTCCTATTGAACCAGTGTTCTATAATCATGAACAGAGGATCGTTGATAGCCATGGCAGGGGTTGGGATGTTGTTTGGCTTACTGTCAGGGGTGGACGATGTTTGAGATGTTGTTTGATAAGCACTCATGGTGCTAAATCGAATCATAAACCCTTGTTAAGGCCCTCAGAAGAGAGCTCCGATACCATGTAGAAAAACAGAGTAAAGTATTTCTCTGTATCTCATTATTTCCATGAAGGAGGTATGTACAATTTACGGGTGTTAGCCACACACGGGCTTGGCCAATCAAATCCCATAATTTCAGGAAATAAAAAACTAGGATTACTAAAACATGGAAACATAATATTTTAAGGTTGACTAAATCAAGAGTCTAATCAAACTATAGTAGGAAACAAATAACAGAAATAAATAACACAAATAATATAAAAACTGAGAGGATCACGTGGAGAATCACACGTGACTAACAACAGATTTAGTAAAGAATTAGATTAATTTAGTACATAATTCTATTTTATTATTTTTCTTTTCTGTATAACAGTCTTCTTATATAAATAGAAACTAATCTTCTTGTATTCATTCATTCAGAAATATACATACATACAACAACAACAACCAAGCCTTTTCTCACTAGGTGGGGTCAGCTACATGGATCAAACGACGCCATTGTATCCTATCATAAACCAAGTTTTCAGATATGCTATTCAGATCTAAATCTTTTTTAATCGTTTCACCTATAGTCTTTCTTGGTCTTCCTCTACTTCTAGCTATTAGGCTATTATCTACTTGATCTACTCTTCTTACAGGAGCTTCTAAGGGTCTTCTCCTTATATGTTCAAACCACTTAAGGCGAGATTCTCCTATCTTTTCTACAATAGGTGCTACCCCTACTTTCTCTCTAATGCATTCATTCCTAATCCTATCTTGTCTTGTATGGCCACACATCCAACGCAACATCCTCATCTCTGCAACATTGATCTTATGCTCTTGTTGGCTTTTTATCGCCCAACATTCAGTACCATACAACATCGCAGGCCTTATAGCTGTGCGGTAAAATTTACCCTTAAGCTTGAGAGGCACTTTTCTATCACAGATAACTCCTAAAGCACTCCTCCATTTCATCCATCCAGCTTGAATCCTATGGTTTACATCTCCCTCTATCTCTCCATCATTTTGTATGATAGATCCAAGGTACCTAAATTGTGTGACTTGTGGTATTGTATGATCTCCAACTTTCACCGCTAAGCTAACATTAACACGCCTCTTACTGAACTTACATTCCATATACTCCATCTTACTCCTACTTAGACGAAGGTCATGTTCTTCCAAAGTTCGTCTCCATAGCTCTAGCTTCTCATTTGTTTCCTCTCTTGACTCTCCAACTAAGACTATATCATCTGTAAAAAACATGCATTGTGGCACCGGCTCTTGGATATGCGCAGTAAGCACATCTAAGACTAAGGTAAAAAGATATGGACTCAAAGCTGACCCTTGGTGCAGTCCTATAGTTATAGGGAAATCTTCTGTGGCCCCACCCTGTGTTCTCACACTAGTTTTAGGCCCATCATACATATCTTGGATTACTCGAATATAGGCGATACGAACTCCTGTCTTCTCCAAAGCCTTCCACAAGACCTCTCTTGGTACCTGTCGTAGGCTTTTTCTAGATCAATAAAAACCATGTGTAGGTCTTTTTGCTTCCTCCGATACCTCTCCATTAATCTTCGTAGAAGATAGATTGCTTCCATGGTTGACCTCCCAGGCATAAAACCAAATTGATTCTCTGAAATATGAGTCTCTTGTCTTAATCTCCATTCAATTACTCTTTCCCATAACTTCATGGTATGACTCATGAGCTTAATTCCTCTGTAATTTGCACAGTTTTGTATATCTCCCTTATTCTTATAAATAGGGATTAAAGTGCTTCTCCTCCATTCGTTTAGCATTTTCTTAGACCTCATTATCTCGTTAAACAGCTTTGTGATCCAACTTATACCTTTCTCTCCTAGGCACTTTCATACCTTAATAGGTATATTATCCGGTCCGACCGCTTTTCCATTATCCATCCTCTTCAATGCTTCTTTTACCTCAAACTTCCTGATTCTACGATAAAAAGTTTTATTTTGGTCCTCCTCTCTAGTGTTTAGAATGTCCGAGTCCCCTAATGTCCCATGTTCCTCATTAAATAACTTGTGAAAATAACCCTTCCATCGATCCTTAATGTCTTGTTCCATAACCAAGACTTTACCGTCTTCATCCTTAAAGCATTTCACTTGATCCAAGTCTCTTGTCTTCCTTTCCCTACTTTTGGCAAGCCTGTAGATATTCTTTTCTCCGTCTTTGGTGCCCAACGATTGATATAACTCGTTGAACGCTTTAGTTTTCGCCTCGCTCACCGCCTTCTTAGTATCTTTTTTAGCTGCCTTATATTTTTCCCAATTTTCATCATTTTTACATACGTGCCAAGCTTTATAACATTCCCTTTTAACCTTAACTTTATCTTGTACACTTGTGTCCCACCACCAAGATTCTTTATCCTTGAGTCCGAAGCCTCTTGATTCACCGAGTATCTCTTTTGCTACTTTTCTAATCCCTTCAGCTATCTCGTCCCACATATCATTAGCACTCCTTTGTACTTCCCAAAATTCTTTCTCCATAATCCTCTTCTAAAAGAGCATTTGTTTTTCTCCCTTTAATTGCCACCATTTGATCCTTGGCTCTCTGTCTCGATAATTTTTCCTTACTCTCATCTTGACCCGTACATCCATAACCAAAACCCTGTATTGAGTAGTCAAGCTCTCTCCAAGGATAACTTTGCAGTCCATGCAAAGCTTTCTATCAGATTTCCTTATTAAAAAGAAATTAATTTGAGAGCAAGAACTCTCGCTTCTATATGTGATCAGATGCTCTTCCCGCTTCCTAAAACAAGTGTTAGCTATTGTAAAATCAAACGCTATCGAAAAATCTAAAATCGCCTTGCCCTCTGCATTAGCTACTCCTAGACCATAACCCCCATGCAAACCCTCATACCCCTTAGATTCGCTCCCCACATGACCATTTAGGTCCCCTTCTAGAAAAATCTTCTCTCTTAATGGTATTCCCTGAACTAAACCTTCTAAATCCTCCCAAAATTTAATCTTGTAGTACTCGTCTAGCCCTACTTGGGGTGCATACGCACTAATAACATTAAAAGTCTTCTGTTCCACAACAAACTTCAAAGCTATGATCCTATCTCCGAGCCTTCTCACATCCATAACCATATTCTTCCAATTCTTATCTACTATTATGCATACCCCGTTTCTAGATTTTACCTTGCCGGTGTACCAAAGCTTAAAACCCGAAGAGTCGAGTTCCTTTGCCTTTTCTCCAACCCACTTAGTTTCTTGTAGGCACATAAAATTAATCCTCCTCCTAATCATGGTGTCAACTATTTCCTTAGATTTACTTGTAAGTGTGCCTATATTCTAAGTTCCAAAACGCATCTCACTCTTGTGAACTAGCTTCTTTACCCACACCCGTTCACGACAATGTGGGAACCCTTACTTATTTTTCACTACACCCAGGCGGCGATGTAGCGGCCCTTGCTCATTTGACACTGTACTCGAGCCATACAGCGCGTTGCTTAGGGGCAACGACCTAGTATTAACACAATTACTTCGTTGATCCATGTCATAAAGATTCGACAAAGTTTTACATTAGCTGTCGACTGCCTAACACAACCCTCCTCTTTTATCTGGGCTTGGGACCGGCTATGTAGATATTTGTAACAAAGCTTAGCATAGGCAGAATTATTTAGAAATATACATAAATTTATCAATATTTATCTTCCTATTTTTATTTCTAACATAATATCAGAATCATAATATCCACCTTTAGGAGAATTTTTAACTTCAATAATGACCTTTCAGATCTCAAAGGTCAAAAAGTTTTAAATTTTATGTGATTGCCATAGCAAATTTATGTGGTTCATTGACAGAGACTAGTGACCAGATGTCAACAAAGAATCAATGCAGGGGCCATATTTTTCACATTATGCATTTGCTTGACTATTAATCACTAATCAGTCAACAGAGGGAAATCTGAGAAGCTTCTAGGCTTCTACTTTTGACACATCACAAAATTAATTCACCCAGCATTTTTCTTTGAATTGCTGAATTTGATAATTTCTAGCAAAAATGAAAATTATGCAGTTTGATAAAATTATTAGAAATTTACAATATCTGAGTTTGTCTGCTTCTTTAGAACTTTCTGATTTTGAATCCATAACTATGCAAAACATTGCGTATGATAAAATTTTGATCACAATTTGACATCATTGTCTTGGATTTTTAAATTCTTCACCAAATAAGAATGTTAAGTTTCAAGTTCTAATTGCCAGCCCCTTATTCAACAAAATTCTGTAGATTCATGTATGCATCGCGAACTAAATATGCAGGCACATCAGTTGAAGCTCAAGTACTTGGTAAACGCAGCTGAAGCTCCTAAATCATGGAGAAAAATATGAAATGAATTGTCCTCACCTTTTATTTAGAATTCTTCCAGTTCCTGGGGTTGATTGGGTTGGCACAGTTAATATACGGTGCCTAGAGAAAGGCCTGGTGGCTGAGTTATCCTACAGATCAAGTCATTCTTTTCTAGGACTTGGCGGAAATCATAAAGTGATCAAAGGGAAGATCTTTGACTCATCATCATTGAAAGTTCTATACGAAGTTGATGGTCGTTGGGATAGGTATCTTCCTTCTAACCATATGTCTGAACTTTCCTCCTTTTTCTTTCATATATATAATAAAAGTATAAGAAATGCATAATAGTAGAAAATTCTTAAAGTGAAGCTAAGCCAAGCAAACATGTTGGATCCTAAAGAAAGTGATTAATGGCTAGTTATACAATTGATTAATCATTCACTAGTTACGTGCCTAATTAATTTCAAGAATTATGCCTAAATAAACTATAGTATAGCATTTCTTATCCAATTTCGTTATGCAGGTCTATAAAACTGAAGGATACAAATAATGGGAAAGTGAGAGTGATATATGATGCAAAAGAAGTCATTTCAGGGCTTCAAGCGCCTATTGTCAAGGATGCAGAGGTAATAAACGTCTATTCTCTGCCCCCATTCATCTTGCATATTTATATCTCCTTTCGTTTATGAACCAAGATCTTTCTTGTATGGCCTGCAAAAGCATTTTCTGATAGGGAAGATAAATGTGCTTAGAAATTTTTACCTTGTACATTCATAGATTTAGGTTGAGGTATCAGAATATTAAAAATGAGAAATGGGGCTATTGTTTATTTCATAATTACTTAGAATTTAGATGGGTCATTAACAAAGCATATTTAGGTACTTACATAGACATCAAACAATTACGCTTTTTTCCCCCTAGTAAATGAGTCTCATGTTTACCTGAATGTGACATTAGATTCTCTTGTTCATCAGATTGTGTGGCCAACCGAATCAGCCCAAGTTTGGAGTGAATTGAGCCAAGCCATTCTGAGCAAAGAATGGGAGAAAGCCAGAGAAGCAAAGCATGCCGTGGAGGAAAGACAGAGAGAGCTCTTTCCGGAATCATGCAACAATATCTAAGGTTACATTTGAACGAATTGAATGATATTTCATATTTAATTTTAGAATCACAATATTTTTATGTTTGTTGATGAAAAAAAAATGAAATAACATTCCTATTTTAAATTTCATTCCACAAATTCATAGAATCCTATTTCCCCAAAAAAACGTGGATTACAATTCCACATTTTTATAGAATAAGATTCTATATATTTTTCCTAATATACCTTTAATTAATTTATAAAATAACATAACTTAACACTTTTATAATTTACAAAGTATTCATGTGCTGTAAATTTTTATGCTATTAAAAAAAACATATATTCTCGTGTTGTAAATTTTCAGTCTTTTGGATATTTGACCTTGGTATTTTCTTTGTAGTGTAATTTTCATATAAAATTATCATAGAACTATTGATTATTTTTATAATAAGTTGGATAATTTTTCAATCATAATTTTTATTGAATTTTTTTCTTAAAATTAATATTGTACTAATATGACAAAGTTTATGGCCATATCTATAAAAAAAAAATCATTAGACAAAAAAAAACATATTATCAATATTTATTTTATTAAAGTTTTTTAAAAATTAATCTTAAATATTGCTTTTAAAAATATATATTTGTATTACATATTATATGAAAGAAAAAAAATTAATTTTTTATATTTTTATTTGAGACATTTATGTCATTTAAATCAAATCGGATTCGATTTTGTATTGTATCATACATACCAAATTATATAACCACTTTCTATAATATTTTATTTGTAATTGTACCAAATTATAGAATTAGAATAGGATTCCTATTCCAATTCACTGATCTCTATTCTTATTTCATAAAATTGTATTCTTTACGCTAAATATAACCTAAATGTTTAATGCTACGTGTGAAATTTGGATCATAATTTTAAAAACAATTTATTCATATGTGCTATTTATTGTGCAAATCATTCTCAATATTAACTTTTCTTTAAATAGATAAATGAAACAAACGAAACAAGTTTTTTTTTTTTAAATTTTACAAAAGTGGCGCATTGAAGTTTGAACTTATAACTATCCAAACCTCTAACCACTAACTTATTTCTAGTGACTTAGAGATGTTCCTTTTCTTCAAGTTAAAATTGAGAGTGACTCACAGAGTCGAGTAGCACTTGACTAAATTATATTTTCGAAATTATGATTTATGATTTACCTTAAATTAGTAATTAGTTGTTGGTTAGAAGCTAACTGCATGTTTTATTTTAAATAGTTCTAATATTTTTATCATTAACAGTACATACATCTCTTTTCACGTACTTCTCTCAATACCATTTATCATACTTACTTTTTCTTATTACTTTCTCTCACTAAATCTAACACCTTTAAAATGGGTGTTAATAGTGCATACACCCCTAAAAGAGGTGTATGATGATCTTTTTCCTATTTTAAAATAGGTTGGGCTTAATGGGATATTAGGGATGAAGACAGGAGCATACACCAACTAGGATCATATCCAAGAGGATATCTACGACACATTGCTAGCATATTATACCATTGGTGTCTACCATGACCACTTCTTTACGTATTATCTTGACCTTAACATTGATGGCGAAGCCAACTCCTTCATCAAAACCAGTTTGGAGACTGCAAGAGTGAAAGATCACACCATACCCAAGAAAAGCTATTGGATAGCTATGAGTGAAACTGTTAAAATTGAAGCTGATGCCAGGATTAAATTGGGGTTAAAGGCTTCTGACTTAACAATGATTAATCCTAATAAAAAGACAAAACATGGAAATAAAACTGGGAACCATTTACTTCTAGGCTCAGTGGCACACCTACTTTTACTGACTGATGATTATCCACCAATAAGAGCTGCTTTCACCAATTATGATGTATGGGTCACACCATACAACAAATATGAGAAATGGGCTGGAGGATTATATGTTCATCGAAGCAAAGGCGATGATACTTTAGCTATTTGGAATCACTGGTGTGTCCCTTATTACTAAATCACATACAAATATAATAATAATGTAGTTGATGGACACAATGTCAAGGTCACCATACTTGATAAAGTTATATATAATAAGTTTTAAATGAACATAAAATATTTAATATATTAATTTTTTTAAAATACATTTTTATTTGAATTTTTTTATTTTAAAATCCTTAACAACTACATTGCAAAACCTTTTTTCATATACTCCATAACTACAATGCTGATATTCTTATCGCAAACAGTGCCACACCAATCGCCACATCGTATGTTTGCTTGACGTCACTATACGAAATACATACTCACCATTTGTCTCCGTATGTCTCCCTTTCTCTCTCTCTGCCTTTTCATTTCCCCTCCATTCTCCCTTTCTCCCATCCCTTTCTCCCTCTCAAATGTCCCCCTATTCTCTCCACATTTCCCCCTCCATCTGTTACGCTCTTCGTTCCTTGTTTCCCAAATTTATGAACCCCGGAGTTATCTTTCTGTCCACGTCCCTCTCATTTGGCATTCTCACTTCCCCTTCGCACCAAACTGAGTCGGAGACCACTGACTACTGTCCGTCAGAGACCACGCAGGCGCACTCCCAGTTGGCGTGCGAGGTTGCAATTAGCACTCCCAATTGGCAATTGTAGCGGTGAGTTGTTCTGTGAGTCCACTCTGTCACTCCGCCGTGCTGCCTGTGTTGATGCCTTCGTCGTTGTAATCCTTGTAGTACTATTCTCTCTCTCTCTCTCTCACTGTCTCTCTTTTCGTACATGAAAGAATTAAGAAAACACCATAATAAATCTATTTTTATTACTGTTTAGGATTGCAGTTACTGTTTCTTACAAATTCAAAAGAATATACATGCTTACTCAAATGAGCCATACATTTTGGTTAGGCTAAAACCATAGTTACCGTTTCCAGAGGCTTTAGTTGATAAAATAGTTATAATTCATGGTCATTGGTCACCTTTTTCGTGTCACTACACGCTTATAGGTAAATTGGTTGGGCTATAATCCAACTCTATATTTGAATGAGTAATATAAATTGAGCATGGATATGTTTGCAATGGTATCAGGAAAAAAAATAGATATTGAGATAACAATTCATCTCAAATAATTTGGTTGTAAGTTGTTGTTATTACTTATTCGTAAGAATTTGGAGCAGTATAAATGTTGTTGCCATGTAAAACTTTCTAGCTAGTTATGTTCCCTGAAATGAGAGAATGATGAAGCCCAATAAGAAGAAGATTAAAAATTACTTGTCATTTGTGCATGACCTATTTCTTGAGTTAGTTTTGTGAATTTACTGCGATGTGGACTGGATTGAAGTTAGTCTACTGGGATGAACTAATTAAAGAAAGTACTAAGTGATTGTCTAAGCTAAATATTATATAATAGGCTGGCTTGAGAAAGGACAATGGACCTTTTATAACAAAGGTCATTAGTTTAGTTATGATATATTATACGATTATACGTGTTTATATTTTATTAATATAAATATATAATTACATTTTAATCTCTGAATTTGCCAGCATTAACAAGCTTGTATCTTGTGAATATTGCATTTTGTGCAAGTGATAATGACCAAGCTGAGCCCTTTCAACCTGTAACAATGTAAAACTGGTTTGGTTGTTTTCACATTTCTAGGGTCAGGGTGCTTCTTAATTCTATTTATGTTATGCTTTAGTCATTAGTCAGGAATTGTTGTTTGGTAACTGTACATGATGATTGCTCTTTTGTGTTAGTTCTGGTTCAGGTATTTTGTTGCAGATTTGGCCTTGGTTCATTCTGCATTTATTTTAAATTTATTAGGTCCATGGAGTTAGTTGTGGTGCATCTTATGGATGGGCCCAGATCCGGTGTGGTCTTGGTTTGGTCAAGGTGTATCTTCACATGTATTTTTCAGTTTCTCTGCCTATAAAGCCATAACTAAAAGCCCTTTCAGTTCTATTTTCTTTCTTTACCTACATTATTCAATTTTGGTAATGTATTGGTTTGGTAAGGATAAGGTTTAGGTTTATGGTGTTGTTTAGTGGTCTAAATCAATCCTATGGTGCTACCACTCATTAGCTATTTATGTTCACTTTCTTTCTTTAATTTATGTGTCACTTTTTACATTGTCATATATGAGCAATGAAGATATAAGAAAATGAGATTAATTAAGAATGAAATAATTAGTAATGGAGAGGTTTTTATATGCAAATATATGGCTACTAGAGGAGCAATGGAGGACATATCTCTTGAGTGGAATAAATAGTAATACAGAACTAATGGGCTCATGATCATATTGTTTCTACTCAAGGACTCATTTAGCTGATCTGGACCTTTGGGAGCAAGGATTGTCATTATTATTGCCACATCACATATACACGAACTTGCTTTCAGAATAGATGATATGACCTATAATATGACTTACAGTCACTATGGAAAATCTTTCAACCATTGATATCTAAAATGCTTTCCATCATTTATAGGTGTTGTTGTTTCATTTATAAAGTGTGTTACCTAAATAAAAAATTAGAGCATGGCACCATCAAGAAGGAAGGAGGGGTCAACAAGTTCAAACATGCAAAATGTATAGAACACATGAACTAATTTTACTATTTACATGACTGCTATTTATTTATTACTAATATGAACTTTATTGTTACACTTTTTAGTTACGTTTGAGGCATCCCTACGTATCCAATTTGTTGGTTGACATTAACAGCAATTTGTCTACTGCGCAAAGAACCCGAATTGAGGCCACTCCATTCAAAGCGCTTGTAAATATGTCAGACAATTTGTAAATCTCTGCCATACTACTGTGAGAATTGTTGATGAGACGGCCAAAGTAGGGGGTTCAGAGTTAGAAGTCGGGTGGTCAGTTTTAATCCCATCAATGTATGTTTTGCGCTTGGACTGTGCATTGGAGGTGAACGTGTACAAGCTGACGATGGAGGGGAATGTCAAACATTGTCTTTGTTTGGGGGTGAAGCTGTCACCATTGATAAAATTGTCCAACCACTTTTTTGTTCTTCATTAACTAACTTTTTCACAAGCGTGAAAAAAAAGTTAGTTAATCAAGAGCAAAAAAGTAGTTAATGACCTATAGAAGTTAGTTAATTGTCTATAAAAAATGGGTAATAGGCTTATGACCAAGCCAACTCTTTATCTACTTGTCCTCGGTATTGATGGCGTGTGTAATTGACATTGAACTGATCCTGGAATGGGTAATATTTATTTAAAAATCAAAATGGCATTACTAATCAAACAAAAAATAACCAAACAAATACATTCACATAACATGTACCACAAGATATTATTGTGCTTCATACATGTACAATTTTTATTGGATACTTTATAAACCTGTACCAAAAAAATAATTCTACCTGACCATTTACATAACCTTATATAATTATGTACACATTATAAGTATTATGTCATTCACTAAACTACACAAACAACCTATTCCAAAAAAATACCTAGGTAGGTTGCTTCACTTATAACAAAATAAATATTTAAAAATAATAAATAGATTTAACATATTGCTATGTCATCACATTTCACACTTTGCCACCACCACATTTCTCATCAGAAGTTGCCAAGAAATATTGATTTCTGCTAGCACTAATCTTTGAACCTATTACAGGTAAATCGACAGTTGCCCCATAAACTTGCAACACCAAAGTCAATTGCCTTAGTCTTTCAAACTCAACATTAACCCAAATAAAAACTATTAAAATTATAATTAATTGAAAGAGTTAAGTACAACGTCAGTGCCCCTCAGCCCGTGTTTCTTTAAATTATCTGGAATAACTACTCATGGCAAAATTCATGTATGGAATCTCACTACTAGCATCCTGAAAAAAAACATTTAAATAAGTCAACTACAATCACTTATAGAACCAAAAATTTAGCATATGCTTCATATGCTTTTGGCCCACTAGTGACATCATGTTGAAAATTTTCAAGTAATGATAGAACACTTTGTGCTGGGCTTTGTGCCAGCTGCGAAGTCCAACAACTATCTTTATAAACATCAACATTTGTGTTGAGGTCAACAGCTATTGACTGTAAGGGAAGAATATAACCAAAGTTAAATTATAAATTCTTATAAAAGTATACACATAAGAATGACTCCATCAATACTACCCTGAAACATAACAATCACTTCAACACTAATTATAATTTAAATTTAATTTTCGTGCATACACACACCATTGTACAATCATCATCTCATTCTCTAGGAGTCATAATTTCCATTGATGAGTATATATGTAACTTGTTTCCATTGATCTGGCTCATGCTTCCCTCAATACACTCCTACATAAACTAACCGAAATAAGTTAAAAACACATTTAAGAATATATGCACTTTTCCCAAAAGAGGTAACATTACACAGTTGTTCTATACACAAATAAAATATATCCAAATGCACTCACATCAATTGTGAACATGTGTGGATTTTGATGTGTTGTCTTTCTCTTTTTCCTCACAATTTGGTCTACTTTTGATACTTTTCTATTTGATCGAGGGCGGCCTTTACGTGTTACACGTAATGGACTATGAATCTCATTCGATGACTCATTGGTTTGACTGCTGTCAGTGGCAATCACATTGCCTATTTTGTCTTAACCTTTATGACATGTGACATTATTGTGGTTCGATGTAGCAATCGACTGCACATTGCCTTTACATGCACGTAATGTTTGGAGAAAAAAATCACTAGCATCGTCACACTCCGCAGTAACTTCGACAACCTCGTAAAACTCTTTCAATAAATTATCAAATCTTTGCATTTGAAGCTGCAACTGTTTCACATCATAACTGCTTTTGATGTATGCATGTTTCCTTCTTATATTTTTGCTCCATCTTGACAAAATATATTTTGAAGGCACTTCCTTCACCATTTCTTATGCAAGAACGGCAAAGGAATGTCTACAAACAATACCTTTAAACTCAAATAACAAGCATTTGCATCTAACATCATGATTGTCACGATTAAATACCACCTCAACTGTTCTTTCCTTCGGACTTCCAACTACTACCATCTCCTCTAACACATCATAAGTACAAATTCTATTCTCAACACACTTAATACAAATAGAACAATTCATTTTACCCCTAAATTCAGTTTGAACCTCATTAAACTTTGCGTGGGTGTACTCACATTGGAATTGCCTCTCAATCATAGAGTTCGACTCATATGCAATAATGCTGTTAAATGATCGACAATATGCCTCATATTCCTTTTCTGCCTTATCGTGGAGAACATTATCATATTGCTTTACAAATTGTAGCATAGTTGTTGTTGAGTTTATATACCCATAAAAAAATACGTTAATGCTCTTGCTCCTCTGAGTCTTTGACGTTCCAGCCCAAAAATATTTCTTCAAAAAGATTGGGACCCATTTATACTGCTCATTGTACAACCCATTCAACCATTCATTGTCTTGTAGGCCATATTGTTGGACGAAAGTAACTCACTTTCCTTCAAATTCAGCCTCTGTCAAGGAATCATAAACTGCATTTTTCATTGCATTCTTTATACTTTTATATTCACCATAACCTTTCAACTTCTTTGGGATTTTTTTCATGATATGTCATAAGCACCATCGACGAAGAGTAGTAGGAAACACTATCTAGATTGTATTTTTCATAGCCTTGCATTGATCAGTAATAATACCATTTAGAGCCTTTCCTGACATACAATTAAGCCAAGATTCAAACAACAACACAAAGGAATCAGTGTCTTCGGTAGATAGTAAACCACATCCTAGCAAAATTGATTGTCCATGATGATTCACACCAACGAATGGAGCCAATGACATGTCATACCTATTTGTCAAATAGGTTGTGTCAAACGTCACAACATCTCTAAACCATTTATATACAGCTCTACTTCTTGCATTAGCCCAAAAACATTCTTCACATGAAAGTCATCATCCAAATCTATAGAATAGAAGAAATTACTATTCTGTTGTTGCATCTGTGAAAAATAACTCCTTAGAGCCTTAACATCACCCTCCTTCCCAATTGCACGTCTTTCCCTCCCAACATAGTTTCTCACGTCTCATTCAACAAATGATAAATTATCATACCCTCCTACATCATGAACAAGAGAATGGAAGGTATTATTCAACCTCACGCCTGCTTCATTGTTGATCTGTATTCTTCTCTTCACGTGCATGCTGATGTTTCTGTTTCTGTGGAACATCTTTGCCTTCGTAGGGCTAAGATCACGAGAGTGGTCAACTACAACTTTCTTTATGTACCAAAGTCCATTTTTGTTCAAACCAATAATTATTTTCGCTTGACAGTTATTCTTGATTGTTGGATATGTATTCAAATCATTTGGTACTATTGACACACAATTCCCTCCTCGTGAACATGCTAGAATGAAGGATTTTAACTCTCCATCATTTCCTTTTTTTGAATTTCTAATAATGAAATCGAATCCTTTTGCATTAGCATACTGCCGATAGAATGACTTAACGAAAACCACTGAAGGAAATATAATGCTTGCTGCAGGCTCACAAGGTTCAGATTGCTCATTGAAGCTGTCACTCATAATTAACTCAGCTTCATTTGCTTCTTCAATGCATTCAGCACCGCCACCAACATCATCTAACACCCCACCACCATTGACAGTATTTTCATCCTCTATGGAGGCACCTATTTCCTAATTCATTAACCTGCACATGCAAAACTCATGTTACCATTCAAGAATTTAATAAGTGGAAAGCATTTTAGCTATCAATGGTCAACAGATTTTCCAGAGTGACTGTAAGGCATGGTCTTTCATATTATGTATGAGTTAGAGTTATAGTAAAATAAAGAGAAATGATAGGAAGTGTTAAGGTTTGGATTAGAAAAAAGGACAAAATGTGACTATTGTTTTACTGCATTTTTTACTCTTGGTTAATGAGGTAGAAATTTGTGGTTAATAACGTGTATATGTTGGTTACTGGGTAGATTCTCCGTGGTTAAGCCATTAACCATCCAATACACGTCATTAACCATAAATTTATACCTCGTTAACCAATAGTTAAAAATGGTGTAAAAAAAGTGACATGATAAGTAACAGAATCAACAAACACAAGCATAAAGTGCAAAAGTGTTCAAAAATAATGTTAAAAAATAACTTAAGCAACTTTAATGCCAATTTGGCATCAGCAGTACATTTGATTGAAGTTGCAAGGAGGAAGAAGACCTCTTTGTTGGCTTAACCTTGATCAAATAAATTTCTAAAGTCAAATATCAAAGGAATGGAATGGTAGTACTATTAACTAATAACAGTTGCAAGGTTGGAGATAGCTATCACAATTAAAAGATCACAAGGCACCATCTTTTACAAACAAAATTTCTTTTTAAAATGTAAAACCAAAACAATTTTCATACTTCACACTTTGGATTCATTCAGATTATTTGCTTCATCATTTAATATAGAGGAATTCAAACGGCAACTGAATGATTCACTAACATTTGAGTAAATCACATTATTATAGTTCATAATAAAAAATCATGCTACCTCTTATTTCAATTTTTAACAAGCTGGATCATTAGATTCATATTTTCAAATGTATGTATGCAATGCTCTTGAAGGTACATTGTCTTACATCTAAATTACTCTTCTACTTGTGTCCTAAATAGAGATAGGAAAAAAAAATACTAGAACCACCATAATTCCTTCATGTTCAAAAGGAAAAAAAAAAAACAATAGAGATAGGCATGCATTCATGTAGCAACAACTACAATTCATATGAAAGACTGAACATAAACCACCAGAACAAACATTATGGGGAGAAAAAACCCACCAGAACAGAAACACCCAATGAGAGGCTGAACTTCACAACCAGAACCTAATACATTGAGCTAATGGAGAAAGAAATCTAGAGGTTTATAGGTTTCACCCAATGTTGAAAGTACCTTGCCGAAGTTAAAGAGGCCAGTAGAGGCAGTGGCGTTGACAGAGCTTCGTGCGGGATAAGGAGGTAGGGGATACGGAGACAGTGGTGCTGGCAGAGCTTCTTGTGTGGACGGACCTCGTCAGACAGAGGGACGTGGGCGACAGAGAAGTGAAAGAAGTCAAAGATGGATAAACTAGAGGGAGATGGGGTAACGAGAGGGAGAAATAAGAGGGAGATGGAAATGAGAGAGAGGGGGAAACAAAAAGTCAAATCTTAGATTTTTTATTTTTAAAATAAAATATTCTGACGTGATAAAGGATGTTAAAATAAGTGTACGTACTGAACACGGTAAGAGCATCATTTTCTATATAATTAATATGTATAAAAAACGAGGTCTGAAAAATGGTCCATGTTTTGGCGTTGTGAATTGAATGTGTAGAGGTAGAGAGATTGAGAACAAGGACATAGTACTGTGGTACGCGATGGGTCATGTTCTTTCCCAGGAAGATTTTTCAGTTATGCCAACATTGAGTGGTGGGTTTGAGCTGAGGCCAACCAATTTCTTCGAGAGAAACCCGGTTCTTAAATCAAAACCACCAAAGCCTGTGCACTGGCCTAACTTCACTTCTCAACTTAGTTAAGTTTGCATTGGCTAAAATAACTCAATGAAATTTGAAGGATTCATGTATTCTGGATATATGTAGTTTCTTCATTTTCGACAATTCAATTAATAAAGAGAATGCTATTACTTTATGGGGTGTGGTATTGATTTTAGACTCTTTTTTTAATGAATAAGAACACTGGAGGCTCTATCGTCAACCTGTAGTTTGATCCCCTTCCCCATCCTATGAGATTAGACGATATCGTTACATTGAAGGCTCGTGTGTTGTAACTATTTATGTCTATAAATATCTTTATGTAATTATATCACTTAATTCCATAATCATATATGTTGATTTTATTTGGTGAGCGTCTTTTTTAAGATTCATAGCACAACATTTAATTCAAATCTATGATATCTAGTGATGCAGTTATGAAAAATTATAAAAAAAAAAAAAAAGTTGTATCATTGTTATTCACTATAGTTTTCGACTTAGTAATTAAAGTTTGATGCAAAATATAAATAATATTTTTTTTTCGTAGAAAAATATAAATAAAATAATATATTAATATATATTATCTATGTATACTATTATAAATAGGATTATCCAAGTTTGATCACATTTTAATTGTTCCCAAAATGTTAATATAATTCATAAAAAACAATTAAAAATAAAGGACCAAATAGTGTAATAACCAAATTATTACTCTTTTCAAAGTATTAATTCTTTAGATAATTGAATATAATTATTTAAATAATTAAACAAGAGTTAAAGCGAAAGTGAATTATCTTAATTTGGTTGTATTTTTTTTTATTTCCAAAATATCAATATAATTTATTTGAAAACTAAATAAAAAGAAGAAGTTGAATAATAAAATAACCATATTATCATTTTTAAAAAAATTATTAACTCTTGAATAATTAAATGGAAAAGTTAAAAAATTAAATACAATGACATACGTGTTTATTTTTGTAGACACAAAAATAAAAATAAAAATGAATTCAAGCATGTCAAAATACTCTAGTGTTAGATAAATTAAGTTAATTTGTGCTTCATATATGGGAGAAAATCTTATTTAGACACAATCTTTTATGCCAATTTTTAAATACTTATATCATCATTTAATATGTGTAAAAATATTTTTAAAAATAAGTATAATTCTATTATGACTTTACAATCTTACACATATTAAAAAATAAATTTCAATATCTATCTAAATTATAACTAAATAAAAATCACTCCGTATATGGACGGGACCAACTTGTGTAGATGACACTAAGGATGCAAGTGGGTGGTTTTGTTTGATTTTTGAGGGAAAATAAATCCGAACTAATCAGAATCAATTGGTTTGGTTTGGTTAGATTTTCATATTTTTTTATAACCAAATCCGAACCAAATCGACCTAAACCGAACCGAACATTTATGGATTGGTTTGGTTTGGGTGATCAGGTTGGTCATTTTTTTAATACAAAAATTAACTAAATAATTAACTTTTCATAATAATAAAAATACATAATAAATCTATGAAAATTTTTCTAGAAATAGAATCAAACTTATTAATTTGAACACTAATAATTATTTTATGTTTCAGAATGTATATTAAAAGGTTCACAAAAAGGGAACAAAGAAACATATCGATATTTATATTAAGAAATTATATTTGAATAAGTTAAAAAATTCTTCAAAAGAGATTTAACTTGACAAGTTGTATACTACTACTGTTCAATTAAGAGAAAGTTGTGAGACTACTAACTTGGAGGTATATATGTAACCAATTAAACCGCTAAGGACATGAGTGAAGCTAATGGAGAATTAACAACCTAGCGAATCCAAAGTCTCCAACCTTTGCAGTCATATTTTCATCCAAGAGAATGTTGTTGAGTTTCAAATCACAATGCACAATAGAAACTTCACTATCATTGTGCAGGTAATCCAATACACAAACAACATCAATATCTATATTCAGTTTCTCAATAAGGTTCAACTCATTTTCATTTGCATGCTTTCTCTTCCCTTTAATTCAATCTTGCAAGCTCTCATTACTTAAGTACTCATAAACTAGAGTCAGAAATTCATTATTTTTAAAGTCAATATTTAAGCATTTAAAGTCAATTCATCGTTTCTAAACTTCCAAGTTTAGATAATATTGTTGCTGTTACTTTCACTTTTCTGTTCTTTATGTATAGTAGCAAGCAAATTATCAGACATATATAGTATCGGTGCTACCACTATAGCTATGATGATGTAATATCTGACATGCCTTCTTCTATATAGCTATGAGGCTCACATGCAAAATACAAGCAAAATTTTTTATTGCCTTCTAAATGGACAACAAAAAGATTTTGAAAAACTCCACCATTAGGAATGGTTCTTTCTAAATCATTATAAAAGAGGTTCAAAAGCTGAATGACATGTAGATTTTGAAGTTCAATAGGAATGAATCCAGAGAGTTAGTTGAAAGAAAGATCTAAAGTTTTCAAGTCTCTCACCTTTCCAAGAGTTTTTGGAATAACACTTGATAACATATTCCTGGTCAGAACTACAGTGCCGGTGAGTAGAGCCGAACATTTTAGAAGAGGAGTTTTCTAGCCTTCTCTGTTGAATGAAAACGACGTTTTAGGGGTTAGAAACTGAGAAAATATTATAAAAAATTAAAAAAAAAGTAGTAGCCAAAAAATATTGTAACATAATTTTTTTTTAAATAAAATATATAAATATATGGTTTGGTTTGATTCGATTTGGTTCGGTTTTGAAATTTTAAATCCAAGAACCGAACTAATTAAGTTTTAATTAATTTAGATTTTATCTGAACCAATCAATATACCCAAATTAAACCGAACCAATTTAATTGGTTCAGTTTAAATTGATTAGATTAATCGATTATCCGAACTAATTTATACCCCTAGATGACACAATGAAAAAGTCCTCACCTAACCTACCATGAATTACGGACTAAGCCTGCCTAAATAAGCACAAATTAACTAAGCCTGTCTAATTTGTGCTTCATATATGGGAAAAAATCTTACTTAGACACTATCTTTTATGTCATTTCTTAAATATTATATTTTTAAAAATAAGTATAATTCTATTATGACTTTATAACTTTACACATATTAAAAAATAATTTAAGTATTTACCTAAATTATAACTAAATAAAAATCACTCCGTATATGGACGGGACCGACTTGTGTTGATGACAGAATAAAAAATTCCTCACGTAACCTACTATGAATTGTGGACTAAGCCTGCCTAAATAAATACAACAAAATCTCATTTGTCTTTTACCTTCTCGATATTTGAGTCTAACATAATATAAAAGAGTTGATCACGTTGAATTCTAGTATGGTATGAAAAAAAAATTTGTACACCAGAATATGACATCTGATTGAATATTACCATATTCTGATGTGAATAAAATTAGATATTATCGTATATTATATGTAAAATTGTAATGAATATATAATATATAAATTTAAGTAAAATATCGTATTTTAGATGCTTAAATAATAAAATTATTATGTTAATATAATTTTTTTGACAGACTCGTTCTATTACATTAATTATTTATTGTTTATTATAAACTAGAAAATAAGGGATTTTTTTATAAGTCAACATGTTCCAAATTCTGTGGCCCAATGGAAATTGGTCCAACAGATTCTCACAAAGTTTACATGCACTTTGAATCCGCCCTTGATTATTAGAGCTATGAAATAACAGAAATCATTATGTTAATATATATATACCAGGAGAATCAGCTTACAGAGTAAATTTTTTCATTTTACACTTATTTTTAATCATTAATCTTAAGTTCATTTAACAGTTTAAATTATTTCACTAAAATGACTCACGTGACTTGTTTGTTTACGGTCTTTCAAGTTTTTTTTTTCATTTTCTCTACTTTCTCTCTCCCTTATGACACACTCTCTCTCACCTCCCCAAAACCTCATTTTCTTCCAAACCCCATTTTTCTTCCATACAAGGCAATTCTCCAAATACAAACAGCAACTTTTGTTGGGACCAGGAAGCTCTCTCATCGTTGGAGGTTCCTATTGGTGTCAGTTCACCTTCACTTCTCTTGGATACTTTGTGTCTCATCTTTATATCCTCAATATGTCATTTTAATGTACCTATTTTATTTTTTTTGCAATTTAGCTTCAGTATCACAAATAATGGGGTGTATTTTGTGGTTTCTCTCTTTTGGCTTCATTAATAATGGGATTCACAATTTAACAATTTTATAATTAATTTATCATTTATATTAATTAATGTACAATTTTAATTTTGTTAATTGTCTGGAATTAGGTCAACCTTAAAGCCTTTCGTAGGTGATTACAAACTAGACCAATCTTAGTTTAATTTTAATTCAATTTATTGTTTCAGACTAACAAATAATGAATATGAACCCAATTAATTTGTTTCACATAATTTATTGTTTCAGACTTTCATAATATGTTACAATCTTTTATTATTGAAAAATACATTATTGAGTCTCACGTTGAATTGGAATTTGATTCTTTAAAAAACGTTAAGAAATTTTATTCATTATTTGCTAAAGGAAAGAGATTTAGGATTCGTACTCCCTCTTGAAATTATTGATAGAATCATTCTATTATGTTAATTATTCATTGTTTACTAGAAATTAGAAAATAAGGGTTTTTTGGTAAGTCAACATGTTCCAAATCACGTGGCCCAATGAAAACTGGTCGAACTGACTCCCACAGACAAAGTTCACATGCGTTCTGAATCCGCTGTTGATTATGAGAGCTATGAAATAACAGCAATGTTATTATTTTTATATTTAAATTAGTATATTTTACTTATTTTTTATGAAAAAAAGAAAGAAAGACAAGTAAGAGATTTTTTTTCTTTTTTTAATAAAAATATATGTAAAAAGCTAAATAAAACAGTAAATTTTTTCCCAAAATGTTTGCAACTTGCAAGGTTTGGATGGCTTGACTCTTGAACCTGATCCCTACGCTCCCTATCATAGTCTTCCCTTCCTTTTTTCTTTTTTCTTTGTTTTTTATAAAATATCGTAGTCTTCCTTTAAAGCATTAAAAGTCTTCCTCTTACTCTTATTCTATTGCATCATTCTTCAAAATAACTTTCAAATCTTAATCTCTCCAACAAGAAGGGGTTTGGTTTTTGGACAAAGTGCAACAATGAAGATCTTGATCTTCTTTGTCCTCATGATCTTTTGGAGTTCAGCAGAATGTAGCCATCCTCACCCACTTGATCCTCCAACCCCTTCTGAGCTCAACCTTGTCCGAACCATAGTCCGAAACGCATACCCAACCTCAAGCACCGCCCACAATAACCTCACCTTTCAATACGTAGGGTTGGATGAGCCAGACAAGTCCATCATCCTATCATGGCTATCCTCAAACCAAAAGCACAAAACCAAAACCCTACCACCTCGCCAATTCTATGTTATTGCACGCTTCCAAAAACAGTCCATAGAAATGATAGTAGACTTGCCAACACGTTCCATCCTCGGAACCAAAGTCTACGAAGGGCATGGCTACCCTATGCTAACCTTTGATGAACAAACCATTGCGTCAGAGCTCCCATTCAGATATGGACCCTTTAAGGAATCGGTGAGGAAGAGGGGTCTCAACATATCTCAGGCTATTTGCAGTGACTTCTCGGTTGGTTGGTTTGGAGAAGCTAAGACCAAAAGGATTTTGAAGATTAAGTGCTTTTACACTAATGGCACTGTTAACTTGTATGCGAGACCATTGGAGGGAATAACAGCGGTGGTTGACCTGGACGACATGAAGATTGTTGATTACACGGATAGATTTATCGTTCCTGTGCCGAAAGCAGAGGGCACAGAGTACCGAGCGTCAAAGCTGAAGCCACCCTTCGGTCCAAACCTCAAGGGAATCGCCCTGAAGCAACATGGTGGACCTGGATTCAAGATCCATGGCCATACTGTAAGGTTAGCTTAATTATAATATTCACACACCAAAAAGATTTTGCACATCTTTTTTACACTATCCGTTATACATAATATATAATATATGCTAATCACCATATAATACACTTATTACTGAATAGTGATAATAAATTATCATTTTGATCATTACATAATATATATTGTTAATTAACCAATTATTTACACAATAATCACCTATATAATAAATATCTTTTCTAATTATATTTTATTTTGGATTTGTCATGTTGTGATTCTGCCTTGAATAATCGTTCCAAAATTTGGACCAGCAGTACTGCAGTCGCACCATGCAATTTGAATTTGTCATGTTGTGATTCTCCTTTGAATAATCGTCCAAATTTGGACATAGAAGTTGCACCATGCAATTTGCAGGCCTGAGTGTGAAGTCCTTGAAATCCTGTGGACAGAAATTTAGTCGGCAAGTGTAAAAGAAATTAATATCTATTTATTTATTATTTAGAGAAATCCTTGGTTACACACAATTGTACCACGTTATCTTTACACACACTTAAAAAAAATTAAAGAGAAAAAATAATTTTTTATGATGAGTGAATTTAGAGGAATTTATTTTTTTTCTCTCTCTAATTTTTTGTGAATATGTATAAAAATAACGTGATATAATTGTGTGTAAGCAAAAATCTCTCCTATTATTTATTATCTATTTATTATATGTAATCTAAAAATTCTTCCACTACAATTTTTATGAGACATTTTTTCTTAGTTTTGATTTTTAAATTTTTTAATTATAACATTATTTATTTGTTTTTTTTTATCTTTTCATTTATCTCATTTATATCTTTCTTAACTTTTCATCTTTTCTAATCATTTTAATTTTTTAATCTTTATTCTTGACTTTTCATATTTCTTTGACTTTTAAAGTTTTTTCTCATTATTTTTTCATTTTTTTGATTATTTTAAAAATAGCAATCCAAGTTTAATTTTAATAAATTATAAAAAATGCATACTTTATTTCATAAAGTAATCTTAAATAGAGAAAAATTAAAATATAGATTAGTAAAATACCCTATTGCCTTTTAATCTTAATCTTGCTACTTTTAATGATAAATTTTTTTGAGTAATATTATAATTATTTAATTTATATATATTTTATTGATAATATATTTTTATTTTATTTGTACTTATAATATTAGCATAAGATGCGTTTACAATTTTATAAATATAACTAAGATAAAATAGTGAAATCTTACTTAGTATATGATATTTTTATTAAGAGAAAAGTTATCAACATATTATTAAGATTGAGTTAGAAAATAATTATGTAAAATTAAATAAATAAAATTTAAAGAATAAAAATTATAAAACATTTTCATGCTTCAAAAAATTTACTTAATATGTCAAAATAAATATAATACCCTTTTTTCATTTAAATTATGTATATAAATTTAAAAAGTGCATCTAAATATTGTTACAAACAAATAAAATAAAATCAATTTCTATGATTATTAAATTTTAAATATAAAACTCTCTATTATACTTTATAAAATTGTAAGTATATTTGGGTTAATTTATTTTGCTCTTAAAAAAACTTTAAACCAAATGCTCTCTTAAAAATATTTTAATTTTAGGTTTTACTTAAAGCTAATTATTAAACTAATTTAAATATACACTAAATATTTATTATTAAATAAAAAACTCATAATATATATTTGATTTTAAAAAGTGCACGGATAGCATAACTAGTAGATACAATAGAAGGTCCTTCGTATAAATTTTTATATTGATTTTTTTAAAAAAATAACAAAGTTTTGAAAGTAGAGAATTCATATCCATTTACTTTTCTCAAAACTTATATATATATATATATATATATATATATATATATATAAAAGGGAAAAAGTAACATACATGCTTTTCATTTTTTTTTCACTGTTACAAGATTACAAGCTAGGGATCGAGGGTAGGGAATATTTAGGGGCCTTTGCACATAATGGAATTTCAATACAAGCGTCGCAGAATCGTTCTTAATTGGATCACAAGCCTTGTTCTTGGTTTGTTCTCTTTGTTTTGGAACTAAAGACGGTCTTCTCCATTTAATACTTAAAAGTTGTATGTGAAAGGACTATAGGAGTGTTCTCTGAGATGAGACAAAACTTGAATGCTACAACCAAGTATTGTAATATATGAATGATAAATTAAGTCCATCCACTGGGTATATAATAGTCATAAGATCATAAACTAATACCGGTAGTTATGACAAGGTGCCAAAGAAATAAGCATATATTATTGTCTAAGAAAAAAAGTACATGCATATTAGACTATGTTTTGAAAATTAAATTTGAACCTTTAGCAAGATAGAAGCAGGATAGTATAGTTTTACTTCTACAATATTCTTATAATAATCAACAATGACTTCACTAATTTTGACTTAGCCATCCCGTAGTCGGAAACATTTTTTTAACATGTTATTTATTATTATAAGGTTTTTCTTGTTAGCATATAGAGTTTAATTAGTATACATTGTTAGTGAAAAGAAGTTTTACGGTAACAACCAATAATATTTTAATAAATAATTATTTATTATTATCTCTTTCTCTTAATAGTTAAAATAAAAAAAGTGTAAAAATATTAATGGATATCAGTGTAAAACGTTTTACATCGGTGCATACCACTTTAATTATAGTATATAACCCTCCTTTGGCTTGAACCTTATTCTTCATCTTCTTTTCTCTCTCTCTCTCTCTCTCTCTCGACCTTTTTGTTTGTTATATTCTAAGGCAATAATATATTAATATGTGAATTTCCCGTGAGTTTCTCTTCCATATCAAATTTTGAATTTTCTAAAAGGAAAAATCAAATAACTGCATACAATTTCCGTGATACTTTCCTACACCCATAATAATAATATATAGAGGTTTTTATGATATCTACAGTTAGTGATATATATTTTTCTTTTATTTGAAATATTATATTATTAATTTTTAAATTTTTTTTTTACGGTAAAATGATTCAAATTCATTAAGGCAAGCAAGATTAATTTTTAAGTTTGGTGTATCAAAAAAATAATACAAATTTTCAAATAAATTAATCAACACAAATTATGTAGAATAAATCCACCAAAACTATTATTTCAAGTAAACTAAGTTTATATTTTAAGTAGATTACAACAAACATCCTTACTGCAACACAAGCAGAAGCTAAGTATTCGACTTTTGTGAGAGATCCTTTAACCATTTGTGCTGTGTGTGCTGTGTTAATGAGTGGTCAAATATTTATTTGTAAGTAGTTATACGTTATACTTGATTCATTCGCAAACATTTATTATGAAAGCTAACAGATTTAATAAATATTCAATAAAGAGTAATGTTATATATTCCTACAAATTTCTGCTAATAATCATTCTAATATTAAATGAAAAAAATATTAAATGAAAAAATAAATGCATCTAATGTTTTGAAAATATAAAAAATATTTAATACTTTTTTCATTTAGTAATTAAGAGGATTAGTAAGAAGATTGAGTAGGAAGATAAAATATTTCTCTTTAATAATTCATGAAGAATACAGATAAGGTTAAAAAAACATGGTGCACTAGGGGTGTGCAACAAACTATTTTGAACTTATCTAAACTGCTAACCAAACCAATATGCACCGCAAAAATATCTGTTATGGTGCACTCATTAACCATGGTTGCCTCTTATGCTTTGTTCATGGCAGTAGATTATGTTGCTTTGATGCTAACCCTTTTTTGTTTTGATTCCCCCCCCCCCCCTTTATTTAGTTGGGCCAATTGGGTCTTTCATGTTGGATTCGACATTCGAGCTGGCCCAATCATATCTCTGGCTTCAATTTATGATCTCCAAAAGCAAAAATATCGTCAGGTGCTATACAGAGGATTCATATCAGAGATGTTTGTGCCATACCAAGACCCAACTGAGGAATGGTATTATGCAACCTACTTTGACAGTGGAGAATTTGGGTTTGGTCAATCTGCATCTTCACTTCAGCCTTTGACCGATTGCCCTGCCAATGCTGTGTTCCTAGATGCATATTATGCTGGTTCAGATGGTAACCCTGTTAAGATAGCTAATGCCATTTGTATATTTGAAAGGTATGCTGGAGATATTATGTGGCGTCACACAGAAATCGAAATCCCAAATGAAGTGGTAACATTTTCACTTTTGCTTTATTATTATTATTATTGTTATTTTCATTTGTCCATTTTTATAGTTTTCTCCTTTGAGAAAAACTTATTGTGTTTTTGGCAGATAACAGAGGTCAGGTCAGATGTTAGCCTGGTTGTGAGATTGGTCTCAACTGTGGGCAACTACGACTATGTTATAGATTGGGAATTTAAGCCAAGTGGTAGCATCAAGCTTGGGGTATGAAGTTCATGCACCAATGTCCATGCATGAAACTTGGATCCCTTCCTTTACTCATTAAAATTTATCAAAATAATATGTTAGAACTTAGAAGAAAATAATTTATAATCTATCTTAATTAGTAATTAACTGTTCGTTAGATGCTAATTGTTTTATTTTAAAATAGATTGGGCTTACTGGGATATTAGAGGTTAAAGCAGGGACATACACTCACACGGATCAAATCGAAGAAGACATCTACGGCACATTGCTAGCAGATTATACCATTGGTATCTACCATGATCACTTCTTAACCTATTATCTTGACCTTGACATTGATGGTGAAGCCAACTCCTTTGTTAAGAAAAGTTTGGACACAGTAAGAGTGAAAGATCATACCACACCCAGGAAAAGTTATTGGATAGTTGTGAGTGAAACAGCAAAAACTGAAGCTGATGCCAAAATCAACCTGGGGTTCAAACCTATTGAGCTAGCAGTGGTAAATCCTAATAAAAAGACAAAACCTGGAAATAAAATTGGGTACCGTTTACTTCCAAGCTCAGTGGTGCACCCACTTTTGTTGACTGATGACTATCCACAAATCAGAGGTGCCTTCACCAATTACAATGTGTGGGTCACACCTTACAACAAGTCGGAGAGATGGGCTGGAGGATTATATGTTGATCGCAGCAGAGGCGATGATACTTTAGCTGTTTGGAGTCTCAGGTATGTCACTTAGTAAATCACATTAAATTATAACATAGTTGATGGAGTAATGTTGTTAACTATTTGCTAGTACTTAAACTCGCACATTGCTCACACACTTCACAAATTATTGTGTAATCTTTTTGATTTCATTCTAACTTTTTCAAATAATTCAATTATGCATATACATATATGTATAAAATGGTCTAATTTAGGGGTAAATCGAGGTCTAAGAAATGTTCCATGTTTCGGCACTGTGAATTGAATGTGCAGGGATAGGGAGATTGAGAACAAGGACATAGTGCTATGGTATACGGTGGGATTTCATCATGTTCCTTCACAAGAAGATTTTCCAGTTATGCCAACATTGAGTGGTGGGTTTGAGCTGAGGCCAACCAATTTCTTTGAGAGCAACCCGGTCCTTAAAACAAAATCACCAAAGCCTGTGCAATGGCCTAACTGCACTTCTCAACATTAGTTGGGTTTGCATTTGGGTGAAACAACTCGTTAAAATATGAAGAATTCCCATATTCTCAATATTATATAATAATTTGGTTAATAAAGTGAATGTAATGATTTTCTTATGGTGTAGTTTGATTGATTTCACTTATATACAGACTTTTTGAGTTTAAACTAAGTCACTGGAAACTCTCTCGTCAACCTATTTGATCCCCTCCTATTAAATTAAATGATAATATCGCGCGTTGCATTGGAATCTTGTATGTTGTATATTGCTTTATGTCTAAAATATCTTTATGTAAAACCCAAACCATATAAATAATATATTGATATTTCACATGAAAAACAATATTTTGATATTATGTTAGATTAAATAATTTCAAATTAATGATATAAAAGTATAGGTAATGTATATTATAAATCATCAGTGTATTCTTTATAAAACATGGTTACCAGATAAAAAAAAATATTGGTATAAGCTTAGTCAACCAAATAGTAACTTTCTGTTAAACATCCAATGAAAAACCAAAACTCGTGTTTGGAATAGTAGTAGATGATATCACTTTGACTCTAGTGAAGGCTCTTTGGTCAATACTATGTGACAAATTTTATTTACATATTCAAAATGCCATTAGATGAGTCATACTTATTCAAACGCAACGCAAGCACTGAGACATTGAGAAGAGGTAAGATACGTGGTTAGACCAATAAAACAAAAAAAGGGTTAGGGAAAAACGAAAAAAAATAGGATAAACTCTGATCAAGCTATCCATTTCTTTAATCTCTGTTTTGGGACTATATTGAATCTTCTTTACTAATTTTATTAGAAAATACTGCTACGTTACATTACAATCAATTAATAACTACCATCCAACCTAATGATGATGCATTTTGGAGGTACCTCATGTAGTTAATGTGTCATTGGTTTAAATGTCTTGTAAGAACTCCTTATTATATGCCAAAAATAGTATATTATAATATTTAATTTAAATTAAATGCTGAAAGGTAAAAGAGAAAACCATAGCCATGCACAACTCGCACATCTTTGGAAATTTATGGCTTAATAGCTTTTTGCATGTTTGACAATTTTCATTTTTGCTAGTATTCATCATGAATTAACAACTTGATTTTATACTGTAAAATGCAATTGAACAAATTTTCGTTGATTGAACTTGTAGAATCAGAGCTCAAGTCCAAATTAATAACTAATGACACAACATGAAGAATATTACACAATAGTCTTGGATAAAACCATAAAATTAAGGACACAATTTGGTTACAATTTACAACATTTGCCCATCAAACAGAGGTGGAACACCAACTTCTGTATTTCCTTCCAACATCTGCATCACCTTTATCATAGATGGTCTAAGAGTTAGGTTAGGACATATGCACCACAATCCAACCATTGCCATTCTCTCAGACCTCTTGAAATCGTTAAGGACTCTAAGATCATGGCTCACAATGACTCTTAGATTCCCTTCTTTTCCCCAATATAGAACCCAATCTATAAGTATCATGTCATCACCACCCTCAGTTCCATTTTCAATTTGATGCAACTCAATGTGCCTTCTGCAAAATAAGATTTCCAACAACATGACGCCAAAGCTGTAGACATCCACTTTTGTAGTGACAGCTGCATTTTTTTATAGAAATTTATCAGATCTATTAATCCCAAATTTTTTATCAATTGATATTAGAGTAGTTTTAATCCTATTTATGACTATCTTTTTTTGTTTTACCTAAAAAATCTTATAAGGTTTAAAATTGAAGAAACTCGAAATCTTAATGTATGTAATGCTCAATTCAATTTTTTTATGATTAATTTTAAAAATTAGGTGAGGGGTGACGAGCGCCGAACTCAGTCAAAATTATAACCGAAGTTATTACCTAAGCTTGTAGCACAGTGACAACACCGAATCATCTCCACGAGGATTGTAGATGCAATTTAATCAAATCAAGTGAAAGTTTAGCAAATGGGGGTTTGACAGTTTAAGATCGCACTTAACAAAATTAAAGGAAGAAATAACAATTAAAGAGCAGTCAATTTAGAAACCTATCCAAGATTGGGTGGATTCAATCATAGACCCTTCATAGAACACTTGAAGCACAATTGAATTGTTAATTTGGATCTAATCGAGATCTCTGCATCAAATCCAGAATTCATACTAGACGATCGTCTAGAATTCAATTAACAAGTGATAAACACAAATCCGCAATCACACCATTCATGAAGATCTATGTTAATTTCAAGTACCAAATTCAATTAACTTAGGCACAAATCAATAACCTAACCTTTTCAATTTTGTGATTAATTTAGATCAATCAGTTCTAAGTTTCATCACAAATTTCAATCTTCATTTATGTGATTAGTTTAGATCAATCACTTCTAAGTTTCATCACAAATCTCAATCTTAAACCAAGATCAAATCAGATCAACATAAATAGAATCACCATTCATGCATTCAAGATCAAGAAGAAGAAGAAAAAGAAGAAGAAAAAAGAAATTCAATTACAAATCAAATACAATACATAACCAAGGTCTCAAGAATCCAAACCACAATCTCTTTAAGAGTTCTAAATTGACCGAAAGTAGCTTAGCCCTCCATTACCATGAAGGGGAGCATCAAAATATACAAAAGCTATGAGAAACTATGAAGAAACAAGAAGAAACTATGAGAGAAATGAAGGAGAATACAACTTGTTATTCATGATAACCAATGGTGCCTTTTATAGAAGTCTAGGGTGACAAAGGGGAGTGGGTGGATGAGTGGGTTGGTGGAGTGGAGTGGTTGAGTGGATTGGTGAGTGGGTGGTTGAGGACAAAAATTTCTTGTCTGACTTGGAAGCCAAAAACGACCAACTATATTTCAGATCCATGAAAAGTACTCTTCGTGAAAGTTGTAGATCTTTGTCTTGGATATAACATGCATATCTGGATCGTCCAATTTGGCTTCCTACAGCCCAAGATATGACCCAAATACTGCAGGTTGCTCAAACCCAACTTCAGCACCTCTGTTCCGACTTGCAAGCTCCAACTGACCCATTAGACTTCATTTTTTCAAAAAGTGTTCTTCATGAAAGTTGTTTATTTGGATCTTAACTATCAACTATCCAAATTTCAGCCCATCTCCATTATTACAGCTTGAGATATGATTTTATGAGTGCACATCATTCGGATTCTAGTGACAGAACCCGTATTCTGACTTCCATGTAAACTTAGGTCCCTTAGACATCTGTTTAGGACTTCGACTCTTCATCAAAGTTGTAGAGCTTCCTCTTAGCTTTCCTACAAGGTAAAATTCATGATTATCAGATATCAGGAACTCAAGTTATGGCCAAAATACAGAAACAGTGTCAAATCTCAATAATGCTGAAAATATTCAATTAGGACCAATTTGAGCTCAAACTCACAAAATCATACCAAACTCAATCAATTAAGAATATGGCGAGTGTAAATGATTAAATATAAGGGTTTCTTAATGAATAAAATATGTGATTATCAAGGGGTTTTGTAGATCGAGTTATCTTGAGTCTAGAAACATGTATATCGCATTATAATATTATGAATCCACAAAGAATTTTGCTCAAACTCGTAGAACCCTAAAACTTTTAAAATTTATGATTCGTTTTTCTTTTGAAAATCAATTCAAGAAATTAATTTAGGGTTATTATAGATCACATGTTTTTGATTCTAAAGACATAAAGATCATACCAAAAGGTTGAGAAATAACCTGGAGTTTCTGAAACACAGCCACGACGTGTTCTTCGCTATCATTGAGAAAACTTAGAAATTTTTTGCAACAATTTTGAAAATTGTGATATGGTTTTTGTAAATCATTGTATTCTAAATATAATGGCACAAGAATCCCTATTTTTTGTTGAGAATCAGGAGAGAAATTGAACGCGACTTGTTTCTAGGGAAAAAGGATCACGCGACTCGTTACCAAGAAAATGGGTGAAGATGGTGATATAGTCGTGCGCAACGCCCAGTTGTGCACCAGGCACGTGGGGGTACGTGACACTTCTTAGAAATTGATTTTTAAATTCTGTTTTTTGGGTTATGCTCCACGCGCCCTTTTTTTGGTAAATTTTATTTATTTTGTTAATGTCTGTTTATTATTTATTTCAAAATTTCTAGAGATTAAAATAGTTAAAAATATATGGTACTCTCCTCTGTTGCTTCTGAAAATTTTTATGTATTATTGTGATACTTCTAGGTATGATATATATTGCACACTCTCGGACTTGGTGTCATTTCATTATTTTAATAAATTTGACATTATGTTGTACATACATAATCTTGCATAATACTCTCCAAGTTTTGACCTGGAATTTTTTCAACATGATTGTGACGCTGTTGAGAGTGGTGTACAATCTGTACTCTCAGACTTGATATTATTTAGTCACTGAAATAATTTTTAGTGTTATTTTGTGCATAAAATACTATGTAAAATATTGTATATTGTTATTTCTTGTTATTCTTTATGCAATTTTGTTCTGAGAGTAATTATTTAAAATATTGTGAAGCTTTTGGACACCTTTCATAATTGTGAACTGCAACACCCTAGATAAACATGTTAGATTGTAAATAGTTACAGAAGTAGTTTAATACTTGTTTAACATGTCTGTCGAATTTTATGACTTTCTAAGCATGTTTAGTCACTTTGCTGTAACACTATGTATGAGATATAGCTGTTATTAGCCCTGGAAATGGCTTAAACTGCTCCGTTAATGAAAATAAATGTGGAGACTTTATTCCTAGGTCACAAATGTGTGAACTGTGCTACAGTTAAAATCTAAGGATAATTAGAGCTAGTTTGATATTTTTAAGCATACTGGTGATGTGTTTTAATACCGGTTTGACTAGCAGCTGATATGGAAAAAATAGAGAAAAGATGAAACAAGATATTTTATGAATCATATGATTTATTTTATATTTGTTAGAAGTTAGGAAACTTGGTTTGGCGGAATCTAAGCGTTCTTAGCAGAACAAGATTTTTGGTATCTTCAAGTGGTTGGCTATAAGAAGCCAATTTTGACTTCTTATCTCCATTCTCTCTCACGACAATAGAAAACAAGAGAAAGAAAGAAAGGAAACCATGGGGGGAGAAGGAGAAAAGGAGGAAAAAAAACTAGAGGAGCAAGGATCAAAGCTTGAAGGAGGATCCAAGAGCAAGTTTAAGGCTTTTAAGATCTTCATCTTTCCTGCAGAAGAGTTAGGGGTATTTGATCTACAACTTCATCCTTTTCTTTCAATTTCTTGCTACACGGAGTTTTCGTGGGTTGATGGAAATGGTTTTGAGGGTTGTCCTTTTTCATGGTTTGAGTTGGATGAACATGACCCAAGGGTTGTTGATGCCTTGGTTCTGTTCATGGAACTCTTGCAACCTTGTTTTGATAACACTTATGATGTGGGGAGTCCTTCATGAGTGTATATGTGTGTGAGCTAAGAGTTTCACATGGAAAATCTATTTTCTGATGCTGTCATGCCTAGAATAACCGATTATGTTGGAGAGCATAACCGATTATCTAGCCATTGTTGAGCACAGTTTGAAGCCTATAATCAGTTAGGAATGTTCCTCAATCAGCTATTTGGTTTGGCAGAGAAGTGGGACAACATGACATAGCCCCATAACTGATTATCAAAAAGGTCTAATCAGTTATTGAGTGAAAACAGTAGCTCACGTACAGCCTTGAACAACCTCTAATCGGTTACTCATGGAGCATAACCGATTATGTTTTCAAAAAATATAATATTTGCCTTGTCCTAACCGAATAACAAGGAAGGATAACCAGTTGGGGACATGTAGGAAACATATTTGTTGGTTCTTGGGTTTAGGTTAAAGCTTGCCAAAGCTACGTAATCAATGCCAAGAGTTCAAAGAAGGTATCCGAGATACTTTACAACCTTTCAAGCACTAGTAACTCCTTTGTTGTCAAAGTTGAGTTTGGATAGTGTGAAAATGGGCGTTTGGTTCCTCTAAGTGTTAGAGTGATCTATGTTTTACTTGTCCTATTGCATGAAATTCCTCTTCATGAGTGAAGTTGAATTAATATGCATGTGTGTGACAAATGCTCTTTTGTTTTTAACAAGGTTGAGCTATAGGAAGAGCTAGGAACATGGTATGGCCTCTTGGGTGGTAAGGGTGAGTATGACTATATGTTTGCTAGTTTTCCTAATCTCTAGAGTGTGGTGGAATATCATAGGGTAGTCTTGGGAACCTTGGGCATCCTAATGTGTTAGAATGCAACAAGGAAGTGTTTAGAACCTTGTTCAACATAAGGTTAACTTTGGAATCACTTATAAAGTGATGGTGTAGGGTTCTAAATACAAGGATATTAATGTTGAGACACAACTAGTGGTACTTCTTGTGGAGAATAACCACTTGCCTTATGTGAAGGAATTTGAGATGTAAACGCATGGTGTACTAAAAACAATTAGTTTGAGTTTGTTTAGTATGTTATACCTATTTATATGCACAAATTACTCCTTTATAGTTAAAGTTGAGTTTAATATGTATAGTTAGTGTATGCTCCCTTGTTTATCAGAGTTAAGCTTTGAGTTTTGCTAGAGACATGCATTGGTTCCTTTATGTGATAGAGTTGAGCCAAGAGAGCATGTATTCTAGTTAGAGCCTTTCACTTGTTAGGGTGAACCTTGTGATAGGACTTGAGAAACCTTAGGCATCCTTTGAGATATAGAATGCTATCGGTAAATACCTAGAACCTTAAGCAACATGAGGTTGCCTTGAGAGTCACTTGAGAAATGATGAAGTGAGGTACTAGGTGTTGTAAGCTAAGTGCACTTGGCTAATTATATTTGTTATCATGCATAGGTTACTTCTTTATGTGAAAACTAGAGTCAGAGATGCATGAATGACATTTACTCCCTCGTGAGACAAGGTTAGGATATAGGAAGTACTAGAAACGTGACTTTGCCACTTATGCGATAGGTGAGCTTGGTTAAAAGATTTGCTAACTTTCCTCTGTCACTTGGTTGGGATGGACCTCGTAATGAGTGTATGTATTTGTGAAATACATCTCATGTTTCATTTTCAAACTTGCTAATTGTTATTTGCTATGTATTGTAACCTTATGTGGTGTGCACAACTATTTGGCCAGAGAACAAGGTGTTGGATCTAGATTCTCGTAGCAGGTAATGCTATTATGGTCAAGGTTACTGGTTTGAGAGTGGAAGTAGTACTCTTATGTTTGTGAGGGGAAGGTATTCACCTATTACCAAGTAGTGTATAGGCTCTCAGGCCTATCTTGCTTAGTATATACAATAGAACGTGGTTCCTCAGAAATAAGTAAGTGACATGTATTTTATAAAATTAAAATCTACATTAACATTGCATAATCATATATTAGGATATTGTGCAAGCATAACCATACTTCATACCATGAAGCATTGCATTTGTTAGCTGCTGTATGGGCAGTTGCCTTGCTTGTTGGCTTCTTGCTCGATGATATCTCACGATTGTATGAGCAGTTGTTTGATATCATTGATTGTTAATTATATATGTAGGATAAGATTATAGTTTGCCTTGTGAGTGTTGCATAAAGTAGTATATATATTCTAATAGTGTTAAGTAGTGGCTCAATTATCTGTTGCAGGCTTAATCTTATGTTTATATTATGGTTTATTCATTGTAAATGTTTAAACACTAGTATTGGAATGCTTATACTAAGAAATTATGATTTCTCACTCTGTTTGTGTTTCCATGTAAATCCAGGTCCAGGCAAAGGGAAGTAGAAGAAGCAGAATAACAAGCGTAGTTTATTTTGTTTCTTGTAATAAATATGTTGTATATTTATTTTCTACTGCTTTGAGGTTGTACAAAGTTATGTATTACAGTACACTTTTGTGAGGCTATGATGTATTTATATGACTTTTTATTATTCAGGCTCTTCATATTTATTTATGTGAATGAATGATGTCGGTGTAGTTTATTATTTTAGGTTCGTTGTAGCATAGCTTGTAATGTGCGCCTTATATATGGCAGATATATCAGGTTCTCAGTATTGGGATATTACATTATTAGCATAGCTAGTACTGTGCACCTTATATATGGCAAATATATCAGGTTCTCAATATTGGGATGTTATATTATTAGCATGGCTAGTACTGGGCGCCTTATATATTGCAGAAATATTAGGTTCTCAGTATTGGAATATTACATTATGGTATCAAGGCAGTTCATTCTATTAAGCCGGGGTGTGGACTGACTATGCTTAGGTATGTTTAGGAGTTCCTATATGTGTTGTTATGCATTTCTTTATACGGTTACATGATATTGAGGATTAACCTACTCAATATGTATTATTTTGTGTGTATAGAAAACTATAGCACCTCTAAGGCGGACTCGAGGAAGTAAGAGCTCAACTAATGAAGGCTCGAACTTACTTGGAACCTTTATGGCTATGGTGGATGCTTTGAGGGAGCAAACAGTCGCTACTGTTGATGCAATGCCGGAGCAGACAGTTACTACTGCCGAGGCCATCAGAGAGCAAACATTTGTGACAACAAGGATGTTTGAAAGGATAGGTGTGACCTAGCGTCAACAGCCTACACCACCACCACATCAATCAGGGCAATCAAGCCAAGAGGTACTAGTGGGGAGAAATCAGACTTTCTAAGACTTCTCGGAGTTCAAGGAGACTAATCCATCATCCTTCGAGGGGGAGTATGACCCGGTGAGAGTTGAGAGTTAGCTAAAGGAGATGGAGAAGATCTTCATTATTATGGCTTGCTCGGAAGGGTAGCGAGTGTTGTTTGCTTCTTTCTTATTGGAGGGAAAAGCAGATGATTGGTGGATGGACATCAAGAGATCTTTTGAAGTGTCGGGACTCTTGTCATGTGGGAGATCTTCAAGAACTTATTTATGGAGAAGTATTTTCCACAAATATACAGAATGCTGAGGAAATGGAATTTTTGAGGTTAGAGCAAGGAGACATGTCTGTTAGTCAGTATGTAACTAATTTCAATGAATTGTCAAAGTTCTCTTCCTGTATCAGACTTGTGATTGGCATTGACTAAAGCAATGGTTTTGATGATAACAAACAAGAAAGGAATGGGAGTGCAAAGATTAAGTTCTAAGACTCTTCAAGTTTAGCTTATAGGACTTAGATCTTGTGTAAAGGTAAATGAGAATCACACTAAATTCAAATAAGTTTTTAACATCTTTAAAAGTGTTTCTTACATTCTAAAATGCCCAACAAACATGTTTTGAAAAGTTAGTCTTGTGGTAGTTCAAATCTTTGAAATATAGTCAAGTTTGTGTTTTGTAAAACTGACTATTGGTTATTCTTTTGATTATATCTTTCAAAATACTTTGAGTTTTGTTCTGAAACTTATTTCATATGAAACTAAACTCAAAGATCTTTCCAATGAGTGGTCATTTGCTTAAAATGGATAAGAAACGAAGAAGTTATGACCATTTAAAGTCAATTTTCAAAACCAGAGTGTAATAACCGATTATGAATTTTCCCTAACTAATTATTCACCCTGTCAGGAGCCATTTTCACTTTCTAAATGCTCTTAACCGATTAGGCAATTAGCCTAACCAATTAGTATGATAAATAAAAGCATTTTTCATATTTTAAAAGCTCCTAACCGATTAGGTAATTCACCTAATCGGTTAGTACAAATCTTAGGAGCGTTTTTCACATTTTCTAAAAGCTCTTAACCGATTAAGAAGTTCTCCTAACCGGTTATTCTAAATATCAGTGGCCAAATTTGCAAGGTCCTAACTAATTAGGAAATGTCCTAACCGGTTATTCTATTTTACAAGAGCCAAAATTAAAAGCTCCTAACCAATTAGGACAATCTCCTAATCGGTTATCTAGGCAACTAGAAAACACATTTCAACGGCTATAGACAGCTAGTTTTCATAATAAATCATTCTTAATCACCACCAACGACTCTAAAATTCCTTGGGTTATAAACGAAAATGAGCATCAAAGAAATGTTGGAGAATAATATGAAAATCATTCTTGTGTATTAAATTCGTGTTTCACTATCTCTTTCTCCAATCCTCTATTTTTTGAGCTTAAAAGTGTAAAACCTTGATACCCATAAGCTTCAATTTATATTATCTACTCTTTGAGAGAGTTTTTATCATCTACTTCTTTGTATAATCTATAAAAGAGAAGGTGAGGTATCCTTCTAGAGAAAAGGGTTAGGTATCCCTTAGTTGGATAAAGGGTGAGGTATCCCTTGAGGGTGAGATATCCCTGTTTGAGGCTCAAGCACAAGGGTGAGGTATCCCAAGGTGTGTTGAGTGCTCTCAATTGTAAAGGTTGTCAAGTACTTGTTGAAACTTGAAGACATAGTGGAAAATCTCGGGTGATTGCTTGAGAACTGGACTTAGGCCACAAGTGGATTGGTGGCTGAAGTAGGATAAATCTTGTGTTTAATCTTCTAAACTCATCTCTTTTACATTTGTGCTTTAATTTTATATGCTTGCTTAAATACTTTATATCTTGGCTTATTTATTTGTGAGTGAAGTGATATATCTCATATATCTATTCACTTCAATTAATTAATAGCTTCAATGAAAATTAATACTCAAGTATTTTGTGAAAGATTGGCGAAAAGTTTTTGTATACTTAATTCACCCCCTCTTGAGTATTGAGGTCACTTGGTAACAAGTGGTATCAGAGCTAGGCTCTTGTGTAAAGGGCTTAGCAGCTTCAAGAGAAAGTGATGGCCTCCTCAAATGATTTTTCAGAAAGTTCCTCTATCTATAGACATCTCTTTTTCAATGGGGATGTGTATGCTTATTGGAAAGAAAGAATGAAAATTTTTATTGAAGCTATTGACTTAGATGTATTGGATGCTATTGAAAATGATCCTTTTATTCCCACACAAGTTGTTAATATTGTAAAAGTTAATACACCAAGAAGTGAATGGACCAATGATGATAAAATAAAGGTCTAATATAATTTGAGTGCCAAAAATATCACTACTACATCCTTGAGGCATGATAAGTTCTTTAGAGTCTCAAATTGTAAATCTGCCCAAAAAATGTGGGACACCTTACAAGTAACCCATAAGGGTACTAGTGAAGTGAAAAGATCAAGAATTAATACTCTCACTGACGAGTATGAGCTTTTTAGAATGAACCAGGGTGAAAGCATTCAAGAAATGCAAAAATATTTTACACATATTGTAAATCATCTTGCTTCATTAAGAAAGACTTTTTCTAATGAAGATCTTATTAACAAAGTGTTGAGATGTTTGAGCAGGCATTGACAACCTAAAGTGACGGCTATTGCTGAGTCAAGAAATCTCTCAACCATGACCCTAGCCACACTTTTTGGCAAGCTCCAAGAATATGAATTGGAATTAAATAGACTCAACCAAAGTAAGGAGTTTGACAAGAAAAAGAAAGGGATAGCTCTCAAGGCCACTTCCTCCATGGTCAATGAAGATGATGAAGATGATGGGGATGACTTGGAAATGAATGAGCAAAATCTTACTCTACTGGTAAAGAAATTCAGAAGATTCTTCAAGAAGAATAGAGCTCATAGAAGATTTCTCTTTCCCCAAAAGAATGTCTATCACAAAGGGGAAGGAACCTTATCCACTCCTAAATGCTATGAATGTAGAGAATTTAGACACATGAAGATGGAGTGCCCAATTTATCAAAGTAAAGTGAAAAAATATGACAAAAGATCCTCAAGGGAGAAGAAAGAAAGAATAGCCTACATAGTTTGGGATGATAATGACATGGATTCAACCAATAGCTCGGACAATGAGAAAGCCAATCTATGTTTCATGGCTAGAGGAGTAGAGGAAGATGAAGATGACATAGAGGTAACATCCTCAAACTCTGAATCAAATTCTTCCCCTTCCTATGATGAATTGCAAGATGCATTTGAAGAATTGCATAATGAATCTATGAGGCTTGCAAAAATGATTTCATGTTTAAAGAAAATAATTTCCTCATTTGAAAATCAAATTTCTGCCTTAAACAAAGAAATTGAGGAATTGAAAATAGAAAATGAAACTCTTGGGTTGATTGATGCAAATTCTTCATGCATAACATACTCTTCACATGATAATGCACCCACACTCTCATCTTGCTCATCATGTAAAGCATTTGAAATTGAGATTGATGATTTGAAGAACACTCTTTCAAAATTTACCTTTGGAAGAGATAACTTGAATGTTAGGGAAACAAAGATGTGTTTTTTTTAAAAAGCTGGTTTAGGATATAATCCTAATAACCAACAAAAGTTTCTCAATAATTTCTTTGTTTCCTCAAGTACATCAAGTAGCCCCTTCATTAAATGGTTTCATTATGCGAGGAAAAGGCATAGTACCTCCACATGCAATGTTAGGAAGAACTTGAACACCAATGTTGGGACTAACATGATTTGGGTCCCCAAAGGCACATTGCCTAAAACTAATACACAAGGACCCATGAAAAGTTAGGTACTAAAAGCCAAAAATTGAAGTGTATTGTAGGTGTGTTTGAAAGGCCAAGAATTGATTGTGGATTTCTTGAAAAGTGGCTGCTCCAAGCACAAAACCAGAAATTTCTTCAAGTTCTCTTCCTTGTTTCCAAGAAGCTTGGACTTGCAACTTTTGAAAAAATAGAGACTTGTTTATGCTTTTCTAGCTTAATTTCTTGAAAATATCTTTACATGTCTCGAATATGCTAGTTTAGTTTGCTTCTTATTTAAAATAGCATATTTGATGAAAATATCTTTGAACTTGGCATATTGGATTAATCATGCATCTAATTTGCTGTATAATTCATCATTTTACTGTATAATATGTAATTTTCTGCATAATGAGCAATTTTGCTGTATAATTTGTCAAAATGTGATATTTTGTTGCACAATATATAATGTTGCTGCATAATATGATACTTTGCTGCATAATTTGTCATGTTATTGCATAATATGATACTTAATTGCATAATTTGTCATTTACTGCATGATATTTCATTTTGATGCATAACTTATCACTTTGTAGCATAATTTGATAGTTTGCTGCATTATTGAACTCCATGCATAATTATCTTACTTTAGTGATTTTTAAATCCAATACTGACTTGAGCGTCAGAGTTTCCCCCAAGTTTGTTTTGCATGTACTTGATCCATACTTAATTCCCTCAATCATCCAATCTCAAGTTCTTACTGAAGAAATTGGATTCAAACTCCTCCAAAAGAGTATAATCAATTTTTGAGCTATATTTAAGGTGTTTAGAGGTGATGTAAATAAGGCCAAGTAAAGAAGCTCCTTAAGGATGACATAAGTTGTTGACATATTGAGGGCTAAATTCATGAAGAATTTTCTGATTTTGATGGTGAATGGTAAGTGTAAATGGTCTTAAAGGATGAATTATTGAAGACTTTTTCTGGTTTGGTCTGAGAAATAAAGTGTATAGGAATGGACATAACCTATTATGGAAAGGTTATAATCTATTTAAGCATTTGAAGATGGTTTGGCTTATTGGACTTGGTCTTTGTCAAGTGAAAATAATCGATTATAGGCAAGCTATAATTAATTATGAAGATTTCTGGATGATGGTAGCTATTTGCAAAGCCCCCCTTAATCGATTATGGGCTTTATATAATGGATTATGAGGTTTTTGTGTTTTATAGGGACTCTCTGGATGGCCACCATAATTGGTTATGGCCAATTCCATAACCTATTATGAGCACTTGACTGAGAGTCAAGTTTTCTAAACAAATCCAACCATAACCGATTACAACATAGGCATAATCGGTTATGCCTCACTTAAAATGACCCAACCGTAGCTTCTTTTATTTTAGCTAATTTTTTTTTTCTGTTTTAGCTATGTGATTATGCTTAAGACTCATCTAACCATAATAGATTATATCCTGGACATGATCTTTACGACTTTCTTGAATAGTGCATATGTGTCTTTAGCATGAATATCTTGTTGAGATGGACAATTATGATGATTATCTTGTTGCTAATGTGCTTATTGAATATTTGTTGTTGGCAATAGTTTTGTGTTTCTTCTCTCTTTGTCAAAATCTATTGTATATCTTTTTAATCATGACAAAAGGGGGAGAAGTTTATGACTCATTGAGGAAAGGTAAATAAATAACAAGGTACAAATTCAATAATCTTAGGATTCCAAAATTAAGGGGGAGTTGTACATCTCTGATCCAATCACCTCTTGAAAAATAGAGGGGGAGTAAGTCTTTATCCTTTTGTGAGTTCTAATTTATTGAAACTAACCTTTTTCTCAATGGATATTTGTCATCATAAAAAAGGGGGAGAATGTGATTGACATTGACTAAAGCAATGGTTTTGATGATAACAAACAATAAAGGAATGAAAGTGCAAAGATCAAGTTCCAAGACTCTTCAAGTTTAGCTTATAGGACTTAGATCTTGTGTAAAGGTAAATGAGAATCACGCTAAGGTCAAATAAATTTTTAACATCTTCAAAAGTGTTTCTTACATTCTAAAATGCCAAAAAACATGTTTTGAAAAGCTAGTCTTGGTGGTAGTTCAAACCTTTGAAAAATAGCCAAGTTTGTGTTTCGTAAAACTGACATTTGATTACTCTTTTGATTATATCTTTCAAAATACTTTGAGTTTTGTGCTGAAACTTTTTCATATGAAAATAGACTCAAAGATCTTTCCAATGAGTGGCCATTTGCTTAAAATAGATAAGAAACGAAGAAGTTGTGACAATTTAAAGTCAGTTTTCAAAACCAGAGTGCAATAACCGATTAGGAATTTTTCCTAACCGATTATTCATCCTGTCAGGAGCCATTTTCATGTTCTAAATGCTCCTAACCGATTAGGCAATTGGCCTAACCGATTAGTATGGCAAACAGGAGCATTTTTCATGTTTTAAAAGCTCCTAACTAATTAGACAATTCACCTAATCGGTTAGTGCAAATCTTAGGAAAGTGTTTTTCACATTTCCTAAAAGCTCCTAACCGATTAGGAAGTTTTCCTAACTGGTTATTCTAAATGTCAGTGGCCAAATTTGCAAAGTCCTAACCGATTAGGAAATGCTCCTAACCGATTATTCTATTTCACAGTAGCCAAAATTAAAAGCTCCTAATCGATTAGGACAATCTCCTAACCGGTTATCTGGGCAACCAGAAAACACATTTTAACGACTATAAATGACTAATTTTCATAATAAATCATTCTTAACCACCACCAACGGCTCTAAAATTCCTTGGGCTATAAATGAAAATGTTTAGGCATCAAAGAAAGGTTGGAGAACAATCTGAAAATCATTCTTGTGCTTTAAATTCGTGTTTCACTATCTTTTTCTCCAATCCTCTATTTTTTGAGCTTAAAAGTGTGAAACCTTAATACCCATAAGCTTCAATTTGTATTATCTACTCTTTGAGAGAGTTTTTATCACCTACTTCTTTGTATAATCTGTAAAAGAGAGGGTGGGATATCCCTTAGTTAGATAAAGGGTGAGGTATTCCTTGAGGGTGAAGTATCCCTGTTTGAGGCTCAAGCACAAGGGTAAGGTATCCCAAGGTGTGTTGAGTACTCTCAATTGTAAAAGTTGTCAAGCATCTGTTGAAGCTTGAAGACATAGTGGAAAGTCTCGGGTGATTGCTTTAAAAGGGTGAGGTATCCCTTAGTTAGATAAAGGGTGAGGTATCCTTTGAGGGTGAAGTATCCCTACTTGAGGCTCAAGCACAAGGGTAAGGTATCCCAAGGCATGTTGAGTGCTCTCAATTGTACAGGTTGTCAAGCATCTGTTGAAGCTTGAAGAAATAGTGAAAAGTCTCGAGTGATTACTTGAAGACTGGACTGGACGTAGGCCACAAGTGAATTGGTGGCTGAACCAGGATAAATCTTGTGTTTAGTCTTCTAAACTCATCTCTTTACATTTGTGCTTTAATTTTATATGCTTGCTTGAATACTTTCTATCTTGGCTTATTTATTTGTGAGTGAAGTGATCAATCTCATCTATCTATTTACTTCAATTAATCAATAGCTTCAACGAAAATTAATAATAAAGTGTTTTGTGAAAGATTTACGAAAAATTTTTGTATACTCAATTCATCCCCTCTTGAGTATTGAGGCCACTTGGTAACAAGACTTAACCCAAGCTAGAGTTAGAAGTGTGTTAAATTTGAGGAAGGATTGAGAGAAGACATACAAAAGGTGATCCAACCTTTTGAGATCTGGGATTTCACAGCCTTGGTGAACAAATGTAGAATTATTGAAAGTCGTGATGGTAAGTCTCAAGCAGAGCGAGGATCGCAGGACCTTTAAAAGAGGAAATGGGTGAATGATGGGTTTGAGGAATGTGTTTCTGCACCCAACCGTTAACAAAATGAAGACGAGGATGAGGAAAACGTTTCTACATCTAGTTCTTCAGAAGACGAGGAAGATGAGCAAGTTCAGGTGGAAACCTTAAAGTCTGAGTGCCTTGTGTGTGGAAGGCCATATGGCGATAAACCTTGTGTGGTGTGTTTTGTGTGTGGTCAACCGGGGTATTATGTTAGGGGGTGTCCGCAAAGGCAAGGAGTTATGCCCAGCCCAAGGCCTTGAGCTTCAGGAAGGGTGTATACTCTGGTCAGAATAGTGGAGGCTTAATCTTTCAACCCTATTCAAGGTATTCTTTTGTGTGTGCCATGTGTTGGAAACTCATCAAGATATTCTTGTAGGTTACATGCTAATTGAGTTGTTTGTTTGTGTTTAAGTTTAGTGAGATATCACTAAGGAAATGTGAGATCCTTTTGAGTATGATATTGTATCTGTTATGTGATAATCTAAATTTTGGAGACAAAATTCTTAAAAAGGAAGGGAGAATGTAACACCCTAAATAAACAAGTTAGACTTGTAAATGGTTACAGGTATAGACTAATACTTGTGTAATATATCTGTTGAATTTTATGACTTTTTGAGTATGTTTAGTCACTTTGCTGTAACACTATATGTGAGATATAGTTGTTATTAGTCCCAGAAGTGGCTTAAACTACTCCATTAATGGAAATAAATGTGGAGACTTTATTTCTAGGTCACAAATGTGTAAACTGTGCTATAGTTAAAATTTGAAAATAATCAGAGCTAGTTTGGTATTTTTAAGCATACTAGTGGTGCGTTTTAATACCGGTTTGACTAACAGCTGATATATGAAAAATAGAAAAAATGTGAAACAAGATATTCTATGAATCTTAGGATTTATTTTATATCTGTTGGAAGTTAGGAAACTTGCTTTGGTAGAATTTAAGTGTTCTTAGCAGATTGTGATTTTTGGTATCTTCTAGTGGTTGGCTATAAGAAGCCAATTCTGACTTCTTATCTCCATTCTCTCTCACGACAACAGAAAACAAGAGAAAGAAAAAAAGGAAACAGTGGGGAAGAAGGAGAAAAGGGGGAAAAAACTAGAAGACTAAGGATCAAAGCTTGAAGGAGGATCCAAGAGCAAGTTTAAGGCTTCAAGATCTTCATCTTTCCTGCACAAGAGATAAGGGTGTTTGATCTACAACTTCATCCTTTTTCTTTCAATCTCGTGCTACACGAAGTTTTTATGGGTTGTTGGAAATGGTTTTGAGGGTTGTCCTTTTTCATGGTTTGAGTTGGATGAACATGACCCAAGGGTTGTTGATGCCTTGGTTATATTCATGGAACTCTTGTAATCTTGTTTTGATAACACTTGTGGTGTGGGGAGTCTTTCACGAGTGTATATGTGTGTGAGCTAAGAGTTTCATGTGGAAACTTGTTTTCTAGTACTGTCATGCCTAGAATAACCGATTATGTTGGAGAGCATAACCGGTTATCTAGCCATTGTTGAGCACGATTTGAAGTCCATAATCGGTTAGGAGTGTTCCTTAATAAGTTATTTGGTTTGGAAAAGAAGTGAGACAACATGACATAGCCCCATAACTGATTAGAAAAAAGGTCTAATCAGTTATTGAGTGAAAATAGTAGCTCACGTACAACCTTGAACAACCTCTAATCGGTTACTCATGGAGCATAACCGGTTATGCTTTCACAAAATATAATCTTTGCCTTGTCCTAACTGAATAACAAGGAAGGATAATTGGTTAGGGACATGTAGGAAATATATTTTTTTGTTCTTAGGTTTAGGTTAGAGCTTGTGAAAGCTACATAATCAATGCCAAGAGTTCAAAGAAGGTATCCGAGATACTTTACAACCTTTCAAGCACTAGTAAATCCTTTGTTGTCAAAGTTGAGTTGGCATAGTGTGCAAATGGGCGTTTGATTCCTCTAAGTGTTAGAGTGAGCTATGTTTTACTTGTCCCATTACATGAAATTCCTCTTCATGAGTGAAGTTGAATTAATATGCATGTGTATGACAAATGCTCTTTTGTTTTTAACAAGGTTGAGCTATAGGAAGAGCTAGGAACATGGTATGGCCTCTTGGGTGGTAAGGGTGAGCATGACTGTATGTTTGCTAGTTTTCCTAATCTCTAGAGTGTGGTGGAATGCTATAAGGTAGTTCTGGGAACCTTGGGCATCCAAGTGTGTTGGAATGCAACAAGGAAGTGTTTAGAACCTTGTTCAACATGAGGTTGACTTTGGAATCACTTGTGAAGTGATGGTGTAGGGTTCTAAATACAAGGGTACTAATGTTGAGACACAACTAGTGGTACTTCTTGTAGAGAATAACTACTTACCTTCTGTGAAGGAAATCGAGATGTAAAGGCATAGTGTACTAGAAACAACTAGTTTGAGTTTGTTTGGTATGATATGCCTATTTATATGCATAAATTACTCCTTTAGAGTTAAAGTTGAGTTTAATATGCATAGTTGGTATATGCTCCATTGTTTATCAAGGTTAAGCTTTGAGTTTTGCTAAAGACATGGGTTGGTTCCTTTATGTGATAGAGTTGAGCAATGAGAGTATGTATTCTTGTTAGAGCCTTTCATTTGGTTAGGGTAAACCTTGTGATAGAACTTGAGAAACCTTAGGCATCCTTTGAGATGTAGAATGCCATAGGTAAATACCTAGAACCTTAAGCAACATGAGGTTACCTTGAGAGTCACTTGAGAAGTGATGAAGTGAGGTACTAGGTGTTGTAAGCTAAGTGTGCTTGGCTAGTTGTATTTGTTATCATGCATAAGTTGCTTCTTTGTGTGGAAAGTAGAGTCGCAGATGAATGGATGACATTTACTCCATTGTGAGACAAGGCTAGGATATAGGCAGTACTAGAAACGTGACTTTGCCACTTATGCGATAGATGACCTTGGTTAGAAGGTTTGCTAATTTTCCTCTGTCACTTGGTTGGAAAGAACCTAGTGATAAGTCTCTGTATTTGTGAAATATATCATGTTTCATTTTCAAACTTGCTAATTGTTGTTTCCTATGTATTATAACCTTATGTGGTGTGCACAACCATTTGACCAGAGAACAAGGCGTTTAATCTAGATTCTCGTAGCAGGTAATGCTATTATGGTCAGGGTTACTGGTATGAGAGTGGAAATAGTACTCTTATGTTTTTGAGGGGAATGTATTCACCTATTACCAAGTAATGTATAGGCTCTCAAGCCTATCTTGCTTAGTATATACAATGGAACGTGGTTCCTGAGAAATAAGTAAGTGACATGTGTTTTCTAAAACAAAAATTTGCATTGACATTGCATAATCATATATTAGGATATTGTGTGAGCATAACCATACATCATACCATGAAGCATTGCATTTGTTGGCGGCTGTATGGGCGGTTGCCTTGCTTGTTGGCTGCTTGCTCGATGATATATTTTGATTGTATGAGCGGTTGTTTAATATCATTGATTGTTGATTATATATGTGGGATAAGATTATAGTTTGCCTTGTGAGTGTTACATAAAGTAGTATATATATTCTAATAGTGTTGAGTAGTAGCTCAATTATCTATTATAGGCTTAATCATATGTTTATAGCATGGTTTATTCATTGTGAATGTTTAAACACTGGTATTGGAATGTTTATACTGAGAAATTATGATTTCTCACCCCATTTGTATTTCCGTGTAAATTCAGGTCCAGGCAAAAGGAAGCAGAAGAAGCGGAAGAACTAGCATAGTTTATTTTTTTCTTGTAATAAATATGCTGTATATTTTTTTTTCTGCTGCTTTGAGGTTATACAAAGTTATGTATTACAGTACGCCTTTGTGAGGCTATGATGTATTTATATGACTTTTTGTTGTTCATGCTTTTCATATTTATTTATGTGAATGAATGATGTGAGTTTAGTTTGTTGTTTTAGGTTTGTAGTAGCACAGCTAGTACTGTGCGCCTTTTATATGGTAGATATATCAGATTCTTAGTATTGAGATGTTACATTATTAGCATAGCTAGTGTTGTATGCCTTATATATGGCAGAAATATCAGGTTCTTAGTATTGGGATGTTATATTATGGTATCAGAGCAGTTGATCTTGTTGGGCCGAGGTGTAGACTGACTATGCTTAGGCATGTTTAGAGTTCCTATGTGTGTTGTTATGCGTTTCTTTGTCTCTTATGTGAGATGTGTGATAAAACTGCATGACTTGCCTTTGGTATGATTGTTATAGCAATTGTTACACGGTTACATGATATTGACCTACTTAATATGTATTGTTCTGTGTGTACAGAAAACTGTGGCATCTCTAAGGCGAACCCGAGGAAGTAAGAGCTCAGCTAAGGAAGGCTCAAACTTGGCTGGAACCTTTATGGCTATAGCGGATGCTTTGAGGGAGCAAACAGTCACTACTATTGATGCAATGCGGGAGCAGACAGCCGCTACTGTCGAGGCCATCAGAAAGCAAACAGCTGTGATTATAAGGATGTTTGACAAGATGGGTACCCAGCGTCAACAGCTGATAACTTTATAGAATGTAGTTATTTGTGCCCTATTTTTGTGCTTAAAAGAATGCTTAGTTCTTTTTGTACAATGCATATTTGGAAGGTTTTAAGCTAATATTTGTCATATTCTAATCTGGATACCTTCTTATATGATATTGAGCAAATTGTGTTAATTTGATAAGAGATTGAGTGAATTTGTATTTGTTATTGATTTGGTGATTTCTCTATAATAGGAAGGGCTCCAAATAAGATGATATATAGAGCATTTGAGTCAAAAGTGGAAAAGAAAGCCAAATTTGTATCTCAGCAAGTAACACCGTGATGTAGGAAATGAATGCCGCGGCGCTAGAGTGATAATTGTTGCAGAATTCTATAGACAAGCTAAAACATCACGACGATGGCATGTTAATGTCGCGGCGTTAGTGGTGAATCCCCCGCATCAGTACAAATACCCGAGGCCAAAGCGCCGCGGCGCAAGGAAGTGAATGTCGCGGCGTAGGTTACCTAAATATCTAAAGCGTTGCAACGCTAATAATTGGACGTCACGAAGTCTCTAACCTAATTGTATGCGCGCCATAGTGTGATGTGTTTAATATCGTGGCGTCTCCTATTTTCCTATACCTATAAATACTGTTTTATTAGATTTTAGGAAAGAGCTTTACTTAGTTTAGAGTAGCTGTGTTAGGTTTTACTGTTTGGAGGCTGAGGGTGTAACATCCCGAAAATTCATTATTTTGTTAAAAACGATCATTTTATAATATTTGTAATTTTTAAGAATTTTTGTGGAATTTTCTAGAGATGATGAATATTTTAATATATTCTTCGTTTTATGTGTGTCTTTGAGTGGAGCCGGAGAATAGAATATTTTCCCTGAAGCTGGTAAACCTTGGACTGTCAACGTGTCAACGGGGGATCTTACTAAACCCGAGTCCGGGCACAGTTTACGAGGTCTACATTTTTGAGGTTTTATCTGCTAGTGTAATAAATCATCTGTCAGAGGTATTTAATCAAGGAGACAAGCTTACTATGCACTTCGTAGAGAAGCGTGCGAAGCTTCTCAAGGAAGCTTCTTTGAATCATTTTTTTTATTATTTCTCTCTCCTCCCATTTTGTGCTGCACATTTGAATTAAGGGATCTAATTCATTCTTCATCCACACATTTTCCTCCTCCTGTACGTAGCACTCACTATTCACTCATCTTTCTCTCTTTCCATTTCTCCTTACAGCAGCACCATCCACCCATATTCATATTTTCATCCTCCAATACCGTCACACTCCTAGCACCATTTCGTGTTTGGAGAAACACCATATCTGAGGGAATCATCTTCAAAGTTCTACATTTTCTTCATCTTCGTTTTCCTCCACGGTTGAAGTTTAAAGGTTGGAACTTTAAGGTAAAGTCCTTAGCTTTTTCCTCATCTCTCCTCATTTTCGTAACCCACTGTCATTTTGATGACCATGGGTATCCATTTCAACACTTGATTCTGATCTTGGTGAGCTTGAATGTTCAAGGATCTCTTGGGAGCTGAAAACATAATTTCTGACCAAAAAGGAGCAGCCTTTCTTTGTGCTTCTCTAAGGTAAGAGGAAGACACTCCTCCTCAACTGCTCTTAGCATTTAGGAACGTCTGTGATTTGTGTTGAGGGTCTTTCTGCTTTTGTATGTTGTTTGTATTGTATATGTGCTATTTGATTGTTTGAGTTTTGAATGAATATATATATATATATATAACTGGATGTATTGGAATGTGTAATATTGAAGGGAATGAGTTCCAATTTGTTTTCGGATAGTTACGGTGTTGAGCCCAGAATTTGGAAACTTCATGTGGAAATTAGTAATAGTATGAAGTCTGGCCAAACTCGTCGAATACAATAACTTGATCTTTTGGTGATGTGTTAAAATCCGTCGAATTTAGACTTCTGACTGTTTTCGTCGAATGACAAAAATCCGTCGAATGAAGACTTCTAACCATTTTTCGTTGAATGTCAAAATCCGTCGAATGAAAACTTCTGACCATTTTCGTCGAATGTCAAGATCCGTCGAGTATGAACTTCTGGCCAAACCTGTCGAATTTGGTATCCTAATTACTTAGTAAAATGTCAAGATCCGTCGAGTATGAACTTCTGGCCAAACCTGTCGAATTTGGTATCCTAATTACTTAGTAAAATGTCAAAATCCGTCGAGTATGAACTTCTGGCCAAACCTGTCGAATTTGGTATCCTAATTACTTAGTAAAATGTTAAAATCCGTCGAGTTTAGACTTCTGACCATTTCCGTCGAATGTCAAAACCCGTCGAGTTTAGATTTCTGACCACCAAACACAAAGTGAAAATCCGTCGAGTTTAGATCTTTGGCCACTAGACTCAATGTCAAATTCCGTCGAGTATGAACCCTGATCATGCCCGTCGAGATTGATCTTCCGACCAAAACCCGTCGAATAGAGTCCCTGGACACTTAGGAGAAACTGCCCCAAAGTTAATAATCGTCGAATTTGAGAGACAATGCCTGTCGAGTAGATGAATTTCTCCAGACCCGTCGAAATTAGAGATTTCGACCAGTGTTCGTCGGTTCGACACTTGGGAGATTTTCTCCAACGTCGACACCTATACCCGTCGAATTGAGGCTTTTCTTGACCATCCGAGAATTCGACAGTTTTGATCTCCGTCCGATATAACCCCCATCCGACAGAAAATGATTTCTTGCCAATCCTATTATAAAATGTTTTCCCCATTCTTTCCTCCTCCTGTTACATTATTCTTCGTCGAATGGCAGCTTTAATTAATCATAAAATGTATTGTCTTTGTCGAATTCAAAAGTATACCTATCACCCAACACCTAGTAATTGAAATCTGTGACTCAGTTTGTGAATTCCGACCGTGTATTTTCCTGGACCCAAAAACCTTGGGACTAATAGAGGAATGTTGATTATAAATAAATGGGATGACTAGAAATTACTTAGGGATGCATAAACAGGGAAGAACATGAGAGTGTGAGATTTTGAGATCTTAGAATAACCTTCTAAGGGCATATGAATAAATTACTTAAGAGGATTTAAGTTAATTAAGAGAATTCCTTTAGAGACAAACTCTGTAAGTAAAGCTAAACCTAAGCAAGAATTCATGATACGCTTTAAAAGGTATTAATTTATTTAACGACAATATTATGCTATTGTGGGTCCATGTGGGAGACCATTGACTGTATTAATTCTTACTTTGGCAAATTGTGACATATGATGGAATAATATGTAATAATGATCATACATGATTATGCATAGAGTCTGTATGCATTGTGATTGTCCGTTGGACTGTCGTAAGGCCTAGTTGCCTAGGAGTGGAACACACCTTAGTGCGGGTGCGAATAGACAAGTGGGGTCCTGTAGTTGGCCTTGAGGGCGTTGGGGCGCGGGTGTTTCACAAAGGGCAGTGGTAGCCCCTCTGGACCGTGAGACAAACCGATGCAAACGCACCGACGATCCTGACTGGCCACAGTCCTATATCGAGATCTTGTGAGAATGCTTTGCTTGTATAAAGCCTTGTTGCGCAAAATGACTGATTATTTTCTCGGAAAGCACTTGTTTTTATGGTGACGAGATACTTGGCATGTCTCCCGATCATTCTCTCCGAGTGTTTTGTGTCTAGCTCCATGGAGTAGGATCTTGATTATTGAGGGCTCATGTGTATAGAGTCCGTGCATTATTTGCATTTATCATTATTATGGTTTGGCATTGATATATTGTTGATATACCTATGACTGCCTGGAACTGTTTGCTTGATCATAACTGCTCTTGAATGTCTATTACTATTACTGTTGTTGTAAATGCTATGTGGGCGCTTTGCGCCGTTTGGTTTCTTGATGCTATAATTGGTAATGACGGAAGGATGTCTTACCTCTTTTTCCTTCTTGTCTCTCCATTCCTGTTTATCTGTACATTGCGTCTCATCGAAGACAACCGTGAGGAACCGGAAGCTCCCAACTTCCCTGGGTTTTGGCCTTATATCGACTGAGCGACTACAGAAGACTATGGAGCCCCGTACGCACAGATTTTTGGGAGATGTACGTCTGATTTTCTTAGGAGGGCCAGAGTTCTGGTATATCAACTATAGTTCGAACGCTGTGTCTACACGGGAGATGTCTCGATATCACTAGCCTGGAGGCGCCACGAACCGCCTTGTCTTCACTGTTTGTATTAGCCTACGTTTGGAGTTTCGCCACCGATACGCGAGATGTGGGGCGATCGTTACTTCACTCCGAGAGAGGACTCTTTTCGTTCTACGCTCGGGCCCCGTCCCGTGTCTCTGCTATTCCTATGGTGATTTCCTCGATGATGAGGAAGATCCGAGGAAGATCCCGAGGAAGTCCCCGAGGACGACCGAAGAGGACCCCGAAGAGGATCCCGACACGATTCCTCCTCACTTGAGGGATTGATGTTACTCGTAGCTACTGAAGGCTACCAGTATTTTATTTTGGGGGCCCGAGGTTTTGTTTGTAATGGGCTGTAAATTCTGATACCGTGGGGATGTGTATGTAATACTTTGGGGGCAGGTATAGCTTTGCTTTTTGATGTACCAGGCTTGTAACTAAATGTTTTGATAAACTTATATATATATATATATGATGATGCAGATGTTAATTCCTATGCATGTTTTACTTCTGTTTGATCTTTTATTTCCCTTGATGTCTCGTCAACATGGTTACTAATTATGAAAAAAAAAAAGAAGTATATATATATATTATAACCGCCAATTAAAATACCCAACTATAATCTAGTGAATATACGCGTCTTATTAAAATGAACCGGGTCTCAACTCACCTAATTTTATTTCCGCATTGTAATCGACCATGTGGCGTTCCCTTGGGAGGGCGTTGCATTTTTGGTATCAGAGCCCCGGCTTATGTTTCTTTGGGTCTTGTGGTTGAGTCTGTCTTGTTTGTGCTGTGTGTTCTCTGAATGGTATTCGTAAAGGAGTAGTGTTTGGTATTCTTAGTGAATGCAACTGACTTTTCTGTGTTTTCAGATAATCTGAATCTGAGAAAGTGAGATGGCACGAAGGGAAGACATGGCAGCAGCTATTACAGCGATGCAAAGGATGGCTGAGGTCATCGCACAACAAACTGAGCAAGCCGCACAACGGCAAGAGAGAGTTACGCAACAACAAGAGCGAGCTGCTCAACAGTTAGAGGCTACTGCTGATGCTCAGAATTTAGCAGAGTTTCGACGCCATAATCCTCCTCAATTTAAAGGAGAATTTGATCCGGACAAAGCTAGTCTGTGGATCAAGGAGTTGGAGAAGGTATTTCGAGGAATGAATTGCGCTGAGGGTAAGAAGGTGGATTATGCTACTTTTATGCTGGTAGGCAACGCTGAGAACTGGTGGAACGGAGTGCGGAGGATGCTAGAAGCTGCGAACCGAGAGGTTACTTGGGAGTTGTTCAAAGAAAAGTTCTTGGACAAGTACTTTCCTGCGAGTGCAAGGCATGCGAAGGAGTCGGAATTCCTCAACCTGCGACAGGGAATATGACTATTAGCGAGTACGCAGCGAGATTCGAAAACTTGTCACGGTTTTCGACCTACTTTCGAACCAACCGGATGAGGCTTGGAAGTTCAAGATTCACGGAAGGATTGAGGTACGAACCGAGGAAAGCTGTGATCACCTTGAGGATCAATGTATTCTCACAACTGGTTGGATACTTGCTTTGTGATGTAGAGGCTCTGGAGCAATCTAGAGATATGAGGAATAGAAACTTTGGGCCTGCGAGATTCCAGAGAGGCGGCAATAACAGTGCTAACCGCTTCCAGAAGAAGCCATACTCTCGACCAACGGGAAGTCACCAACAAGCCATGGGTGGAAGTTCAAGTGGAGGTTCTAGTGGGTAACCTGGACTGGCCAAAACTTGGCATACCCCTCCAAATGCCTAAGTGTGGAAAAGATCATCTGACAAGGGATTGTCCTATCAAAGGGATTATCTGTTTTCGATGTGGGAAACCTGGACACATCTACAGAGACTGCAATCAAGCGAAGGTCGAACCTTCAATGAATGTTGCGAAAGCCAAGAAACCGCAAGCTGGAGGACGAGTTTACACTATGAGCGGAGCTGAAGCCTCCGAATCCGAAGATTTGATACAGGGAGAAGGCATCATAGAAGGTAATCTTTTAACTGTACTGTATGACTCTGGGGCAACCCATTCTTTTATATCGTATGACTGTGTGCAAAAACTGAGTCTACCTGTGTCGTCCTTACCTTTTGACTTAACTGTTTCTACCCCCACTGATAAACCGGTAGTTACTACCAAAGTTTGTCTAAACTGTCCATTGATTGTTGAAGGTCGATCCTTTTTGGTCGATCTGATTTGTTTACCTCTTTCCCAATTAGATATTATCCTAGGGATGGACTGGTTGTCTTCTAACCATGTTCTGTTAGACTGTTCCAGAAAGACCATAGTTTTTCCCATAAATGAGAATTCTAGATTTCTGACGGCCAACCGAGTTCAAGCTCTCTTGAAAGAAGGAGCTCACGGATACATGCTACTCGTCTTCTTTGAAAATCGAGAACGAGGTTGATGTGGACACAATTCCAGTGGTGAATGAGTTTCCCGAAGTCTTTCCTGAGAGTGTGCCTGGTTTACCACCGGCTCGAGAGATAGAGTTTGCTATCGACTTAGTACCGGGAGCTGGTCCCAGTGTCTATAACACCGTCACCGGATGGCACCAACGAGTTAGCCGAGCTAAAGAAACAGCTAGAAGAGCTTTTGGAAAAGCAATTTGTCAGGCCAAGTGTGTCACCATGGGGAGCACCAGTGCTGTTAGTTCGCAAGAAGGATGGCACCTCAAGGTTATGTGTGGACTATCGGCAGCTGAACAAAGTGACGATTAAGAACAAATATCCACTCCCGAGGATTGACGACTTGATGGACCAACTGAAGGGAGCGGCAGTGTTTTCCAAGATTGATCTGCGATCTGGGTATCATCAGATACGAGTGAAGACAGAGGATGTGCCCAAGACTGCTTTTCGCACCCGATACGGTCACTACGAGTATTTGGTGATGCCGTTTGGCGTGACGAATGCACCAGCTATCTTCATGGACTACATGAACCGAATCTTTCGACCTTACTTGGATAAATTCGTTGTGGTCTTCATTGATGACATTCTGGTATACTCTCAAAATCGGGAGGACCATGCTGAACACCTCAGTATAGTTCTTCGATTCTCAAGGAGAAGGAATTGTATGCCAAACTTGTCAAAATGTGAGTTTTGGCTGGAAGAAGTCAAGTTTCTAGGTCACGTGATCTCAAAGAGTGGGATTGTTGTAGATCCATCGAAAGTGGAGGCAATACTGCAATGGGAAAGGCCGAAGTCAGCAACAGAGATTCGAAGCTTCGTGGGTTTAGCGGGATATTACCGGAGGTTCATTGAGGGATTCTCCAAGATTGCTGGACCACTTACACAACTCACAAGGAAAAACCAACCTTTTGAGTGGACCGACAGCTGTGAGCGAAGTTTCCAAGAGTTGAAGAATCGACTGACTACCTCACCGGTGTTAGTGCTACCCGATCCGAATGAACAGTTTGAAGTGTACTGTGACGCTTCATACCAAGGGCTAGGATCTGTACTTATGCAACATGAAAGAGTGGTGGCTTATGCTTCAAGGCAGTTGCGAGTGCACGAGAAGAATTATCCGACGCACGACCTGGAGCTAGCAAATTGTAGTTTTTGCTCTGAAAATATGGAGGCATTTTCTCTACGGAGCAACGTTCGACATTTTCAGTGATCACAAGAGTCTGAAGTATTTGTATGATCAGAAGGAGTTGAACATGAGGCAACGGAGGTGGTTAGAATTCCTGAAGGATTACGATTTCTAACTTCTGTATCATCCTGGCAAGGCAAATGTTGTGGCGGACGCTCTAAGTAGGAAGATGATTAGTGTCTCTGCCCTGATGATCAAGGAAAAGGATCTAATAGAGCGATTCAGAGATGTATGGTCTTTTGTGAAGTTAGAACCTGGAAAGATTTGCATGAATATGGTTACCATCTCGAGCGAGTTGATGGACAGCATAAGAAAAGAGCAGAAGAAGGACAAATTCTTGCAAGAAGTGAGGGAACAGATGAAGCAAGGAAATGAAACAGAGTTTGTAGAGGGAACGGATGGAATTTTGAGATTCCATGGGAGAGTTTGTGTCCCTCGGAATCAAGAACTTAGAGAATACATCATTAATCATTCTCACACAAGCCAACTGAGTATGCACCGGGCATGACGAAGATGTATCAAGACTTAAAGAAGTTGTTCGGTGGCACGGAATGAAGAGTGACGTTACTAGACGTGTATCTACTTGTCCGGTTTGTCAAAAAGCTAAAGTGGAACATCGAGACCAGGCAGGATTGCTTCAAGCAACCGCTATCTATTCCTAATGGAAGTGGGACAAGATTGCAATGGACTTTGTAGTCGGATTACCAAGGACAAGAAAAGGTCATGATTCGATTTGGGTAATTGTGGACCGACTCACGAAATCAGCACATTTTCTTCCGATCGACATCAAGTACAAGCTAGAGAGATTGACTCAGATCTATATTGGAGAGATTGTCGATCGCACGGTGTGCCTACAAGTATTGTTTCAGATAGAGATCCGAGGTTTACTTCAAATTTCTGGGAGAGTTTGCAAGAAGCATTGGGGACAGAATTACGACTTAGTTCTGCTTATCATCCGCAGACCGACGGTCAGTCGGAGAGAACAATCCAATCTTTGGAAGATTTGCTTAGAGCTTGCACCATAGAGCAAACTGGGAGTTGGGATGACATTCTACCCTTGATAGAATTCACCTACAACAACAGTTATCATTCGAGCATAGGGATGGCACCCTATGAAGCTCTGTATGGACGACGATGTCGAACACCTATGTGTTGGTACCAAGACGGCGAGCGCCTTACTATTGGACCCGAGATTATACAACAGACAACTGAGAAGGTTAAAATGATTCAGGAAAAGATGAGGACGGCTCAGAGTCGACAAAAGAGTTATGCGAGACCGAAGGAGAAAACCTCTTGAGTTTGAGGAAGGTGAGCATGTATTCTCGAAAGTCACACCTACGACCGGGGTAGGCCGGGCTTTAAAATCTAGAAAACTCACTCCTAAATTCCTTGGACCATACCAAATCATTGGTCGTGTAGGTCCCGTAGCATACCAAATATCCTTACCTCCTTTTCTTTCAAACATTCATAATGTTTTCCATGTGTCACAACTTCGGAAATACCTTCCGACCCAAGTCATATCATAGCACCGGATACAAGACAACTAAAAGAAAACTTAACTTATGAGATGTCTCCTATAAGAATCGAGGATAGCGGGATAAAGCAATTAAGAGGCAAGGAGATCGCATTGGTGAAAGTGATCCGGAACGAGGTGATTTGGAGATGCAACCTGGGAGTTGGAAGACAAGATGAGAGAGCAATACCCACAGCTTATTCTAAGGTATGCAAATTTCGAGGACGAAATTTCTTTTTAGAAGGGGAGTGTTGTAACATCCCGAAAATTCATTATTTTGTTAAAAACGATCATTTTATAATATTTGTAATTTTTAAGAATTTTTGTGGAATTTTCTAGAGATGATGAATATTTTAATATATTCTTCGTTTTATGTGTGTGCTGAGTGGAGCCGGGAGAATAGAATATTTTCCCTGAAGCTGGTAAACCTTGGACTGTCAACGTGTCAACGGGGGATCTTACTAAACCCGAGTCTGGGCACAGTTTACGAGGTCTACATTTTTGAGGTTTTATCTGCTAGTGTAATAAATCATCTGTCAGAGGTATTTAATCAAGGAGACAAGCTTACTATGCACTTCGTAGAGAAGCGTGCGAAGCTTCTCAAGGAAGCTTCTTTGAATCATTTTTTTTATTATTTCTCTCTCCTCCCATTTTGTGCTGCACATTTGAATTAAGGGATCTAATTCATTCTTCATCCACACATTTTCCTCCTCCTGTACGTAGCACTCACTATTCACTCATCTTTCTCTCTTTCCATTTCTCCTTACAGCAGCACCATCCACCCACATTCATATTTTCATCCTCCAATACCGTCACACTCCTAGCACCATTTCGTGTTTGGAGAAACACCATATCTGAGGGAATCATCTTCAAAGTTCTACATTTTCTTCATCTTCGTTTTCCTCCACGGTTGAAGTTTAAAGGTTGGAACTTTAAGGTAAAGTCCTTAGCTTTTTCCTCATCTTTCCTCATTTTCGTAACCCACTGTCATTTTGATGACCATGGGTATCCATTTCAAAACTTGATTCTGATCTTGGTGAGCTTGAATGTTCAAGGATCTCTTGGGAGCTGAAAACATAATTTCTGACCAAAAAGGAGCAGCCTTTCTTTGTGCTTCTCTAAGGTAAGAGGAAGACACTCCTCCTCAACCTCTCTTAGCATTTAGGAACGTCTGTGATTTGTGTTGAGGGTCTTTCTGCTTTTGTATGTTGTTTGTATTGTATATGTGCTATTTGATTGTTTGAGTTTTGAATGAATATATATATATATATAACTGGATGTATTGGAATGTGTAATATTGAAGGGAATGAGTTCCAATTTGTTTTCGGATAGTTACGGTGTTGAGCCCAGAATTTGGAAACTTCATGTGGAAATTAGTAATAGTATGAAGTCTGGCCAAACTCGTCGAATACAATAACTTGATCTTTTGGTGATGTGTTAAAATCCGTCGAATTTAGACTTCTGATTGTTTTCGTCGAATGACAAAAATCCGTCGAATGAAGACTTCTAACCATTTTTCGTTGAATGTCAAAATCCGTCGAATGAAAACTTCTGACCATTTTCGTCGAATGTCAAGATCCGTCGAGTATGAACTTCTGGCCAAACCTGTCGAATTTGGTATCCTAATTACTTAGTAAAATGTCAAGATCCGTCGAGTATGAACTTCTGGCCAAACCTGTCGAATTTGGTATCCTAATTACTTAGTAAAATGTCAAAATCCGTCGAGTATGAACTTCTGGCCAAACCTGTCGAATTTGGTATCCTAATTACTTAGTAAAATGTTAAAATCCGTCGAGTTTAGACTTCTGACCATTTCCGTCGAATGTCAAAACCCGTCGAGTTTAGATTTCTGACCACCAAACACAAAGTGAAAATCCGTCGAGTTTAGATCTTTGGCCACTAGACTCAATGTCAAATTCCGTCGAGTATGAACCCTGATCATACCCGTCGAGATTGATCTTCCGACCAAAACCCGTCGAATAGAGTCCCTGGACACTTAGGAGAAACTGCCCCAAAGTTAATAATCGTCAAATTTGAGAGACAATGCCTGTCGAGTAGATGAATTTCTCCAGACCCGTCGAAATTAGAGATTTCGACCAGTGTTCGTCGGTTCGACACTTGGGAGATTTTCTCCAACGTCGACACCTATACCCGTCGAATTGAGGCTTTTGCTGACCATCTGGAGGATTCGACAGTTTTGATCTCCGTCCGACAGAACCCCCATCCGACAGAAAATGATTTCTTGCCAATCCTATTATAAAATGTTTTCCCCATTCTTTCCTCCTCCTGTTACATTATTCTTCGTCGAATGGCAGCTTCAATTAATCATAAAATGTATTGTCTTTGTCGAATTCAAAAGTATACCTATCACCCAACACCTAGTAATTGAAATCTGTGACTCAGTTTGTGAATTCCGACCGTGTATTTTCCTGGACCCAAAAACCTTGGGACTAATAGAGGAATGTTGATTATAAATAAATGGGATGACTAGAAATTACTTAGGGATGCATAAACAGGGAAGAACATGAGAGTGTGAGATTTTGAGATCTTAGAATAACCTTCTAAGGGCATATGAATAAATTACTTAAGAGGATTTAAGTTAATTAAGAGAATTCCTTTAGAGACAAACTCTGTAAGTAAAGCTAAACCTAAGCAAGAATTCATGATACGCTTTAAAAGGTATTAATTTATTTAACGACAATATTATGCTATTGTGGGTCCATGTGGGAGACCATTGACTGTATTAATTCTTACTTTGGCAAATTGTGACATATGATGGAATAATATGTAATAATGATCATACATGATTATGCATAGAGTCTGTATGCATTGTGATTGTCCGTTGGACTGTCGTAAGGCCTAGTTTCCTAGGAGTGGAACACACCTTAGTGCGGGTGCGAATAGACAAGTGGGGTCCTGTAGTTGGCCTTGAGGGCGTTGGGGCGCGGGTGTTTCACAAAAGGGCAGTGGTAGCCCCTCTGGACCGTGAGACAAACCGATGCAAACGCACCGACGATCCTGACTGGCCACAGTCCTATATCGAGATCTTGTGAGAATGCTGCTGTATAAAGCCTTGTTGCGCAAAATGACTGATTATTTTCTGGAAAGCACTTGTTTTTATGGCTGACGAGATACTGGCATGTCTCCCTGATCATTCTCTCCGAGTGTTTTGTGTCTAGCTCCATGGAGTAGGATCTTGATTATTGAGGGCTCATGTGTATAGAGTCCGTGCATTATTTGCATTTATCATTATTATGGTTTGGCATTGATATATTGTTGATATACCTATGACTGCCTGGAACTGTTTGCTTGATCATAACTGCTCTTGAATGTCTATTACTATTACTGTTGTTGTAAATGCTATGTGGGCGCTTTGCGCCGTTTGGTTTCTTGATGCTATAATTGGTAATGACAGAAGGATGTCTTACCTCTTTTTCCTTCTTGTCTCTCCATTCCTGTTTATCTGTACATTGCGTCTCATCGAAGACAACCGTGAGGAACCGGAAGCTCCCAACTTCCCTGGGTTTTGGCCTTATATCGACTGAGCGACTACAGAAGACTATGGAGCCCCGTACGCACAGATTTTTGGGAGATGTACGTCTGATTTTCTTAGGAGGGCCAGAGTGCTGGTATATCAACTATAGTTCTGAACGCTGTGTCTACACGGGAGATGTCTCGATATCACTAGCCTGGAGGCGCCACGAACCGCCTGTCTTCATCTGCTGTATTAGCCTACGTTTGGAGTTTCAGCCTACCGATACGCGAGATGTGGGCGATCGTTACTTCACTCCGAGAGAGGACTCTTTTCGTTCTACGGCCTCGGGCCCCGTCCCGTGTCTCTGCTATTCCTATGGTGATTTCCTCTGATGATGAGGAAGATCCTGAGGAAGATCCCGAGGAAGTCCCTGAGGACGACCCCGAAGAGGACCCTAAAGAGGATCCTGACACGATTCCTCCTCACTTGAGGGATTGATGTTACTCGTAGCTACTGAAGGCTACCAGTATTTTATTTTGTGGGCCCGAGGTTTTGTTTGTAATGGGTCAAATTCGATACCGTGGGGATGTGTATGTAATACTTTGGGGGCAGGTATAGCTTTGCTTTTTGATGTACCAGGCTTGTAACTAAATGTTTTGATAAACTTATATATATATATATATGATGATGCAGATGTTAATTCCTATGCATGTTTTACTTCTGTTTGATCTTTTATTTCCATTGATGTCTCGTCAACATGGTTACTAATTATGAAAAAAAAAAAAGAAGTATATATATATATTATAACCGCTAATTAAAATACCCAACTATAATCTAGTGAATATACGCGTCTTATTAAAACGAACCGGGTCTCAACTCACCTAATTTTATTTCCGCATTGTAATCGACCATGTGGTGTTCCCTTGGGAGGGGCGTTGCAGAGGGAGTCTAAGGAGGAAAGGATGGAGGTCATCTTTCTTAGGGAAGATGATTCAAGCATGAATGATGACATCTTAAGAGTTTCCTTCCTTCTCTTTTCTCTTTTCTTCTTCGTATTTTCGTGTTCAATGATTAGTTAAGCTGTATTTAGGGAAAACTTTGGATCCTCCTATGAATATTAATGATTTTATAATCTTTTGAGTATATATTGATGTTTGGTTTTGTTCAATCATATGGTTCTTAATGCTCTTGATTATTTGATCAGCTTTTGAGTGATTTGTTGAAATCTGATGAACCTAAATATAGGAATTTGGATTTTAGATCTAATGTATAGTTGATGTATGTTCGATTTCATTTAATTGACTTGGATAAGTTGATTCACTAACTGGATAGAAATATACCTTTTAGCTATGCATAGTGTGTGATTGAGAATAGATCGTTCATGAGTGGATTTTGGTTCTAACTAAGGAGTTAGGTAAATGAAACTATGGTTAATTGTGCTAGACATAGGCTTTTAACTAAATCAGATTCTCAAGCTAACTTAATCATTTCATTGATGTTGCTTGTAAGGAGTGCATGTTATTAGTTGAAATAGGAGGTGAAGAAGGATTTTCTAAAGCTCTAAACACTATAATTATCTTTATTGCTTTGTAGTTTAGATTTAGTTTATTTGCACTTTCTCTATTTTTACGTTCTTGAATAGAATTAGTTAAGCTATTAGTTGATATTTAGTTTTGGAAGCCAATATCCTCGTGGGAACGAACTTTATTCTTCATTGTATTACTTGAATGATCCGTGCACTTGTGGTACAAATGATCTAACAATAGCCTACACCACTACCACATCAATCGGGAGAACCAAGCTAAGAGGTACTAGTGGGGAGTAATTAGACTTTCCAAGTCCTCTCGGAGTTTAGGGAGACTAATCCATCATCCTTTAAAGGGGAGTATGACCCAATGAGAGCTGAAAGTTGGCTAAAGGAGATGGAGAAGATCTTCACTGTTATGGCTTGCTCAGATGGGTAGTGAGTGCTCTTTGCTTCTTTCATATTGGAGGGAGAAGCAGAGGATTGGTGGATAGACATCAAGAGATCTTTTGAGGTATCGGGGACTCTTGTCACGTGAGAGATCTTTAAGAACTCGTTTCTAGAGAAGTATTTTTCACAAATCTGCAGAATGCTAAGGAAATGGAATTCCCGAGGTTAGAGCAAGGCGACATGTCTGTTAGTTAGCATGTGACCAAGTTTAATGAATTGTTGAAGTTCTCATCCTGTATCAGACTTAACCCAAGCCAGAGTTGGAAGTGTGTTAAATTTGAGGAAGGATTAAGCGAAGACATACAGAAGGTGATCCAACCTTTTGAGATCTGGGATTTCACAGCCTTGGTGAACAAATGTAGAATTGTTGAATGCCATGATGGTAAGTCTTAAGAGGGGCGGGGATCGCATGACCTTCAAAAGAGGAAATGGGTGGATGATGGGTATGGGGAATGTGTTTCTACACCCAACTATCCACAAGATAAAGACAAAGATAAGAAAAGTGTTTCTACATCTAGTTTTTTAGAAGACGAGGAAGATGAGCAAGTTCAGGTAAAAAACTTAGAGCCTGAGTACCCTGTGTATGGAAGGTCACATGGCGATAGACCTTGTGTGGTTTGTTTTGTGTGTGGTCAACTGGGGCATTATGCTAGGGGGTGTCCACAGAGGCAGAGAGTTATACCCGACCCAAGGTCGTGAGCTCCAGGAAGGGTGAATACTCTAGTCAAAACAGCGGAGGCTTCATCTTCCGACCCTATGCAAGGTATGATTACATATTTTTACAAATTTTAATTAGTAACACTCAAAATTTCACAAAAATTTAGTCAGATTACTTTTTTTTTTTTTTTTACGAATAACTGTACATATAAGAAACTTACACATTTTAACTGATAATTTTTACATATACTTAGATTTGCATATAGATACTATCAAATAAAAAAAATAAAGAGTTCGTTCATGGACCCAAAGTTATTGGGTTCATAATAGCATCGTCCAAGTTTGCGACATTTTCCTACGTGGTGTATGCATACTCCAACCATTTTTACCGCTAATAACAGGTACCATTAGTTTTTTCTTTTTCCTTTTGTTATTTATTATTTAAAGTTTAAATTTTGTGTTTTTCTTTTTAACTTTTTCTTTTCTTTTTTCTTTTTGTTTAGCATTTTTTTTGTTTTTATCCATATCATTCAACCGAGAACTAATGCTGAAGAACTCAGGCCACCGGCCATTGCCACCAACAAGAACTCATGCATTATCTGAGAAGAAATCATGCTTCATCCAAGAACCACCATAGCACTCACGCCGAAAAAACCATGCCTAAACGACCCCTTCAATGTGCCGCCTTGACCCCCTATCGCGACCTCAAGCCACCTATCACCACCACCAATAACCAGAGGACTTATCGTCCTTGCCATGGCCGAACACTACTATGCCAAGCCAGAAACGACCATATCCATTGTTAGCAGTGATGATTGTTTTCTTTGATTTCGACATGGAGGCAATAGGGTTCTGGAACTGGAATCGGTTACCTAGGAAATCCAAACCATCTCGACGACGTTGTAGTTAGTCCATTTCATTTTCAACAGGCAGGGGCAGTTATCAATTTTCGTTGAAGCTGGTGGTGACCAATAATTTGTGGTTCTGTATTCTGACTGACGGCTAGCCCTCAATCATTTAAGCTTTTGCTTTTGCCTCCATTTCTAACACGTCGGAGAAGCCTTCATTTTCAGAAGCAAAGAACAACTTGGTGCGGTGGAGCTCTGGGAAGAAGGGGTGCGACAAAGCTTTGAGAAGAAAGACGAGGTGGGCATTCGGTTCCACATAGTATTCACTTTCTATTTAGCTATAGAAAAGGGGTGGGTGTGAGGTGACCTATTCTCAAGGTTACAAGTCATCAATATTAACCATTTCTAAGGATACGTTTGGCATGATATACAAAGCTTAATAGGATAAACTTATACAATATATTATGATTTTGTCAGTTATTTAGTGCTACTACAGTATTGTATAAGCTTATCTAGTATATCTCTCTTACACATTAAAATAACGTATAACTTAATCAAACCTTGGCGGGTGGGATTATGACTGATTAAGTTTTGATTGATAAGCTTATATGAAAATATTCCCTTTACAACCTTATCACTCGAGCATCAATCCTTTGTTGTCTCCTCTTGTGGCCGCTGACATGAAGCACCCTATGAGGTGAGTTCTCAATCTTTCACAGTCTCAAACTTCAGTGCTCCATGGTTGCCACCCTCGGCAGTCTCACACTCTAATCTAAACATGTATACCAAGGCTTGCCACCTCAAGCAGTTGTTTATCAAAAATTGAGAGAAATTTTTTTTTTGAAGGTAGGTTATGAGATTAATTTTGTAAAAGATGAAAAGTAATTCAAACTCTTATTTAGAATTTTTTATAAGGTATCAGATTCAACCTATGGGTCTAGCGAAGTGACCTCTTAGTAGAGTCCCTAGGTGGCCCTTTAATGAGGTTATGGGGTGGGAGATAGGAAAAAAAGTGAGATAAATAGTATTTGTAGAAATTGAATATTGCTATTTTTTTTTACATATCTTTAATTCTTACTAATTAAGCTACCAACAAGAGACATTTAGAAATTTTTAAATAAGGAAAAAGGATTGAGAAGGAGGAAAAGTGTTATCTCTCTTTCCCCTTCAAACTACTAAAATTTTATAGAGTCGCTGTCAAATTTTTTTAGTAAAATAATTAGAAAATCTTTTATTTTAAAAAACTAACTTTTAAAACAAGATTAAATTTGAGAATCTAATTATACAAAGAGGGATGGAAACTTAACCATTGTACCCTCACTTTATCTCAAATTTTTGAGACTTGCCATAGCAGTTTCACATTTAGTGATATCACCATTTTGATTTACTAAAGTCTAATTTCTTGGAAGGGATGAAAATGAGTCGAGTCAGTTGTCATTGAGTATAACCTAGCCTGCTTACTTGAGACTTGACTTATTTATTAAATAAGATGAGTCAAGACTTTTTTAAAAATGTCAAACCTCAAGTTATTTAATAGACTTTTTAAACTTATTAGATCATGTTTAATTATATATAATATAGTACATATTATTATCATAATTATAATTTTTTTTATTTTTTAATTAAATTTTTATAAAATTCAATAATTAAAAAGCATAAGTTATAAGTTAATAAGTTGAATCAAAATAGGATGTTAACAACTCAATTCATGTCAAAATAGCTGCGCCGCTGTCTTTTTCAGCAGCGGCAGCCCTTACTTACCTATGCTGAACTTCTTTCTGAGTGGCTACTGGCGACGCAGTACCAGAAGGTCCGAACCAAGTGAGGGGAGGCGACCACCATTCGCAGCTGACGACCAGGCGAGGTGGGCGACCACCATTCGCGACTAGTCGACTGACCAGGCGCCGGCGACCACTGACCTCTCAATCTCATTGCATTCTTAATGTAAGTTGGAAAGTCTTCAACTTCAATCCTCCTTGAATCACATGTTCATGATTTTAAGAGGTTCATGAGTATTAGTTTCAAGCAATTTATCTACTTCAAGCAATTTTAATTAGGTTCATGATTTTAAGGCCTTTGTCTGCCTAATCAATCATCTTTATTAATTGTTAAATTGGTTATAATATAGTATACACAGTTTATCAGAAGTATTATTCCTGCAATTTCAATTGCTTTATTTAGTTTAACCAAATCTACCATGGTCATAGATAGGGTTTCTTTTTGTCTTTTTATCCCATATCTCTTATTTTCTTTCTTGTATTCTACCAAGTTTTGTGCATAAGTGGAAAGTATTAGTTAATTATCTAGTATAATACTTCCACCATTTTTGCAAATAACCCTCATAAGTTAAGAGAATTTGGAAACATTTGGATAAATAGTGTTGATTTTGAAAAGTTTTTAAAATCCTCTAGGTTTGGATAAATAGTGTTGATTGAGTTTTTGATATAATCACCAATTAAAGCAACCTTCTTGCTCTCTCTGATGAGCTTTACAACCTCTGAGAGTGGTCTTTCATTGAGTTCCCTGACTGATAGTGCTGATTAGTACGAGCCCACCAAAAGACGAGGCTTAGTCATTCATAGCCATGCCTTTTCATATATAGGGGAGAGAAATAGCTATAGTTTTGGTATGAGTACAGGAACTTAAGTTCTTATATGAGACTGCAGCTTTTATATAATTTTGAGAGAGTGTACATAATGTAAATATGGTTTAATAAAATGTGTGGTGTTGCTGTGTAATTATAAAGTACTTGTGTATGGTATAAACAAACTTACCTGCCATGTATAAAACTAGTGGTCACCCTCCCTTGAACTGATATTTCTTGTTGAGTAAGTTGGATTACTAAATACTAATTCTGTTTATAAATTCAACAAGCTTTTCCAAAAGGAAAAGAAAGCAAGAGAAACTGATAGTCACCAAAAGATTATAGTCTACGTTGCATGGGTACTGGTACGGTACTGGTACCTAGTACGGATACGGGTACGGGGTACGAAAATTTTCAAAAAACTAAGGTACGGGTACGTCATATATAATAATAATAATAATAATAATAATAATAATAATAATAATAATAATAATAATAATAACTAAAATCTCACACAATAAAATATTACTACATAACATAAAAATTAAAACACACAAATTTTAACATAAAACATAAAAAGGAACTTGCATTCCCTTCTCTTACTTTTTTACTTTGTAATATAATCACATAAGCTTAGGGTACAACTATTTTCACTATTCCATTTACATATTTGCAACTATTTTCTCCATGATCAATTATTAATAACAATATAAAAATATTTTTCACATAATAAAACATTATAAACATTATAATATTAATATTTTAAAGTCAAATATCTTATTAATGTCAAGTAATTTATTAGTAAAATTTAAATAAATGAGTAAATTAATTTATTTTAAAAGACTGTACTTAAGTAAATTACATGTGTGCCTCGGCATTAAAAAAATGTAAACTGTAAACAACTCTTAAATTTGTACTTTTATTTTTCTTTTAAACCAAATGTCGTTTCCTATTCTCTCTCCCATTTCGTTTTCCTGGTAGCCTCTACCTTTTCGTTTTCTTCTTTCTCTCCATTTTCGTTTTCCCTGCCTTTTCGTTTTCTTCTTTCTCTCCCTTTTCGTTTTCCTCTGCGCAGGGAATGATCGGCAAAGCTTCATCGAAGGGCTTTGCACAGGGAATGACTGGAAAACGGAAGCTATGGCAGTGACAGCTACAGAGCCAAATAGTGGCTAGGAGCAGACGAATGGAGGTGGTGACGGCTGGGTGTCATCGGAAAAGCCTTGTCGGAGGGCTCTACGCAGGGAAACGACTGAAAAATGGGATATGCCGTGCAGAACGGCAAGCGATGCCGCACCCAAGTTGCACCGGAGCCGTACCCAAGCTCTAAATTCAAAAAAAAAAATTGGGTACATATCCCAGACGTACTAACGCAACGCGTGCACGGCATGTACCGTGCACCCTGTGCGTACCCTAGTCTTGATCTTGCTCCCTGGGTGGAGTACCCATGCTTCAGAGATTATAGTTTTATATGAGTAAACTATTTCAAAATGTGAAATTTGACAGCAGTGAGCTTAGAATGAATTTTAGTTTCTATAATTTGATAACTAGCTCATTTATTGTCACTTTATAACCAAAGGAAATTCTAAGGTTGTGTTTGGAATGAACAAAAATGAGAAATGATTTGATTTGATTTAGAAATCAAATTTTGTGTTTGGAACTTTAAAAAAAAGGATTTGAATTGATTTAGAAATCAAATTTTATTTTTGGAATTCATTAAAATGAGAATTAATTTAATTTGTTTTTATTATTTTACATTTTAACCCTTATGAGAGGTAGGTAGAGGTAGTTACTAAGGGTAAAATAGTCTATTTATGTCAAATCAAATCAAATCATATCAAGTTTGATGAAATTTCTAAAACAAAATGAATGAAATTCATGAAATTTTAGAAATCAAATCATTTTCTATTTTTTAACATTCTAAACACAAGATATAATTAGATTTGATTTACAAATAAAATTATTTCTCATTTTTTTACATTCTAAACACACTCTAAGTGATATTTGGATCTTAACTTCTCTTTAATTATCACTTAATTGGTTAGTGCTTTGGTATTTACTAAAGTCAAAGTACCTTAACAACTCACATCACACTTAATATGAGCAATGCATTATCAGTTGCCATAAAATTTTAAATCACATTGTGTGACCCCCTCTAAAGGTGGTTTACCCTTATTACTTCCTAGTGAACTACAAGTAAGCCTACAATTGAAACCGTTATATCAGAAATTTATGGTACTGTTTGTTGGACAATTTGAGGCCTGAGGCCTTTTGGATTCTGTCTAATTATATTGTCATGTTGTTAGATAATTTAAGGCCTGACGCCGGTTATATTTGTTATAATTTTGTAATTGAATAATTAGGCTTGTTAGACTTATGTTATTGAATTAGAATATTAAATTTTTAATGTAATGTTTTAAAAAGTATACACTTGTTGGCCTATTTAAAGGCCTAAATTCGTTGGCCTGTTTCAAGGTTTAAGCCTATTAACCTATGTAAAAACTTATTGACCTATTTAAAGATAGACTTGTTAGCCTATTTAAAGGTTTTGTTGCAAAGTAGACATTTAAATAGACTTTCAAGCCAAGTTAGACTATTAAAAAGGCCAGACTAAACCTTAAAAATCGCCCTATTTTAGGCTTATAAGTCAGGCTCAGGTCTTATATTTGGGATACAAGTCAAGCCTATTTAAGGCAAAGTCTGGCCTGACCTGTTTCCACACCTTTACATGGGAGAACTCTTTATGATGTGTAATGTGTAATGTACTGATCAAAGCACTGTATGATGGGGGCTTTCAAAGATGTTTATGCATTTTACAAAGGAATGCCAGAAATGGATCTGCTTCCAAATTCTGTTACTTACTGCACAATGGTTGATGGGTATTGCAAGCTATGTAGAATTGATGAGGCGCTTGAGGTATTTGATGAATTCAGAAAGACATCAATCTCTACACATGCTTGCTACAATAGTATTATTAATGGCCTTCGCAAGAAGGGTATGGTAGAAATGGCCACCGAGGCATTACTTGAACTCAATCATAAAGGTCTGGTGTTGGATATAGGTACATATAGGATGTTAATGAAGACAAATTTCAAAGAAAAAGGTGCAAAAGAGGTTTTAGGTTTAGTTTACAGAATGGAAGGTTTGGGGCCAGACATATATAATGAAGTATGTAATGATTCTATATTTTTCTTATGTAAAAGAGGATTAGTTGAGGATGCAAATCAATTGTGCATGATGATGAGAAAGAAAGGCTCATCTGTCACAAGCAAGTCTTATTATTCAATTTTGAGAAGGCACCTTAGTAATGGGAATAGGGAGCAAATTCTGCCTCTCTTGATTAGCTTCCTGAAAGAATATGGCCTAGTTGAACCATGGGTGCAAAAGATACTTGCATGCTACCTCTGTCTGAAAGATGTCAATAGTGCCTTTCAATTTCTTGGAAAAACAAGGGAGAACTCTTCAGCAGTCACTTTTCCTGTCTCTATTCATAAGATTCTCATAAAGGAGGGTAGAGCTTTAGATGCATAAAAGCTTGTCGTGGAGACTCAAGATAATTTAACAGTCACTTATGTTGATTATGCCATTGTGATTGATGGCTTATGCAAGGGAGGATATCTCAATAAAGCATTGGGTCTTTGTGCCTTTGTTGAAAAGAAGGGGATCACTTTGAACATAGGCATATATAATTCATTACTTAATGGATTGTGCCATGAGGGACGCCTTATTGAAGCATTTCGGCTATTTGATTCGTTAGAGAAACTTAATTTGATACCCTCTGAAGTAACTTATGCTACATTAATTTATGCCATGTGTAGGGAGGGATATTTGCTAGACGCAGAGCATGTTTCCAGGAAAATGGTCCTCAGGGGCTTTCAACCAAAAGTACAAGTTTACAATTCATTGCTTGATGGTATTTCTAAGTTTGGTCAATTAGAGAAGGCATTCGAGCTTATAATTGATATGGAGAAAAATAATATTGACGCTGACAGTTTGACTGTTAGTGCTGTAATAAATTGCTATTGCCAGAAGGGTAACATGGAAGGAGCCCTTGAATTTTGTTATAAGTTCAAGAGGAAGGATATATCACCTGAATTTTTGGGGTTCTTGTATTTGATAAGAGGTCTATGTACCAAGGGAAGGATGGAATAAACCAGGAGTGTCTCGAGAGAAATGCTCCAGCCCAAGACTGTTGAAGAGATAATTAACGTAGTCAACAGTGAGGTTGATACCGAGTCAATAGGTGATTTTCTTGCCATTTTGTGTGAGCAAGGAAGCATTCAAGAAGCTGTTACAGTTCTCAATGAAATTGCACGTGTGGTTTTTCCTGTTCGGAGGCTGTCTACATATAATCAAGGATCCCATAAACAGCAGAAGATTTATGAATGGAAGGATTTTGGTTCAGAATCTGCAACCTCTCTACCTTCCTCTCTCAAAAGTGGTTTGGATTTTTGATTTTTTGATGCCAGGGATGTAAGGAATCTTACAACAAATAATGGTAGTTAAGTGACAAGATCGCAGCTGCACGGCTTTGATTTCTATTATTCTAGAATTGCTTCACTTTGTTGCAAAGGGGAGCTGCAGAAAGCTAATCAATTAGCAAAAGAAGTGCTTTCTGACCAGACAGGGTCTAAGAACTGAACACAAGGGAGAAAAACGAAAAGGAATGTATTTTTCCTTATAATTAAGTTTCACAAGTATATATTTATAATCATTACCATACCTTGGGTGCTTAAACTTTGTGTAATGAAACTGGTCAAATTAGTGTGGAGCTTTAAAATATTACCTCATAGATTAATGTCACCTTTTATTTATTATATAAATTCATAACTTCTTTTAGACAATTTTGACATGCCTTAAATAACTATGTTCTTTACAATTTCCTTTTTTTTATCAGATTAACTATGTTCTTTTCAACACAGTCTTCCTTCTTTCCTTCCTCATTTGACTCCCTGATATAAATTCTTTTTTTTTTTTCTGTGTCTCTTGACTCCCCTTAGCTCTCAACGCATCAAATCTTGAATGATTTTCCACCATAATACACCTTGTTTCATTGTTTGAATTTGAATTTATTGCCAGTGAAGGATTTTGGCAATGTGGCTGCTCCATCATCCAAGGACCATTGATATTTTGATTTTTTCAAGTGCTGTTTCTTCTGGTCAATTTCAATTGGCAAATAAATATGACTGCTGGTTTTTGAAATTACTCATTATGTGTTGAAAACTGTAACTCCTCCTTCATAAAAAATTACTGTAAATCCTCCTTAACATTGAATGCACTTTTCAAAATTCAAATGCTAGATTCCTTCGTATATATCTCTGATTCATCTCGCCTTTCTTTAAAACAGACTCTCTTGACAACGAATGAAAGAGCTATAAACAAAGCATACAAACATATTTCAGCAAAAAAAATAAAAACACACACACACACACAAACACACACAGACAATTACACGGCTTGCCAGATGGAGAACAAGTGACGATGCTTGTGAACATCCTATTTTGACCAGCCATTTGTTATTTTTATTTTGAAAGAAATTGAAAAAAAATGAAAAATTATGAAAACCTAAAAATAATTTGAAAGTTTGAAAAGAATGAAAAAAAAAAGTGCTATCCATTAACGTGACCCAATACTCATTATTGTGCCACATGTGGTCTAACTGTTTTGACCAGCCATTTATTAATTTTGTTTTGAAAGAAATTGAAAAAAAATGAAAAATTATGAAAACCTAAAAAAAAACTTGCAAGTTTGAAAAGAATGAAAAAAAATGAGCTACCCATTAACATGACCTAATGCTCAATCTTGTGCCACATTTGGTCTAACTATTTTCACCAGCCATTTATTTATTTTTTGTTTTGAAAGAAATTGGAAAAAAATGAAAAATTATGAAAACCTAGAAAAAATTTGGAAGTTTGAAAAAAATGAAAAAAAAAAAAAAGAGCTACCCATTAACGTGACCCAATACTCATTCTTGTGCCACATTTGGTCTAACTTACTTAGAGTCCATGCACCCAAGTCCAATGATTTAAGGAATAATTGAAAAGAAGTAAGTAAAAAAGATAAAAGATGGAAAAGCAAGAAATCATGATCCCACGTTGAGGGATTAGAAAAAGGAGAGAAATAAAATTTGGTCTTTAAAATAGAGGAAACCAATCTAAAGAAGGAAAGAAATGGTCATGATTTATGTTAAACTAAGCAAAAAATCATAAATCATAATTTTTAAACTGAAGAGCGTTGACTAAGGCAACCTAATCAAGACAAATGACCAATTTTTTTAAAAAAACATGTGCTAATTCCCAACCCTGTAAAGAGAAGGGTTTTGAGGCAGGTTGGATTCACGTTTTAACCCCCATAGCTACTACACACAAGAAGATTCTGAGTGGCTGCATTCTACACATAGTGGCTACACTTGATCATAAGAGGGACTTTGGCTGCTTTGCTTTGGTGTCCTTGGCCACGAAGAAGTAAGCTTCTCCACTCTTTAATTTATTAGATTCATACGCATGAAACCTGAGTTTATTCCTTTCATTTTTGTGATGATGTTTGTTTGAATGAAATGAATTATGAGAAATGTTAATAACATATTCTTTTGAATATTTTTTTAATATTTTATTATTATTAATTTATTTTGTACACTTAAAAAAATTATTAAGAGAAAGATATTTTTAAATTAATAATAAAATAAATGTTAAAAGAAGTATTCAATAAAATGTGTTAATATCATTTCTCTTCTTTGTATGTTTTCTTGCTACCATCCACTCTCAATTTATAGTTAGGAATTAATGGTTTTCTAAACTTGGGGCTGTAGTGAATCTAGGTAATGGTTTCCTACATGCTTTTTTTTATGTTTTCAAGTGATTAATTCTCCTTTCTATGTTTAAGTTTTTAAGCACCTGCACTTCACCCACGAACACGACATCATCACGTTGTACTTCCTTCACTCATATCACAGCACCCACACTGCACCTCAGTCCCTATATATGCAAGTCTCTGCATTCTCATCACGTCTGTGCAATTTTCAGTCAATCAAGCATTGCACAACATAGTAGCTCCTTATCCTCACACATTACCAATTTAATTGCATTCATCATAGCACCACACACTCTCTGCACTTCATCCACGAACACGACAAGAGGCGGAAGGAGGGGGGACGTGTATGAGCCACGGTCCCCCCAGCTTGTAATATTACCTTCATTTATATATAATTTTTTTTTGGTCCCTATAACAAACAAATGAAACTTGTATCTCAGTTTTGTATATTATAAAATAAGTAGTAACTGACTGAGTGCGAAAGATAAAAAAAAATCATACAATTAAGAATAAAATAATATTAAAAACAAAAAATGTTAAAAGTCATGGAGACAAACGTTGAAAGGTTTGTTCAAGAAGTTTCTTATCAACTTTTGTAATAATAAAATAATATTAAAAATAAAAAAAGATAAGTAAAAAAAGAATGGAGAGTCACACGAAAAGAATACAGAACACAGAAACATTTTCTCAACTTTCTCTTTCACATTGTAACATTTTTCGTCTCCCTCCTCTTTCACTTTCACTTTCTGTCTTTCTCCTTTTTCATTTTAACAGCCAGAAAAAAATTAAAAACACGTACCGAGCCGATTAGCCGAACAAGATCATACGCACAACACAGTTACACAAGGCCTCAAATCCATCACCAGTCACCACAAGGTTAGTTTACATTGCACAATATTGTTAGATTACATTTTATTTTTTTATTGTAACTCTTTTTTTAATTTATTCTCTTAATGCTCTTTTTTTATTGTAATTGGTTTAGAGTATTTAAAATACATTAAATTGTGAATAGATTGTAGCTCACTTTTTTATATATATATATTTTTTTAGGTTGAAAGATGTTTAAGAAGAAAACAATTGATTCATTTTTTAAGAGAAAAGAGAGAAATAATGATAATGCACAATCTAGTGAGCCAAATATATATTTAGAGATGAATGTTGAAAATGTTGTTGAGCAAGCTATAATAGTGCCTACTATGGAGCCACCTCCTGCCAAAGTTATGAGAACTGAACAAGAAAAAATTAATATTGGCACTTTGATACGTGATCCTGGAAAGCATTCACAAATTTGGGAATATCCTATTAATCAACAAGATGAAATTCGTAGGGCTTATATTAAGTTTGGACCATATCAATTTATTATGAATGTGTATCCATTTTCTGGTCCAAAAGATCATCCTCATCGATTTCAAGCTCATTGGTTTAAAGTTTTTTCTTGGTTAGAATACTCACCTGAAGAAGATGCTGCCTTTTGTCTTCCATGCTATTTATTTTCTAAAAAATCAAGTCCATTCACTTCAAAAGGGTTTAGAAATTGGAGAAAAGTGAACGATGGAAAAGAATGTGCATTTTTATCTCATGTAGGAAAAAGTCCAAATTCAGTCCACAATATTGCTATTAGATGTTATGAAGATTTGAAGAATCAGTCATGTCATATTGAAAGAGTACTAAACAAACTTCACAACAAATTTTGAGTGACAGATTGCGTCTTAAAGCCTCTATAGATGTTGTTAAATGGTTAACTTTTCAGGCTTGTGTTTTTAGAGGCCATGATGAAAGTTTGGACTCCAAAAATCGTGGTAATTTTCTTGAGATGATTATGCTCTTGGCTTCTTACAATGAAAAAGTGAATGAAGTTGTTTTGGAGAATGCCCCTCAAAATGCAAGGTACACATCTCCTACTATTCAAAAGGAAATTTTACATATCTTTGCTAGAAAGGTGCAAGATAAAATTTGCAATGAAATTGGTGATGCAAATTTTGTTTAATTGTTGATGAAGCTCAAGATGAATCTAAAAGAGAACAAATGACACTTGTTGTTAGATTTGTTGATAAGCATGGACTTGTAAAAAAGTATTTTTTGGATGTAGCACATGTTATAGATACCACTGCAATAACTCTTAAATAGGAGATATGTTCAATATTGTCTCATCATAATCTCAACATTCAAAATGTGCGGAGTCAAGGATATGATGGAGCAAGTAATATGAGAGGAGAATGGAATGGTTTACAAGCTTTAATTCATCAAGAATGTCCTTATGCATATTATGTCCGTTGCTTTGCTCACCAATTACAATTGGCTCTTATTGCTGCAGCTAGAGAAGTAACTGATGTTCATGCATTCTTTCAAAATCTAACTTTTATTGTCAATGTGGTGTGCTCTTCTTCTAAACGCAATGATGAACTACAAGCTATTTATGCAAATGAAATTGTTCAATTGGTTGCAAATGATGAGATTGAGACAAGAAGGGGAATGAATCAAATTAGCACATTGCAAAGACCTGGAGACACGAGATGGAGTTCTCATTTCAATTCAATATGTAGCCTTTTACATATGTTTAGTGCAACTGCTTCGGTTCTTGAAGATTTAGCTGTTGAAGGCTCGACATACTTCCAACGAGGTGATGCTACTTATGCTCTTAAGTCATTGATGTCATTTGAATTTATATTCATTTTGCATATGATGAAAGAGATTATAGGAATTACTGATAAACTTTGTCAAGCTTTGCAACAAAAATATCAAGATATTTTAAATGCTATGCATTTAGTATCTAGCACAAAATCAATGATTCAAAGGTTAAGAGATTGTGGTTGGGATAGTCTTTTAAAGAGAGTTAATTCCTTTTGTAAAAGTCAAGCTATTCAACTTCCTGATATGAGTGCTTCTTTTTCTGACATAATTCTGTCTCGTCGTCAAAAGGATAATGTGACAGTTAAGCATTATTATCGTGTGAATATATTTACGACTGTGGTAGATTATCAATTGAAAAAACTTAATAATAGATTTAGTGAACAAGCGTCAGAGCTTATAATATTGAGTATAGCTTTAGATCCTAAAGATGGCTACAAGTCATTTAATGTTGGTGACATATGTAAACTTGTTGAGAAGTTTTATCCTTCAGATTTTTCTGAGTAAGAAAAGATTCAGTTGGAATATGAGTTGCAACATTATGAACTTGATGTCTTTAAACATCCAAATTTTTAGAATTTGTCTACTATTGCTAACTTGTGTCAAAGATTAGTGGAAACTAAAAAATCAAATGCTTATCCTTTGGTTGATAGATTGCTTCGACTTGTTTTGACTCTTCCTGTATCAACAGCAACTACTGAGCATGCCTTTTCAACTATGAAAATTATTAAAACAAGGTCGCAGAACAAGATGGAAGATGATTTTCTCACAGATTACATGAATGTTTACATTGAAAAGGAAATTGCTGAAAAATTCACCACAAATACGATAATAGAAGACTTTTATTCTATGAAACAGTATCGACTATCGAGCACAACTTAAAAATTAAAAGTATGTATTTAAGATTAAATTATATTTAATTGTGTTTACTATAAATATTTTTAATTTAAAACATGTTGATTATGAATTGAATTGAATTTATTTTATGCTTATATTATATGATAATTAGATTTTTTTTAATTTAAATATTTAGAAACACGTATTTAATCTTTAGTCTCGGCTACCCTAAGATTAAAATCCTGGCTCCGATCCTGACGACAACACCTAAGCACCCACAGACGCAGTGTTGTCAATGGCTGTAATGGTGGTTTTTTTTTTCTTTTTTTTAAGGACTTTTTCGTGATTCCACACATGGGATTGTACAAATCCCTAACCATGTGATGCTGAAGACGTTTCAGCCTCTCTACCTGTGTTTGGATTTTGACCCTCACCCACCAACCCACCTTCCCACGGGTCTCCTCCATCAATGTCGATGACTAAGCAACCAGACCCACGCATCTCCGGCGGGCGACGACCATGTCCAGCGAGGGAACTCCAGCTGTTGTCACCTTTGACCTCAGTTTTCCAAGGTAATGACATGTTCTCAGCTCTCTGTCTCTGTTCGCACTTCTTCTTTCTTTGTTTCTTTATCAGTTGTTCTTCTCTGAGTTTGTTGTTCTGTTTTCAATCTCCAGTGATTTTTTTCCCCGTTTCTGATTGTGTTATTATATACTTCTCTCCTTTTTTGGGTTTTACACTCAGTATTCACTCTCAACTCTCAATCTCTCTGTTTTCAGTTGCTACTTGTAGCACTCTAGTTTCCTACCCAAGTCTCACTGTTATTCTTTTGTTTTGTCCTACACTGTTAATTTGTGTCACCTTTTTCTTGTTAGTATTGTTAGTTTCTATGTTCTTGTTAGCTTTATGCTTAATTGTTTATGTTATGAGACTTTGATTATGTTGAATTATGACAATTATGTTTTTGCTTGTGCTTCTAAATTGTGATACTTTTTATAAATTTTATTTCATAGAATATATTTTTAATTTTATTATTCTTGATATATGCCATTAATTTTTATTATATATTATATTCAACAATTTTTTTTTTTGTAGTTTCTATATATATTTTATTTTATTTTATTTTTTTAAATTCAGTCGCCATGTTTCTATCATTTTTTGCAACGCCGTATTGCGGATTTTGGACTTTTCACCATAGACGGTCATCCGTTATTAATAACACTACATAGACATTCAAGATACCACACTACTTACACACACAACACGTCACTAGCCACTTCATCCATACCGACAAGAGATTCTTTTATATTTTTAGAGTATTACATTATTCTAATAAAATTGTAATACGTGACCTTTTATAATTATATAGTTAATTGGATTAAAATTTACATATTTTTAAATTAAATCTAAACAGTTATAAACTTAATTAGAGTAATACTATAAGAGTATTCTAGAAATTTCCGTAAACAGCAGGTACTAGTATGTCATCACCTCTGCCTTGGTCTCTTTCTGTGTCTCTGCATGTTCTTTAGCTTTATTGGGTTTCAGTGTTTATTAGACAATTTCAAGTTTGGGCCAAGACAATAGTCCAAGTGTTGAAACCGTATGCTTTTTGCTGGAGTCAAATTTTAACTATGAAGGAATGAGATTTATTTGCATATTTATAAGGCCTGTTTTGTTTGCTTCAATTTTGGGGAATGAAAGTTTCTTTTGTCTTTCTTGGGGTTTGAGTTTATTTCCGGGTCAAGTCTGGAATAATAATCTTTTTCCTCTTTCTTAGTAGGGCATGGAATTCTAAGGTCTGCTTGTTTGGGCTATAAGATCCATGAAGCGAGTCCATGTTGTGAGATTAATTCAGGTTCTTCATTGAGTTTGTTTTTTAGAACATTTGTTTTATCATAAAACAATAGAGTTGGAAAATTCAAGGATGAAAGAAAATAATAAATAACAAGAAGGAAAATGAAATGGAAAAAATAGTAGTGAGTTCTTTTTTTGGTTTAATGGATCCTGCCCTTGTTTTATTTTTATTCATTTTTTCTTTTTTTTTGTTGATAATAAAATGGTAACTTACTTTTGAGTTATCACGCTCTTTGTCTTTGTTTAAGTTGCATGCTTATTTTATGTTCGTTTAATAAACGTCTTACTTGTTCAACTTATTTTATTACCTAATATGATTCATGATCAGTTAAACCTTTTTTTTAAATGTAAAAGAAATAAATATTTTGAATCTTGCTTGAGTGTTAATATCTTGTTATAAGGGGAAAATAAATATTTTGATGATTATTAATAATTTGCATAATTAATTTAGGATAATTATCATAAGAGGGTGTTGTTGGATTTAATTTTCATAATTTAGGGTAATAAATATGTTCGTTTAATTTTCATCGACTATCAAACTCATTGATTTTAAAGATCATTTTTTTAAGGTTTTTCCATTTTCCTTAATTTAATTGGTAGCGTCTTATGAGCCTAACTTACATGATTGAGACATTTGCTTGCAAGTTCTTGGTAAAGGGTTCAACACTCCTTTATGAAACATCCTTTTTTTTTTCCTTTTCTCTCCTCCCTAGACCCCTTAATGGGGATATCTTAGGCATCACCCAAGTGATAGGACCTCTCCTAAACACTAGTAGGGTCTAGTACAAATAAATAAATAAATAAATAAAAATAAAAATATAATAAAATTGGTGAAAATTTCATTTTCATTAAATTATTTTGTTATCCGATTGTGATTTTTGTAGTGACAATTCTAATTTGATTTTTCACTTTTAACGGTTAACTCAATACCATATTCTCACTTGATTTTTTGAGCTCTCTGCAGATGGTCATTAGTTGGCTTCATCACCTCGTGTGGCTGTGAGAGATGTGGCATTTAACAAGAAAAATGACAGTAACTTTGATAGTGTCTATCACAACAATTCGTCCCGGCCAAGCAAAAAATGCAACCGAAAGAGACAGCTAAACAATCCAAAGGTAAAGGATAAAGATGGGGTTCCGGTTGGAAACAGGTTTGATGAAAGTTGGTCACTCTTCACAGATGAAGATTATATAGTATTAAGCTTTAGAAAGGATGGAGCATTTGATGTTGTGAAAGATGACAAAGGTGTCAAGTCTGAGGCTGTGATCAGAGGCATCAATGGAAAGCATAAAATTTCAAGGCCCGTGAATCGTAAGGTACGCAATCACTGCCATTTCCTTATGAAAAGTTGGTCACCCAGTTTGACAACGTTAGATATTCATATCATATATCAAAGCAGAGGTGGATAATAGAAGAAAATGAATGATATAAGTTGAATGCTCTGTCTGTTTCTTCTTTTTGTGGCTAAAAGGCAGGTGAAATATTATGATGATGCAATTAGTAACATGAGCATATAGATATTAGATACGATTACTATCAATGTCCCTAGATCATAGATTCATGAATTTAGAACACTATATTAATAATGAAGGTGTATCTCTTGTAAGCATCTTATTGTTTGTCAAATATACGATTAAGAAGGATCAAGAATTATACACACTTCGTGGACAACAGGAATTAAGATCTTTCTCTCCTTCTCCTTCTCCTCTCTCTTTTAGATGAGGCAATAGTAATTCGTGAGTCAAAAATCATCAAGTGTCTATCTTGAAAAGACACATATATATATAAAGGGAGTGGAGAGAGGACCTGCCCATTCGTTGAAGGGTTGTCTTGTTCCACCCATCATGAAATCAAGCAATCAAGCCCCACACCTTTTCAAACACGCATTATTTGAACTCAAAGTCTAACATGTGATTTCCAATAAATTTATTGATCATAATAGAAAATGAATTTCAGGAAACATCAAGTTACCATTCAACCAGTTTTAGAAAACAAATAAATCAATGAAAGTCCACAACCATAGGAAAATTTTTAATAGAGCATACATGAGAAAAGATCAAATAAAAATCAGCATGATACTAATCAACACAATCAAGATTGTATGGCCCCTTTTAAAAAGGTGCACTGCCACTATCCTGGCCTTTTCTGTTTAGATGTTCGAGTGCTGCAATAATGTCACCATTGACTGTACCATTTTCTTGTTAATGCCCACGATTTCCTTTCCTTGTAGAACAAGGAAAATGAGACCGTATACATGGGTAGACAGCAACAAAGAGACGTCATAAGAAGGGCATGTCAGATTGAGGGAATTGAAGATTGTGAGATGGTATTTACTGAATCAATGGACTCTGAACAATCTAAAGGAAGTACAAGTTCTTTTGCATTCCCTGTGTAAGTTAATCATATGAGTATTTATTTTTTATTGGATTTTTCACTAAAGCAGGTATGTCTAATGGTCCATGAGGAAGAATGGTAATTGTCTAATATTTTCAAGGACTTTGCTGGTTGTTTTTCTGAAAACACAGGCTAGATTGTGATTGGATTGGAAGCCCTGTACAAATGCCTAAGTCAGAAGACTTCCACCTAAAGAAGCAGAAGGTCCAATCAGTGCGATTTCAGTGTTGTAGATTCTTATGGTTGAACATTCTTTTCTTTCAAATGTTTGGAATGTAAAAAAATGGAAAATGATTTGATTGGTAAATTAATTCTAATTAAATCTTTTATTTGGAATGTTGAAAATAAAATAATTTTATTTTTAAAATCACATAAATTCGATTTCTTTTGATTTAGTAATTCTATCAAATTTGATAAAATTTGTAAAGATTTGATTTGATTTGAAATAAATAAATTATTTTATTTTTAATAATTACCTCTAACTACTTCTCATAAGGGTAAAAATATAAATAATAAAATTAAATCAATTTCTATTTTAGAGTTTGAAACATAAAATTTAATTTATAAATCAATTCAAATATCATTTTTAAAATAAGTTCTAAACACAAATTTTATTTCTAAATCAAATCAATTCAATTTAAATCCAATCATTTTTAATTTTATTTGATTACAAACAATATCAAAAGGTCTAATATCTGCATAGTGTCCTCAGCTAGGTCCACTCCAGTGCCACTAGTGCATATAATATGCATGTCATTAGCATCATCAGGTAAATCCCTTAGCAAATCCCATTGGTTAGTATTATAATGTACTCGAAAGGCGCTGTAATGAGAATCAACTAAAATTTTATGGAGTCGCTATAACATCCTTAACAAATTTTATTTCCAATTACAAGCCTTTTATTCGAATAATCAGATGGTTATTCGAATAAAACCTTTAATTGTGCTATTGTATAAAGGAGAAAGAGCATTTTATTTGAATAAAGGCCCTATTATTCAAATAAAAGAGATGTGTATAGACAAATTCATATCACTCCATTCGAATAACAAGATTGAATGAAGTGACCCAAATAAAAAAAAGGATAACGTGAAATCAGTATATGGAGAAGATGAAAGTTATTTGAATAACTAAAATGTTATTTGAATAACTTAAACAAAAATCTGTAAAATGTGAAGTTGGAGTTGATGGAAAATAAGAGTTATTCAAATAGCTATGCAAACTATTCCAATAAACCCATGTAATAAGAAAGTTGATAACGTGAATTGAAGAATAGAATGTTAGGTTATTTGAATAAAATATTAAATACTTGAATAATTTAGTTAAATTTGTGAATACATGAATTTAGATTGAGGAAGGAAATAAATTATACTTCAGTAACTATATTAATTATTTATGCTATATAAATATATGTACATATGTGATATAAATTCAGAATCAAGCCATGATTAGTAAGCACTTGACCAGGTAGTCAATGGTTGATAGTAATGATTATGGGTGAAGAGTGCTAGAAAATAATTGGAACAGGGAGATTATATGCAAACAAGTGGTAAAATAACAAGATAATTAGAGGAATAAGTTTCTAATGTATTAAATGAGGAGCTCAGCATATATGAGTTTGTTTGGATGAATTCACAAGTGCACGGGTCAACAAGTAATATATGAGAGTTAGAGTATCGTGTTACAAGAGATTGATAATTAAAGAAATGCTAAACTTAACCAATTTCTACAAAATCTTATCCAAGCAAGCGAAATGTAAGAGAAGTTTGTAATTAAAATAACAATTTAAAAGAATTAAAACAAGAGAGCACCAAACGCTAAATTCACAAGAGAAAGATAAGAATGATAAAAGCCTAGGAGTCCCTATTCACTTGCTACTTCAATGAATAACTTGCAATTCACAAGCATCTAACAATGAGTTGATTTTGTTATCTAAAACAAGCAATAGATAAAAGCCTATGTCTAGGACAATTATCCATATGAAACCTAGTTAATCCACTATGTGTCCATGTGAGTTAGTATAAGAATCACTCATTGAGACTAATTATCAAACACTTGCTATGCATGACTAATGGGTATGTGTCCATCCCATTAGCTAATCAATACACTTAATCCAAAAGAATGTAATTGAACATATATCAACCATACCATATCTATATTCACAACACCCTATTTCTAGTTCAATTAGAATACTAAAATCATGCAATTGATGGCCAATCAATAACAAGCATTAAGCATAGATATGGAAGAACAAAACCAATTTCATTGAAAGAATACTCAACCAGTTTACAAGATAATCAAATCAATAGCAAGATCCTAGAGAGCCCCTAGATTAGAGTTTAGTTACACATAATGAAAGAAGAGAAAACATATGGAATCATAGAACCCATCAAGTTACAAATCAAGAGACAAATGGGAAAGAATGAACAAAATTGGAGAGAATCCAAGCTTGATCTTCCTTCCTTGAACTTGATTCTTCACTTGAATCACCTCTATCTTGAGTGATTTTCTCCTCCTCCCACTTTCTCTAGGGATTTCGTGCTTGGTCCAAAACAGAAGCTCCCATTCAAGTCCCAAAATCATATATTAAAAGTTAATTTTACGGACTAGGATTTTTTGCACGCCTAGGCGTAGTTATGAAACACGTGCTGTCAGATATTGGCCATGCCTAGGTGTGAGTGTCTCTATCTGAAATTCCTGAAAACCTGAGAGTCCACGCCTAGGCTTGTCTTTTCCACACCTAGGCGTGGGTTTGTCAAGTCTAAGCTTGGGTTAGCAGTAACTTCTCATTTCTTATTTTCTTCCAAATTTGAGCTCTTCTTTGCTTTCCTCATCCCTTCCAAGGTCTTTATTTCTTGAATACTTGCATCAAGATAATGCCAAAGTCCATCAAATCACGATAAATCAAAATTCTTTAAATAAAATCCTCAAAGATTCAATTCTCAATCATTTGAATTAACAAGCTTAAATCATTAAAGACATGCGTGAATTGAACCTTTGGCCTATAAAACTTAAGGATATCATGCTCATATACATTCAAATTCATGTGAAATAACTTCATTTCCTAAAGTTATCACACCCCCAAACCTAAATATTTGCTAGTCATCGAGCAAACTAAGCCAAGCAAGAGAAGAATGAGCACAATTCAATACAAAAATCATAGAGCAAATTGAACTAGAACATAGCCAGCTTTCAATCATCATTCATACCCTCAGAAATCACTTCTCAACCTATCAACAAAGTCCACACATGCAAGAAAAATTCCAACTATTATGATTACCCTTGAATGTAATTTTTGTACATGAATGATTTCCCAAACTCATGTGTTTAAGACCCTTTCCTAATCTTGAAGAGTAAGATGGATGAATTTATAAAATGCATATGCATTCTCATAAGAATGTCTTTAATCCCTTTCTCCACTAATGTAGGCAACACATAATCAAAGATCATAAGGATCTTTTAAACTTGTAATGTGAGGCTAAGGGTAATGGCTAAGAAGGAAGGGGAAAGATTTAAAATCAAATATTAAACACATAATCACACACTTCCATTGAATCAAGTCAAGCATGCAAAATGTACAAAAGGATCCAATATGAAAAATCAACTCTCTTTATTCCATTTTTTTTCCTTTTAGAAAAACATATGTACATGTTTATTTTCTTTGCTAAAAGGGGCTGTATTTTGTGCAGCTCACACATTTTTCTTTCTTTTTTTTATACTTTTTTTTTCATTTTGAACAAGAGTTTGTTCCAAATAGATCTTGGTTTCCCAGTATCATGCAAAACACTTTGACTCACACCAACAAAAATGCCTAATCATGTGTTCAACAAAGGACTTGTAATGAGGGTAAGAGATTTTCTTAACACAAGCAGGGGTGAAGGGGTGGAGAGTGTGTGTTTTAAGAAAGAAAAATTAGGCCACACACACGCACACTAGACTTCAAAGGGGGTACTAGGGAACTCATTCAGTTAAGGTTGGCTTGAAAATGCCCAATCGGTCCAAAGAATTGCCCTAGTCATTTCCTCAAAAATGCATCGCCTAGGATTTCGCCTCGAAAGGGAATCAGACAAGCCTCTAAGATGCAAATTGACTTTACACATGCCATTCATAAATTTTCTCCAATCAGGCATTTCATTCATATTCCAAGGTCCACCATACATATAACAAGGAAATACACCCACACACATTTATGATAACAAGTGTAAGCACAACATTTGAATTTCTACATGTGGTTTCCCATGCAATGAGGCACATCTTTGATTCACACAATCATCGGATACTCAAATCAGTATACTGGCATGCACAAATTCAAAATGCCACCAAGCATACTCAGCAATTTAGTGCAAATTTTTAGGCAGCCCACTAATCCTAAACAAGCTCTCTCAAATCCATCAAAACTACATAAAAAAGATAAGGTAAATGCAAAGCAAAAAAGATAAGGTAAACAAAATCAAACGTAATCAAGAAATTAAAAACTCAACAGAATCAAAAGCGGGTAGATAACTAAATTAGGAATGTAGAAAGATCAATAAAGAAAAATAAAGATAAGGTAAAGAACTTGGGTTGCCTCCCAAGAAGCACTTTGTTTATAGTCCTAGGCTGGACTTTCTCTGTAATGGTAACTAGGAGATATAACTTTGTCACCAATATAGGCATAGCTCAAATGAGATGGTAATAACTTGAACTCTCTCAATTCCTCATCTTCCCTTTCACATGTAGAAAGCAAAGAAGCTTCAAAAGGGTCACACAGGACATTTGCACTAATTCTTTTAGTTCCCGTCCCACTAAGCACATTCACATACGAACATTCTTCAAGATCTTGAGGTAATTTCATTGGTTTGAAAATATTAAAGGTTACCTCTTGATCTTGCACCCTCATAGTAAGCTCCCCTTTTTGAACATCAATGAGAGTTCCTCCAGTTGCAAGGAATGGTCTTCCAAGGATGATAGGGACATTTCTATCTTCCTCCATATCCAGGATGATGAAATTAGCTGGGAAAATGAACTTGTCCACCTTGACCAAGACATCTTCTATGACTCCTTTAGGGTATGTGAGAGAACGGTCAGCTAGTTTCAAAGTAACCGAAGTCGGCTTTACCTCCTCCAAACCTAGTCTTTGGTATATTGAAAAGGGCATGAGATTTACACTGGCCCCCAAATCACATAATGCCCGATTAGAGAATTTCTCACCAATGGTGCAAGGAATAGTGAAGCTTTCGGGATCTTTGAGCTTGAGAAGAAGTTTATTTTGCTAGATAGCACTACATTCTTTCGTGAGAGCAATAGTTTCAAACTCACCAAGCTTTCTCTTCTTGGACAAGATGTCCTTCATGAACTTCACATAACTAGGCATTTTTTTCAAAACCTCATCAAATTGTATGTTAATGTGAAGTTTCTTGAAAATCTCCAGAAATTTTTGAAATTGAGCATCAAGCTTCTGCTTAGCTAACCAGTTAGGGAAAAGTGGAGGTGACTTATACGGCTTGTCCTCCTTCTTCTTGTCTTTAACCTTCCCCTTTGCAATTTCCTCATTTTTCTCCACCTCTTTGCTCAAAACCACTTCATCTTGTGCCACCTCAACTTCTTTCTCAAGTAGCTTGATCTTTGAATTTCTTTCAATTTCTTTCCCATTCCTCAATGATATAGCCTTACAATGCTCAGGAGGGGCACCTTTTGGATTATTAATGGTGTCGCTTGAAAAAGTGCCTTGGGGCCTATTGTTTAGAGCTTGGGCTAGTTGACCAACTTGAGTCTCAAGATTCCTCAAGGAAGCTACTTGACTTTGCATCAAGGCATCATGGGAAGCAAGCCTTGAATTGGTTTTAGTCATATACTATTGTTGGCTAGTCATGAACTGAGCAAACATATTCTCCAAATTGGAAGTTGAAGTTGAACCTTGGGATTGAGGGGAGCTTTGTTGTTGGAAACTTGGAGGGGCACTTGGTGCTTCTCTGGGCTGATAGGAAGAAGAATGACCTTGAAAATTTTCACCCCAAGAAAGATTAGGATGGTTCTGCTAAGTAAAGTTGTAAGTATTACCAAAAACATTGTTATGACTACTTGGGTGGAACTAACTGGCATATTGCACACTCTCCAGGCTAGCTGTGCAACTCGCAGTAGAGTGACGGTCCTCACAATGATCATAAATCTCAGCTGAGATATTAGCTCCACTTGCCACTGAATTAACTACCATCGTGTCAAACTTCTTGGATAGTGCTGCCACTTGAGCTAAAAGTGATGTGAGAGCATCAACTTCATGTATACCGGCCGCCATTTTCCTAGGAGTAACCCTCTCTGATGGGCACTGATAGTTATTAGTGGCCATTTCCTCCAAAAGGTTGTAGGCAGCGTCTACAGTCTTGCTTATGAGAGTCCCTCCAGTTACTGCATCAATTATAGATCGAATGGATGTTGTCAAGCTGTTATAGAAGGTATGGACCAACATTCATTTTTCTATGCCATGATGGGGGCACTTCCTCAACATCTCCTTAAAGCACTCCTAAGCCTCATATAATGTTTCTCCTTCAAACTGCCTGAAGGATAAGATATCATTTTTGTACTTCATTGACTTCATGGGAGGGAAAAATCGATCCAGAAACTTCTGAGCTAGCTCTTCCCAAGTAGTGATGGAATGCTCAGGTAAGGATTGAAGCCAGGCCTTGGCCCTATCCCTCAAAGAAAAAGAGAAAAGTCTCAAATGAGCTGCATCATCAATCATCCATTGATGCTTGAAAGTATCACAAATCTCCAGAAAATTGGCTAGATGAGCATTAGGATCTTCATGGGGTAGATCCGCAAATTACAAATTATTCTGAACCATCTGGATAATAGCAGGGTTGATCTCAAAAGTCTGTGCTTGTACAGCTGGTCTTCTAATGCTAGATAGAATGGCCCTAGCATTTGGAGTGGCATACTCCCTCAAGAGTCTTTCGGTATTCACTTCTTCCGCCATCTCCGATTCACTATCCAATTCAAGTGTCTTCCCTTGTACTTGTCGTTCTCTTAGCAATCTACGAAAAGTCTTCTCGATCTCAGGATCGTAAGGAAATCGAGATACACTTCGAGTCCTTCGCATACAAGAGCCAAATACCTAAAAAAAAAAAAACAAAACTTGAAATAAGAGTTGCGAATAGATATAAGAAATAACACAAAATCTAAATTCAATACTCGACAACGGCACCAAAAACTTGTTTGGATGAATCCGCAAGCGCACGGGTCAACAAGTAATATATAAGAGTTAGAGTATCATGTCCCAAGGGATTGACAATTAGAGAAATGCTAAACTTAACCAATTTTCACAAAATCTTATCCAAGCAAATGAAATGTGAGAGAGGTTTGTAATCAAAATAACAACTTAAAAGAATTAAAACAAGAGAGCACCAAACGCTAAATTCACAAGAGAAAGATGAGAACGATAAAGGCTTAGGAGTCCTTATTCACTTTCTACTTCAATGAATAACTTGTAATTCATAAGCATCTAACAATGAGTTAATATTGTTAGCTAAAACAAGCAATAGATAAAAGCCTATGTCTAAGACAATTACCCATGTGAAACCTAGTTAATCCACCATGTGTCCATGTGAGTTAGCATAAGAATCACTCATTGAGACCAATTATCAAATACTTGCTATGCATGACTAATGTGTATATGTCCATCCCATTAGCCAATCAATACACTCAACCCAAAAGAATGTAATTAAACATACATCAACCATACCATATCCATATTCACAACAATCTATTTCTAGTTCAATTAGAATACTAAAATCATGCAATTGATGGCTAATCAACAACAAGCATTAAGCATAGTTATGGAAGAACAAAAATCAATTTCATTGAAAGAATACTCAAGCAATTTACAAGATAATCAAATCCATAGCAAGATCCTAGAGAGCCCCTAGATTAGAGTTTAGTTATACATCATGAAAGAAGAGAAAACATATGGAATCATAGAACCCATCAAGTTACAAATCAAGAGAGAAAAGGGAAAGAATGAACAAAAGTGGAGAGAATCCAAGCTTGATCTTCCTTCCTTGATCTTGATTCTTCACTTGAATCACTTCTTTCTTGAGTGATTTTCTCCTCCTCCCACTTTCTCTAGGGGTTTCGTGCTTGGTCCAAAATAGAAGCTCCCATTCAAGTCCCAAAAATCAGATATTAAAGGCTAATTTTGCGGATTAGGATTTTTCCCACGCCTAGGTGTGGCTTTTCCATGCCAAGGCGTGATTATGAAACACGTGTTGTCAGGTGCTGTCCACACCTAGGCGTGACTTTTCCACGCCTAGGCGTGAGTGTCTCTGTCTGAAATTTCTGAAAACCTGAAAGTGCCACGCCTAGGCTTGGCTGTTCCACGCTTAGGCGTGGGTGTGTCAAGCCTATGCATAGATTTGTCAAGCCTAGGCTTGGGTTAGCAGGAACTTCTCCTTTCTTGCTTTCTTCCAAATTTGAGCTCCTTTTCGCTTTCCTCATCCTTTCCAAGGTATTTCCTTCTTGAATACCTGCATCAAGACAATGCCAAAGTCCATCAAATCATGATCAATCTAAATTCTTTAAATAAAATCCTCAAATATGCAATTCTCAATCATTTGAATTAATAAGCTTAAATTATTAAAGACATGCATGAATTGAACCTCTAGCCTATAAAACTTAAGGATAGCATGCTCATATACATTCAAATTCATGTGAAATAACTTCATTTCTTAAAGTTATCAGAGACAAATGTTGTTACGAGGAGCTTAAGAAAATCATAGTGACAGGTGGCCAATCATGAATGTAAGTCTTAGAAAAATATGGAATAAACATGAAGACTGAGAATTAATTAAGAAACGTGCAACAACCTTGATAAAAATCATGTTATCAGAATGATTACGAGGAGTGAAAACTTCTAGAAAATGAACTCCATTTTGCGAAATAACCACATGGTGTCATTTCTTACTTCACTCTCTTATGTTAAGCTATCAGGGAAGGGCTCTATAAATAGTCTTGCAGCTTCATCACCTCGTCACAACACATCCAGACCAAGCTACAAGAATTAGCCTCTGATTTCATCATCTTTAACCCCATCATCTTTAACCTCATTACCCAGCAACAAAAATATGAAAAAATGGTAGGAAGTGTCCAACATACTATTTTTTACTCTTTTTTTCTATCACCCATATATCCTAGTAGAATATTTTTCACCCATTTACGTAGCTTTATTTTATACCAATACAATAGTGACAATATGTTTTTTGCAACATAATATTTTTAATTGTGTTATTCGAATAAGACTTTTCTTATTCGAATAAACCTAACAAAAACATAACAAAATGTGTTTACAAATGACTTTATTCAAATAAACTAATATTTATTCAAATAAAGCTTCACAGCATGTAGCAAAACTAAAATTTTGAAAAAAGGTTTTATTCGAATAAGAGAATGTTTATCCGAATAAACACTATTTCAAAAGTATTCAACGTAACTCATACGAAACTTACCTTTTTATCATTTTCTAATACCATTTTGGTAAATTACTTAAACTTCCATGTGCCCTAATTCACTTAAACTTTCGTGTCTCAGTTACGTATTTATCACTATTCCTATTATACTATAAAAGATAACTATTTTTGATGTTGTTCACTTATCTATATTATATTTCTATTATATCATAAAAGATAACTATATTATATTTCTATTATATCATGGAGAAAACTATTTTGATGATGCTCACTTATCTATATTATATTTCTAATATATCATAAAGATAACTATTTTGATACTTATTGACTTATCTATATTATATTTCTATTATAACATACTTCTTTACTTATCTATATTATTTATCAAGATATTGTTACTATATTTAATTATTTTAGATCAAAATTAAATTTCTATGAAAAAGTTTTAAGAAAAATATTATTTCATGGATAAAAATGAATCAATGTATAAAAGAGAATTATTGCGACCGTGATGAGAAGATTAAGGAACACCTTATTTAATTAGAGATTATTATTGTGACCATGATGAGAGGATCAACGGACGCTTTAGTCAAATTATTGTAACCATGATGAGAGAATTAAGAGACACCTTAATCATTTTTAATGATTGTGATCATGATGAGAGGATTGTGAGACATCCTAATCAAATTAGTGTGGTCATGATGAAAGTATTGAAGGATGTCCTAATAAAGAGAAAGAGACACATTTGATTAAAATATTTAAATTAGATGATAAAGAGATAATAAAATAAACTTTTTGAGTAATGATATGAAAAAAAAATATCCCATTACTTATTGAATTATGTGATCCTTAATTAAATACTCATTTTGATGCTCTTTACCCCTTTCCACTATATTTTATTGATATAAAGAACAGAGAAATTATGAGATTTACTATTTCTACATAATTCATTACTCTTTAATTATAGTTTTGTTATAAAAAAGTGTTTACTCTTATATTTTTAATTCTGTATCACTTATTACCCATCTAATTTATTTCTCAAATATTGATTCATTTATTTATGGAGTATCAGTTATGGTTTTAGAAATAGAGAATGATAAAGAGTGGTTAGTAAATGTATACCTATTTTTGCATCTTTCTACTGAGATTTTTATCTCACTCCTTTTGTGGTGTAACATTTCAGATAACTCCGACAATAAAAGTTTTGAATGATAGACGTGTGCGACAAGTTTATATAAATTATCAAAGCTAGAAGGCTATTCTTTTACTGTTATTTTGAGGATCCAAGAGTAGAGATAATATTGTAGTTTATGAATTCGTAAAATTGTAGCACCATGTAAAGGCTTTTATAAGTCTCATTTTTTATAAATAGATACTTAATTTAGAAAATATCATATGTAAAATAGTATTTAATAAAGGGTTTAACCCCTTAACATAATATATTAAATTTTGGTGAAGTAGTAACGTCTAAATTATATATTTTAAAATTAATTAAGGAGTAGGATGTTACATTATGGTATCAGAGTAGTGTCTTAGGCAAAGTTATTTGGGAACCATTATTGCTTTTTGACAAAATAAGAAAGTTGTTGCAGGAAAAGATATTTTGAAGAAGGAATAATATGCACCCTGAAAATAAGGTGGATAGAATAATGGACATGCTCGTATAAATTATTACAGTAATACGAAAATAGGTAACTACAACTAATTAATTTTTTCAGCAGATGTAAGTGAATCGAGGTTCGAAACCAGGCGCTTTGGCAGATTGTCTAAATTCTGAAAGGTTAATTTACCAATTTTAAAAGAGGATATAACCCGGTGGCTGTGGAAAATTGGCTTAGGGAGCTGAAGAAAATTTTCATTGTTTTACCCAAAGAGTAAACTTTGCTACGTATATGCTGTCAAGAGAAGTAGAACACTGGTGGCATGAAGCCAAGAGACTTTTGGAAATCTCAGGTATGTCAATTACTTGGAAAAATTTTCAAATTTCTTTTTTGGATAAGTATTTTCCTGCCAGTGTTCAAAATAAGAAAGAATTGGAGTTTCTACGATTACGACAACGGAAAATGACAGTTGGACAATATGTAGCAAAATTTGAAGAATTGGTGGAATTTTCAGCTCCATAATAATGAATGGAAAGCTGTAAAATTTGAAGTTGGTCTTAGGCCAATTTTTTTTAAAAAAAAAAAAGATAAGTAAGCTAAAGATAAGACAATACTCTACATTGGTTAATAAGTGTAGAATTGTGGAGAGGGATCTCTTGGAGTACAAAGCTGAGAAGGAAAAATAATTCCAGCTTAAGCGTAAGCGGGAAAATAGTGGAGAATGGAAATAATAAGTTCAGACCAAATAACAATGGGAAATCAAGACTAGCTTGGAGCAAAGTGCCCAAAGTGTGGAAAAGCACATGAAGATAAACCTTGTTTGCTTGGACCGCGGGTATGCTACCTTTGCAGAAAGCCCGGGCATAAAGCAAAGGATTGTAGAATTGGCCAAAAGGGGAAAACTCTCAGGCAAAGCTACAAAGCTCTAGGAAGGGTCTTTACCCTTAGTAGTCGAGGAGTAGGACGATCTCCATAACAAGGTCAGTAGCTTATGCCTTTAAACAACTTAGACCTTAATATATGATTTGGAACTAGCAGCAGTAATGATTACACTGAAAAATTAGAGACATTATATGAGGTTAAATTTGAGGTATACACTGATCAAAATAGATTAAGGTATCTTTTAGGAATTAAATTTTGTGGTAGATCTTTTATTGAGTATAAGTTCATTTATTAGAAAAGGAATTTTGGACAAAGGATTGTGAAGATAGATTTTTAGGACACTTGTGAGTAGTAGTAGTTTTACTCTAAAAATTTGAAGATATTATTTGAGGTATATACGTATACATTTTGGAAATGGAATGAATTTCTTAAGGATTGTGATATGACTTGTTATATAATGGTTTAGAAAGTGGGTTTAGGAATTTAAATCTCTCAATGATCTTTGAGCCAAGTAGGAATTGTTTAGGTACTTGACAAGTTATTGGAGGTAGGGGTGTAAATTGGTTCGGATAACCGACTAACCCGATCAATCCAAATCGAACTAATTACATTGGTTCGGTTTGGTTTGGATATATTGATTGGTTCGGATAAAATCCAAACTAATTAAAGTTTAATTGGTTCGGTTCTCGGATTTAAAATTTCAAAACCGACCAAACCGGATCAAACCAAACCATATATTTATATATTTTATTTAAAAAAATTATGCTACAACATTTTTTTGTTACTATTTATTTTTTGATTTTTTGTAATACTTTCTCAGTTTCCAACCCCTAAAATGTCGTTTTCGTTTAATACAGAAGACTAGAAAACTCCTCTGCTAAAATATTCAGTTCTGCTCACCAGCACTACAGTTCTGGCCAGGATTATAGTATCAGGTGCTATTCCAAAAACTCTTGTAGATGTGAGAAGCTTGAAAACTTTGAATGTTTCCTTTAACCAATTCTCTGAATCCATTCTTATTGAACTTCAAAATCTGCATGTCATTCAACTTTTGAACCTCTCTTATAATGATTTAGAAGGAACCATTCTTAATGGTGGAGTTTCCAAAATCTTTCTGTTGTCAATTTAGAAGGCAATAAAAAACTTTATTTGTATTTTGCATGTGAGCCTAATGACTATGGAAGAAGGCATGTCAGACATTACATCATCATAGCTACAGTGGTAACACTGATACTATGTCTGACAATTTGCTTGCTACTATACATAAAGAACAGAAAAGTGAAAGTAACAGCAATAACATCATCTAAACTTGGAAGCTTGGAAATGATGAATTGACTTTAAATGCTCTTGTATTGCCTTTAAAAACAATGAATTTCTGACTCTAGTTTATGATTACTTAAGTAATGTGAGCTTGGAAGATTGGATTAAGGGGAAGAGAAAGCATGCAAATAAAAATGAGTTGAACCTTATGGAGAGATTGAATATAGATATTGATGTTGCTTGTGCATTGGATTACCTGCACAATGATAGTGAAGTTCCTATTGTACATTGTGATTTGAAGCCTAACAACATTCTCTTGGATGAAAATATGACTGCAAAGGTTTGAAACTTTAGAATCACTAGGTTGCTGATTCAAAGTTTAACTAATCAAGTCTCCATTAGCTCCACTCATGTCCTTAGAGGTTTAATTAGTTACATATATACCTCCAGGTTAGTAGTCTCACAACTTTATCTTAATTGAATAGTAGTAGTATACAACTTGCCAAGTTAAATCTCTCTTGAAATTTTTCTTAACTTATTCAAATATAATTTCTTAATATAAATATTAATATGTTTCTTTGTTCCCTCTTTATGAACCTTTTAATACACATTCTGAAACATGAAATAATTATTAGTGTTCAAATCAATAAGTTTGATTCTATTTCTAGAAATTTTTTCATAGGTTTATTATGTATTTTTTTGTTATGAAAAGTTAATTATTTAGTTAATTTTTGTATTAAAAAAAAGGTTAACTCGATCACTCGAACCAAACCAATCCATAGATGTTCGGTTCGGTTCGGTTCGGTTCGGATTTAGCTATCAAAAAATACGAAAACCAAACCAAACCAATTGATTTTGATTGGTTCGGATTTATTTTTCCTTAAAAACCAAACCAAACCACCCACTTACACCCTTAATTGGAGGTGTAGATTATAGAGGCATAAAAGAAGGTCAATTTTTGCAAGCTCTTAAGGAGGAAATACTTGAATGAATATGAAAGGATTATGTACAGAAATAGATTATGATGGCTTAGGATGAGATCTGAAATAGCTAGAACCCTTAGGTTAAAATCCCAAAATGAAAATGGGATAGTATTATATGGATCTTGTTATACCAATCTAGGTTATGATATCATATGGATGATTATAGATAGATTAACTAAGTCAACATATTTTCTACCCATTAGGATTAATTATTCATTAAATAGATTAACCCAATTGTATATTAAATAAATTGTTAGACTCCATGGTGTTCCCACTACCATAGTATCAAATAGAGACCCAAGTAGGTTCTGGGAGTCTTTACAAGCGGCCTTTGGAACCAAATTATCATTTAGTACTACTTAATTGAATCCAAACCTATGAGGATATGTTTAGGATTTCAAAGGAAGTTGGGATATCTACCTACCATTAATAGAATTTATAATAATAAAAATCAAGTTAGTATTGGTATGACCCCATATGAAGTATTATATGAAAGAAAATATATATTCCATGGTGTTCCCACTACCATAGTATCAAATAGAGACCCAAGTAGGTTCTGGGAGTCTTTACAAGCGGCCTTTGGAACCAAATTATCATTTAGTACTACTTAATTGAATCCAAACCTATGAGGATATGTTTAGGATTTCAAAGGAAGTTGGGATACCTACCTACCATTAATAGAATTTATAATAATAAAAATCAAGTTAGTATTGGTATGACCCCATATGAAATATTATATGAAAGAAAATATATATTCCCTTTATGTTGGTATGCGACTGAAGAAAGAAATTTAATAGGACCTGATTTGGTACAACAAACTTTGAATCAAATAAAATTGATCAAGGAAAGAATGCTTGCAACTCAAAGTCGACAGAATAGTTATGAAGACAAAAGAAGGAAACTATTAGAATTCCAAGAAGGAGAACATATATTTCTTCGAGCTACTCTGATAACTGGAATTGGTAATTAAGTCCCAGGTATAATGGACCTTTCCAAAAATTCTTAAAAGAGTCTGTACCATAACTTATCAAATTGTTTTACCTCCTAATTGATGTATTTCATATGTTACAATTTTGAGCGGAATGAAAACAATGCTATTGTCAGAGTATTATGGTAAAGGTAAGATATGGAAGAAGCTACGTGGGAAGCGAAAGAAGACTTTAAGCAGAAACATCTAGGATTCTTTTAAGCAGGTAAACAAAATTTTGAGGATAAAATTTTTATTAGAGGGGAAGAATGTAACATCCTTAAAAATTTTTATTTCCAATTAAAAGCCCTTTGTTCGAATAATCAAATGCTTATTCAAATAAAGCCTTTAATTGTGCTATCATATAAAGGAAAAAGAGCCTTTTATTCGAATAAAGGTCCTATTATTCGAACAAAAGCGATGTGCATAGGCAAATTTGTATCACTCTATTCGAATAACAAGATTGAATGAAGTGACCCAAATTAGAAAAAAAATTGGGATAACGTGAAATCAGTATGTGGAGAAGATGAAGGTTATTCGAATAACTAAAATGTTATTTGAATAACTTAAACAAAATCTATAAAATGTGAAGTTGGAGTTGAAGGAAAATAAGAGTTATTCAAATAGCTATGCAAACTATTCGAATAAACCTATGTAATATGAAAGTTGATAACGTGAATTCAAGAATAGAATGTTATATGAGTTATTTGAATAAAATATTAAATACTTGAATAATTTAGTTAAATTTGCGAATACATGAATTTAGATTTAGGAAGGAAATAAATTATACTTAAGTAACTATATTAATTATTTATGTGATATAAATATATATACATATGTGATATAAATTCAGAATCAAGCCATGATTAGTAAGCACTTGACCAAGTAGTCAATGGTTAGCAGTAATGATTATGGGTGACAAGTGCTAGAAAATAATTGGAACATGGAGATAATACGTAAACAAGTGGTAAAATATCAAGATAATTAGAGGAACAAGTTTCTAATGCATTAAATGAGGAACTCAGCATATATGAGATAAGTGTTGTTACGAGGAGCTTAAGAAAATCGTAGTGACAGGTGGCAAATCATGAATTTAACTCTTAGAAAAATCTGGAATAAACATGAAGATTAAGAATTAAGAAACGTGCAACAACCTTGATAAAAATTAGGTTATGAGAATGATTACAGGGAGTGAAAACTTCTGGAGAATGAACCCCGTTTTGGCAAATAACCACATGATGTCATCTCTTACTTCACTCTCGTACGTTAATATGCCAAGAAAGGACTCTATAAATAGCCTTGCAACTTCACCACCTTGTCATAACACATCTAGACCTACAAGAATTAGGCTCTGTTTTCACCATCTTTAACCCCATCATCTTTAACCTTATTACCCAGCAACCAAAATCTGAAAGAATAGGAAGTGTCAAAAATATCATTTTTTACTTTTTATTTCTATCACCCATATATCTTAGTCCAATATTTTTCACTCATTTACGTAGCTCTATTTTATACCAATACAATAGTGACAATTTATTTTCTGCAACATGATATTTTTAGTTGTGTTATTCAAATAAAATTTATCTTATTCAAATAAATTCATAAAAAGCATAGTAAAATATCTTTACAAATGACTTTATTTGAATAAAATAATATTTATTGGAATAAAGCTTCACAACATGTAGCAAAACTAAGATTTTGAAAAAGGAGTTTATTCGAATAAGAGGATGTTTATCCGAATAAACACTATTTCAAAAGTATTCAACGTAGCTCATGCAAAACTCACCTTTTTATCACTTTCTAATACCATTTTGGTAAATTACTTAAACTTCCATGTGCCTTAATTTAGTTAAACTTTCGTGTGTCTAAATTACGTATTTTTCAGTATTCCTATTATACTATAAAAGATAACTATTTTTGATGCTGTTCACTTATCTATATTATATTTCTATTATATCATGAAGAAAACTATTTTGATGATGTTCACTTATCTATATTATATATTTGTATTATATCATAAAGGTAACTATTTTGATACTTATTCACTTATCTATATTATATTTCTATTATAACATACTTGTTTACTTATCTATATTATTTATCAAGATATTTTTACTAAATTTAATTATTTTAGATCAAAAGTAAATTTCTATGAAAATTTTTTAAGAGAAATATTATCTCATGGGTAAAAATGAATTATTGTACAAAAGAGAATTATTACGGTCATGATGAGATGATTAAAGGAAGCTTTAATCAATTAAAAATTATTATTATGACCATAATGAGAATATCAAGGGATGTCTTGGTCAAATTTTTGTGTCCATGATGAGAGGATTAAGGGATGCCTTAATCATTTTTAATGATTGTGGTCATGATGAGAGGATTAAAGGATGTCCTAATCAAATTATTGTGGTCATGATGAGAGCATTGATGTATGTCCTAATGAAGAGAATGAGAAACTATTGATTAAGAATATTGAAATGAGATGATAAAGAGACAATAAAATAAATTTTTTGAGTAATGATATGAAAAAAAATATCTAGTTACTAATTTTTACAAAGCTATGAATTACTTATTGAATTATGTGATTCTTAATTAAATACTCATTTTTATGTTATTTACTCCTTTCCACTCTGTTTTATTGATATAAAGAATAGAGAAATTATGAGATTTACTATTTCTACATAATTCCTTACTCTTTAATTATGGTTTTGTTATAAAAAAGTGTTTACGCTTATATTTTTTATTTTGTATCACTTATTACCCATCTAATTTATTTCTCAAATATTGATTCATTTATTTATGAACTCTCAGTTTATCTCGTATGTAAAATACTATTTAATAAAGGGTTTAACCCCTTAACATAATATATTAAATTTTGGTAAAGTAGTAACATCTAAATTATATATTTTAAAATCAATTAAGGAGTAGGACATTACAATCGCGACCAAATTTTTTTAGTAAAATAATTAGAAAACATTTTTTTAAATACCAGTCTTTTAAAAATTAGATCGAGCTTGAAAATTTGACTATGCATAGGGAAGAGAGGAAACGAAACTTAACCTCATTGCACCTATGATACATCTGTCTTAAGACGGTTATTCTAAAGTTAATTGTGTAAATTTTTAATAATCTAAAAAATGTTTATTTTATTAAAAATTTTATAGAGTCGCATAAGTTTTTTTAGTAAAATAATTGGAAAATGTTTTATTTTAAAAAACTAGTCTTTTAAAATTAAGATTAAATTTGGGAGTCTAATTATACACGAAGAATGATGAAAACTTAACCCCACTGTACTCCCACTTTATCTCAGACTTTTGAGACTTGGCCACAACCATTTTGATTTACTAAAGTCCAATTTCTTGGAAGGGTGGAAATGAGCCAAGTCACCAGTCAGGGGCATATGGCTTGACCGGGCCTGACTTGTTTATTAAACATATTAGGTCAAGTCTTTTTTAAAAGTCCATTTAACTAAAAAGATCAGGTCTCAAGTCATCTAATAGGTCTTTTAGGCCTAGTAGGCTAACCTAACCTATTTAATTATATGTAATATAATATATATTATTATAATAATTATAATTATTATTGTATATTAATATATTATAATTATAATTATAATTTTTTAATTAAATTTTAATAAAATTCAATAATTAAAAAACATAAGTTAATAAGGAAGTTAACAACTCAAGTCATGTCAAAATAGTTGCATCGCTCCTTGCTTGGCAGTGATAGCCCTTACTGACCTATACTGAACTTCTTTCTTAGAGGCGAGTGGCAAGTGGTGACGCAAAACCAGAAGGTTCACACCAGGCGAGGCAGAACCAGGCGAGGCGAGCAACATTCGTAGTTGACGCAATTGATGACCAGGCAAGGTGGGCAATTGGTGTGAATTTTGTATTGTTGCAAACTGAAGTACAGGTTGTCTCAAGTAATAAATTATTGGGAGTCCGAGATCGATCAACAGGGAATTGATGAAGAAAAATTCTTTGAGGTAAGGAAAGAATTTGTCACAATAACAGAGGTGATAAAACTTGTTCAAAATTAAAAATGATTTGCTTGGGCTAGGAGATCCACTCTTAGTAAGTAAATTAAGGAAAAGATTAATTTTTTTTATAACTCAATTAGAATCCACGCATAACGAAAGTTCCAATTGAAAATACAACATTCAAAATTCATTTAAGATTATATATGTAATTATATTATGATTCTTTTAATTATCTACTAACACCAACACTTGTAAATGGGCTTAAGCATTCATTGTGTTAATATCTTGTTTACAATAAATCAAGATCTCCACTTTATAAGGAGAGTTTCTAAATTGATTGAAAATAAAATACAATACATATAATGATCACTTAATAATATATCATTCAAACACAAGAAATAGATTAATCTAACCTTATTTCATTACCAAAAGCTTCACCCTTTCACCCAAGCAATATGAGAATTAGTTACTCATAAATAAGACGAAAGAAAGAGAGAAGAAGAAGGAGATGAACATAATTTATATTTAGAACAAAAGAAAACTACAACGAGAGAAACAAATAATACAAGAATAATATCTTGATCTCTAAATTAAGATGATTCTAATGAGTAACCAATGGTGCCATTTTATAGAGCATGAAGGGCACACAATGACAAGGGAGTTGTTTAATGAGTAGGTGGATGATTCGAAAATTATTGCCATGCTTGTCTCCCTGCTCAACCAATTCAGCTTTCTTCACACAATTATAACCCTATCATAACATCACCTATTGCGTAACTAGTCTTCATGAAAGTTGAAGGGTTTTGTCTCAGCTTTCCAATGCCATCAATTTCAACATAATCTGACTCCCACAGCCTAAGATATGACCTAATCTTTACATAGTATTCGGGTTCCAGTAATAGCACTTCTGTTCTTACTTCTAGGTCCAATATAACCTACTAGATATCTGATCCAACTCTTGTGTTTTTCATGAAAGGTGTAGATTTGGGTCTTAGCTTTCAGTTGGGGTTAGTTTGGTGTCAATTGAACTCCTATAACTCAAGAAATTGGCTGATGAGTGTGCAAAGGTCAAGCTGTTAGGATCATAATTCTGACTCTTGCTTCCACTTCAATTTAAATTATCCAAACGCGTGATTCATCTTTTGAGGTCTTCATGAAACTTGTAGAGAATTGTCTTAACTTTCCTATAAGACTAAAATCACATCAATCAAATATTTTGCAGCTCAGATTATAATCAATTTATTGAATGCTGCCAAACAGACAAATTAAGGCTAATTCATATAATAATTTCTTCAATGATCCAATTAGGTCCAATATCATAAAATGTGATAAAACTAACTTAATTAAGCCTAATTGAACCGTAAGACGTCCACTGAGAAGATTATTAAATGGATAAAATATATTGCTATTAAATTTCCTCACACTTAGCTTTTGCATTCCCGGACAAAACACATAAGACCAAAATTATGGAAAAAGGAAAAACAACAAAAACTCAAAAGTTAAAAACTCTAAAAGACTCAATTTCCAGTGATATTCAAGAATGCAAAAGTTTATAAGCAAGAAGACCAACCAAAGATTCAAGGAATCAAAACATTTATGAGGTTGATAAAAATATATTTTATTCATTTAATAATTCTCTCACTGAACTTCTTAAGGTTCAATTAGCCTTAATTAAGATGGTTTTGTCATATTTTATGATATTGGGCCTAATTGGATCATTGAAGGAATTATTGCATGAATTGACCTTAATTTGTCTATTTGGCAGCTTTAAGTAAATTGACTATAATTTGAGTTACAAATATTTGATTGATGTGATTATAGTCTTGTAGGAAAGCTAAGACAATTCTTTACAAGTTTCATGGGATCTCAAGAGATGAATCACACATTTGGATAATTTAAATTGAAGTGAAAGCAAGAGTCAGAATTCTGATCCTAATAATTTGACCTATGCGCACTCATCAACCCATTTATTGAGTTATAGAAGTTCAATTGATACAAAACTAAGCCCAAATGAAAAATAAGACCCAAATCTATAACTTCTATGAAGAACATAAGAGCATATTTGGATGTATAGTAGGTCATATTGGGCCTAGAAGTTAGAACAAAGGTGCTATTGCTGGAACTTGAATACTATACAAAGATTAGGCCATATCTTGGGTTGTAGTGGTCATATTATTATGAAACTAGTGGCATTAGAAATCTGAGACAAAAATCCTCCAACTTTCATGAAGGCCACTTATGCAATAGGTGATGTTATGATAGAGTTATAGTCGTGTTAAGACAGTTAAATTGGTTAAGCAGGGAGACAAGCATGACAATAATTTTTCACTCATCCACCCACTCAATAACAACTGTATTGTCATGTTCCACTCATCCACCCACTCATTAAACAACTCCCTTGTCATTATGTGCCCTTTATGCTCTATAAAAGGGCACCATTGGTTGCTCATTAGAATCATCTTGGTTTAGATATCAAAATCATGTTCTTGTATAATTTGTTTCTCTTATTGTAGTTTTCTTTTGTTCAAAATAAAAGTTATGTTCATCTTCTTCTTCTTCTCTTTTTCTTTCTTCTTGTTTATGATTAACTAATTTTATTTTGCTTAGGTGAAATGGTGAAGCTTTTGGTAATGAAATAAGGTTACATTAATCTTTTTCTTGTGCTTTATAACACCCCGATTTTTCTTTCTTTCTATGTTATATGTGCTTTTATGATTTATTATTATTTTTTTATAATTTTTGTGAATTATTTAATTTATTTTTATTATTTTATTATTATTTTTGGCTTATGTGTGTTTGAAAATAGAGTCGGAAAAATAAAAAAATTTTTGGGGCAAGAGAAATAAAAAAATTTTAGGGCAGAAAAAATTTCGACTGTTGACGAGGGGTCGAGGGAGCTTACTAAACCCGAAATCGAGAAAATATTTTGAAGTGTTTCTTTTTCAAAAGTTTTATCTGACTGATAAAATTTAGGTACGTTCTATTATCCATTGGACAATAACCATTGGTTTTCTAGCAGTAACTTTTGTTCATTGGATAATAGCTATTGGTAAATATCTAGATGGCTAGTCAAGTTTGATGGTTATGACATCTTTATGGTAAGCTAATGAGAAACAAGCTTACATGAGAAGTTTGATGGAGTTAACAATAATGGCTATGACTTTCCAAGGTGGACCAATAAGGAGGAAGCTTACATGACAAGCTTGGAAGAGAAAACTTTGACACTCAACTTCAAGAGGAGCTCACGGCCAAGGAGGAAATTTCTAGGACAAGCTTAAGTGATTAATTTGGTCACTTCATTCTCTTTAGTCTATCTTGTATAGTTTTCAAGAAGCAAATGTCAAAAGTTATCACAAAACTCCCTTTTTTTCTCTCCATTGAAGTTCACAGCCAACCCCTCCCAAAATACCTTCCAACTTTGTTTCATCCAAACGAAATACATATTTTGAATCTAGACCTCATTTGGAGACACTTTCTAGTTGTAAGTTTCATCAAAATCATCCATCTTCAACCTCTTTCTTCAAGCTCAAAGTTTGAAGGTTCTAGGTGAAGTTCTTAATCTTCACTCCTAAATTTTATTCTAAAGTTTTAGACCATAATCTTATTTCAAGCTCTAGGTTTTAATGAATTTATGTTTGATTTGTTTTAAGGGTTTTCTTGAAGGTAGAACTTGTTACAAGAAGACATTAAAGGAGTCTTGCTTATCATCTAAGATAAGAGGGAGATTAACCTCATCAACCATTTTTGGTGGTGAGAAACAAATTTGTGATTTGTGAGTGAAAAATCAATGTGAGGATTTATTCACTCGATTGGTGTGTATTTAGTGGTGTGTGCTTGTTTTATTATATGTGATTTTATGATTTTTGATAGTATGCATGAAATTGCTATCACTTGAATTGATGATTAGAATATATGTATGCTTTGAATCATTTGTGAAAAGCAAGATTTTTGGTCCCAATGACCACTTAAGGCTCACGGCCTTTTGGCCTAAGAGTAGGTATCCATGAGAAAAATATTTTGTTAATTAAGAATTTAGATGATCAGGGGACTAAATTAGAATTAAAGGATTTATAAGTTAAAAAGAAGATGAACAAAGTTTTTATTATTTAAGAGGTAATGATTTTCGGCCATGACAATGGAAATATTTTTTTTAAGGATGTTTTGGAATTTAAAGTACTTTATTTAAGAAAGTTTTTATTTAGAATAATGAACAAAGATTTTTGAGATAGCTTGATTTAATTAAAATAATATAAGATTTTGTGAAAAATGTTAGGAAATATTATTTAGAAGAGGTTTAATAAGAAAATGTTAGATTCTAAGTCTAAATTTTATATTAAATGAGAAAAGTTTAAAATTAAGCACAGAATATCAATAAAATGTTTTACGTTATTAAAAAGTTTAGATAAGATCTTAAGCAATTTAAAAATATTGATTTTTAGTTACGTGATTAAGAAAACATTTTAAAATTTTATGCAATTGAAAAATGATATAAAAATGTTACACGATTAGTAACGTAACAAATAGTGTTACACGTTTGTGAAAATATAGAAATACTTCGCATTTGAGAAAAATAGTAAATTTTACTGCCGGGCCAACGTACTAGACCCGGAGACGTCAGTTGACGTTTTAGCCTAGTGGTGGCTTGTTTTTACTTGTGAGTCACATAGTTGTTAAATTAATGATTTATGATGTCATTTGAACATGTATTGTGAAAGTCACTGTGACTTTGTTTGTTAAGGCTATATGCCTAACGAGATGAATTACACCTTTGTGCAGGTGAGAATTGCATAAGTGAAGGTCTATGAATGACCTTGGGGACGTCAGGATGCGAGTATCCCATAAGTGGCCAGTTAGTCACACTACTGTGCCGTGGTGACTGATGCAAAAGCACTGACGATCTCGACAAGACACTATTACTTTCCAGATCTGGTGAAGACTGTCTTGTATAAGTCATGATGCGCACATTGAATATATTGAAGCACTTGACTTGAGGCTGACGATATACGGACATGTCTTCCGATAATTCTCTCTGATGTTTGGTTTTAGCTCTATGGAGTAGGGGTCTGTTCATTGTACATATGCATAGTCTGTTGACATATTACTGTGAAATATATATATATGCATATTGATTGAGTTGTCTATTGAGAAATATCCTGACTGCAATTGTTGAATCTGCACTGTATGGCTTTATTGTTATTACTATTTCTTGTTGCCATGTTGGTAATGTGATGTAGGGGATCTCACCTTTTTATGTTCTTGCTCTGCTTGTTTCTATTTTATGTTTATGTATGTGAAGACTGTGAAGGCGGCACAGCAAGATCTTATGGGTTTCATTGGAGTGCAATTTCTTGGAGGCACTGATGCTTGGCGTGTCCATTGGGATACGAAGCACATAGAGTATTTTGGGGATATTACTCTATCGATAAGTAGGACCCAACATGGGGTTACTACTTTTTCCTTTAGTGTTACTGTTTATATAGAGTTTCATATGCCTATTAGGGATTTGTGGGGTGATATTTAGTATACTCCTAGGGAGGATTTCTGAGATATCTTCTGCTCGGACTTCCATCCGTCGAGACATTCCCTGGCTAGGAAATTTTTCTTCTTATTCTGAGGAGGATCCAGTGGAGGACCCTTCCCTTTAGGTGTATAAGCTTGGGCTTGTTTAGGTTTTGTCATGTTAGTTGTATATATGTACTTTTGGTATGTAAGTTTTATGTTTTCAGTAAACTATGTATATATATATATGTAGAGTGTAATATTCAATTCTTTATGACTTGTGTTCTTTATATTCCGTTAAGTTTATGTTATCTGCGAAAAGAATTTTGAAACCTGTATTTTATAATATTAAATCTTTTATAGCTTGGGCAAAGTTTTAAAGGAGTTAGTCTGAAATGTAATGCCCATCGGAGGGTGTTATATGCTTGAATGATATATTACCAAGTGATCATTATATGTATTATATTTTATTTTCAAACAATTTAGAAACCCTCCTTGTAAGGTGGAGATCTTGATTTGTTATAGACAAGAGATTGGTACAATGAATGCTTAAACCTATTTACAAATGTTAGCGTTATTAACCCTCCTTATAAAGTGGATCTTGATTTGTTGTAGACAATAGATTGACACAATAAATGCTTGAGCCCATTTACAAGTGTTGGCGTTAGTGGATAATTAAAGGAAGCATAATATAATTACATATATAATCTTAAATAAACTTTGATTGTTGTATTTTCCGATTGAAACTTTCATTTTGCCTGGATTCTAATTGAGTTATAAAAAGAATTAATCTTGTCCTTAATTTACGTACCAAGAGTGGATCTCCTAACCCAAGCAAATCTTTTTTAATTGTGAACAAGTTTTATTACCTTTATTGTTGTGACAAATCTTTTCCTTACCTCAAAGAATTTTTTTTCATTAATTTCCTATTGATCGACCTCGGACTCTCAAGAATTTTTTACTTGAGATAACCTGCACTTAGGTTTACAATAATATCAATTTTGCATCAAGTTTTTGGCGCCGTTGCTAAGGACTTAATTTGAAGAACAAATTTATTGAGGTTTTCTTTCTTTAAATAAACTTCGTCATCTGCTATATTCTTTCCTTACTCTTTCAATTTTCTAGTTGCACCATATTTAATGGCAGGTTTACCGCCTACTTGTTAATATATATTTTTTTATGGAAGGTTGAGCTCTGTATACATTTTTATTTTTTTTTCTATTTTAAGTCATTTATTTATGCTTAATTGGTATCATGATTCAAATTCTAGTTATTTGGTTAGAACTAGTCATGGTACTTTATATATTGATCTATTTGAATCACAACCATACACATTAAACACAATGGCTGAAAATGAAAGTGTACATGATGAACATAAAAATCAACCGTTGCGAACCATGCGTGAATATTTGTAACCATATCAAAATTTTAGTCCATCATGTTTTATCTTTTCACCCAATGCTAATAATTTTAGATGTAAGCTGGATATGATTTCATTACTTCCTAATTTCTATGGTTTAGAATCTAAAAGCCCATATTTATATTTAAAAGAATTTGAGGAAGTATGTATCACTTTTATTAATCAAAATTGCACTAAAGAAATTATTAAACTTAAATTATTTCCTTTTTCTTTAAAAGATAAAGCAAAAACTTTGCTTAACGCTTTGAAACCAAGATCAATTAGCATATGGTAAGAAATGCAAAGTGAGTTTTTAAAGAAATTTTTTCCAACACATAAAACCAATGCTTTGAAAAGACAAATCCAAAATTTTTCCCAAAATTCAAATGAAGCATATTTTCAAAGTTGGGAACGTTTTAAAGATTTGTTAAAGTCTTGCCCACATCATGATTTTGAAAAATGGCACACTTGTTGGGAATTGCGGATACATCACACAGCGGAAAAATAGGATTCCCACCAAGGATCCATGCGAAAAGTCATAATCCGAGTTTTAAAATAATTTACCTCTTGAAGCGTGATCAGAAGGAAGTGACGTGAATCACCAACACAGTAATAGAAACGATGTCTCTGCAGAATCCACACGAACAGACTCAAGAACGTCCAACGTTCGTAAAGAGGAGCCTCACGTCTCTTGTAACATCCTAATACAGATATCTATATATATCCTAGGTATACAGAGATATATACAGATAATCAGTACTAGTGACGCCACTTCTACCTTCTATATACTAACATATATACATAATTACAGTTGAGTAATTATAGAAAGCCTTGAGAGATTACAGAAAACATGAAATTCATATATACATATATACAACACTGCCACAAAAGGGCATATTATAATACATACAAAACCAATGTAAATTATATACATAAGCTTTGTCTATAAAAGCATATAAAACTATACTAGTCTTCATGCTTTACCTTCATTCCCTTATCAGGGTCTATACCTCTGTACCTGGATTTACATGGAAGAACAACTCGGGTGAGAATTACAATTCTCAGTAAAAGCAATTCCAATACCAGTTACTTATATCATTTGAATAACAAACACACTATTAAATATAAACAACTGCCCATACAGCTATAAATATCAATAGTGATAGACAATGCCCATACAATTATCTGTAAATGCAATGTAGATGATATGTAATATGATTATGCTCATGGAAGATCCTAAATATATGTTTATGCAATGCTTTGTTCTAAAATATATGCAGGGGATTAAATTAAAAAATCGAGAAAAAGACATTGGGAGCTGATTCAGTATATTATCCCGTGGTGAGAGAGGTATCTCCTCATTTCACACATATCCTAGCACGTTGAGATGTTCGGTCTAAGTCCTGATTCTGAAGAACCTTATGGACCCCTACTTATCTCCTTTGGCCTTGGCACTACCGAAATATCAGGGCTATGTCTTTACTCAAAAAAAGTCTTTCGGACACCCTTTAATTTCCCTTGGCCTTCATGTATAACATCAAAGGATACTCACTAAGATCAATACTACTAGACCATTTTCGTTTACCTACATACATTCTTATATCTTAACACAACCTCATCACTTATAACTCTGGAATGAATCCTATGCAACACTATGTTGCTACAGTGTTAGATACTCACCTATGGTAAACCATTACTCTTGGTTGCACAAAGATTCTCATAACTTTCACATACAAGCTAATTTAACTAACTAGTATATGAAAAATGTAGGGTTATGTTTATCTCATACATAAACACCATATTAACATTCTCATAGACTCACTTGATAACTCTACAAAAGTAGAGTTAAATGATCACTATTTGTGTTAATTTGTGTTAGTTTCCTCGTATTTTCTTGATATATATTGAGCTTGAAGTTGATTGTAGGAGTTATAGTGGAGTTGGAACCTATTGAGCACTATTTTGATCAATATTAACAAGTTAATGAAATGTTTTTGTGGAATAAGGACTCATTTGATTTTCATGCTTGATAGGTGGTTGAATTTCATGGTTCATGAAGAGTTGGAAGAATTGAGATAAAGCTTTGAAAGAGAGAATTGAAGAAAAAGAAGAGTGAGAAAGCTCAAGAAGGATCATTGAATTGAGGGAACAAGTTAAGGGACTTAAGAAATCAAGTATTGGTTGCATTTTGATGAAGAAAACAATGTTTGAGTGGAAACCATAAACTATGCCGAGGCATACTTCCAGGAGGCCGCGACATAGTACATCAGTTTGTGAAGAATCGTCGCAGGAGGCCACGGCACACTTCCAGGAGGCTGCGGCATCATGTTAAAATTCTGCTACGTCGTTTTAGCTCAAAAAAGAGGGTTTTTAATGATGTAAGGCAGCCATTTTGTGGGGGATTCAGGGAAAAACATTCTCTTGACATTCTTGGAGCCTTGGCAACTGCAGAACACTGGGAGAAACCTAGGAAGTTTGATTTGGAGTTTGGGCAATAAGGACATTCTTGAAGAGTTGCTTGCAATTCACCATTGGAGCTAGCTTGTCCTTCATCTTCTTCATCATTTCTCTTGGGTTTCTTTGTGGCTTTCTCATTTTTCTGTGTTATGACTTTGATGGATGTATTATTTGACTTAATTGATTATCCCCAAATATTGAACATGAGCTAAATTTGTTTCTGGGATTGTAACTCCTATTGATATGTAGCTTGGTTTATTTAACGCTTATTTACCCATTTCAATGTTATGAGAAGTTTTTTTATCTATTCTTATGCTTCATGTTATTGATTGTTTGGCCACCAATTGATAGATATCTGAATTTGATTTGAACTTGGGAAAGGGAAATTGAATTTAGAACTAGAATGGGTGACACTTGAACTTCCAACTTAAAGGTTGAATTAGGGGTTTTGTTCTAAGACATAGGGATATGCTTAGGACCTTGTGTAATCTTGCATAGAACTTGTTCGATATAATGCTTCTTTGTTAATTGACTCTAATAGGGATATTATGTGTTGATTAAGAGGGAAAGGTCATATTGCCATCGGGAGAGGGGTATGTTTACACTAGAGTTCTAGATTAATTCTTCAAGTAACATTGAGTGGACTAATGGGTATGATTTAAACTAAGTGAAATATCAAGAAGGGTTACAATCCTAGGTTTTTACTATTGTGGAAATTTGATATTTAGTTAATATTATTACGTGTTATTTGTTGTTTCAAGTTAGGTTACTCTAAGTCTTTATTCTTTACACCTCAATTTATTGTTGTTTGGATATTAGTAAAGCTTTTTATACTAATACTTAGTTGGAAAATTAGTTCTAGTCCTCGTGGGATCGACTCGTACTTTTCACTTTATTACTTGAGTGACGTGTATACTTGCACAAAAAGTCTCATCAAGTTTTTGGCGCCGTTGCTGGGAACTAATTGCTAATTTTTCTTGCTAATATTAGTTAGTGAATCACTTTACTAATAATTCAGACTTGTTACTTTGTTAAAAAATTTTCATTTCTCATTTTGCTTAATTGTTCTATTGGAACTCTTCTATTTTTCAGGTACTCTTCGCAGTTGCATGCGACGCACCCGAAGCCTTGAACTTGTTGATTTTGATCCAGAAATAGAGAGAACTCTTAGACGGATTAGAAGAGAACGATAAGAGGCAGCGAGTAATCTATCACCAATGGCAGAAGAACGAACTCCAAAATCCTTGAGGGATTATTCTATCCCTCAAGTTCAAGATCTTAACTCTAGCATTCGGAGGCCAGCTATTCAGGTTAACAACTTTGAAATCAAGCCAGCCATTATTCAAATGATCCAGACATCCGTCCAATTTTGTGGTTTGCCTAATGAGGATTCGAACGATCATGTTAGGAATTTTCTTGAAATTTGTGATACTTTCAAACATAATGGAGTTTCTGAAGATGCTATTCAGTTGGGGTTATTTCCTTTCTCATTGCGTGACAAAGCTAAGAGTTGGCTTCATTCTTTAACTGAGGGGTCTATCACTACTTGGGATGAATTGGCTCACAAGTTCTTGGAAAGGTTCTTTCCCCCATCCAAGACAGCTCAAATCAGGAAAGAGATTTTTTCTTTTTCTTAGTATGAATCCGAGTCACTCTATGAAGCTTGGGAACGGTATAAAGATCTTCTTTGCAAATGCCCACATCATGGTATTAATAAGTGGCTCTAGGTGCATACATTCTATACTGCTTTGAACGGGCCGTTGAGAACTACCATTGATGCAGCAGTAGGTGAGGCACTTATGAGTAAATCTGAAGACGAAGCATTTAATCTGTTCGATATGATGGCATCCAACAATATTCAGTGGCCTTCAGAGAGACAGGGTCCAAGAAAAACTGCTGGAGTCTTTGAGGTTGATGCTCTCACAGCTTTAAGTGCTTAGATTTCTGCACTTTCACAGAAGTTTGATGGTTTGGGTGTTAAATCTCAGCAGAGTCCCTTTGTTACATGCCATTTTTGTGGAGATGCACATTCTTCTGAGCAGTATAATATGAATTCTGAGGCTGTGAATTTTGTTGGACGCTTTAATCAACCGAAAAATAGTCCATATTCCAACACTTATAACCCAGGATGGCGAAATCACCCCAATTTTGCCTGGAATCAGAATCAGAATGCCTCTTCATCAAGAGCTCAAGGGCCTCCTCCAGGTTTTAATCAACCAAACAATGCTCCTCAACAAGAGAAAAGGCCATCTTTAGAAGATATGTTCATGCAATATATGACCAAGAATGATGCGGTGATCCAAAGCCAAACGGCCTTTCTTCGAAATTTGGAGAATCAAGTGGGCCAATTGGCAGCAGCTTTAAACAACCGTCCACCTGGCAATCTTCCTGGTAACACAGAGCCTAATCCGAAATAAGATAATAGGGAGAATTGTAATGCAATCACTCTTAGAAGTGGTAAGACAGTGGTAGCTAATCCGGAAAAGGCTCTCACCTTTCAAAAGGAGCCTCAAGAGGAGCAGGAGAAAGAAAAGCAAGTTCAAGAAGAAATTCAATCTACACTCCAACCTCCTCCACCTCCTCCGTTTCCTCAAAGGTTGCAGAAGTATAAGGATGAGTCTCAATTCAAGAAATTCTTAGAGGTATTCAATAAACTTCACATCAACATACCATTTGCGGAAGCATTAGAGCAAATGTCAAGTTATGTGAAATTTATGAAGGACATCCTATCCAAGAAAAGAAGGTTGGGTGAATTTGAGATAGTTGCATTGACGGAGGAATGTAGTGCTATTCTTCAAAACAAGCTACCTCCTAAGCTAAAGGACCCCAGAAGCTTCACTACCCCGTGCACCATTGGGAGCCATTTCTTTGATAAGGCATTATGTGACTTGGGAGCAAGCATTAATTTAATGCCTTTATATATTTTTCAAAAGTTAGGATTGGGAGAAGCTAAGCCTACATCTGTCACTTTCCAATTGGCGGATAGATCATATGCTTTTCCTAGGGGAATTATAGAGGATGTGCTTGTAAAGGTTGATAAATTCATATTCCCCTCAGATTTCATTGTGTTGGATATGGAAGAGGATCATGAGGTACCAATCATCCTTGGGAGACCTTTTCTTGCAACTGGAAAGACTTTAATAGATGTGCAAAAAGGAGAGCTTACTATGAGAGTCCAAGATCAAGAGGTAACTTTTAATATTTACAAGGCAATTCAACACCCTGCGGATAATGAAGAATGTATGTGTATAAGAGTGCTTGATGATGTTGTTGAAGATGCTTTTATTGCTTCTCAAGTTGATCCTTTGGATGCTTCGTTATGCGTGTTAACTTCTACGGAGAGTTGTGAAGAAGTGCTTGAGATTGTGAAGTGGTTAGATTCTTTTCCCAAGTTATCTAGATTTGGCCATCAATTTGAAACTCTTGATCTAGCATCTAGTTCAAAGGAAGTTCCAAAACCTTCAATTGAACAACCTCCGGTATTGGAGCTCAAGCCATTGCCTTCACACTTGGGATACTTGTTTATTGGTTAGAATTCTACTTTACCAGTTGTGGCTTCCCCTTCATTATCAAATTTGTAAGTTGTGAAACTTCTTAGAATTTTGAGAGCACATAAAAAGGATTTGGGTTGGTCAATTGCGGATTTGAGAAGGATTAGTCCATCATTTTGTATGCATAAAATCTTGATGGAAGATGGATGTAAACTTTCAGTTGAGCATCAACGCCGGCTAAACCCTATCATGAAAGATGTGGTGAAGAAAGAGATCATTAAGTGGTTGGATGCCGGTATCATTTACCCTATTTCAGATAGTTCTTGGGTAAGTCCAGTCCAATGTGTGCCTAAGAAGGGTGGTATGACTGTTGTTACGAATGACAACAATGAATTGATTCCAACAAGAGCAGTCACAGGATGGAGAGTATGTATGGACTACCGAAAGCTAAACAAGGCCACAAGGAAGGATCATTTTTTGCTACCTTTCATTAATCAAATGCTTGATAGATTGGCGGGGAAAGAGTTTTATTGTTTCTTGGATGGTTATTCGGGCTACAACCAAATTGCTATAGCCCCAAAAGATCAAGAGAAAACTACCTTCACTTACCCATATGGTACGTTTGCTTTTCGGAGAATGCCATTTGGTTTGTGTAATGCTCCTGCCACCTTTCAAAGGTGTATGATGGCTATATTTTCTGATATGGTGGAGAAGTTCTTGGAAATTTTCATGGATGATTTTTCCGTTTTTGGTGATTCTTTTGATGAATGCTTATTGAACTTGGCCAAAGTGTTGAAAAGATGTGAAGAAACCCATTTAGTGCTTAATTGGGAGAAGTGTCATTTTATGGTACAAGAGGGTATTGTTCTTGGCCACAAGGTGTCAAATAAGGGTATTGAGGTGGACAAAGCCAAAATTGAAGTGATTGACAAGCTACCCCCCTTCTTCAATTAAGGCAATTAGGAGTTTTCTTGGTCATGCCGGGTTCTATCGACGCTTCATTAAGGATTTCTCTAAAATCTCCAAACCGCTATGCAATTTGTTGGAGAAGGACATACCTTTCCGATTTGATGATGAGTGTCTTAAAGCCTTTAAGGAGATGAAGATGAGGTTGATTACTGCTCCTGTCATCATTGCATTGGATTGGGCTCTTCCTTTTGAGCTCATGTGCGATGCAAGTGATTATGTTGTTGGAGCTGTCTTGGGCCAAAGAAAGGGGAAGATTTTTCACTCTATTTATTATGCAAGTAAGACCCTCATTGATGCTCAAATCAACTACACCACTACGGAGAAAGAGTTACTTGCTGTGGTGTTTGCTTTTGATAAGTTTCGGTCATACCTAGTTGGAGCAAAGGTAATTGTCTACACTGATCACTCAGCTATTAGAAATTTATTCAGTAAGAAAGACTCCAAACTAAGGCTGATTAGGTGGATCATTCTATTGCAAGAATTTGACTTGGAGATTCGAGATAGAAAAGGGACAAAGAATCAAGTTGCTGATCATTTATCTAGGCTAGAGCATGTGGTTTCTGATGAGGTTTTGATTAATGAGACTTTTCCTAATGAGCAACTCCTAGTGGTTAAGGAGGTAAAATCTCCATGGTATGCAGACTTTGTGAATTATCTAGTAAGTGGTATATTCCCTTTGGATCTATCTTCATAACAAAGGAAAAGGTTCTTACATGAAGTACGCTTTTACTATTGGGATGAGCCTCATTTGTTCAAGAAGTGCGCAGATCAAATGTTAAGAAGGTGTGTACCTGAAGAAGAAATTTCTGATATTCTTTATCATTGTCACTCTTTGCCCTATGGAGGACACCATGCAAGTGATAGAACAGCTGCCAAGGTACTTTAATGTGGCTTCTATTGGTCTTCTCTATTTAAAGATGCTCATAGATTTGTTATGAGTTATGATAAATGTCAAAGAGTGGGCAACATTTCTAAGAGACAGGAGATGCCATTGCGAGCTATTCTTGAGGTTAAATTGTTTGATGTGTGGGGGATTGATTTCATGTGTCCGTTTATTCCATCTTATGGAAATCAATACATCTTGGTTGCTGTAGATTATGTGTCTAAGTGGGTGGAAGTGATTGCATTACCTTCCAATGATTCCAAAGTTGTGATGAATTTCTTGAAGAAGAATATCTTTATACGTTTTGGAACTCCGAGAGCAATCATAAGTGATGAAGGATCACACTTTTGCAACAAGTACCTGGAAGCTCTTCTTGCTAAATATGACATCAAGCATAGAATTGCTATTGCTTATCATCCACAAACTAGTGGACAAGATGAGGTGTCTAACCGGGAGATCAAGCGGATATTAGAGAAGACAGTGTGTCCAAGCAGGAAAGATTGGTCCAAGAGATTGGATGATGCTCTTTGGGCTTATAGGACCGCTTTCAAAGCATCTATTGGTACTTCTCCATATAAGCTGGTGTTTGGAAAAGCTTGCCATCGAAAAGCTCAATTTTGATATGAAGGCTGCAGGGGAGCAAAGACTACTTGAGCTTGATGCTTTGGATGAATTCCGAAGAGAAGCCTATGAAAATGCCAAGATTTATAAAGAAAAGATGAAGAAGTGGCATGACAAGAAGATCCTAGAGCGGAATTTTGAACCGGGCCAATATGTGCTCTTATTTAATTCTTGGTTGAAGCTCTTTCCTGGGAAACTCAAATCAAGATGGTCCGGACCATTCTTAATAACAAAAGTGCTAGCAAGTGGTGCAGTTGAAGTCAAGGATTTGAAGGAAGGGAGAGTATTCTTGGTGAATAGCCAGAGATTAAAAAGATATTGGGGAAGTGACTTTGATCGAAACACATCCTTAATAGCCTGTATCAATCTCAATTGAGGAAGGCATCAAAGTCAAGCTGACGACTATAAATCAAGCGCTACTTGGGAGGCAACCCAAGCTCTTAACCTTTTTCGCTTTTGATTCTTAGTTTGGTACTTGTTGATTGATAATTTTTATGTTTAGAGATTAAGTCTTTTGTTGTTGATGTTGTAGGTGTTCCTTTAAGTGGTTTTGATGCAGCACAAACCAATTCCCAAGTAATCTAAGTGACAATGGATTAAATGCCATTTGGTTGGATGAAAGAGCATGTAAAAAAAAAACATCAATTTAGTGAAATTGCACCCAGGAGGCCGCGACACACTTCTCCAAGGCCGCGGCACACCTCATCAGGAGCTAGCTTCAGACGTCGCAGGAGGCCACGACATCCACCTACAAGGCCGCGACCTTGTCTATCCGGGAGAGATTTTGAGGCACGCAGGAGGTCGCGGTACACCTCTCCAAGGCCGCGGCCCACCTCTCCAAGGCTGCAGCCTAGTCTGTCAGGAGGACTTATGACGCACGCTGGAGGCCGCGACATCCTAACTTAAGGTCGTGGCTGGCCTATTAAAAAAAAATAGAACAGAAAAGAGAACAAAAAGGGTGTAATGCCCTAACATTTCATCCCCCTTAGCCGCAGCTTTTCTCTCCCAAATAGCAAACCCATTCTTCCTTCCAACTTTCTCTCCATTGTTACCACACTATCTCATTACCACGTCATCCTCTCCTAATTCTTCTTCTCCACACTTTGTTCTCCCTAGCACGCCATCTCATTCCCCCCTCATTTTCTTCCTCCATTTTTTTTCAATTAAGAAGCTTCGATTTTCTGGCCATTTTTTTTTTCATTTTTTCGGCAACCCACCACCTAAAAGCTTCCTTTTTATAATTTTCCCATACACTCACCTCCATATTTCACCTCCTCTACATCTTTCACCACCGTGGTGATTTTCTCCACCACCCACCCTTCACTTTTCCGGCCCATAAGCACTGTTTCTCTGGTCACTCTCATTTTTTTCCTACATTCACCATAACCCCAGTTGATTCAAAGTGGGACGGAGCTTTGGTTGTTTGAATTTGATTTCTCATGGCTCCAAAGAGGAAGGTCACGGCTTCTATGGGTGCCTCCAGTAGCACCAATGCTTTTGATGAAACTAAGTTTGTTTCAAAATATGCTTGGAGGAGGTTCAACAACAATGCCAAGCACAAGTCCATAATTCCAGAGAGGAAGCTTCAAGTAACTCCAAAGAGGAACCTCCAGCTGCACACGACTATCATACCTTGAAATTGGGTGCCCTTTTGCTCGCACCCTCACCTAGCTATCATGCCGATAGTGCGAGAGTTCTATGCAAATGCTCCAGAGCATGAGAATGGCAAGGTCTTCGTCCGAGGTAAAAAAGTGTCATTCTCTGCTAAAGCTATCAATACTGTGTATGGGTTGCCTTGCATTCCAAATGATGAATATAGTGCATTTAAAGCTGGACAACTTGATTTGATTGAGATATTGACACTCATTGCTCATCCTGGCACTGAATGGAGTGTGAATCATGATAAAATTTTCAACAACCCAAAGAATTCCTTATTGCCATATGCTAAGGTGTGGTTATACTTTGTTGCTATAAGATTAGCCCCTACCACACATAGGAATCATGTCACAAGGGAGCGAGCTATCATGATTCACACCATTTTAAATGGATACACCATGGATGTGGGCAAAATCATTCATAATGCTATATTCTAGACTGCCACTTCTACCCATCACAGCATTTGGTTTCATGCTCTTATTACTTCTTTGTGTGAGTAAGCCGGAGTTATTTGGGATAGGGATAAAGAAAGACTGTACCTTAAGAGCCCAATGGACAATGACTTGTGCCTCTGCCTCATGAAGACCCTTTCTACAGAAGGTGCTAGTTCATCTCAGCCTCCTCCTCCTCCAAGGACTGTAGCTCAATGATTGACTCACTTGGAGGAGCGCCAAGAAAGGATGGAGCGTCGACAAGATCACCATTTTGCTCGCTTAGATACTCAAGAAAATGTGTTATCCGAGATGATGTGCGCAATGGCTATTCAGATGAACATGGACATGGAGCACTATCCTGCAATGCCTCTGCTCGAGCCAGATATAGATAAGGACATGGAAGATAGCATGCACTCTGACTAGTGCTTCGTCACCACTTAAGGGAGTTTTTCTTTTCATTTTCTTTACTTGGAACTAGTAGATGATATGTAGGTTAACTTTTATTTTCTAGTATTAGTGTTGTGTCTTCTTGTTGTTATTGTTTGTAGTTGTGTCACATTAGGGACAATGTGCACTTTTAAGTTTGGGGGTGTTTTGGTTGTTTGTAGGGAAATGTGATTCTATATGAAAAAGCCTTGGATTGAACTTGCAATGTTGTGTTTGAATGGTTTGCCATCCCCATGATAAGATTGAATTGTTGACATGCTTGACTCTCTTGAATCCCAAGTGTTATTTGAAATGTGTTGATCTTGTTGAGTAAGTTGCTGGTTAAGTTGAGTAGCTTATCTTTTCACACATGATCCTTTTGCTTAACTTCTGCTTGATCATTTAGAGAAGGATTATGATATGTGAATCTCCTAGGTTTTTGGATTTAGGATTGATTATCAAGTCCTCTCAAGGCGAAATCCTAGGTTAGGCTTGGTGTGTAGAGATGATTTAGGCAATGTTTGGATCGTTTGAGCCTTTCAAGCTTGACCTTGACATAAATGTATTCATAGCACCTTGTTTGAGCCTAGTGATGTTTAAGCCTTCTGATTTTGTTCTATGAATCCATGATTACCAAAACCTTTGAGCCATGCAGTTAATATCACACCTTGTGCTTTGGATAGTGGTTGATTACATTTCTAAATACTTGTGTGATTACGGGCCATGTAGTTATATGTCTCTACAAGATAAAGTGTGTGAAGTATGGAATAGAACTGTATATGCAATTGTGGATCTTTAATTTAAAAAAAAAGGCATGAAAAAAAAAATAAAGAGATTCTGAAAGGAAAATCATTTGAAAAGTTTGAACAAAATTGTTGAAGGGATTAAGAGGCATAGAATACACCTAGTGTGGCCCTTGTGTAGCATCTATTGAGGAAATTAGAGATGCATTTGATCATTATCCAAGGTTTTTGATTTATCCTATCTTTTGTTCATAGCCCCCACCTTGGCCTGTCATTACAAGCTTAATAAGACCTTTTGATCTACATGCCATGTTTATCCTACATTAGTGGAGAGGGGGTGGAAGTATGATTTTCTAAGTTTCATCATTCTAAGATCTCATTTGTATAATCTCATCCAGATTATTACTGAGATTTGGTGATTGGATCATACACACTCACATAAGAAACTCAATTTAACCAGCAATGTTGTTTGATGAGTGAAAATGCTTGAGTATGATGTTTGGGATGATTGAGATGCAAAGTGTGGAGACAATGTTTTGAGGGTTTAGTTGGCAATTGTTTCTCACAACTTGCAAGTTTGTTTTATTTTTATTTTTATCATATCTTGCAAAAGGGAAAATGTTGAGATTTTTATTGTTTTGCTCGAGGACTAGCAAAATTCTAAGTTTGGGGGTGTGATAACTCTACAAAAGCAGAGTTAAATGATCACCATTTGTGTTAATTTGTGTTAGTTTCCTCGTATTTTCTTGATATATATTGAGTTTGAAGTTGATTGTAGGAGTTATAGTGGAGTTGGAACCTATTGAGCACTCTTTTGATTAATAGTAACAAGTTAATGAAATGTTTTTATGGAATGAGGACTCATTTGATTTTCATGCTTGATAGGTGGATGAATTTCATGGTTCATGAAGAGTTGGAAGAATTGAGATAAAGCTTTGAAAGAGAGAATTAAAGAAAAAGAAGAGTGTGAAAGCTCAAGAAGGATCATTGAATTGAGGGAACAAGTTAAGGGACTTAAGAAATCAAGTATTGGTTGCATTTTGATGAAGAAAACAATGTTTGAGTGGAAACCACAAACTATGCCGAGGCATACTTCCAGGAGGCCGCGGCATAGTACATCAGTTTGTGAAGAATCGTTGCAGGAGGCCGCGACACACTTCTAGGAGGCCGCGACATCTTGTTAAAATTCTACTACGTCGTTTTAACTCAAAAAAGAGGGTTTTTAATGATATAAGGCAGCCATTTCATGGGGGATTCAGGGAAAAACATTCTCTTAACATTCTTGGAGCCTTGGCAACCACAGAACACTGGGAGAAACCTAGGAAGTTTGATTTGGAGTTTGGGCAATAAGGAGATTCTTGAAGAGTTGCTTGCAATTCACCATTGGAGCTAGCTTGTCCTTCATCTTCTTTATCATTTCTCTTGGGTTTCTTTGTGGCTTTCTCATTTTTCTGTGTTATGGCTTTGATGGATGTATTATTTGACTTAATTGATTGTCCCCAAATGTTGAACATAAGCTAAATTTGTTTCTAGGATTGTAACGCCTGTTGATATGTAGCTTGGTTTATTTAATGCTTGTTTACCCATTTCAATGTTATGAGAAGTTTTTTTATCCATTCTTATGCTTCATGTTATTGATTGTTTGGCCACCAATTGATAGATATCTGGATTTGATTTGAACTTGGGAAAGGGAAATTGAATTTAGAACTAGAATATGTGACACTTGAATTTCCAACTCAAAGGTTGAATTGTGGGTTTTGTTCTAAGACATAGGGATATGCTTAGGACCTTATGTAATCTTGCATAGAACTTGTTCGATATAATGCTTCTTTGTTAATTGACTCTAATAGGGATATTATGTGTTGATTAAGAGGGAAAGGAAGAGGGAAAGGTCTTATTGCCATCGGGAGAGGGGTATGTTTACACTAGAGTTCTAGATTAATTCTTCAAGTAACATTGAGTGGACTAATGGGTATGATTTAAACCAAGTGAAATATCAAGAAGGGTTACAATCCTAGGTTTTTACCATTGTGGAAATTTGATATTTAGTTAATATTATTATGTGTTATTTGTTGTTTCAAGTTAGGTTATTCTAAGTCTTTATTCTTTACACCTCAATTTATTGTTGTTTGGATATTAGTAAAGCTTTCTATACTAATACTTAGTTAGAAAATTAGTTCTAGTCCTCGTGGGATCGACTCGTACTTTTCACTTTATTACTTGAGTGACATGTATACTTGCACAAAACGTCTCATCATCACTCGTGAAAGAGCCTATCGTAGCTAATGCCTCATTCAACCTTGATTAAAGAAATAAATGAGCATTTCACTATAACCTTACATATTTTATGAATATGACAAACTTACAAGTCATTATTCATCCTACTGTGTATTTTACAATGTACATGATCCCATTAAACTAGAGACTTCGTACATAATATTCCCTCTTTGGAACTAAATACACAACCTTATCTCCATTCAAGTGAATAAAACACAAGAGTGGTTCATACTCATAACTCTTCGTTGCTTAAGGATCTAGGTAACTTCCAAAGGTAATCCATTACTTTTTGATATCCTAAGGCTCATACCTTTCTTATCCCTTATTAAAGTGAATCCTATAATCCATTCTAGTATTCTCATTTCCATTATACCATCTCATCACACTTGAGTGATATGTAATGCAACATAAGTTGCCTAAGGTGCTATGTCCTTACCTATGACAATCCTTCACTTTTAGGAAGCTTAAAGGCTTTATACTTCTCATTCATTCTAGGTGATAATTTTTCTCTTGAAAATATCTCCATTTATGCCTTAACACACTTTAGGAAATATCTATTAATGATCCCTTATAGTCTAGAACTTTAAAACATAAAAAATGACACTTTTGGGGTTCCAGAGCTCAGCGCCTCAGCCCCCAACTTGTGCGCCGCGCCCCTTTGCTCCCTGGATTTTCTACTGGTGCTGGCATCGAACGAGTGCCTCGGCCTCCATTTACGAGCGCCTCAGCCCGCGTTGAGCGCCGCGACCCCCAAGTTCGAGCGCCTAGGCCCCCGTGACAGAACCCAGATTCTGCTGAATTTTGCAGAACGGTTACTGTTCCAATGGCCAAAATCTTGGATTTTGGCCACTTCAAACTAATTTCTTGGTAATTTCAAGTCCCAAACAAGTTTACAATCATGAGGGAAACTTAAAACACTAATTGATTTCACCAAAAATGGATTAAAACACAAATCGCTCATCCAAACCCCTAAAATCACCTCTTTGAGTAATTTAAGTTCAAAATGAGTATTTTCTGTTTCTAATCCCAAATCTTAGCATGAACAAGTCCTAAACATCATTTAAAACTCATTCAAGCAAGAAAAACACTTAAAATACATCCAGAACTCAATTTGACATATTAGGTTTCAAATAGCCTAAATATGTAGAAATGAGAAAAGATGAAGTTTAAACTAAAAATCCCTACCTTGGCAGCTGGATGATCAATCCTTAAGCTCCATGCTTTGATCTTGATCTTCCTTTCCTGCCTTTCCTTCTTCCTTTTCCTTTCTTCCCTTTTCTCTCTTCTCTTCTTTCGTTTTCTTCTTCTCTATTTTACTTTTCTTTATTTTGCAGCAAAAGCTGCTTATACGTGAGAGAGAGAAATGAGAGAATGACCATCATGTCCCTTAAGATATTTTGATGAAACTTCCTTATCTGCTAAGAACACCCAAATTATGCTAATTCAAGTTTTTCAGCTTCTAACAACTTTAGAATAAATCATAAGATTCATTTAAATTATTGTTTCACTATTTTCATGATTTTTCATATCTGCTGGCAGTCAATCCAGTATTAAAACACACACGCAGTATGGTTAAAAAATACCAATCTAACTCCGATTGCCTTGAAACTTTAACCACACCTTACTTAGCTCATTTGTGACTTAGAAACAAACCCTCTATGTTTATTTCCCTTCACTTAGCAACTTATACTATTATCTGAGTCATTTTAAGCTACTTTTCAACTTCTGTATTACAACTAAGTGCCTAAATGAACTTAGCTTATCACAAAATTATACATACATACTAAACAAGTTGTATGCTACCTTTTGTAACCATATATAACCCTAACATGTGATTCAGGGTATTACATCTCTCACACAGTGCTAGCTGCGAAGAGAAGAGAAGAAACCTGTCGCTTTATCACTCACTTTTCTGTAGGTGCGGCTAGGATTCTATAAATTGTGTATCTTAGTAGACCCTTAGTAGTACTATTTATAATAGTGTCTGCCTTAAGTGAGTGTGAGCAGCAGCAAGGTAAGCTGTACAACCCTAGACCCATCTGTTATGAGTTTGACCCATATTTGAATCTGAGTCCAACTTGGATATATTGCTCCAATTTTAGTTTGCTCTATGTGTGTGACCTTGCATGTTCTTATTATGTTGGCAGTAATATTAAAATCCTATTTTAATATTTCAAGCAGTGAGCGGTATCTAGCAACACATTGCTGCTACCTAAGTAATAAGAATATTAGTGATTTGACATAACCTTTTCGTGACCAATGTTTCCATGTCGTTTAGTCCCTTTGTCAAGATATCTTGATTGAACACAAGGCATGGAATACGTCACCCTTGCATAGTCTAATTTTTCGTTTCCTGATACTCGAGTAGACTCTGTAACAACAAATGAAATCAATATCTCATATTAACTCATTTGAGCATGGCCATGCATTTTGAAATCTCACTCAATCAGAGGGCCCAAAGATATCGTTTTTGTTATGTAGGAGTGACAAATCCTATCTAGGTCACTCACATCCCTCTGCATGATTCGCAGTATGTCCAATAACTAACTTTATAATTAACTTGTTACAGATGACGTTTGATGGCATTAAAACACATAACTCCTCATGTAGGAATCGTAGTGATTTCAGGTCAAAGGACCACAGACACCATTGTCACTATGAGAATCGCTTATGACACTCACATAACGATCCATGTAGCGTTCTCATGGTGGGTCAGTCCAGTACATAATTACTCTAATATGTACCTACGTGAAGACATGATATCTCATATCCATGACCCGTGAGATGTGGTCATCAGTCTATGCACATACTAGTCTCAATGCATTATTGTTGTCCTAGTTAACAATAATACTTGACTAGGGACATTTAAGAATAGTGTTATAACCAAAAGGATCTCACGATCAAGTCATTCACTTGATGTCCTATGGCATCAAACTTACTATTCTAAAGACTTTATCATGTTTATTAAAAAGAACACAATAAATGAAATGCTTCATATATTAAAATAGCATAATAAGATGTATATAAATATAGACAAATGTATTAGCCTCTAGGGCATACCCCAACAACACTATAAGCTTCTTTTATAAAGAGTTAACACCTGAAACTAAATAATTTGTGGAAACAATGTGCAATGATGAGTTTCTTGATAAAGAACCTGAAGAAGTTTTAGAATATTTAGACTATTTGGCTAAAAATTCTCAATCTTGGCATAGTACTAATTCTTCTGAAAATTCAATTAGATCTAACCTTGCAAGTGCTAGTAAAGGAAAATATCACCTTAGTCAAGAAGAAGATCTAAAAGTTAGGCTCGCTAGTTTGGTTCAAATCTGGGAAAGTAAAAGAAATCAAATATGTGCAAAATGAAGAAATTTGTTGCATTTGTGATGAATTAGGACACTCAACAAATGAATGTCAAAAAATTTCTGTTTTTAAAGAAGTTGTGTATGAACAAGTAAATGCAATGAATAATTTTAAAAAGTCATTCACCTCTTCTTTTTCAGATTCATACAATCTGGGATAGAGAAATCATTAGAACTTCAGTTGGAGGACTAATAATCAGGTATAATTTATGCAACCACCATCTCCTCGGGCACAATTGGACTCTCAAAATTCTCAAGGATATGCTCCTTATGTCCCACCATATAGGAAAAATCTTAAAGGAACATTGCATGCATTCATGGAAAAGCAAGAGGCTATTAATAACCAAAACACTCAAGCCATGATTGATATAAAAATCACTCTTCCTAAATTTGCTTCTACACTCACCATTCATGAGAAAGGAGAATTTCCTTCTCAACCTCAACCAAATCCAAAGGGTCAGTATAGTCTAAATGAGGATAGTTCAGAAAGTCAACAAACAGATTAAGTCAACTCAGTGATAACTCTTAGGAATGGAAAGATTGTTGAAAAACAAATTCCTGAACTTTGTAAGAGAGATGATGAATCAATCCCCCAAGATAAGGAAGAAATTGATAAGCCACTTAGCCAAAATGAGACTAAATTATCGCTTTCACCCCCATTTCCTCAAGCATTAAATAATTCAAGGAAATTGAACAACAACATTGAAATATTTGAAATTTTTAAACAAGTGAAAGTCAATATTCCTCTGTTAGATGCTACCAAACAGGTTCCTTCTTATGCCAAAATTTTAAAAGACTTATGCACTGTTAAAAGGAAACTAAATGTAAAAAAAAAAAGAAGCCTTTTTGGCTAAACAGGTAAGCTCCATTCTTTAGAACAACAATATCTTGAAATATAAAGACCCTGGTTGTCCTACAGTTTCATGCATTATTGGAGAACATAAAATTGAATAAGCTTTACTTGATCTTGGTGCTAGTGTTAATTTGCTTCCATATCTAGTTTATCAGCAACTAAACCTAGGTGAGTTAAAACCAACTTCTATAACTCTTCTACTTGCTGATAGATCAGTTAAAATTCCAAAAGGAATAGTGAAAAATGTATTGGTACAGGATGATAAATTCATATATCTTGTAGATTTTATTGTCTTGGAAACTGAACCTATGGTTAATAATGACAAGTCAATTCTTATTATTTTAGGTCGCCCATTTTTAGCAACATCTAATGCTTTGATAAATTGTAAAAAAAAGTGATGAAGCTAACATTTGGAAATATGACACTGGAACTTAATGTTTTCAACATGTGCAAGCAACCACAGGAAGTCCATGACGAAAAGGAGTAAGTTGAAGGGATTGAGGCCATTATAGATGATCATCTTCAAACCAAGAGTTCTTCTGACTCATTAGAAATTTATTTAATCAATTCATTTAACTCAAGTATGCAATTAGATGATGATATTTCTGAAATATGCTCTTTGCTTGATTGTACATAGGTGATGGAATACAAAAGATGAAAGCCGAGATTCGAAGAGCTAAAACCCATGAATGATAATACCTATGAAGAAGTACCAACACTGGAACTAAAGCCATTACCTGCTGGGTTGAAGTACACATTTTTTAGAGAAGAGCAAAAATTTTTAGTGGTAATTTTCTCGACCCTTACCAGAGAATAAGAAGGTATGTTGATAGAAGTACTTAAAAGGCATAAAAGTGCAACTGGATCGACATTAAAGGACATAAAAGACATTAATCCATTAATTTGTATACATAAAATACATTTAGAGGATAATGCTAAAATATCTCAACAACCTCAATGAGATTAAATCTACACATGAAAGAGGTAGTTAAAGCTGAAGTTCTCAAATTACTTGATGTAAGAATTATCTACCTTATCTCTGATAGCCAGTGGATAAGCCCTACACAAGTTATGCCTAAGAAATCTGGAATAATAGTGGCTGAAAATGAAAAAGGTGAATTAATACTTACGTGAGTCTCATGCAGTTAGTATATATGTATTGATTTTAGAAAATTAAATGTTGCCACTAGGAAAGATCATTTTCCCTTGCCATTTCTTGATCAAATTCAGGAAAGGGTAGCAAGACATCCCTACTACTATTTTCTTGATGGTTATTCGGACTATTATCAAATACCCATTGCATTAGAGGATTAAGAAAAGACCACTTTTGCATGTCTCTTTAGTACTTTTGCATACAGAAGAATGTCTTTTGGCCTTTGTAATGCTCCGGTAACATTCCAAAGATGCATGCTAAGTATTTTTAATGATATGGTTGAGCATTATTTAAAGGTTTTCATGGATGACTTGATAGTTTATGGAAGAAATTTATCTTGACAATTTGGAAAAAGTTCTTAAAAGATGTGAAGAAAAAGGACTTGTGTTAAACTAGGAAAAATGTCATTACATGTTTACCTTAGGAATAGTATTAGGTCATGTGATATCTTCTAAAAGAATTGAAGTTGATAAGGCCAAAGTTGAATTAATTGCCCATTTGCCTTCACCAAAAATATAGTCAGGGAAGTTCGTTCATTTTTAGGACATGTAGGATTTTACAGTAGATTCATTAAGGACTTTAGTATCATATCTAGACCATTATATAATCTTCTAATAAAAGAAGTACTATTTGATTCGACTCAAGAATGTTAAAACTCTTTTGAAAAATTAATTAGTCTTCTGACATCTGCTCCTATCATGCAAATCCCTGATTGGTCTTTGCCTTTTGAGTTGATGTGTGATGCTAGTGATGTTACTGTTAGTGCTATTTTAGGCCAAAGAAAGGAAGGTAAGCCTCATGTAATTTATTATGCAAGTCAAACTTTAAATAGTGCACAAATGAATTATACCACTACTGAGAAAGAACTACTTGCTGTAATTTTTACAATGAACAAATTTTGAACTTATTTAATTAGTTTTTCTACTATTGTTTTCACTGATCATACTATTGTTAGATATTTAATGTCTAAGCAGGATGCCAAACCTAGGTTGATACGGTGGATCTTGTTGCTTCAAGAATTAAACATCACAATAAAAGATAATAAAAGAACTGAAAATGTTGTTGCATATCATTCATCCAGGCTTACGATAGACTCACCTTTTAATATCACACCTATCAATGATTCTTTTTCCGATGAATTTTTATTTTTTGTCAATTCCATGCCTTGGTTTGCTAACATACTCAATTTTCTTGTAATAAGAAAGATGCTGCCTCAATGGACGTACCAAGATAGAATGAAGTTTTTAATCAAGGTGAAAAAAATTTATTGGGACAAACTATATTTGTTTAAATATTGTCCTGATCATATCAATCGGAGATGTTTACCTGATAGTAAGGTAGGTATTGTCATTAAATTTTTTCACTTAGAAGCATGTGGAAGTCACTTTTCTTCTAAGAAAATGACTGCGAAAATCTTGTAGTGTGGATTTTCTTGGCTCACTTTATTTAAGGACAACTATACATTTTACAAAAGTTATGAAAACTGTTAAAAATTAGGTTCCATTTCTAAATGAAACATGATGCATCTGAACCCTATCCTTGTCATTGAAACTTTTGATTATTGGGGAATTGATTTCATGGGTCTATTTTCATTATCATTTAGATTTGTATATATTTTGGTTGCAGTTGATTATGTCTCAGAATGGATTGAGGCAATTCCATGTCGACACAATGATCATAAAATTGTTCTTAAAATTTTAAAAGAAAATGTCTTGAGTCAATTTGGAATCCCTCGAGCTATCATCAGTGATGGGGGAGCACATTTTTGCAATAAACCATTTGAATCCTTAATGAAGAAATATGACATTATACACAAAATTGTCACCCCTTATCACCCTCAAACAAGTGGACAGGTAGAATTAGCAAATAGGGAGATTAAACAAATTTTGAAAAAAATGATTAACCCAAATTATAAAGATTGATCTTTAAGACTAAATATTGCACTTTGGGCTTACCGTATTGTTTTTAAAACATCTTTAGGCATGTCACCCTATCGGTTATTTTATGAAAAACATTATCACTTGCCTGTAGAACTTGAGCATAAAGCATTTTGGGTCATTAAAGCTTTCAACCTAAACCTTGATGATGCTTGCAAGTTACGTAAATTGTAATTAAATAAACTTAAGAAATTGAGAAATAATGCATATGAAAACTCAAAGATTTATAAAGCTAGAACAAAAGTTTTTTATGACAAATCAATTTTGAGGAAATATTTTGAAATTGGTCAAAAAGTTCTGCTTTATAATTCTCGTCTTCATATATTCCCTAGAAAATTGAGATCTAGGTGGAGTGGCCCTTTTGTTGTCAAGCATGTGTATCATCATGGGGCCATAAACATTGAGAACCCTAGGAATGATTATGTATTTAAGGTCAATGGACAAAGACTCAAACTATTTCTAGAAACCCAAGTTGTTGAGGTAGAATTCATCTCCCTTTCTAATTCACGTTATGAGAAGAATTCATTTTAATTTTGTTACTTTCTTTTTGCAGTTCTTTGTGACCCAGGTTAAATGGTGGATAACGGTACTCTGTGGCTCTCAAGTCGGTTTATTTTTCAGTTTCCCATAATAACTGATTCATTCTCCTTTAAAATGGATGTCAATCTCTCGAATTTAAGAAAATATTTTCCTTTTCTTCCTCAAAATGCTCTAACAAAAATCTACAAAGTTAGGTGTAAAAGATTGAGAATGTTAATACACAAGGACATCCCAAAAGATATATGCTAGATAATTGAAGTAAAGGTTCGTTTAACAGGTGAATCTTCAAATTCATTTGCCTCATACATGCTAAGTCTCGGTAAAAGTTTGTATTCTAAAAGGATAAGAGTGAAAAGAATATAAGTTTATCACAAATGTGCGATGGAATTGTAACAAGCGATGCCATTCTTTAGGGATGATTTTCACAAATTGAGAAGATAAAATATACTTTATAAAGAATGGACTGAGTAAGGAGTCATTAGATGATAACTTATTAACTCTTGAGATGCATTCATGTGGAGTTGTGCATCGTGAACTTCTTAATTTTTGAAATCTCTTCAGGGACGAACATAAACGTTATAGTCTTGGGAATCTGACTTTAAAAGACCACGTTTGCCAATTTATAAGAAAATTAGATGGGAAGCTTATCCTCGACTCATAGAAGGTGTTTAAGTCGTTACTAGACGTAAAATCAGAGGAAGATGTGAGCCATAATCACAACATGTATGTTATTATCTTGTTCATCTAAAAAAAAAGGAGGGCAAAACTTTGATTGTACCTGGTCTTTAGATCAGGAGCCCCGGGCGGATGCCCGTCCTGTCATAGACTCAAGAGGAGACCTTCGCACGCCGATCTATAAATAAGGTTCGTGTGCCATGCTTTGTAGAGAGCTGATGATCACATATTTGATAAATTAATAAGCCTTCATTTTTAGTCATTTACACTCTCCATGTACTTAATTGATTGAGTTTGATTATGTTTTGTAAGTTTGGACTCAAATTGGACTTAATTGAATTTTTCAGTATAATTTATGTCTTACATTATTTCTGTATTTGAGCTATATCTTGGGATGTAGGTGGTCAAATGAGGTGAATCTAATGGAATTTTAAAGATAAGAGAGAGTTCTATAACTTTTATGAAGACCTCAAAGGCCCAATCACACGAGTAGATAACTCAAATTGGGGTTGAAGCAAGAACTAGAGTGCTGTTCCTGATAGCTTGACCTATGTATACTATTCATGCCATTGTTCAGGCTAGAAGTTGTCAAATGGGATGCAATTTTGGTTTTGAATAGTTGAGACCTATATCTACAACTTTCATGTTGAACACTTTTCCAAAATCGGAGGCCTAATGGGTGATATTGGGCTTGCAAGTCAAAACAGAGGAGCTGTGACTGGGCCTGAGCAGTGTGCAGTAATTTGACGTATCTGGAGTTATAGAAATGATATTAGACTCAAACTAAAGCCATTTGAAAGCTAAGATCTAGGCCTACAATGATGAAGATCAAATTTCTCATTCTGATGCATTCAATGACTTCAGAGCTAAATGATTTTGGAGACAAGGAATCTCCATAATTTTCCACTCACCAAAAGTCATTTGGCATTTTCCAATCATTTTCCACTCATCCACTCACTAATGACTCAGCCCCCTTGTCATTTTGTATCTCTAATCCTCTATAAAAGGGGGCCTTGGCAGATCATTGAAGGTGTTAGGTACCAAAATGATACTAGTTTGTTACTAAGTTTTCTTGTAGTAATTTTCCTTTGTTCTAAATTAAAGTCATGTTCTTCTTCTTCTTCTTTCTTTCTTTCTTCTTATCTATGAGTAACTAAGTTTCATTTTGCTTGGGTGAAAGAGTGAAGCTCTTGGTAATGAAATAAGGTTAGATTAATTTCTCTCTTGTTCTTAAATGATATATTTTCAAGTGGTCATTATACGTATTGTATTTTGTTTCCAATCAATTTAACAACCCTACTTGTAAAGTGGAGTTCTTGATTTGTTGTAGACAAGAGATTGGCACAATGAATGCTTTAACCCATTTACAAGTGGTGGTGTTAGAAACTCTCCTTATAAAGTGGAGTTCTTGATTTGTTGTAAACAAAATATTAGTACAATGAATGCTTTAACCCATTTATAAGTGGTGGTAATATTTTTTGGAAACATAATATAATTACGTATATTATTTTAATTGGACTTTTAACGTTGTATTTTTTGATTAAAATCTCCATGTTGCGAGAATTTTAATTGAGTTATAAAAGAAATTAATCTTACCTTTACTTTATTTACTAAGAGTGGATCTTTTAACCCAAGTAAATAATTTTTACCGTAGTAACAAAATATTTACTTCACCTTAATTAATCTTCAACAATTCCCTGTGGATCGACCTCGGACTCCCGAGAAATTTATTACTTGAGACAACCTGCACTTGGGTTCGCAATGTAACAATTAATCCCGCATCAAGTTTGAAGACTTGTTTGAAACTTTTAATTCGCATCAAGAGCCATGTGCTATATTCCTAGTTCTTGGAACCTAGGCTCTGTAGCGCTATTCGACTAAAAGAGGAGTCTCGTTTTTGCTATGAATATAAACAACTATTGAGCATTATCTTGTACGTAAATGTATGAGCTCTTATGCGCCAGGTTATGCCAAGGGTGTCGAGCACTCACGAATGCGAGATTTTGTGCTCTAATGAGTACACAATTTCCTAGGATGTAATTCTAGCCTAGGCAGAGATCTGAAGCCATGCCTTGTGAGGATGTACTGCACTCATGACGCGCAGTATAAAGATATGCCATGACAACTGTACTGGTGACACATAGTATAAAGATATGCTATCTTTGTTTAATAAATGGGCGTGAGAGCCTAGCCTCGAGTTTTGGACTAGTTCCAACTCTCGTTTTCTTTCAAAGAAATAATAAAATAATAATAATAAATCTGTGTTTCTTAATTTTAAACTTTTCTGACAACAACCAACCTACCCATATAGGTGCTATCATTACATTTTCCATTTTTTTTCCTATTTAAACACTCCATTTTCTTCTTTTTCATTCAACTTATAATCATTCGAAGGGAGAGTGAGTGTAGAAATGGTAGGAGCTTTTGTTCATCAATTTACAAATATTTGTGTATTTTGTGGGTCAAGTTTTAGGAAAAGTACAGAGTTTGTAAATGCAGTAAGCACTCTTGGTCGAACACTTGCTGCGAGGAACATTCACCAAGTATATGGAGGAGGTAGCATTGGGTTAATGGGAGCTGTATCAATCTCTGCACATCTAAGAGGCAGTCAAGTTGTAAGTATCATTCCTAAAGCTTTAACTCAAAGGAACACCACTGGAAAGACAATTGGGGATGAACTACGAGTATCGACTATGCATGGACGAATGGCTAAAATGCTTGACAATTTTGATGCATTCATTGCCTTACTAGGTGGCTATGGTACTTTGACAGAAGTTTTTCAAATTGTCTATTGGGCCTAACTGAACATCTACCATAAACCCATAGGTTTGTTGAATGTTAATAATTTCTTTGATGGTTTGTTATCTTTTCTTGACCATGCTGTGGAACAGAACTTTATCACACCTTCAGCAAGATGATTCCTTGTCTCTGCTTCCACTTTCGATAAGTTCATTGATAAATTATAAGCTTTTGTTTATGAACCCGATCCAGTAATAACTTACATAGATTGGTCAGAAAGAAATAACAAGGAATACGGGTTTGATCTGACACTCTATTTATAACTTCCCTTTACCTTTGGTTGTTGTTATCGTACTTTGTTTCTGTTTAAATTTGTGCTAGGTTTGTCTTTTCAATAATTACCACAACATGTATTATCTTCTATCCTTTACCTATCTATATTTTAACATTGAAGACAATTTTGTGATTTGGTTAGGGGGAAGGATAGTTGAAAAAAAAAAACCAAAAAAATAAAATGGGGAAGTATGTTTATTTATATGAATGTCAGTAACTTACTAACAATAAAACTAATTAAGGATGACAGAGTAAGGAGTAAATTATGCCCTTTAGGTAAATTTACTCTTAAAACACATTTAAATTGGTGGCAGAGTAAGAAGTAATTAGGTAGATAACTATTTTGTGTTGATTTGTGGAAGTAACAAAGTTTTATCGTTTGATTTCCTTTGAAAGATTCTAGTGAATGCATTCTCACATCCTTTAAAGCAATTGAAATTCAGGGATCATAACATGATTGAATAAATTGTCTTCTTTCTTAAATTTCACATGCTTGGTTATGGATGTTGAATTGGTGGATTAAGAATGATAGATGTATGCCTTGTGAGATTTTAAGCCTATTGATGAATGGATTAAACATTTGTATCATTCTCTTCTTTCTTGTATGATTTTCACTCATGGAATTGTTACTTTAAAATTTGCTTTGACTCTATTTGAGGCTACATTTCCATATGCATACATAAACATGATTGAGACATTTTTCTTGAAATAGCTATTTTAACCAAATAGCCAACCTTGCATATTTTCCCTTGCTTAACCTCTTTGATCTTATTTGACCATTCCTTATTTTTAGCTCATTACATGCCTTAAAAAAATATTCTTACCCAACCTTAGGGAATAAGAGAACATTGACACTGGATGAATTCTTGAACAAGTGTAGGTGTGTGTGTGTCAAAACAGATGAAGAAAAAGGAAAGAGTAGCCATCTTCTTAAAAAAAAAAGTGTAAAGAAAGGTTAACAAGGTAAAAAGAGAAAGTGAAAAGAATATGTAAAAGGGAATTTGCATTAGGTAGAGTTGGGATAAACTTTCATACTTGTTATTTGAACTCAACTCTAATGCTCTTTTATTCTCTTTAGTATTTAACTTGTCATATCCATATTACCCCATCCTTTACCTTGATTCCATTACAATCTTGAATAAAGTTCTCTTGATTTGTGTGTCGTGTGTTTTGAGTAGTGCAGAAGTAGAAGATAAGCAAGCTTATGGTAATGCAATTTTTCATGGGTTAAATTGAGTGAAATACCTACCTTTTAAACACTTGAGAGATTAAGAGTGAATCTTGTGAGGATCTATCATTCTTGACTTTGCTTTTTAATTGAAGTTTCCTTGCGTGTCGGTTTGAGATGTGAAGAAATGTTATCTCATAAATGTTTTGATCCCTTGAATCTTTGGTTACTCTTCTTGCTTATAAACTTTTGCATTCTTGAATATTATTGGAAATTGAGTCTTTTAGAGATTTTAGATTTTGACTTTGTGTTATTTTTTCTTGTTCCCAAGTTTCGGTCTTATATATTTTGTCCGAGAGTGCAAAAGTTCAGTGTGGGAGAATTTGATAGCAATATATTTTATTCATTTAATAATGCTCTCATTGAGCTTCTTAAGGCTCAATTAGGCTTAATAAAGTTAGTTTTGTCATATTTTATGATATTGGGCCTAATTGGATCATTGAAGGAATTATTGCATGAATTAGTCTTAATTTATCTATTTAGCAGCGTCAGTAAATTGACTATAATATAAGTTTTAAATATTTGATTGATGTGATTATGGTCTTGTAGGAAAGCTAAGACAATTCTCTACAAGTTTCATGAAGACCTCAAGAGATGAACCACACGTTTGGATAATTTAAATTGAAGTGAAAGCAAGAGTCAGAATTCTAATCTTGACAACTTGACCTCTACACACTCATCAGCCCATTTATTAAGCTATAGGAGTTAAATTGAGACCAAACAAAGCCCAAATGAAAGATGAGATCCAAATCTACAACTTTCATGAGAATAAAAGAGCATATTCAGATGTCTAGTAGGTCATATTGGGCCTAGAAGTCAGAACAGAGGTGCTGTTACTAGAACCTGAATACTATGCAAAGATTGGGCCATATCTTGGGCTTTAGGGGTCAGATTGTGATGAAATTGGTGGCATTGGAAATATGAGACAAAATTATTCAACTTTCATGAGATCACTTATGCAATAGGTGACGTTATGATAGAGTTATAGTCATATGAAGATAGCTAAATTGGTTGAGTGCGAAGATAAGCATGGCAATAATTTTACACTCATCCACCCACTCATTAACAACTCTATTGTCATGTTCCACTCATCCACCCACTCATTCACCCACTCATTAAACAACTCCCTTATCATTGTGTGCCCTTCATACTCTATAAATAGGCACTATTGGTTACTTATTAGAATCATCTTAGTTTAGAGATCAAGATCATGTTCTTGTATAATTTGTTTCTCTTGTTGTAATTTTTTTTTGTTCTAAATAGAAGTTATGTTCATTTTCTTCTTCTTCTTCTTCTCTCTTTCTTTTTTCTTAATTATGAGTAACTAATTTTTATTTTGCTTGAGTGAAAGGGTGAAGCTTTTGGTAATGAGATAAGGTTAGATGAATCTTTTTCTTGTGCTTGAATGATATATTATCAAGTGATCATTATATGTATTATATTTTATTTCCAATTAATTTAGAAACTCTCCTTGTAAGGTGGAGATCTTAATTTGTTATAGATAAGAGATTGACACAATGAATATTTGAACTCGTTTACAAGTGTTGGCATTATTAACCCTCATTGTAAAGTGGAGATCGTGATTTGTTGTAAACAAGAGATTGACACAAAAAATGTGATTGACCATGCAGCTTTGAAGAAAGGCTTTTGATGATAACAAACATGAAGATGATGGGAAGACCAAGTCCAAGGATTTCAAGAATAGCTTTAGGACTTAGAGTCTTTTTGTACGGAGTCTTTTGGATATCTTATTATTTTTTGAAGAAAAGATAAAAATGCTTTTTGAAAATTAATTAAAAGGTTTGGTGTTTTGGAAAACAATATGGTAAGTTTCTAAAAGAGTTTAAAAATGCTTTTCAACAAGATTATTAGAATAAAGTCATCTTATTAGAATAAACCAAGTTAATCAAAATCTATTTTTATTAGGAGTTATTTGAATAACCCTAAAGTTGTTCAAATAATATTTGAAAATCTCTTGTGCGCCTCTGTTTTAAAAGAAGTTATTCGAATAGACCATTGGCTATTCGAATAAAGGTTTTTTAGAATGGTATTTTCTAAATGAGCTATTTGAATAACTCATGTGTTATTCGAATAAACTTGTTTCACGGAAAACTCCTTTTAACAGAGTTATTCGAATAAGCCTCAGGCTATTCGAATAACATACATTAGAATTGGTTTTCACGTTGTTTTTCAAAATGTGTTATCTGAATAACATAATGGTTATTTGAATGAACACGGGATCCTATTTTAGAAAGAAATGACCATATTTGTATTTATTACATGATTTAATTACACCCAATGACTATTTTCTTCAAAGCTCTATAAATAGTGACCTTGGGTCATCTTTGAAAAAAAAACTCTCTAACGATCTGAATCAATCTTTGCTTGCTTTTTTGCATATTTTCTATGTTTTTTTTTGCCAAAATTTTGAGATATCCTTAAAGAGCTTCTTAGTGCTTCAAGTTGTGATATTTACTCTTTTGAGAGTTTCTCTTCTTTTATATGGTGATTTATTGTAAAGAGTGTGAGGTAGCCCTCAAAGGTTTTGTAAATGTGAGGTATCCCTGAAAGTTAAGGCTTTAGCACAAAGATAAAGTTTCATTGCGTGTGAAAAATGCTCTAGTTTATAACGGTATCAAGCACCTGTTCAAGCTTGCATTGATAGTTTAAAATCTCGGATAGTTTTTTGAGGACTGAAAGTAGGTCACAAGTGGTTGATAGTCGAACCAGGATAAATATTGTGTCTGCTCTTATCATCTTTATTTCTTTTATTTTCTTGCAATTTATTTTTTATTATCATTTGATTTTTCTTGTTCTTAGGGCTTTTTATCTTCTCTTTTTATTCACTTCTTCTAAGAAATAGCTTCAACGAAATTTGTTTTATAAATGTTTACAAAAAAATTTAAATACTCAATTCACCCCCCTCTTGAATACTGGAAGCCACTTGGTAACAATAAATACTTGAACCCATTTACAAGTGTTGGCGTTAGTGGATAATGTTAGCCATGGCAACCATCACCCAAAGGGAGTAAATTGGGTAATTACAAATTTCTAAAGCAACTTTGAAAAATTATGTATTTTAATATTTTCAATCAACACATGCAGCAAAATAAGTCTAACAAAGATACAACTATTGTAAATTACTCAAATACAACTTGAATTATGAGATAAATTAAGCAAATAAGCTAGATATTAAGTTCTTAGAATCAAAACATCAAGATGACATTACATGTAATAGATAAATATACTACACCAAATACTGAAATTAAAAAGTGTAGGGAACAAAGAATCAAACTCAAGAATTTATCCTGGTTCAGCCACCAACCACTTGTGGCCTACATCCAGTCCCCAATCTTAACTTGAGATTTTCTTCACTATCTCCTAGACTTCACAGGTGTTAGGAAAACATTTGTTCAAACAAGAGCACTCCTCACACCTTGGGATACATTACCCTTGTGCTACAGCCTATGACTTTTCAAGCTTCACAGGTGCTTGAAAAAACCTTTACATTCAAGAGCACTCATAACACCTTTGGGATACCTCACCCTTTGTGTCTCACCCTCTTACAATGATTTCAAGATGAAGAAAAAGATTAAAAACTCTCATAAGAGTAGATATACAACTTGAAAAATAAAAAATAGAATAATTTTGCAATAAAGAGCTCAAAATATGATTTTGATGATTCAAGGATCAAATCAAGTGTTCAAGAGTTGTAAAAGCTTCAAATATCACTTATACATAGAGCCCAAGTGATAAAATAACCGTTGGTAGTATTTAGAAATGATTTTTTTATGAAAACTAGCCATTTAGAGCCATTGGGAGCGCTTCTGGGCACTTGGTAATCGATTACATGGATGTTGTAATCGATTACATGGCCTTTGCCAGAGCTATAATTGATTACAGGACTTATGTAATTGATTACATGCATTCCGGTTTTGAAAACTGACTTTAAATGGTCATAACTTCTTCATTTCTTATCCGTTTAAAGCAAATGACCACTCATTGGAAAGATATTTGAATTTATTTTCAAATGAAATATTTCACAACAAAACTCAAAGTATTTTGAAAGTTATGATCAAAAGAATAACGAAAGGTCAGCTTTTCAAAACTCAAACTTGACTATTTTTGAAAACTGACTTTAAATGGTCATAACTTCTTCATTTGTTATCCGTTTTAAGCAAATGACTACTTATTAGAAAGATCTTTGAGTCTATTTTCATATGCAATAAGTTTCACAACAAAAATCAAAGTATTTTAAAAGTTATAATCAAAATAGTAACTAAAAGTCAATTTTTCAAAACTCAAACTTGACTATTTTTCATAGTTTTGAAGTACTACCATAACTAGCTTTTCAAAACATGTTTCTTGGGCATTTTAGCATATAAAAACCATTTTTAAAGATTTACAAACATATTTGAGCTTTTTTGCAAAACCTCTATCTTTACATAGGAGAAAACCTAAAAAGAAAATATACTAATTCTAATCCTTAGGTTTCTTGATGTAATCCAAGCTTCTACAAATTTCTTCTCTTCAAATCTTACAAATGCTTAGAACATCTTATCATTTTCATTCTTCTTGAGTTGAGCATAGTTGTGATCTTTTACTTTCTTGTTACAATGCTCATTCTTGGTACTTGGACTATCCTATAAAGTATTGCTCACTTAAACAAACATAATTAGTCCAAATTCATAATTCAATATCTTTATATGCATGATTCATAAATGTATAATTCTAATTAGTCTAACAAGTATATAAGACTTTCATAGACACATCCAAATAAGATATTTATCAATTACTAATAGATATGCTCTATGTAGGATGCAACAAAGAATACTTTGCACATTTTTATTTAAATAGAGTCAAATCCAATATTAATTTATTATAACTCATATAAAGCATTATTAGATATATTATATAAAGAATGCTACACATATCTCATTGCATGATTATTAAGTGAAATATAATTAGATAAAATACATAATCATGCATGATCCAATATAATCTATTAAGCACATCTATGTAACATGATCAATATTCTTTTGTAATGCATATATCATATATTAAGCACATCTATAAAGTATAAGCATCATTCTTGTTGTCTTATATTTGTCATTATTAAAACTTAACATATTAAACTATTGGAGCAAAGACAATTCTATAGATAATTAATGGAACAATAATATAATTACATATATAATCTTAAATGAACTTTGAATGCTGTATTTTTCTATTGGAACCTTCGTTATGCGTGGATTCTAATTGAGTTATGAAAAGAAATAATTTTGTCCTTAATTTACTTACTAAGAGTGGATCTCCTAACCCAAGCAAATCCTTTTTAATTGTGAATAAGTGTTATTACCTTTATCCTTATGATAAATCCTTTCCTTACGTCAAAGAATTTTTCTTCATCAATTCCCTGTGGATTAACCTCGGACTCTTGAGAATTCATTACTTGAGATAACTTGCACTTGAGTTTGCAACAATATCAATTCCGCATCAAAGGTAACGTTTCTTCACATCTTAAACCAACACGCAAAGAAACTTCAATTGAAAAGCATAAATCAAGAATGATAGATCCTTAAATATTCACTCTCAATCCTTCATGTGTTTGAAAGGTAGGTATTTCACTCAATTAAACCCATGAAAAATTGCATTAGCATAAGCTTGCTTATCTTCTACTTCTCCATTACTCAAAACACACGCACACACAAATCAATAGGACTTTATTCATGGTTGTAATAGGGTCCAGGTAAAGGAGGGGGATAATAAGGATATGACAAGTTAAATACTAAAGAGAATAAAAGAGCATTATGGTTGAGTTCAAATAACAAGCATGAAAGTTCATCCAAACTCTACCTAATCCAACTTCCCTTACATATTTTTTTCGCTTCCCTTTTTTACCTTGTTGGCCTTTCTTTAAACTTTGTTTTTTTTAACATGGCTACTCTTTCTTTTTTCATCAACCATTTTGCAAACACAGCCCCACACTTGCTCAATAACTCATCCAATAACAATGTTAATGCTCTCTTATTTCCTAAGGTTGGGTAAGAACATATTTTTTTTAAGGCATGTGTTAAGCTAAAAACAAGGAATGGTCGAATAAGCTTAAAGGGGTTAAGCAAGGGAAGATATGCAAGATTGGCTATTTGGTTGAAGTAGCTATTTCAAGAAAAATGCCTCAATCATATTTATGTATGCATGTGAAAATGTAGCCTCAAATAGAGTCAAAGCAAGTTCTAGAGTAACAATTTCATGAGTTAAAATCACACAAAAAAGAAAAGAATGACAAATATTTAATCCATTCATCAATAGGCTAAAAAAACTCATAAGGCATACATCTATCATTCTTAATCCACCAATTCAACATCTATAACCAAGCATGTAAAATTTAAGAAAGAAGACCATTTATTTAATCGTGCTATAATATTTGAATTTCAATTACTTCAAAGGATATGAGAGTTCATTCATCTGAATCTTTCAAAGGAAATCAAATGATAAAATTTCGTTACTTCCACAAATCAACACAAAATAGTTACTTTCCCAATTTAGATGTGTCAAGAGAAAATTTACCTCAAGGGCATAATTTACCTTTTACTCTGTCATCCTTAATTGGTTTTGTTGTTAGTAAGTTGCTGACAACTATACTAATAAACATACTACCCTATTTTTTTTTCATTTTATGTCAACTATACTTCCCCCTAACCAGATCACAACATTGTCCTCAATATTAAAATATAGATGAATAAAGGATAGAAAATATTATTGTGATTGGCTATGCTACAGTGAAGACTAGTTTTGATGATAACTAATGTAACACCCCCTTCGAAGGGTATCACATTCATACTAACTCCTTATAAATTTCCCAAGTTATAAAATATTTAATCTCATTTAAATACGGGTTTCAAAATTTCTTTTTCGTGGAAAACATCAATTGATCAAGTTAAAGTAACTCAAAATATAAAAATTGAATAAATATACTTTTCATATAAATAGAGTTTACTATAACTATTCATTCATTATATTTACATACCCAAAAACATAACACCTAAGGTATGAGCCCTTGTCAGAAGACAAATTCCCTAGCTGGGAATGTCTCAACGGATAGAAATCCGAGCAAACGATAAATCGAAGTCCCTTCTAGGAGTATAGTGAAAATTATTCCACAACTCCCTGATAGGTAAAACAAACTCTGCATAAGCAACTGTAAAAGATGTAGTAATGACCCCATTTGAGTCCTACTTACAGATAAAGTAATGTCGCGACAATACTCTATATACTCTGAGTCCCACTAGACACGCCAAGCCTCAGCGCCTTCAAGAAACTGTAGTATAAAGAAACCTAGCTGACCCCTCATTGCCGCCATCACAGTCTTCACAGATGTAAGCATATAATAAAAACAGATAGAACAATACAGCAAAGAGGTAAGATCCCCTACATCGCATACCAAAATGGCAGCAAAGAAACGATACGAACAACAATGTCATTCCATACATACAATCCATAGATTAATATAAAATCAGCAGATATATTCAGGATATTTAATAGATAAATAATCCAATAAACTTGCACCACAATCTCAGGCATAATGACAAAATCACTATAATATTACACCTCAATAATATTATATAACAATGGCGTAAATGTTGACTATACATATGCTCAATGCAACCAGTTCCTACTTCATGGAGTTAGACTCAAATTCAGATATGAGCGCCCAGAAGATCTATCCCCCCTAAAAGACAGTCTATGCTGGATAATGAAAAGCAATAGTGTTTGTCGGGATGTCAGTGCGTTGCAATCGGTGTTCACGGCCGGGTGGTGTATATATATATATATATATATATATATATATATATATATATATATATATATATATATATATATATCATATGACAACATGGTTAACAAGTGAATCACCACGCTTGACGTCCCTAAGATCCTTCCCACTATCCTGTAAGTTCTCGTTCACTCCTTAGGAATAAAACGCCATAACAGCCATTGGCTGTACAATGCTCAATGCATGTTCAATCAAATCAAAGTACCATTGTACTGTTCCCAATGATGTTAACGCAACTGCCCATACAGTTGTCTAATACCATTAGTATCAAGAATATTATATAACTGCCTATACAACTACATAATACCAAAGATCCACTCGAGTCCAGTACTTCGATTTCCCAATGCACAATATTAAAATAAAAAATTACTTAATTTAGTATGTCGGCCCTACAGCTAAACTCGTTGTTCTTCTCAATCGCGTAGCAATATTATCGCATTTTCACATTCGCGTAACAATTCTGTTATGTTTTCAAATCGCGTAATAATTTTTTTATGTTTTCTCAATTGCATAAAGATTTTATCACGTTTTCTTAATCGCGTAACTAAAAATTACTATTTTTAAATTGCATAAAATATTTCTAACATATTTTAAGCTCAAAATAATACTTTCCTCATTTATTATCAAAATTTGACTTTATTCTCATTATTTCCATAATAATCCTTCTTAAAGTAATATTTCTAAAATATTCTTATTAAAATCAATATTTTCTACAGTTTCACAAAAAAATTATATTTCTTTAATTTACTTGAAGTATTATAACTCAAAATTTTCTAACGCGCTTCAAAACCCAAAGGGTGAGCTATACATTAACAAATTTCAAGTTTTAACTTTTTATTTTAGTACATAACTTAATTAGGCCAATTTTAATTCTAAAAAGTTAATTACTTTCATTTTCAATCCAAAAACCTGCCAAATTGATTTCTTACCATTTAAACATCTAAGTCTACACTTAGTAAGTAATTTTGAATCTTGAACATCAAAATGGCATGTTGGCCGAATTTCACACTATGCTTCATCAATCGTATATAATTCTTTTCTAACACTTTATTCCTTGTAAAAATACTTAATTAACTTTCTTGTCATAAAATCATTTAATCCTTAATTAAGAAAATAATTTAGAACACTTGGTCTCCTTGGTGTTATTAAGGTCGTGTGCCTCTAGGTTCTTTGGAACCATCATACAATTTTTATTATGTGAATCACATCCTAAGTTACACAGAAATTAATATGCTTTCTAAATCACATATGTAAACATATTATCAAAGCTATAAGCACAGTAAACACATATATAAATCATGCATATTTATCAAAGCAATAAACAATCATAGATAATCTATTAAGCTTAAACCAAAAACCACACAATGAAGTGAATAAATCCTCACATGAATTTTTCACTCACAAACACAAACAATTTCATTCCTTCACCACCACATATGGCCGATGAGGTTAATCTCCCTCTTACCTGGTTGATGCTTCCTAGCTCTTTGTAAAACTCTCTTTATATCAATCTTTCACCACCAAATAGATTTTAGAATCAAATCAAACAAATAAAAATTAGTATCTAAGGCTTGATTAAGATGACCATAGATCAAACATGGTCTTAGGAGTCTAAAAATCAAATAAGAAATCAAGTTTCAATATTTTTACCTTGAAACTTTAGAACTTAAATCCAAGATTCAAACTTGAAAATGACAAAATTTGACCAAAGTCTCAACATCAAAGAGTCTTAGAATGATGTGAGGATTCAAGAAGTATGGTTGGTTGAAATTAAACAAACATGGAAGACAGTTCTTGGTTGGTTGGCAGTGAGCCTTCAAGAGAAGAAAAGATAAAAGCTTTTGTGTTCTTAGCTTGACAGGATGATGAAGATGAACGAATTTTGAGAGGTTCTCAACATGAAAGTGTTTTGGATTGATGAGAAGATTCAAGATATGTAGCTAGATAAAATTATGGAAGATTGGAGATAGGTTTGGAGGGTGGTGGCTGAATTCTTCAAGAAAGAGAGATGAATGGAGTTTTGAGTGTTCTTGGTGTTCTTGGATTTAAGAGAAAGATGATAGTTTTTCTTTTGTCACAAAGTGTGAGGAAATGAAGTGGAATAACCTATTATGCAAGGCATGGCCGTGGGATGCAATAGGAAAGGAAGGCTATGGTTTATTTTGCAAGACAAAACATAAGCACATGGGCTCACATGGGTGCACATGGTTATGTCACACAATGGTCATCATTTGATCATAAAATGAATCTAGAACTTGGTAGAATGACCTTATGGCCTTGTGGTTCAATGGAGAAATGAAACTAGTTTGGTTTCATTCTAATTTCCTAGTTACACTTAAACTAATTAGTTAGGATATCTAGTTTCATTCTAACCATTTAGTTACTTGATTAAGTCATTGCATATGTCATGCTTTGTCACACCTTCTAGATGAATCTAGATCTTTTGTGTAGTTAGGGTTTTCTAAACATTTAGTAACTTAGTTAGTTCCATCTAGTTACTAATTAAGCTATTAGGGTAACTTAGTTAGTTTATCTAGTTACTTAGTAACTAGTCTAGCCATTTTTGTTGACTACATCCTAACCATTGATTTAATCTAGGGTTGATGTCCTAAGCTTCCTTAACAAGTTTGCTCTCACACCATTGATTAGATCAATGGTGATCATTCAAGGCTTCTTCATCAAGTTACTTTCATATCCATTGATTAGATCAATGATTGATATGCAAAGCTTCTCCTCCAAGTCTCACTATCCAACGGTCCACACCAAAGTCCAAGCCATTAAGTTTGACCAATTTCTATTAGTTAGCCATAAAGTTATGTAATGATGATTCATCATTACTCTTAAGATATTTAACCTAGATATTTTCTATTTTTATGATTACACTCGAGATATTTAGCGTAGATATTTTCTGATTAGAAATATCTTAGATATTTTCTGCTTAGATATTTTTACCTAGATATTTATATTCAGATATTTGTGTAAGATATTTTCCCGTTAGATATTTAGTCCTAGATATTTATCCTTAGATATTTACTGGGTGAGTCATCGTTTCTAGAAAAGAATGACAAGACAAGCTTAAAATATCTTGAAAGAGTAAGTAGTCAAATTTGATTTGTCTTCTAGATTGAGTAGTCAATTTGAATTTCTCCTCTTCAAGTTGAGTATCCAATTTGCCTTCTTTCTGCTTACCATTAGTCCATCGCTTTAACTTATTGCCATCAAGATATTTTCTAACAGATATTACTTAATGGATAATAGCTACTGCTATTATTACACAATGAATAATAGAAAACTCATATACAGAAAATCTCTGTCAACTGTTCTTGGTTTCGAGTTTAGTAAGATCCCCCGATCCCACCTTGACAGTCAAGAACTTTTTGGTCCAGGAAAATTTTTATTTTTTCGGGCCCGCCTCAAACACACATACAACTGAAAATAATATTAAAATAATCACAAACTCATAAAATTCTACAAAAATTCTCAAAAATCATAAAAATTATAAAACTCGTATATATTCAAAAAATGAAGTTTCGGCATATATTTCAAAAATAGTATTAAAATAATAAAAATAATATTAAAATATTTAAAATAATCTTTAAATTCCCAAAAATTCACAAAAACTCATAAATAGTATAAAACATTTATTTCAAGTAAAACAAAAAATCGGGGTGTTACAACTCTCCCCTCTAAAAAGAATTTCGTCCTCGAAATTTCTTTCATATAACACACAAAAAGGATATTACTCCTTTATCTTGTCTTCAAACTTCTACATAGCATCTCCAGTTACGTCATTTCAGATGATTCTCCTGCTTTTCTTGAATTTCCTCCATTAGATTATTCAAATAGTAATAGTAGTCAAACAAATTCACAGACAATCACATATTCTTGAATCGATTTATTCATTTGCTCTCCTTAACCATCAAAGAGGATATACTAAATACATCTTCTACTTAAAGCATTCATCATAACATTTGCCCATCCAGGATGACATCGAAGTTGAAAATCGTAGTCCTTTGAAAATTCTAACTATTGTCTCTTCCTCGTACCCAACCCCTTCTTGATTGAACCAGTACTCTAAGCTCTTGAAATTACTGTAGACATTGTAGGTTAAAAATGTCTTCAAATTTTCATCGCAAAATGATTATCGCATCTTCTAAAATGTGAGTCAAATAATTCTTCTCATGCACTCTCAAACAGCTTCACGTATAACTTCTTCTTCTTCAAAAATTGAAGAACCGTATCGAGGCATTGAGCATGCTCCTTCGGACTTCGAGAATAAATCAGAATGTCATCAATAAGGATAACGCCAAATCTGTCTAAATAAGAAAGAAAGATCCTATTCATGTAATTTGTGAATACTGATGATCACATATTTGATACATTAATAAGCCTTCATTTTTAGTCATTTACACTCTCTATGTACTTAATTGATTGATTTTGATTAGGTTTTGTAAGTTTTGACTCAAATTAGACTTAATTAAAATTTTTAGCATAATTTATGTCTTATGTTATTTCTGTATTTGGGCTATATCTTGGGATATAGGTGGTCAAATGAGATGACTCTGATGGCATTTTAAAGATAAGAGAGAGCTCTATAACTTTCATGAAGACCTCAAAGGCTCAATCACACGAGTAAATAACTCAAATTGGGGTTGAAGCAAGAACTAGAGTGCTGTTACTGACAGCTTGACCTATGTGTACTGGTCATGCCATTTTTTCGGCTAGAAGTTGTCAAATGGGCTGATATTTTGATGCTGAATAGTTGAGACCTATATCTACAACTTTCATGTTGAACACGTTTCCAGAATTGGAGAACTAATGGGTGATATTGGGCTTGGAAGTCGGAACAGAGGAGCTGTGATTGGGCTTGAGTAATATGCAGTAATTTGAACGTATCTGGAATTATAGAAATGATATTGGACTCAAACTAAAGCCATTGGAAAGCTAAGATCCAGGCCTACAACTTTAATGAAGATCATATTTGCTTATTCTGACGCATTCAATGACTTCAGAGCTAAATGATTTCAAAGATAAGGAATCTCCATAATTTTTCACTCACCAAAAGTCATTTGGCATTTTTCACTCATTTTCCACTCATCCACTCACTAATGACTCAGCCCCCTTGTCATTTTGTATCTCTAATCCTCTATAAAAGGGGGCTTTGGCAGATCATTAAGGGTGTTAGGTGTTAGTTACCAAAATGATGTCATTTTGTTACTAGGTTTTCTTGTAGTAATTTTCCTTTGTTCTAAATTAAAGTCATGTTCTTCTTCTTCTTCTTCTTCTTCTTCTCTCTTTCTTTCTTCTTATCTATGAGTAACTAAGTTTTATTTTACTTGGGTGAAAGGGTGAAGCTCTTGGTAATAAAATAAGGTCAGATTTATTCTTCTCTTGTGCTTAAATGATTTATATTTTCTAGTAATCATTATACGTATTATAATTTGTTTCTTATAATTTAGAAACCATCTTTGTAAAGAGGAGTTCTTGATTTGTTGTAGACAAAATATTGGCACAATGAATACTTTAACCCATTTTTAAGTGGTGATAATATTTTTAGGAAACATAATATAATTACGTATATTATTTTAAATAGACTTTTAATGTTGTATTTTCTGATTAGAACCTCCATGTTGCGAGGATTCTAATTGAGTTATAAAATGAATTAATCTTACCTTTATTTTATTTACCAAGAGTGAATCTTTTTACCCAAGTAAATAATTTTAATCATAGTAACAAAATATTTACTTCACCTTAATCTTCAACAATTCCCTGTGGATTGACCTTGGACTCACCGAGAAATTTATTACTTGAGACAACTTCCACTTGGGTTTGCAAATGCGACAATTAAAAAGTGTGCATCAAATACCACAGAAGCATTCATTACCTCGAACAATATTACTAAACACTCGTAGTGACTATAACGCGTCTGAAAAACTATCTTGGAATATCATTCTATCTTCACGCAAATCTGACGATAATCAGAATACAAATCGATCTTGAAGAAAACAGCAACTTTCTTTATTTGGTCTTTTAGTTCCCATGTTGTATCTTCCGTCAGATCGTTCCAGATTACCTCCATCAAGGTAAGTTGTTTCACTCGCCTATCCTAAATTTTAACAGAAAATGTCTCATAGATTAAGTTCTCTTTATAAACGTACTGTATTTGATACTATGACATAGATTGAATCAAGAATATAGTTTCTCAATTGAGATATATGGAAGACATTGTAAAGGTTATAAAGAAAAATGATAAGGTTATTTAGTAGATTACCAGATTCTTCCAATAAAGAATTTGATATGGTTTAATGGATTTTGAAATGAACATGGTCCAATAAGTTTAGAAATGAACTTTCTGGATTCAAATCCAAAAATCTCAGTTCAAGGAAACACTAAAGTTTCATTAAAACAATCTAGTAGGATACAGTTGGAAGATAACCAATCCATTTATAAAGTTAAACTCTCAAATAGATGTGATTTTAGATAAGCAAATTAAATCAACAGAAGAGATTCAATCTTTAATAGATATAGGGTAGAGTTAGAAAACTTGAGTATAAACAACAAGTTTAACAAAAAGAATAGAAATACTTGGATCAAAAGATAACAAAGACACAGATAACTCAAATCTATTTACTCAGTCTATTGGTGAAAGAAGTAGATAAACCAGATCAACAGAAAAGTTCCAAACTCCAACAATAATAGGATATGTTTTAAGCAGGCTTGAGTAGTAATAGCAAGTTTAGAAGTTAAAGTAGCACTATCCAAGTCAAAAAGAAATAGAAACACAGATAACCTGAATGGCTCACACAGTCATAGATAACAAAAGAATGGGTCACCTTGCAAGTCATACATTACAGTTTAAAGATTACTCTTTATGGACAGCTTCCTCATTTTGTTAAGTCTTTGTATTTGAACGTTCCCATTCCACTCTTTGTATTGATTTCTTCCTCTACTTGAGATCTTGTTGCACGTTCATTAGTAACAGAAGGCTCCGTCTTCGGTAGATCACAATCCTTCAAGACATGATCGAGCTTTCCGCATCTAAAATAAATTATACCCTTTATCATGCAGTCTCTCGTCCAATGACCTTTTCCGCACTTTAGACACTTCATTGGTGATGCAGCTATTTGATTAAATTGATTACCACTTGAACTTCCTCCATTTATTCGTTGCTGCTTCCCCGGTGGTCGTATATACGGCTCTTACTGAAATCGATTGATCTTACACTTCCTTTTTTTTGGATCCTAGTTGATCCAAAGTTATAGGTTCTCCCATCTTGAGACTACTCCAACCCTAACAAGCTTTGAAGTTTGGTTATCAATTCTTGCTGCTGAATGATTTTCTGACTCTGTTGTACCGCTACGTTAGTTATCCTCTGTATCACACTTCTAGCTGTGGCTATACGATCATCATCACGTCTCGAGTCCACATGCCCACAACTACTACGATCCATTATCTTTCTTCAAAGAAAAACAAAATCAAAACACAACGTAACTATTTCAAACAACATCGTCTCCTTTCAGAAACAAACAATATATCTTTGTGTTTAGTGTAAGAGAAAAACATAGCACAAACAAAACAAACCTACCCACAAACCCAAAAGATTCTAACTTGGACTTTGATACCAACTAATGTAACACTCCCTCCGAAGGGTATCGCATTCATACTAACTCCTTATAAATAATTAATTTCCCAAGTTATAAAATGTTTAATCTCATTTAAATACGGGTTTCAAAATTTCTTTTTTGTGAAAAACAACAATTGATCAAATTAAAGTAACTCAAAATATAAAAATTGAATAAATATACTTTTCATATAAACAGAGTTTACTATAACTATTCATTCATTATCTTTATATACCTAAAAACATAACACCTAAGGTATGAGCCCTTGTCAGAAGACAAATTCCCTAGCCGGGAATGTCTCGACAGATAGAAATCTGAGCCAACGATAAATCAAAGTCCTCTCTAGGAGTATAATGAAAATCATTCCACAACTCCCTGATAGGTAAAATAAACTCTGCATAAGCAACTGTAAAAGATGTAGTAATGACCCTATTTCGAGTCCTACTTGCAGATAAAGTAATGTCGCCACAATACTCTATATACTCTGAGTCCCACTGGACATACTAAGTCTCAGCACCTTCAAGAAATTGTAGTCTAAAGAAACCTAGCTGACCCCTCCTTGCCACCATCACAGTCTTCACAGATGTAAGCATAAAATAGAAACAGACAAAACAATACAGCAAAGAGGTGAGATCCCCTACATCGCATACCAATATGGCAGCAAAGAAACCATACGAACATCAATGTTGCTCCATACATACAATCCATAGATTAATATAAAATCAATAGATATATTCAGGATATTTAATAGATAAACAATCCAATAAACTTGCACCACAATCTCAGGCATAATGATAAAATCACTATAATATTACACCTCAATAATATTATATCACAATGGCATAAATGCTGACTATGCATATGCTCAATGCAACGAGTTCCTACTCCATGGAGTTAGACTCAAATTCAGATATGAACGCCCAGAAGATCTGTCCCCCCTAAAAGATAGTCTATGCTAGATAATGAAAAGCAATAGTGTTTGTCGGGATGTCAGTGCATTGCAATCGGTGTTCACGGCCAGGGGTGTATATATATATATATATATATCATATGACAACATGGTCAATAAGTGAATCACCGCGCCCTGACGTTCCCAAGATCCCTTCCACTATCCTGTAAGTTCTCGTTCACTCCTTAGGCATAAAACGCCATAACAGCCATTGGCTGTACAATGCTCAATGCATGTTCAATCAAATCAAAGTACCGTTGTACTGTTCCCAATGATGTTAACGCAACCGCTCATACAGTTGTCTAATACCATTAGTATCAAGGATATTATATAACCGCCTATACAACTACATAATACCAAAGATCCACTCGGGTCCAGTACTTCGATTTCCCAATGCACAATATTAAAATAAAAAATTACTTAATTTAGTATATCGGCCCTACGGAAAAACTCGCTGTTCTTCTCAATCGCATAACAATATTATCGCATTTTCACATTCGTGTAACAATTCTGTTATGTTTTCAAATCGCGTAATGATTTTTCTATGTTTTATCAATTGTGTAAAGATTTTATCGCATTTTCTTAATCTTGTAGCTAAAAATTACTATTTTTAAATCGCATAAAATATTTCTAACATATTTGAAGCTCAAAATAATACTTTCCTCATTTATTATCAAAATTTGACTTTATTCCCATTATTTCCATAATAATCCTTCTTAAAATAATATTTCTGAAATATTATGATTAAAATTAGTATTTTCTACAGTTTTCCAGAAAATTATATTTCTTTAATTTACTTAAAATATTACAGCTCAAAATTTCCTAACGCGCTTCAAAACCCAAAGGGTGAGCTATACATTAACAAATTTCAAGTTTTAACTTTTTATTTTAGTACATAACTTAATTAGGCCAATTTTAATTCTAAAAAGTTAATTACTTTCATTTTAGATCTAAAAACTTGTCAAATTGATTTCTTACCATTTGAACACCTAAGTCTACACTTAGTAAATAATTTTGAATCTTGAACATCAAAATGGCATGTTGGCCGAATTTCACACTATGCTTCATCAATCATATATAATTCTTTTCTAACACTTTATTCCTTAGAAAAATACTTAATTAACTTTTTTGTCATAAAATCATTTAATCATTTATTAGGAAAATAATTTAGAACACTTGGTCCTATTAGTGTTATTAAGGTCGTGTGCCTCTAGGTTCTTTGGAACCATCATACAATTTCCATTATGTGAATCACATCCTAAGTTACATAGAAATTAACTTGCTTTCCAAGTCATATATGTAAACATATTATCAAAGCTATAAGCATAGTAAACACATATATAAATCATGCATATTTATTAAAGCAATAAACAATCATATATAATCTATTAAGCATAAATCAAAAATCACACAATCAAGTGAATAAATCCTCACATGGATTTTTCACTCACAAACACAAACAATTTCATTCCTTCACCACCACATATGGCCGATGAGGTTAATCTCCCTCTTACCTAGTTGATGCTTCCTAGCTCTTTGTATCAATCTTTCACCACCAAATAGATCTTAGAATCAAATCAAACACATAAAAATTAGTATCTAAGGCTTGATTAAGATGACCATAGATCAAACATGGTCTTAGGATTCTAAAAATCAAATAAGAAATCAAGTTTCAAGATTTTTACCTTGAAACTTTAGAACTTAAATCCAAGATTCAAGCTTGAAAATGACAAAATTTGACCAAAGTCTCAACATCAAAGAGTCTTAGAATGATGTAAGGATTCAAGAAGTATGGTTAGTTGAAATTAAACAAACTTGGAAGATGGTTCTTGGGTGGTTGGCAGTGAGCTTTCAAGAGAAGAAAAGATAAAAGCTTTTATGTACTTGGCTTGATAGGATAATGAGGATGAACGAATTTTGAGAGGTTCTCAACATGAAAGTGTTTTGGATTGATGAGAAGATTCAAGATATGTAGTTCAATAAAATTATGGAAAATTCGAGATAAGTTTAGAGGGTGGTGGCTGAATTCTTCAAGAAAGAAAGAAGAATGGAGTTTTGAATGTTCTTGGTGTTCTTGGATTTGAGAGAAAGATGATAGTTTTTCTTTTGTCATAAAGTGTGAGGAATGAAATGGAATAGCCTATTATGCAAGGCCTGGCTGTGGGATGCAATAGGAAAGGAAGACTATGGTTTGTTTTGCAAGACAAAACATAAGCACATGGGTTCACATGGGTGCACATGGTTATGTCACACAATGGTCATCATTTGATCATAAAATGAATCTAGAACTTGGTAGAATGGCCTTATGGCCATGTGGTTCAATGGAGAAATGAAACTAGTTTGGTTTCATTCTAATTTCCTAGTTACAGTTAAACTAATTAGTTAAGATATCTAGTTTCATTCTAACCATTTAGTTACTTGATTAAGTCATTGCATATGTCATGCTTTGTCACACCTTCTAGATGAATCTAGATCTTTTGTGTAGTTAGGGTTTTCTAAACATTTAGTAACTTAGCTAGTTCCATCTAGTTATTAATTAAGCTATTAGGGTAACTTAGTTAGTTTATCTAGTTACTTAGTAACTAGTCTAGTCATTTTTGTTGACTACATCCTAACCATTGATTTAATCTATGGTTGATATCCTAAGCTTCCTTAACAAGTTTGCTCTCACACCATTGATTAGATCAATGGTGATCATTCAAGGCTTCTTCATCAAGTTACTTTCACATCCAGATCAATGGTTGATATGCAAAACTTCTCCTCCAAGTCTCACCATCCAACGGTCCACACCAAAGTCCAAGCCACTAAGTTTGACTAATTTCCATTGGTTAGCCATAAAGCTATGTAATGATGATTCATCATTACTCTTAAGATATTTAACCTAGATATTTTCTATTTTTATGATTACACTTGAGATATTTAGCGTAGATATTTTCTGATTAGAAATATCTTAGATATTTTCTGCTTAGATATTTTCACCTAAATATTTGTATTCAGATATTTGTCTAAGATATTTTTCGGTTAGATATTTAGTCCTAGATATTTATCCTTAGATATTTACTAGGTGAGTCATCATTTCTAGAAAAGAATGACAAGACAAGCTTAAAATATCTTGAAAGAGTAAGTAGTCAAATTGGATTTGTCTTCTAGCTTGAATAGTCAATTTGAATTTCTCATCTTCAAGTTGAGTATCCAATTTGCCTTCTTCCTGCTTACCATTGGTCCATCGCTTTGACTCATCGCCATCAAGATATTTTCTAATAGATATTACCCAATGGATAATAGCTACTGCTATTATTACACAATGAATAATAAAAAACTCAGATACAGAAAATCTCTATCAACTGTTCTCGGTTTCGGGTTTAGTAAGATCTCTAGATCTAGCCTTGACAGTCTGAAACTTTCTGGTCCAAGAAAAATTTTTATTTTTCTGGCCCACCTCAAACACACACAGAGCCCAAAATAATATTAAAATAATCACAAACTCAGAAAATTTCACAAAAAATTTTAAAAATCATAAAAATTATAAAATTCGTATATATTTAGAAAAAATGAAGTTCGGGCATATATTTCAAAAATAATATTAAAATATTCAAAATAATCTTTAAATTCCCAAAAATTCACAAAAACTCATAAATAGTATAAAATGTATTTATTTCAAGAAAAATGAAAAATCGGGGTGTTACAACAAACTTGAAGATGATGAGAAGACTAAGTCCAAGAACTTCAAGATTAGTTTTAGGACTTAGAGTCTTTTTGTACGGAGATCTTTTTGGATATCTCATTGTTTTTACAAGATAAGATAAAAAATGTTTTAAACTCCTAAAACTGAAAATAGTCTTAAAAATAAATTAAAGATTTTGGTGTTTTGAAAATCATCTAGGCTTTTTCTAAAAGTATTTACAAATGTTTCTTAAATAGGGTTATTCGAATAAAGGTCTCTTTATTCGAATAAACCAAGCTTAGAAAAATTGTCTTTTAATTGAGTTATTTGAATAACCCAAGAGTTATTCGAATAATATTTTCAAAATGTTACTACACACCTCTATTTTTACAAGTGCTATTCGAATAGCATCTCTGCTATTCAAATAAAAGCTTTTTAGAATGACTTCTTTTTATATAAGCTATTCAAATAACCCCAAAGTTATTCGAATAGACTTGTTTCTCAGAAAATGTTTAAAGCATTGTTATTCAAATAACCCTCATGTTATTCAAATAACCCATATCAGAATTGGTTATTTGAAAATGTGTTATTCGAATAGTACAAGAGTTATTCGAATAAACACGGGTTACTGATTTAGAAAGAAATGGTCATATTCACATTAATTACGAGAGTTAATTATTCTAACGGCTATTTTCTTCAAAGTCTCTATAAATAGTGATCGTGGGTCACTTTTTGAATTTTGCCCAACTATCTGAATTAATCTCTGCTTGCTTTGAAATGTGATTTACAATTTTTACATATTTTCTGTGTTATTTTCGCCAAAACTTTGAGATATCCTTAAAAGCTTCCTAGTGCTTCAATTTGTGATATTTACTCTTTGTGAGAGTTTCTCTTCATCTATTTTTCTACTTCTTTAATGAGGGTGAGGTATCCCTTAAGTTTTGTATAAGGGTGAGGTATCCCTGAAGGTTGAGACTTTAGCACAAGGGTAAAGTTTTCCTATGTGTGAAAAGTGCTCTAATTTGTAACGGTAGTAAGCACCTGCTTAAGCCTGTATTCATAGTGAAAAATCTCAGATAATGTTTTGAGAACTGGATATAGGCCACAAGTGGTTTGGTGGCCGAATCAGGATAAATATTGTATCTGCTCTTGTCATCTTAATCTCTTTATTTACTGTAATTTATTTATTATTTCTTAACTATTTATTTTCTGTTCCTAAGGCTTTTTATCCTCTCTTTGTTTCACATCTTTTATTAAATACCTTCAATGTATTTTGTTTTAAAAGCATTTGCGAAAAATTTTTAATACTCAATTCACCCCCTCTTAAGTACTAGAGCCACTTGGTAACAAGTAGTATCAGAGTTAGACTCTTGTTTAAAGAGCTTAGCAGTTTCAAGAGAACATGACTTCTTCAAATGGTTTTTCAGTTGAATTTTCTATAAACCGACCACCTTTTTTCAATGGGGATGGTTATGCTTATTGAAAGGAAAAATGAAAATCTTCATCAAAGTTATTGATCTTGATGTGTGGGATGCTGTCGAAAACGACACATTTATAGCTACAAAAGAGGTCGATGGTGTAAAAACTAAGACACCGAGAAGTGATTGGTCTGATGAAGATAAAAGCAAAGTTCAACATAATTTAAAAGCCAAAAACATCATTACTACCGTTTTGGGGTATGATGAATTTTTTAGAATTTAAACTGCTAAAGAAATGTGGGACACTTTACAAATCACCCATGAGGGTACTAGTGAAGTAAATATGTCGAGAATTAATTCTCTTACTTGCAAATATGAATTATTTAGAATGAAACAAGGAGAAAGCATTCAAGAAATGCAAAAGAAGTTCACCTACATTGTAAATCATCTTGCATTTTTAGGAAAGAAATTTACTAACGAAGATTTGATTAACAAAGTTTTGAAATATCTGAGCAGGATTTGGCAACCTAAGGTGACAGCCATATCAGAATCAAGGGATTTATCAACAATGACACTAGCTACCCTTTTTGGAAAACTTCATGAACATGAATTGGAGCTGAGCAGATTAAGTCAAAGTGAAAAAAAATGATAAGAAGAAAAAGGGAATCGCACTTAAAGCCACCTCCTCCACTATCGATAATGAAGATGAAAATGATGGAGATGAAGCAGACAATTTTGAGTTAAATAAAGAGAACCTTAATCTCCTAGTAAAGAAATTTGGAAGGTTCCTAAAAAAGAAAGGAACTCAAAGAAGACAACCTTTTCCCCCAAAGAAGACCCATCACAAAGGGGAAGGAGCATCATCAACTCCAACCAGTTACGAGTGCGAAAAACTGGGCCACATGAAGATGGAGTGCCCAATTTACTAAAAAAAATAGAGAAATTTGAAAAGAAACCCTCCAAGGATAGAAAAGGAAGAAGAGCTTATATAGCATAGGATGACAATGATATGGACTCTACTGATAGTTCAGATAGCGAAGAAGCCCATATATGTCTTATGACCAAAGTAGAAGAAAAAGAAGAAAACGACAATGAGGTAAATTCTAACTATGACTTGTCACCCTCTTATGATGAATTGCAAAATGCTTTTGAAGAATTGCATGACGAATCAATAAGGCTGACAAAATTGATTTCCTCATCTAAGAAAATAATTTCTTCTTTGAAAAATCAAATTCTTGCTTTAAACAAAGAAGTTGAAGAATTAAAAATTAAAAATAAAACATTAGGATTAATTGATGCTTGCACAATTTGCTCTTCGCATGCCTCAACATCTTCATCTTGTTTATCATGCCAAATTCTTGAAAAAGAAAATGAAGACTTAAAGAACACTATTTCTAAATTCACTTTTGGAAGAGATAATTTAATTATTTTATTAGGAAAACAAAAAGTGGCTTTTAAAAAATCTGGGATTTAGTACAATCCTAAAAATCAACAAAATTTTTATAAAAATTTCTTTGTTCACTCAAGTACTTCAAGTAGTCCTTTTATTAAATGTTTCTATTGTGGGAAGAAAGGACATAGTGTGTCAACATGTAATGCAAGGAAAAACTTAAATACAAAAAGTGAAACAAAAATGGTTTGGGTTCCTAAAGGTACTATACCTAAAACTAACACTCAAAGACCCAAGAAAATTTAGGTACCAGAAGTTAAAAATTAAACATATGTTGTAGGTGTGCTTGAAGGCCAGAAGCTCAAATTGGTACCTCAATAGCGGCTACTCCAAGCACATGACCGGAGACGACTCCAAGTTCACATTCCTTGTTCCCAAGAATCATGAACATATAACCTATGGAGATAATAACAAAGGGAATATTTTTGGAATTGGAAAAGTCGGTAAGAGTCCTAATTCCTTTATTGATAATGTATTACTTGTTGAAGAACTCAAACATAACTTACTTAGTATTAGCCAATTATGTGATAAATGAAATAGAGTAATCTTTGATTCAAATTGTTGCATAATTGAAGGTAAAAATGATAAGCATATTAAATTCATAGGTCATAGAGTTAACAACATTTATATGATTAGCCTCGACGATATATCCTCAAATGATGCAAAATGTCTCTTAAGTAAGGAATATGATTCATGGTTGTGGCATAGAAGAATTGCACACATTCACATGGACCACTTAAAAAAATTAGTCTTTAAAGAGCTAGTAATTGGACTACCCAAGCTCTTTATAAAAGATAAATTATGCGATACATGTCAAAAGGGTAAATAAATAAATGTCTCTTTTAAAGCAAAAACTATTATTTCAACCTTTAGACCTTTACAGCTTTTACACATGGATCTTTTTGGACCATCTAGAACTATGAACTTTGGTGGAAATTACTATGCATTAGTGGTTGTGGACAATTTTTCTAGGTTCATATGGACCTTATTTCTTTCTCAAAAAAATGATGCATTTTTGGCTTTTAAGAAACTTGCCAAAGTTAGTCAAAATGAAAAAAGTTTTTCAATTACATCCATTAGAAGTGACCATGGTGGCGAATTTGAAAATCATGATTTTGAAACTTTTTGTGATGAATATGGCATTGAGCATAATTTTTCTGTCCCTAGAACTCCACACAAAATGGAGTTGTAGAAAGGAAAAATCATTCTTTAGAAGAAATAGTGAGAATTATGCTCAATGAGGCTACACTTCCTAAGTATTTTTGGGCAGATGCAGTAAGCACCGCTTATTATGTAATGAATAGGGCCCTTATAAGGCCAATCTTAAAGAAAATCCCATATGAATTATACAAAGGAAGAAAGTCAAATGTCTCACATTTTCATGTTTTTGGTGATAACCTAGGTAAGTTTGATGCTAAGTCTGATGAGGGTATATTTCTTGGTTATTCAAATCATAGCAAACCCTTTAGAATTTATAATAAAAGAACTATGACTATTGAAGAATCCATTCATGTTGCATTTAATGAAATTAACCCAAATGGACTGAGAAAGGATTTTGTTGTTGATGATGTTGCAGAGGCTTTGACAAAAACTCACTTGGATAACAAGGAGAAAGAAAAGAGAAAGTAAGAAGAAGTCAAGAGGACCCCCTAAATCAAGAGAATTCACAAGCCACGTACCTTCCCAAAGAATGGCAAACCTCAAGGTACCATCCGCTTGACCAAGTAATAGGTGATGTATCCAAAGGTGTAAGTACTCAAAACTCAATTAGAAATGCATGCAACCATATGGCTTTTGTATCTCAAATTGAACCAAAAGACTTAAATGAAGCCTTTAATGATGAACATTGGATCTTGCCAATGCAAGAAGAGCTAAACTAATGTGAAAGAAACCAAGTATGGGAATTGGTTCCAAGGCCCAATGATAATCCAATTATAGGCACCAAATGGGATTTTAGGAACAAGCTTGATGACGCTGGCCTAATAATAAGAAATAAAGTTAGGCTTGTAGTTAAAAGGTAAAGAATAGTCTGAATTATCCTATGGTTTGATCATTTCTGCCTTCTTAGGAAAATACCCTCAAATTTTGGAAATTGAGCAGGCAACCACACTGACTCATCATCATGTTTTGGGTCATTTACCCTAAACAAAATGAAGATGATCAGAACTTCTGATGGCTGGGTGTACCCGGATGAAGTTGAAGATGATGACCAAGAAGACCACCCTGCTATTGAGATTCTTGCAGCTGATCCAGTCACTTTAGATCAAATGATGGCACCCCTGCAGCTCAACAGGGCCTATATGGAGAACACCTTCTCTATCCTGTTTGATAGGATAGAAGGTGTAGAGCGTGAGCAGGCTGCCCTTCGAACATTGCGGACTCAGTGAACACCTGACTTTCCTCCTTTTCCATAGGATGCTTATTTTTAGGCTTCACTTTTTATTTCTTTGATTATTTTTGTAATGGCTATTTTTTTTTCTTATTATACGTGTATCTTTGTTTGACCATTTCAATATTAATGAAATGCTTATTTTGATGCATTATCTATTCTTTTTGGGCCTAAAATTATATGAATATATATATATATTGCAATGTATATTATCTATTTGCCTTGGTCCTTTATACTTTTTGATCATGCCAAAAGGGGGGAGAAAAATAATAACTGGTAACACTTGAGAAAAGACAGGTAAAAATAAAACAAATTATTAGATTCCAAAAGAAAAGAGGAGTTGTGCATATCTCTGATATAAATCACCTTTAACGAAAAATAGGGGGAGTAAGTTCTCTAAGCTTTAACTTTATAAATTCCAATTTATTTGAACTAATACTTTTCTCAATGATAGTTTGTCATCATCAAAACTGGAGAGAATGTGATTGGCTATGCTACAGTGAAAACTAGTTTTGATGATGACAAACATAAAAATGATGAGAAGATTAATAACTTCACAGAGTATAGTTATTTGTGCCCTATATCTGTGCTATATTGGCTGCTTAGTCCTTGTTTGTATGCATGAATGGAAGATTTTAGCATCATGTTTATATGATTTCATTTTGATGGCTTCTATTGTGATCTTGAGTAAATACTTTCAAAACTTTGATAAATTTAGTACATTTGCATGAGTTAATGAATTGATACTTTCTCTGATATAGACAGGTCTCAAATAAAGCACAGAAATGAAGAAATTGGAGTAGCTTTGGACTAGAAAGCCCATGAGAAAGCCAAAATTAAGGATCAGTAGCCAACGTCGTGATGTGGTCATGTTGACATCATGACGTTGAGGCTCTCCTGCTTCAGTACTAAAACCCAAGGCTGAAGCGCCGCAACGTTGTTAGTGGATGCCTTAGAAGCCTGTGACCTAATTGCACGAGCGTCGTGACGTGATGTGTTGGACGCCGCAGCATGACCCTATTTTATTCAGCCTATAAATACTATTGTATCTATTTTGCATGAGAGTTATTTCATCTTTTTGGAGAGCAGCTGCTGGTTTAGGGTTTTTAGACCTAGAGAAGGCAAAAGAGGCTAAGGTTGGAAGCCATCCTTCACACGGAGGGTGAATCAAGCTTAGAAGATTAAATCTAATGAGCTTCCTCCCTTTCCTTTCTTCTTTCTTTCTTTATTGATTCATGAACATGATTTATATGTTTATATTTCCGTGTTTCATGGCTAGCTAGGCTGTGTATAAGGTTTTCTTTGTAGTCTCCTATGGATATTGATGATTTTATAATCTTTTGAGTATATATTAATGTTTAGTTATTTTCAATCATATGAATCTTAATGCTTTTAATTGTTTGATCAACTTTTGATTGATTTGATGAAATCTAATGAACCTAAACATAGGAAATTGGATTTTAGATCATATGTATGGTTGATGCATGTTCTATTTCATTCAATTGGTTTAGGTGAGATGATTCGTTAATAGGATAGAAATATACTTATTAGCCATGCATAATATGTGATTGAGAATAGATCGTTCAAGAGTGGATTTTGCACTGGTTCTCATGGAAACATAGTGAATTAGGTAAATGAAACCATGGTTAATTGACCTAGACATAGGCTTTTAACTAAATCAGATTCTCAAGCTAACTTAACAAATCATTGATGTTGCTTGTAAGGATTGCATGTTATGAATTGAAATAGGATTTGAAAAAGGATTTCTTATTCTCTATTTATTTATTTATCTTAGATTTATTACTTTTCAGTCTTTATATTTCTTTAATTACTCTTTTTACAAATTTGATGCTCTTGGATAGCATTAATTAGGCTATTAGTTAATATTTGCCTTTTATAATAAATACGTATTCCTCATGGGAACGATATCCGACTCCTTGCTATAATACAAGTGCGACCCGTGCACTTGCGGTAAGCAAAAGAGCAATCAAAGACCAAGTCCAAGAACTTCAAGATTAGTTTTAGGACTTAGAGTCTTTTTGTAGGGAGATCTTTTTGGATATCTCATTATTTTTACAAGATAAGATAAAAATAGTTTTAAACTCCCAAAATTGAAACTAGTCTTGAAAATAAATTAAAAGATTTTGATGTTTTGAAAATCATATGGGCTTTTTCTAAAAGTATTTACATATGTTTCTTAAACAGGGTTATTCGAATAAAGGTCTCTTTAGTCAAATAAACCAAGCTTAGAAAAACTATCTTTTAATTAAGTTATTCAAATAACCCAAGAGTTATTCGAATAATGTTTTTAAAATCCTGCTGCGCACCTCTGTTTTCACAATTGCTATTCGAATAGCATCTCTGCTACTTGAATAAAAGCTTTTTAGAATGACTTTTTTTTTATATAAGCTATTCAAATAACCCCAAATTATTCGAATAGACTTGTTTATCAAAAAATATTTTAAAGCAGTGTTATTCGAATAACCTTCATGTTATTCGAATAACCCATATCAGAACTGGTTATTTGAAAACGTGTTATTCGAATAGCACAAAAGTTATTCGAATAAACACGGGTTACTGATTTAGAAAGAAATGGTCATATTCATATTAATTATTAGAGTTAATTCTTCCAACGGCTATTTTCTTCAAAGACTCTATAAATAGTGACTGTGGGTCACTTTTTGAATTTTGCCCAACTATCTGAATTAATCTATCCTTGCTTTAAAATGTGATTTACAATTTTTACATATTTTCTGTGTTATTTTCATCAAAACTTTGAGATATCCTTAGAGAGCTTCCTAGTGCTTTAATTTATGATATTTACTCTTTATGAGAGTTTCTCTTCATCTATTTTTCTACTTCTTTAATGAGGGTAAGGTATCCCTTAAGTTTTGTATAAGGGTGAGGTATCCCTAAAGGTTGAGGCTTTAGCACAAGGGTAGAGTTTTCCTATATGTGAAAAGTGCTCTATTTTGTAACGGTAGTAAGCACCTGCTTAAGCTTGTATTCATAGTGAAAAAACTCGGATAACTTTTTGAGGACTGGACGTAGGCCACAAGTGGTTTGGTGGCTGAACTAGGATAAATGTTGTACCTGCTCTTCTCATCTTAATCTCTTTATTTACTGTAATTTATTTATTATTACTTAACTATTTATTTTCTATTCCTAAGGCTTTTTATCCTCTCTTTATTTCACATCTTTTATTAAATAGCTTCAACGTGTTTTGTTTTAAAAGCATTTGCGACAAGTTTTCAATACTCAATTTACCCATTTTCTTGAGTATTGGAGCCACTTGGTAACAATTACCTATTGTGGCTATTATGAAAAAAAGAAATCTAACACAAATTTAAATAGAAACAAAGTACGATAAATAAAACCAAAGGTAAAGGTAAGTTATAGATAGAGTATTAGATCAAATCCACGTTCCTTGCTGCTTCTCTCTGACCAATCTATCTGAGCTATTACTGGATCAGGTTCATAAACAAAAGCTTGTAATTTATCAATTAACTCATCGATAGTGGAAGCAGAGATAAGGATCTGCCTGGCCGAACATGTGATAAAGTTCTGTTCCACAACATGATCAAGAAAAGATAACAAACCATCAAAGAAATTATTAACATTCAACAAACCTATGAGTTTATGGTGGATGTTTAGTTGGGCCCAAGAGACAATTTGAAAAACATCTGTCAAAGTACCATAGCCAACTGGTAAGGCAATGAATGCATCAGAATTGTCAAGCATTTTAGCCATTCGTCCATGTATAATCGATACTCGTAGTTCCTCCCCAATTGTCTTTCCAGTGATGTTCTTTTGAGTTAAAGCTTTGGGAATGATACCTAAAACTTGACTGCCTCCTAGATGTGTAATGATTGATACAACTCCTATTAATTCAATGCTACCTCCCTCATATACTACATGAATTTTCTTTACAGCAAGCGCTCGACTAAAAGTGGCTGCTGCTTCTATAAACTTTGTACCCTTCCCAAAACTTGACCCACAAAATACACAGATATTTGTAAATCGATGAACAGAAGCTCTCTCTATTTCTACACTCACATTCCCTTTGAATGATTATGTGTTGGATGAAAATGAAGTGTTTAAATAGGGAAAAGAATAGAAAATATAATGATAGCACCTATATGGGTAGACTGGTTGTTATCAGAAAAGTTTGAAATTAAGAAACACCAATTTTTTTTCTTTTTTTATAATGTTTTTCTTTTTTCTTTTTTTTTGAAAGAAAACAAGAGCTATAGAACCAATCCAAAATTGGAGGCAAGGCTCTCACGCCCATTTATTCAACAAAGATGACATATCTTTAACCTGTGTGTCATTAGTACAGGGAATTGGTGACATATCTTTATACTGCATGTCACCAGTGCAGTAATACCAAGACGGCTCAGCCAATCTTGGAATTTGTCTCCCTCCTGCTTGTGGAATATTTTGCATTGAGCTACGATGTAACTAATTAAAGTGTGTAAATAGCCACCACCAACTACCACAGCCAGTGAAAGGTCGCTGGAGAGCCCATGGCCTGAAATCATAGGATCCAGCTCAGTTGCATAGTCAAACGAGTATGCTAACATGAGGCGCTTCTATCTGCCTATCATCTCAGCTTGCTTAAAAGGTAAACTTTGGGTCACTAAGAATGGATCTCTACAAAGCATAGCACACGAACCTTATTTAAAGATCGGCATGTGAAGGTTTCTTCCTGAGTCTATGACAGGATAGGCATCTATCCGGGGCTTTTGATCTAATTAAAGACCAGGTACAAATGAACATTTTTTTTTAGGAAGAAAAGGAAAATATTTTCTTAAATTTGAGAGAATGACATCCATTTTAAAAGGAGAAAGAATAAGTTATTATGGAAAACTGAAAAATAAACTGACTTGAGAGTCATGGAGTACCGTTATCCGCCACTTAACTGGGGTCACAAAGAACTGTAAAAAGAAAGTAACAAAATTAAAATGAATTCTTCTCATAATAAGGATTAGAAAGGGAAATAGATTCTACCTTAATAACTTGGATTTCCAAAAATAGTTTGAGTCTTTGTCCATTGATCTTAAATACATTACCATTCCTAAGGTTCTCAATATCTATGACCCTATGAGGATACACATGTTTGACAACAAAAGGGCCACTCCACCTAGGTCTTAATTTTCCAAGGAATATGTGAAGACGAGAATTATAAAGTAGAACTTTTTGACTAATTTCAAAAGATTTCTGAAGATTTATTTGTCATGAAAAGCTTTTGTTCTAGCTTTATAAATCTTTGAGTTTTCATATACATCATTTCTTAGTTCCTCAAGTTCATTTAATTATAATTTGCGTAACTTGCAAGCATCATCAAGGTCTAGGTTGAAAGTTTTATGGCCCAAAATGCTTTATGCTCAAGTTCTACAAGCAAGTGATAAGGTTTTCCATAGACTAACCGATAGAGTGACATGCTTAAAGATGTTTTGAAAGCAGTACGGTAAGCCCAAAGTGCATCATTTAGTCTTGAAGACCAATCTTTACGATTTGGGTTAACTATTTTTTCCAAAATTTGTTTAATCTCCCTATTTGCTAATTCTACTTAGCCACTTGTTTGAGGGTGATAAAGGGTGGCAATTTTGTGTGTAATGCCATATTTCTTCATTAAGGATTTAAATGATTTATTGCAAAAATGTGTTCCCCCATCACTGATGATAGGTCGAGAGATTCCAAATCGACTCAAGACATTTTCTTTTAAAAATTTAATAATAGTTTTATGATTATTGTATCGATATGGAATCGCCTCAATCCATTTTGAGACATAATCAACTGTAACCAAAATATACATAAATCCAAATGATGATGGAAATGGACCCATGAAATCAATTCCCTAACAATAAAAAATTTCAATGACAATGATAGGGTTTAGAGGTATCATGTTTTGCTTAGAAATAGAACCCAATTTTTTATAGTTTTCACAACTTTTGCAAAATCTATAACTATCTTCAAATAGAGTGGGCCAAAAAATCCACACCGTAAGATTTTCGCAACTATTTTTGTTTGAAGAAAAATGACCTCCACATACTTTTGAGTGACAAAATTTAATGACATTACCTACCTCACTGTCGGGCACACATCTCTGAGTGATTTCATCAAGACAATATTTGAACAAATTTGGGTCATCCCAATAAAAATGTTTCACCTCAGTCAAATATTTCTTTTTGTCTTGGTGGGTCCATTGAGGCAGCATCTTTCCTGTTGTAAGAAAATTGATTATGTTAGCAAACCAAGGCATAGAATTGACGGAAAATAAAAATTCATTGAGAAAAGAATCATTGATAAGTGTGATGTCAAAAAGTGAGTCTGTTGTAAGTCTGGACAAATGATCTACAACAACATTTTTGGCTCTTTTCTTATCTTTTATTGTGATGTTTAGTTCTTAAAGCAACAAAATCCACCGTATCAACCTAGATTTAACATTTTACTTAGACATTAAATATCTAACAGTAGCATGATCAGTGAAAACAATAGTAGAAGAACCAATTAAATAAGCTTTAAATTTGTCTAATGCAAAAATTACAGCAAGTAGTTTTTTCTCAGTGGTGGTGTAATTCATTTGTGCACTATTTAAAGTTCAACTTGCGTAATAAATTACATGAGGCTTACCTTCCTTTCTCTGGCCTAAAATAGTGCTAACAGCAAAATCACTAGCATCACACATTAACTCAAAAGTCAAAGACTAGTCAGGGGTTTGCATGATAGGAGCAGATGTTAGAAGACCAATTAATTTTTCAAAAGATTTTTGACATTCTTGAGTCCAATCAAATGGTGCATCTTTTATTAGAAGATTACATAATGGTCTAGATATGACACTAAAGTTCTTAATAAATCTTCAGTAAAATCCTGCATGTCCTAAAAATAAACAAACTTCCCTGATTGTTTTTGGTGAAGGCAAATGGGCAATTAGTTCAACTTTGGCCTTATCAACTTCAATTCCTTTAGAAGATATCACATGACCTAATATTATTCCTAAAGTAACCATGTAATGACATTTTTCCCAGTTTAACTCAAGTCTTTTTTTTTTCACATCTTTTAAGAACTTTTTCAAAATTGTCAAGACAAATTTCAAATAAACTCCCAAAAAATGTCAAGTCATCCATGAAAACCTCTAAATAATGCTCAACCATGTCACTAAAATTACTTAACATACATCTTTGGAATGTTGCCGGAGCATTACAAAGGCCAAAGGGCATTCTTCTGTATGCAAAAGTACCAAAGGGACATGTAAAATTAGTCTTTTCTTGATCCTTTAATGCAATGAGTATTTGATAATAGTCCGAATAACTATCAAGAAAACAGTAGTAGGGATGTCCTGCTACCCTTTCCAGAATTTGATTAAGAAATGGTAAGGGGAAATGATCTTTCTTAGTGGCAGCATTTAATTTTCTAAAATCAATATACACACGCCAACTGAATGAGACTCGTGTAGGTATTAATTTATTTTTTTCATTTTCAACTACTGTTCTAAACTAGAGACTAATTTATCAATCTCTAAAACCCTGATTATATTATATATTTTATACCATCAGTCACTATATCGGTCTCTAAACTAGAGATTGATTTATCAGTCTCTAAATCAGTCTCTAAAAGGTTGAATACATTACAAGACTCATTATCAATCTCTAAATTGGTCGCTAAATGTCTTTTTTTTTATATTTGGTCCTTAATTTGGTCTCTAATTTGTGATATGAATTTATAATTATTTTTAAATTTATTAAAACCTAAATTTTTAAAATACCTAATAAACAAGAGTCAATAATCTCATATATAACCAAACACATACATAAAAAATAACATAAGCTAAACTAATTCAGTCTTTAGAATATCTAATGATCACATATTTGATACATTATTAAGCCTTCATTTTTAGTCATTTACACTCTCCATGTACTTAATTGATTGATTTTGATTATGTTTTATAAGTTTGGACTCAAATTGGACTTAATTAAATTTTTTAACATAATTTACGTCTTACGTTGTTTCTGTATTTAGGCTATATCTTGGGATGTAGGTGGTCTTTGGAAGTGATTCTAGTGGAATTTGAAAGATAAGAGATAGTTCTATAACTTTCATGAAGGCCTCAAAGGCCTAATCATATGAGTAGATAACTCAAATTGGAGTTGAAGCAAGAACTAGAGTGCTTTTCCTGATAGCTTAACCTATGTATACTGTTCATCACAGTTTTCAGGCTAGAGGTTGTCAAATAGTCTGAAATTTGGATGATGAATAGTTAAGATCCATATCTACAACTTTTATGTTGAACACTTTTCCATAATCGGACTCCTTGAAGGTGATATTAGGCTTGGAAGTCGGAATAGAGGAGCCGTGATTGGGCCTAGGTAGTGTGCAGTAATTTGAACGTATCTAGAGTTATAGAAATGATATTTGACTCAAACTAAAGCCATTTGAAAGCTAAGATCTAGGCCTACAACTTTCATGGAGACCACTTGGTTCAAAAATGACTAATGCATTGACTTTAGAGCTGCATGATTTCGGAGACAAGGAATCTCTATAATTTTCCACTCACCAAAAGTCATTTGGCATTTTTCACTCATTTTCCACTCATCCACCCACTAATGACTCAGCCCACTTATCATTTTGTATCTCTAATCCTCTATAAAAGGGGTCCTTGGCAGATCATTGAGAGTGTTAGGTGTTAGTTACTAAAATGATACCATTTTGTTACTAAGTTTTCTTGTAGTAATTTTCCTTTGTTCTAAATTAAAGTCATGTTCTTCTTCTTCTTCTTCTCTCTTTCTTTTTTCTTATCTATGAGTAACTAAGTTTCATTTTACTTGAGTGAAAGGGTGAAGCTCTTGGTAATAAAGTAAGGTTAGATTTATTCTTCTCTTGTACTTAAATGATTTATATTTTCTAGTAACCATTATACGTATTATAATTTGTTTCTTATAATTTAGAAACCATCTTTGTAAAGAGGAGTTCTTGATTTGTTGTAGACAAAATATTGGCACAATGAATGCTTTAACCCATTTATAAGTGGTGGTAATATTTTTAGGAAACATAATATAATTACGTATATTATTTTAAAGGACTTTCAATGTTGTATTTTCTGATTGGAACCTCCATGTTGCGAGGATTCTAATTGAGTTATAAAAGAAATTAATCTTACCTTTACTTTATTTACCAAGAGTGGATCTTTTAATCAAAGTAAATAATTTTTACCATAGTAATAAAATATTTACTTCACCTTAATTAATCTTCAACAATTCCCAGTGGATCGGCCTCGGACTCTCGAGAAATTTATTACTTGAGACAACCTGCACTTGGGTTCGCAAAGTAACAATTAATCCCGCATCAAGTTTGTAGACTTGTTTGAATTTAAAAATTGTGCATCAAGTTTTTGACACCGTTGCCGGGGACTTGATTTGAAGACTGAATTTTTGTTGTAAAAATTTTGTATGTATACTAACATACTAACTAGTGGGGGAACCTCTCCCTTTTTAATTTATGTGCATACTAACTTGTGGGGGAACCTCTCCCTAATTTCTCTATAATCTTTAATCATTAATAAAATAATCTTTCTTATTCTCTCCTCTCTCACTGGAGCAAAAAATCGGCTTGCTGATTCTCCAGTTTTCGTATTTTAAATTTACTTTCTGCACTTCATTTCCTGTATTTTAATTTCTGTACAGTGGGGGTAATTCTCCTTTTATTTTCTTGTACATATTAACTTAGTGGGGTAACTCTCCCTTTTTTTCTATACTTTATTTTCTGTATTTATTTTCTGTCATTTTTTTGTTATTTATTTTCTGTCATTTTTTTTTGTTTACTAACTTACTAACTCTCTTACTAACTATCTAACTTTTTACTTTTTCTGCTTCTAACATTTTAATTTATATGTATACTAACTTTTTAATTTTTATGCTTTTTAACTTATTTGGTGGTTGGTTTATACCACACCTTTGTTAATATTTATTTACTAAGTGTTAATATATATTTGGTGGTTGGTTTATACCACACCTCTGTTAATATTTAATGGATGATTTATACTGCTAGCTTGTACATTTTATTTTATACTGTAAGTTACTTGTTTATGCTTAATTGGTATCGTGATTTAAATTCTGGTCGTTTGGTTAGAGTTAATCCAGGTACTATACATATTGATTTGTTTGAATCACAATCACACACATTAAGCACAATGGCTGAAAACGAAAGTGTGCATGATGAACATGAAAATCAACCGTTGCGAACCATGAGTGAGTATTTATAACCATCTCGAAATTCTAGTCCATCATGTTTTATCTTTCCACTCAATGCCAATAATTTTAAATTCAAGCCAGGTATGATTTCTTTATTTTTTAATTTCCATGGTTTAGAATCTGAAAGCCCATATTTACATCTAAAAGAATTTGAGGAAGTATGTACTGCTTTTCATGATCAAACTTGTACTGAAGAGGTTGTTAAGCTTAAATTATTTTCTTTTTCTTTGAAAGATAAAGCAAAAACTTGGCTTAACACTTTGAAACCAAGATCAATTGGCACATGGCAAGAAATGCAAGGTGAGTTTTTGAAGAAATTTTTTCCAACACATAAAACCAATGCTTTGAAAAGACAAATCCAAAATTTTTCCCAAAATTCCAATGAAGCATATTTTCAAAGTTGGGAACGTTTTAAAGATTTGTTAAATTCTTGCCCACATCATGGTTTTGAAAAATGGCGCACTATAAGCGTCTTTTATGAAGGGTTAACACCCGAAACCAAATAATTTGTGGAAACAATGTGCAATGGTGAATTTCTTGATAAAGAACCTAAAGAAGCTTTAGACTATTTAGACCATTTGGCTGAAAATTCTCAATCTTGGCATGGTACTAATCCTTCTGAAAATTCAATTAAATTTAACCTTGCAAATGCTAGTAAAGGAAAATATCATCTTAGTCAAGAAGAAGATCTAAATGTAAGATTTGCTAGTTTGGCTAGAAAGATTGAAGCTATGGAATCAGGGAAAGTAAAAGAAATCAAATCTATGCAAAATCAAGAAATTTGTGGCATTTATGATGAATTGGGACACTCAACAAATGAATGTCCAAAACTTCCTATTTTTAAAGAAGTTGTGCATGAGCAAGTAAATGCAATGAACAATTTTAAAAAGTCATTCACTTCTTCTTTTTCAGATACATACAATCCGGGATGGAGAAATCACCCGAATTTCAGTTAGAGGAATAGCAACCAGCCACAATTCATGCAACCACCACCTCCTCAGGTACAACAAGATTCTCAAAATCCTCAAGGATATGCACCCTATGTCCCACTATATAGGAAAAACCTTGAAGGAACATTGCATGCATTCATGAAAAAATAAGAGGCCATCAATAACCACAACAATCAAGCCATGATTGACATAAAAGACAATCTTGCTAAACTTTCTTCTGCACTTGCCATTCATGAGAAAGGAAAGTTTCCCTCTCAACCTCAACCAAATCCCAAGGGTCAGTTTAGCCTAAATGAGGGTAGTTCAGAAAGTCAAAAAATAGATTAAGTCAACTCAGTGATAACTCTTAGGAGTGGAAAGGTTATTGAAAAACAAATTTCTGAACTTTTTGAGAAAGATGATGAGTCAATTCCCAAAGATGAGGAAAGAGTTGATAAGCCACCTAACCAAAAGGAGATCAAACCCTCGTCTTCACCCCCATCTCCTCAAGCATTAAACAATTCAAGTAAAGTGAATCATAACAGTGACATTTTTGAAATCTTTAAACAAGTGAAGGTCAATATTCATCTGTTAGATGCTATCAAGCAGATTCCTTGTTATGCCAAATTTTTGAAAGACTTGTGCACTGTTAAAAGGAAACATAACGTGAAAAAGAATGCATTTTTTACTGAACAGGCAAGCTCCATTTTTCAAAACACTAATGAGTTGAAATATAAAGACCCTGGTTGTCCTACAGTTTCATGCATTATTGGTGAACATAAAATTGAACGAGCTTTACTTGATCTTGGTGCTAGTGTTAATTTGCTTCCATATTTAGTTTATCAGCAACTCAACCTTGGTGAGTTAAAAGCAACTTCTGTAACTTTTCTAGTTGCTGATAGATTAATTAAAATTCCAAAAGGAATAGTAGAAGATGTGTTAGTACAAGTTGATAAATTCATATATCCTGTGGATTTTATTGTCTTGGAAACTGAACCTGTGGTTGATAGTTCTAAGTCAGTTCTTATTATTTTGGGTCGCCCATTTTTAGCAACATCTAATGCTTTGATAAATTGCAGAAATGGAGTGGTGAAGCTAACTTTTGGAAATATGACGCTGGAGCTTAATGTTTTCAACATGTGCAAGCAACCACAAGAAGTTTATGATGAAAAGGAAGAGATTGAAGGGATTGAGGCCATTATAGATGATCATCTTCAAATCAGGAGTTCTTCTGACCCATTAGAAATCTGTTTAATTAATTCATTTGATTCAGCTACACAATTAGATGATGATGTTTCTGAAATATGCTCTTTGCTTGACTGTACACAGGAAATGGAATACAAAGGAAGGAAGCCAATATTCAAAGAGCTAAAATCCATGAATGATGATACCCATGAAGAAGTACCCACACTGGAACTGAAGCCATTACCTGATGGGTTGAAGTACACATTTTTGGGAGAAGACTAAAGCTCTCCAGTGGTAATTTCCTCATCCTTAACCAAAGAACAAGAAGGTAAGTTGATAAAAGTACTTAAAAGACATAAAAGTGCAATTGGATGGACATTAAAGGATATAAAAGGCATTAATCCATTAATCTGTACACATAGAATACATTTAAAGGATAATGCTAAAACATCTCAACAACCTCAAAGAAGATTAAATCCACACATGAAAGAGGTAGTTAGAGCTGAAGTTCTTAAATTACTTGATGTTGGAATTATCTATCCTATCTCTGATAGCCAGTGGGTAAGCCCTATACAAGTTGTGTCTAAGAAATCAGGAATAACAGTGGTTGAAAATGAAAAAGGAGAATTAATACCTACTCGAGTCTCATCTAGTTGGCGTATGTGTATTGATTTCAAAAAATTGAATGCAGCCACTAGGAAAGACCATTTTCCATTGCCATTTCTTGATCAGATTTTGGAAAGAGTAGCAGGACATCCCTACTATTGTTTTCTTGATGGTTATTCAGGGTATAATCAAATACCAATTGCATTGGAGGATCAAGAAAAGACCACTTTTACTTGTCCCTTTGGCACTTTTGCATATAGAAGAATGCCTTTTGGTCTTTGTAATGCTCCAGTAACTTTTCAAAGATGCATGCTAAGTATTTTCAGTGACATGATTGAGCATTATTTAGAGGTTTTCATGGATGATATGACAATTTTTGGAAATTCTTTTGAAAATTATCTTGATAATTTAGAAAAAGTTCTTAAAAGATGCGAAGAAAAAGGACTTGTGTTAAATTAGGAAAAATGTCATTACATGGTTACCTCAGGAATAGTGTTAGGTCATGTGATATCTTCTAAAGGAATTGAAGTTGATAAGGCCAAAGTCGAATTAATTGCTCATTTGCCTTTCCCAAAAACAGTCAGAGAAGTTCGTTCTTTTTTAGGACATGCAGGATTTTACAGAAGATTTGTAAAGGACTTTAGTGCCATATCTAGACCTTTATGTAATCTTCTAACAAAAGATTGGACTCAAGATTGTCAAATATCTTTTGAAAAATTAATCGGTCTTTTGACTTTTGCTCCTATCATGCAATCTCCTGACTGGTCTTTGCCTTTTGAGTTGATGTGTGATGTTAGTGATTTTGCTGTTGGCGCTGTTTTAGGCCAAAGAAAGGAAAGTAAGCCTCATGTAATTTATTACGCAAGTCGAACTTTGAATAGTGCACAAATGAATTACACCACTACTGAAAAAGAACTACTTGCTGTAATTTTTGCATTGGACAAATTTTGTGCTTATTTAATTAGTTCGTCTACTGTTGTTTTCACTGATCATGCTGCTGTTAGATATTTAATGTCTAAACAGGATGTCAAACCTAGGTTGATACGGTGGATCTTGTTGCTTCAAGAATTTAACATCACAATAAAAGACAAGAAAGGGGCCAAAAATGTTGTTGCAGATCATTTGTCAAGGCTGACAACAGGCTCATCTTTTGATAGCACACCTATCAATGATTCTTTTCCCGATGACTTTTATTTTCTGTCAATTCCATGCCTTGGTTTGCTAACATTATCAATTTTCTTATAACAGGTAAGATGCCACCTCAGTGGACACTCCAAGACAGAAAAAAGTTTTTGATTGAGGTAAAAAATTTCTTTTTGGATGACCCATATTTGTTCAAATATTGTTGATGTGTGTGAAATAATATCATGTTTTGTTCTTATTTTGTATGCATTCTTGAGCATTTTAGGCATTTTAGTTTCCCTTTTTGGTTAGTTTTTTCCTTAGTTCGGATAACTGCGGTGTTTTTGGTGTTCCTGTGCAGGATTAATGTTGATTTGACCTTGGATTGAATAGAATGCTTGCATATTTGAAGTTGGAGCTTAATAGATAGCAATAAAGGTGCAAAAAGGCCATTCCAGAGGGATCCACGGCCTGCCCGTGGATCAAACCACGACCATGGATCGAGGGACAACTTAAAGAAGGAAAAGAGAACTCTAGTGAGTTCCACGGCCGTAGAATTCAACAGAGTGCAAAGTTGGCCTGTGGCAGAGAGATCCATGGCCTGGCCGTGGAATGATCCACGGCCATGGATCGCAGTGCACAGCAGTTTTTATGTTTTTCTTTTTATTTCTTTTGAGGGCTTTTTAGCCAATTAAAACCCTAGGGTTATAAATAGAGGTTCTGAATACAATGAGGGGGTTCTAATTTTGTTTTGGAGGAGGCACATTGGAGGCTTTGGTTCTTGATCTTTCTTCCCTCTTCTCTCTTGGATTACGGGTTTGGATGTTTAAGAACATGTTTTCTGATTCCTTTTTCTCTATGTCTGAGTAGTTTCTTTTGTTTCTAGGATTGGGCAATGCCCTTTGATACATTGATAATGATTAATTGACGTTGTTTCCCCTTTTATTGATCTTGAATATTCTTTGATTCAATTCTTATTACTTTTATTCATGTGAATTTGCTGGCTACTTATTTGCATCTCATAGGCATTTAGGGACGTACTGAGAGGTGAACCTAGGTGTTGGAACTATAAGAATTGAACTTAAGGTCTAAATCACGAGAGTAGTTTTAGCCTTTCGAGGATTTAATGAATTACCACAAAGCGTAATGGGTTCAATTTAAATTCAATTATCACGAGAGTAGGAATCGGTTTAATTGGGCACGGATCTTGTATCTTGAGAAAGAACATTAACTAATTTAGGGTAATTCACCTTCAATTGAATTTCAGATTTAATAAAAGGGTTGTCAATTAGAATTTATCTTGTATCATTGTGATATCCCAATCTTGGAAGCTGTCTTGAATCTGAATACCTTTCTTGATAACTTGCTATTTTTGTTCTAAATTCTGCACTTTGATTTTTATTTAATTGCTTTGTTACTACGTTCTTCTTAATCAACAATCATATTCCCTTTTGTTTAATTTAATTGAATTAATTAATTAATTGGTATTCATAGACACAGTCCCTGTGGATTCGATCTTTTTATTACTTGACGACGAAACCGTATACTTGCGGATTTCACGCACTAAGTTTTTGACACCGTTGCCGGGGACTGTATTTTTCTTGAATATTAATTTGATTTTTAATTTAATTATTTTAAACCATTTTCTTTTATTTGGTTCTTATGTTCTTGATTTCTCTTTGACTCTCTGCAGGTAATTTCTTTTATTTATGCAAAGTACTAAACATTCTGGGATTCTTGTTGAAGCAGATCCTAAAATTGAAAGAACTTTACGTAGAAGGAGAAGACAACATAGGCAAAAAGTCAAAGAAATATCTGAACCAACACTTGTCATGGTAGCAGCTGAGGATAATAAACCGTTAAAAGAGTATGCAGCCCCTAATGCTTTGGGTTTGCGATTTAGAATTGCTCAGCCAGACATTGAAGCCAAGCACTTCACTGTACCTCCTGCCTTACTGTCTATGATAAGGCAGAACCAGTTTAGAGGATTGCTGTCAGAGAATCCTAATGATCATGTGGATATGTTCTTGGAGTTCTGTGAGACCCTCAAGATCGAAGGCGCCTCTGTTGATGCTATTCGTCTCCGCCTATTTCCATTATCTTTGAGAGATCGAGCTAGAGCTTGGTTGAAATCTGTTCCGACTGAGACGATAACTACTTGGGACCAATTGGAGTAAGCCTTTTTGGATAAATTCTTTCCACCTTCCAAGACTGCTCACCTAAGGACCCAAATCACAAGCTTTGTTCAGAAAGATGGCGAGTCATTGTCAGAAGCTTGGGATAGATATAAGGCTTTGCTGGAAGCCTGCCCACACCATGGGTTAGAGAAATGGTTGATAGTCCACACCTTCTACAATGGTTTAGAATATTCTTCGAAGATGTCTCTTGACTCCACAGCTGGTGGAGCTTTGATGAATAGAAGGCTTACAGAAGCTTATGGGATAATTGAGAGTGTAGCTTCAAATCATCATTAATGGGCTAATGAAAAAGGCCACAACCCGAGAAAGCTCTCGGGAGGTAAGTTTGAGGTAGATGGTGTTGATTTAATTATGTCAAAGTTTGATTCCTTAAATAAACGTTTTGACATGCTTGAGAAAGCTCATGTTAATGCCATAGGTGCCTCTAACAATTTTTGTGAGATTTGTGGAGCACAGGGACATATTGGTGTTGAATGCCAAGTTAGAATGGGATCCTCACATGGTGCACCGGTGGAGCAAGTGGAATCATGCCACAATTTCCATGACTTCAACCAAAATGGGAGGAATGATTCGTATTCTCAAACTTACAACCCTAGTTGGAGGTCACATCCTAACTTCTCTTACCAGAATAGTCAGTACCAAGCTGGGCAAGGTAATGCTAAACCCTCTTATGGCGTCCCACAGGTACAGAAATCTAGACTTGAGTCTCTTCTTAAGAATTTTGTTGAGAGCCAGTCTAAGCAGAATGAGGAGTTTAGGCACTATGGGCAAGTTGTAATTGAGGCCATTAGAGAGTTATCAGCTAAGGTTAACAATTTAGCTATTCATAATAAGATATTGGAGACCCAGATTGCCCAACAAGCAAGTACTTCTCTTAGGCAGCAAGGTAAGTTTCCTAGTCAACCTGAAGTCAACCCAGGCAATGAACATTGTAAGGCTGTGAGTTTGAGGAGTGGAAAGAAGTTAGAGGATCCTAAGGGTAATGGGGAGAGTAACAAAGATGAGGGGAATAAGGAAAAAGAGACTAAGGCATAACCCTTAGAAGAGGAGGCAACTAATGAGAAAGTGTCTAAGTATATACCCCCTGAGCCATACCAACCCCCAGTTCCTTTCCCTTAAAGACTTGCTAAGGCGAAGTTAGACAGGTAGTTTGGGAAGTTCTTAGAGGTTCTTAAGAAATTGTACATTAATGTACCCTTCACTGAGGCGTTAAAACAAATGCCTACCTATGCTAAGTTTCTTAAGGACATCTTGTCTAATAAGAGGTAGCTAGAAGAATATGAGACAGTAGCTTTAACTGAGGAGTGTAGTGCCTTAATTCAAAATAAATTGCCTCCTAAGTTAAAGGATCCAGGTAGCTTCTCTATTCCCTGTTTGATTGGCAACACTAACTTTGATAAAGCTCTATGTGATTTGGGGGCTAGTGTTAGTCTTATGCCCCTTTCTGTGTGTAAGAAGTTAGAGGTGGGTGAGCTAAAACCCACAAAAATCTCACTTCAATTAGCGGATTGGTCTGTCAAGTACCCCATAGGCATCTTGGAGGATGTTCCCATTAAGGTTGGTAAGTTTTACATGCCAGTAGATTTTGTTGTGCTGGACATGGAAGCTGATGCTACAATGCCGATCATACTTGGGCGTCCATTCCTTGCCACTAGAAGGGCGATCATTGATGTCCATGAAGGAAAATTGACTTTGCGATTGAATGATGAGGAAATAGTTTTTGATGTTTTTAAATCTGAAAATAATTCTAATTCCTTAAATTCATGTAATCGCATTGATGCTACTAAAGTTGTGGATAGTGTTGTGCTTTCAGGTATACAGGAATCAGTGACTGATGTTATGCCCTGCAAGAAAGGACCTAAGAAGTAGAATGACAAGTGTGTCGAGAAGCATGAATTTAAACTCGGGGATAAAGTTCTTGTCAATAACTCGATTCTACGTTTCTATCCTAATAAGTTATGGTCGAAATGGTCAGGACCATATGAGATTGTTCGAGTTTTATCCTACGGTGTGCTTAAGGTGAAGAAAGAAGGTCATAAGCCTTTCATGATAAATGGCCAGAGGGTGAAACATTTTGAAGGAGTGGGGACTGAGCACTACTCCATTGACATCACCTAAGCACAAAAACCAGACCAAAGTCAAGCTAATGACTTTAAACAAGCGCTTATTAGGAGGCAACCCAAGCTTTCTTATTTTTCCTTTTAATTTCTTCTTTCTCTTTTGATTTTGTGTGTTGGATTATTGGTTTGATCTTTATTTTATAGATCTTGTTTAGGTTTGACCCTTTTTGAATCCCAAATTAGAAGGAGAGTGAAGTCAGAAAGTTCCACACCCAGCCCATGGAAGATTCCATGGCCATGGATTGAACACCAGAAGATTTCCCACCACCGCAGTGAGTTCTTTTCTTTTCTCCCTTCTCTGGTTATAGATTTTTACATTGGGGACAATGTAAGTTCTAAGCTTGGGGGGAGTATTTTTATATTTTTTTTAGATCATTAGTCTTATGCATTCTCATGTCTTGTTTTGCATTGCATTTTCATGTTGCATTTTCACACCATCATATCTCTTGGGTTTTTGGTTGAACTTGCACCCTTCTCTTTTGAGAATTTTGAGATGGTATTGATTTGGAACCTAATTGTTGATTCTTGTGATAGGCTACATGCATTGTTTTAATTGATAGTAGAGGTGATATTTTGATAGTTAATAATTAGCATATGTTCTCTGAATTTGTGCTTTTCATTGAATTTTTAAACCTCTAAATGTGAGTTTTGAGCCTATTTGGGACTTATGCATTGTATGATTTTTGTTCTCATTCTTTGTGTTGAGTGATATTCCTCATTGATCTTGTGCTCTAGAACTTGATTTGAATCCATTTTGAGGCGAAATTTTTGGTTGCATGCTTGAATATGATTAAGGCATTTTAGGTATTTTTCTGGCCTTCTGAAATTGTTACACTTTCATCCTCTAGTTGCCCATTTTGAGCCTATTGCATAATTGTTTTTCTTGATACCTATGCTGAAACATTGTTGGTTATCATTTAGAATATTAAATGGAGCGAATTGGGCTTGAAAGTTGTTTGAAAGTTGTGTTGGGAATTATATTTATATGAGCTTCTTCTTTCTCAAATGAAAAAAAAAAGAAAAAGAAAAAGAAAATAAAAGAAACATCATGAGTTGAAAGCTTGAAAAAGAGGGGAAAGAGGAGAAGGAAAAGTAAGGAAGAAAATTCTTTGAAATGTGGAGTTATGTGTTTGATTGAAAAATTGTCTTTGCTCCATTTATGGTCTATTGGATTTCTTATGTTTATTGAAAATTTTGATGAGCCATTTATGCAAACCTTCCTTTCTCTACCTTACCTATCATCATTCCCATGGCCCCATTACAACCTTTGAAAGACCTTTTGATTCTTGCATACATGCTGATTATTAGTAGAAATTTAGTTTCTTATCAAGCATATGGAAGTGCATTTTCTTTAAAGGATTTTGAGCGTATGGTTTCCACCCTTAAACACTTTGAGTGTGATTAGTAGAGTGAACTTGATTCAATCAGTGAGGATGCATGATTTCTGAGAACTTAGACTCTAATTGGACTTGATTTTGATTACCTCTCAGATTCTTTGGTTGCCTTAGCCTATTGCTTGGATATTGTTTTCTCGGGTTCCTTATTCTTTATTGTCTCTTGATCCCACATCTTGGTTTGACATTAGTTATTGCTTGGGGACAAGCAAAGTCTTAAGCTTGGGGGGATTTGATGTGTGTGAAACAACATTATATTTTGTTCTTGTTTTGCATGCATTCTTGAGCATTTTAGGCATTTTAGTTTCCCTTTTTAGTTAGTTTTTCCCTTAGTTCGGATAACTGCGGTGTTTTTGGTGTTCCTGTGCAGGATTAATGTTGATTTGACCTTGGATTGAATGGAATGCTCGCATGTTTGAAGTTGGAGCTTAATGGATAGCAATAAAAGTGCAAAAAGGCCATTCCAGAGGGATCCACAGCCTGCCCATGGATCAAACCACGGCCTGCCTATGGATCAAACCACGGCCATGGATCGAGGGACAACTTAAAGAAGGAAAAGAGAACTCCAGTGAGTTCCACGACCGTGGAATTCAACAGAGTGCAAAGTTGGCCTGTGGCAGAGAGATTCACGGCCGTGGATCGCAGTGCGCAGCAGTTTTTATGTTTTTATTTTTATTTTTTTGGGGGCTTTTTAGCCAATTAAAACCCTAGGGTTATAAATAGAGGTTCTGAATACAATGAGGGGGTTCTAATTTTGTTTTGGAGGAGGCACATTGGAGGCTTTGGTTCTTGATCTTTCTTCCCTCTTCTCTCTTAGATTACGGGTTTGGATGTTTAAGAACATGTTTTCTGATTCTTTTTTCTCTATGTCTGAGTAGTTTCTTTTGTTTCTAGGATTGGGCAATGCCCTTTGATACATTGATAATGATTAATTGACATTGTTTCCCCTTTTATTGATCTTGAATATTCTTTGATTCAATTCTTATTACTTTTATTCATGTGAATTTGCTGGCCACTTATTTGCATCTCATAGGCATTTAGGGACGTACTGAGAGGTGAACCTAGGTGTTGGAACTATAAGAATTGAACTTAAGGTCTAAATCACGGGAGTAGTTTTAGCCTTTTGAGGATTCAATGAATTACCACAAAGCGTAATGGGTTCAATTTAAATTCAATTACCACGAGAGTAGGAATTGGTTTAATTGGGCACGAATCTTGTATCTTGAGAAAGAACATTAACTAATTTAGGGTAATTCACCTTCAATTGAATTTCATATTTAATAAAAGGGTTGTCAAGTAGGATTTATCTTGTATCATTGTGGTATCCCAATCTTGGAAGCTTTCTTGAATCTGAATACCTTTCTTGATAACTTGCTATTTTTATTCTAAATTCTGCACTTTGATTTTTATTTAATTGCTTTGTTACTACGTTCTTCTTAATCAAAAATCATATTCCCTTTTGTTTAATTTAATTGAATTAATTAATTAATTAGTATTCATAGACACAGTCCCTGTGGATTTGATCTTTTTATTACTTGACGACGAAACCATACACTTGCGGATTTCACGCACCAACATGTTGTTGTGATTGTGGCTCACATCTTCCTCTGGTTTCACATCCAGAAACGGCTTAAACACGTTCTATGAGTCGAGGATAAGCTTCTCATCCAATTTTCTTATAAATTGGCAAACAGGGTCTTTTTGAGTCAGATTCCCAAGACTGTAACGCTCTTCCTCGTCCCTGAAGAGATTCCACAAACTAAGAAGTTCACGCTGCACAATTCCACAAGAATGCGTCTCAAGAGTCAATAAGATATTATCTAATGACTCCTTACTCAGTCCATTCTTGATGAAGAATATTTTATCTTCTCTGTTTATGGAAACTATCCCCAAAGAGCGACATTGCGTGTTGTAATTCCATCATGCACACTTGTAATAAACTTTCATTTTTTTTGCTCTTCTCCTTTTTGAAAATGAACTTTTACCGAGACCAGGCATGTATGGGACAAATGAATCTGAAGATTCACCAGCTAAATGAACCTTTACTTCGATTATCCAGCGTATATCTTCTGGGATGCCCTTATACATTAATAATCTCAAACTGTCACACCTAGCTTCATAGACTTTTGTTAGAGCATTTAGAGGGAGAGAAGGAAAATGTTTTCTTAGATTTGAGAGAATGACATCCATTTTAAAAGGAGAAGAAATCAGTTATTATGGGAAACTGAAAAACAAACGGACTTAAGAGTCACGGAGTACCGTTATCCGCCATTTAACCGGGAACACAAATAACTGCAAAAAGAAAGAAACAACATTAAAATAAATTCTACTCATAACAAGGATTAGAAAGAGAAATGGATTCTATCTCAACAACTTGATGTTCCAGAAAAGATTTGAGTCTTTATCCATTGACCTTAAATACAATACAATTCCTAGGATTCTCAATGTCTATGGCCCCAAAAGAATACATATGTTTGACAATATAAGGACCAATCCACCTAGATCTCAATTTTCCAGGGAATAGGTGAAGACGAGAATTACAAAGCAGAACTTTTTGACCAATTTCAAAAGTTTTTCTCAAAATTGATTTGTCATGAAAAGCTTTTGTTTTAACTTTATAAATCTTTGAGTTTTCATATACATCATTTCTTAATTCCTCAAGTTCATTCAATTGCAATTTGCGTAACTTGGAAGCATCATTAAGACTTAAGTTGAAAGCTTTAATGGCCCAAAATGCTTTATGCTCCAATTCTACAGGCAAATGACAAGGTTTTCCATAAACTAACTGATAGGGAGACATGCCTAAAGATGTTTTAAAAGCAGTACGGTAAGCCCAAAGTGCATCGTTTAGTCTTAAAGAGCAACCTTTACGATTTGGGTTAACCATTTTTTTCAAAATTTGTTTAATCTCCATATTTGCTAATTCAACTTGTCCACTTGTCTGAGGATGATAAGGGGTTGCAATTTTGTGGGTAATGCAATATTTCTTCATTAAGGATTCAAATGGTTTATTGCAAAAATGTGTTCCTCATCACTGATGATAGCTCGAGGAATTCCAAATCGACTCAAAACATTTTCTTTTAAAAATTTTAGAACAGTTTTATGATCATTGTGCCGATATGGAATCGCCTCAATTCATTTTGAGACATAATCAACTGCAACCAAAATGTACACAAATCCAAAAGATGATGGAAATGGACCCATGAAATCAATTCCCCAACAATAAAAAATTTCAATGACAAGGATAGGGTTCAAAGGCATCATATTTCTTTTAGAAATGGACCCCAATTTTTGACAACTTTCACAACTTTTGCAAAAAGCATAACTATCCTTGAATAAAGTGGGCCAATAAAATCCACATTGCAAGATTTTTACAGTTATTTTCTTTGAAGAAAAATGACCTTCACATGCTTCTGAATGACAAAATTTGATGACACTACTTACCTCATTGTCGGGTACACAGCTCCGAAAGATTTGATCAGGACAATATTTGAACAAATATGGGTCATCCCAAAAGAAATTTTTTACCTCAATTAAAAACCTTTTTCTATCTTGGTGTGTCCACTGAGGCGGCACCTTACCTGTTACAAGAAAATTGACAATGTTAGCAAACCAAGGCATGGAATTGATAGAAAATAAAAATTCATTGGGAAAAGAATCATTGATAGGTGTGCTATCAAAAGATGAGCCTGTTGTCAGCCTTGACAAATGATCTGCAACAACATTTTCGGTTCCTTTCTTGTCTTTTATTGTGATGTTGAATTCTTGAAGCAACAAGATCCACCGTATCAACCTAGGTTTGGCATCTTGTTTAGACATTAAATATCTAACAGCAGCATGATCAGTGAAAACAACAGTGAACGAACTAATTAAGTAAGCTCAAAATTTGTCCAATACAAAAATTATAGCAAGTAGTTCTTTTTCAGTAGTAATGTAATTCATTTGTGCACTATTCAAAGTTCGACTTGTGTAATAAATTACATGAGGCCTACCTTGCTTTCTTTGGCCTAAAACAGCGCCAACAGCGAAATCACTAGCATCACACATCAACTCAAAAGGCAAAGACCAGTCAGGAGATTGCATGATAGGAGCAGAAGTTAAAAGACCAATTAATTTTTCAAAAGATTTCTAACAATCTTAAGTCCAATCAAATGGTGTATCTTTTGTTGGAAGATTACATAAAGGTCTAGATATGGCACTAAAGTCTTTTACAAATCTTCTGTAAAATCCTGCATGTCCTAAAAAAGAACGAACTTCTCTGACTATTTTTGGGAAAGGCAAATGAGCAATTAATTTAACTTTGACCTTATCAACTTCAATTCCTTTAGAAGATATCACATGACCTAACACTATTCCTGAGGTAACCATGTAATGACATTTTTTCCAATTTAATACAAATCCTTTTTCTTCGCATCTTTTAAGAACTTTTTCCAAATTATCAAGACAATTTTCAAAAGAATTTCCAAAAACTATCAGATCATCTATGAAAACCTCTAAATAATGCTCAATCATGTCACTGAAAATACTTAGCATGCATCTTTGAAAAGTTACCGGAGCATTACAAAGACCAAAAGACATTCTTCTATATGCAAAAGTGCCAAAGGGACAAGTAAAAGTGGTATTATCTTGATCCTCTAATGCAATTGGTATTTGATTATACCCTGAATAACCATCAAGAAAACAATAGTAGGGATTTCCTGCTACTTTTTCCAAAATTTGATCAAGAAATAGCAATGGAAAATGGTCTTTCCTAGTGGCTGCATTCAATTTTCTGAAATCAATACACATACGCCAACTAGATGAGACTCAGGTAGGTATTAATTCTCCTTTTTCATTTTCAACCACTATTATTCTAGATTTCTTAGGCACAACTTGTGTAGGGCTTACCCACTGGCTATCAGAGATAGGATAGATAATTCCAACATCAAGTAATTTAAGAACTTCAGCTCTAACTACCTCTTTCATGTGTAGATTTAATCTTCTTTGAGGTTGTTGAGATGTTTTAGCATTATCCTCTAAATGTATTCTATGTGTACAGATTAATGGATTAATGCCTTTTATATCCTTTAATGTCCATCCAATTACACTTTTATGTCTTTTAAGTACTTCTATTAACTTACCTTCTTGTTCTTTGGTCAGGGATGAGGAAATTACCACTGGAGAGCTTTGTTCTTCTCTAAAAAATATGTACTTCAACCCATCAGGTAATGGCTTCAGTTCTAGTGTGGGTACTTCTTCATGGGTATCATTATTCATGGATTTTAGCTCTTCGAATCTTAGCTTCCTTCCTTTGTATTCCATTTCCTGTGTACAGTCAAGCAAAGAGTATATTTCAGAAACATCATCATCTAATTGTGTAGTTGAATTAAATGAATTAATTAAACAGATTTCTAATGGGTCAGAAGAACTCCTGATTTGAAGATGGTCATCTATAATGGCCTCAATCCCTTCAATCTCTTCCTTTTCATCATAAACTTCTTGTGGTTGCTTGCACTTGTTGAAAACATTAAGCTCCAGTGTCATATTTCCAAAAGTTAGGTTCACCACTCCATTTCTGCAATTTATCAAAGCATTAGATGTTGCTAAAAATGGGCGACCCAAAATAATAAGAACTGACTTAGAACTATCAACCATAGGTTCAGTTTCCAAGATAATAAAATCCACAGGATATATGAATTTATCAACTTGTACCAACACATCTTCTACTATTCCTTTTGGAATTTTAATTGATCTATCAGCAAGTAGAAGAGTTACAGAAGTTGGTTTTAACTCACCAAGGTTGAGTAGCTGATAAACTAAATATAGAAGTAAATTAACACTAGCACCAAGATCAAGTAAAGCTCGTTCAATTTTATATTCACCAATAATGCATGAAACTGTAGGACAACCAGGGTCTTTATATTTCAACTCATTATTGTTTTGAATAATGGAGCTTACCTATTCAGTCAAAAATGCATTCTTTTTCAAATTATGTTTCCTTTTAACAGTGCACAAGTCTTTCAAAAATTTAGCATAACAAGGAATCTGCTTGATAGCATCTAACAGAGGAATATTGACCTTCACTTGTTTAAAGATTTCAAAAATGTCACTGTTATGATTCACTTTACTTGAATTGTTTAATGCTTGAGGAAATGGGGATGAAGACGAGGGTTTGATCTCCTTTTGGTTAGGTGACTTATCAACTCCTTCCTCATCTATGGGAATTAACTCATCATCTTTCTCAAAAAGTTGAGGAATTTGTTTTTCAACAACCTTTCCACTCCTAAGAGTTATCACTGAGTTGACTTGATCTATTTTTTGACTTTCTGAACTACCCTCATTTAGGCTAAACTGATCTTTCAGATTTGGTTGAGGTTGAGAGGGAAACTTTCCTTTCTCATGAATGGCAAGTGCAGAAGAAAGTTTAGCAAGAGTGTCTTTTATATCAATCATGGTTTGATTGTTGTGGCTATTGATGGCCTCTTATTTTTTCATGAATGCATGCAATGTTCCTTCAAGGTTTTTCCTATATGGTGGGACATAGGGTGCATATCCTTGAGGATTTTGAGAATCTTGCTGTGCCTGAGGAGGTGGTGGTTGCATGAATTGTGGCTGGCTGCTATTCTTTCAACTGAAATTCGGGTGATTTCTCCATCCCAGATTGTATGTATCTGAAAAAGAAGAAGTGAATGGCTTTTTAAAATTGTTCATTGCATTTACTTGCTCATGCACAACTTCTTTAAAAACAGGAAATTTTGGACATTCATTTGTTGAGTGTCTCAATTCATCACAAATGCCACAAATTTCTTCATTTTGCACAAATTTGATTTTTTTTACTTTCCCTTATTCCATAGCTTCAATCTTTCTAGCCAAACTAGCAAACCTTGCATTTAGATCTTCTTCTTGACTAAGATGATATTTTCCTTTACTAGCATTTGCAAGGTTAAATCTAATTGAATTTTCAGAAGGATTAGTACCATGCCAAGATTGAGAATTTTCAGCCAAATGGTCTAAATAGTCTAAAGTTTCTTCAGGTTCTTTATCAAGAAATTCACCATTGCACATTGTTTCCACAAATTGTTTGTTTTTGGGTGTTAAACCTTCATAAAAGAAGCTTATAGTGTGCCATTTTTCAAAACCATGATGTGGGCAAGAATTCAACAAATCTTTAAAACGTTCCCAACTTTGAAAATATGCTTCATTGGAATTTTGGGAAAAATTTTGGATTTGTCTTTTCAAAGCATTAGTTTTATGTGTTGGAAAAAATTTCTTCAAAAACTCACCTTGCATTTCTTGCCATGTGCCAATTGATCTTGCTTTCAAAGTGTTAAGCCAAGTTTTTGCTTTATCTTTCAAAGAAAAAAGAAATAATTTAAGCTTAACAACCTCTTCAGTGCAAGTTTGATCATGAAAAGCAGTACATACTTCCTCAAATTCTTTTAGATGTAAATATGGGCTTTCAGATTCTAAACCATGGAAATTAGGAAGTAAAGAAATCATACCTAGCTTGATCTAAAATTGTTGGCATTGAATGGAAAGATAAAACATGATGGACTAGAATTTCGAGATGGTTGCAAATACTCACGCATGGTTCGCAACGGTTGATTTTCATGTTCATCATGCACACTTTCGTTTTCAGCCATTGTGCTTAATGTGTGTGATTGTGATTCAAACAAATCAATATGTAAAGTACCTGGATTAACTCTAACCAAACGACCAGAATTTAAATCACGATACTAATTAAGCATAAACAAGTAACTTACAGTATAAAATAAAATGTACAAGCTAGCAGTATAAATCTTTCATTAAATATTAACAAAGGTGTGGTATAAACTAACCACCAAATAAGTTAAAAAGCATAAAAATTAAAAAGTTAGTATACAGATAAATTAAAATGTTAGATAGTTAGTAAACAAAAAAATGACAAAAAATAAATAACAAAAAAATGACAAAAAATAAATACGAAAATAAAGTACAAAAAAAAAAATAAAAGGGAGAGTTACCCCCACTAAGTTAATATGTACAAGAAAATAAAATAGAGAATTACTCCCACTGTACAGAAATTAAAATGTAGAAAATAAAGTGCAGAAAGTAAATTTAAAATATGAAAACTGGAGAATCGGCAAGCCGATTTTTTGCTCCAGCAAGAGAGGAGAGAAGAATAAAGATTATTTCATTAATGATTAAAGATTATAGAGAAATTAGGGAGAGATTCCCCCACAAGTTAGTATGCACATAAATTAAAAAGGGAGAGGTTCCCCACTAGTTAGTATGTTAGTATATATACAAAATTTTTACACCAGAAATTCAGTCTTCAAATTAAGTCTCTGGCAACGGCGCCAAAAACTTGATACACAATTTTTAGTTTCAAACAAGTCTACAAACTTGATGCGGGATTAATTGTTGCTTTGCGAACCCAAGTGCAGGTTGTCTCAAGTAATAAATTTCTCGGGAGTCCGAGGTCGATCCACAGGGAATTGTTGAAGATTAATTTAGGTGAATTAAATATTTTGTTACTATGGTAAAAATCATTTACTTGGGTTAAAAGATCCACTCTTGATAAATAAAGTAAAGGTAAGATTAATTTCTTTTATAACTCAATTAGAATCCTCGCAACATGGAGGTTCCAATCGGAAAATACAACATTAAAAATCCATTTAAAATAATATACGTAATTATATTATGTTTCCTAAAAATATTACCGCCACTTATAAATGGGTTAAAGCATTCATTGTACCAATATTTTGTCTACAATAAATCAAGAACTCCTCTTTACAAAGATGGTTTCTAAATTATAAGAAACAAATTATAATACGTATAATGGTTACTAGAAAAATATAAATCATTTAAGCACAAGAGAAGAATAAATCTAACCTTACTTTATTACCAAGAGCTTCACCCTTTCACCCAAGTAAAATGAAACTTAGTTACTCATAGATAAGAAGAAAGAAAGAGAGAAGAAGAAAAAGAAGAATATGACTTTAATTTAGAACAAAGGAAAATTACTACAAGAAAACCTAGTAACAAAATGGCATCATTTTGGTAACTAACACCTAACACCCTCAATGATCTGCCAAGGCCTCCTTTTATAAAGGATTAGAGATACAAATGACAAGGGGGTTGAGTCATTAGTGGGTGGATGAGTAGAAAATGAGTGGAAAATGCCAAATGACTTTTGGTGAGTGGAAAATTATGGAGATTCCTTGTCTCCGACATTATGCAGCTCTGAAGTCATTGCATTCGTCATTTTTGAACCAAGTGGTATAAAAGTTGTAGGCTTGGATCTTAGCTTTCAAATGACATTAGTTTGAGTCCAATATCATTTCTATAACTCCAGATACGTTCAAATTACTGCACACTGCCCAGGCCCAGTCACAGCTCCTCTGTTCTGACTTCCAAGCCCAATATCACCTTCAAGGATTCTGATTCTGGAAAAGTGTTCAACATGAAAGTTGTAGATATGGGTCTTAACTATTTAGAATATAAATTTCAGCCCATTTGACAATCTATATCCCAAAAAATATGATGAACAGTATACGTAGGTTAAGCTGTCAGGAAAAGCACTCTGGTTCTTGCTTCAACCCGAATTTGAGTTATCTATTCATATGATTAGGCCTTTGAGATCTTCATGAAAGTTATAGATCTCTCTCTTATCTTTAAAATGCCATCAGATTCACCTCATTTGACCACCTACATCCCAAGATATAGCCTAAATACAGAAGTAACGTAAGACATAAATTATGCTAAAAAATTCAATTAAGTCCAATTTGAGTCCAAACTTACAAAACATAATCAAAATTAATTAATTAAGTACATGGAGAGTATAAATGACTAAAAATGAAGGCTTATTAATGTATCAAATATGTGATCATCAGATACCTCACCTTTATGCTTGAGCCTCTATTTCTAAGGGATACCTCACTCTTTTACAGTTTAGAGGGATGCCTCACCCTCTCTAGAGATTATACAAAGATTGAATAAGTAGAAACTCTCTTCAAAGAGCAGATGATACAAATGGAAGTTCAATGGGTATTGGATTCACAATTTTATGCTCAGAAATAGAGTATTAATGGAGAAAAGATGGAAACTCATTTTTAATGCTCAACTAAGGTTTTTCAGATTGATTGTCTAACATTCATAAATGCCCAACAACTTGTATTTATAAACCACTAAAGTTTAGAGCCATTGGGAGGTGGTTGGAGCATTAAATGCTTCGTAACTATCCATTAATTTCTGTTTCTGGAAAGCTCTCTTATTCGAATAAGAGAATCCTTATTCGAATAAGGCTTTAAATAGCACAAGCGTGTTTTCCTCTATAATGTGTTATTCGAATAATAGCTTTGTTACTCAAATAACTATTTAAATATATGGCTTCTGGAAAACATATTATTCGAATTACACTCATATTATTCGAATAACTCATTCGAATATTTGATTTCCTAGAAACTTGTTATTCGAATAATAGGTTTGTTATTCGAATAACCATTTAAATATATGATTTTGTGGAAAGACCTGTTATTCGAATAACGGATTTGTTATTCGAATAACTATTTAATAAAATGATTTCCTGGAGATGTGTTATTCAAATAACACTCATGTTATTTGAATAACTCATTCATACCAAAACAATTTTTGAACTATTTATTCGAATAACACAGGGCTTATTCGAATAAATCATTTCCTGAAAGATTATTTGGAATATCTGACTTGTGTTATTCGAATAAGGAACCCCTTATTCGAATAATACATGTGAAAAACATGTTTTATACTTTTTTTAAATGTTGCTCTTGATTCCATATGATCTTGTAAGCTTGTGGACACGAAATGGTTGTTTCTTTGGAAATTAAAAACCATATTAAAGCCTTGAAAACTTGTGTGCTATTTTGAAATGTAAGTTTGAGCAATTGTGAATCTTTATACCTTTACAATTTGATTGAAGTCCTAAAAGCTATTCTTGACGGTCTTGAGAGTCTTAAACTTGATCTTGCAACATCTTTAAGTTTGTTATCATTAAAACACATTCTTCATGAGATACTAGCCAATTACATTCTCCCCCTTTTTGATGATGACAAACAATCATTGAGAAAAGAGTTAGCTCATTTGTAAATTGGAACTCACAAGATTTAATCAAGAAGACTTACTCCCCCTCTTTACTGTATGAGGAGCATAAATTATCAGAGTCATGCGTAGCTCCCCCTTTCTTTTGGAATCTCTTGATCCTTTTCAGATTAGTCTTTCAAATTTGTCTTTTTCTCAATACAATCTCCAAAACCAAGAATTATCAAATATAATTTTTTTTAAAGGTTCTAGGTACATGCTTAACTTTTTCTCAACATTAGTTTTTTCTCCTCCTTTTTGTCATGATAAAAAAGATGGGGCAAGATATGCATATATCCAGTCTTAACATACATGCTTTCATAACATTCAGTAAGGAATCTAATGAACATTTAGTAAGATATGTAATGCAAGAACAGGCATAGAAAGTGCAAAGTCAGCAAGGAAGCTAATTAACATTTTATTCATCTATTGCAAGCATGGCCAAGGATATACAAGATTAGGTGAAAACATCCAAAAATACAGCAGAAACACCAAAACAAAGATCTAAAAACCTAAATTCCTATACATTCTAAAAATAAGTGTTTGGTGGAGGAGGAGGTGAGTCTGGTGCAAGGGCAGGAGGTGCAACTCATAGGGCAGCAATATCGCGTTTAACACCTTTTATTCTGTCAAAGAGAATAGAAAATGTGTGTTCCATGTAAGCACGATTATCGAGCAGAGTGGTCATAATGTGTTCTAGAGTCACTGAAATAAGAGCAGGGGCAAGAATAAGCTCATCAACAGGAACAGGGGCATCTTCAATGTCTTCATCTACTGCAGCTTCTCCCAATTCATCAGGGTATACCCAGCCTCCTACATTGTTCGGAACCATCTTCATTTTCATCAGAGTGAATTCCCTAAAGATGTTAAAGTGGTTCAATTCCATTGCCCGTTCAGTTTGCCTGAGAAGTGAGTATTTCTTTAAAAAAGTTGAGATAAGCAGGGCATATGGCAGGTCAGAATTCTTGGTGGTCTTGACCTTCATCATGTATTTCCCAATGAAATTTGACCAGTTGATCTTCCAATTTTTCTTCAGCACCCAAAGAAGAAAAATATCATCCTCAATCAGATAAGCATAGTTACCTCCACGAGGATCAAGAATGTGCGCGTATGAGTAGTGAAGAAGCCTTTCTTGGCTTTTCAGCATCCCACTCTTCAGACCAATCTTAGGCCCAACTGTTCCAGGCTTCACCAGTAGCGACACAGCTTCCTCTCTTTTGTATGCCTTCACATATGGTCTGCTATTTAGCTCCACAGCAGCACCTGTGGCTTCTAGTTTGAAGAACACCATCCAATCAGCTGGAGTGATGACAATTTCCTGGTCCTTCATTTCAGAGATGAGGTTAGGACCATCTATCTTCAAGTTGCAGTAGAACATTTTCACCAAGTCTAGGAAAATGGAGTCCTTGTAGCTGTAGAGATCGAGCACGCCCTGGTGGGTGAGATCATTGAGGAAATCAAATCCTCCGTTGTCTTCAAAGAACTATTGATCCATATATTTGGGCTGAATGATGTCCCTAGTCCAGAAATCTTCCCTGAAATGTTTGAGATCGTCGTTATTAGACGAAAGCCTTCGAAGATCAATAGGGTTATTGGTGGGAGCAGTTTTGCTACATGGGCGTTTGGAAGAAGATGCCATGGTGGAATATTGGTGGGTTATGGAGAGAAGAAGGGAGATGGGTATGATACGGAGAAGAGAAAATCAGAGGAGGAGGGAAAATGAAAATAGATGACATGAGAAAGGAAACGCGTGAAATCCTTATATAATTCGCGTGTTATTCGAATAACAGTGGTGTTATTCGAATAATAAAGTGGTTCCTGAAGTGTCTTGGCTCACTACTAAGCGTTATTCGAATAACAATGTTGTTATTCGAATAACAGCGTAGTAGCTCAAAAGTTGTGGGTTTTTGTCACCCTTTATTCGAATAACATGATTTGTTATTCGAATAACATGATTTTTCTAAAAGCCTCTGTAAGGCTTTATTCGAATAACATAACTTGTTATTCGAATAACAAGAAAAACTTTTTAGCCTTTGTCATGCTTTATTCAAATAATGGGCTTCTTATTCGAATATGACATTTGATGAAAAATAGTTTTACGCATCAAATAGTACAGGATCAATTTGCTATCATTCATATTGGTTCTAAGACATGCCAATTTAATTCCAAACAATATATAATCATGGATATTGACCAGTTCTTGAATCAAAACACAATTTTAAGCAGAATCACTACTTTTACTAAAGAATGGACCACTTTGAGGTCTTTTGTGGATTTTGAGCAATTTGGTACACTTATTCATGATGGAGTACCTGCAAAACAAATTTTAGAGAACCTCCGACGCTCAAGTCAGTAATGATTTTTAGAGAAGATTAATAATTAAGATATTATGCTGTAAAGACTCACAATTATGCAGCAAGTTCATGCAGAAAATTCAGTTCAAGCATGTTTGATCTAATATACCAAGTTCATTTCTTATATAGAAAAATGCTTTTTTGGCAAGGGGCTTAGTGAAGATGTCAGCTAGTTGCTTAGTGGTTTCTACAAATTCAAGTATACAATCACCCTTTTGAACATGGTCTCTAATGAAATGATGTCTTATTTCAATGTGTTTAGTCCTTGAATGCAAAATGGAATTTTTAGACAAATTAATTGCACTAGTATTATTACATCTTATGGGGATGTGATCAAGCTCAAGACCATAGTCCAAGACTTGTTGCTTCATCTAAATGATTTGAGCACAACAACTCCTAGCTGCAATATATTTAGCTTCAACTGTAGATAATGCTACACTATTTTATTTCTTGCTATGCCAAGAAACTAGTGAGCTTCCAAGCAAGTGGCATGTCCCACTAGTGCTCTTCCTATCCATTTTACATCTAGCAAAATCAGAATCGGAATACCCAACAAGGCTACTTGAGGCACCCTTAGGGTACCACAAACCCATTTGTGATATGCCTATTAGATATTTCATTATTCTGTTAACAGCATTTAGGTGTGATTCTTTAGGATTAGCTTGATATTTAGCACATATGCATACACTAAACATTATATTAGGCCTACTTGCAGTGAGATAAAAGAGTGAGCCAATCATACCTCTATATTTTGTAATTTTTACAGATTTACCTCATTCATCCTTGTCTAAATAGCAAGAGGTGCCCATAGGAGTAGCCATGTGCTTGGCATTGTTCATTCCAAACTTCTTGAGTAACTCCTTGCAATACTTGGATTAGCTTATGAAAGTTCCTTCTCTTGTTTGCTTGATTTGGAGACTAAGGAAGAAGTTGAGCTCACCCATCATGGACATCTCAAACTCACTTTGCATAATATTTAAAAATTCTTTACAAAGAGAATTGTTAGTAGCTCCAAATATAATGTCATCAATATAGATTTGAACTAGAAGTATGTTATGCATTTTATGCTTTATGAAAAAGATAGTGTCAACTTTTCCTCTAGAAAAACCTTTCTCTAAAAAGAATTTTCTCAACCTTTCATACCAAGCTCTAGGAGTTTGTTTCAAGCCATACAAGGCCTTTTTCAGTTTAAAAACATGGTTGGACATTTCAAAATTCTCAAAACTAGGAGGTTGTTCCACATACACCTCTTCTTGTATAAAACCATTTAAAAAGACACTTTTGACATCCATTTGATAAAGTTTAAAATCCATGATGCAAGCATATGCAAGTAACATTCTAATGGCCTCTAATCTAGCTACGGGAGCATAAGTTTCTACATAGTCTATGCCTTCTTCTTGATTATAGCCCTTAGCTACAAGCCTAGCTTTGTTTCTTATTAGTAGGCCCGCTTCATCAAGTTTGTTCCTAAAGACCCATTTGGTGCTAATTATAGGATGATCATTGGGCCTTGGAACTAATTCCCAAACTTGATTTCTCTCAAATTGATTTAGTTCTTCTTGCATGGCCAAGATCCAATGTTTATTATTAATGGCCTCATTTATGTCTTTAGATTCAACTTGAGAAACAAAAGCTAAATGATTACATGCATCTCTAAGTGAGTTTTGAGTGATTACCTTTTTTGATACATCACCTATCACCTTGTCGAGAGGGTGATATCTTGATGTCCTCCATTCCTTAGGTAGATCCATGATTTCTAAATCCTTTTGCCATGAGTGATCAAGGAGTCTTTCTTCTTGCTTCTTGGACTCTTTCTCTTGATTTTTCAAGTGCATTTTTGCCAAGATTTCTGCAACATCAACAACAAGCTCCTTTCTTGGCTCATTTGGGTTAGTTTCATCAAATGCAACATGTATAGACTCTTCTATGGTCATAGTTCGCTTATTATAGACTCTAAAGGCCTTACTATGTGTAGAATAACTAATAAATATTCCCTCATCAGATTTTGCATCAAACTTTCCCAAGATATCTTTTCCATTATTCAAAACAAAATATTTACACCCAAAGACATGAAAATGTGACACATTTGACTTCCTTCTCTTGTACAATTCATATGGGGTTTTCTTTAAAATTGGCCTTATTAGGGATCTATTCATAACATAACAAGTGGTGTTAACCGCATTCGCCCAAAAGTACTTAGGAAGGATAGCCTCATTGAGCATAGTTCTTGCCATTTCCTCTGAAGATCGATTTTTCCTTTCTACAACACCATTTTATTGTGGTATTCTAGGGGTAGAAAAATTATGTTCAATGCCATGTTCATCACAAAAAGTTTCAAATTCATAGTTTTCAAATTCACCACCATGGTCACTTCTTATTGATGTAATACAAAAACCTTTTTCATTTTGGATAACTTTGGCAAGTTTTTTAAATGATTGAAAAGCATCATTTTTGTGGGCTAAGAATAATGTCCATGTAAACCTAGAAAAATCATCCACAATCACTGATGCATAGTAATTCCCACCAAAACTCATAGTTCTAGAGGGACCAAAAAGATTTATGTGCAAAAGTTGTAAAGGTCTAGAAGTTGAAACCATGTTTTTCGCTTTAAAAGAGACCTTTACTTGTTTTCCTTTTTGACATGCATTACAAAGTTTGTCTTTTTCAAATTTGAGCTTTGGAAGACCAATTACTAGTTCTTTAGAAACTAATTTATTTAAGTGATCCATGTGAATATGAGTAATTCTTCTATGCCATAACCATGAATCATTTTCTTTACTCATAAAGCATTCAGCATCATTTGAGGAAATATCATCAAGACTAATCATATATATATTATTGACCCTATGACCAACAAACTTAACTTGTTTGTCATTCTTTCCCTCAATTTTGCAACAAGTAGAATAAAAAATAACTCTATTACCCTTATCACATAATTGACTAATGCTAAGCAAATTATGTTTGAGTCCTTCAACAAGCAAAACATTATCAATTGATGAGGAAGGGATCTTACTAACTTTACCAATTCCAAGGATCTTCCCTTTGTTGTTATCATCATATGTGACATGACCATGCTTCTTGGGGGCAAGGTGTTGCCAAGTGGCCTCAATACTCAAGAAGGGGGGTGAATTGAGTATGTAAGTCAAGTTCAAAAATCTTTCGCAATTCGGTTGATAAACAATTTTTCGTTGAAGCTATTTGATGATTAGAACTAATTGGATAAATGGAATAAATACTTTTACTAATAAATGAAACAATCAAGAAGAACAATATTCAAGATATTCAATGAAACAGTGCTTAATGTAAAGAGAAGGGTTTAGAGAGAGCAAACACAGCGATTTATCCTGGTTCGATCACCAATCCACTTGTGATCTACGTCCAGTCCCCAAGCAATCGACTTGAGATTTTTCACTATATCTTCAAGCTTCAATGGGTGCTTGATAACCACTACAACCTTGAGCACTCAACACAATGGGATACCTCACCCTCATGCTTGAGCCTCTATTTTCAAAGGGATACCTCACCCTTACAATACTTGAGGGATACCTCACCCTCTCTAAACAGATTGAATAAGATTTAAACGGATGAAACTCTCTCAAGAGCAAATATTACAAATTGAAGCACTATGATATTTAGGATTCACACAAACTCAAGCTCAAAACAGAGGATTTAGTAAAATGATGAGAAAAACTTGTTTGAAGCTCAATAGGGATTTTCCAGAATAGATGGTTCAGTTTTTCTAACCCACTAAACAAGCCCAACCTCCAAATATATAGGTAAGTGTTATTAAATGCCGTTGGAGGTGGTTGTGAGCAATTAATGCTCTGCAATATAGCCGTTACGAGCTTCTGCATATTTTTCCAGAACTTAGGCTAACCGGTTAGCCAAGTGTTCTAACCGGTTAGGGGGTCATTTAGGCTGAAGGAGAAGTGTTCTAATTTGATAGATAATCGGTTAGGAATATGTCCTAATCGGTTAGGACCTCTCATTAATGAGTTCTGGTGAGAATGCTAACCGGTTAGAGCTCCAAGCTAATCGGTTAGGATATTTCCAACGTGGGTTCTGAGTTGATGAATAACCGGTTAGGCTATTTGCCTAATCGATTAGGACAAAACAATTTTGGCTTCTGGAAGTGAGACTAACCGATTAGGTCTTCTACCTAATCGGTTAGGACAAATATATTTTGGCCTCTGACTTATAAGATAACCGGTTAGGATCCTTGCCTAATCGGTTAGGCATTTGAAAGAAACACGAGGCAAGCCATTTTCTGAGCAAGCTAACCGGTTAGGAGATGGTCCTAATCGGTTAGGAGCCTTAGAAATTTGAATCCTAACAAGAACAGAGACATTTTTGTGCATGTCAAAAGGAGTAGGAAAGTTCTAAGAGGCTTGTCTTAAATTTGACATTTGCATGGAACTTGCTTGAAAGTGAATATAATATTTCAAAGCATTTGTTGCATAAAAACATTTTTGAATCTTACTTGAAAAACCATTTTGCAAATACATTTTAAGGAGGTCATTTGAGCTTGAAGTGAATTACTAGAATATTTTTACACTAGTTCTATAGCCTATATGCTAAGCTTGCATTTATTGTGACTTGATCATTGTATTCCCATGCTTTCTTGTTTGTCGACATCAAAACCATTTGCACCTTCTCCATGTTAATCACATTCTCCCCCTTTTTGATGATGACAAACACTTATTGAGAAAAGAGTTAGTTCAAGCGATAATTAGAATTCATAATAGAATTTGGAGACTTACTCCCCCTCTTTTGTTCAAGAGGTGCTTAAATCAGAGATGCACAGCTCCCCCTTTGTTTTGGAATTCCAGGACCATTAATTTACAGACAATCCACTAAATCATTATCATTACACATGCACATTTAGTTATTTCATGCACATTTAGTTACTTTTCTCAATAAATAGAAAGACTCTTATCCAAGACTTTTATCCTTTTCCCCTTTTTGGCATAATCAAAAAGAAATTCAGTAACCTAGGGTATTCAAAAACCAACCATGCAAAACAGAAACTGATTAATAAGATTCAGCATTGTCCAGTAACTTATAAGCAATCATACCATACAGAAATGCACTAACAGGCATACCAAGGTTTATATGTCCAAGATTCATAACAAGAGTATAAGATCACTATCAGGATTACCAAAATAAGCTAAAGATAAGCAGTTATCATGATAAACAGGAATTAGTGCATCATACTAAATAATTCTCCCAACATGTTCAAAAAAGATAATAAAGCAGAATCAAAAACAGAGTTCAAAAGTGCAGCAGCACAATCATGAGAGACATAGAGTCCATGCCTAAGCCCCAGGGTTCTTGGGTGCTGGAAAGCGACGCTCAATCCTGTCCCAAGCGGTCCTCCATGGCACTTAATCGATCAAAGATAACGTGTTCTTTGTGTTCTTGGTAGGTGCGCGCAGATCCGCGATGGCTGCGATAATGCGAGCTTCACTGGTGGATTCAGAGACGCTACTCATATCTGGTGCCTCCTCCATAGGGACATCAGCTGTGGGAACAGGAATTTCTTATGGTGGCGCTCCTCCTACTCGTGCTTGGCCATAAGTCCATTCACCATTGATATTCTTCATGTGCATTCTGTTAAGAGATGCAAGGCCAAATTTATGAGGGCTGGCAGTGTTTACAATGCCATCGTCCAATAAGGGAACCTTATGATGGTCTAAGATTCGAGCAACCAGAAGAGCATATGGAAGATCCATGACTGCCTTGGTTTTAGCTTTCATCATGGTGTGTATGATGTAGAAAGGCCAGTTGATCTTGATGCGTTCCTTGAGCAGCCACATCAGGAAAATGTCTTCCTCTTCAACCAGGGCATAATTACTTGCCCTTGGTGCAAGAATGCGAGTAACGATGAAATGAAGAAGATGATCATGTATCTTCAGAAGCCCGGTAGTGAAAGTTCCTTTTGGCATTGGAACTCCAGGCTGAATTATGCCCATTGCAGCATCATCTCTCTTATAACTTTCCCACTTACCATGGTTTTCCAGTCTGAGCTTTTCACCGGAGTGGGGAAGATCAAACAAAGGCACCCACTCACTAGGATTCACCACAATCTTATGCTTCTTAATTTCAAAAATTAAAGATCCACCTTTAATTGATAAATTACAGAAGAACACTTTAGTGGGTTCAAGATAGAAATACCCTGGATTTGTGGTGACGAGGGTTCTCAACCCATGGAATTCAAGCAGTTCTGTGAGAGGAGTGAAGCCTTCTTGGATGAAGAACTCCCAGTCCATCCATTTTGGTGAGATGAGACGCCTTGCATGGAATTCCAATTGATACTTCTTCATCTGAACAGGATCAGTGAAGTATCTCCCAAGGTTCAGAGCAACTGAAAAATATGGATCAGTGGCAGTAGGGTTTGTTTCTTTTGGGACATTGGGGTTTTTTGTGCGTGTTCTTTTGGGGAATGAAGAGCTACTGGCCATAGTGGAAATGGAGGCTTAGGGCACGGTGGTGGAGAGTGAGAGTGAGAGGGAGATTGAAATGGGGGCTTAATGGGAGAATGATGATGAGGGATGATGGAATGTGAGAGAGATGGGGTTGGAAGACTGAATTTGGTGTGGATTAAAGGTGAGGAATGAAGGTGAGGAAGTAGGTGTGTGATATCCTGAGAGAACGAGGATGAAGATGGAAGTGGAGGGGGCGTGAATGGAGGGAACACGCTGGTGTAGGGGCTTTTTAATTAGAGTGCCTAACCGGCTAGGGATTGTGAGTAACCGGTTAGGGCTATTAGGAAATAGCCACTGAGATGTCCAATAACCGGTTAGGGAAATTGGGTAACCGGTTATTGTGCTAAGTCAGAACACACCATTTGGTTCCCAAACGCAGGGTAACCGGTTAGGAGTTATGCCTAACCGAATATTAGGCCATGACAGAGAATCCCTCAGTGTTCCAAGGCACTTCCAAGTCTCATACGTAACCATATTGTTCTTCTTCTACTTGATTATTCCACTGATAGCATTACAACAAACTTATGGGAATAATTCTTGACATGCATCAGTAGGAGCAATCTGATTTCACTTCTAGTATTCCAAAAATGCTTGAAGTTCATTTTGAACACATTTCTCCCAATATCAGTAGGAACTTTTGAGCTTTCAAATTTGGGGGACTTAAGCATGAACTCAGCTCCTGCAAAACAAAGTAAGGGGACACTCCGACGCTCAAGTCAGTATTGGATTCAAATATAATGAGGAATTGCAGTAATTGTTAATTGATGCATGATTGATCCAATATACCAAGTTCATTTCTAATATAGAAAAATGATTCTTTTGCTAGGGGTTTGGTGAAAATATCAGCAAGTTGCTTAGTTGTTTCAACAAATTCAAGTATGCAATCACCCTTTTGAACATGATCTCTAATGAAATGATGTCTTATTTTAATATGTTTAGTTCTAGAATGCAAAACGGGATTTTTTGACAAGTTAATTGCACTAGTATTATCACATCTTATAGGGATATGATCAAGTTCAAGACCATAGTCCAAGAGTTGTTGCTTCATCCAAAGGATTTGAGAACAACAACTCTCAGCTGCAACATATTCAGCTTCAGCTGTAGACAATGCCACACTATTTTGTTTCTTGCTATGCCAAGAAACTACTGAGCTTCCAAGCAAGTGGCATGTTCCACTAGTGCTCTTTCGATCCATTTTGCATCCGGCAAAATCAGAATCTGAATATCCAATAAGACTACATGAGGCACCTTTAGGGTACCATAAACCCATTTGTGATGTGCCTATTAGATATTTCATTATTCTTTTAACAGCACTTAGGTGTGATTCCTTAGGATTAGCTTGATATCTAGCATACATGCATACACTAAACATTATATCAGGCCTACTTACAGTAAGATAAAGGAGTGAGCTAATCATACCTCTATATTTCGTAATTTCTACTGATTTACCTCTTTCATCCTTGTCCAAATAGCAAGAGGTACCCATAGGAGTAGTCATATGCTTGGCATTGTCCATTCCAAACTTTTTGAGTAGCTCCTTGCAATACTTGGATTGGCTTATGAACGTTCCTTCTCTTGCTTGCTTGATTTGGAGACCAAGGAATAAGTTGAGTTCACCCATCATGGACATTTCAAACTCACTTTGCATAATATTTGAAAATTCTTTACAAAGAGAGTTGTTAGTAGCTCCAAATATAATGTCATCCACATAGATCTAAACTAGAAGTATGTCATGCATTTTATGTTTTATGAAAAGGGTAGTGTCAACCTTGCCTCTAGAAAAACCTTTTTCTAAAATAAATTTGCTCAACCTTTCATACTAAGCTCTAGGAGCTTGTTTCAAGCCATACAAGGCCTTTTTCAGTTTAAAAACATGGTTGGGCATTTCAAAGTCCTCAAAACCAGGAGGTTGTTCTACATACACCTCTTCTTGTATAAAACCATTTAAAAAGGCACTTTTGATATCCATTTGATAGAGTTTGAAATCCATGATACAAGCATATGCAAGTAACATTCTAATGGCCTCTAATCTAGCTACGAGAGCGTAAGTTTCTTCATAATCTATGCTTTCTTCTTGATTATAACCCTTAGCTACAAGCCTAGCTTTGTTTCTTATTATTAATCCCGTTTCATCAAGTTTGTTCCTAAAGACCCATTTGGTGCCAATTATAGGATGATCATTGGGCCTTGGAACTAATTCCCAAACTCGATTTCTCTCAAATTGGTTTAGTTCTTCTTGCATGGCCAAGATCCAATGTTCATCATTAATAGCCTCATTTATGTCTTTAGGTTCAACTTGAGAGACAAAAGCTAGGTGATTGCATGCATTTCTAAGTGAGTTTCGAGTGATTACCCCTTTTGATACATCACCTATCACCCTGTCGAGAGGATGATATCTTGAAGTCCTTCATTCCTTGGGTAGATCCAAGATTTCTGAATCTTCTTGCCATGAGTGATTAATGAGTCTCTCTTCTTCCTTCTTGGGCTCTTTCTCTTGATTTTCCAAGTTAGTCTTTTCCAAGATTTCTGTAACATCATCAACAAGCTCCTTTCTCGACTCATTTGGGTTAGTTTCATCAAATGCAACATGTATGGACTCTTCTATGGTCATAGTTCGTTTATTATAGACTCTAAAGGCCTTACTATGAATAGAATAACCAATGAATATTCCTTCATCAGATTTTGCATCAAACTTCCCCAAGTTATCTTTTCCATTATTCAAAACAAAACATTCACATCCAAAGACATGAAAATGTGACACATTTGGTTTCCTTCCTTTGTACAGTTCATATGGGGTTTTCTTTAAAATTGGCCTTATTAAGGCTCTATTCATAACATAACAAGCGGTGTTAACCGCATCCGCCCAAAAGTACTTAGGAAGATTGGCCTCATTGAGCATAATTCTTGCCATTTCCTCTAAAGATCAATTTTTCCTTTCTACAACACCATTTTGTTGTGGTGTTCTAGGGGCAGAAAAATTATGCTCAATGCCATGTTTATCACAAAAAGTTTCAAAATCATGATTTTTAAATTCACCACCATGGTCACTTCTTATGGATGCAATACAAAAACCTTTTTCATTTTGGATAACTTTGGCAAGTTTTCTAAATGATTGAAAAGCATCATTTTTGTGGGCCAAGAATAATGTCCATGTAAACCTAGAAAAATCATCCACAATCACTAATGCATAGTAATTCCCTCCAAATCTCATAGTTCTAGAGGGACCAAAAAGATCCATGTGCAAAAGTTGTAAAGGTCTAGAAGTTGAAACTATGTTTTTTGCTTTAAAAGAGACCTTTACTTGTTTTCCCTTTTGACATGCATCACAAAGTTTGTCTTTTTCAAATTTGAGCTTTGGAAGACCAATTACTAGTTCTTTAGAAACTAATTTGTTTAAGTGATCCATGTGAATGTGAGCAATTCTTCTATGCCTTAACCATGAATCATTTTCTTTACTCGTAAAGCACTTAGCATCATTTGAGGAGATATCATCTAGACTAATCATATATATATTATTGACCCTATGACCAATAAATTTAACTTGCTTATCATCCTTTCCCTCAATTATGCAACAAGAGGAATCAAATATTACTCTATTGCCTTTATCACATAATTGACTAATACTAAGCAAGTTATGTTTGAGTCCTTCAACAAGTAAAACATTGTCAATAGATGATGAAGGAATCTTACCAACTTTGCCAATTCCAAGAATCTTCCCTTTGTTGTTGTCACCATATGTGACATGACCATGTTTCTTGTGTGTAAGGGAGGAGAACTTGGAGCCATCACCGGTCATGTGCTTGGAGCAACCACTATCAAGATACCAATTTGCGTTCTTGGTCTTCAAGCACACCTACAACACACATTCATGTTTTAACTTTTGGTACCCAAATTGTCTTGGGTCCTTGTATGTTAGAGTTAGGCATGGTACCTTTAGGAACCCAAACTCTTTTTATTCCAACTTTATTGTTTATGTTCTTTCTAGCATTGCAGGTTGATGCACTATGTCTTTTCCTACCACAATGAAAACATTTGACGAAGGGACTACTTGATGTTTTTAAGGAAACAAAGAAGTTCTTATAAGACTTTTGATGGTTGTTTGGATTAAAGCCCAAGCCAGCTTTTTGAAAAACACATTTTTGTCTTCCTAACAACACATTCAAGTTGTCTCTTCCAAAAGTGAATTTTGCAAGAGTGTTGTTCAAGTCTTCAATTTCTTTTTCAAAAGCTTTACATGATAAACAAGGTAATGATATGGATGCATTATCATATGAACAACAAGTCATACATAATGAATTAGCATCTATGAGTCCTAAGGTCTCATTTTCGATTTTAAGTTCATTTATCTCCTTAGTTAAAGTAGAAACTTTCTTTGTCAATAGGGAGATTATTTTATTGGAAGACAAAATCATTTTTGTGAGCCTCAAAGATTCATCATGCAATTCTTGAAATGCATCTTGCAATTCATCATAAGAAGGTGAAGGTTCTAGGTTAGAAGAGGTTACCTCGGTGTCGCTTTCTCCACTTTCTTCTTCTTGAACCATGAGGCAAAGATGAGCTTCTTCATTCTCTGAATCGTCAAAAGAGCTTAAATCATTGTCCTCCCAAGCTATATATGCTCTTCTTCCTTTCTTTTCCTTGGAGGGCCTTTTCTCAAATTTCTCTGTCTTTTTGAGATATATAGGACACTCCATTTTCATGTGCCCCAGTTTTCCGCATTCATAGCATTTTGGAGGAGTAGAGGATCCTTCTCCTTTGTGATATGCTTTCTTTTGAGGAAACGGTGGTCTTCTTTGAAATCCCTTTTTCTTCAAGAATCTTCTGAATTTTCTCACAAGGAGACTAAGATTCTCCTCACTTAGCTCAATATTTTCAGCATCCTCTTCACCATCTTCATCATCATCTTCAAGTATGGAAGAGGTGGCCTTGAGTGCAATTCCCTTCTTCTTTTTGTCATGCTCTTCATTTTGATTGAGCCTATTTAGTTCCAACTCATGCTCTTGAAGTTTTCCGAATAGGGCGGCTAGAGACATGGTTGATAAATCTCTTGATTCCACAATCGCCGTTACCTTGGGTTGCCAATTCCTGCTTAGACATCTCAAAACTTTGTTAATAAGATCCTCATTAGGAAATGTCTTCCCCAATGAGATGAGATGATTAACAATATGAGTAAATCTCTTTTGCATGTCTTGAATACTCTCACCTTGATTTATTCTAAACAATTCATATTCACGAGTAAGAGTGTTTATTCGAGATCGTTTTACCTCACTAGTACCTTCATGAGTTACTTGTAGGGTATCCCACATTTCTTTTGTGGTCTTACAATTTGACACCCTAAAGAATTCATCATACCCCAAGGATGTGGTGATGATGGTCTTGGCTCTCAAATTGTATTGAACCTTCTTTTTATCATCATCGGTCCAATCACTTCTAGGTGTATTAATGGTCACACCATCTTTAGTTTGTGTTGGGACAAAAGAACCATTTTCAACGGCGTCCCACACATCTAAGTCAATAGCTTCAATGAAAATTTTCATTCTTTCTTTCCAATAAGCATAACCATCACCATTGAAATAGGGAGGCCTATTTATAGAAGAACCTTCATTTGAAAAACCATTTGAAGCCATCACTTCTCTTGAAGCTGCTAAGCTCTTTATACAAGAGTCTAGCTCTGATACCACTTGTTGCCAAGTGGCCTCAATACTCAAGAGGGGGGGTGAATTGAGTATGTAAGTCAAGTTTGAAAATCTTTCACAATTCGGTTGATAAACAATTTTTCGTTGAAGCTATTTGATGATTAGAACTAATTGGATAAATGGAATAAATACTTTTACTAATAAATGCAACAATCAAGAAGAACAATATTCAAGATATTCAATGAAACAGTGCTTAATGTAAAGAGAAGGGTTTAGAGAGAGCAAACACAGTAATTTATCCTGGTTCGATCACCAATCCACTTGTGATCTACGTTCAGTCCCCAAGCAATCGACTTGAGATTTTTCACTATATCTTCAAGCTTCAATGGGTGCTTGATAACCACTACAACCTTGAGCACTCAACACAATGGGATACCTCACCCTAATGCTTGAGCCTCTATTTTCAAAGGGATACCTTACCCTTACAATACTTGAGGGATACCTCACCCTCTCTAAACAGATTGAATAAGATTTAAACGGATGAAACTCTCTCAAGAGCAAGTATTACAAATTGAAGCACTATGATATTTAGGATTCACACAAACTCAAGCTCAAAACAGAGGATTTAGTAAAATGATGAGAAAAACTTGTTTGAAGCTCAATAGGGATTTTCCAGAATAGATGGTTCAGTTTTTCTAACCTTCTAAACAAGCCCAACCTCCAAATATATAGGTAAGTGTTATTAAATGCCGTTGGAGGTGGTTGTGAGCAATTAATGCTCTGCAATATAGCCATTACGAGCTTCTGCATATTTTTCCAGAACTTAGGCTAACAGGTTAGCCAAGTGTTCTAACCGGTTAGGGGGTCATTTAGGCTGAAGGAGAAGTGTTCTAATTTGATAGATAACCGATTAGAAATATATCCTAATCGGTTAGGACCTCTCATTAATGAGTTCTGGTGAGAATGCTAACCGGTTAGAGCTCCAAGCTAATCGGTTAGGATATTTTCGTGGGTTCTGAGTTGATGAATAACCGGTTAGGCTATTTGCCTAATCGGTTAGGACAAAACAATTTTGGCTTCTGGAAGTGAGACTAACCGGTTAAGTCTTCTACCTAATCGGTTAGGACAAATATATTTTGGCCTCTGACTTATAAGATAACCGGTTAGGAGCCTTGCCTAATCGGTTAGGCATTTGAAAGAAACACGAGGCAAGCCATTTTCTGAGCAAGCTAACCGGTTAGGAGATGGTCCTAATAGGTTAGGAGCCTTAAAAATTTGAATCCTAACAAGAACAGAGACATTTTTGTGCATGTCAAAAGGAGTTGGAAAGTTCTAAGAGGCTTGTCTTAAATTTGACATTTGCATGGAACTTGCTTGAAAGTGAATATATGATTTCAAAGCATTTGTTGCATAAAAACATTTTTGAATCTTACTTGAAAAATCATTTTTCAAATACATTTTAAGGAGGTCATTTGAGCTTGAAGTGAATCACTAGAATACCTTTACACTAGTTCTATTGCCTATATGCTAAGCTTGCGTTTATTGTGACTTGATCATTGTATTCCCATGCTTTCTTGTTTGTCGACATCAAAACCATTTGCACCTTCTCCATGTTAATCACACAAGGGAGGAGAACTTGGAGCCATCCCCGGTCATGTACTTGGAGCAACCACTATCAAGATACTAACTTGAGCTTTTGGTCTTCAAGCACACCTCGGTGTCGCTCTCTTCACTTTCTTGTCCTTGAGCTATGAGACAAAGATGGGCTTCTTCATTCTCTGAACTATCAGAAGAACTTATGTCATTGTCCTCCCAAGCTATATATGCTCTCCTTCCTTTCTTTTCTTTGGAAGGCCTTTTCTCAAACTTCTCTGTCTTCTTGAGATACATAGGACACTCCATTTTCATGTGTCCCGATTTTTCACATTCGTAGCATTTTGGAGGAATAGAGGATCCTTCTCCTTTGTGATACACTTTCTTTTGAGGAAAGGGTGGTCTACTTTGAAATCCCTTTTTTTCTTTAGGAATCTTCTAAATTTTCTCACAAGGAGACTAAGATTCTCCTCACTTAGCTCAATATTTTCTATATCCTCTTCACCATCTTCATCATCATCTTCAATTATAGAAGAGATGGCTTTGAGTACAATTCCCCTCTTCTTTTTATCACGCTCTTCATTTTGATTGAACCTATTTAGTTCCAACTTATGTTCTTGAAGCTTCCCAAATAAAGTGGCTAGAGACATTATTGATAAATCTCTTGATTCCGCAATAGCCATTACTTTGGGTTGCTAATTCCTGCTTAAACATCTCAAGACTTTGTTAATAAGATCATCATTAGGAAATATCTTTCCCAATGAGATAAGATGATTAATAATATGAGTAAATCTCTTTTGCATATCTTGAATACTCTCACCTTGGTTCATTCTAAATAGTTCATATTCATGAGTAAGAGTGTTTATTCGAGATCGCTTTACCTCACTAGTACCTTCATAAGTTACTTGTAAGGTATCCCACATTTCTTTTTTAGTCTTGTAATTTGACACCCTAAAGAATTCATCATATCCTAAGGATGCTGTGATGATGTTCTTGACTCTCAAATTGTATTGAACCTTCTTTTTATCCTCATCAGTCCATTCATTTCTAGGTGTATTAATTTTCACACCATTTTTAGTATGTGTAGGAAAAAAAACATCATTTTCAACGGCGTCCCACACATCTAAGTCAATAGCTTCAATAAAAATTTTCATCATTTCTTTCCAATAGGCATAACCATCTCCATTGAAATAAGGAGGTCTGTTTATAGGAGAACCTTCATTTGAAAAACCATTTGAAGCCATTACTTCTCTTGAAGCTGCTAAGCTCTTTATACAAGAGTCTACCTCTGATATCACTTATTACCAAGTGGCCTCAATACTCAAGAGGGGGTGAATTGAGTATGTAAAACAAGTTCGTAAATCTTTCACAAAACATTCGATAATTAATTTTTGTTGAAGCTATTAGATGGATAAAGATGATTGGATGAACAAGAAGAACACTTTCAGTTATAAATATAATAGCTGAAGGAGACAATATTCAAGTAATACGATAAAACAGTGCACAAATGTAAAGAGAAGGGTTTAGAGAAACAAACACAATAGTTTATCCTGGTTCAATCACCAATCTACTTGTGATCTATGTACAGTCCCCAAGTAAACACTTTAGATTTTCCACTATATTTTCAAGCTTCTAACAGGTGCTTGACAACCTTTATAAGATAGAGCACTCAATACACCTTGGGATACCTCACCTTTATGCTTGAGCCTTTATTTCCAAGGGATACCTCACCCTTTTACAGTTTGGAGGGATGCCTCACCCTCTCTAGAGATTATACAAAGATTGAATAGGTAGAAACTCTCTTCAAAGAGCAGATGATACAAATAGAAGTTCAATGGGTATTGGATTCACAGTTTTATGCTCAGAAACAGAGTATTAATGGAGAAAAGATGGAAACTCGTTTTTAATGCTCAACCAAGGTTTTTCAGATTGATTGTCTAACATTCATAAATGCCCAACAACTTGTATTTATAAACCATTGAAGTTTAGAGCCGTTGGGAGGTGGTTGGAGCATTAAATGCTTCGTAACTATCCGTTAATTTCTATTTCTAGAAAGCTCTCTTATTCGAATAAGAGAATCCTTATTCGAATAAAGCTTTAAATAGCACAAGCATATTTCCTCTGTAATGTGTTATTCGAATAACAGCTTTATTATTCAAATAACTATTTAAATATATGGCTTCTAGAAAACATGTTATTCGGATAATACTCATGTTATTCGAATAACTCATTCGAATATTTGATTTCCTGGAAACTTGTTATTCGAATAACAGGTTTGTTATTCAAATAACCATTTAAATATATGGTTTTGTGGAAATGCTTGTTATTCGAATAACGGATCTGTTATTCGAATAACCATTTAATAAAATGGTTTCCTGGAGATGTGTTATTTGAATAACACTCATGTTATTCGAATAACTCATTCATGCCAAAACAATTTTTGAACCATTTATTCAAATAACATAGGGCTTATTCAAATAAATCATTTCCTGAAAGATTATTTGGAATCTCTGACTTGTGTTATTCGAATAAGGAACCCCTTATTCGAATAATACATGTGAAAAACATGTTTTATACCTTTTTAAATGTTGCTCTTGATTCCATATGATCTTGTAAGCTTGTGGACACGAAATGGTTGTTTCTTTGGAAATTAAAAACCATATTGAAGCCTTGAAAACTTGTGTGCTATTTTGAAATGTAAGTTTGAGCAATTGTGAATCTTTATACCTTTACAATTTGATTGAATTCCTAAAAGCTATACTTGACGGTCTTGAGAGTCTTAGACTTGATCTTGCAACATCTTTAAGTTTGTTATCATCAAAACACATTCTTCATGAGATACTAGCCAATTACATTGGTTTGGTTTTAATGACAACCCACCAATTAGCCTTGTCTTTTATTTTTTCAGGATAAGGTGCATAATACACTTGAATTGCATTTTGAGCAAATATGAAGGGGTCATATTTTGGATACTGTCGAGTATGTCGAACCCCCACAATTCTATATTGTTTATGAACCTTCACACCACGATTAAGTATAACATCGAACCATTCACAATTAAACAACACTAACTGTTTCATTGGTTCTCCTGGGTATTCTACTTCCATAATTTCTTTAATGATGCCATAATAATAATTCTCTTATTCTACTTTGTCATCACCCTTAACACAAACCCCACAATTGATGGTTTTTTTTTACCAATACTCCAATCTTCTATATGAAACTTATAATCATTGACAAAGTAAATAAGCCATGTATGAACCTTTTTCTTAGGACCCCATGCTAAATGGTGCAAAAATTAATTTTGTACTAAGTTATTTTTATTGTGAACCTACCAATGATAATAGTAAAATCAATATAATTTATAACGTAACTATCAAGTATTTATATCATTAAAAAAAAGTGTTAAGACACTTACGTAACTTTAGAGCCAGGATGGAAATTTAGATGCAATCATACCATCAACATCAGTGCAACTGATGTTTGGATTAGCTGCTTTCAAATATTCCTAAAAAAATCTAACAATATGCACAAGGTTACTAAATATGAACCAATTACATATACATACTAAAATGAATAATTCAAGAATGATTTAGTTCACTTACCTAATATATGGTTGAACCTATTCACAATTCAATAGGATACGTAAATGTGCAACAACTACTTCCTTATCCATTAAATACCTACTATTACAAGTTCTAGCTGAGCGGTCAGGATGATTGAAAATTGATAAAATGGGTTGGATTGTCTCATCTAAACCTCCATCATCATTTCGACCAACTCTATTTCTTATTGATTGCACATGAGATTCAAAATAGTAAAAACAAAAATAAGAAGTCTCTTGGCATAAATATGCCTCACATATTGACCCTTCCACGCATGATTTATTTTTAACCATTCGTTTCAACCTATTCAAGTACCTAAAAGAAACATGATATCATTAATTACTAAAATTTGAAATAAAAATATTACCACATTTAAAGCGCAATAAAGTATGTGATTAACTCTCAAATGGATACATCCATCGATATTGAACAGTGCCTCCTACTATTGCCTCATACAGCAGATGAATAGGTAAATGCTCCATTGAGTTAAAGAATCCAAGTGAAAAGATTCGTTCCAACTTATATGTTGTGATGACAATGTTTTGCTCCATTAGCAACAAATCAGACACACGTAACACTGTTGAGCACAAATCTTTGAAGAATTTACTTAACTCAGCTAAAGGCTTCCACATTGGATCTGGCAATGCACCAAAAGCAATTGGTAGTAACCGCTCCATAAACACATGACAATCATGGCTCTTCATCTCAAATAGCTTCCTCTCTCTCATGTTTACACATCTATGCATATTAGAGGCATATCCATTAGGCATTTTTAATTCAGTAACCCATTTACATATAGCCTTTTTTTGCTCCATGGATAACGCAAATTTTGCTTTAGGCTTCAAATTTTTTCCATTAGGCAATTCTTGCAACTGTAGTTCCCTCTACCTATAATACTCTTTCATATCCATTCTAGCTTTAACATTGTCTTTGGTTTTGTCTTTAATATCCATCACTGTATTAAAGACATTATCAAATACATTTTTCTCAATATGCATCACATTAAGATTGTGTCTAATAATATTAGTTTCCCAATATGGTAACTCCCAGGAAATACTTTGCTTTATCCAATTATGAGTAACCTCGAACCCAGCACATGTACATGGACCCACCTCAGTTACCTTTAGAACATCACAAACATCTTCCTATACCTCAACCCCAGACAACCTTGGAGGAGGTACAGATTTCTCTTATCTATTCTTATAAAATGCATCCTTATTTCTGCGGTATGCATGATCCATAGGCAGAAATTGATGATGACAATCAAACCAAGAACATTTGCCACCATGTTTCAAATTGAAAGCCTTTGTTCAATTCATACAATATGGACATGTCAATCTCCCTGCTGTACTCCAACCTGATAACGTGCCATATGCAGGAAAGTAATTTATTGTCCATATTAATGTAGCTTTCATTACGAAATTTTCTTTTTTTGAAATATCATAAGTTAAGACACCTTGTTCCTACAACAATTTCAATTCATCTATCAAAGGTTGTAAATACACATCTATTTTACTTTTCGGATTGTGTGGCCCAGGAATAATCAAAGTCAAGAACATATATGGAGTTGTCATGCATAGTTCTGGAGGAAGATTGTATAGAGTGACAATTATAGGCCAACATGAGTAAGGAATAGCTGACTGACTATAGGGAGTAAAACCATCAACATTTAAGCCTAATCTAACATTTCTTGGTTCAGCTTTAAATTCAGGATATGTTTCATCAAAATGTTTCCAGTCTTCTCATTCTGATGGATGACATAACACTCCCGATTCTTGTCTATTTTCATAATGTCATCTCATGTGTAGAGCAGAACTCATTGAAGCATATAATCTCTTCAGCCTAAGAATAAGAGGTAAATAAATCAACCTCTTTACAGGGATCTCCTTGGTTTTTCCCTTACCGGTCCCTTTTATTTTATATCGAGCTGCACCACAAAATGTGCATTCTGTAACTCCCTCTTCATTGAACAACATATAACCATTCCTGGAACAATCAATTCTCCTTGTAGTAAAACCTAGTTTGGAAACTATTTTTTTTACCTTATAAAAATTTTATGGGATGAGATTTCCAAGAGGATGTGTCCTTTTCATAAGTGCTACTGTTTGATTAAAAGATCGTTAGGAAATGTTTCCCTCCAATTTGATATTCAATAATTCAACAACAACAGATAATTCAGTTTCATCTTCACATCCCAGCCACAAAGGCTTTTGGGCTGCATGAAGCACATCATAAAATTTTTTAGCATCTTTATTTGGAGGCTCCTCTAAGGGTTGATTGTAATGGAATCCAAACTCTAGACCAATGACATCATAAATCATGGCCTCAAATCTATTTTAATGGTCATTATTACCCATTTGTGTAGTGGTAAAGGTGCTTGGATGACTATTACAAGCTCCAATCAAAGTCGGATTAATTTCTCTATGACTTGTCCAATACCAATAATCATGTTTAAACCCCTTTTGATAAAGATGAACTTTAACGTCCTTAGGAGTCAAGTACTTCAGGTTTTTGCACTTAGAACAAGGACGTCTAATATTTCCATTTGATAAATGTGCTTGTTGGCAAGTAAAGGAAACAAATTGTTCTACCCCCTTTACAAACATATCAGCAAGTCCCTTCCTACCCGACAAAAGTCTATTATACATCCAAGCCCGATATTGACGAATGCCCATATTCTGTAATGTAATCAAAATGAAATATTAAAACTACAAGTGAAATTTAGTCTAACCACAAGCAACAAATTTCTAAAACTAATCTAAAAATTAGACATTAGTTCATTACTTTTAAACAAAAATTATATAAATTTAAGATACACCAAATGGGTGAGATTTATGAGTTAAATTAAAATAAAGGAATTAACAAGAGAGAAATTACTTACTGAATTTTTTTTAACTAATACATTATCTACTAATAAGATTTAACATCAATTAATTACAAGATCATTACAACTTACACTCCTATAAATTAGTACATGAACTTAGGATTAATTTTACAGACTAGTTACTTTGTTTAAACCGTAAACTCATGACCACAAAGCAATGCACAATAAACCGAAAAGCCATTTGACTCCACCCTCATAATTTTGTATCATTCTGATGGAAAGAATGCTAATTTAAGAGGGAAAACAACGATATAAATATTAAAATAAATAACACATAAGTGGGTACTTTTACATTTTTTTGAACTTGATACGCGTAAAATACACTAAGAGTAAGTGCACTCTATCGCCAAGTAATATAGGACTTGAGTCCTAGTTATCGATCCCACGAGAAATAAATGGTAATTACTAGATTCGCAAAACCCTTTGTTATCCAGACAATCGAAAGTATATAAAGAAATTCAAATTAAAATCAAAATAACAATTAATGAAAAGCAATGAACAATTAAACAAAAAAAAAGATAATCAATGAGAAAGAGACTAGGGCGCAAGGTTCACTTGAATCCAATTATTCAGATTTTCTTTTAAATATGAAGTAGGTAATTCTTTTGCCAATATTCTCTTATTTACTATTGAATCCCAATGGTCATTGATGAAACAATATTCTATTCTTAATTTAATTCACCTATTTGGTCATGTAGTTGAATTAATCAAGAATGCATTAAGCTTCAATTCAAGAGATGAATTGACATACCGTCAATTCCATTGGTAGGAAAAATTGATGTTTGGTCATTCACCAATCTAATCCTAGGCTTACCATATAGATCCACTCATTGAATGCGGATGGTTGCCGGTCAAACAATGAATCAACACACGCAAAAAGTGATCAAATTCTGATAAAAGTACAAGCAATATGATAAACCCAAAAAGAAATTACCATAATCAAATTAGAAATCAAATCCAAATAATAAGGAAAACAAGATCCCCCATAGCCCTAACTATGGGTTTAGCTACTCATGTTCAATACAAACAAATTCATATCAGAATACAAACCCAAAGAAGGAAAACCCAAAGATAATAGGAGACTGAAAAGAAAGAGAAATCAAAACTCCTTTAATGGAGATTAAGATCTTCAAGCCTTCAAGAATCCTCCTTTGAAATCGCCCTCCAAGGTCTGCTACCGCAAACAACTCTCTCAGGATTAGGGATTTTCTGTGTAATGTGCTCAATGTATTATTTGTGGCTTAACTTTTCCTATTTAATGAAAATTATGTGTTCTGTTACGCCACCAGCGCCTAGGTGCTCAGTTCTGAGTGCTCAAGTGCTTAGACACTTAAGTCCATATGCGCACTACAACCTCATGCACGCTCAGATGCTCCTTCTTAGCGCTCAAGCGCTGAATCATTAAATCACCATTGCTGCATACGCTCTGGGCGCTCAAGCGCCCCAACACCAACGCTCAAGCGCTGGACTCCGTTAAATTTTTTTTCTTTTTCATGCTCCTTTGAACGTCCAATCTTCTCCCCATATAATTACCTGACAAAAACACACAAAACACTTAATAAAAACACAAACAAACAATACTAAAATATATCAAAACTTACGAACAAAATTCAATAAAAATAAATAAATGAAAAATGAAAAACTAAGGAATTGAACCATAAAAATATGACATGTTGACGGTTCATTAATAAGATTAAAATTAAAACAATGTGCAGAACGCCTCAAATAAGATTAAAACAAATAACACATACACAGTAACCCATCAGTTAGAAATGAGCAATTATCACTTAACATATCATCTAATCAGGCCAACACAAATTCAAAAAAATAAATTTTTAGCATTGTACAACACCTAAAAAAGTGTGAATCACGTATAAGTGGGTTGGTACTAAAAATAAGCCAAATCCTCTTATTTTTCTTTTCTTTTCATGATTCAAAAAAAATCACAAAATTAGTTTCTAAAAAACACAAGCTTCAGAAAAATACAAACATATTTCAGAGAACAAAATCACATAGTGAGAAATGAAATGAGAAAAAACTGAAAGTGAGGCTCAACCTCTAGCTTCGCGCACAAGGAGGCAACGCGAGGAAGTGGAGGAGTTGTCCAGTCGACGGCAATTCAGCGTTGTCGGTCTAGTTTGAGTGACGGTTAGAGGTGCAGATGGATGGCTGTGTCGGATGGATGTGGTTGGAGTAGATCCGGGGTGGGAGTCGAATGCGACAGCTATTCACGGCTTCGTCGGTCTGGTTCGCGGCGTCACCAGCCTAGTTCGAGTGCCTATTCGAGGATCGATAGCTGTTCGAGATGGAGCAGATCTAGCTGTTTCTGGTGCACGGATTTGACACCTTTTCTGGTTCGTAGCCCATGGAGCCAAAGACGGTGGAATGGGGGAGGTGTTACCAAGTGGCCTCAATGCTCAAGAGAGGGGTGAATTGAGTATATAAAATAAGTTCGCAAATCTTTCACAAAATACTTGAATTCTTATTTTTGTTGAAGCTATTTAGTTAATAGAGATAAATGGATAAATGAGATGAACACTTTCACTTACAAATACTACAACCAAGCAAGATAGAATTCAAGCAAACTCAATAAAATAGTGCATAATATTAAAGAGTTGAGTTTAGAAGAACAAACACCAAGCTTTATCTTGGTTCATCCACTAATCCACTTGTGGCTTATATCCAGTCCTCAAGCAATCACTTGAGATTTTTCACTAAATTCTAAGCTTGACTCAGGTGCTTGTAACCTTTACAATTTGGAGTACTCAACACCATATTGGGATACCTCACCCTTTGTAGCTTGAGTCTCTTCAAACAAGGGATGCCTCACCCTTTACAAATTAGAGGGATGTCTCACCCTCTTCTTTATAGTAATCAATATTGATAGAATGAAACTCTCACTAGAGTAAATGATACAAATTAAAGCTCTAGAATTATCTTTTAGAATATCTTAAGGATTTGTATAAAAAATAGAGCAAGAAGGAATTCAGGAATTGATTGTGTATGATGTTAGAAAGATGTTTCAAGGTTCAAGATTAACCATTAATGAAGTCCCAAAACAAGTATATAAGCTATTTTTCATTAATAGAGCCATTAGAGACATTAAAGTCAAGCATTTAATATACCTAATATAGCCGTTTGGCATTGTTAGGCCAGTGGTAATCGATTACACCATAGTAGTAATCGATTACTAGGCTGTTTGAATGTGTTCTTGGCTTTCTGGGCAGGATGTAATAGATTACCAGCCTTGTGTAATCGATTATAGCCTTAGTGTAATCGATTACAAGACTTTTGCCATGCTTGTAATCGATTAGATGCTCAATATAATCGATTACAAGGCCTCTGTTTAGCTTGTAATTTATAACACATGTGTAATCGATTACCATGCCCTTTGAACATATTAAAACTTAAGAACAAAATTCAATAAAAATAAATAAATGAAAAATGAAAAATTAAGGAATTGAACTATAAAAATATGACATGTTGACGGTTCATCAACTCCCCTACACTTGAGCTTTGCTTGTCCTCAAGCAAAGAATAGGGGTCAACAACAAGATCAAACTCAACATCAAGAAACATGATTCAAAGAAAAATTCCACAGTTAAAAGAAATTCAAGTTCAGTAATCAAATCCAATCAAACAAGATTATTTAGCACTTAAACAATTAAAGGCTTGAGTCTAGCTTGCAACCGTTCTCTTCATCAAACATCTGAGATCACTAAACTTACCATCGCTCAAGTGTTTATAGGACAAAGAGATCACTAAAATTTCTCTTAAAAAATGCAATACCATTGGCTTGCTTATCAATCCCATCTCCACTTCCTAGTTCACATACAACACAAGAATCAAAAGGACTTTCCTTTGGTTGTAACGGGGCCAAGGAAAAAATGGAAAGTAGGAAGAAAGGATAAAATAGGGTAAAGAATGCTCATGAATAAATCAAAACAAAGCAGAATCAGGCTGAAAAGATAACAGATAGAGCATGATGCACAAGAATATAATAACTTCTCACTTTCAACCCAATATTTTCATTATTCTTCACTAACAATTCTTTTTTTTTCTTTCTTTTTCAATTTTTTTCTTTTTTTTTTCATTTTCAAAATTTTCTCTTTTTTTTTCCTTTTTTTTTTCAACCCTTGAAGACAAAAGCAACCTTTCAAGACTTTTCAATCAACACATCAATTACTCCAAAGAATTCAACCTGATTTTTCAATTGGGTATTCAAAGAAATCAATTTCAGGCTCAAATGGGGCAACTAAAAGGTTATTTAAACAATGCAACTCTGGAAGTCAAGAAAGAATTAAGCCTAATTGCCCTAATCATATTCAAGTATGCATGTGAATCATTAAAGCCTCAAGAAGATATCAAAGCAAGTTCTACCGCACATTAATCAAGAGAAAACTCACTCCAAAAGAAAAATCAAATCATTAAGGCTCAAAACTCACTTTTTGGCTAGAGTTAATAAAGAGAACAAAAGCAAGCAGACATGATTAATTTTCAACTAAGATGCTAAAATTCACTTCATTTCATTGAAAAAGATTACTTCACACAACATCAGCTCATGATCAATGGAATCCCCTTTAAAACATATCTCTATCAGCTCAGAATAAATCAAGACATCAAAACACAATTTTAGTTTAATTACCAGCAATACTCAAGTGTTCAAACCGACTCAACACCACCTTCATAAGAAAATAAACATAAAAACAAAAACAAGAACAATAAAAATAACGAAGCTATCCTCCTCTCCAAACTTAAGAGAAACAGCGTCCCCCACTAAATAAACAATAAAAAGTAAATAAAAGACAAGATAAAGAAAATAAGTGAAATAAAAGTGAAAGGCAAGAAAAGCTTATTGTGGTGTCGTGAAATCAATCTTGCTCTTCGTCATCAGGATCCTCTTCTTCATTAACTTCACCAAGTCATTAAAGTTAATGTTCGCCATGATTTCTTCATCAGTCATAGGAGGATCTCCTCAAGGTGCAGTATCAAGGTTCAAATGCTCTGCTATGTCATGCAATAATTGGATAGTGTAGTTGAATTTCAACTGGTTTTGGCACTGCACACGCTCCAATCTATCCAATCGTTGGGCAGTGGTGAGAATCTGGCGAGGCTGCCTGGCTGCTGGACCGGGAGATTGAAATACTGGGGCTGCTGCATCTTCTAAAAAATACATGTCAATTACTGATACAGTAATTGAAGGTGCAGGTCAAATAAGTTGATCTCCAGTAATATGAATGTCATTCGTTGAGCATAGACTAATGATGAGAGATGGATATGGTAGGCTTCCAGAAGTCTCCTGTGCCATGCGCATGTGAAAAGCTATCACCCTCCCAATATCAACCACAGTACCAGTCACAATAGCGAAGATAAGCAATGCCCTCTTGACTAGTACTTCTGAGGTGTTGGAGCACGGAAGGATGTTGGATTGAACAAAAGTGCACCAAACCCTTGGGATCAGTTTAAAATCTAATTTCTTCAAAAATTTAGGTGCATCCTTCATGTCCAACACCCATTCAGCACCCTCCTTGCAAAGCATACTAAGGATGAGGTCGGGATCCAGCTGTCTCCTAAGTAAATCATAGTAGCCACATTGCTCAGGATAATCATACTTGAGACCAAAATATATGTTCAACACATCCTTTCTGAAATCCATGGGCGTCCCCCTCACCATAGTCTGATAATGGTTAACTTTATTAGAGTCAACAACAGCATTAGCGTAGAACTCACGAACCAATGTCTAAGACCCCGGATCTGAGAGTTGGCACAGTCTGCCCTATTGTCTCTCTGCAATTTGTGAGCTAATCTATAAATATTCATTCTCCTATAAAATGAGCCCACGCTCCTGAATAAAGTTCTTCTTAATCAGTACATCATTAAATCGCTTCTCATGAACAACAGAACAAAAATGGCTAGCATCAAAGGAAGAGCTAGAGGCTTCCCCTGCGACTCCCTTTCTCTTCTGTAGTGGCATGATGACTATCCTAAAAAAGAAAAGCACAACAACTCAATGACAAGAATATTTTCCAACAACTCAATGACAAGAAACATTTAACTAATACAGATTGCAATAAACCAATTGTTGAGTCCAAGTTAAGTGATAAAAACTCAGATTGCACAGATTGCTTAGAAAAGTCAGTCAACAATATTTTCCATCAACTTCTGTAACACAGATTGCTAGGCATTTTAACTAACACTAAACAAGCATGATGATCATAGTAAAAAGGGTAAATACAATAAACCAATTAACACAAAAAATTGCTAAAATAGCAAACAATGAACACCTCAGTCAATAGCTCTATAATGCTGACCATATTCAACAAAAATCATCATTCAAACTAATCATTCACGATAGCCAGAACGTTCCTCAACACTGTGCAATATCAAAATCAACAATTTTACCTACTAAATTCTTCCAATCATCAGTTTTTTCACAAAATAATTCAATGGGTAATAGCAATTTCACTAAATCTGCCCAATCTCACGTTTTCCCCAAAATCCCCAATTCACACAATCCATGAAATTAACATAAAAGGAACATGAAATTGAGATAAAAGATGGATGAACATACCATAATGAGTGAAAAATTGAAGCAAGAAGGTGAGAAAAGTGGGTAGGTGCTAGAGGAGAAGCTTGACGCATCAATGGCAAGAGTGAAGGGACAGAGGAGACGAAGCACAGCGCTTGTTATTGGAGGATAAAAGAATACAAATGGTGGATGGGGGAAGAAAAGAATCTAACTTTTAAGGCCTAAAGAAATGCATAGGAACAAATTTGGAAGAGAACACAGAGAGGGGAAAATGAGAAACAGTGGCAGAACAAAGAAGATAAAGCAGAGTGCTTGAGCGTGCTTTGTTCGTTCTGAGTTTAACCAATCTGCCAGACTAGTGCTTGAGCACTCTATCTTTGAGCGCTTGAGCGCGCGCTCATTAATTTTCCCTTTATAGCGCTTGAGCGCCATGTCTTTTAGCGCTTGAGTGCGCTCTCATCAAAATAATTTTTTTTTTGACACAAAAAAAAGGTAAAAGTACCCAATACCCCTACACTTAAGAGAAACATTGTCCTCAATGTGAAAGAAGAAAAAAAATAAAAAATAAATAAAATAAAATAAAGGTAGTGAAGAAAAGAACAACACAACCTGATGAACAATGACACAATGTCAGGCAAAGGAGAAGCACAGGAGTCAGCGCAACAATAGAATCTGAAAAATAAAATCCTAAACACATGAGTAACATTTAAAAGAAAAACAAAAATAACAAAAACAACTAAAATAAAATAAAGAAAGAAGAAAGACAGATTGCTTCCTGTGAAGCGCTTGTTTAACGTCATTAGCTTGACGTTGGGCTATGTCATGCCTAGGTGAGGCAGATAGAGTGGTGCTCAGTCTCCACTCCTTTTTCATAGTATTTTGCTCTTTGCCCATTTATCTTGAAAGGTTGTTGGCCATCTTTCATCACTTCAAGAACACCATACGGTAAAACTTGAACAACCTCATATGGTCTATACCATTTCGACCTCAGCTTACCTGGAAAGAGACGAAGACATGAGTTATAAACAAGAATTTGATCCCCAATCTTGAACTCACACTGTTTAATACGCATGTCATGCCACTTCTTTGTTCTCTCCTTATAGAGCTCGACATTCTCATATGAACAAAATAAAAACAAAATAAAATAATAAATAAAAATAAACAAAATAAAAATGAAAATAAAATAATGAACAAAACAAAAGGGCATCTAAATTAACTAGAACTTTTTGCTTCTAATATTACCAAACTTATTATCCGATAACAGCATCAAAAACTTGATACGCATAAAATACACTTAGAGCAAGTGCACTCTATCGCCAAGTAATATAGGACTTGAGTCTCAGTTATCGATCCCACGAGGAATAAATGGTAATTACTAGATTCGCAAAACCCTTTGTTATCCAGACAATTGAAAGTATATAAAGAAATTCAAATTAAAATAAAAATAATAATTGAAGAAAGGCAATGAATAATTAAACAAAGAAAAGATAATCAATGAGAAAGAGACTAGGGAGCAAGGTTCACTTGAATCCAATTATTTAGATTTTCTTTCAATTATGAAGTAGGTAATTCTTTTGCCAATATTCTCTTATTTACTATTGAATCTCAATGGTCATGGATGAAACAATATTCTATTCCTAATTTAATTCACCTATTTGGTCATATAGTTGAATTAATCAAGAATGCATTAAGCTTCAATTCAAGAGATGAACTAACATACCGTCAATTCCATTCGTAGCAAAAATTAATGTTTGGTCATTCATCAATCTAATCCTAGGCTTACCATATAGATCCACTCATTGAATGCGGATGGTCACCGGTCAAACAATGAATTAACACATGCCAAAAGTGATCAAATTTTGATAAGAGTACAAGCAATATGATAAACCCAAAAAGAAATTACTATAATAAAATTAGAAATCAAATCCAAATAATAAGGAAAACAAGATCCCCCATAGCCCTAACTATGGGTTTAGCTACTCATGTTCAATACAAACAAATCTATATCAGAATACAAACCCATAGAAGGAAAATCCAAAGACAATGGGAGACTAAAAAGAAAGAGAAATCAAAACTCCTTTAATAGAGATTAAGATCTTCAAGCCTTCAAGAATCTCTTTTGAAATCGCCCTCCAAGGTCTGCTACCGCAAACAACTCTCTCAGGATTAAGAATTTTCTGTGTAATGTGCTCAATGTATTGTCCGTGGCTTAACTTTTCCTAGTTAATGAAAATTATGTGTTCTGTTACTCCACCAACGCCTAAGTGCTCAGTTCTGAGTGCTCAAGCGCTCAGACACTTAAGTCTATATGCGCGCTACAACCTTCTGCGCGCTCAGGCGCTCTTTCTCAACGCTCAAGTGCTGAATCACTAAATCACCATTGCTGCATACACTCTGGGTGCTTAGGCACCCCAACACCAATGCTCAAGCACTGGACTCTGTTGCAAATTTCTTCTTTTTCTTATTCCTTTGAGCGTCCAATCTTCTCCCCATACAATTACTTGACAAAAACATACAAAACACTTAATAAAAACACAAACAAACAATACTAAAATATATCAAAACTTATGAACAAAATTCAATAAAAATAAATAAAAGAAAAATGAAAAATTAAGGAATTAAACCGTAAAAATATGACATGTTGATGGTTCATCAATAAGATTAAAATTAAAACAATGTACAGAATGCTTCAAATAAGATTAAAACAAATAACGCATACATAGTAACCCATCAGTCATAAATGAGCAATTATCACTTAACATATCATCTAATTAGGCCAACACAAATTCAAAAAAATAAATTTTCAGCATTATACAACACCTAAAAAAGTGTGAATCACGTATAAGTGGGCTGGTGCTAAAAATAAGCCAAATCCCATTTTTTTTTCTTTTCATGATTCAAAAAAAATCACAAAATTAGCTTCAGAAAAACACAAGCTTCAGAAAAACACAAACATGCTTCAGAGAACAAAATCACATAGTGAGAAATGAAATGAGAAAAAACTGAAAGTGAGGCTCAACCTCTAGCTTCACGCACTAGGAGGCAATGCGAGGAAGTGGAGGAGTTGGCCAGTCAGTGACGATTCGGCGTTGTCGGTCTAGTTCAAGTGGCGGTTAGAGGTGCAGATGGATGGCTGTGTCGGATGGATGTGGTTGGAGTAGATCCGGGGTGGGAGTCAGATGCGACAGCTGTTCTCGGCTTCTCCAGTCTGGTTTATAGTGTCGCCAGCCTGGTTCGAGTGCCTATTCGCTGATCGATAGCTGTTCGAGGTGGAGCAGATCTAGCTGTTTCTGGTTCGCGGATTTGACACCTTTTCTGGTTCGTGGCCCGTGGAGCCAAAGACGGTGGAATGGGGGAGGTGTTACTAAGTGGCCTCAATACTCAAGAGAGGGGTGAATTGAGTATATAAAATAAGTTCGTAAATCTTTCACAAAATACTTGAATTCTTATTTTTGTTGAAGCAATTTAGTTAATAGAGATGAATGGATAAATGAGATGAACACTTTACTTACAAATACTACAACCAAGCAAGATAGAATTCAAGCAAACTCAATAAAATAGTGCATAATATTAAAGAGTTGAGTTTAGAAGAACAAACACTAAGCTTTATCTTAGTTCAGCCACCAATCCATTTGTGGCTTACGTCCAGTCCTCAAGCAATCACTTGAGATTTTCCACTAAATTCCAAGCTTGAATCAAGTGCTTGTAACTTTTACAATTTGGAGTACTCAACACCACCTTGGGATACCTCACCCTTTGTAGCTTGAGCCTCTTCAAACAAGGGATGCCTCACCTTTTATAAATTGGAGGGATGCCTCACCCTCTTTTTTTTAGTAATCAATATTGATAGAATGAAACTCTCACTAGAGTAAATGATACAAATTGAAACTCTAGAATGCTCTTTTAGAATATCTCAAGGATTTGTATAAAAAATAGAGCAAGAAGGAATTCAGGGATTGATTGTGTATGATGTTAGAAAGATGTTTAAAGGTTTAAGATTAACCATTAATGAAGCCCCAAAATAAGTATATAAGCTATTTTTAATTAATAGAGCCATTGGGGACATTAAAGTCAAGCATTTCATGCACCTAATATAGCTGTTGGGCATTGTCAGGCCAGTGGTAATCGATTACACCATAGTGGTAATCGATTACTAGGCTATTTGAACATGTTCTTGACTTTTCGGGCAGGATGTAATCGATTACCAGCCTTGTGTAATCGATTACATGGCCTCTGCTTGACTTGTAATCGATTATAGCCTCAATGTAATCGATTACAAGACTTCTGCCATGCTTGTAATCGATTAGATGCTCAATGTAATCGATTACAATGCCTCTGTTTAGCTTGTAATCGATTATAACACATGTGTAATCGATTACTGCCCTTTGAACATATTTTTCAACCCCAATTAAGTGTATTGATCAATCCTTTCATATTGAGCTTGGATTTTAACAAGATTTACATTTGATTTATGAAATCCAAGATTGAAATCAACATATCTTTAAAATGATGAACTTTGAATAATTGGTTGATTTAAAAATATCTTTTGAAAACCATTTGAAGATCATTGAGATACCTTGAGAGCATTTTACATTTAATTCCTAAGACTTATATCTATATACCTCTTAGTTTAGCTCCTTTTGATCTTGGTCTTTTCTTTTGCTCTTGATCTTCTGTTTTTGAACTTAATCTTCTCTTTATGCTTTTGTTATCATCAAAAACTCTTTTGACATGCTTCAAGACATAAGCATTCACATTCTCCCCCTTTTTGATGATGACAAACTAAACATTCAACAGAAGAAGAAATATTTGCATTTATTTAATTATCAGAGATTTAAGCACAACTCTCCCCCGTAATATATGAGAATATGTGAAAGCTCAAAAACTCCCCCGTACATATGCAATATTTCACTCCCCTAATAATCTCTCCCCCGTTGGCATTATCAAAAAGAATACATGAGTATTCAGCTAAAAAGATCAAACCAAAAATATTCAGCCTAGCCAATATCCAATCATAGTGACAATACCAAATGTAATAATGTTAGATATAAAGATGGATAATAAATATAAACATTCTAGCCCGTAAACATTTCATATAATGAAAGACATATCAAGTTTTGATTAATAATCATCCAAAGTCTCATACAAGAAAATAAATACATATCAAAAGAAGATAATGACTGGACAAAATAGTCATATAGTTGCCTCGCTGTCACTATCTTCATCGTCTACCACATCATCCACGTTATCGTCGTCGGTGTCAAGATCATCTGCAGAGCCTAGAATCTCCTCATTGTCATCAGGAAGAGCTCCGGAAGGTCCAACAAAGGATAGGGGAGCAGGAGGGGCATAATGAACAGGAGAAACAAAAGGTGCAGGAGGAGCAGGAGCTGCTTGCCTCGGGATATATCCTGGTCCTTCCAAGAAGGATCGAATAGAAGCTAACTCCTAATCTGAGTAATCCATCCTCAACTCTAAGTGATCTACCTTTTGTTTAATATGATCTATGCCTATTTTTAAGCTGCAAATCTCTTGTAGCAAAAGCTCCATGGATGGCTGTAGGAAGAGGAGGCTGCTGAGCTTCATCTTCATCTTCTTCCTCAGGATCATGAAGGATATAGCCATAGCTCCCGTGGGCAATGTAGTGCCATCTATCATCGACCTTGTATAGCTTGAGCTTTTGCAGCGTATGCAAGCCAATAGATTGAGGTCCCTTTGAGCTCGTGTCTTTTGATTCCTCAGACAAGGAAATATTGCAGTGCTGCAATATGGCCGTAACTAGTATAGCATAAGGAAGAACAGAGTTCTTCCTCTTCCTTACGACCAACATGTGCTGAATAATGCAATAGGGCTAGTTGATTTGCCTTCTTGTAGTCATAGCCCACAAAACCACCACATCATTTCTAAGTACCTAGGAGTAATTTCCTCCTCGAGAAATTAATCCTCTAGCTACAAGTTAGTGAAGCACTCTATTTTCCATAGTTAGGCCAGTGGCCATTACCCTCTTCCTATCCCTAGGAATATCATATCCAGATCTTAACAGAGAGGTCAATGCAGCCTTGTACTCAAAATCATCTCCTCATGCATCCTCATTTCCATAGAATTTTGTGCCATGATACTCAAGTTGAGTTAGCTTACACCAAGCTTCCCTAGTGACCTTAATTTGCTTCTTCTTAACTTCAGATATCAGACATCCATTCTCATAACTTAGGTTCGTATAAAACACCCTAACTAGGTTCGGGTAAATGTCCTTTTGGATGCTGAAGAAGCCTAGTAGACCTAGCCTTTCTATTAACCAGAAGCACTCTAAAGGTTCACTTGAACAGAAGGATTGCGGGAGATACCTTGGAGATATGAGCTTCCTCAATTAGAAGTTCTTTGTAAATAAATCTGCCTTTTAGGTGGTGGAGAAGTGGCATGTGAGGTCCAGCCCATAGATATAACGTGAAAGAGCTCTGGAAGACTCTCCAATGGTGACCTCTATTCTTGGGCATTTTATGCATTGGGAAGATTCAGCCATGGATGGATCCCACGTGGTATTTAGTGATGGAGAAGTGTGGAAGGTTGATAAGAAGGAACGAAAAATGTGAGTTGGGGGTCAGATAGAGAGAGATGGGGATGAAAATGGAGAGGTTCGTTGGTGAAATTGATTGGGGGCTATGAAAGGGAGGTGTGATCTGAGTAGTATGGAGGTGGAATAGGGTATTTTGGCCAAGAAATGAGAGAGAAAATGAAGATTTTAGGTGAGAAGAAGAGGAGAAGTCGTGGAGCAGAGGAGAGAAATGAAAGGTTTCAAGTGAAAATGGTCATCCCGCGCTGAAAAACCTTTTAAACTTTTTGTGTAATCGATTACAATGTTTGTGTAATCGATTACTAGCCCTCTGAAATTTATGTAATCGATTACAATATTTGTGTAATTGATGACCAGCTTTCTGGAAATCCTTGTAATCGATTACAGGGTTAGTGTAATCGATTACCAACTAAGACAGAACTGTTGTAATCGATTACAAAGGTCTTGTAATTGATTACCAGCTTACAAAAACTTAATTTTTTTTTTACATTTTAAATAATAAAGAGCTGATCTCAAAGCATTTAAAATAGATCCAAAGAGTCTCAAATTAATTTCAAACAACATGTAGGCATACAAGCTAATTAGTTCTTAATCCAATACACATGATTATGCAAAAATTATCATTTTAGCCAAGTATTTAAGCCATTTTGTTAGAATGAGCTTCTTGGTGGACTTTGTCAGGATGAAGTACCTGCAAAACAACTTTGGGAAAACCTCTGACGCTCAAGTCAGTATTAGAATTAGGAATGGTTAAAGAACAAGAAAGTTTAGCACCAAAACACCATCATTATGCAGCAAAAGCAAATGTTATGGAGTAAAAATTCAGATTATGCAGCAAAAGCAATATATAATGCAGTAGGATGAATTTGTGCAGATTTTCAGTTTATGCATAATTGATCCAACATACCAAGTTCATTTCTTATATAGAAGAATGCTTCTTTGCTAAGGGCTTAGTAAAAATATTAGCTAGTTGCTTAGTGGTTTCTACAAATTCAAGAATGCAATCACCTTTTTATACATAATCCCTAATAAAACGATGTCTTATTTCAATATTATTTGTTCTAGAGTGCAGAATGGGATTTTTGGATAAATTAATTACACTTATGTTATCACACCTTATAGGGATATGATTCAGCTCAAGACCATAGTCTAGAAGTTGTTGCTTCATCCAAAGGATTTAAGCACAACAACTTCCAGCTACAACATATTCAGCTTCAGCTGCAGACAATGTCACACTATTTTGTTTCTTATTATGCTAAGAAACTAGTGAGCTTCCAAGCAAGTGGCATGTCCCACTAGTGCTCTTCCTATCCATTTTGCATCCAGCAAAATCAGAATCAGAATACCCAATTAAGCTACAAGAGGCACCTTTAGGGTATCATAATCTCATTTGTGAAGTGCCTATTAGATATTTTATTATTCTTTTAATAGCACTTAGGTGTGATTCTTTAGGATTTACTTGAAATCTGGCACACATGCACACACTAAACATAATATTTGGCCTACTTGCTGTAAGATAAAATAGTGAGCCTATCATACCTCTATATTTTGTAATTTATACAGGTTTACCTCTTTCATCCTTGTCCAAGTGACAAGAAGTGCCCATTGGTGTAGTCATTTGCTTGGCACTCTCCATTCCAAACTTCTTGAGCAACTCCTTGCAATATTTTGATTGACTTATGAAAGTCTCATCCTTTGTTTGCTTAATTTAGAGACCAAGGAAGAAGTTGAGCTCACCCATCATAGATATTTTAAACTCACTTTGCATAATATTTGTAAATTCTTTACAAAGAGAGTTATTAGTAGCACCAAATATAATATCATCAACATATATTTGAACAAGAAGAATGTCATGCTTTTTATGTTTGATGAAAAGAGTAGTGTCAACCTTTCCTCTAGAAAAGCCATTTTCTAAAAAGAACTTGCTCAACCTTTCATACTAAGCTTTAGGAGCTTGTTTTAAGTCATACAAGGCCTTTTTCAATTTAAAAACATGGTTGGATAGTTCAAAATTTTCAAAACCAGGAAGTTGTTTCACATACACTTCTTCTTGTATAAGACCATTTAAAAAGGCACTTTTAACATCTATTTGAAAAAGTTTAAAATTCATGATGCATGCATATGCAAGTAGCATTCTTATGGCCTCTAATCTAACTACGAGAGCATAACTTTCTTCATAATCTATTCCTTCTTCTTGATTATATCCTTTAGCTACAAGACTAGCTTTGTTTCTTATTATTAAGCCTGTTTCATCAAGTTTGTTCCTAAAGACCCATTTGGTGCCAATAATTAGATGTTCATTGGGCCTTGGAACTAATTCACAAACTTGCTTTCTTTCAAATTGGTTTAGTTCATCTTGCATGGCCAAGATCCAATGATCATTATTTATGGCCTCATTTATGTCTTTAGGTTCAACTTGAGATACAAAAGCCATATGATTACATGCATTTCTAAGATAGTTTCGAGTGATTACCTCTTTTGATACATCACCTATCACATTGTCAAGAGGATAATATCTTGATGTCCTCCATTCTTTGGGTAGATCCATGATTTCTGAATCCTCTTGCCATGAGTGATCAATGGGTCTCTCTTCTTGCTTCTTGAGCTCTTTTTCTTGATTCTCCAAGTGTGTTCTTGCCAAAATTTCTGAAACATCATCAACAAGCATATTTCTCGGCTCATTTGGGTTAGTTTCATCAAAAGTAACATGTATAGACTCTTCTATGGTCATAGTTCATTTATTATAAATTCTAAAGGCCTTATTATGTATAAAATAGCCAATAAAAATTCCCTCATCAGATTCTACATCAAACTTCCCCAAGTTATCCTTTCCATTATTCAAAATAAAGCATTTGCATCCAAAGACATGAAAATGTGAAACATTTGACTTCCTTCCCTTGTACAATTCATATGGGATTTTCTTTAAAATTGACCTTATTAGGGCTCTATTCATAACATAACAAGCGGTGTTAACCGCATCTGCCCAAAAGTATGTAGGAAGGTTAGCCTCATTGAGCATAGTTATTGTCATTTCCTCTAAAGATCGATTTTTCCTTTCTACAACACCATTTTGTTGTGGTGTTCTAGGAGCAAAAAAATTATGCTCAATGCCATGTTCATCACAAAAAGTTTCAAATTCATGGTTTTCAAATTCACCACCATAATCACTTCTTATAGATGCAATACAAAAACCATTTTCGTTTTGAATAACTTTGGCAAGTTTTTTGAATGATTGAAAAGCATTATTTTTGTGAGACAAGAATAATATCCATGTAAACCTAGAAAAATCATCCACAATCACTAATGCATAATAATTTTCACCAAAGCTCATAGTTCTAGAGGGACCAAAAAGATCCATGTGTAAAAGTTGTAAAGGTTTAGAAGTTAAAATCACATTTTTAGCTTTAAAAGAGACATTTACTTGTTTTCCCTTTTAACATGCATCACAGAGTTTGTCTTTTTCAAATTTGAGTTTTGGAAGACCAATTACTAGTTCTTTAGAAACTAATTTGTTTAAGTGATCCATGTGAATGTGACCAATTCTTCTATGCCATAACCATGAATCATTTTCTTTATTTATAAAACATTTAGCATCATTTGAGGAAATGTCATCAAGGCTAATCATATATATATATATATATATATATATATATATATATATATATATATATATATATATATATATATATATATATATATATTATTGACCCTATGACCAACAAACTTAATATGCTTATCATCTTTACCCTCAATTATGCAACAATTAGAATCAAATATTACTCTATTCCCCTTATCACATAGTTGGCTAATGCTAAGCAAGTTATGTTTGAGTCCTTCAACAAGCAAACTATTATCAATAGATGAAGAAAAGTTCTTACTAACTTTACCAACTCCAAGGATCTTCCTTTTGTTGCTGTCACCATATATCACGTGACCACTTTTCTTAGGGACAAGGAAGGAAAACTTGGAGCCATCACCGGTCATATGCTTGGAGTAACCATTATTAAGATACCAACTTGAGATTTTGGTCTTCAAGCACACCTACAACACACAATCAAATTTTAACCTTTGGTACCCAAATTATCTTGGGTCCTTGTGTATTAGAGTTAGGCAAGATGCCCTTAGGAACCCAAACTTTTTTAGTTCCAATCTTGGTGTTAATATTCTTTCTAATATTACACGTGGATGCACTATGCCCTTTCCTCCCACAATGAAAGCATTTGATAAAGGGACTACTTGAAACATTTGTGGAAACAAAGAAATTTTGGTAAGATTTTTGTTGGTTATTGGGATTATATCCTAAACTGACTTTTTAGAAAACACATTTTGTTTTCCTAACAACACATTCAAGTGGTCTCTTCTAAGGGTAAATTTTGCAAGAGTGTTGTTTAAATCTTCAATGTCTTTTTCAAATGTTTTGCATGATGAGCAAGGTAAGGATATGGATGTGTTATCATGTGAGGAGCAAGTCATGCACAATGAGTTATCATTAATAAGTCCTAAGGTTTCATTTTCAATCTTAAGCTCATTAATCTCCTTATTTAAAATAGAAACTTTATTTGCCAATAAGGAGATTGTTTTATTTGATGATAAAATCATTTTTGTGAGCCTCATAGACTCATCATGCAATTCTTGAAAAACATCTTGTAATTCATTATAAGAAGGTGAAGAATCTAAGTTAGAGGATGTTACCTCGGTGTCGCTATCTTCACTTTCTTCTCCTTGAGCAATGAGACAAAGATGAGCTTCTTCATTCTCTGAGCTATCGAAAGAACTCATGTCATTGTCCTCCCATGCTATATATGTTCTCCTTCCTTTCTTTTCTTTATAAGGTCTTTTCTCAAACTTCTCTGTCTTCTTATGATACATAAGACACTCCACTTTCATGTGCCCCAGTTTTTCATATTCATAACATTTTGGAGGAGTTGAGGATCCTTCTCCTTTGTGGTAGGCTTTCTTTTGAGGGAAAGATGACCTTCTTTGGAATCCCTTCTTCTTTAAGGATCTTCCAAACTTCCTCACAAGGAGACTAAGATTCTCCTCACTTAGCTCAAGATTTTTTGCATCTTCTTCACCATCTTCATCATCATCTTCAATTGTAGAAGAGGTGGCTTTGAGAGCAATCTCCTTTTTCTTCTTATCATGCTCTTCATTTTGTTTGAGCCTATTTAGCTTCAACTCATGTTCTTGAAGCTTCCCAAATAAGGTGGCTAGCATCATGGTTTATAGATTCTTTGATTCTGCAATAGCCGTCACCTTTGGTTGCCAATTCCTACTCAAACATCTCAAGATTTTATTAATATGATCCTCATTAGGAAAAAGTCTTTCCCAATGAACCAAGATGATTAATGATATATGTAAATCTCTTTTGCATTTCTTGAATACTCCCTCCTTAGTTCATTCTAAACAATTCATATTCATAAGTGAGAGTGTTTATTCTTGATCTTTTTACCTCACTTGTGCCCTCATGAGTTACTTGTAAGGTATCCCACATTTCTTGTGCAGTCTTATAATTTGACATCCTAAAGAATTCATCATACCCCAAGGATGTGGTAATGATATTCTTGGCTCTCAAGTTATATTGAACCTTCTTTTTGTCCTTATCGGTCTATTCACTTCTAGGTGTATTAGTTCTTACACCATTTATAATACGTGTGGGAACAAAAATACCATTTTCAAAGGCATCTCACACATCTAAATCAATAGCTTCAATAAAAATCTTCATTATTTCTTTTCAATATGCATAATCATCTCCATTGAAAAAAAGGAGGTCTATTTATAGAAGAATTTTCATTAGAAAAACCATTTGAAACTATTTCTTCTCTTGAAACTGCTAAGCTCTTTACACAAGAGTCTAGCTTCGATGCCACTTGTTACCAAGTGGCCTCAATACTCAAGGGGGGGTGAATTGAGTATATAAAATAAGTTCACAAATCCTTCGCAAAATACTTGAATTCTTTTTTTTTGTTGAAGCTATTTAATTAATAGAGATGAATGGATAGAAGAGATGAACACTTTCACTTACAAATACTACAACCAAGAAAGATAGAATCTAAGCAAACTCAATAAAACAGTGCATAATATTAAAGAGTTGAGTTTAGAAGAATAATCACCAAGCTTTATCTTGGTTCAGCCACCAATCCACTTGTGGCTTATGTCCAATCCTCAAGCAATCACTTGAGATTTTTCACTAAATTTCAAGCTTGAATCAAGTGCTTGTAACCTTTATAATTTGGAGCACTCAACACCACCTTGGGATACCTCACCCTTTGTAGCTTAAGCCTCTTCAAACAAGGGATGCCTCACCCTTTACAGATTGGAGGGATACCTCACCCATTTCTTTACAGTAATCAATATTGATAGAATGAAACTCTCACTAGAGTAAATGATACAAATTGAAGCTTTAGAATGCTCTTTTAGAATATCTCAAGGATTTGTATAAAAAACAGAGTAAGAAGGAATTCAGGGATTGATTTTCGTGTATGATGTTAGAAAGATGTTTCAAGGTTCAAGATTAACCATTAATGAAGCCCAAAATAAGTATATAAGTTATTTTTCATTAATAGAGTCGTTGGGGACATTAAAACCAAGCATTTAATGCACCTAATATAGTTGTTGGGCATTGTCAGGCCAGTGGTAATCGATTACACCATAGTGGTAATCGATTACCAGGTTGTTTGAACGTATTCTTGGCTTTCTGGGCAGGATGTAATCGATGACTAGCCTTGTATAATCGATTACATGGCCTCAACCTAACTTGTAATCGATTACAGCCTCAGTGTAATCGATTACAAGGCTTCTGCCATGCTTGTAATCGATTACATGCTCAATGTAATCGATTACAAGGCCTCTGTTTAGCTTGTAATCGATTACAATACATGTGTAATCGATTACCATGCCTTTTGAACATATTTTTCAACCCCAATTAAGTGCATTGATCAATCCTTTCATATTAAGCTTGGATTTTAACAAGATTTACATTTGATTTATGAAATTCAAGATTGAAATCAACATATCTTTAAAAAGATGAACTTTGAATTATTGGTTGATTTAAAAAGATCTTTTGAAAACCATTTGAAGATCATTGAGATACCTTGAGAGCATTTTACATTTAATTCCTAAGACTTATATCTATGTACCTCTTGGTTTCCTTCTTTTGATCTTGGTCTTTTCTTTTACTCTTGATCTTCTCTTTTTGATCTTGATCTACTCTTTTTGTTTTTGTTATAATCAAAAACTCTTTTAACATGCTTCAAGACATAAGCATTCACAGGAGGAGGGGGAATGGGGGAGGAGGAGGAATGAGGGGAGGGGGGAATGGAGACGATTGACTGAGAGAGGCAATCAAAGCATATGAGAAATATTTGGGAATTTTTTGGGGATAAGTGTTCTTTAGAGACTGAATTTTGGTCTCTAATTATTTATTTTTTTATAAATTTTTTTATTTAGTGATCGAAATATCGGTCTCTAACCCTTTTATATATTTTTTATTTTTTTTTATTTTTTCAAATACTAATTTTGCAGTCTCTACTAATTTATATTTTTTTGTAAATTTTTTATTTAGAGACCGAAATATCGGTCTCTAACAATAAGACATTTTTTTTTATTTTTTTTTTTTTTTTTTTTATAACATAATTTTTGGTATCTAATTCGGCCTCTAAATAATTTAGAGACTGATTTTATTTTGGTAGCAAATTTGAATTTTTTTATATCGGTCTCTAAATCAATCTTTATAGAGACTGAAATAAATCGGTCTCTAAAACTCAAAATTTTAGTAGTAAAACTCTAATAAGTCAATGGTTAATTGGGCCTATACTATTGTCGCCTAACCACACTAATTCAATAACAGGTGTACACAACCCACAATATAAATTAATATTAATATTAGACTTATAGTGTTTGTCCATATCCCAAATCATATTATCACCTCAATTTTCATAAACAAAATATATCAATTAATTGTAATCCACATAGAAAAATTCCACCAACATAATCATAGCATTATGAAAGTTTGTAGTTTTTGTTAGCCTTAGAGTTTGACATAATCTAATTTACTTACTAAATTTATTTTTTTCATTTTTTTTTGTTTTTATGTGTTTGGAAGTCTCCTATCCGGTCAACAACTATTTTTTTTAAATGATTCTTCATTCTTTGCGCAAGTCTCATTTTTAGAAATCTCTTTTAGATTCCTTTGGTGCTGCATCTTTCCTCAATTTTTTTTCTTTGATTTGTATTTTCATAGTTCATTCATTTCTGCATATGGGCTTCTTTCTCTCTTAAAATCTTATTGACAAAACTTTTCTGACTCCATCTGTGGGTTTTTCTCCCATAAAATACCTATATTTTGCATTAATCTTTTCTAATTGTTTGAATAGTAACTCTTTGGTATATACAAAGTGAACATGACAACCAATATTCAATTTATCAGAAGCACATTAATTCAAATATATATCATTATAAATATGAAATATATATTTACCATGCATCGCACAGGTAGAATTAGTAGTATTAGATTAGATTAAGTGGCTCGTGGCTTTATGATTATGCTAATACATGCTACTTGGAATCTTATGTTTTAAGTACAATTATTTTGTAAGAAGATATATAAAAAAAAAGCATTTCTTAATTTATTATTATGTCAAAATAATATAGAATTTATGCAAATGAGAGAGGAATTAATTATGTATAATTAGTTGATGATTTTGGTTCTAGAGATAAATCATTAAATTAATTTTTACAAACATTGAAATTATGTTAACTTTATTAACTAAGATTTCTTTCTAAAATTGGAGAAGAAAATAATACAATTTATATTTAATTTAATAAATAAATAAATTATAAAAGCATTATTAATAAAAGTAACTTTGTCCTTTGAGTTTCTCTTTAACGACAAATATTAAACAATTTTTATTCCCAAAGGCTCATGGCAACAAAATGTTCAAAATGTTTTGTCAGTCATGGACACAAATTTGCTTCTTCTACATTCATTCTTCCTCCTATAGTTTTATCTTCTCCTTCTATCAGCTTGTGGTGCAAACTATAATCCAAACCTGAGTTGGGATATTGCATTGTGTTGAGCTCAAGTTAATGTACTTCTATTTTTAAACATTTGAACCTATGTCATATTGCTGTCACTTAGTCCTTATAAGTTGATGGGATGAAATCTGGTTTAGTCTTCTAGGAAAGCTAATAAAATTGATAATGCAAAATATTAAAAAAAAAAAAAAAACTAAACTTTGATTGAAGAGTTACAGAACAAATTACACCTGATCTAAAAGTTAAAAGATGTATAATCTTAATTTGTTTATTTATTTAATTAAATTTTAACCTTGCGGGGAGTTGATGTCAGCATAGCCGATCGGTCACGCCTCAACAATTGGATGTCTGAGAATCGCTCTCAGAACTCGTGAACCGGTTTCATACCGGTCAATGCTTGGTGTCCTAAAAATTCAAAATTTCTTCAACAAGAATCAAACTTGTTCCAGCTGCATAACACCATGACATCCTTACCGGCCTCTTGAACACATGATGCTGTTATTAAATATACTCCAATTTTAAATCATATACTGATCATTGTTGGTGGGCTTTTTATTAAAAAACCAACCAAACTATTTTTTTCAAATAAAATTTCATATTATTTATTTATTTAATTATTTATTTATACGTTTTGAGTTTTCTTAAATATAAATTTTGAGTACTTTAATTTGTTTTTAAAAAAAATTATATTTTGAATACTTTTTAGTTAACATGTACAAGTTAAGTAAATAATAATCAATTAATTTAAGAAATTATAGGTGCCTTTCGGCAAGGTTTTAAAAAAAAGAATTATAAGATAGTATAAATAATTGATTATTTAAAAAATTATGAAAAGTAGAATTTTTTATGTTTAGATATAATTATAAACAACATTTTTTATTTTATTTTATTTATTTTATCTTTTCATAATTGATTATTTTGAAAAGTATTTAAAAAAACAAAAAACAGTTTTTGTAAGATTCTGTTTTTTGTCAAAATTTTATCCAAATACATGTCTATGTTTCATAATTATTTTTTAAATGAAAAAAAAATATTTAAAAAAAAAAAGTGCGAACAAATACACTCTATGTTTTAAACTCCTTTATTTGTTATTTTTGTGATGGTATGTGATAAATTAATCGATAGTTGAACCCAAAAAACCTTAAACTTCTCTTCTTCTTCTTTTCGGTTAAATGATCTGTCAAATTTTTAAAACGTTGAATCTCAGCCTTCTCAATGAAAGAAAGGGTAAGAAGAAAAGTCGGTGTAAATTCGTTGCCGTTGGCTGGTTAACTTTTTGGCGCTGGCGATGAAACTAATCCATATCTAGCGTCTAGCGTATTAGTGTTTTCTCTTTCCTTTTTTGTTTGTTACGGATTAGAGTTGTCGGCTGAACAGTGACTTGGCACATTGTTGATTCAAAATTAGACGAAAGGGAACACCAGCAAGCCCTTGTGTACGTCAAGGATATTTTTGTTTTGTTCCATATATATGTGTGAAGTATAACAAAAAAACTAAAATAGTGAAACCAGAAAATTACCAGAGGAAAAAAAATAAGAGACAGAGAAACGCCAAGTGAATCTGTCAAAAATGAAAAGAAAATCAGACAGAGAAACAGCAAAAATGAAATAGGATAAAACTTAGATACAAGTTTTTAAGTAATTATGGTGTTTTTTTAAATAAAAATATAAAATATGTATATTTTTTATAATTCATTAATAAAAAATTTTAAAAAAATAATAAATTAACTTAAAAATAAAATACATATTATATTTTTATTAAAAAATAATATCACAGACACTTAAATAATTTTTCCTAAGTTTTATCCAATGAAATATTACTAGTTGAGGTAGGTGTAAGGTTAAAATCAGCTGGGTTAGATAACCAACATGAGGAAAAGGGCAGAGGAATGTTCCCCAGCAATATGGGTAATTGGGTACATGGCCCTAAAAAAGGAAAACAGAAAGCTGCTAATATAGTATTCCAGAAGCAGATGAAGAGGCAATCATTCAGGAGCATGGGGATTGGGGATCACATCCTATAGATTAATAAACTAATAGTAACAGTTTTTTACTACCAAAGATTGGAATTGTGTGGTGAATATTACTACCCTATCTACAGATTAGCCAAAAAAAAAAAAATGAAGCTGAAGAAAACAACAGTTGCCACATGGTAGCGGAGATTGTCAGTGCTTTAATTTGCCGAAACATGACAACACGGATTTAACACAAAAATCGCAACCACGCTCGTCCCACGGATTCTTCGGACTTTCCCAGCTCAATACTCACCTATATCCAACTTACCTTTCATATCCTCAAACCTCTCTCTCCTTCCGAGGCCCCACCACCCTCCTCCTCAATACACCTCCCAACGTATATATATCATAATCCACACTTCACCACCACCACCGCCACCACTTTCTCTTTCTCTCTTACAAAACCCACAAATTACTTTGTTTTCGTCATCTCAAAGGTTATTATTAATGATGATACCTAACGGGATTCACCGACAATCGTCCCTAAGGGACAAGTTGAAATATTCCATTTGCTGCTTCGGGGGCACCGTCAATCCCGACGCACTAGAACACCGAGAACTATACTATAACAAGCTACAATTACCCAGCATACCCAGAACACCCATTTCTCCTACAGGGTCGTCGTCAGGGCCATGGCTCAAGAAATCACCAGCCAGTAGCGAGTTAGGAGCGGACCCACCACGGGTCAGGGGACGCAGCCTCAGGTCCCGGATGGGTCGCAGGCACCACCATCGCCAGACACAATCCGCTGACTTCAGCTACGACCCTTCCAGTTATGCCCTCAACTTCGAGAGCGAGAGCCCTGAGGAGTTCCCCATCAGGAACTTCAATTCCCGGTTGCCGGCCTCACCTCCTACTCCGTCGTCGCCCAAGTACTCCGATGAACTGACCGTGACGACGGTGCCAAAGGAAATTGTTGGGTACAGTTGATGATGTCCCACTTGGTTTTAATTTACGGTTATGATCGTAATTGCAGAAACTATTAAAATTGTTATATTATGAATAATTATAAAAAAAATGCAGTCTACCATTACAATTGTGATCACGATGCAATTGAGAAAACTACTAAAATGATAATATTGTAATCACAATTATGATTGTAAACTGCAATTTATGCCAAACTGCAATTTATGCTTCAACAATTGTTCTCATTCAATTTGGTGCCACAGGGATGAAAGAAGGACAAAGAATGGTTTTTGGTTTTTGATCAAGCAGTGTCCCTTGTGTCCTTCAGACTCCAATTCTATCATTTTGTATGGGTTCTCCCTTTTTTTTTGTGTGTGTGTGTACAAGATTGTTATTACTTGAAGGGTTTTAATTCAATCCCAAGATTCATTCTCATCTCACCCCTAAAGGGTTCTTGTTGGTTCTGAATTCTGATCATTGTTACATAATCAACTTCCTTCATGAAATGTTTCTTCTCATACTTCTTTCACAATTCCCCAACCCCTCCTCCTTTAGATGAGTCAAATATTTGAATTAATTTCACCTGTTGTATCAACCACGGCTTCGAATAAAAAATTTTGGGTCAGAATTCATTCTTTTTAGAATTATATTGAAGAACACTTCGTTTGAATATTCATTTGTGATTTCTTTTTTCAACCAATTGCTCAAGCCAGGCCAAGGGTTGGTTTTGGTATAGCAATGGGACGACTCTAACAAATCGAAACCACAAGGTTCATTGTTCAATATTAATTTGTGATTTATACATTATTTTGCACTAGTGTATTTTTTTAAATTTTCAGTATGTTTATACCATAGTTGTATAACTTAGATGGTCAATTTAGTCAGAAAGTCGAGTCACCGAGTCAACGATCTGATTGTAGGTCAATTAGTCGAACTGAAAAACTCAAAAAAAGAAGTAAATTTTTTTAAAAAAATATTACATCAAATTTACTTGATATAAAATATATTATATTAAAAAATTAAATATTAAACAAAAAATATTACATGAAAAAAATATTTCCAAACAAACAGTGATAATAATCTATTGGTTCCATAATAAATTAAGAAATCAATAATAATATTCAATAGAAACATATATGGACTAGTGGTAGAATATACTTTACGACAAAGACCTTCAAGTATGGTGTTCAAATATTAAAATTTACATTTTTTGCTTAGTTTCTGTAAAATAAAAAATAAAAAAATTGGCCAAACTTGGGTCAACCAGGCCGGGTTGACCGAGTCTACTAGAAAAATGGTCCAATAGGTTCATCGGATCGGCCTAAAGCCTAGGTCAAGGGTTTCTCAGGTTGACTGCCCGAGTCGGTCTAGTCTGTACAACTGTGATTTATACGAATATCTATTATTGAATTTTATAATAAACACATATTTATAACTTAAATTATGTTTTAAATAGTAGATATGTTGTTATGTGTATGATTCACTATAAACTTGAATCTATATTTACATTACTCTTTTTGAAAATAAAAACTAAAGTACTTAAAAAACACATTTTATTTTTTATAGAAGACCTTTTTTATGACATAAAGCTCTATTCAAACTAAAAGAAGTAATCTTCAAATATAATATTCAAATATAAAATGAGTTTTTATAAAAATCTTTATAAAAAATAATTTAGAAACTCATCTAAACAAGTTTTTGTGTTTATGAAAAAGTGAAAGCATTTTGTTTTAGAATTATAATAATGGATTGGGCCCATTATTTCATTGATTGCTCATCTTTCATTTCATGAATTATGGATGGGCTTACACATCCCTCATTATAGAAGATAACGTAAGGGCCAATGTTAAGCAACAACGAGAATAAAAGGAGGCTTAACAGTTGTTTTGACAGGAAATGTGACTATGCATGCTGTAGAGATGGTAAGAGGTAGGATCATATAAAGATAAATATGGGTACTGAAGCGGTGGGGGGCAATAAAGCAGTAGGGGGCAATGAGCAAAGCATGATTTGGAAGAGAAAGGGTATGATTTCTAATCTGTCATGGTTGATGATTAATAAGACAAGGCTGGAGATAATCATAAGCTGGGCCCAACCTAGCCTAGGCCCTAATAAGGTTGAAGACTTGAAAAGAAAAAAACTTATTGGGCTCAACAAATCCAATTTAATTCGTCCAACAGTATGCTAACTTACCCTTACAAGACATCAACCATGTGGAAAGGGAATTGGGCCAGAGAGCTGGTAATTTAAGTAGGAGTTTATGGGTGTGTGGTTTAGGGCCTCCACTCTCATCTAATGCATGTGCTCAAATTAAAACTTATAAGTGCTGCACCAATACGGAGAAAGGAGGGATAAAAAGAAAAAGGCACATATGGAGAACCAAAAAGATACCTATTACTATGTTGAGTTCTCACCAAAGGCTAAAGAAGATAGAGGAAAGAGCAAGGAGGAAGTACAGACAATGGAGGAGCTTAATTTAATTCAAAAAATTGACTTAGTGTTGTCTCTCAAGTGTAACAGGAAGGAGTTTATAGGATATGAACCTCTTCCGTCCCCTAGTTGGTATAAGCCATGGTTTGAAGGATAGTGCCCAAGAGTCAAGAAATCCAAAAATAACCAGCTATCCATGGTTGGTTATGCTAAAGTGGAAAATCAGAGTTTGGATCTCATTGAGGAAATGTACCCCTTTTCACTACATGTAGCGTTTGCTTTTTGACATTGACAAATGAAAGTAATTGTGAATTTTTTTTTATTTTGCTTTATCTGTTTTGATTGTTTGGAACAATAAGGTGGAAGTTATGAGTATTTGCTTGGTATGGTGACAAAGTTATTGATGAAAAGGACTTGACAGTCTGGAGGCAAAGGTGGATAATTGTTGGTCTTCAGAGCTCAATTAGATCCTTTAGAAGATGGAATAGGATTTTGATATGGTTTTACTCTCAAAGGATGCCCTATTTGCTTATATGGTTGAGTTATGGTAGTCATACAAGGTTTGCAATGTTGTAAAGCAATGTTGTAATTTGGGTAGAATGTAGGAGGTAGAGGGTGTAGAGAGTTTTGGGGTAAAATGTAGGAGGTCAAAGGTATCAGTGTAGAATGTAAAAGGCAGATGGTGGTACAAGGTTGAGATGCAATTAATCTTAGTCTGTAAATAACTTTGTGATGGTCAAGTAACAATTATGTACTTTTGTAAATGGTCATTGCGTGAGTAAGAATTATGTAATTCAATTGTATTAAGAGTATGTTATGTGTAATTGACCATTGTCCATTATTGTATTATGATAGAGGAACCAAATTAAAATCAAAAGTAACGAACCAAATACAAACATCTAACAAGAGTAAGGGACAAAAATTTCAAAATGACAGCAGATGCAAAGGACCAAATGGCCTAAAATAGGTAGCTAATAACAAGTCTAACTTGGAAAATATCTGCCAAAGGGCCAAAGTGGTAATCCTATATTTCATCAACATACATATATATCAGTCTTATAAGGCTACTTCTAATTACAACTTGTCCAACAATATTTTAACAAAATGGATTTTGTTGCATACACCAAAATGAAAATTTACTGTCAATAATACCAAAAACATGTACAAAATGACTTTACTACGTCCATTAAGACCAAAATGACCAAAAAAAAAGTCAATATCTCTTATGAATTTTTTGCAGGTTGAGTGTGCCCTTCACCACCTTTCACTTGTTCTCTTGGGATATGCTTCCTTTTGTTTCCTTATGTAGGTTGTTGGTGACATATGTTAGGTTCAACACTTTTACTAGTAGTCTTTCGACTATATATATTGATCTTCTTATTGGAAACATCTAAGATAGAAAACACAACCAATTAACACAATTAATGGAAAACATATATAACATTGCAAACACAATAAAGTAACCTTAACCATTAACAGTAAACACAATTAAACAACCTTAATCATTTTGTGTGTGGTATTGGCTAAATGTTGGATCAATGAGGCTTCCTTTCATAGTTTTTGAGCTAGTTGAGGGGTAGGTTTCCTCAATGAAGTTGGATGAAGTGGTTGAGTAGTCTAAGAGGGCTACGAGGGGCTAGGTGCAAGATGAGAGGGCTGAGATAAGTTAGGTTCATGTTAAGAGGGCTAAGATAAGTTAGGAGGTCCTTGCATGTCGAATTGTTGTGACTTACTCTGCCCATTTTGCCCTGCTTCTTAGGTTATTCATCATCTTCTTTATTCCTTGATCTCTTTGGTCTTCCTAGTGGCCTTTTCAATTGTAGAGGAAGAATATCATCATAGAATGTCCTTTCCTATAAGTTCTACCTATTCACTCGATAAATCATAGGCTCATAAAATGTTTTATACACTTCCTTCCTATAATATAGTGGAATGTAGTCTTCTAGAATTTAGTTCAAGTGATTCATACAGGATATGACCTGGAAGTATGGTATACCTACTAGCATCCATTTTCTGCAACTATATTATTTGGTTTCCATATTCACCACAAATATGACTCATGGGATTTATATAGCTTACCTCAAATAGATGCTCACTTGAACACCTTATCAACTAGAATGCAGTAGCTTGTCTTTCTAGAGCTTTTTCATAATTTTGGGCAAAACAAATCCCTTGAATGTTGAAATTTCCTTCTTACTTTCAACCCAACTCTCTAATCTCCTCTAAGATTGTGACAATTGGTTTTTGTTTGACTCCAACAGTGTCACTATTAAAGGTCCCTAACATGTTATTGTACAAACCATCACATTTTGGTTCAAATATGAAACTCGATTTACTCCAAAACCTTGGTGGGATCTTAATCATGTACTTATATACATCTTTAGTGATAGACTTTATCTGTATAATTGCTCTTTCCTAAGAATAGGATAAGTTACCTTTGCTACCATCCATATGAGATTTTTCAATTGCTTTCTAGGATACCTCTTCTTGAAGTTATTATATACGTGCCTCACACAAAACCTTTGGTCAACTCCACAGAGTAATTCATTAAATGTTGGCAATAATCCTTGAGAATACATGGGGCAATCAAAATAAGTAACTAATCAATCATTGCAAATAATTCAACTTAGTTCAAAATAATAAATAAACACTAAACCAATTACAGTAAATGAACACTAAATTAACACTAAGCCAATTAAGTATATGTACCTTTCGCTAGTTTGAGATAAAGGTGTATGCCTTTGCTATATCGACCCCTCCAAGATCATGTACAATTAATATCATGAATCACATGCTTGAGTCCTTGGTCTCTCCTCCCACAATAGCAAATGCAATGAGTAACATTTGATCATTTGGGTCCTACCAATAGCAGCTAATAGTTGAACCTAAAATAACCCTTCAAAAAATAACCATCCAATCCTATTATGGGTATGCATTTTAGAAAACTTGATTTATAACTCTCAAAAATACATACAATATTTCAAAAGTAGGCAAAATGCATTTAGAGGGTGCTTCTGCTAGTTTCTTAACATTCGATGCCCTATCCACTTTCACAAAGACCTTGGAACTTGGATTTGACCTCGCTAACTCAGTATATTAGTTATAAATCCTTGTATATTATTCCCTAAATAACTTATCCACCATGTCAACTGCATACCTTTTGGCTTGTGGGCCTTTGAAATAGAGATGTCAACATTCCATTTTGTATGAGCTTTATCTTATCTTGGGATTCTCTTTTACCCCACCTTGTAGTTTCTTGCTCAACCACTTGGAGTACAACACCTTTACCCTATATTGTCTGCTACATGAATGCTTTTCCACCACCTTTCTTAACTGCCAAGTGTTCTCATTTGGATGCCTTCGAGTATATGGTTCCCTCTCATCCCGCTCTACATACAACTATCACTCTCTTCTTGTCATTCTTCCTAAACTTTAAATTTCTCCTTGAACGTATTGAATATGTTCTTATGGCATCTTTGAATTCTTCTTTGGTTGCAAACAAGGTCCTTAATTCATAATTGTAGTCTACCATAGACTTTGGCATTTTGAAATATGCATATTTTATTCTCTGCATGCCATCCTCTTCATCTTAACTATCTACACTCTCAAGGGAACTAGATTCATACTCTTCATCAGACAATCCCCTATACAATCCCTTCTTCTGGTTCCTTTGTTGAGTACTTCCACCCTTATGTTAGTCAAATTGCTTTGAATTAGTCTCAGTTTTCTCACCAACATGCAATTTAGGTTCACTAAAAATTGGAGCATCTAATATCTTTTTTTGTCTACCTTTTTTCTTTCATGGCATTGAATTAGTTTGTACCTCTTTTTCCTTCACAATTATATATTAATTTCTTAATTGTCATAGGTTCATTCATGATCTTCTTATTTATGTATTTTGTACACTAATTCTATTTTAATTTTTAGTCAATCACAATGAATCTTTATTAATGGGAACATTTATTATTTACTTTTAATATATATATATATATATACATATATATTCTAATAAGTGCGCTAAGGGTATTGGTAAGGTATATTTTATAGTCTCTATTAAATGTTTCTAATTACTTAAAGAAGTATTAAATATTTTGTATGATCCTAATACAACAAATGCTTTTTTTTATTTAATATTTTGTACTTTTGTTTTCTTAACAATACCTAAGGGCACTCATTAGATTCTTTTCAATCAATCATAATCAATTTTCATGAGTAGAAACATTTATTCCTTGATTTTATTACATTATGATTTTCTTTGTTAATTTTTCAATCAATCAGTATCTTTTTTTTTTTTTTGCTTAATTTTTACCAACTTATGTTGCACTCCTTATGATGTTATAAACTTTCCTACTTTGGGAAATTTATAGCACAAGTGTATGAATATCTTGATCCTAATCAATTTGATCCACATTCATAGTTGTTAAATGGTCTCCAATATATCAACAAAAAAAAAATAGTTATGAGAAATCATTAAAAAAAAGAATTTATCTCATCTAATTGTGAAGCATGTTCGTAGCAGTAAACATGTTCCTAGACTAAGAAAGAACATAAAAAAGTAAAAAATTAATTAGAGAAATTATGTAACATCCCCATATATATATATATATATATATAGTCAAGTGAAACTAGAATATTAGTTAAATTACTTTATGTATAACAAAATTCTATTACTTTTATTTTATAGATGTTTTCCTATACTACAGGTGTTGTCGAGTTACAGTATACAAGTATAAATTTCAAGAGTAAAAGATGTATACAGTACAAACTTAAGGTTTCTATCACTAACATTTTGATATGCTACATTGATGCAAAGATACATTAAATAAAAGAATGAATCAGACCTAACAAGGATCCAGTTAAAAACACACAACCAAAACTTGAATTCCATGACACATCTCTCATTCACACCCTTCCATGGTGAACCCCTTCATAAGAAGCCCATTACTTTTTTTCTACCAACACATTTTATAAGTTGGAGAGAAAATAGAGAGTGAGAGGAGAACCACTTTTGGAGACCTTGCATGCTCAAATTGGAGAGTAAATCTAGCTAGGTTGTAGAAGGCAAACTTCCGCTGAATTCTTAAGCTTCTCAGTAGTTCCGAAAGAATTCGCATCACTAAACTCCTTCCCCACTTAGACGTAATCTTGAGTTTGAGGCAGGGGAGGATGGACCCATCTCCGTCTCTTCGTTGCATGATTTCTTGCTTCTTTCTCTTTCTCTAATATTTTTATTATTGAACTGAACTTGCAACTTTGGTTGAGAGAGTTTGATGGATGAAAAATCATGGCTTTATTCTTACATGCATTGTTTTACTACTTAAATTTAATTATTGTTGAAAGATCCTTGATAAATTGATCATCTTGACTAGTTTGGGAGGATGAAAGTTTGAGTTATGCTTGGTATAGTTGAATTATAGCCTTGATTTATATTGCATATCTATTCTCTTCTTCTTTCTTGTTGTTTTTGGAAAATCGCTAGGATAGGACTGGTTTAAAGGGACTACCAGCACATTATAATGAAAATACATATTCATTTATTTATCATTAGCAATTACATAAAAGACATTTGAACAATATTTCATTAATTGCATACAAAGTATTTTTCCATATACACTCCCCTGTACATGTAGTAAAAAAAATAAAAAGTTTTATCATCAAATTCTTTAATCTCCGCCTTTCGACATTTGTCAAAAAGATTAAGGGGAATAGACCATCATCAAGTCCTAAGATAGTTAGGAACCAGAGGGTGTAGAGTGATTAGAAGATGAGGAAGAAGAATTAAAATCGGGAATAGTGGTTTATGGAGGATAAGGGTAGTGCTTCTTCCTAGTTATTCTAGGGATAACTTTAGTCTCCATCTTGTGCACCATCCATTCCTCAAACATGACGAGTTTGTCCATGAAAGCTTGCAAGGTTGAATGCATTTCCTTTTGACCAGCATTCAACATTCTAACCCTCATTCTCAGCTTCTTGTTATCAGCTTTCAACTTTTTGATCTCTTGTTTGACTATCAACATGTCCTTCTTACAATAGGTTTAGAGGGAGTTGGTTCGGTCTGAGTGGATCCATGGTGAGTTTCATTCCCTTCCATCCTGATTCCCTGTGAAGGATCAACCTTGCTGCCCCTTTATTCTTCAGTGACCATATTCAGATAGGATCCAAGGGATACCAACCTACCCAAGGAGTTTAAAGTTCTAGTAGCTAGGTGCAACATGGAGAGTAGGTATTTTTGGACTTGATTCCCTTTCCATTCTTGGAGCAGTGACATCATAGATAGGAGATAAAAACTATGTGATTGAACCTATGTCTTTGAAGAATTATTTTGATGATAACAAATATGAAGACAAAAGTAAAGATGAAGACCGAGTCCACGATCTTCTAAGGATAGCTTTAGGACTTAGAGTCTTTTTGTACGGAGCTCACTTTAATATCTCACTATTTTGAAAGATAAGATAAATTAGCTTTAAAACAAAAAGAACTCAAGTGTTTTTTGAAATGAATATGGAACTATCCTAAAACTGTTTTTAATTGTCCTATTCGAATAATGTCCCTTTTATTCGAATAAACCCATCCAGCAGATTCTGGTTTTTAAATTGTTATTCGAATAGCATCTATATTATTCAAATAAAGCCTTTCAAATCTTACTGCGAGCCTTTTGTTTTCAAACAGTTATTCAAATAGCACATTAGCTATTCGAATAAAAAGGTTTTTCCAGAACTATCTTGCTAAATGAGTTATTCAAATAACTCAGTAGTTATTCAAATAAACCAGCTTTTCTCAAAACATTGTTTTAACAGTGTTATTCGAATAACATATAGGTTATTCGAATAACCCATATCACACTGCTTTTTACGAAAGTTTTATAAAACGTATTATTTGAATAACACATTGTTTATTCGAATAAACATGAACATATACGAACTCTGATATGGAAATAAATAGCCATATTTGTTTAAATTTACAAGTTTTAATTACACCCAACGACCATTTTCTTGATTTGTTCTATAAATAGAGGCTTTGGGTCACTTCTAAATTTGCCTAACCTTCTGAATAATTTTCTACTTGCTCTAACTCCTGAACTATATTTTCTACGCTCTTTTTTTCGATCAAAAACTATGAGATATTCTGTGTGAGCTCCTTTAGCACTTCAATTTGTATTATTTGCTCTGAGTGAGAATTTATCTTCATCTATTCCTACTCTTTTGTATCGAGGGTGAGGTATCCCTCAAGGTTTGTATAACGGTGAGGTATCCCTGTAGGCTGAGGCTTTAGCACAAGGGTAGAGTTTTCCTGTGTGTGAAAAGTGCTTTATTTTGTAACGGTAGCAAGCACTTATTGAAACTTGTATACATAGTGAAAAATCTCGAATTGTGTTTCGGGGACTGGACGTAGACCACAAGTGGTTGGTGGTTGAATCAGGATAAATATCGTGCCTGCTCTTCTTCTCTTTATCTCTTTATTTAACGCAAATTTAATTTTATTGCATATTCATTTATTTGCGTTTCTTAATTTTCTTCTTCTTCATCTTGCAATTTCTCCTTTTATTTAATAGCTTCTATATTTGTATTTTTTTTAAAAAGGTGTTTACGAAAAGTTTTTCTACTCAATTCACCCCCTCTTGGGTTTTATTCGAATAACCCATAGGTTATTCGAATAAAATCTGTTAAATAGCCACAACGCTTGGCTTTCCCTGATCCTCTATTCAAATAGATATTCATCCATTCAAATAAACCCTAGTAGGCACCCTTTGACCCTTGAGTTTCTACGAAGGGTTATTCGAATAACCCCTTTGGTTATTCGAATAAACTCAGGCCTCTCATTTAAAAAGCCACCCTCGCGCTGAAAAACGCTTCATCTTTCTCTCTATTTCCCTCTTTGCTCTTCTCCTTCCCTGCCCACAGCTCCACCATTTCTCTTGTCACCTCCACCATTTCTCTCTCTCTCTCTCCACCTTCCGTGCTATCGCCTTGACTCATCACAATGTCTTCGGATCCTACACCTTGCGCAAAATGAAGATGATCGAGACTGATAAAGGCTGGGTATACCCAGATGAGGTTGATGATGAGTTTGACCCAGCGGACCCTGCTGCCCCTGCTCCAGTCACTCTGGGGCAAATCATGGCTACCTTGCACGATAACCGTGCTTATATGGAACACACCTTCTCTATTCTTTTTGACAAAATAGAAGGTGTTGAACATGAGGTTGCTGCCTTACGAGCTGCATCACCTACCCCTGCATCTGCTTCTTCGCCTCCGCCACCAGATGCCTATTTCTAGGAGCTTTAGGATCTTTGTTTTGCTTGTGTTTTATTTATTTCTAGCTCTTGTGATTGCATCTCTTTTGATTAATGAATAAATAATGTTTTTGTGGCCTATTATCTTGCTTATTCTGAGTATGATTTCCAGTTATTCGTTTAATTCTTTTCGTGCTCTTCTACTTGGATATTTTTTATGGGACTTACCCCTCCTTTTTTCTCATGACAAAAGGGGGAGAAAAATTTATCCTTGACAAAAGACAGGTAATTGAGAAAAGAAAGGTAAAAATTAAAAAGAGATTGGATTCCAAATGAAAGGGGGAGCTGCGCACATCTCTGATATCTTTGAATACATTACCTCTTATAATTAAAGAGGGGGAGTAAGCTTTTAATATCTCTTTGTGAATTCTAATTATATGCACTAACTCTTTTCTCATTGATAGTTTGTCATCATCAAAAAGGGAGAGAATGTGATTGAACCTATGTCTTTGAAGAATTGTTTTGATGATAACAAACATGAAGACAAAAGTGAAGATAAAGACTAAGTCCACGATCTTCTAAGGATAGCTTTAGGACTTAGAGTCTTTTTGTACGGAGCTCACTTTAATATCTCACTATTTTGAAAGATAAGATAAATTGGCTTTAAACCAAAAGGAACTTAAGTGTTTTTTGAAATGAATATGGAACTATCCTAAAACTGTTTTTAATTGTCTTATTCAAATAATGTCCCTTTTATTCGAATAAACCCATCCAGCAGATTCTAGTTTTTAAATTGTTATTCGAATAGCATCTATATTATTCGAGTAAAGCCTTTCAAATCTTGCTACGAGCCTTTTGTTTTCAAACAGTTATTTGAATAACACATTAGCTATTCGAATAAAAAGGTTTTTCCAGAACTGTCTTGCTAAATGAGTTATTCGAATAACTTAGTAGTTATTCAAATAAACCAGTTTTTCTCAAAACATTGTTTTAACAGTGTTATTCGAATAACATATAGGTTATTCGAATAACCTATATCAGACTACTTTTTACAAAGGTTTTATAAAACGTGTTATTTGAATAACACATTGTCTATTTGAATAAACACGAACATATACGAACTCTGATATAGAAATAAACGGCCATATTTGTTTGAATTTACGAGTTTTAATTACACCCAATGACCATTTTCTTAATTTGCTGTATAAATAGAGGCTTTGGGTCATTTCTAAATTTGCCTAACCTTCTGAATAATTTTCTACTTGCTCTAACTCGTGAACTATATTTTCTACACTCCTTTTTCGATCAAAAACTATGAGATATTCTGTGTGAACTCCTTTAGCACTTTAATTTGTATTATTTGCTCTGAGTGAGAGTTTTTGTTCATCTATTTCTGCTTTTCTGTATCGAGGGTGAGGTATCCCTCAAGGTTTGTATAAGGGTGAGGTATCCTTGCAGGCTGAGGCTTTAGCACAAGGGTAGAGTTTCACTGTGTGTGAAAAGTGCTCTATTTTGTAATGGTAGCAAGTACCTATTGAAACTTGTATACATAGTAAAAAATCTCAAATTGTGTTTCGGGGACTAGACGTAGACCACAAGTGGTTGTTGGTCAAACCAGGATAAATATCGTGCCTGCTCTTCTTCTCTTTATCTCTTTATTTAACGCAAATTTAATTTTATTGCATATTCATTTATTTGCGTTTCTTAATTTTCTTCTTCTTTATCTCACAATTTCTCCTTTTATTTAATAGCTTCTATATTTGTATTCTTTTTAAAAAGGTGTTTGCGAAAAGTTTTTCTACTCAATTCACCCCCTCTTGAGTACTAGAAGCCACTTGGTAACAAACTGTGGTGAAGCATAGCCAACAGGTGAATAAGGTTCTTCAATTTGGTCAATATTTTTAGGCTGAGACATTGCTTCATCATCCACTTACTAAGAGGATTAAGGGGAAGGAAACTTCTCAGTGTTCTGAGAAGGTTCATTATCAACCTGTTGGGAATTTTGCGGATACAACACGCAGCGAAAAACAGGGATTCCCATCGAGGATCCATGCGAAAAAAAGCCATAATTCGAGTTTTTAAATGATTTACCTCTTGAAGCGTGAATCACTAACACCGTAATAGAAACGATGTCTCTGCGGTATCCACACGAACAGACTCACGAACGTCCAACGTCCGCAAAGAGGAGCCTCACGTCTCTTACACAGTGCTAGTTGCGAAGAGAAGAGAAGAAACCTGTCGCTCTCTCACTCACTTTTCTGTAAGTGCGGCTAGGGTTCAGAATTATGTCACTTAGCAGCCCCCTTAGCAGTACTATTTATAATAGTGACTGCCTTAAGTGAGTGTGAGCAAAGAAGAAGGTAAGTCAGTGCAACCCTAGACCCATCTCATTATGAGTCCGACCCATATTTGAATCTGAGTCCAACTTAGATCCATTGCTCCAATTTTAGTCTGCTCTATGTGTGTGACCCTGCAGGTTCTTATTACGTTGGCAGTAATATTAAAATTCCATTTTAATATTACAAGCAGTGAGCGGTATCTAGCAACACATTGCTGCTGCCCAAGTAATAAAAATGTCAGTGATTTGACATAACCTTTTCGTGACCAATGTTTTCGTGTCGTTTAGTCCCTTTGTCAAGATATCTAGATTGAACACAAGGCATGGAATGCGTCACCCTTGTATAGTCCAATCATTCGTTTCCTGATACTTGAGTAGACTTTGTAACAACAAATGAGATCAATATCTCATATTGACTCATTTGAGCATGGCCATGCATTTCGCAGTCTCACTCAATCAGGGGGCCCGAAGATATCGCTCCTGTTATGTAGGAGTGACAAATCCCATCTAGGTCACTCACATCCCTTTGCATGATTTGTGGTATGTCCAATAACCAACTTTATAATCACCTTGTTACAGATAACGTTTGATGGCATTAAAACACACAACTCCTCATGTAGGAATCGTAGTGATTTCAGGTCAAAGGACCACAAACACCATTGTCACTATGAGAATCGCTTATGACACTCACGTAACGATCCATGTAGCATTCTCATGGTGGGTCAGTCCAGTACATCATTACTCTAATATGTACCCATGTGAAGACTTGATATCTCATATCCATGACCCGTGAGATGTGGTCATCATTCTCTGCACATACTAGTCTCAATGTATTATTGTTGTCCTAATTAACAATAATACTTGACTAGGGACATTTAAGAATAGTGTTGTAACCAAAAGGATCTCACGATCAAGTCATCCACTTGATGTCCTATGGCATCAAACTTACTATTCTAAGGACTTTATTATGTTTATCAAAAAAGAACACAATAAATGAAATGCCTCATATATAAAATAGCATAATAGAATATATGTAAATACAGAAATGTATTAGCCTCTAGGGCATACACCAACACAACCATCTTAGTTCCTCCTTGTGATTCCACTTCTTTTTCTTGGACAACTTCTTTCTTTTCTTCTCCTCTTCCTTGTCCTTTTCTCTTCTTCCTTTTCTTATTATTCATGTCCCTTTTCTTGCCTTGGAGAGATTAAAGGCTTTTCTGAATCTAGATTACCTTATCTGGATAATTGTATTACCAAGTGGCCTCAAACTCAAGAGGGGGAGTGAATTGAGTTTATGAAATATTTTCACAAATCTTTCGTAAAACGATTGTTTATCAATTTTTGTTGAAGCTATTGGATAATTAAAGTGAATAGATAAATGAAATTGAATACTTCACTCACAAATTAAACAAACCCAGATGAATAACATTCAAGCAAGCATATAAAATAAATGAACAAATGTAAAGAAATAGGGTTGAGAGAATCAAATACAAGGATTTATCCTGGTTCAGCCACCCTTTGTGACCTACGTCCAGTCCTCAAGCGAACCACTCGAGATTTTCCACTAAACTTCAAGCTTGAACGGGTGTTTGAAAACTTTTACAGAATAGAGCACTCAAAAACACCTTGGGATACCTCACCCTTATGCTTTGAGCCTCTAAATAGGGATGCCTCACCCTATACAATCTTTGAGGGATACCTCACCCTCTTTACACCTTTGAAGGATACCTCACCTTCTTCTCAACAAGGGATACCTCATCCTTTTTCACTAGAGGGATACCTCACCCTTTTTACACGATAAACAAAGTGTTTGAATGATAGAAACTCTCTCAAAGAGTAGATTGATACAAATTGAAGCTCTAACAATGCCCCTTTTGAATATCTCTAGTTTTCTCACAAAAACAGGGCAAAAATGTTTTTAGGATTTGATTATCGTATATGAGTGTTAGATTGATGTTCTAAATCGAAGTTCAACCCTTAATGAAGCCCCAAGGCAAGTATTTATAAGTTGTTGGAAGAAAGGAGCCGTTGGGTGCTTTAATGGGCATCATTAAATGCTGATAAAATAGTCGTTGGACTCCGTCAGATTGCTTGTAATCGATTACACACCAAATGTAATCGATTACATTATTGTTCCAACGTGTTCTTGGCTTTTTGGGTTCTGTGTAATCGATTACATTCTTGGTGTAATCGATTACAAGGCTTCTGACTTACGTTGTAATCGATTACCATTTCCATGTAATCGATTACATACCTTCTTGAACGTGTTCTTGCCTTTCTAGGTTCAATATAATCGATTACATTACTGGTGTAATTGATTACAAGGCCTCTGACTTGCTTGTAATCGATTACATGATCCATGTAATCAATTACCAGCTCTCTGTTTAGCTTGTAATCGATTACAAAACATGTGTAATCGATTACCTTGACCTTTAAACACATTTTTCAAGTCCAATTAAGTATGTAAGTCATTTCTAACACTTAGATCATTGGATTAAACATAAATGCCTTCATGAATATTGAATCCAAGATTAAAAACAACATTTCTTGAAAAACATGTTTAACTTTAAATTTACAAGCTGATTTTGAAAATGATATTTGGAAAATCATTTGAGAATCATTGAGATACTTAAAGAGCATTTTACATTGATATTCTAAGACTTATATCTATATACCTCTTGGTTTCCTTCTTTTGATCTTGGTCTTTTCTTTTGCTCTTGATCTTCTCTTTTTAATCTTGATCTTTTCTTTTTGCTTTTGTTATCATCAAAAACTCATTTGACATGCTTCAAGACATAAGCATTCACATTCTTTCCCTTTTTGATGATGACAAACTAAACATTCAATAGAAGGAGAAATATTTGCATTTATTTGAATATTAGATATTTAAGCGCAACTCTCCCCTGTAATGTATGCATGATATAGAATATGTGAAAGCGCAAAACTCCCCCGTACACATGCAATATATTTCACTAATCTCTTCCCCGTTGGCATTATCAAAAAGAAGACATAAGCATTCAGATTGGATATAATCATTTTAGACTAGCAGGATTAATATCAGAGCATAAACCATTTAGCACATCAATATATAATACCAATAGCAAATGCATATGAAGAAAGACTTCAAATTAGTTCCAAAACATTCCAAATCAATTCCAAACATCATTTAAGCATATAGTCCAATCAGATTATGATCAAAAACTCATAATTGTACAGCAAAACAACATATTATGCATCAAGATATCACATTATGCATCAAAATAGCATATTATGTAGCAAGTTAATTTATTGTACGGTAGAATTAGATGCATGATTGATCCATTATGTTAAGTTCGAAGATATTGATATTATACATGCCATTTCACACAAGAAGCATATTCATTTAGCATATTCAAGACATATAGAGATATTATTCAAGACATATAGAGATATTTTTCAAGATGCTAAACTAGTAAAACATAGAGCAAGTCTCCACTTAACCAAAGGATGCAAGTCCAAGCTTTTTGGAGACAAAGAAGAGAGCTTGAAGTATTTTCTAGTTTTGTGCTTGGAGCAGCCACTTTTCAAGATATCCAAAGTCAATTCTTGGCTTTCAAGCACACCTACAACACACTTCAATTTTTGACTTTTGGAACCTAAATTTTCTTGGGTCCTTGTGTGTTATTTTTTGAAAAAGTACCTTTGGAAACCCAAACCATTTTAGTTCCTAACTTATTATTGATATTCTTCCTTACATTGCAAGTTGATGCACTATGCCTACCACAATGAAAATATTTAATAAAGGAACTACTTAATGTACTTGATGAAACAAAGAAATTCTTGAGGAACTTTTGTTGTTTATTAGGATTATACCCCAAACCAGCTTTTTGAAAAACACATCTTTGGTTCCCAAGCAATATGTTCAAATTATTCCTTCCAAAGGTAAATTTTGAAAGAGCAGTTTTCAAATCCTCAATCTTAATTTCAAATGCTTTGCATGATGAGCAAGATAAGGGTGTGGATGCATTATTAAGTAATAAATATGTCATGCATGAAGAATTTACATCTATCAATCTAAGAGTTTCATTTTCTAATTTCAATTCCTCAATTTCTTTGTTTAAAGTAGAAATTTAATTTTCAACTGAGGAAATTGATTTCTTGGATGATGAAACAAGTTTTGCAAGTCCTATAGATTCATTGTATAATTCTTTAAATGCATCTTGCAATTCATCATAGGAAGGTAAAGAGTTTGATTCAGAATTTGAGGATGTTACCTCCATGTCATCTTCATCTTCCTCTTCTCCTCTAGCCATGAAACATAGATTGACTTTCTCATTGTCTGAGCTATCGGTTGAATCCATGTCATTGTCATCCCAAGCTATGTAGGTTTTTCTTTCTTTCTTCTCCCTTGAGGATCTTTTGTGATATTTTTCCACTTTACTTTGATAGATTGGACACTCCATCTTCATGTGGCCCAATTCTCCATATTCATAGCATTTAGGAGTGGATGAAATTCATTCCCCTTTGTGATAGACATTCTTTTGGGAAAAGGGAGGTCTTCTTTGAGTTTTACTCCTCTTGAAGAATCTTCTAAATTCCTTTACTAGTAGAGTAAGATTCTCCTCATCTATTTCCAAGCCATCTCCATCATCTTCATCATCATTAATCATGGAGGAAATGGCCTTGAAAGCTATTCCTTTCTTTTTCTTGTCAATCTTCTCACTTTGGTTGAGTCTATTCAATTCCAATTCATATTCTTGGTGTTGGGAATTGCGGATCAAAATATCTCGCAGCGGAATAATAGGATTCCCACACAGGATCCATGCGAAAAGTCCATAATCCGGTTTTTTTAAAAAAATTTACCTCTTGAAGCGTGATAAACACAAGCGAGGTGAATCACCAACACCGTAATAGCGACGATGTTTCTGCAGTATCCACACGAACAGACTTGCAAAAGGAGTTACGCCTCTGTTTCGCGGTGCTAGCTGCGAATAGAAGAGAAGAACCTTTCACTGTCTCTCACTCACTTTCTTAGGTGCGGCTAGGGTTGTGATGTAACATCTAACGCAGCCCCCTTAACAGTACTATTTATAATAGTGGTTGCCTTAAGTGAGTGTGAGCAGTAGCAAGGTAAGCTGTGCAACCCTAAAACCCATCTGTCATGAGTTAGGCCCACAATTGAATCCGAGTCCAACTTGGATCCTTATTGCTCGAATTTAGTCTGTTCTAAGTGTGCGACCCTGCAGGTTCTCATGACGTTGGTAGTAATATTAAAATCTCATTTTAATATTACAAACAGTGAGCGGTATCTAGCAACACATCACTGCTACCCAAGTAATGAGAATGTCAGTGATTTGACATAACCTATCCGTGATCAATGTTTCCGTGTCGTTTAGTCCCTTAGTCAAGATATCTAGATTGAACACAAGGCATGGAATGCGTCACCCTTGTATAGTCCAATCATTCGTTTCCTGATACTCGAGTAGACTTTGTAACAATAAATGAGATCAATATCTCATATTGACTCATTTGAGCATGGCCATGCATTTTGCAGTCTCACTCAATCAGGGGGCCCGAAGATATCGTTCCTGTTATGTAGGAGTGACAAATTCCATCTAGGTCGCTCACATCCCTCTGCATGATTTGCGGTATGTCCAATAACCAACTTTATAATTACCTTGTTACAGATGACGTTTGATGGCATTAAAACACACAACTCCTCATGTAGGAATCGTAGTGATTTCAGGTCAAAGGACCACAAACACTATTATCACTATGAGAATCGCTTATGACACTCACGTAACGATCCATGTAGCGTTCTCATGGTGGGTCAGTCCAGTACATCATTACTCTAATATGTACCAATGTGAAGACTTGATATCTCATATCCATGACCCGTGAGATGCGGTCATCGCCTCTACACATACTAGTCTCAATGTATTATTGTTGTCCTAATTAACAATAATACTTGACTAGGGACATTTAAGAATAGTGTTGTAACCAAAAGGATCTCACGATCAAGTCATCCACTTGATGTCCTATGGCATCAAACTTACTATTCTAAGGACTTTATTATGTTTATCAAAAAAGAACACAATAAATGAAATGCCTCATATATAAAATAGCATAATAGAATATATGTAAATACAGAAAATGTATTAGCCTCTAGGGCATACACCAACACTTGGAGCTTGCCAAAAAGTGTGGCTAAGGTCATGGTTGAGAGATTTCTTGACTCTGCAATAGCCGTCACTTTAGGTTGCCAATGCCTACTCAAACATCTCAACACTTTGTTAATAAGATCTTCATTAGGAAAAAATTTTTCTAATGAAGGAAGATGATTTACAATATGTGTAAAACATTTTTGCATTTCTTGAATGCTTTCATTTTGGTTCATTCTAAAAAGCTCATACTCATGAGTGAGAGTATTGATCCTTGATCTTTTCACTTCACTAGTACCCTCATGGGTTACTTGTAAGGTGTCCCATATTTCTTGGGTAGTTTTACAATTTGACACCCTAAAGAATTCATCATACCCCAAGGATGTGGTAATGATGTTTTTGGCTCTCAAATTATATTGGACCTTTTTCTTATCATCATTGGTGCATTCACTTCTTGGTGTATTAACCCTTACACCATTAACAACTTGTGTGGGGATAAAATGATCATTTTCAATAGCATCCCACACATCTAAATCAATAGCTTCAATAAAAATTTTTATTCTTTCTTTCCAATAAGCATACCCATCCCCATTGAAAGAGAGAGGTCTATAGATAGAAGAACTTTCTGAAAAATCATTTGAGGAAGCCATCACTTTCTCTTAAAGCTGCTAAGCCCTTTACACAGAAGCCTAACTCTGATACCACTTGTTACCAAGTGGCCTCAAACTCAAGAGGGGGGTGAATTGAGTTTATCAAATATTTTTGAAAATCTTTCATAAAACGTTTGTTTATCAATTTTTGTTGAAGCTATTGGATAATTGAAGTGAATAGATAAATGAGATTGAATACTTCACTCACAAATTAAACAAGCCAAGATGAATAACATTCAAGCAAGCATATAAAATAAATGCACAAACGTAAAGAGATAGGGTTGAGAAAATCAAACACAAGGATTTATCCTGATTCAGCCACCCTTTATGACCTATGTCTAGTTCTCAAGCGAACCACTCGAGATTTTCCACTAAACTTCAAGCTTGAACGGGTGCTTGAAAACCTTTACAGATTAGAGGACTCAACAACACATTGGAATACCTCACCCTTGTGCTTTGAGCCTTAAAATAGAGATGCCTCACCCTATATAACCTTTTAGGGATACCTCACCCTCTTTACACCTTTGAAGGATACCTCACCTTCTTCTCAACAAGGGATACCTCACCCTTTTTCACTAGAGGGATACTTCACTCTCTTTACACAATAAACAAAGTGTTTCAATGATAGAAACTCTCTCAAAGAGCAGATTGATACAAATTGAAGCTCTAACAATGTCTCTTTTGAATATCTCAAGTTTTCTCACAAAAATAGGGTAAAAATGTTTTTAGGATTTGATTATCGTATATGAGTGTTAGATTGATGTTCTAAATTGAAGTTCAACCCTTAATGAAGCCCTAAGGCAAGTATTTATAAGTTGTTGGAAGAAATGAGTCGTTGGGTGCTTTAATGGGCATCATTAAGTGCTGATAAAATAGTCGTTGGATTCTGTCAGATTGCTTGTAATCGATTACACACTAAATGTAATTGATTACATTGTTATTCCAACGTGTTCTTGGCTTTTTGGGTTCTGTGTAATCGATTACATTCTTGGTGTAATCGATTACAAGGCCTCTGACTTGTGTTGTAATCGATTACTATTTCCACGTAATCGATTACATACCTTCTTGAACGTGTTCTTGCCTTTCTGGGTTCAATATAATCGATTACATTACTGGTGTAATTGATTACAAGGCCTCTGACTTGCTTGTAATCGATTACATGATCCATGTAATCGATTACCAGCTCTTTGTTTAACTTGTAATCGATTACACAACATGTGTAATCGATTACCTTGACCTTTGAACACATTTTTCAAGTCCAATTAAGTATGTAAGCCATTTCTAACACTTAGATCATTAGATTAAACATAAATGCCTTCATGAATATTGAATCCAAGATTAAAAATAACATTTCTTGAAAAACATGTTTAACTTTGAATTTACGAGCTGATTTTGAAAATGATATTTGGAAAATCATTTGAGAATCATTGAGATACTTAAAGGGCATTTTACATTGATATTATAAGACTTATATCTATATACCTCTTGGTTTCCTTCTTTTGATCTTAGTCTTTTCTTTTGCTCTTGATCTTCTTTTTTTGATCTTGATCTTTTCTTTTTGCTTTTGTTATCATCAAAAACTCATTTGACATGCTTCAAGACATAAGCATTCACATTCTCTCCCTTTTTGATAATGGCAAACTAAACATTCAACAGAAGGAGAAATATTTGCATTTATTTGAATATTAGATATTTAAGCGCAACTTTCCCCCGTAATGTATGCATGATATAGAATATGTGAAAGCGCAAAACTCCCCCGTACACATGCAATATATTTCACTAATCTCTTCCCCATTGGCATTATCAAAAAGAAGACATAAGCATTCAGATTGGATATAATCATTTTAGCCCAGCAGGATTAATATCAGAGCATAAATCGTTTAGCACATCAATATGTAATACCAATAGTAAATGCATATGAAGAAAGACTTCAAATTAGTTCCAAAACATTCCAAATCAATTCCAAACATCATTTAAACATATAGTCCAATCAAATTATGATCAAAAACTCATAATTGTGAAGCAAAACAACATATTATGCATCAAGATATCACATTATGCATCAAAATAGCATATTATGTAGCAAGTTAATGTATTGTATAGCAGAATTAGATGCTTGATTGATCCATTATGTCAAGTTCAAAGATATTGATATTATACATGTCATTTCACACAAAAAGCATATTCAATTAGCATATTCAAGACATATAGAAATATTTTTCAAGATGCTAAACTAGTAAAGCATAGAGCAAGTCTCCACTTAACCAAAGGATGCAAGTCCAAGCTTTTTGGAGACAAAGAAGAGAGCTTGAAGTATTTTCTGGTTTTGTACTTGGAGCAGTCACTTTTCAAGATATCCAAAGTCAATTCTTGGCCTTCAAGAACACCTACAACACACTTCAATTTTTGACTTTTGGAACCTAAATTTTCTTGGGTCCTTGTGTGTTATTTTTTGAAAAAGAGCCTTTGGAAACCCAAATCATTTTAGTTCCTAACTTATTATTGATATTCTTCCTTACATTGCAAGTTGAAGCACTATGCGCTTTTCTATCACAATGAAAATATTTAATAAAGGGACTACTTGATGTACTTGATGAGACAAAGAAATTCTTGAGAAACTTTTGTTGTTTATTGGGATTACACCTTAAACCAGCTTTTTGAAAAACACATCTTTGGTTCCCAAGCAATATGTTCAAATTATCCCTTCCAAAGGTAAATTTTAAAAGAGTATTTTTCAAATCCTCAATCTCATTTTGAAATGCTTTGCATGATGAGCAAGATAAAAGTGTGGATGCATTATCAAGTGATAAATATGTCATGCATGAAGAATTTGCATCTATCAATCCAAGAGTTTCATTTTCTAATTTCAATTCCTCAATTTCTTTGTCTAAAGCAGAAATTTGATTTTCAAATGAGGAAATTGATTTCTTGGATGATGAAACAAGTTTTGCAAGTTTTATAGATTCATTATGTAATTCTTCAAATGCATCTTACAATTCATCATAGGAAGGTGAAGAGTTTGATTCAGAATTTGAGGATGTTACCTCAATGTCATCTTCATCTTCCTCTTCTCCTCTAGCCATGAAATATAGATTGGCTTTCTCATTATCTGAGCTATCGGTTGAATCCATGTCATTGTCATCCTAAGCTACATAGATTTTTCTTTCTTTCTTCTCCCTTGAGGATCTTTTGTGATATTTTTTTACTTTACTTTGATAGATTGGACACTCCATCTTCATGTGACCCAATTCTTCACATTCATAGCATTTAGAAGTGGATGAGGTTCCTTCCCCTTTATGATAGACATTCTTTTGGGAAAAGGGAGGTCTTCTTTGAGTTTCACTCTTCTTGAAGAATCTTCTAAATTTCTTTCCTAGTAGAGCAAGATTCTCCTCATCTATTTCCAAGCCATCTCCATCATCATCATCATCATCATCATCATTAATCATGAAAGAAGTGGCCTTAAGAGCTATTCCTTTCTTTTTCTTATCAATCTCTTCACTTTGGTTGAGTCTATTCAATTCCAATTCATGTTCTTGGAGCTTGCCAAAAAGTGTGGCTAAGGTCATGGTTGAGAGATTTCTTAACTCCGCAATAGCTGTCACTTTAGGTTACCAATGCCTATTCAAACATCTCAACACTTTATTAATAAGATCTTCATTGGAAAATTTTTTTCCTAATGAAGGAAGATGATTTACAATATGTGTAAAACGTTTTTGCATTTCTTGAATGCTTTCATTTTGGTTCATTCTAAAAAGCTCATACTCATGAGTGAGAGTATTGATCCTTGATCTTTTCACTTCACTAGTACCCTCATGGGTTACTTGTAAGGTGTCCTATATTTCTTGGGCAGTTTTACAATTTGACACCCTAAAGAATTCATTATACCCCAAGGATGTGGTAATGATGTTTTTGGCTCTCAAATTATATTGGATCTTTTTATTATCATCATTGGTTCATTCACTTCTTAGTGTATTAACCCTTACACCATTAACAACTTGTGTGGGGATAAAATGATCATTTTCAATAGCATCCCACACATCTAAATCAATAGCTTCAATAAAAATTTTCATTCATTCTTTCCAATAAGCATACCTATCCCTATTGAAAGAGGGAGGTCTATAGATAGAAGAACTTTCTGAAAAATCATTTGAGGAGGCCATCACTTTCTCTTAAAGCTGCTAAGCCCTTTACACAAGAGCCTAACTCTGATACCACTTGTTACCAAGTGGCCTCAAACTCAAGAGGGGGTGAATTGAGTTTATGAAATATTTTTACAAATCTTTCGTAAAATGTTTGTTTATCAATTTTCGTTGAAGCTATTGGATATTTGAAGTGAATAAATAAATGAGATTGAATACTTCACTCACAAATTAAACAAGCCAAGATGAATAACATTCAAGCAAGCATATAAAATAAATGCACAAATGTAAAGAGATAGGGTTGAGAGAATCAAACACAAGGATTTATATTGATCCAGCCACCCCTTGTGACCTATGTCCAGTCCTCAAGCAAACCACTCGAGAATTTTCACTAAATTTCAAGTTTGAATGGGTGCTTGAAAATCTTTACAGATTAGAGGACTTAACAACACCTTGGAATACCACACCCTTGTGTTTTGAGCCTCAAAACAGAGATGCCTCACCCTATATAACCTTTGAGGGATACCTCACCCTCTTTACACCTTTGAAGGATATCTCACCTTCTTCTCAACAAATGATACCTCACCCTTTTTCACTAGAGGGATACCTCACTCTCTTTATACAATAAACAAATTGTTTGAGTGATAGAAACTATCTCAAAGAGTAGATTGATACAAATTGAAGCTCTAACAATGCCTCTTTTGAACATATCAAGTTTTCTCACAAAAACAGGGCAAAAACATTTTTAGGATTTGATTCTCGTATATGAGTGTTAGATTAATATTCTAAATTGAAGTTCAACCCTTAATGAAGCCCCAAGGCAAGTATTTATAAGTTGTTGGAAGAAAGGAGCCGTTGGGTACTTTAATGGGCATCATTAAATGCTGATAAAATAGTCATTGGACTCTGTCAGATTGCTTGTAATCGATTACACACCAAATGTAATTGATTACAGTGTTGTTCCAACGTGTTCTTGGCTTTCTGGGTTCTGTGTAATCGATTACAAGGCCTCTGACTTGCGTTGTAATCGATTACCATTTCTATGTAATCGATTACATACCTTCTTGAACGTGTTCTTACCTTTCTAGGTTCAATGTAATCGATTACATTACTGGTGTAATTGATTACAAGGCCTCTGACTTGCTTGTAATCGATTACATGATCCATGTAATCGATTACTAGCTCTCTGTTTAGCTTGTAATCGATTACAAAACATGTGTAATCAATTACCTTGGCCTTTGAACACATTTTTCAAGTCCAATCAAGTATGTAAGCTATTTCTAACACTTAGATAATTGGATTAAACATAAATGCCTTCATGAATATTGAATCCAAGATTAAAAACAACATTTCTTGAAAAACATGTTTAACTTTGAATTTACAAGCTGATTTTGAAAACGTTATTTGGAAAATCATTTGAGAATAATTGAGATACTTAAAGGGCATTTTACATTGATATTCTAAGACTTATATCTATATACCTCTTGGTTTCTTTCTTTTGATCTTGGTCTTTTCTTTTGCTCTTGATCTTCTCTTTTTTATCTTGATCTTTTCTTTTTGCTTTTGTTATCATCAAAAACTCATTTGACATGCTTCAAGACATAAGCATTCACAAATTGGGTGAGGATGCATACAACTGTGACTTAAGGATCCACAATGGAGTATTGTTGGGTAGGATCTATTGTTGGTTTCTATCTTCCTATAGCTTCATACTTAGGTGACTCTTCTGTTAAGTGAAATACCACTGACTCACATTGATATTCAATGAAAGACTCATTTTCAATGCCCTGAGAAAGTTCAACCTCAGGGTGAGAAGGTTCAGTTTCTACAACCTTTTTAGAAACCTTCTCATCATCCTTCTTAGTCTCAATAGTAACATCTTTCTTTTTCTTCTCTTTCTCTTTAATTTTCTTATTCTTTCTTCTGTCCTCTTCTTCTTTTTCTTTCTTCTCTTGCTCTTATCTTTCTCTCCTTTTTCTTTTTGCTCTCAACTTTCTTAATAATAGTTTCCTCTAAATCTTTCTCAAATTCAGCTTTCTTAGGCATGGCTTTAGTAACTTTCTCAGCTTCCATTACTGGACTCTTAACCTTAGATGGGCGATCGTGTGATATCTTGCTTTTGAGTTTTGATCCTTTTTCTTTAACTTCCCTCCTTTCCAAGTGGATTTTCCTTACATTCTTCTTGGAGAAAATTGGTCCTTCCTTCTCAACCTTTTCCTTAGACAAATCAACATTGAAGTGCTTAAATACCTTGGTCAGTAACATCCCATAAGGAAGGCTTGCAGTCATCTTAATGTTTTCTATTACTGAGATCATGTACTTCAAGATTATAAAGTGTAGATTCAGAGGCTTCCACTCCTTTATATGGTACATCACTACCTTGTCAGCCTCGTGGATGTTCTTAGTAATGCCAATCATTGGCATGACAAATTGATAGGACAAGAAGTTGAGGAATTTGGAAGTAGAATTCAATTTGCTGGTCAACTTGGACTCTTTAGCATCAAGAAACAAGGTGTCTACCACTTCCTCGTAGGTACCATGGCCTATATGCCGCCCCCTTGATCATAGGCTTCTAATCCCTTTTTGGGAACCCAAGTGATTTCAGTGAGGGTGTCCATATCAAGTCTAACTTGGAAACCTTTTATAGTAGAGATCAGGGAAGGGGTTCATTCATAATTGAGGCTCCAACATAGAATTTCTGGCATAGAGAGGGGTATACTTTCTCAGAAATGCTGAAGAAGTTATCTCACTCCAATATTCGCATATGAGGCCTAAAATCTCTTCCCTCCTTAGCCATATCTTCAAAAGAGATACTTCTTCCACACATGACCTTCTTATACTTGAACTATTTATCAAATTTCTTCTTGGCCTTTTTGGCGGTAAGAGAGGCTTGGGCTTAGCCTGATAAGACTCACGTTCTTCATTTCCTTTACTTTCTTCTTTCTCTTCTTCTTCGTCCAAAACTACAACCTCTTATATTCTTGCTTTCTTCTTGGGTGCAGTAGATTTCACCAGTACATACATTACATTCAATGACCTTCTTTATCTGACAGGAGCAACTTAAGGCTCAATTTTATGGATAAGAGGTTTCAGGTTTTTGTAAAGGTTCAGGAAAAGTTGAAAAGGATGAAGTAGGTTTATCACTTGAGGTTGCAAGCAAGAAGTTTATGGTTGGGTTTTTTTACTTATATATTACACTTAGAATCAAGAGAAATGGTAGGGCTATGTTTTGCAGAGAGGTTGAGTGTATATAAGAAGCAGAGAGAGAGGGATGAAGAGTGTTTAGGAAGAATTTGATAAGAATGTGAAAGAGATTTGTTGAAGTGATTGTGGAATATTTATAGAGAAGGAGATTTAACCATTTGGGATAATTTTTTATAGTTGGGGAGCTGTAAATACTGATCTTTGAAGAAAGAACGTTTGAGATAAAAACTAGCCATTATAAATAACGGTCATGAAGAGTCAGAATGGGGTAAGAAGGCTAAGTGAGAAGGTAGGTCTGGGAACGTTCTCATGAATTCTCTAATGAATGTTCTCACCTTCTAACATTTCACTTTCTCATGTTTCCCAATAAAATCTAAACTCTTAACTTTTAATGCACAAATGAAAACAAACATTTTTATGATCTTATACATACTCAAACATCAATATAAACATCTAATAACTAATCATCACAGTTCAGAATCCAAAATCAATCACTTGAGAAACTTTATTTTGATATTTTTTCTTATGAAGCAAAACTTGTCCTCACTAAGCACTTTTTTAAAATTATCTACCCATTGATGGTCAATATTGACAAATTCCTATTCAAAATTACCCTTTTGGACATGGTCACAAATAAAATGATACTTTATCTTAATGTGTTTTGACCTTGAGTGCTAAATAGGATTTTTAAACAAGTCAATAGCACTGGTGTTATCACAAAGAATAGGAATATGGTCATACCACATAGAGTAATGCTCCAATTGATGTTTGATCTATAAGAGTTGTGAGCAAGAGTTCGAGGCTAATACATACTAAGCTTATGCAGTTGAGAATGCTATGAAATTTTGCTTCCTACTTGACCAAGTTACCAACGTTTGGCCTAGGAAGTGATAAGCTCTAGTTGTGCTCTTCCTCTCAAATATATCTCTAGCAAAGTTAGCATCACAGTACCTTACAAGATCAAAGCTAGAACATTTCTTGTACCATAAATCATAGTTAGATGTTCTAAGTAGATACCTAAAGATTCTCTTCATCGTCTTGAGATAAGATTCTTTAGGACATACTTTGAATCTTGCACATAAAGCCATGCTAAAGATAGTATTAGGTTTGCTAGCTGTTTGGTACAGTAAAGAACCAATTATACCTCTATAAAGCTTATCACTTATTGATTTACGTTTCTCATGCTTTTCAATTACAACTAAAGGATGCATTGGTGTCTTCATTAGCGTGGCCCTTTCCATGTTGAACTTTCTCAGTAAGTGTTTTATGTACTTCTCTTGATAAATGAAGATTCTAGACTTGTCTTTGTGATTTGCAAGTCAAGGAAGAACTTTAACTCTCTAATCATGCTCATTTCAAACTCACTTTTTATTAACTCAAAGAATTTTCTACATAGATGCTTATTAGTAGATTCAAATACAATGTCATCAACATATATTTGGATTATTAATAACTTATTTTCAAAATATTTCCTAAACAAGCTAGTATCCACTTTCCTATGTGTAAAACCATTTTCTACCAGAAAATTGTTTAGTCTCTTATAATAGGCTCTTAGAGCTTGCTTTATGTCATAAAGGGTTTTGGACATCTTATAAACATATTTAGGATGTTCAACATCCTCATGTCCAAGAGGTTGATGGACATACACTTCCTTATTTTTGAAACCATTTAGGAACACATTATTAACATCTACTGGAAATAATTTAAAGCCTTTGAAAGTAGCACAAGTAAAGAGCATTTTTATTACTTCTAATCTAGTTATAGGGGCAAAGGTTTTTTCATAGTCAATACTTTCTTGTTGAGTATACCCTTGAGCTACTAACATTGTCTTGTTCCTTACCACTTTCCCACTTTCATCCAACTTGTTCTTGAAAACCCATTTTATGCTAATGAATGAGTGATCCTTAGGAGCAGGTACTAGTGGCCAAACTTTGTTCCTCTCAAATTGATTGATATCTTCTTGCATGGCCTCTGTCCAGGATTCTTCTTGAAGGGCTTCATCAATGATTTTAGGCTCAATATGAGACAATAGTGCAAACTAATTGTTATGTTCGGATCTTCTATAGGATGATCTGGTCTTGACTCTAGCAGAGGTTTCACCAATGAAAAGCTCATTTGGGTGAGAAAAATGTAACTTCCAATCTTTTGGTAGTTGATAAGATTTGTGAGAAGGTTCATAAACATTCTTAGCTCCTGACTCAACTTTTTCATTTGCTAATTCAACTTTTTCATCTACTGATCTAACTTTCTCATCTTTGGATTGATCTTTATCATTGCTCTGACTTGTTCCATCTTTCCTTTTATCATATTTTTCACATTTCTCATTAAGAGAAAGCTTCTCAAATTTATCATCTAGATCTGCAAGATTTTTCTTTTCATTGTGAGAGTTAATTTCATTGAAAACTACATGCATGCTCTCTTCAACAATTAATGTTCTCAAGTTATAAACTTTATATGATTTGGAAGATAGAGAATAACCTAGAAAGATCCCTTTGTCAGATTTGGAATCAAACTTTCCCAACTATTTTTTGTCATTCAACACAAAACATCCACATCCAAATATATAAAAATATGATATGTTGGGCTTCCTTCCTTTCCACAATTTATATGCATGAAAACATAGTTTGAGGTGCTGAATACCTCAACCCAAAAATATTTTGGCAAATCAGTATCACATAATTGAGTTCGAGCCATTTCTTGCAAATTCATATTTTTCTTTCCACAACTCCGTTTTGTTGTGGAGTTCTTGGACATGAGAAATTATGGACAATTCTATTTTCTTCACAAAAACTTTTGAATTAAACATTCTCAAACTCTCCTCCATGATCACTTTTATGGCAGTTATAAAAAAACCTTTTTCATTTTGAAATATTTTTCAAAAGATTTTAAAGGTCTCAAAAGAATCATCTTTATATTTTAGGAAGATCACTCATATAAATCTTGAAGAATCATCAATTATGACAAAACTATACCTCTTTTTGTCTAGGTTAGCTATCTTAGCTGGGCTAAAGAGATCAATGTGTAAGAGTTCTAGAAGTCTATGAGTTGTGACCATATTCTGAGGCTGAAGACTTAACTTTGTTTACTTGCCTCTTTGGCATGCTTCATATACCATATCTTTATCAAATTTAATTTTTGACAAGCCTCTCACAAGGTCATGTTTTAGAAACTTAGAAATTGTTTTCATATTAATATTGCCAACTTTCTTATGCCATAACTGATGTGTGTGAAATAACATCATGTTTTGTTCTTGTTTTGCATGCATTTTTGAGCATTTTAGGCATTTTAGTTTTCCTTTTTGGTTTGTTTTTCTCTTAGTTCAGATAACTGCGGTGTTTGTGATGTTATTATGCAGGATTGGTGCTAAATTGGCCTTGGAATGAATGGAATGCTCGCATGTTTGAACTTGGAGCTTAATAGATAGCAATAAAGGTGCAAAAAGGCCATTCCAGAGAGATCCACGGCCTGCCCGTGGATCAAACCACGGCCATGGATCGAGGGATAACTTAAAGAAAGAAAAGAGAACTCTAGTGAGTTCCACGGCCAGGCCGTGGAACCATCCACGACCGTGGATCGCAGTGCGCAATAATTTTTATGTTTTTCTTTTTATTTCTTTTGGGAGCTTTTTAGCCAATTAAAACCCTAGGGTTATAAACAGAAGTTCTGAATACAATGAGGGGGTTCTAATTTGGTTTTGGGAGGAGGCACATTGGAGGCTTTGACTCTTGATTTTCGTCTTTCTTCCCTCTTCTCTCTTGGATTACGTGTTTGGATGTTTAAGAACATGTTTTCTGATTTCTTCTTCTCTATGTCTGAGTAGTTTCTTTTGTTTCTAGGATTGGGCAATGCCCTTTCATACATTGATAATGATTAATTGACGTTGTTTCCCCTTTTATTAATCTTGAATGTTCTTTGATTCAATCCTTATTACTTTTATTCATGTGAATTTGCTGGCCACTTATTTACATCTCATAGGCATTTAGGGACGTACTGAGAGGTGAACCTAAGTGTTGGAACCATAAGAATTGAACTTAAGGTCTAAATCACAAGAGTAGTTTTAGCCTTTCGAGAATTCAATGAATTACCACAAAGTGTAATGGGTTCAATTTAAAATCAATTACCACGAGAGTAGGGATTGGTTTAATTGGGCACGAATCTTGTATCTTGAGAAAGAACATTAACTAATTTAGGGTAATTCACCTTCAATTTAATTTCATATTTAATAAAAGGGTTGTCAATTAGGATTTATCTTGTATCATTGTGGTATCCCAATCTTGGAAGCTTTCTTGAATCTGAATACATTTCTTGATAACTTGCTATTTTTGTTCTAAATTCTGCACTTTAATTTTTATTTAATTGCTTTGTTACTACGTTCTTCTTAATCAACAATCATATTCCCTTTTGTTTAATTGAATTGAATTAATTAATTAATTGGTATTCATAGACACAGTCCCTGTGGATTCGATCTTTTTATTACTTGACGACGAAACCGTACACTTGCGGATTTCACGCATCAAGTTTTTGGTGCCGTTGCCGGGGACTGTGTTTTTCTTGAATATCAAAAGATTTTAAAGGTCTCAAAAGAATCATTTTTATGTTTTAGGAAGATCACTCATATAAATCTTGAAGAATCATCAATTATGACAAAACTATACCTTTTTCTATCTAGGTTAGCTATCTTAGTTGGGCTAAAGAGATCAGTGTGTAAAAGTTCTAGAGGTCTATGAGTTGTGACCATATTTTGAGGCTGAAGACTTGACTTTGTTTACTTGCCTCTTTAGCATGCTTCATATACTATATCTTTATCAAATTTAATTTTTGACAAGCCTCTCACAAGGTCATGTTTTAGAAACTTAGAAATTGTTTTCATATTAATATTGCCAGCTTTCTTATGCCATAACCACTTTTTAGAACTCATAGATATAAGACACTCTACATTTTGATCACTATGGTCCTCTAATTTGATGCTATAGACATTCTTGTCTCAATTTTCAGAAAAAAGGACTTTGCCATTGTTGGTTTCTCTAACTATGCACATAGTTAGTTCAAACATAACTTCATAACCATTGTCATAAAATTGACTTATGCTAAGAAGGTTGTGCTCTAAACCTTTCACATAATAAATATTATCAACAGTGGTAGAATCCTTCTTACTAACTTTACTTATTCCTTTTATTTTGGCCTTGTTGTTGTCCCCAAAAGTGAAATCACCTTGATCTTTGTCTTTGAGTGGCAGGAACTTACTTTTGTTTCCTATCTTGTGTCTAGAGTAGCCACTACCTTGTTACCATCTATTCTTCTTTTTTTGGTTACCAAGCAAATCTGCATGAGAAGAATTCATGGTTTTAGGTGCCCAAACTTTCTTGGGTCCTTTCATATTAGATGGTTTGGCCTTTGGTGGTTTGTTTTGAAGTAACATTTTGAGGATTTATGCCCGGTTATGTTACAGCAAAAACACGCCAATTCAAGCTTCTTAGCAGGCACAAAAAGATTCTTATACCACTTTTGTTTTGATCCTCCACTATATCCTAGACCAACTTTATGAAAGTTACATTGTTAGCTTCCTAGAAGCTTCTTAAGATTTTTAGTACCATTGATAAACTTGGCCAAATCACTTGTTAAATCTTCTACCTTCTTTTTTAGTAACTCATTCTCATTTAACACATGAGAAAGTTAGTAAGAAGATTCAACCTTCTTTATCTTGGACTGAGCTGTAAGCTCAATATTCCATTTGATCAAGGATCTAAGTCTCTTATTCAAAACTGCATTGTCCATTTTTAATAAACCATTTTCTTTTTCCAAATTAGCTAACTTGGCTAAAATACAATGAACTTTTGAGCTAAGATATTGGAATATAACAAGAGGTTATCAAAAGCATATTCAAGCTCATCATAGGAAGGGTGAAAGGTTCAATGTCTGATACATCATCATCATTCTCTTGATTTCTTGCAACCAGGCAGAGGTATGCCACTTGCTTTTGCTCTTCATCACTAAAAGAATCATCTAGATCATCCCAAGTTAAGATCATCCCTTTCTTTTTTGAGAATTTTTTTCTATGATTTTTTCAATTGTGGACACTCGGATCTGACATAGCTAGGTTTATTGCATTCATAGCAAGTATGTTGTCCTTTGTTGTTGTTCCCATATTCTCCTTTTTTAAATTCTCTTTTGGGTTGAGAGCCTTTTCTTTTCTTTCTTTTTCTTCTCCACATTTATGAATCTTTCTTAATATGAAGGAAAGTTTAACTTTATCAAATGAATCATAATCATTTTCATCACTCTTATCTTCAAATTCTACTTTGGAGTTGAGACAACTTTGATAAGATTGGTAAGATGGTTGCTTGATTGCTTTATGAGTGGACTTGGGAGTAGTGCTCTTGCCTTTTCTTGTTGCATCTTCTTCTATTTCAGCAAGTACTTGCTCATGCACTTTTAAAGATCCCAGCAGCTCATCCAACCTTAAGCACAAATAGATCCTTTTCTTCTTGTATAGCTATCATTTTTGGTCTCCAAACCTTAAGCAAGTTTCTTAACAACTTTTTCACATGCTCTTAGTTTGAGTAGTTTTTTCCAAGAGACTTGAGATGATTCATAATGATTGTGAATCTTGCAAACATCTCATCAATGCTCTCATGCTCCTTGATCTTGAACATCTCTTACTAATGTACTTGCATCTTGTCTTTGCCTCCTTGACTTGATTTGTTATTTCATGAGCTATGATAAAAGTGTCCTATATTTCTTTTACTGTTTGACGTACAGCAATTTTTTCATACTTATTTCTACTCAAGGCACAAGCTAAAAAGAATTTTGCTTTCGAATTCAGAACAAATCTATGAAAGCTCCAAAGCCCTTTTAGTGCTTAAAGCTGTATAATTTGTCTTGATGATAACAACTATATTGAAAATATGGTTTGAATCTTCTCATAATTTAATTCATTTATATTTAATCTTTGTGGAGTGTTTTCTATTCTATTAAGTTTTTCAAAAAGCCTTCTGGTCATTTGAAACAACATAAGAAAATTAATTTACGACTTGAGAAGCTTTTTGGAGAACATGAGAAAGGTCACTATGACAAGGTCCTGAAAAGATTGAAAGATTGTGCAAAATAGAACTCTCACGAATGATTACTCCATTGGAAGAAACTTAAATCAACTTCACCATCAAGAAGAATAAAGACTTATCACTAAGATGGTGAAGATCAAAGTTAAGAAGGTTGAAGTTTTTAGGCACGAGAAGGTTGGGTGAGAAAGCTTATGAGAAAGTACTTGAGAAGCTTTATGTTGAGAAGACTCAGTTAGAAGTTAGACCTTGAGAAAGTTTCTGGTGAACCTTCTCACCCTAAGGCAAAATGCTGATGTGTCCAGGAAAAGGACAAAATAATGGTCACCTGCAACCAGCAAGTGCAACCATCATTTGAAGTGCCTAACACTGTGTTTGGATGTTTATTCATTAATGGAACGGAACATAATAGATAAGGATGGACTGGAAAGGGAAGGGAAGGAATAGAACACAGTTACCTTTCTTTTTGTTTAGAAGATTATTAAGAGAATGGAACGGAACTTCATTAACCTTATTTGGTAGTTATATTGTAAAGGAACGAAATGGAATAGTTATATTGTTAAGTACTTATTTTTAACCAAAAATTTTTAGTTCCTCCTATTCCACCTCAATTTTTGGGAGAACAAAAGTTGGGTCTTTGAAGGGAAGAGAGAGGAAATAGTTCTCCATGTGTTCCTTCCACTTCCCATATATTTTTAAACTCCTAAATAAGGGAAGTTATTTTCCTTATCTTCATTAACTATCATCCAAATACCGTGCAACAATCATTTCTTGAAGCCTTTAAAAGAGATTAAGCCTAAAGATCACATAAAGAACTTTGCTGAAAAATTTTATGATAACCTAACAAGAGCTAAACCTTCTCACCTTTACCTACCTGAATCTGATCTGTTTAAAATCTATTGTAGGTGTTATTACTAATCTGTATAAGTGTTTGTATCCACTCCTAGAATGATTTCAAGTGTTAGACAAGTTAAACAAACGCTTAGTTTAACCTCTGATTCTGCTTTATAACAAGTGAGCTTATGAGGTTATCCAAGCCACTTGATTCTAAGTTTTTAGGCCTGAAAAGGTTGTAGAAGAATACATGTGATTCAGCATGAAGAGGCTACTATCAAGAATACTTGTAGCTAGCCTAAAGAGGCTATTGACAAAGAATACTTGTAAAGAAGCCTGTAGAGGCTTGGTTCATTAAAGAATACTTATATTAATGGAAATTCTAGTGGTTTGTAGGGTACTGGACATAGCCCCACGAGGATTAGGGGTGAACTACTATAAATTTATGGTGTGATCTTCTTCTTCTTTATCTCTTAATTTACTTCTTCTTGTTCAAAGGCTTTGAAGACCAAAATCTTAGTGTGTTCTTTAAGAAGTTCTTTAACTAGATTTTGTTAAAGTATATAAGTTGAATCTGGTTAATTTACTAAATCTCAAGTGTTTGATTCAAGGAAATATTTTTTAAGAAGTTATAAGACCCAATCTAATTAAGAGAAAAGAACTTGAAGTGGTGAGAATGTCATTTTTACTAAACTACTAAAGTTTCTCAAGAACCTTTTCACCTTGGTCTGTCTGTGTTATTTTTGAAGTTTCTCACTAATAGCTTGCATTGAGTTATAACCTTCTCATCTCCAAGTATATATACTTGAGAAAGTTGTGAGAAAGTTAATTTTTAGTAAAAAAAGGAACACTATTCGACTCCCCCTTCTTATATTACTGCTAACTTCAGCTGGTATTAGAGCTCAGCCTCTCAGTTGAGCTCACCTGACAATGTGAGAGGACAAAGATCCTGAAGTAAGTATGATACATTTGTAAGGAGTGGAACCTATCTACCAGAAGGTTAACCTACCAACAGACCATCAACTTTTGATGGCAGAGACTACTATTACTAGAAGGATAAGATGAAATTATTTATAGAATCTCAATATATAGATCTTTGTGATATTATTGAAAGTGGCCCTTATATACCAAAGACTAAATTTGATAATAGGAGAAAAATTGAGAAGGAAAGAGAAAGCTAGATAAATGAAGAAAATAACATATATCTTCTTACCTCAAAGGCAAAGTTCTTTCTAACTTGTGCCTTAAGTAGAAGTGAGTATGACAAAGTTTTTGGTTATCAAACTGTAAAAGAGATATGAGATACTCTTGTAATAGCTCATGAGGGAACAAATCAAGTTAAGGAAGCAAAGACAAAGCATGCTTGTTCATCAATATGAAATGTTCATGATGGAAGATCATGAGACAATAGATGAGATGTTTACAAGGTTCACAGTTATTGTGAATGATCTCAAGTCACTTGGGAAGGTTTACTCTAACCAAGAGCATGTGAGAAAGCTGCTGAGAAGCTTGCCTAAAGTGTGGAGACCAAAGGTTATAGCCTTCTAGGAAGCTAAAGACTTATCAATCTTGAGGTTAGATGAGCTCGTTGGATATTTAAAGGTCCATGAACAAGAACTAGTAGAGATGAGTGAAGATGTGGCCAAAAAAGGAAAAAAACATAGTCCACTTATAAAGTAGTCAAGCAATTTTCTCATCAACCTTCTTAGGGTTCTTTCAGTTCAAGAACATAAACCGATGATGAAAGTGATGATGAAGATGATAATGAGTCAAATGAAGATGAACTTTCCTTCATCTTTAGAAAGATCCACAAAATGTGGAGGAAACGAGGAAGGAGGGGGAAATGGTTCTAAACCAAGAAGGATTTTCAAAATAGTGAATCTGGAAACTTTAGTAAGGGACAAATCACTTGCTTTGAGTGCAAGAAACCTGGAAATATCATATCAGAATGTCCATTATTGAAGAGGTCTCAGAAGAAGTTCTCTAAGAAGAAAATGATGATGGCAACTTGGGAAGATCTAGATGATTCTTCAAATGAAGAAGATCAAGAGGAAGTTACCAATCTATGTTTAGTTGCTAAAGACCAAGACACTGATGATGAGGTATCAGATTCTGAACTTTCTCACCTTTCATATAAAGAACTTGAAATTGCTTTTGATAACATTCTCTTTGACTCTAATACTCTAGCTCAAAAGTGCATTGTCTTTAAGGCTAAATTGGCTGATTTAGAAAAGGAAAATGATTTATTAAACAGGGATAAGATAGCTTTGAGTAAGAAGGTTAGATCCTTAGTTAGTTTGAACATAGAGCTAACAACTCAGTCCAAACTAAAGCAGGTTGAACATTCTCACAAACTCTCTCGCCAACCTTCTTAGTAATCTTCTCATGTGTTGGAAGAAAATATATTGCTGAAAAAGAAGGTGGATGAGTTAACAAAAGACATGGCCAAGTTTGTTGATGGTACAAACAATCTTGAAAAGCTACTTGCTAGCCAAAAATGTACATTTGACAAAGCTGGTCAAAGCTACAAAGGATTTTCAAAGTAGAAATAGTGTAAGAACTTGTTTGTTCTAGTAAAGAAGCCTTAATTGGTATGTTTTTACTGTCATAAGAAGGGATACAAAGCTGCAGAATGTTTTTTAAAAGCAAACCACCAAAGGCTAAGCCTTCTAATATGAAGGACCCAAAAAAGTCTGGGTGCCTAAGAGTATGATACCTTATCTTGCAGATATGTCTAGTAACAAAGAACAAATGGTACCTGGACAGTGACTGTTCTAGGCATATAATTGGGGACAAAAGCAAGTTCTTGTCATTAAAAGACAAAGACAAAGGTAATGTAACTTTTTTTAGATAACAACAAAGCCAAAATCAAAGGGATAGGTAAGATTGGTAAGAAAAACTCTCCAACTGTGGATAATATATTCTATGTGAAAGGGTTAGAGCACAACTTTCTTAGCATTAGTATATTTTGTAACAATGGGTATGAAGTTATGTTTGAACCTACCAAATGCATAGTAAGATAAGCTAATAGTGGCAAAGTCCTCTTCTCTAGGAAGAGAGACAAAAATGTCTAGAGCATTCAGTTGGAGGATCTTAGTAATCAAAATGTAAAATGCTTCATATCTATAAGTTCTAAAAAATGGTTATGGCATAACAAGGTTAGTCATGTAAAATGAAGACTATCTCTGCATTGCTATAACACGACTTTATGAAAGGCTTGTCAAAGATTTAGTTTGAAAAAGATATGGTATGTGAAGCATGCTAAAGAGACAAGCAAACAAAGTTAAGTTTTTAGCTTAAGAATATTGTCATAACTTATAGACTTCTTCGGCTTCTACATATTGACCGCTTTGGTCCTACCAAGACTGCTAGTCTAGGAGGAAAGAGGTATGACTTTGTGATTATTGATGATTTCTCTAGATATACATTGATACTTTTCCTAAGAAACAAGAATGAATCTTTTGAGGCCTTCAAAACCTTTAGTAAACAAGTTCAAAATGAAAAAAGCTTTTGTAACACTACTATAAGAAGTGATCATGAAGGAGAGTTTGAAAATGTTTTCCTTAAAAGCTTCTGTGATGAAAATGGAATTGTCCATAATTTCTCTTGTCTAAGAACTCCACACCAAAATAGAGTTATGGAAAAAAAAATAGGGCACTTCAAGAAATGGCTCGAACTCTCCTATGTGGCACTGAATTACCAAATAGTTTTTGGGTTGAGATAGTCAGCACCTCAGGTTATATCTTGAATAGAGTTTCAATAAGGTCAATATTAAAAAGAACACCATATGAATTATGGAAAGAAAGAAAACCCAATATATCATACTTTCATGCATTTAGATATGAATGCTTTGTCTTAAACAACAATGAACAACTAGGAAAGTTTGATTCAAAATCTAATAAATGCATCTTTCTTGGATATTCTATCATTTCTAAAGCATGTAAAGTTTATAATGTAAGAACTCTAGTAGTTGAATAAAGTATTCATGTGGTATTTAATGATACTAATAATCTTGATGAGATAAGAAAGGCTATAAAACTTGATGAGGAAATGGAGAGGTTCTCACTCAATGAAAATGGAGAAAAAGATGGTAAAAAGAAGGATGGAGCCAATAAAAGCAACAAAGATAACAAATCTAGTGGTGAAAAAGTTGCAATAGAAGATAAGAAAGAAGAAACTAAAATTGAGAATGTTCATGAAGCTTCTCATGAACCTTGTCACCAAGCTTCTCAACTTCCCAAAGATTAAAAACTCCACTCTTCTCACCCCAAGGAGCAAATCATTGGAGAAACATCTGTTGGGGCTAGAACTAAATCCTCATTCAGAAAATCTAAGCATTCCTATAAGTTTGCATTACTCTCTCAGATCAAACCAAAGATAGTAGATGTAGCACTACAGGAAGAATCCTGAATTGAGGCCATGCAGAAAGAATTAAACCAATTTGAAAGAAATCAAGTATGGACACTAGTTCTTGTACCAATAGATCACTCACTCATAGGCACCAAATCGATGTTTAAAAACAAGTTGGATGAGAGTGGAAAAGTGGTAAGAAATAAAGCAAGGTTAGTGACTCAAGGGTATAACCAACAAGAAGGTATATACTATGAAGAAACCTTTGCCCCTGTAGCTAGATTAGAAGCTATCAGGTTTCCCCTTGTATATGCTACATTTAAATGCTTTAAATAGTTTCAAATGGATGTTAAAAGTGCATTCTTAAATGACTTCATAAATGAGGAAGTACATGTCCATCAACCTCCTAGTTTTGAGAATATTAAACATCTAAATTAAGTGTATAAGCTCTGCAAAGCCCTTTATGGTTTGAAGCAGGCTCTAAGAGCTTAGTATGAGAAACTTAACAACTTTCTATTAGAAAATGATTTTTCAAGAAGAAAAGTGGACACTACTCTCTTTAGAAAACATTTAAAGAACGAACCTCTAATTGTTCAAATATATGAAGATGATATAGTCTTTGGATCCACTAATGAGTGTATATGCAGAGAATTCTTTGAGTTAATGAAAAGTGATTCAAAATAAGCATGATGGGGGAGCTCAAGTTTTTCTTTGGTTTGCAAATTAAACAAGAAAAGTCAGGCACATTCATCTACTAAGAAAAATACACCAAAGACTTGCTAAGAAAGTTCAACATAAAAGATGCAAAATCAACGAAAACTCCTATGCATCCTTCTACCATTATTGAGAAAGATGAACAAGGTAATCAGTAAGTGACAAGCTCTATAGAGGTATGATTGGATCCTTACTGTATTCAACAACAAGTAGACTATATATAGTGTTTAGCATTGGCCTATGTGAAAGATTTTAATATAATCTTAAAGAGTCTCATCTTAAAACTGTATAGAGAATCTTTAGATATTTAATTGGAATAACTAACTACGGTCTGTGGTACAAGAAAAGCTCTAGTTTTGATCTTGTAGAATATTGTGATGCTGATTTTGTTGGAGATAGAGTTAAGAGGAAGAGCTCAAGTAGTGCTTGTCACTTCCTTGGAAATACAATAGTGATAACTTCATAGAATGCAGTTATTTGTGCTCTATTTATATGCTAAAAGAATGCTTAGTTCTTGTGTATAATGCATATTTAGAAGGTTTTAAGCTAATATTTGTCATATTCTAATCTGGATACCTTTCTATATGATATTGATCAATTTGTGCTTATTTTGATAAGAGATTGAGTGAATTTGTATCTGTTATTGATTTGGTGATTTCTCTATTATAGGAAGGACTCCAAACAAGATGATATATCGAGCATTTGAGTTAAAAGTAGAAGAGAAAGCCAAATTTGCATCTCAGTAAGTAACACCATGACGTAGGAAATGAATGTTGTGGCGCTGGAGTGATATTTGCTACAGAATTCTACAGATGAGCAAGTAACACCATGATGTGGGCAATTCAATACCGCGACAGTGGTGAATCCCTTGCATCAGTAGAAAAACCCGAGGCTAGAGCGCTGCAATGCTAAAAAATAGATGCCACGATGTCTGTGACCTAAATGAATGCACGCCGCAACGTTTTCATGTTTGTGCCGTGACGTGTCCTATTTTTCTACGCCTATAAATACTGTTTTATTAGATTTTAGGTGAAAGTTTTACTTAGTTTAGAGAAGCTACGCTAAGTTTTACTGTTTGGAGGCTGAGGGAGCCTAAGAAGACAAGAATGGAGGTCATCTTCCTTAGGAAAAATGATTCAAGCATAAATGATGAGATCTTAAGAGTTTCCTTCCTTCTCCTTTCTCTTTTCTCTATTCCTTATCTTTTGAGCATGGTTTTTGGTTGTAAATTTCATGTTCAATGATTAGCTAAGCTGTATTTAGGGATGACTTTGAATCTTCCTATGAATATTAATGATTTTGTAATCTTTTGAGTATATATTGATGTTTGGTTTTATTCAATCATATGATGCTTAATGCTCTTGATTGTTTGATTAGCTTTTGAGTGATTTATTATAATTTGATGAACCTAGACATAGGAATTTGGATTTTAGATCTAATGTATGGTTGATGCATGTTCAATTTCATTCAATTGGCTTGGATAAGTTAATTCGCTAACTGGATAGAAATATACCTTTTAGTCATGCATAGTGTATGATTGAGAATAGATCGTTTATGAGTGGATTTTGCATCAAACTAAGGAGTTTTCGGTAAATGAAGTTATAGTTAATTGCGTTAGACATAGGCTTTTAACTAAATCAGATTCTCAAGCTAACTTAATCATTTCATTGATATTGCTTGTAAGGGTTGCATGTTATTAGTTGAAATAGGAGGTGAATAAGGATTTTCTAAAGCTCTAAACATTATCTTTATTGCTTTATAGTTTAGATTTAGTTTATTTGCACTTTATCTATTTTTATATTCTTGACTAGAATTAATTAAGCTATTGGTTGGTATTTAGTTTTGGAAGTCAATATCCTCGTGGGAACAAATTCACTGTATTACTTGAATGATCTATGTACTTGCAATACACAATTAGTCTAATAAATGGTCATATAGTATAGTAGGAAACAAATCACTGTAGCTCCCTCAACTCCAGAAGCTGAGTATGTCTCAGCAGCTAGTTATTACTCACAACTCCTATAGATTAAACATTAGTTGGAGGATTACTCCATGAAGTATGATCATATTCCAATCTTATGTGATAATACTAGTGCCATAAACTTATCACAAAATCCCATTCAACATTCAAGATCAAAGCATATTGAGATAAAACATTATTTTATTCTTGATCATATCCAAAAGGGTGATTTTGAACTTAAATTTGTGGATACTGACCATCGATGAGCAGATATCTTTACCAAACTCCTAAGTGAGGACAAATTCTATTTTATAAGAGAAAATCTCAATATGAAGCCTCTCATGTGATTTGAAGATTGAATTTTGATTAGTGATTTGTGAAATTTTACATGCTAAAATGTGTTAATTTATCTCTTATGTTATATAAAATGGTTTATATAATCCTACTTTTTGAGGGAATGAATCTTAATTAGGAATCATAGAAATTCTAACTGTCAAGGAGTGAGAAGGCTCTTGAGAAGGAATGTGAAAAAGATGGTGAGAAGCTTCTCTACTCAACCTTATCACTTAAGTTTTGCACTTCTGACAATTATCTATCAAACGACGAGTTTTGAAACTAACCATCTCATCACTTCACCAAAGGTCATTTAATGACCTCCATTTCTGGCACCAAATGGTTAGAAATCATTTCCTATAAGTAGGAGGAGAAATTACAACACTTCCCTCGTACTCAAGCAATCTAATCAATCTCTCTCTCTCTCCCTCTCTCTTTCTCTCTCTTATTCTCTTATTTTCTTGCTCTATTTTAAACTTCAAATTCCCATACTCAATATCTCTGCAAAATCCTAAGTCAGCTTGTGATGAAAATGTGCGCCAAACACATGGTTATAAGGAGCAAGAATCGTTCAACTCCTTCACAATAATCCTCTGGTGAGAAACCTTCTTCCTCATCATCTACTTCCCTAAAAACCTCTCAACCATCTACAAAAACTCTAGAAACTCCTACCTCTTCTGAACCTTAACCCTTTGTTGTTCTTATAAGAAGGGGAAGATCTCTTAGGGTGATGCTTGGCTTAGTGAAATCCACTGCTCCTAAGAAGAAAGGAAAAAAGCAAGAAGCCATTGTCCTTCAGGAGGAAGAAGAAGAGAAGGATCGAGTTTTCGAAAGCCAGGAAGAAAAGAAAAGTAAACCAATTGAAATGCCTCTCAAACTATTCTCTGCCAATGAGTCCAAGCATAAATTTGATCATTAGTTTAGGAACAAGAAAGTTATCCTTAGAAGAAGCATCTTTTTCGATGAGATGGCTGAAGAAGGTAGAGACTTCAGACCCCACATGGAGATTCTAAAGTAGGGTAACTTTTTTAGCATCTGTAAGAAAGTTTATCTTGTGTTGTGCTAGAAGTTCTATGTTGGAGCAACCTACACCATGGAGCCTCTTACCATCATTTCTTCTATAAAAGGAACCATGATCATGTTGGACATATCTGCACTTGACAAAATCATTAGGGTACCTAACTAAGGACTACTTGCCTATGACTATGGAGAATGACATATTGGGTATGGACCCTATGAAGAAGTTCTGGACACTTTGTTTAGAAATAGGGAAGAATTCAAACTTGCAAGTGATCTTAACTCCACTGTGTAACATCCTCTTCAACATGTTAGACTTCCAAATAGTTATAGAAGTAGCTTAATACTTACTTAACATTCTTGTTTAATTTTATGACAATCTGAGTTAGTTTAGGCACTTTGATGCAGCCTGAAAGGTGAAAAGTTGCTTAAAATGACCCAGATATTAGAATAAATGGCTTAGCTAATAGAAATAGATGTGGATAATTTATTTCTAAGTCACAAATGTATATTTTGTGATGTAGTTAAAGTTTGAGAATAATCAGAGTCTGTTTGGTATTTTTAGGCATACTGGTTGTGTGTTTTAATGCCGGATTGACTAGTCACAGATATGAAAAAATATGATACTGGTGAAACGAATTTTTTTTATTATAAATTTTAGTATTTATTTTAAAGTTGTTGGAACTTGAAAAACTTGATTTAGCTAAATCTAAATATTTTTAGCAGATCGGGAAGTATTAGTATTATATCTTAAGGCCTTAAGCCATCCACGATTACAACCTCATTTGTGGACTTTTCTTTCTTCATTTTTCAAGCTTTTCACTTGTTTCTCACTCACTCTTCATGGATGGAAAAACAGAACTAGTGGCAGCAAAAGAGACAGGAGAAAATGAGGAAAAACAAGAGGGAGAAAAAGAAAGAAAGAAGAGGAGATCAAAGGGGAAAGGTAAGCTTGAGGACTTGTGATCATCTGCAGCAGCTTTGTTTCACAAGGTAGGGGTTCTTGAGCTCAAAGTCTTAATTATTAATCATTTTCATGTTTAGCTTGGTTGAGGATTAATATGCCAAAATGAGATCTTGAAGTATTTTGAGTGATTTTCTTACTTGGATAAGTTTTAAGTGTTGTTTATGACTTGGTCATGTTAAGAGTTTGGATTAGAAATTGAAAACTCTCTATTTGGACCTAAAATGCTCAAAGTGTAGATTTAGGATTTTGGATGAGTGATTTAGTTTATGGATCCAAAATTAATGAAATGAATTGGTGTTTTATGATTCCTTCATGTTAGTGAACTTGTTAGGAACTTAAAATCACCTAGAAACTAATTTGAAGTGATCAAATTTTGTATTTTGAACTAATGGAACAGTGCATAAATTTGTAAAATTCTGCAGATTTGCCTCTGGTCATTCAACGCTCAAGACTTGCGCACTTAAGCGCCCATCACTCAGATGGACTGCGCCTAATGGTGTTCGCATGCTCAAGCGTTGGTGGCTTACGCGCTCAAGCGCCGAGAGAGGGCAGAATCATATTTTTAGCATTGTGATGCTAATTTAATTTCCTACTTATTCAGATCATTTGTTCAAGATTTTTTAGGTGTAAAGAGACACTTTTGGGGATATTTCTTAGAGAGAATTATCAACTTGCATATGTGAAAAGTTTGAGAATTCTTAGACATTCAAAGTGTGACAGAATGCCTAGGTTAGTCTTTGGAACCTTGATCAACATGAGGTTGATTTCTAATTCACTTGTGAAGTGATTGTGTGATATTCTAGATATTGTTTAGCTAGTAATGTGAATCTTGCTACTTTGTTGGATAAATGAGGCTAAGATTCTTATGTTCTAGTGTTTAAAATGTGGCTTGGATATTTGGTTTTCAAACTTGGTATTTGTTAATTTCTTATGTTTTGTGATCTTAGATGGTGTGCACAACCATATAACCTGAGAATGAGGTGTTAAATTTGAATTTTCCTTGCATTTATGCTTGCATGGTCAGGGTTACCGGTATGGGAGTAGGAATAGTACTCATACATTGGTGAGGGGAATGTGTCTATCTATTAACAAATGGGGTTTAAGCTTTTAGGTTATCCTACTTTGTATATACAAGAAATGGAGGTTTCTAGGAAATAAGTAAATAGCTTGTGTTTTCAAAATTTAAAACCTGCATTGGCATTGCATAATCATAATATTAAGATATTATTTGAGCACAATCATACCTCATAACATAAAGCATTGTGTTGTTGACAATTGTATGGGCAGTTGTCTTGCTTGATGGATTGGTTGCTTATTCGATAGTATCTTAGGATTGTATGGCGATTCTTTGATATTGTTGATTATCAAATAATTGGTTTCATCGTGTGTATATACGTTTACAGTTGATTTACTTGTTGTAAATGATTAACTACTAGTCTTGGTATGCGTATACTGAGAAATTATGATTTCTCACCCCTGTGTGTTCTATGTAAATCCAGGTGAAGACCCTCCAAAGGGAAATAGCAAGAAAAAGAAAAAACAGAAGGCTTAATTTAGTTGCTTTATTTCTTTTTACACCAGCTTGTATATATTTACTTAGCTGGCTTGTTTATAAAAGTTTATGTATTACAGTATAATTTGTTAGCCAGTGATGTATATATATGATCTTTTTCATCTTCGTGGCTCTCTATAATGACTATACAGGTTATTATGGATTTTGTTTTTCATGCATTTTAGAAAATAGCATGCTTAATATACTTTATCCTGAAATATACTGCTTATTTTATGATAATTTGTATTAGGGTGTTATATTATGGTATCAGAGCAGTTCATGTTGTTGAGCCACGGTGTGGACTAACTATGCATAGGCATGTTTAGGAGTTCCTCTTGTGTTGTGCATTTCTTTTGTCTCTTGTGTGAGATATTTGATTAAATTATATGACCTACCATTGATATGACTATTTTATCTACTGTTAACTATTGCATGGTTACATGATATTGGGATTAGCTACCTCAATATGTATTGTTCTATGTTTACAGGAAACCATGGCAACACGAGGGCGACCCTGAGGAAGTAGGAACTCTAGAAATGAAGGCCTTGACATGGTTGGAGCCTTTATGGCAATGACCGAGGCAATGAGGGACCAAACAACTGCAACAACTGAAGCTATTAGAGAGCAAATAGCTGCAATAACAAGGATATTTGAGAGAATGAGTACAACTCAACATCAACCACCTACACCACCACCATACCACCAAGGGCAACCAAACTAAGAGGTAGTTGGGAGGAATCAGACTTTTCAAGACCTCTTGGAGTTTAGGAAATCTAATCCATCTTCCTTCAAGGGGGAGTACAACCTAGTCAGAGCTGAGGGTTAGCTCAAAGATAGAGAAGATTTTCACTGTCATGGCTTGCTCAGACGATCAAATGATGCTCTTTGCTTCGTACATGCTAGAGGGTGAGACTGAGGATTGGTGGGTGGACACTAAGAGAGCTCTTGAGGTGTCAAGGACTTATGTGACGTGGGAGATCATTAGGAATTCTTTTATGAGAAAGTTTTTTCCACAAAATCTTCAGAATGCCAAAGAGATAGAATTTCTTAAGTTGGAACAGGGGGACATGTTTGTTGGCCAGTACGTGGTCAAATTCAATGAATTGTCTATGTTCTCGTCTTGCATCAAACTTAACCTAGATGAGTCATAGAAGTGTGTTAAGTTTAAGGAAGGATTGAGGGAAGATATTCAAAATGCCATCCAATTGTTTGAGAATCGGGACTTTGAAACTTTGATCAATAAATGCCGAATAATCGAAGGGCGTGCCAAAAAGCCTTTAGCGGAGCCTAAGTCACAAGACCTTCAAAAGAGGAAGCGGGGTGACGATAAGTTCAAGAAGGGATCTTCTAAATCTAGCTTTACTCATGACAAGGGTAAGCAGGTTCAGAAGGAGTTTGTAGGACCTAAGTGTTCCAAGTGTGAGAAACAGCACAGAGACCGGCCTTGCTCGATGTGCTTTGTTTGTGGATAGCTTGGGCATTTTTCTAAGGAGTGTCCATCAAGGAAGGAAGCTACGCCTACCCGAAAACCATAAGCCAAAGGGAGAGTTTACACTTTAGGTGGTGAAGAGGTGACTCAGTTTTTCGATCTTATCGAAGGTAAATGTATTATTCATAATAATTTTTTAACTATGTTGTATGATTCGGGAGCATCCTACTCCTTTGTTTCTAATAAATATGTGATTGAGCTGGATTTACCTGTGTCTAAACTTTCATATGACTTATCTGTATCTACTCCTACTGGTAAACTAGTTACAACATCTAGAGTGTGTCTTGATTATTGTGTAAAGGTAGAAGATAGGATTTTCATGTAAACCTTATATGTTTGCCACTTGTGGATATTGATGTCATCCTTCGCATGGATTGGTTGTCTGCCAACCATGTAGTATTAAATTGTTCAGATAAATCCATGGTTTTCTTGTCAGATATACCTACTAGAGTCATTCCATCTGAGTTTGTGTATCTCAATGCGAATCAGGTTAATCTCTATTTGGAAGAGGGATCTCTAGGATATGTTCTTTTCTTTTCACTAAGTGCTGAGGTTGAGTAAAGCCTAGGTGAAATACCTGTGGTGAGTGAATATCCTGAAGTTTTCCCAAGTGGCAAAGTGGAGTTACCACCTGAGCAAGAAATAGAGTTCTCTATAGACTTAGTGTTTGAGACGGGACCTATCTTTATAGCACCCTATAAAATGGCGCCACTAGAGTTAGTAAAACTCAAGAAGCAAATTAAGGATTTGTTGGATAAGCAATTTATTAGGTCGAGTGTTTCTCCGTGGGGAGCACCTGTGTTACTAGTGAAGAAAAAGGATGGTACCATGAGGCTCTGTATGGATTATAGATAGTTGAACAAGGTTACCATTAAAAATAAGTATTCATTGCCTAGAATAGATGATTTTATAGATCAACTGAGATGAGCTGTGATTTTCTTAAAGATTGATCTTAGGTCTAGTTATGATCAGATACGGGTTAGGGAAGAGGATATCCCTAATACAACTTTTAGAACTAGGTATGGGTATTATGAGTATCTCGTGATGTCCTTTGGGTTAATGAATGCACGGGCAATGTTCATGGATTACATGAACCAAATCTTTAGACCCTAATTAGATCAGTTTGTTGTGGTGTTTATCGATGATATCTTGATCTATTCTAAGATAATGGAGGAGCATGAACAACATTTGGGGATAGTGTTAAAGACCCTTAAAGAAAATAGGTTATTTTCTAAGCTATCTAAGTGTGAGTTTTGGCTTTCGCAAGTGTAATTTTTGGGACATGTGATATCTCAGGGTAGGATTCCTATGGACCCAAGCAAAGTTGATGCAATATTGTAGTGGGAGAGACCCACCACTGTGACCGAGATCAAAAGCTTCAAAGGCCTAGCGGGGTACTATAGAAGATTCATAAAGGGTTTCTCTCAATTAGTGCTACCCTTGAATAGCTTGACTAGGAAAGGTAAATTTTTTTTAATGGACTCATGTTTGTGAGGACAGTTTCCAAGAGTTAAAGTTGAGGTTGACTACTACACCATTATTGGTAATTTTGGATCCTTTGGAGAACTTTAAGGTATATTGTGATGCTTCAAAGATAGGTTTGGGGTGTGTTTTGATGCAACATAGGAGAGTTACTGCCTATACATCAAGGCAGTTGAGGCCTCATGAGGAGAACTACCCTACTCATGATCTGGAGTTAGTTGTAGTAGTGTTCACCCTAAAGGTTCGGAGACATTACTTGTAAGGAGTTCAATTTGAGGTGTTCAATGATCATAAGAGTTTGAAGTACTTATTTGATCAGAAGGAGCTGAATACGAGACAACGAAGATGGATGGAGTTTTTGAAAGACTACGACTTTGAGTTAAAGTACCATCCAGTGAAGCTAATATGGTGGCTGAGGCACTAAGTAGGAAATCCCTATATGTGTCCCAGATGATGATCCAAAAGAGTGAACTTCTTAAGAGTTTTAGAGACATGAGCCTTTCAATAACTGTGTTACCATGTAGTCTTAGTGTGAGTCATGTGGACATAGTGAGTGGCTTTAGGACTCAGATCTTGGAAGCTCAAAAGGAAGATAAAACTCTTAGAGATGTAAGTGAGCAGATTTTTTTAGGTAATCCTAGAAAGTTTGATATGTCGGATGATGGGATGATTAAGTTTAGAGGTAGACTTTGCATTCCTCATGAATTCAAAATCAAGGAAAAGATCCTTGAAGAAGCTCACTGTAGTCAGTACGCTATCCATCCTACTAAGATGTATCAAGACTTAAACAAGTAGTTTTGGTGGTTTAGTATGAAGAGGGACATAGTTGAGTTTGTGTCTAGATGTTTAACTTGTCAGAAGGTCAAGATAGAACACTAGAAACCCTCTGGACCTCTTCAATCTTTAGGAATCCCTGAGTGAAAGTGTGATAACTCTAAGGAATGAAGTTATTTTACTTGAATTTGAATGTATGTGAGTATGTTATTCTTAAGTTTTCAAGTCTAAAGGTTCAATTCATGCATGATTTTGATGATTAAAGCTTTCTGTCTCAAATGATTAAGAATTTAATATTTGATGATTTTATTTGAGAAATTTGAATGGATCCTTGTTTGAGGAACTTTAGCATTATTTTGATGCAGTTATTTGAGATGAGATGGTCTTGAAAGAGATGAGGAAAGAGAAGAGAAGCTTAAATTTGGAAGAGAGCATGAAGGGAGGAAGACTTGAAAACCCACGCGTAGGCATGAAAAAGCCATGCCTAAGCATGACACTCTCGGGTTTTTAGGGAAAATCAGACAGAGAAACCCACGCCTAGGCGTGGGAAAATGGTGCTTTGGCGTGTGCAGTGCACTAACATTACGTGTTTTGATGCCACGCCTAGGCATGGGAAAGTCGTGCCTAGGCGTGGGGAAAGCCTAGGTCCATGAAATTAGCCTTTTATTCTGATTATGGAGAAGAAGGGAGGACTTTTGGTTTTTCATAAACAAAGTTTGATAGAGAAAGGGGGAGGAGGAGATTTTTGCCTAGAAAAGAGGAGATTCAAGTGAAGAATCAAGGCCAATGGAGGAAGATCAAGCTTGGATTCTCTCTAATTTTGTTCATTCTTTCCTTTTCTCTCTTAATTTTGTAATTTGATGGATTCCTTGATTGTATTTGCTTTTCCTTCTCCTATGATGTGTAACTAAACTCTAATCTTGGGGCTCTCTAGGATCTTGCTATGAATGTGAATATTTTGTAATTTCTTTGGGTTCCTATCAATGAATTTGATTTTGTTCTTCTATACCTATGCTCAATGCTTGTTTTTGATTGGCTATTAATTGCATGATTATAGTATTTTCGATTGAACTAGATATAGGGATTTAGAAATACAGACATGGTATGGTTGATGTATGTTCAAATTACATTCAAGTTAATTGGGTATGTTAATTAGCTAAGGGGATGGACACATACCCTTTGGCCATGCAAAGCAAGTGTTTAAAACTTGGTCTTAATGAGTGATTCTTATGCTAATTCATATGACCACATAGTGGTTTGGGTAAGTTTTATATGGGTAATTGACCTAGACATAGGCTTTTATTTATAATCATTTTCTGCTAGCAAAATCAATTCTTTGGTAGTTTTTCTTTAGTTGTAAATATTTATTGAAGTTGCAAGTAAATAGGGACCCCTAGACTTTATCCATACTTATCTTTCTCTTGCGAACTTGGTTTTTGGTGCATCTAGTTTTCTTTATTTTAAGTTGTTATTTCTTCATTAAAAATTCACTCTCGTATTTCGACTGCTTGAATAAGAATTTATGGAAATTGGTTAGGTTTTGGCAGTTTTCTAGTCATCAATCCATTGGCACACGATACTTTAACTCTCATTATATTACTTGTCAACCCATGCACTTACGGATCCCAAACAAGTTCTTGGCGCTGTTGCCGGGGATTGAGTTTAGATTTGGTATTATTTCTTATATCGATTCATAACTCTTATTTCAAGTTTATTTGTTTGTTTGTTTATTTTTTTTCAGGTACTTGGCTCTTGTATGCGAAGGACTCAAAGTATATCTCAATTTCCTTAAGATCCTAAGATCGAGAGGACCTTTCGAAGATTGCTAAGAGAACAATAAGTTGTTGGGAAATGCGAATACATCATGCAGCGGAAAAACAGGATTCCCACCAAGGATCCATGCGAAAAAGCCATAATCCGAGTTTTAAAAATATTTACCTCTTGAAGCGTAATCAAAAGGAAATGACGTGAATCACCAACACTGTAATAGCAATGATGTCTCTGCGGTATCCACACGAATAGACTCACGAATGTCCAACATCTGCCAAGAGGAGCCTCACGTCTCTCACACAGTGCTAGCTGAGAAGAGAAGAGAAGAAACCTGTCGCTCACTCACTCACTTTTCTATAGGTGCAGCTAGGGTTCTGTGTGATGTATGTCTTAGCAGCCCCTTAGCAGTACTATTTATAATAATGACTGCCTTAAGTGAGTGTGAGCAGCAGCAAGGTAAGCTGTGCAACCCTAGACTCATCTGTTATGAGTCTGGCCCATATTTGAATCCGAGTTCAACTTGGATTTATTGCTCTAATTTTAGTCTGCTCTATGTATGTGACCCTGTAGGTTCTCATTACGTTGGTAGTAATATTAAAATCCTATTTTAATATTACAAGCAGTGAGCGATATCTAGCAACACATCGCTACTACCCAAGTAATAAGAATATCAGTGATTTGACATAACCTTTCCGTGACCAATGTTTCAGTGTCATTTAATCCCTTTGTCAAGATACCTAGATTGAACACAAGGCATGGAATGTGTCATCCTTGTATAGTCCAATCATTCATTTCCTGATACTCGAGTAGACTTTGTAACAATAAATGAAATCAATATCTCAATTGACTCATTTGAGCATGGCCATGCATTTCACAGTTTCACTCAATCAGGGGGCCCGAAAATATCACTCATGTTATGTAGGAGTGACAAATCCCATCTAGGTCACTCACATCCCTCTGCATGATTTGTGATATGTCCAATAACTAACTTTATAATCATCTTGTTACAGATGACATTTGATGGCATTAAAACACACAACTCCTCATATAGGAATCGTAGTGACTTTAGGTCAAAGGACCACAGACACTATTGTCACTATGAGAATCGCTTATGACACTCATGTAACGATCCATGTAGCGTTCTCATGGCGGGTCAGTCTAGTACATCATTACTCTAATATGTACCCATATGAAGACTTGATATCTCATATCCATGACCCGTGAGATGAGGTCATCAGTCTATGCACATACTAGTCTCAATGCATTATTGTTGTCCTAATTAACAATAATACTTGACTAGAAACATTTAAGAATATTGTTATAACCAAAAGGATCTCACGATCAAGTCATCCACTTGATGTCCTATGGCATCAAACTTACTATTCTAAGGACTTTATTATTTTTATTAAAAAGAACACAATAAATGAAATGCTTCATATATTAAAATAGCATAATAGAATGTATGTAAATACAGAAAATGTATCAGCCTCTAGGGCATACACTAACACAAGTGCAAGGGCAAGCACTAAATTTTGACAATGAATCTGAGATGGCAGAAGAAGCAAATGCTGAAAGACTCTTGAGGGAGTATGCCACTCCAAATGCTCGAGATATCTGATCTAGCATTAGAAGGCCAGCTGTACAAGCACAGACTTTTGAGATTAAGCCCGTCATTATCCAGATGGTTCAGAATACTTTGCAATTTGTGGATCTATCCTATAAAGATCCTAATGCTCATTTAGTTAATTTTCTGGAGATCTGTGATACCTTCAAGCACTAGGGGATGACTGATGATGTAGCTCGCTTGAGGCTCTTTTCTTTCTCTTTGAGGGATAAGGCCAAGGCCTGGCTTCAATCCTTACCTGAGCATTCTGTCACTACTTGGGAGGAATTGGCGCAGAAGTTTTTGGACCGATTCTTCCCTCCCATGAAGTCAATGAAGTACAGGAATGACATCTTGTCCTTCAGGTAGTATGAGGGAGAGACTTTATATGAGGCATGTGAGTGATTTAAGGAGTTGCTAAAGAAGTGCCCACATCATGGTATAGCAAAATGGATGTTGGTACATACTTTCTATAATAGCTTGACAACATCCATTCGATCTATAATTGACGCAGGAGCATGATAGGCTCTCACGAGGAAGACTATAGATGTGATATACGACCTTTTGGAGGAAATGGCCACTAATAATTATCAGTGGCCAGCAGAGAAGGTTATTCCTAGGAGAGTGGCAGGCAATATACATAAAGTTGATGCTCTCACATTACTTTCTACTCAAGTGGCAACACTATCCAAGAAGTTTGACATCATGACAGTCAATTCAGTGGCGAGCGGAACCAATATCTTAGTTAAGATTTGTGATCATTGTGGGGACCGTCACTCTACTACGAGTTACACAGCTAGCCTGGAGAGTGGGTAATATTCTAGTCAATTTCACCAACCTAGTGACAATAATGCTTTTGGCAACACTTACAACTCTACTCGATGAAACTATCCTAATTTCTTTTGGGGTAGAAATTCTCAAAGTTCATTTTTTTCTCAGCCCAAAGAAGCACCCTTTGGTCCTTTGGGTTTTCAACAACAGAGCTTCCTTTATGCCAAAACTTCAACTTCAATTTCCAACTTGGAGAGGATGTTTGCGCAATTCATGACTAGCCAATAAGACTATATGACTAAAACTGATTCAAGGCTAGCCTCCCTCGATGCTTTAATGCAAAGCCAAGTAGCTGACCGTTCCCTCACTTATCCCAAGGAAATCATAGAGGATGTCTTGGTCAAGGTAGACAAGTTGATTTTCCCAGCTAATTTCATCATCCTAAACATGGAGGAGGACCACAATGTACCATTGATTCTTGGGAGGCCTTTCCTAGCCACCAATAAGACTATGATTGATGTGTAAAAAGGTAAACTTACTATACAAGTCAATAAGGAAAAGGTAACCTTTAATATTTACAAAGCCATGAAATTCCCAAATGATCATGAAGAATGCTACTACATAGGTATGATTGATCAAGTAATCAATAACGTATTTCTAATTGTTTTACTGATTCCCTTACTATATCTTTAACATCCATAAATGATCAAAGTGGGATAACATCATAATGGATTTTGTGATGGACTTTATAGCACATTAGATAATCATGATAGACTTGTAAATGGTTACAGAGGTAGCCTAATACTTGTTTGTCATGCCTGTAAATTTTTGTGACCGTCTGAGCACGTTTAGTCACTTTGTTGTAGCACTTTATGTGGAATATAGTTGTTATTAGCCTTGGTTTTGACTTAAACCGCTTAGTTAATAGAAATAAGTGTGAAGAACTGATGTGTGAAATTCGCAAGTGTACGGTTTCGTCGTCAAGTAATAAAAGATCGAATCCACAGGGACTGTGTCTATGAATACCAATTAATTAATTAACTCAATTAAATTAAACAAAGAAAATATAATCTTTGATTGATGAGATCTTAGTAACCAAGCAATTAAATAAATAAATACTAGAGTACAAAATTAAGAACAAAAATAGCAAGTTATTAAGAAAGGTTTTTCAGATTCAAGAAAGCTTCCAAGATTGGATAACCACAATGATATAAGACAAATCCTAATTGACAACCCTTTTATTAAAATTAAAATTCAATTAAAGGTGAATTACCCTAAATTAGTTAATGTTCTTTCTCAAGAGACAAGAATCGTGCCAAATTAAACTAATTCCTACTCTCGTGGAAATTGAATTTAAATTAAACTTATTACGCTTTATGGTAATTCATTGAATCATCGAAAGGCTAAACCTACTCTCATGATATGCAAATATGTGACTAGCAAATTCACATGAATAAGCGCAATAAGGATTGAATCAAAGAACATTCAAAATTAATAAAAGGAGAAACAAAGTCAATTATTAATCATCAATGTATCAAAGGGCATTGCCCAATCCTAGAAACAAATAGAACTACTCAGACATGGAGAAGAAGAAATAAGAAATCAAATTCAAGAACATCCAAACCTGTAATTAAAGAGAGAATAGAGGAGAAAGATGAAGATCAAGAGCCTCCAAGTGTGCCTCCTTCAACCCAATTGGAACCCCAAAACTATATTCAGAACATCTATTTATACCCCTAGGGTTTTAATTGGCTAAAAGGCCCCAAAAGAAATAAAAATAAAACTTAAAAACTGATGCGTACTATGATCCACGGCCATGGATCATTCCATGGGTTGGCTGTGGATCTCTCTGCCACAGGACAATTTTGCTTCAGCTTGAATTCCACGGCCATGGATCATTCCACGGCCTGACCGTGGAACTCTCTGGAGTTTCTCTTTTACTTCTTCAAGCTGCTACTTAATCCATAGCCGTGGAAAATTCCACAGGCAGGCCGTGCATGGATCTCTCTAGAGTGAGCTTTTTGCCCCTGTTTGCTATCCATAAAGCTCCAACTTCAATCATGCAAGCTTTCCATCCATTTCAAGGCTAATTGAGCACCAATCCTGCACAACAACACCACAAACATCACAGTTATCCGAACTAAATGAAAAACAAATAAAAAGAGAAACTAAAATGCCTAAAAATGCATGTAAAACAAGAACAAAATATGATATTATTTCACACACATCAAGAACTTGTTTCTAGGTCACAAATGTGTGAAAGTAGATGTGATTAAAGTTTGAAGCTAATCAGAGTTAGTTAGACATTTTTTAAGCATACTAGTTAGATGTTTTAATGCCGGATTAACCTCTAGCTAATATGTAAAATTATGAAAATGGTGAAGCATGATTTTTTATGAGTCTTAGGATTTATTTGAAACTTGTTGGAAGTTGAAAAACTGGATTTGGTGAAATCCAAGTGTTCTTAACAGATCGAGTATAGCAGTGTAGTCACTTAAGTGACTAAGTGATCACACAGCTAGCTAGTGGCTTCCTTAGCCTTTATAAGTCACCAAAGTGAGATATTTTCTCAAATCTAACATCTTTCTCATGGCTGCAATAGGAAGGCACCAAGGGAGAACCAAAAAAGGAGCTATAGGAGGTCCATCTTCAAGCAAAGAAGAGGAAGAGTTTAGTGGTGGAGAGGAGCTGCTTTCAGACTTCATTTCTGGCCTTTGAGGTAGGGGACACTTTGTTTGAACAACTTGTATTCATTTCTTTCATTTTGGTTCTTGAGGGACTTGATGAGAAAATGGAGGTTTGAAGAGTGATTTTGTGATTCTTGAGTTGAATCTTGTTGAGGATAGTTTGATTGAGTTAGAAACTGATTTGTGGATGTGTTAGGGTGAATTTTTCATCACTTGGAAGCCTTAATTCCCATTTAGGCCAAATTTGGGGGTTTAGGTTAATGTTGGATTTTGATTCACAAAGTGGTTTGATTGAGTGAAATTGAAGTGGAATAAGAGTTACTATGTGTAGATGAACCTTATAGAAGGTTGGAAATCACTTGGATGAAAGGTTTGAGTGATTAGAAGAGGGGTAAGTTCCAATGGAATAGTACATGAATTTACAAATTCTGCAAAATCCAAGTTCTGCTGATGGCGCCGTGGTGCAAGATGTTGTACGCCGCGATATTCGAGTGATGTACATTCAGTAATAGAACCAGAGAGCAACGTGCCGTGGCATGGTGTGTGGCATACCACGATGTGGCCGTGGTGTGCCGCAACGTGAGGTCTAGATTTGGACAGAAATTAATGTGTGATGCAATTGAACCTAGGAATGGTGTAGTTTCTTTTTTTATGCTTCTTGGTGAATGTTGAGACTCTAATAAGAGTATTTAATGAAGAGTGATTATGTTGAATCAAGTTGGTTTATAATGTTAATTATGAGAAATAATTAGACATGACTATATATACATAAATTATGTATTATGATGAATTGAGGAAATGAGCTTCCCTAAGTGTCAAAATCACTCATGTATGCTTTTTTAAGAGTGTTAAAGTACTTTTAGGAGTATTCGATGAAAGTTTTTGAGGTGCATGTAAATCAATTGTGGTACTAATTATTGGAGGTAATTAGTAATTGTGTTGCATAATGAGATTGTGAAATATATTAAGGTGAGTAATATTCTCTCTATGTTATTGAGTAAAAAAGTGAGTAATATCCTCTTTATATTGATTGAACAGTGAGGTATGTAATTCCTCGTTATATTGAGGTAAGTAATTCCTTATTGTGATTGTTGGTTAGTGGAGGTGAGTAATATCCTCCTTATAAATTGTAGAACAGTGAGGTAAGTAATATTCTCTGTTTGTATTGATGGGTAGTGTAGGTGAGTCATATCCTCACTATGCCTGATTAACCATGACATATCATAATATATCCTAGAGTAGTTAAGGTGGGTAATATCCTCAATACATCTGAAGGCTCATGACATCTTTAAATTGCATTGACTTTTAGGACTTGCATAGACATACTCATTAGACATAATTAGGCATAACATGACAATTGTATAGGTGGTTGCCACCATGACATTGCACTTGTATGGGCAATTGCGTACTTCTGTGATTGAAGTGTTAACTTTATAGTTGAGTAATCTATATGATTGTATAAAATACTGGTTTTGGAATAATTCTACTGAGATATATGATTTCTCATCTCAATTATATTGCCATGTAAATGCAGGTGCAAGTTCTTCGAAAGGGAAGAAGAAGATGTATGAGGACTAGTATAATATAGATATTGTTTTGGACTGAGCTTGTATATATATATATATTTTTTTCTTAGTTTGCTTTGAGTTATGTATAATAATATGCCCTTTTAAGGCTGTGTTATATATATATAACTGTTGGTACGTGGATTTCTACAATTATTTAATTATGTTAATATTATGGGTTTGGTTATTAGAAGTGACATTGTCAATACTGAATATTCTTACATAGATCAAGTCTAACAGGATATCAAAATTGGGATGTTACATTATGGTATTAAAGCAGTTCATCTTGTTAAGTCGGGGTATGGACTGGCTATGCTTAGGCATGTTTAGAGTTGGTTGTGCATTTTTGTCTCTTACGTGTGATGTTTGAGTAAAATTGCATGACTTGCTTTGTGTAGTATGTTGTTAGCTACTATTGCACGATTACATGATGTTGAGACTGCAGCTCAATATGTGTTATTTCTATGTATACAGGAAATTATGGTACCTAAAAAGTGAACCAGAGAAATTGGGGACGTACCTGGTGAAGGCACTGAGACGGCCGTAACTATGATGGCAATGGCCAATGCCATGAGACAGCAGACAGAGCAGGCAGCTGTTACTGCCAACGCAAATAAAGAGCAAGCAATGGTAACTGCTAGGGCGTTAGAGAGGTTGAAACCTCAGCAACCAATACCACCATCGGTACCACCACCAACACATGAGGTACCAGTGGCGAGAAGTCAGAATTTTTTGGATATTTTAGAATTCACAAATATGAATCCTCCGATGTTCAGAGGCGACTATGATCTGGTGAAAACTGAAGCGTAGTTGGCTGAGTTAGAAAAGATCTTTAAGGTCATGGTTTGCTCGGATGAGCAAAGAGTTTCCTTCGCTTCCTTTATATTGGGAGGAGAAGCGGAACATTGTTGAGGAAGTGCTAGAAGACTGTTGGAAGCAGCTGGGACACTGATTGCATAGGAAGTGTTCAAGGATACCTTCTTGGAAAAGTACTTTCCAAGAAGCCTGTAAGAGGACAAGGAAAGGGAATTTCTTAGTCTTCATTAAGGTGATATGACAATTGGGCAATATGAGGCTAAATTTCATGAGTTGTCCAAGTTTTCTTCTCAATTTAGGCTTAATCCAAATGAGAACTGGAAGTGTGTCAAGTTTGAATCTAGACTGAGGGGAAATATAAAAAGGGTAGTGAGACCTTTGGAAATCAGGGATTTTCCAGCTTTGGTGAACAAGTGTAGAATTGTGGAGTCTGATAATCTCTAACTTCAGGCAGAGCAAAACCTTCAGAAGAAGAAGAAAGTGGATGGTGGATATAGGAAAGGTATTTCTAAATCCAATTACCCATAAGAGAAAGGCGAGCAAGTTCAGATGGATGATAGACAAGAGAAGTATACCATATGTGGCAGGTACCACGGGGACAAATTCTGTAGTTGACCAGATCAAATATTTTTAGTGTGGCAAGTTGGGACACTATGCCAAGAATTGTCCTCAGAATAAAGAAGCCAGGACGGATGCTAGACCTACTGCTTAGGTAAGGGTCTACATTCTGCAAGGCAAGGAGGCATCACCATCTCCTGGTTCAGGAAAAAGGGAGTACAAGGTTATACATGTTTAGTAACTTTGTTTTCTTAAAATTTGATTGTATCTGTGTTTGCATGTCAATTGTTAAGACTTCTTACATTAGGTAAACCAAATTTTGGGGATAAAATTCTAAAAATGAGGGGAGAATGTAACATCTTAGATAATCATGATAGACTTTTAAATGGTTACGGAAGTAGCCTAATACTAGTTTGTCATGCCCGTAAATTTTTGTGACCGTCTGAGCATGTTTAGTCACTTTGTTGTAGCACTTTGTGTGGAATATAACTGTTTTTACCCTTGATTTTGAATAAAACTACTTAGTTAATGGAAATAAGTGTGGAGAACTTGTTTATAGGTCACAAATGTGTGGAAATAGATGTGGTTAAAGTTTGAAGTTAATCGGAGTTAGTTTAGAATTTTTTAAGCATATTGGTTAGGTGTTTTAATGCCAGATTGACCCCCAGCAAATATGAAAAATTATGGAAATGGTGAAATAAGATTTTTGATCAATCGTAGGATTTATTTAAAACTTGTTGGAAGTTGAAAAACTGGATTTAATGAAATCCAAGTGTTCTTAACAGATCAGGTATAATAATGTAGTCACTTAAGTGACCAAGTGATCACACGGCTAGCTAGTGGCTGCTTTAGCGTTTATAAGTCACCAAAGTGAGATATTTTCTCATTTCTCATATCTCCCTCATAGCTACAACAGGAAGGCACCAAGGGAGAACCAACAAAGTAGCTATAGGAGGTTCATCTTCAAGCAAAGAGGAGAAAGAGTTTAGTGGTGGAGATGAGCTACTTTTAGACTTCATTTCTGGACTTTGAGGTAGGGGAAACTTTGTTTGAACAACGTGTATTCATTTCTTTCATTTTGGTTCTTGAGGGACTTGATGAGGAAATGGAGGTTTGAAGAGTGATTTTGTGATTCTTAAATCGAATCTTGTTGAGGATAATTTGGTTGAGTTAGAAATTGATTTGTGGTGTTAGGATGAATTTTTCATCACTTGGAAGCCTTAATTCCCATTTAGGCCAAATTTGGGGGTTTAGGTTAATGTTGGATTTTGATTCACAAAGTGGTTTGATTGAGTGAAATTAAAGTGGAATAAGAGTTGCTATGTGAAGATGAACCTTGTAGAAGGTTGAAAATCACTTGGATGAGAGGTTTGAGTGATTGGAAGAGGGGTATGTTCCAATGGAATAGTACATAAATCTATAAAATTCTGTAGAATCCAAGTTTTGCTGATGGTGCTGCTGCATAAGCTGTTGCATGCCACAATATTTGAGTGATGTACATTTAGTAATAGAACCAGTGAGTAGCGTGCCGCGGCGTGGCGTGAGGAGACAGAGTGCCCAGTGCCACGGCGAGGCCGTGGTGTGCCATGATGTGAGCTCTAGATTTGGACAAAAATTGTCGTGTGATGCAATTGAACCTAGGAAGGGTGTAGTTTCTTCTTTTATGCATCTTGGTGAGTGTTGAGACTCTAATAGGAGTATTTAGTGAAGAGTGATTGTGTTAAATCAAGTTTATTTGTAATTTTAATTATGAGAAATAATTAGACATGGCTATATATACATATATTGTGTATTGTGATGAATTGAGGAAATGAGCTTCCCTAAGTATTAGAATCACTCATGTATGTTCTTTTAAGAGTGTTAAAGTACTTTTAGGAGTATTTGATGAAGTAAGTTTTTGAGATGCATGTAAATCAATTGTGATGCTAATTATTCTAGGTAATTAGTAATTGTGTTGCATGATGAGATTGTGAAACATATTAAGGTGAGTTATATCCTCTCTATGTTGTTGAGTAAGGAGGTGAGTAATATCTTCTTTATATTAATTGAACAGTGAGGTAAGTAATTTCTCATTATGTTAAGGTAAGTAATTCCTCATTGTGATTGTTAGTTAGTAGAGGTTAATAATATCCTCCCTATAAATTGTAGAATAGTGAGGTGAGTAATATTCTCTGTTTGTATTGATGGGTAGTGTAGATGAGTCATATCCTCACTATGCCTAATAATCCACTACATATCATACCATATCCTAGAATAGTTGAGGTGGGTAATATCCTCAATACGTCTAATGGCTCATGACATCCTTAAATTGCATTCACTTTTAGGACTTGCATAGACATACTCATTAAACATAATTAGGCATAACTTGACAATTATGTGGGTGGTTGCCACCATGACATCAAATCATGACATTACAATTGTATAGGCAATTGCGTACTTTTGTGATTGAAGTGTTAACTTTATGGTTGAGTAATCTGTATGATTGTATAAAATGCTGGTTGTAGAATACTTTTATTGAGATATGTGATTTCTCACCCCAATTGTGTTGTCATATAAATCCAGGTGCAAGTCCTTCGAAAGGGAAGAAGATATATGAGGACTAGCATTATATAGATGCTATTTTGGACTGAGCTTGTATTTATTTTATATTTTCTTAGTTTATTTTGAGTTATGTATAACATTATGTCCTTTTGAGGCTGTGATGTATATATATAACTATTGGTACGTGGCTCTCCATAATTATTTAATTATGGGAATATTATAGGTTTGATTGTTAGTAGTAACATTGTCAATACTAAATATTCTTGCGTAGGTCAAGTCTAATGGGATATCAGAATTGAGATTTTAAAGGCTTGCCCAGGACTCAGTTAGGATTTGATGCAATATAGGTTGTAGTGGATAGACTAACTAAGTCTGGCCATTTTATACCTATTAGAGGTAACTACTCCAAGGATAGACTTGCTCAGTTATACCTTCAAGAGATAGTTAGGATACACGGTATTCCATTTGTTATAGTTTCTGGTAGAAAGCCTAGATTAGATTTTGGGGAGCCTTACAGAAAGCTTTTGGAACAAAGGTTCGAAGTTAAGGACTTAGATTAGGCATGACAGTCCATTGATAGTTGTCGAGACTATCAAATTATAGCAATTTATAAACTGATTAAGCAAAATACTTGTAGTATAAGGAACAACTGGGTCGAGCCCTTGGATCACTCTAATTAAGCAATCAGATTAAGAAGTTAACAAAGGGGGGAAAAGGTTGCAGAATTAATTAATAGAAAATAATTAAAAATTGTAAACATAATTAAGTAAAGAATCAATTTAAGGAAATCAACTATTTTTAAGTTTAATCCATCATTGATCACTAAGAATCCATTCAATTGCTAACCAAGTTATTGACTTTAAATCACATCAAGAAGCATTAAGATGATCAATGATTTATCTACTAGATAAGCATCTAAAATTTAATTAATTAAGGTTAAACGAATTAAGCACTCATTTAATGCTAAATTAACATAAAATCCATAATTCAACAAAGTTAAACAAGGAATAACTAATGACTTCATGGCCTAATCTAACCCACTAGACATCTGACTCATCCTTGAATCTCTTCATCAAAGTTGTAGAGCTCTCTTAGATTTCCTAAAAGATAAAATTCATAATTTTTGGATGTCTAGAACTCAAGTTATGCCCAAAATACAGAAATGGTGTAAAATATCTAATAATGCTGAAAAATACAATTCAGTCCAATTTGAACCCAAACTTATAAATTGTGACCAAAATCAATCAATTAAGCATATAAGACGTCTAAGAGACTAAATATGGGGCTTAAGTAATATATAGAAATTGTGTTTATCAAATTCCCCCAAACATAGCATTTGCACACTCGGGCAAAACTAGAAATTCAACATAAGAAACAAGAAACAATGCCATAAATTCAAAAGTTAAAAACTTTAAAAGACTCACTTTCCAATGATGTTCAAGAATGCAAAAATCTATAAGCAGAAAGAGCAACCAAAGCTTCAAGGAATTAAACATTTATGAAGTAACATTTCTTTACATCTCAAATCAATAAGCAAGGTAACTTCAATTAAAAAGCATAAATCAAGAATGATAGAACCTCAAAAGATACACTCTCAATCCCTCAAGTATTTGGAAGGTAAGTGTTTTACTCGTTTAAACCCATAGAAATTTGCACTATCATAAGCTTGCTTATCTTCTACTTCTCCACTATTCAAAACACATGCACACACAAATCAATAGGAATTTATCCAAGGTTGTATTGTGGTCAAGGTAAGGAAGGGGAATAATATAGTGATGACAAGTTAAATACCAAAGACAATAATAAAACATTGGGGATGAGTTCAAATAATAAGCATGAAAGTTTAACACAAAGCCATGTAATGCAAATTCTCTTTGCATATTCTCTATCCCTTTTTTTCTTTTTCTTTTTCATTTTTCAATTTTTCTTCTTTTTTTTTGCCACTTGACAACTCTTTCCTTTTTCACCAAACATTTTGCACACTAATTAGCACTCCCCCACACTTGTTCAAGAATTCTTTTAATGACAATGCCAATGCTCTCCTATTCCCTAATGTTAGGTAAAAGCATGGTTTTCCAATTAGGGCATGTAATAAGCTAAAAACAAACAATGGTCAAATAAACTCAAGGGAGTTAATCAAGGGAAAATGTGCAAGGTATTAAGCTAATGTAGCTAATTCAAGAAAAATGCCTCAATCATGTTCATGTATGCATGTGAAAATGTAGCCTAAAAAATAATCAAAGCAAATTCTAGAGTAACAAATTCTATAAGTGAAAATCACACAAGAAAGAAGATAATGACACAAATCCTCAATCCATCCATTAAAAGGCTCAAAGTCTCACAATGTATGTTTTTATCAAACTCAATCTACTAATTTAATTTCCAATACCAAACTAGTTAATCTCAAGATAAAAGATAATTTATTCACTTATGTTATAAATCTTTAACTTCAATTGATACATGCTCACAACTTTCACAAATCTAAAAATTCCATTGGAAAATAATTAAAAATAAAATTTCTTATATATTATTTATTTAAAAAATAGAAAAACAATAATTTTTTTAAAAATAAAATAGAAATAGAATTTTAAAATGGAAAATAGAAAATAGAAATAGAAAACAACAACAAAAAATAAATAAAAATAGTAAAATACAAACAAAATCAATAAAATAGAAAAATAGAAAAATAGAATTTAAAAAGAAACAGTAAATAGAACGTTAATTCCTCTGCCACACTTAAATTTTACATTGTCCTCAATGTGAAGCTTAAAAATCATCAAATCATCAATATCCCATAAATATCATTAACAAATCTAGGACAAGTAAAATAAATGAGAGAGGGAAGAAACATCCTTATCAAGTGATGTAAATGGCCGCTTGTTCTTGCACTTAAAGACTACAATTATGTTGAAAACTACCTGAAACAAGGGAAACAAGGGTTAGTGAAAAGTTAGTAGTTAATTAAACTCCTAATATGATTGATTAAACTTAGAATAGTCCCCTGCAATGGCGCCAAATTTTGATAGCGGTTGAGACTATCAAATGATAGCAGTTTATAAATCAATTCAGCAAAATACTTGTAGTATGAGGAACAACCGAGTCGAGCCCTTGGATCACTCTAATTAAGCAATCAGATTAAGAAGTTAACAAAGGGAAAAAAAAAGGTTACCGAATTAACTAATAGAAAGTAATTAAAAAATTGTAAACATAATTAAGTAAATAATCAATCTAAGGAAATAAACTATTCTTGAGTTTAATCCATCTTTGATCACTAAGAATCCATTCAATTTCTAACCAAGTTCTTAGCTTTAGATTACATCAATAAGCCTTAAGATGATTAATGAATTATCTACTAGATACGCATATAGAATTTAATTAATCAAGGTTAAATGAATTAAGCACCCATTTAATCCTAAATTAACTTAAAATCTATAATTCAACAAAGCTAAACAATCCATCAAACATCTTTGATGCATTGTCTAATCTCTTCCTCTTAGCTTTAATTGGACACCTAACTCACCTAATTTGGGCTTAGGATGAGAGAGTTATGCATAAAACATTCTTAACAGCTCTCTGAAAGGATTAACACACCATCACAACGTCACCTTATGGATAAGTAGTCCTCATAAGAATTGAATATATATATATATATATATATGTCTCAACTTTCAAATGACACTAGTTTCAGGTCCATATAGCACCTACAACTCAAATCATGGCCTATTCTTTACATATCGTTCAGGTTCTAATGATAACATCTCTATTCTGACTTCATGGCCAAATCTAACCCACCAGACTTTCGATTCATCCTTCGATCTCTACATCAAAGTTGTAGAGATCTCTCTTAGATTTCTTAAAAGGTAAAATTCATAATTTTTAAATGTCTAGAACTCAAGTTATGCCCAAAATATAGAAATAGTGTAAAATTCTCAATAATGCTGAAAAATATAATTAATCCCCATTTGAACCCAAACTTATAAATTGTGACCAAAATCAATCAACTAAGCATATAAGGCGTCTAAGAGACTAAATATGATGATTAACTAATATATGAAAATTATGTTTATCAAATTCCCCCAAACTTAGCTTTTGCACTCTCGGGCAAAACTAGAAATTCAACATAGGGAACAAGGAGCAATGCTACAAACTCAAAAGTTAAAAACTTGAAAAGACTCACTTTCCAATGATGTTCAAGAATGCAAAAGTCTATAAGCAGGAACAGTAACCAAAAGCTTCAAGGAATTAAAACATTCATGAAGTAACATTTCTTTACATCTCAAATCAACAAGCAATATTGTAACATCCCAATTTTTTATTTTTCTTGAAATAAATGAGTTTTATAATATTTATGAATTTTTATGAATTTTTGAGAATTTTTAATTTTTTTGAATATTTTAATATTATTTTGATATTTTAATATTACCTTGAAAACTGTATGTCCGAATTTCATTTTTTTTAAAATATATGAGTTTTATAATTTTTGTGAATTTTTGTAAAACTTTCTGAGTTTTTGATTATTTTAGTATTATTTTGAGTTGTGTGTGGGCCCGGGGTGGACCCGAGGCGAGTCTGAAAAAAAATAAATTTTTTTCCTAAACTAGAATGTTTCGAACTGTCAAGGCGAGATCGAGGGATCTTACTAAACTCGAAATCGAGAACAGTTAACAGGGATTCTCTGTATCTGAGTTTTCTATTATCCATTGTGTAATAATAGCAGTAGTTGTTATCTATTGGGTAATATCTGTTAGAAAAATATATTGATGACTCAGCTGGTGACTCTACACTATGACTCACCATACTAACTCAGCTATTCTAGAAAATTCTATGATGACTCACTTAGTAAATATCTAGGAATAAATATCTACCGGGAAAAATATCTTAATAAAATATTTCAAGTGTAATCATGAAAGTTGAAAATATCTAAGCTAAATATCTTAAGGGTCATTATGAGCCATCATTACTAAGCTTTATGACATCCAATAGGAATTGGTCAAACATAGTGGCTAGACTTTGTTGGGAACCGTTGGATGGAAAAGCCTTGGATCCTCACCATTGATCTAATCAATGGTATGAAAGTAATCTTGCTAAAGAAGCTTATGATATTAACCTTAGATTTAATCAATGGTTAGGAAATGAAGTTGATTTTAATGGTTAGGATTTAGTCAATAAAATTGGCTAGATTAGTTACTAAGTAACTAGATAATCTAACTTAGTTACCCTAATAGTTTAATTAGTAACTAAATGAACTAGTTTAGTTGCTAAATAATTAGAAGTTAGTTACTAGATAAATATCTAATTGTTTAGAAACATGACATAATCATGATCTATGCAATGACATAATAAAGTAATTAGTTAGTTAGAATGTAATCAAATAGCTTAACTAAATTAATTTAATTGTAACTAGATGGTAAGCTAGGTAACTAATTAAATTAACTAAGTGTAACTAGAATTTAATTGAAAACAAAACTAGTTATAATTTTTCCTAGAGCCACACGGCCACTAGGTGCTTCTCTAAGGTTCAAGAACCATCCTTATGACCACTAGGTGACCATTAAGTGACCTATGCCATGTGCTACTTTCTATCAAGTGGATTAAGTCTTTATTCTCTCCTATCACTCACCTCACGGAAATTCACTCTTGAATTAGCTATCCATTTGCATTTTCTCTCACTTTGTGACAAGCCTTCATCTTTTCTCTCTAATTACTCAAGAACACATCTTCTTTTTCTTCCTAAAGGCTCACGGCCTCCATAGCCTAATCCCATCTCCACACCTCTATAATTTTATCCAACCTTACTTTCCAAACCCAAACCTTATTCTAAACATCTTTCCTTTTGTGAGTTTTACCTAAATCCTACTCTAAGTGCTTCAAAAAGCAAGCTTTGATTTCTTACTTCCAAGGTAATCTCTTGATTCTTTGGCTCTAAGTTGAATTTCTAATTTTCTAGACCATGATTGATCCATGGTTTCTTATCCCTAAGCTTTGTTTATGACTTTAGGATTTGTTTAATATTTTAGGAAATTGTTTGGGTGATTCACGAAATCTAGAGGAGAAGGAACTTGAAGAGTTTTACAAAAAAAGCTAGGAAGACATCAACCAGGTAAGAGGGATATTAACCTCATCGGCCATATGTGGCGGTGAAGGAATGGAATTGTTTGTGTTTGTGAGTGAAAAATCCATGTGAGGATTTATTCACTTGATTGTGTAATTATTGGTTTGTGCTTGTTAGATTATATTGTGTGATTGTTTTATTGCTTTAATAAGTATGCATGATTTATATATGTGTTTGATATGCTTATAGCTTTGATAGTATATTTGCTTATGTGAATTTGGAAGCATGATGATACTTGTGTAATTTAAGATGTGATTCACATGATGAGAAAATTTGTATGAGGACTTTAAAGAGTCTAGAGGCATACGGCCTTATCACTATTAAGAGGATTAAGGATTCTAAATTATTTTCCAAATTGAGGATTAAATGATTTTATGACAAGAAATTCAATTAAGTAATTTTATAAAGATTTAAAGTGTTAAGAAATTATTTATATATTAATTTTGAAGCAATTTGTAAATTCGGCCAACATGCCAATATTTGATATTCAAGATCCAAAATTATTTTACTAAGTGTTAACTTAGGTGTTTTAATGGTAAGAACTCAATTTGGTAAGTTTTGAAATTTAAATCAAAGTAATTTTAATTTTTAGAATTAAAATTGATCTAATTAAGCTAAGTAGTAGAATAAATGTCAATACTTGAAATTTACTGACGTATAGCTCACCCTATGGGTTTTGAAGTGCGCTAGGAAATTTTGAGCTGTAATATCTCAAGTAACTTAAAGAAATAAACTTTTCTGGGAAATAGTAGAAATACTGATTTTTAGAGGGACTATATTGAAAATTATATATTTTAGAAGGATCATATTGAAAATATTCTTTAAAAATAGACTATATTACAAATATTATTTAAAAGAGGATTATTTTGGAAATATTATTTAATGAGGGGCTATTATATAAATATTATTTATGATGAGGGGTTATTATGTAGATATTATTTTATAGAAAGACTAATATGCAAATAATGAAAATAAGGTTAATTTTTTATATTAAATGAGAAAAATCTTATTTTTAATTTAAAATATGTTAGAAATATTTTACGCGATTTAAAAATAGTAATTTTTATCTACGCGATTGAGAAAATGTTTTAAAATCTCTACGCGATTGAGAAAATGTTGAAAAATCTTTACACGATTTAAAAACGTAATAAAAGTATTACACGATTGTGAAAATGTGATAATACTGCTACGCGATTGAAAGGAACAGTGGGTTTTGCCATAGGGTCAACGTTTTGAACTAAATGATTTGTGAAACTGAAGTATTGGACCCGAGTGGATCTTTGGTATTATCGATTGTATGGGCGGTTATATAATACCATAGATACTAATGGTATTGGACAATCTATATATGCATGTGCGGTTGCGTTAGTATCATTGGGAACAGTATAATGGTACTTTATTTTGAACAAAAATGTTTTGAACATTATACGATGATACTGCCATATGACGGCATGTGAATAAGAAACATTATGGGATCAATGATAGTATATGATTGAATTATTTATCATGCATTCGCTTAATTTGTTGTGGCGTTTTATGCCTAAGGAATGGACGAGAACTCACAGGATAGTGGGAGGAATCCTGGGGGAAGCCAAGGCGCTGTGATTCACTTGTTGATATTAAGTCATTTGACATTGAGATATATATAAACCCCAGGCCGTGATCACCAGTTGCAACGCACTGACATCCCGACGAACACTATTGATTTTCATTATCTAGCATAGACTGTCTTATTTCTTATTAAGGGGGGACAGATCTACTGGGCGTTCATCTCCGAATTTGAGTAAACTCTATGAAGAAAGAATCGATTGCGTTGAGCATATGCATAGTCAGTATTTATGCTATTGAAACATAATGTGATTGTGGTATTATCATTATGCCTGATATTATGCTGCAAGTTTCTTGGAATATTTATCTATTTAATATCCTGAATATATATGCTGTTGATTTTATAATCTATGAATTGTATGTATGGAACGATATTATTGTTCGTAACGTTTCTTTGCTGCCATATTGGTATGCGATGTAGGGGATCTCACCTCTTTGCTATTTTATTCTGTCTATTTCTATTTTATGTTTACGTCTATAAAGACTACGATGGCTACAAGAAGGAATTTCACTGATTACATGCAAGTGCAGTTCCACGATGGCATTGATGCCTGGCGTGTTGACTCAGCTACTAAACGTGTTAGTTATGTAGGGGAGGTGACCCTATCCCAGAGTGATACCTACCATGGAAGCCCTACTTTCACATATTATATTGCTTGTGTACATGTAGAGTTTTCCATGCCTATTGTAGAACTATGGGACATTGCTCACCGTTTGTCTAGTGAAGATTCTACGGAGTCAACCGCTCGGACTCCTGTTCAAAAAGACACACCTCAACCAGAGAATGTGCCTTTAGAGGATCCGGGAGAGGATCAGGTTCAGAACCTTACTCTCCAGGTGTTTTGGCTTAGGCCAGGTCAAGTTTATATGTGGTAATTAAATATTGTCTACAATATATAAGTTTTATGTAATGAAGACATCATGAATCTATGTGATATGTATGAGAGATGTATGTTGTTCAGTTTTTATATTTTCTAGTTCAGTAAAGTTTATATTTTCTGTGAAAAAAAAATTTGAAACCCGTTTTTAAATGAGATTAAATATTTTATAACTTGGGTAATTAATTATTTATAAGGAGTTTGTATGAATGTGATACCCTTCGGAGGGGGTGTTATAAATATAACTTCAATTGAAAAGCGTAAATCAAGAATGATAGAACCTCAAAAGATACACTCTCAATACCTCAAGTGTTTAGAAGGTAAATGTTTCACTCAATTAAACCCATTGAAATTTGCACTACCATAAGCTTACTTATCTTCTACTTCTCCACTACTCTAAACACATGCAAAAGTCTTGCTTGTTAAAAACTAGAAATTCAACATAGGGAACAAGGAACAACGCCACAATCTCAAAAGTTAAAAACTTTAAATGACTCACTTTCTAATGATGTTCAAGAATGCAAAAGTCTATAAGCAAGAAGAGCAACCAAAGCTTCAAGGAATTAAAATATTCTTGAAGTAACATTTCTTTACATCTCAAATCAACAAGCAAGATAACTTCAACTGAAAAGCATAAATCAAGAATGATAGAACCTCAAAAGATACACTCTCAATCCCTCAAGTGTTTAGAAGGTAAGTGTTTTACTCAGTTAAACCCATGGAAATTTGCACTACCATAAGCTTGCTTATCTTCTACTTTTCCACTATTCAAAACACATGCACATACAAAGCAATAGGACTTTATCCAAGGTTGTATTGTGGTCAAGGTAAGGAAGGGGAATAATATAGAGATGACAAGCTAAATACCAAAGAGAATAATAGAACATTGGGGATGAGTTCAAATAACAAGCATGAAAATTTAACACAAATCCATGTAATGCAAATTCTCTTTGCATATTCTTTTTCCCTTTTTCTTTTTTTTTTAATTTTTCAATTTTTCTTCTGTTTTGTTTTTCTGCTTAGTCACTCTTTCCTTTTTCACCAAAATTTTGCACACTAATTTGCACTCCCCCACACTTGTTCAAGAATTCTTCCAATGATAATGCCAATGCTCTCCTATTTCCTAAGGTTAAGTAAAACATGGTTTTCCAATTAGGGCATGCAATGAGCTAAAAACAAATAATGGTTAAATAAGCTCAAGGGAGCTAATCAAGGGAAAATGTGTAAAGTATTTGGCTAATGTTGCTAATTCAAGAAAAATGCTTCAATCATGTTCATATACGCATGTAAAAATGTAGCTTAAAAAATAATTAAAGCACGTTCTAGAGTAACAAATTCCATGAGTGAAAATCACACAAGAAAGAAGAGAATGACACAAATGTTCAATCCATCCATTAAAAGGTTCAAAGTCTCACAAGGTATGCTTCTGTCAAACTCAATCTACTAATTTAATTTCCAATATCAAACTAGTTAATCTCAAAATAAAAGACAATTTATTCACTTATGTTATAAATTTTTAACTTCAATTGATGCATACTCACAACATTCACAAATCTCAAAATTCCAATAGAAAGCAATTAAAAACACAATTTCTTATATTTTATTTTTAAAAAAATTAAAAAACAAAATTTTTAGGAAAAAATAAGCGTAAATAGAATTTGAAAATAGAAAATAGAAATAGAAAACAGCAACAAAAAATAAATAAAAAATACTAAAATAAAAAATACTAAAATAGAAAATTAGAAAAATAGTATTTAAAAAGAAACAGTAAATAGAATGTTAATTCCTCCCTCACACTTAAATTCTACATTGTCCTTAATGTAAAGCTTAAAAATCATCAAATCATCAATATCCCACAAATATCATCAACAAATCTAGGACAAGTAAAATAAATGAGAGAGAGAAGAAACATCCATTTCAAGTTATGTAAATGGCCGCTTGTTCTTCCACTGGAAGACTACAATTATGTTGAAAACTACCTGAAACAAGGGTTAGTGAAAAGTTAGTAGTTAATTAAACTCCTAATATGATTGATTAAACTTAGAATGGTCCCCCGCAACGGCACCAAATTTTGATAGCGGTCAAGCCTATCAAATGATATCAGTTTATAAACTGATTCACCAAAATAATTGTAGTATGAGGAACAATCAGGTCGAGTCCTTAGATCACTCTAATTAAGCAATCAGATTAAGAAGTTAAAAAAGGGGGGAAAGGTTACAGAATTAATTAATAGAAAGTAATTAAAAAATTGTAAACATAATTAAGTAAATAATCAATCTAAGGAAATAAATTATTCTTGAGTTTAATCCATCCTTGATCACTTAGAATCCATTCAATTTCTAACCAAGTTCTTGAGTTTAGATCACATCAATAAGCCTTAAGATGATCAATGAGTTATCTACTAGATAAGCATATTGAATTTAATTAATCAAGGTTAAACAAATTAAGCACACATTTAATCCTAAATTAACTTAAAATCCATAATTAAACAAAGCTAAACGATCCATCAAACACCTTTCATGCATTGTTTAATCTCTTCCTCTTAGCTTTAATTGGACATCCAATTCGCCTAATTTGGGCTTAGGATGAGAGAATTATGCCTAAAACATTTATAATAGCTCTCTGAACCTGTTAGCCGACTTCAAAGGGTTAACACACCATTACAACGTCACCTAATGGATAAGTAGTCCTCATAAGAATTGAATATATATATATATATATATATATATATATATATATATATATATATATATATATATGTCTCAAATTTTCAAATGGCATTGGTTTCAGGTCCATATACAACCTACAACTCAAATCATGACCCTATCTTTGCACATCGTTTAGGTTCTAATGATAACATCTCTATTCTGACTTCATTGCCCAATCTAACCCACTAAACTTCTGATTCATCCTTCGATCTCTGCATCAAAGTTGTAGAGATCTATCTTAGATTTCTTAAAAGGTAAAATTCATAATTTTTAGATGTCTAGAACTCAAATTATGCCAAAAATATAGAGTTAGTGTAAAGTTTTCAATAATGCTGAAAAATACAATTATTCCCAATTTGAACCCAAACTTTTAAATTGTGACCAAAATTAATCAATTAATCATATAAGAGGTCTAAGAGACTAAATATGAGGGTTAAGTAATATATGAAAATTGTGTTTATCAAATCCCCCCAAACTTAGCATTTGCACTCTCGGGCAAAATTAGAAATTCAACATAGGGAACAAGAAACAACGCCACAAACTCAAAAGTTAAAAACTTTTAAAGATGCACTTTCCAATGATATTCAAGAATGCAAAAGTCTATAAGTAAGAAGAACAACCAAAACTTCAAGGAATTAAAACATTCATGAAGTAACATTTCTTTACAACTCAAATCAACAAACAAGATAACTTCAATTGAAAAGCATAAATCAAGAATGATAGAATGTCAAAAGATACACTCTCAATCCCTCAAGTGTTTAGAAGGTAAGTATTTCACTCAATTAACCCTATGAAAATTTGCACTTCCATAAGCTTGCTTATCTTCTACTTCTCCACTGCTCAAAACACATGTACAAATAAATCAATAGGACTTTATCCAAGGTTGTAATGTGGTCAAGGTAAGGAAGGAGAATAATATAGAGATGACAAGTTAAATACCAAAGAGAATAAAAAAACATTGGGGATGAGCTCAAATAACAAGCATGAAAGTTCAACACAAATCCATGTAATGCAAATTCTCTTTGCATATTCTTTTTTCTTTTTTTTTTTAAATTTTTCAATTTTTCTTCTATTTTTTTTTCACTTGGCCACTCTTTCCTTTTTCATCAAGCATTTTGCACACTAATTAGCACTCCCCCACACTTGTTCAAGAACTCTTCCAATGACAATGTCAATGCTCTCCTGTTCCCTAAGGTTAGGTAAAAACATGATTTTTCAATTAAGGCATGTAATTAGCTAAAAACAAAGAATGCTCAAATAAGCGCAAAGGGGGTTAATCAAGGGAAAATATGTAAGGTATTTGGGTAAAGTAGCTAATTCAAGAAAAATACTTCAATCATGTTCATATATGCATGTGAAAATGTAGCCTAATAATCAAAACAAGTTCTAAAGTAAGAAATTTCATGAGTGAAAATTACACAAGAAAGAAGAGAATGACACAAATGCTCAATCCATCCATTAAAAGGCTCAAAGTCTCACATGGTATGCTTCTATCAATCTCAATCTACTAATTTAATTTCCAATACCAAACTAGTTAATATCAAGATAAAAGACAATTTATTCACTTATGTTATAAACCTTTAACTTCAATTGATGCATGCTCACAACTTTCACAAATCTCAAAATTTCATTGGAAAACAAAAATAGAAAATAGAAATGGAAAACAACAACAAAAAATAAAACAAAAACATGAGAGACCTTAGAGCCTTTCACATGGTTAAGGTGGACCTTGTGATAGGATTTGAGAAATCTTAGGCATCCTTTGAGGTGTAGAATGTCATGGGTAAATACCTAGAACCTTAAGCAACATGAGGTTGCCTTGTGAATCACTTGTGAAGTGATGAAGTGAGGTACTAGGTGTTGTAAGCTAAGTATGCTTAGCTAATTGTATTTGTTATCATGCATAGGTTACTTCTTTGTATAGAAAGTAGAGCCAGAGATGCATGGATGACATTTACTTTCTTATGAGACAAGGTTGAGATATAGGAAGAACTAGAAACATGACCTTGCACCTTCTTTAGTAAATGAGCTTGGTTGGTTAGTTTTCTAGTTTTTCTTAGTCACTTGGTTAGGAAGGACCTAGTGATGATTGTATGTATTTATGAAATACATTGCATGTCTTTTTTTCAAACTTGCTGATTGCTATTTCCTATGTATTGCAACCTTATGTGGTGTGCACAACCATTTAGCCTGAGAACAAGGTGTGAACCTACATTCTCATAGCTGGTAATGCTATTATGGTCAGGGTTATCGATATAGTGGTGATAGTAGTACTCTTACGTTGTGACGGGAACGTATTCACCTATTACCAAGTAGGGTAAAGGCTTTTAGGCCTAACCTGCTAGTATATACAAGGGAATAGAGGTTCCTAGCAAATAAGTAAGTGGCATTTGTTTTCTAAAACTAAAACCTACATAAAACTTGCATAATCATAATATTAGGACTTTTTGTGAGCATAACCATATATCATAACATAAAACATTGTATTTGTTAGCGGCTGTATGGGCGGTTGCCTTACTTACTTGTTGTTTGCTCGGTGATATCTTATGATTATATGGACAATTGTTTGATATCATTGATTGTCATTTATATGTGAAGTAAGATTATTGCTTGCTTAGAGAATGTTACATAATGTGTATGTATATATTCTGATAGTGTTGAGCAGTGACTCATTAATCTGTTGCAAGCATAGTCTTATGTATATAATATGGTTTATTCATTGTCAATATTTAAACTCTGGTATTAGTTACTTATGCTGAGAAATTGTGATTTCTCACCCTGTATGTTTCCATGTAAATCCTGGTACATGTAAAGAGAAGCAAAAGAACTAGCGTAGTTTATTTTGTTTCTTGCAATACATATGTAGTATATTTATTTCCTGCTACCCTGAGGTTGTAAAAAGTTTTGCATTACAATGTGCCTTTGTGAGGCTACGATGTATGTATATAACTTTTTGTTGTTTAGGCTCTTTATAATTATTTATGTGAATAAATGTTATAGGTTAGTTTGTTGTTATAGGTTAGAAGTACATTGCTATTCCTGGTTATTCTTATATATTTCGGATATATCAGGATTCTCAGAATAGGGATGTTACATTATGGTATCAGAGCAGTTAATCTTGTTAAGCCGGGGTGTGGATTGACTATGCTGAGGCATGTTTAGGAGTTCCTATATGTGTTGTTGTGCATTTCTTTGTCTCTTGTGTGAGATGTGTGATAGAACTACATTACTTGCCTTTGGTATGATTGTTGTAGCTACTATTACACGGTTACATGATATTGAGGATTGGCTTAATCAATATGTAATGTTCTGTGTGTACAATAAACTATAGCATCTCTAATGTGAACCCAAGGAAATAGGATTTCAGCTAATGAAGGTCTAGACATGGTTGGTGCTTTTATGGCTGTGGCAGATGCTTTGAGAGAGCAAACAACTACTACTACTAATATAATGTGGGAGCAGATAGCTGCTATTGCTAAGGCTATCAAAGAGCAAACAAATGTGACTACAAGGATTTTTGAGAAGATGGATACAACCCAACGTCAACAGCCTACACCACCACCACATCAATCAGGGTAACCAAACCAAGAGGTACTAGTACTAGTGGGGAGAAATCAGACTTTCCAAGACCTTTCAGAGTTCAGGGAGACTAATCCATCATCCTTTCAGGGGGAGTACGACTCGGTGAAAGATGATAATTAGCTAAAGGAGATAAAGAAGATCTTCACTATTATGGCTTGCTCGGATGGGCAGCGAGTGCTCTTTGCTTCTTACTTGTTAGAAGGAGAAGCAGAGGATTGGTGGATGGATATCAATAGATCTTTCAAAGTGTCGGGGACTCTTGTTACATGGGAGATCTTCAAGAACTCATTTCTGGAGAAGTATTTTCCACAAAATCTGTGGAATGCAAAGGAAATGGAATTCCTGAGGTTAGAGCAAGGCCACATGTCTGTTGGTCAGTATATGGCTAAGTTCAATGAATTGTCAAAGTTTTTATCCTGTATCATACTTAACCCAAGCCAGAGTTGGAAGTGTGTTAAATTTGAGGAAGGATTGAGAGAAGACATTCAGAAGATGATCCAGCCTTTTGAGATCTTGGATTTCATAGCCTTGGTGAACAAATGCAGAATTGTTGAAGGCTGTGATGGTAAGTCTCAAGAGGAGCGAGGATCATATGACCTTTAAAAAAGGAAAAGGGTGGTGGATGATGAGTTTGAGGAATATATTTCTATACCCATCCATCCACAAGATGAAGACGAAGATGAGGAAAATGTTTATACATCCATTTCTTCAGAAAATGAAGGAGACGAGCAAGTTCAGGTGGAAACCTTAGAGCCTGAGTACCTTGTGTATGGAAGGCCACATGGTGATAAATCTTGTGGTGTATGTTTTGTGTGTGGTCAACTGGGGCATTATGCTAAGGGGTGTCCACAGAGGTAGGGAGTTATGCCCGACCTAAGGTCGTGAGGTCTAGGAAGGGTGTATACTCTGGCCAGAATAGCAGAGGCTTTATCTTTCGACCCTATGCAAGGTATTCTTTTGTGTGTTCCATGTGTTGGAAACTCATCAGGATATTCTTGTAGGTTTCATGCTAGTTGAGTTATTAGTTTGTGTTTAAGTTTAGTGAGATATCACTAAGGAAGGGTGAGATCCTTTCGAGTATGATATCATATCTGATTTATGGTAATTTGAATTTTGGGGACAAAATTCTTAAAAAGGAGGGGAGAATGTAACACCTTAGATAAACATGTTAGACATGTAAATGGTTATAGAGGTAGTTTAATACTTGCTTAACATGTCTATTGAATTTTATAGTTTTCTGAGTATGTTTAGTCACTTTGCTGTAACAATATGTGTGAGATATAGTTTTTATTAGCCCTAGAAATGGCTTAAACGGCCCAGTTAATAGAAATATACGTGGAGAATTTATTTCTAGGTCACAAATGTGTGAACTATGCTACAATTAAAATATGAGAATAATCAGAGTTAGTTTGGTATTTTAAAGCATACTAAGTGTGTGTTTTAATGTCGGATTGACTACCAACAGATATGAAAAAATATAAAAATGGTGAAATAATATTTTTGATGAATCTCAGGATTTATTTTAAACTTGTTGGAAGTTAGAAATATTATTTCAGAGAAATCTAAGTGTTTTTATCAGATTAAGAGTTACAACTTGGTCGCTTAAGTGACCAAGTGTCTCACGACTGCTTCACATTTTCTGCCTTTGACTCTTAAGGCTAAAATGAGATATTTCTTATCTTATTCTCATCCTTTCCCACGGCTGGCCAGCAGAAGAGCAAAACAGAAAAGAGAAAGAGGAACAAAGAAGAAGGTAAAAGAGAGAAAGTGAAGAGGAAGAGAAGCAAAGGAAAAGGGGAAGATCAAGATCAAAGAGTGAGGCTTGAATCTCCATCCTTGCTGCACAAGAGGTAGGGGGTTTTCTATCCATCTTGTCTCTTTGTTCATGTTGAACGGAGTTATGGTTTTTGGATAAAAATTGTGGTTTGTTGAGCCAAATATTTGCTCTTAACTTGGTTCTTGATCCCCAATAGTTGAGTTAGAGTGTTTTAAGCTCATTGGAATCCACAGTAGCTTGATTTTGCTTAGTGGATGTCTATAGCCACTTTGATAATCTTTTTGGTAATGGATGTTTGCTTGGTTTGATTTAGTTTAAATCCATGATTCATGAGTTAAGTTTACTGTTTAATGATTCTAACATGTTTAGAGACCATGATTAGAGTTAGAAAACACTTAAAATCCAAGTTTGTATGATTGGAAATGGATTTGGGGCCAATGGAACAGTGGCTCAGTTCTACATAAATTTCTGCAGAATTGGTCACGCCTAGGCACAGCTTGATCACGCCTAGGCATGGGCTGATCAGTTTTTAGTCCAGGCTAGACAGAGAATGCCACGCCTAGGCGTGGTAAAATCAAGCCTAGGCGTGAGGCAGACACGCCTAGGCGTGAGTTCTAGAACTTTACAAGAATTGTGGACTTGATGTTTTGGGATTCTCTAAGTATTGAAATCACTCACATATGCCTTTTTAAGCGAGTTAAGGCACTAATGGGAGGTGTTTCATAGAAGGATTTACCACCTTGAATATGTGAGAAGATGGAAATTCTTAGGCACCCAAAGAGTGGGGATTTGCCTTAGGATGAGGTTGGAGAACCTTTAGGCATCTGAAGTGCGGAAAATGCCTTAGGAGAGAGTGGAGGGACCCTAGACAACAATAGTAAGATGGAATGTCAAGGGGTAGTGTATTGGGACACCTTAGGCTTTCATTGTGTGATGGAATGCCATAAGATAGTCTTGAGAAACTTGAGCATCTAAGTGTGACAGAATGCAATAAGGTAGTGTTTAGAACCTTATTCAACATAAGGTTGACTTCTAAATCACTTGTGAAGTGATAGTGTGGGATTCTAGATACAATAGTATTATTGTGGAGACACAATTAATGGTATTTCTTGGAGAGAATAACCACCTAGCCTATGTGAAGGGCTTTGAGATGTAAAGACATGGTGTACTAGAAATAACTAGTTTAGGTTGGTTTGGCATAGTATGCCTATTTATATGCAGAGGTTGCTCTTGTAGAGTTAAAGCTGAATTTGAAATGCATAGTTAGTGTATGCTTCCTTATTTATCAAGGTTAAGATTTAAGTTTTGTTAGAGATGTGAGTTGGTTCCTTTATGCGATAGAGTTAAGCGAAAAGAGCATGTATTCTAGTTAGAGCCTTTCACTTGGTTAGGGTGGACCTTGTGATAGGATTTGATAAACCTTAGGCATCCTTTGAGGTGTAGAATGCCATGGGTAAATACTTAGAACCTTAAGCAACATGAGGTTGCCTTGTGAATCACTTGTGAAGTGATGAAGTGAGGTACTAGGTATTGTAAGCTAAGTGTGCTTGGCTAATTGTGTTTGTTATCATGCATAGGTTGCTTCTTTGTGTTGAAAATAGAGTCAGAGATGCATGGATGTCATTTACTTTCTTATGAGACAAGGTTGAGATATAGGAGCTTGGTTATTTAGTTTACTAGTTTTCCCTAGTCACTTAGTTAGGAAGGACCTAGAGATGATAGTATGTATTTGTGAAATACATTGCATATCTTCTTTTCAAACTTGTTGATTGCTATTTCCTATGTATTGCAACCTTATGTGGTGTGCACAACCATTTGGCCTGAGAACAAGGTGTGAACCTACATTCTCGTAGCGGGTAATGCTATTACGGTTAAGGTTACTAGTATGGGGGTGATAGTAGTACTCTTACATTATGAGGGGAAGGTATTCACCTATTACCAAGTAGGGTAAAGGCTTTTAGGCCTAACCTACTAGTATATACAAAGGAATGGAGGTTCCTAGGAAATAAGTAAGTGGCATGTATTTTTGAACACTAAAACCTGCATAAACCTTGCATGATCATAATATTAGGACTTTGTGTGAGCATAACTATACATCATAACATAAAACATTGCATTTGTTGGTGGCTATATGGGTGGTTGCCTTGCTTACTTATTGTTTGCTCGATGATATCTTATGATTGTATAAGCAGTTGTTTGATATCATTGATTGTCGTTTATATGTGAAGATTGTTGCTTGCTTAGAGAATGTTACATAGTGTGTATGTATATATTCTTATAATGTTGAGCAGTGGCTTATTTATCTATTGCAGGCATAGTCTTATGTGTATAATGTGGTTTATTCTTTGTAAATGTTTAAACTCTAGTATTGGTTACTTATATTGAGAAATTGTGATTTCTCACCCTGTGTATTTCCATATAAATACAGGTACAGGTAAAGGAAAGTAGAAGAAGTAGAAGAACTAGTGTAGTTGATTTTGTTTCTTGTAATAAATATGTTGTATATGTATTTCTTCCTACCCTGAGGTTGTATAAAGTTATGTATTATAATGTGCCTTTGTGAGGCTATAATGTATGTATATAACTTTTTGTTGTTCATGCTCTCCATAACTATTTATGTGAATGAATGTTATAGGTTAGTTTATTGTCATAGGTTAGAAGTAGCATTGCTATTCCTGGTTATTCTTATATATGCCGGATATATCAGGATTCATGAAATAGCGATGTTACATAAATGGCCGCTTGTTCTTGCACTTGAAGACTACAATAATGTTGAAAACTACCTGAAACATAGGAAGCAAGGGTTAATGAAAGTTTAGTAGTTAATTATACTCTTAATATGATTGATTAAACTTTGAATGGTCCCTGGCAACATTGCCAAAATTTGATAGCAGTTGAGACTATCGAATTATATCAATTTATAAACCTATTCACTAAAATACTTGTAGTATAAGGAAGAATTGGGTCGAGCCCTTGGATCACTCTAATTAAGTAATCAGATTAAGAAGTTAACAAAGGGGGAAAAAGGTTGCAGAATTAATTAATAGAAAGTAATTAAAAATTTCAAACATAATTAAGTAAATAATCAATCTAAGGAAATAAACTACTCTTGAGTTTAATCCATTCTTGATCACTAAGAACCCATTCAATTTCTAACTAAGTTCTTGGCTTTAAATCACATCAAGAAGCCATAAGATAATCAACGAATGATTTATTAGATAAGCATATAGCATTTAATTAATCAATGTTAAATGAATTAAGCACCCATTTAATCCTAAATTAACCTAAAATCCATAATACAACAAAGCTAAACAATCTATCAAACACCTTTTGATGCATTGTTTAATCTCTTCCTCTTAACTTTAATTGAACACCTAATTCGCCTAATTTGAGCTTAGGATGAGAAAGTTATGCCTAAAACATTCTTAACAGCTCTCTGAACCCGTCAACCGACTTCAAAGGGTTAACACACCACCACAAAGTGACCTGTTGGATAAGTAGCCCATAAGAATTGAAGATATATGTCTCAGCTTTCAAATGGCTCAGGTTTAAGGTCCATATAACACCTAGAACTCAAATCATGACCCAATCTTTGCACATTGTCCTGGTTCCAATGATAACATCTCTGTTCTGACTTCTTGACCCAATCTAACCCACTAGACATCCGATTCATCCTTCGATCTCTTCAGCAAAGTTGTAGAGCTTTCTCTTAGATTTCCTAAAAGGTAAAATTCATAATTTTTAAATGTCTATAACTCAAGTTATGCCCAAAATACAGAAATAGTGTAAAATTTCTAATAATGCTGAAAAATACAATTAAGCCCAAATTGAACCCAAACTTGTAAAATATGGTCAAATCCAATCAATTAAGCATATAAGAGGTCTAAGAGACTAAATATGAGGGTTAAATAATATATAAAAATTGTGTTTATCAAATTCCACTACACTTGGCTTTTGCACTCTCGGGAAAAACTTGAAATTCAACATAGGGAACAAGGAACAACTCTACAAACTCAAAAATTAAAAACTTTAAAAGACTCAATTTCTAATGATGTTCAAGAATGCAAAAGTCTATAAGTAGGAAGAGCAACAAAAGCTTCAAGGAATTAAAATAATCATGAAGTAACATTTCTTTATATCTCAAATCAACAAGCAAGATAACTTCAATTGAAAAACATAAATCAAGATGATAGAACCTCAAAAGATACACTCTTAATCCCTCAAGTTTTTAGAAGGTAAGTGTTTCACTCAATTCAACCCATGAAAATTTGCATACGATAAGTTTGCTTATCTTCTACTTCTCCTCTACTCAAAACTCATGCACACACAAATCAATAGGACTTTATTCGAGGTTGTAATGTGGTCAAGGTAACGAAGGAGAATAATATAGAGATGACAAGTTAAATACCAAATAAAATAAAAGAACATTGGGAATGGTTCAAATAATAAGCATAAAGTTTAACCCAAATCCATGTAATACAAATTCTCTTTACATATTCTTTTTTCCTTTCTTTTTTAATTTTTCAATTTTTCTTTTGTTTTTTTTCTTTCACTTGGCCACTCTTTTTTTTTCTCCAAACATTTTGCACACTAATTAACACTCCCCCACACTTAGTTAAGAACTCTTCCAATGACGATGTCAATGTTCTCCTATTCCCTAAGGTTAGGTAAAAACATGATTTTCCATTTAAGGCATGTAATGAGCTAAAAATAAGGAATGATCAAATAAGCTGAAAGGGGTTAATCAAGGGAAAATATGCAAGGTATTTGGCTAAAGTAGCTTATTCAAGAAAAATGTCTCAATCATGTTCATGTATGCATATGAAAATATAGCCTAAAGAATAATTAAAACAAGTTCTAGAGTAACAAATTTCATGAGTGAAAATCATACAAGAAAGAAGAGAATGGCCCAAATGCTCAATCCATTCATTAAAAGGCTCAAAGTCTCACAAGGTATGCTTCTATTAAACTCAATCTACTAATTTAATTTCCATTACCAAACTAGTTAATCTCAATATGAAATACAATTTATTCACTTATGTTATAAACTTTTAACTTCAATTGATGCATGCTTATAACTTTCATAAATCTCAAAATTTCATTAAAAAGCAATTAAAAACACAATTTCTTATATATATATATATTTTTTAAAATAGAAAAACAGAATTTTTAGAAAAAAATAAAATAGAAATACAATTTGAAAATAGAAAATAGAAAATAGAAATAGAAAACAACAACAAAAATTAAACAAAAATAGTGAAATTAAAACAAAAACAAGAAAAGAGAAAAATGAAAAAATAGAATTTGAAAAGGAACAGTAAATAGAATGTAAATTCCTTCTCCACACTTAAATTTTACATTGTCCTCAATATAAAGCTTAAAATTCATCAAATCATCAATATCCCATCAATATCATTAACAAATCTAGGACAAGTAAAATAAATGAGAGAGAGAAGAAACATCCTTATCAAGTGACGTAAATGACCGCTTGTTCTTGCACTTGAAGACTACACTTATGTTGAAAACTACCTGAAACAAGGGAAACAAGGGTTAGTAAAAGGTTAGTAGTAAATTATACTCCTAATATGACTGATTAAACTTAGAATGGTTCCCGATAATGGTACCAAATTTGATAGCTGTCAAGACTGTCAAATTATATCAATTTATGAATCGATTCTCCAAAATACTTGTAGTATAAGGAACAACCAAGTTGAGCCCTTGGATCACTCCAACTAAGCAATCAGATTAAGAAGTTAACAAAGGGAGGAAAAAGTTATAGAATTAATTAATAGAAAATAATTAAAAATTGTAAACATAATTAAGTAAATAATCAATTTAAGGAAATCAACTATTCTTGAGTTTAATCCATCCTTGATCACTAAGAATCCATTCAATTGCTAACCAAGTTCTTGGCTTTAGATCACATCAAGAAGCTTTAAGATGATCAATGAATTATCTACTAGATAAGCATATAGAATTAATTAATCAATGTTAAATGAATTAAGCACCCATTTAATCCTAAATTAACTTAAAATCCATAATTCAACAAAGCTAAATAATTCACCAAACATCTTTCATGCATTTGTAATCTCTTTCTCTTATATTTAATTGGACACCTAATTCGCTAATTTAGGCTTAGGATTAGAGAGTTGTACCTAAAACATTCTTAACAGCTCTCTGAACCTGTCAACTGACTTCAAAGGGTTAACTCACCATCACAACGTCACCATTTGGATAAGTAGTCCCATAAGAATTGAAGATATATGTCTCAGCTTTCAAATGGCACTAGTTTCAGGTCCATATAATACCTAGAACTCAAATCATGGCCCAATCTTTGCACATTGTCCAGGTTCCAATGATAGCATCTCTATTATGACTTCATGGCCTAATTTAACCCACTAGACATCTGATTCATCATTCGATCTCTTCATCAAAATTGTTGAGCTCTCTCTCAAGTTTACTAAAAGGTAAAATTCATAATTTTAGATGTCTAGAACTTAAGTTATGCTCAAAATACAGAAACAATGTAAAATTCTCAATAATGTTGAAAAATATAATTAAGTCTAATTTGAACTCAAACTTATAAAATGTGACCAAAACTAATCAATTAAACATATAAGAGGTCTAAGAGACTAAATATGAGGGTTAACTAATGTATGAAAATTATGTTTATCAAATTCCACCATACTTTGCTTTTGCACTCCCGAGCAAAATTAAAAATTCAACATAGAGAACAAGGAACAATAACACAAACTCAAAAATTAAAAACTTTAAAAGACTCATTTTCCAATAATGTTAAAGAATGCAAAAGTCGATAAGCAGGAAGAGCAAATAAAGCTTCAAGGAATTAAAATATTCATGAAGTAACATTTCTTTACATCTCAAATCAACAAGCAAGATAACTTCAATTGAAAAGCATAAATCAAGAATGATAGAACCTCACAAGATACATTCTCAATCCCTCAAGTGTTTAGAAGGTAAGTGTTTTACTCAATTCAATCTATGAAGATTTGCACTACCATAAAATTGCTTATCTTCTACTTCTCTACTACTCAATAGTAAGTGCATCACAAGAATTGTTCATTAAAAACTACTAATATACTTTGAAATATTATACAAAAATAAGAACCTAAATGAGGTGTATTAGTATACACATAAATACTGAAAAGAGTTTTTTTTTATAATGGTACATCATAATACGAATACATACATATGCCTCCAAGGTATTTGTTTATACTTTCATTATACAAAAGTCCAAATCAAAAATATAAATATTCACTTCTGCTCGTGCCTTTGTGCTACAAATATTAAACCTGAAATTATCATGGAATACATAATAATAAAAATAGGTGAGAATACTAATTCTCAGTAGATTCTATTCTGAAAACATGTCATCATAATAATTTTAGTTGTTTCAGAGAAAAATACATTTTTAAAACTTAAGTTAAATACATATTGATATATATATATATATATATATATATATATATATATATATATATATATTATATATAGCTTGTTAGGAAGGTGACAAATGCCAAATTTGATCCTTTCTCTTCTTGAAACAATTTCATTTAATAGTTTTCAAAAATATCCATTGTCAAAAATACATACTATACTCATAAATAATTTCCAAAAAAACATCTTCATCACAAATTACTCCTTCTCGAGTATGTCCAATCACAAATACCACAATGGCCAATTCATTCAAAAATTCATATATATATATATATATATATATATATATATATATATATATATATATATATATATATATATATATATATATATATATATATATATATTCAGACCATCACATGACATACAAACTAAATTCAACTTTTAGAATTTATTCAATTACTCTCTTATTCATTATCCAAATTGCTTACTCATCTCTCGAGCATTCAAGAATTTTTCATATTCAGAGTTTAATCTAAATTGCTCCCTTCTCGGAGTATATTCAAAATTAATCCCTTCCCGGAGTTCTTTCAAGATTGCTCCTTACCCAGAGCACATTCCAAGATTGCTCCCTACCCGAAGTATATTCTAGTTTATTCCCTACTCGATTTACATTCAACTTATTGTCCCTTCTCGGAGATCATTCCCTACCCGGAATACTTATCTCCCTTCTCAGAGATTATTTTATCACAAATACAATTATGTTTCATTCATCATATTGGCTCAACCTTAAAACTAAAGGGAGCATATTTCTCAAATTCTCAACATATATCTCAAATTCATAAATGCAAGATATATTATTGTATCCAACACACATTCTCATTCCTTTATTCATAATCCAATGTTGCGTTCAAAGCATAAACTCAATTCATCATTCATAATGCAAAGTTGCATTCAAAGCATAATTTCAATTCATCATTCATATGATATAAATTCTTAATTCACAAGAGCAATTCCATTCCAAAATATTTATTCTAATACTAAGGGAGTGCTTCACAATTTATAACCTAACATATTTACAATACATACACAAGGGATCCCAAACTGGATAAAAGAAAATTTTTCATCCAAACAAAATTCCTTCCCTGTTTTGTCATTCAATGGGTGCTTGAGCACCTGTTTTGTAACATCCCAATATTTATTATCTAGATATATCATCATATAAAAGAATAATCAATATTGACCATGCCACTTCTATCATACAACAACAAACTAAACCCATATCATTCATACACTATGAGTAAATATGGAGAGCCACGACAACAAAAATTATATATATACACCATAGCCTCAAAAGGGCATACGGTTATACATAACTCAAACAACTAAGCAAATATAAAATATATATAAGCTCAGCTTAAAACAGTATCTATTCTATGCTAGTCCCCATACATCTTCTTCTTCCCTTTTCGAAGGACTTGTACCTGGATTTACATGGTAACACAATCGGGGTAAGAAAACATATTTCAGTAGAAGTATTCCAATACTAGCAATTTATACAATCATATAGATTATTCAACTATAAAGTTAACACTTCAATCACAGAATTACATAATTGCCTATACAATTGCAATGTATGATTATGTTATGATTAGCAATCGCCCGTACAATCGCCATGCTATGCTTAATTATGTCTAATGTGTATGTCCATGCAAGTCCTATGAATGAATGTAGTTTCAAGATGTCATGAGCCCTCAGATGTATTGAGGATATTACCCACCTCAACTACTCTAGGATATGTTATTATATGTTATGATTTAACAGGCATAGTGAGGATATGACTCACCAACATTATCCATCAAAACAAACAGAGGATATTACTCATCTCCACTGGTCAAACAAAGCAAAGAGGATATTACTCACCTTCTTACTCAACAATGTAATAAGGATATTACTCACCTTATTATACACAACATAGAGAGGATATTACTCCCTACAATATGCTTCAAACAATACAAAGAGGATATTACTCACCTTAATGTGCTTCACAAATAATAAAGAGGATATTACTCACCTCACTATTCAACAATGTAATAAGAATGTTACTCACCTTATTATACACAACATAGAGAAGACATTACTTAACGCAATATGCTTCAAACAACACAAAGAGGATATTACTCATCTCAATATGCTTCAAAAATAATAAAGAGGATATTACTCACCTCATTATTCAACAAACACATAGAGAGGATATAACTCACCTTAATATGAGTCAAACAACATAAAAAGGATATTACACACCTCATTATGCTTCTCAAACATCTCATGCAAAACAATCATTAATTACCTTTTATAATTAGCATCACAATTGATTTATATGCATCTCAAATTCATTTCACTCACACACTTCATCAAATACTCCTAAAAGAGTCTCACTACTCATTAAGAAGCATAGAAGAAAGCATCACACAAGTGATCCTCTTTAATTTCCCCAAATAAGGGCTTTGTTCTGTCTAGCAAAGGGCATTCAGGCGCTTAACTTCTGCGCCCTCAAGCGCGCTACGCGTGTCACAAGTTCTTTTTAGGCACTGGGCGCTTGAGTGCAGCTCTTCAGTGCTTAAGTGCTCACACACAGAACTAGTTTTTGCATAATTTTACAGAACAGATCACTGTTCCTTTAGGAACAAGTGATCTTTCAATCATTTACAAATCGCTTGCAAGTTATTTCTAACCTCAAACAAGATTCAACTACATATAGCAACTCTTAATCCACTTCAATTTCATTTAATTCAACCATTTTGGGAATCAAATCCTAATATTCAACCTAAATCCCTAAAACTAACCTAAAGGGAATTAAGGCATTCAAGTGATGAAAAATTCATCCTAGCACATCTACAAATCAGTTTCTAATTCAATCAATCTATTCATATCCAGATTCAACTCAAGAATCACAAAATCACTCTCAAACCTCCATTTCGTCATTAAGTCCCTCAAGAACCAAACATGAAAGAAATGAATACAAGCTATCAAACTAAGTTTCTCCTACCTCAAAGGCCAGAAAAGAAGTCTGAAAGCAGCTCACCTCCTCCACTAAACTCTTCCTCCTCTTTGCTTGAAGATGGATCTTCCAAAGCTCCTTTGTTGGATTCCCTTAGGTGGACCCCTATTGCAGTCGTGAGAGAGAAGAAAGAAATGAGAGAAAAGTCTCACTTTTGGTCATTTAAAAAGGCTAAGGCAGCCTCTAACAGCTGTGTGATCAATTGGAAACTTAAGTTACTACACTGCTTTACCCCGATCTATTAAGAACGCCTGGATTTCACCAAATCAAGATTCTTAACTTCCAACAAGCTTAAAATAAATCCTAAGATTCATTAAAAATCTTGTTTCACTATTTCTATAATTTTTCATATCTACTAGGAGTCAATCTGGCACTAAAACACATAATCAATATGCTTAAAAATGCCAAACTAACTTCGATAATTCTCAAACATTAACCACATTTACTTCCATATATTTGTGACTAAGAAACAAGTTCTCCACACTTATTTCCATTAACTAAGCATTTTAAGTCAAAATCAGGACTAAAAATAGCTATATTTCACATATAGTGCTACCACAAAGTGACTAAATATGCTCGGATGGTTACAAAATTTTACAGGCATGACAAACTAGTGTTAAGCTACCTCCGTAACTATATACAAGTCTATCATGACTATCTAGGATGTTATACATTTCCTCAATGCCTGGGCACTGAGCTCGCGATAGCAGAGAAATGCACTGGCCGCTTAGCGCTTGGGCGCTCATACTTCAGCGCCTGAGCGCTGAGACACCAGAAGCGTTTCCCATGTTTCTTAGACAGCCAACAACCAAATTCAACCACAACAAATTCAATTTCTAAACCATCACAAAGTTTGTTCATAATCTCAAAATCATTCTCAAACATTTAGAAATACTTTCAAATCATATCCATGTTAAAACACTAAACAAAATTATCAATTAATTTAGTCAAACCCAACATCATTTCTATGACATTCTAGCCATCTCAACCATCAAAGTTTCCATTTTCAATCCAAGAATCAAAGTGAAATACACAGAAAGAAAAGAGAAACAAAGAACAATCCCCCTACCTTTACTCTATTATTATTCCCTTGCCTTTGTTTTTCTTATTTTCCTCTTGCCTTGATTCTTCAAGCCTCACCTCTCCTTCTTTCTCCCCTTTCTTTGTTTGTTCTTCTTTTCTTCTTTCTATTAGTTTTCAGTCGAGAGAGAGATGAGAAAGTGAATGAAAATATCACATTAAAAGTCAATATATGATATAAAAAATGAGAAAGAGTAGAGGCAGTGAACATAAAGAAATAAGGAAGAATTAAGAAAATCTTATAACTTTGTATCTATTAAGGATATCTTAACATTCTATTAATGAATTTTCCAACTTTCATTGGTATTGTGGAAAATTCTAAGATTCTATTCATTTCTCAGTTTCTTTATTCACTAACTTTTCATATACCCCTTTATCATTCACTAAACTTTAGTGTCCTTTTCTAGGTTCAATTAAACCTATAAAATAGAGCTAGGAGGCTTAGAAATATTCCTCTTAACTTGTTTTCATCACCAAAATACTCTTCATCGTTTCTTTAGTATTTATTCAAAGTTTTATAATTTTCTGAGCTACTTTCCTATTTAATTTGGCCTTTAAACACTCTCTTAGTATTACCAAAAATGTCAAACTAATTCATTGAATCCTTAAAAAATTACCACAACTCATTTCCACTAGTTATGCTCTAGAAATAAATTCTCCATATTTATTTCTATCATATTAACCATTTTAGCTAAATTATTAGCTATTATTCACATTCAGTATTACAGAATTACGCTCAAACTAGTTCAAAAAATTATCTGAATTAACAGATAATTCTTACCAGTATTACTGAGCTTCTATAACCCTTATTAGAGCTATTAGGTTAGAGATGATGTTACAATTCTCCCCCCTTTTTAAAATTTTTTTCCTTAAAATTTGATTATCTATCTCCCAAATAACTCTAACCTTTTTCTCATAAAAGAAGAGTCTTAAATTATATGCTCACCTTGCTCTAAATCAAAGGATTGCATTAGTTCTTTATCTTCTAAAGTATACACTCTTCCCATGATCTTGGGTTTGGAATTGGGTCTTTTTCATGGTTCATGGGAATAATTCATGGCATAATGTCTGGTTTTGTCACAAGTATAACATACAATTCGATTAGACCTTTAGACAAGTTTCTGTATCATGATTCTTCTCACATTTTGCACACTTTAATCTCCCAGTTTCTGTTCGAAGTTGCTTCTCTTCATCCATTGAATACTCAAACTCAGAAGTATCTCCTTCAAATTCCTCACCCATTCTTTTCCTCTTTTGAAAACTGTGTTGTCTATACTCTAGTTGTGGCTTTTGGTCCAACTGACTCCACAATTCTACATCTATCCATTACGGTCTGCAAATCTCTAACCACCAATGGCATCACCAATCTCTTGATCTCATCTCTTAATCTATCTTCAAATTTAATGTATTTCCAATTTTCATCCTGATTATACTGGAAATAAGAAGAAAATTTTGATAGTTTCTCAAACTTTGCAACATATTCTCCCATCGACATATTTCCTTACTCCAATTTCAAAAACTCCAATTCGTTTTATTCTTGCAAGTTCCTCAGAAAGTATTTATCTAAGAAGGTTGTTCTAAATACTTCCCAATTCATTTAAACACTAGTTGTCTCCTTTAATTTTCTCACTTCATTCCACTAATATTTAGCTTCCCCCATTAACATGTAGGAAGCAAAAGACACTTTTTGGTCGTCCCTATATCTCATCACTGTGAAGATCTTTTCCATCTGTCTTAACCATACTTCTGCTTTTTCCAAATCATATTCGCCTTCAAACAACAGAGGATTTGCCTTGCTGAATTCAGACAAATCATGGAAGTCTTGGTTTTCCACCAAAGCTACATTCTACATTGGAGCTGGTTGTGCATTGGCCCACATTTCTACTAATATCCTGTTAGTTATACCTACTTGCTCTCTAGCTGCAGCAACTACATCTCTAACTACCTCAGATATATCTAGAGTATCACCTCTATCTCCAGTAGGAGCTCTACCTAGGCCACGGGTGTGCTTGGTCGATGCCATAGCTTCCTACACATATAGCACATTATATATTAAGTTGATCAGACTCAATATTATGCAACAGTGTGACAGTTAACTATAAGCATACAAACTCAAGGTAATTATACAATTCTATCTATACATCTCATCATTAAGACAACACAAGTGCATAACAAAGCATAGCTAGTCCATACCCTAGCTCAACATGATGAACTGCTCTAATACCAAAATATAATGCCCTTACTATTATTACTATTAGTATATATCCGGATTTATACCACAGTAACAATAGTAAGTGCATCACAAGAATTATTCATTAAAAACTACTAATATACTTTGCAATATTATGCAAAAATATGAGCTTGGACAAGGTGTATTAGTATACACATATATACTGAAAGGAGTTTTTTTTTTTTACAATGGTACATCATAACACGAATACATACATATGCCTACAAGGCATTTGTTTATACATTCATTATACAAAAGTCCAAATCAAAAAAATAAATATTCACTTCTGCTCGTGTCTTTGTGCTGCGAATATTGAACCTAAAATTATCATGGAATACATAATAATAAAAAAAGGGTGAGAATACTAATTCTTAATAGATTCTATTCTGAAAACATGTCATCACAATAATTTCAACTGTTTCAGGAAAAAAATACAATTTTAAAACTTAAGTTAAATAATTCCTTATTTTCTAATCTATCTCCTCATTTTGAATGCATATGTATTCTATTATTGAGCATATGTCGTCGATCCTGTCCATTGTGGTATCAGAGCCTCGTAAGAGGTTCTGAGTGTCGTAGCATAAGGGGGAAGAAGGACTTAGCGTTAGTCAGCCCACGATCCATACTTTGGTCAGCTATGTGTGTGCCGGAGAAGGTAGGTTAAGTGGTCTCGTACAAGTGTGTGGTGGTCCCGATAAGAGAATTCCTTCATTATGTCTAGGATACTTAGAACTTTAAGCAAGCTCTCACATCATAGTGGGAAGGCTCCTAACATAGGTTCCTCATAGTTTAAGTCTGCATCCTCAAGTTTAGGAATAGATCAAGATCATATTCAACAAAATGAACTAGAGATAGCAACTATAGAAAATAATCTTCAAAATTGGACAACACCGTTTGTTCATCGTAAAGAAATTTATAAAAAAAGTGCTTTCTTATTTAAACCTAAGGATTCAATTCATATGTATGAAGCTACTCATATCTTATGAAAACATTGTGAATCAATTAGTTTACTCCCAGACTAGATAATAAATCAACATGTTAGAGAAGGATATCAATTTATTCATTTAGGATTAATACAAGTAGCTGCAAAAGGACAATATATATTAGGAGTTGATAATCCTGTTTTAATATTGTTAAGAGATAAGAGGTTAAGGAAACTTCATGATATGATAATTGCAATTTTAGAATCAAATTTGCATGATGGACTAGTATTTTTTAATTGTTATCCTAATTATAATATGTCTTTAGATCATTATTTGACTAAGCAAGCTTTAGAATTAAATGTTAAAATATTAGATGATGCTTTTCAAAAAGGTGCTCCTTATATGTCAGTACTTTACATAATTCACTATAAAGTCTCTTATGAAGATCAAAATTTTAAAGCATTAAGGCAATCTCCGAAACATGAAATGATAATTATGGAAGCTAATCTTAAGAAATCTTCAATACTTACTCCTAAAAGATTATCTCATGATGAGATTTTGATAAGAATTCCAGAGGATTGGGTATTTCCAAATGTTATACCCCCTCAACCAACTAGAAATACTAGAATAAGATCAATAGTTCATGATGGATCTAATATAAGAATAGGAATGCTTAGGTCAAATTCTTTTAGACCTAGTACTTCTACACCCCCGATAATAACGCAACCTTCTACAGTTGTCTCTTTGAGGCATTTTGTAGATGGTTCTTCGATCAATATAAATCTAGCAAGTAATGATTTTGAACTTAATATTCCTCAGCCTATATATCAAGAAACTAGAATTGAGTCTCCAGAATACTCATCTACTAGATCCTAAGTAATAAATACAATTACAAGAGATGAACCATTTGAAATAGATAAGAAATGTATAAGTAATGATTTTGAAGCTAATTATAATAGTGATAAGAAAGATTGGTATTTTAAAACTTTTAGTAAAAAGCAAACTGTTAAGTTTAGAGAAGAATTTTATACTTTCTTAACAGAGAACGAAATCAACATATACTTCTTTGATTGGTTTGAAAAATATTGCCAAGAAAATAATATTGAAAATCCTTACCTAAGAACCCCCGAGGTTTTAGTAAACACCAAAACAACTACTTGTTGGAGATTGGAAAATGATAAGCATATAATTTCATAATATCCTCTCTTAGAATCTATTAAGATAATAACTAAAGAAGGATTAGAAGTCGAGGCTTCACCTTTTAAAGCTATAGTTACAAAATCATTAACTCAACTTGTAGAGAAAGAAGATGTTAATAAAATTTATCAACAACTTAATTATTCTAATCAAATGCTTCATACTATGTCTAAGAATTTGGAAAGAATAGAAAATCAAGTAAGTGAAAGAATAGAAAATCAGACTCCTGAAAAGCTAAAAGAAACTATGTCAACTCAAAATATTAATAAAAAATTAGGTCCCAAAAGACCTATTTATAAGGTAATTAATGTCTCTGAATCAGGCTTAAAAACTATACACTTCGGATCAAAATCTGATCATTCCATAGAAGAGATTAAGAGAAAACTAGAACAATTAACAATAGGTGCATCCACACCTAAAGTACAAACTTTACAAAGAATTGAAGAACTAGAAAAAGAACTTCTAGATCTTTAGGTTAATAAGTTAAGAAGAAATGCTCCTCTTCCAACAACAAAAAATTATTACCCAATGCCAACTTATCTTGATGTTTAATTTGCAGACAAAAATGTTATTGATGGTCCAACTTTTTCTAGTGATGCAATTATAGAATGGAGTATAGATGGTATAAGTGAACAACAAATCCTTGATATTGTTCAACATATGACAATGGCTGCCACAACTTTTAAAGGAAAAGGAAACACAGATAAGATAGCAGCTTCCTTATTAGTTATGTGTTTTTGTGTAATCCGCAAATGCATAGGTCAACAAGTAATATATGAGAGTAGAGTATCGTGTCCCAAGGGATTGACAATTAGAGACATGCTAAACTTAACTAATTTCCATAATTTCTTATCCAAGCAATCGAATTGTAAGAGTGGTTTATAATTAAAATAACAAATTAAAAGAAACAAAACAAGAATGCACCAAACACTGAATATACAAGAGAAATATGAGAATATTAAGGCCTAGAGATCCCTATTCACTTGCTACTTCAATGAATAACTTGCAATTCACAAGCATCTAACAATGAGTTAGTTTTGTTAGCTAAAATAACCAATAGATAAAAGCCTATGTCTAGAACAATTACCCATGTGAAACTTAGTTAATCCACTATGTGTCCATGTGAGTTAGCATAAGAATCACTCATTGAGACCAATTATCAAACACTTACTATGCATGACTAATGAGTATGTGTCCATCCCATTAGCTAATCAACACACTCAACCCAAAAGAATGTAATTGAACATACATCAACCATACCATATCCATATTCACAACACCCTATTTCTAGTTCAATTGGAATACTAAAATCATGCAATTGATGGCCAATCAATAACAAGCATTAAGCATAGATATGGAAAAACAAAACAAATTTCATTGAAAGAATACTCAACCAATTTACAAGATAATTAAATCCATAGCAAGATCCTAGAGAGCCCCTAGATTAGAGTTTAGTTACACATCATGAAAGAAGAGAAAACATATGGAATCATAGAACCCATCAAGTTACAAATCAAGAGAGAAAAAGGGGAAGAATGAACAAAAGTGGAGAGAGTTCAAGCTTGATCTTCCTTCCTTGATCTTGAATCTTCACTTGAATCACCTCTATCTTGAGTGATTTCCTTCTCCTCCCACTTTCTCTATGGATTTCGTGCTTGGTCCAAAATAGAATGCCCCATTCAAGTCCCAAAAATTAGATATTAAAGGCTAATTTCGTGGATCAGGATTTTTACCACGCCTAGGCGTATTTATGAAACACGTGCTGTCAGGTGCTGGCCATGCCTAGGCGTGAGTGTCTCTGTTTGAAATTCCTAAAAACCTAAGAGTATCACACCTAAGCTTAGTTTTTCCACGCCTAGGCGTGGGTTTGTCAAGCCTAGGCTTGGGTTGGCAGCAACTTCTCCTTTCTTGCTTTCTTCCAAATTTGAGCTCCTTTTTGCTTTCCTCATCCTTTCCAATATCTTTCCTTCTTGAATACCTGCATCAAGACAAGCCAAAGTCCATCAAATCATGATCAATCCAAATTCTTTAAATAAAATCCTCAAAGATTCAATTCTCAATCATTTGAATTAACAAGCTTAAATCATTAAATACATGCATGAATTGAACCTTTGGCCTATAAAACTTAAGGATAGTATACTCATATACATTCAAATTCATGTGAAATAACTTCACTTTATAAAGTTATCATTATGGGATTTATTGGTTAGCTTAAAGGATGGTGGGATAATGTATTATCTCAAGAACACGATTTCATAATGGAATCAACAAAAATTGATCAACATGGTGCAGTATTAGAAGATGTTGTAACAACTCTTTTATATACAATTACAAAACATTTCATAGGTGAACCCTTGAAATTCCAACAAAGAATTGCATATCAAATAGTTAATCTTTATTGTCCTTTTATGTCTAACTATGGATGGTACTGGGACATGTTTTTGTCAAAACTTTACCTAAGAAGTGATGCATCAACAGACTATTGGAAAGAGCGATTTATCACTGGTCTTCGTAAATTATTTGAAAAAAAAGTTCAAATAACTATTCAAAATCAAAATAAAGGTATTATTCCTTATAGTCAACTTACTTTTGGACAAATTTCTAATTATATTATAGAAATTAGTTTGCTAATATGTTTAGATCTAAAACTTCAACATAAGCTAAAAAATGAAGCTAAGGTAACAAGAAAAGAATTAGGGTCATTTTGCTCCTAATGGAGAATAGAAGGAGTTAAAGCTCCAAGTAAATAGAGAAAACTTCAAGTTCAAAATTATGCTCCTCATAAGTAAAAGAAAAATCAATAAAATACTATAAAAAAACATTATAAAGAAGAAGCTAGTTCATCAAAACCTAAATCATCCAAGAAAGATAAAAATAGATCTAAATCAAAACGAGAAATAGTATGTTATAAGTGTTGTAGGGTATGTTATAAGAATTAAAGAAATCCTTAATAAATATATTGGTTAATGAATCTGAATCTTCTAAAGAAGAATGTAGTTCTGAAGAAGAAGAAGAAATAGTTAATCAAGTTAAAAATACTTCCTCTGACTCAGATAGTCAGGAAGAAAAAGAAGAATGTACAGGTTTATGACCAGAATTATGTGATTGTTCATCATGTTTGAAAAACATTAATGTTATAACAAGAGATCAAGCATCCTCTCTATTAAGTATAATTGAGAATATGGAAGAATCCTTGATTAAAGAAGAATTTATTCAATAAATAAAAGAATTTTTAGAATATGAAGATAAGAAGAAAGAAGAAGTACAAAATAATAGATATAAAAGAAGTTTTAGAAAGGTTTAAAAGACCACAGAAAAATGAAGTCACTTTAAAGGATCTTCAACAAGCGATGAAGAATTTAAAGAAAGAAATAAAACTTTTAAAAGAAAAAGATACTGAATTAGAATTTAAAATGCTAAATCTGCAAGGACAAGTAATAATACAAAATCAAACATCAAGCTCTAATCAAGAAGAAAATAATAAAGAAATATATACATTTGCTAAGCCAAGTAATTGTTCATAAATGGCATTGTGTAATAGACCTAGTAATTAAAAACAAAAGATTTAGTTTTATAGTCTTAATAGATTCAGGTGCATGTATGAATTGTGTTAAAAAATGATTAATCTCAACCAAGTATAATGAAAAAACTACTGAATCCTTAAGTAGTGCATCAGGAAATAAGTTATTAATAAGATATAAACTAAACAATGCTAAGATATGTAAGAACAAGATTTATTACAAAACAACATTTTTATTAGTTAAGAACATCTCTGAACAAATAATCTTAGGAACTCTTTTTCTCTCATTATTATATCCATTCTCTATAATAGAAAAAGGATTAGTTACTAAAACCTTAGAAAAAGAAATTTGTTTTGAATTTATTAAGCCTCCTCAAATAAAAGAGTTAATTATATTCCAAGAATCGTTAATTTCTAAAGTAAATTTAATGGAAAAGAAAACTAAACACATCAATATGTTAACCAAAAAAGTTCAATCTAAAAGAATTCAAGAACAGATTGATAAACCTCAAATTAAAGAAAAGATAAAAACTTTACAAGAAAAATTTGAGAAAGAAGTTTGCAGTGAATTTTCAAATGCTTTTAACGAGAGAAAAAATATGTAATCACCCTCCCATACGAAGAAGGATTTAAAGAGATCAACATCCCAACAAAAGTATAACCAATACAAATGAATCAACAATATCTAGAATATTGTAAGAAAGAAATTCAAGAATACTTAGATAAGAATTTAATAAGACCTAGTAAATCACCATGGAGTTGTGCGGGTTTTTATGTTATGAATGCATCCAAAATTGAAAGAGGTGTTCCAAAGCTAGTAATCAATTACAAATCGTTGAATAAGGTATTAAGATGGATAAGATATCCTATTCCTAATAAAAAAGATTTGGTAAGTAGAGTTCATCACACTAATATATTTTCAAAATTTGACATGAAATCAGGATACTATCAAATTGAACTCACCAAAGAGGATAGGTGCAAAACAGCTTTTGTTATCCCATTTGGTCATTATGAATGGAATGTAATGTCTCAAGGTTTAAAGAATCCTCTTTCCAAATTTCAGAATATTATGAACAATATCTTAAATCTTTACTCAAAATTTACCATTGTTTATCTAGATGATGTATTGGTATTTAGTAACTCGATTGATCAACATTTTAATCATTTATAAATCTTCTTTAATGTTATTAAAGAAAATGGATTAGTGATCTCGGCAAACAAAATGAAATTATTTCAGATTAAGACTAGATTCCTAGGATTTGAATTCCATTAAGGAACTATTGTTCCTATTGACAGGTCAATTGAATTTGCAAATAAGTTTCCCGATGAGATAAAAGATAAGCATAAACTTCAAAGATTCTTAGGATGTGTTAATTATGTTGCAAATTTTAATCCAAATATTAGGATAATTTTTGCTCCCTTGTTTAGAAGATTAAGAAAAGATCCTCCTGCATGGGAAGATAGTATGACATATTGTTCAACAGATCAAGAAATTAGTCAAAACCATTCCTTGCTTAGGAATTCCAAATCCTCAAGCATCTCTCATAGTTGAAACAGATGCCTCTGATTTAGGGTATGGGCGAGTGTTAAAGCAAACCCTACCAGAGTCATCCAAAGAACAAATTGTTAGGTATCATTCTGGTGTTTGGCAATCAGCTCAACAAAAGTATAATACTATTAAGAAAGAAATTTTGCCTATAGTGCTAAGTATCACAAAATTTCAAGATGATTTGTTTAACAAAAGGTTTTTGCTAAAAATTGATTCCAAAGCTGCTCATTTAATTATTCAAAAGGATGTTAAGAATTTGGTTTCAAAACAAATTTTTGCTAGATGGCAAGCACTGCTATCCTACTTTGATTTTGATGTTCAACATATTAAATAAAAAGATAATTATCTTCCTGATTTTATAACCAGAAATTTTTTGCAAGGCTACAATGGCCGCTAGTTCCTCATCGAAATCAAAGGCTAAGAAAATCACTTTGAATAAGCACATACAAATCACTGCTGATAAGGACACCAAGTTAAGTACACAGTCATCTACCTCCGTTAAAGGGTCATCCACCCTTACCGTTGTTCCTACTCCACTTCAGTCAATCAGACCTTCATCATCTACTCAAAATAGGTTTATACCGTTAAGCTACTCACAAACTATAACTAGCACTCCTATCAAAACTCCTCAAAAGGCCAAACATTTAATTTCGCCTCCAACCAATTCTCCTACCACTGAAGAATGTAAGTATATTAAGAAAAATATTTTTGAACCTTTATTCACCCTAGAACTGGGATTTTATTCTCTGCAGTCCTCACCCTGAGAAATTGCCTAGAATATAGTTCCTAAGGACTTTCACTTTGTTCCTCAAGATTCTCTTAAAAAAAATAGAATTTTTTATGAGCTCATTTTGGTAGACACTAAGTCAATCGAATTACATCATTATTATAGTGCTACTAATTCAAATTATATTGACTTTTCAAAAGTTAAGATTCTTAAGATACTCAGCCCAAGAGATTGGAATCAGGAGCTTCATACTCCAAAGTCTTTCTCCATTAAATTTGATCCTTAGACTTATACTTATTAGGATTATCAACAAGCTTGGTACAAGTTTATGTTGATTAGGCCCTATTCACACTCATGGTTCTTCTGGTTTCAGAAAGGAATTAAGCACTTTCCTTCTTGGTTAGCAAACTGGATGTGTATCGCAGGACCATGTTTGGAAAACTTACCACAAGCAGCTAAAGATAGATTTTCCATAGGGAGCTAGGTTATTACACTTTTACGCTGCCTTTGGGATTGCCTAGATCAATGTCTGTGATTATAATTTCTTCAATAAAAGTCAAGTTCAACATCCTCAATGGGTTGCCTGCGAGTTTAGTGTCAAGTGGTGGCCTAGTTTTAACATGAAGTTGGTAAGCACTGAAGCTATTAATCATTGTGTATTGCTAATCCTACTTTGGTAAAGAAAAATCAAAAGAAGCCTACAGAGTTCGAACAACTCAAAGAATAGTTCCTTCGGGATTTAGCAAATGCCTCATCAGAAAAAGAACTATTACTCAAAATGAAAACTTCAATGTCTACCTCAGGATCCTCACCTCGGCAAAGTACTCCCCCTAGTGAAGCAAGTGTTAATGGCGATCTCATCAATGAAAATGATTGATATGGGGTGGATCTTTATGAATTATAAGGACCCACCAAGATAGTTATTTAGATTCTTCATCATGAAAAGAAAGAAGCTGAATGATATTCCATCAAACCTTTTGTCTTTGTCCCCAACGCTTGTCTCCTACTCAGATTAGCATTATTGCAGATTTCAACCATTTGGAATCCGGCTCCTCAATTATATGGATTTCAACCAGGTTCACATCTGAAAGGGTCCTTAGCTTCTCCACTATATAAGCAATAGCTCCTCATTAATAAAGGCATCGGATTTTTATGAGAGAGTTTCAGTTTTATAAAATTTTCTATTTCTAAACATACCTTGTATCACTATTCTCTTTGTATTTGCTCCTATTTGATTTCCACTTGTAACATTTAGAACTCAGAAGTTTAATCAAGATCTGTAATATTTGTATCATTAGTTGTAAGTACTACTTTCTGAACAATTAATATTTTATTCCTTATTTTTTGATCTATCTCCTTATTTTGAATGCATATTTATCCTACTGATGAGCCTATACATATATACATACATATATATATATATATATATATATATATATATATATATATATATATATATATATATTCGACCATCACATGATATACAAACTAAATTCAACTTTCAGAATTAATTCAATTACTCACTTATTCATTATCCAAATTGCTTACTCATCTCTCAAGCATTCAAGAATTTTTTATATTCGGAGTTTATTCTAAATTGCTCCTTTCTTGGAGTATATTCAAAATTAATCCCTTCCTGGAGTACTTTCAAGATTGCTCCCTACCCGGAGTACATTCCAAGATTGCTCCCTATCCAAAGTGCATTCCAGATTATTCCCTACCCGGTGTACATTTAACTTATTCTCCCTTCTTAGAGATCATTCCCTACTCAGAACACTTATCTCCCTTCTCAGAGATTATTCTATCACAAATACAATTATGTTTCATTCATCATATTGGCTCAAACTTAAAACTAAAGAGAGCATATTTCTCAAATTCTCAACATATAGTTCAAATTCATAAAATCCAAGATATAGCATTGTATCCAACGAATATTCTCAATTCTTTTTTTTTAATGCAATGTTTCGTTCCAAGCATAGACTCAATTCATCATTCATAATGCAAAGTTGCATTCAAAGCATAATTTCAATTCAACATTCATATGATATAAATTCTTAATTCACAAGAGCAATTCCATTTCAAAATATTTATTCTAATACCAAGGGAATGCTTCACAATTTATAACCTAACATATTTAAAATACATACACAAGGGATCCCAAACTGCATAAAAGAACTTTTCATCCAAGCAAAATTCCTTCCCTGTTCTGTTATGCAATGGGTGCTTGAGCGCTTGTCTCCTCGGCGCCATGGAGTTGAGTGTGCGACAGTAGAGAAACGCGCTGGGTGCTCAATGCTTGGGCCCTCATACTTCAGTGCCTGAGCGTTGAGACACTAGAAGTGTTTTCCTTATTTCTCAGATAGCCAACAACCAAATTCAACCACAACAAATTCAATTTCTAAACCATCACAAAATTTGTTCATAATCTCAAAATCATTCTCAAACATTCAGAAACACTTTCAGAAATCATTTCCATGTAAAAACACTAAACAAAATTATTAATTAATCAATCAAACCCAACATCATTTCTATGACATTCTAGTCATCCCAACCATCAAAGTTTACATTTTCAATCTAAGAATCTAAGTGAAATACAAAAAAAAAGAGAAGAGAAACAATGAACAATCCCCTACTTTTACTTTATTATTATTCCCTTACCTTTGTTTTTCTTCCTTTCCTCTTGCCTTGATTCTTCAAGCCTCACCTCTCCTTATTTCTCTCCTTTCTTTGTTTGTTCTTCTTTTCTTCTTTCTATTAGTTTTCATCCGAGAGAGTGATGAGAGAGAGAGATGAGAAAGTGAATGAAAATATCACATTAAAAGTCAATATGTGATATAAAAAACGAGAGAGAGTAGAGGAGGTGAACATAAAGAAATTGGGAAGAATTAAGAAAATCCCCTAACTTTGTATCTATTAAGGATATCTTAACATTCCATTAATGAATTTTCCAACCTTCATTGGTATTATGAAAAATTCTAGGGTTTTATTCATTTCTCAGTTTCTTTATTTATCAACTTTTCATATACACCTTTATCATTCACTAAGCTTCAGTGTTCTTTTCTAGGTTCCATTAAACCTATGAAATGGAGCTAGGAAGCTTAGAAATATTCCTCTTAACAGTCATTTCTCAAAGCTTATAAAAGAGATCAAGCCTGAAGATCAAATAGAGAACTTCGCTAAAAAAAATTTCTAACAAGCTAACAAGAGCTAAACCTTCACATTTACCTACCTAAATCTAATTTGTGTAAAATCTATAGTAGGTGTTGTTACCGATATGCATAAGTTTTTGTATCCACTCCTAGAGTAATTTTGAGAGCTAGACAATTTAAACAAATACTTCTTTCAACCTCTGATTCTGCCTTGTAACAAGTGAGCTTGTAAGGTTATCAAAGGCACTTGATTCTAAGTTTGTAAGCCTGAAGAGACTGTAGAAGAATACTTGTGATTTAGCCTAAAAAGGATGTTGACAAAGAATACTTGTAAGGAAGCTTGGAGAGGCTTGGTTGATTAAAGAATACTTATATTAGTGGAAATTCTAGTGGTTTGCTAGGTACTGGACGTAGCCCCACGTGGTTTAGGGGTAAACCAACATAATTTTCTAGTGTAATCTTCTTCTTCTTCATTTCTTAATTTACTTCTGCTTATTTAAAGGCTTTATAGACCAAAATCTTGGAATGTTCTTTAAGAAGTTCTTTAACTAGACTTTGTTAAAGTATATAGATTAAATCTGGTTAATTTACTGAATCTCAAGTGTTTGATTCAAGGAAATATTTCTAATTTGATTAAGAGAAAAGAACTTGAAGTAGTGAGAGGTTATTTTTACTTCTAAAAACATCAATGGGAAGTAAAACATTAATATTTTTTAAGAAGTCATAAGACCCAATTTGATTAAGAGAAAAGAACTTGAAGTAGTGAGAGGTTATTTTTACTTCTAAAGATAGGTAGAGTGAGAGTCCTGAGAAGATTTGCAAATATGATAAAAAAACAAACTTTCTCACTTCTAAAAACAAGTATATATGTTTTTTTCAACATAGTGTTTAACACTTCAAATTTTCTTATGTTTAAAACACTTCTAAGATCATTAAATCTGCATATATTTAGAGTGGTTTAATAATATTCCTTTGGAAAACTTCAGCAGAAAACTCAGTTCACTTATTATTCAACTTTAACCTTTAGAAATATATTAAACACTTATCAGAATAGTAGAGAGAAGGGAAGAATAACTTAGCACCAAGATTTATACTAGTTCACCTTAAAATTCACAGGAGGTTACATCCAATACCTAGCAATAACTAAGATTTTCCACTATCAAAAGTATTCTTTGTCAACCAAGCCTCTCTAGGTTTCGATTCAAGTATTCTTTTACCACAGCCTCTTCAGGCTCAACATAAGTATTCTTTTAACACAGGTTCTTTAGGCTCAACACAAGTATTTTTTTACACAGCCTTTTTAGGCTCACATTCACAAGATTTCAAGTGACTTGCATAAGCCACAAGTTCACTTTCAATACACAAGAATCAGTATAAGATTTGAGGTGTTTGTTACAACTGTGTGTGGCTCTTGAAAACACTCAAGGAGTGGATTAACATAATTTGGCAAAGCTCTCAATACACCTACAAGGGATTTATCAAATTGTAGATCAAGTAGGTAAAGATGAGAAGGTTGTGTTTTTCATGTTCACTGTTGGATTTTCACCAAAGTTGTTAATCTAAAATTTTTCAAACTTGGATGCTTATATAGACTTCGAAAATATAGTTGTTATATGCTCCAAATGGTAACTGTCTTTTGTTGTGCCAAGTGACCATTTTCTTGTCTTTTCCTAATGAGTTAGTATAGGTGTCTTAGTGAGAAGGCTCATCTGAACATTTTCACATGCAACCTTCTTACTGAACATTCTTAGCTAACCTTCTTATTCAGCTCTCTCATGCTTACAACTTTTTAGTCTTTTCATCTTTCAATTCTACCATCCCATTGATGTTTTTCTTTGATGGTTCTGATGGTATGTGCTTCATATTTGCTCTTCAATTCATCTTTTGTAGAAGTTCTTCATTCTTCTTAACTTTCTCATAACCTTCTTAGAACCTTCTCATGATGAACGTTCTTATGTTCTTCAAGAATCTTCTCAAGTCTTCACTTGAGCTCTCTTAAGTTAGAATTTGTTTCTATTAGCCCTCTATATTCACATAGAAAGCTTCCTTCAAACTTGTTTAGTCTTGTATAGGTTAATTCTAACAAGAAAACTCCACAAAAAGCATAGTAAACAAATTAAAGCATGAAGAGCAATCAAACTAAATTTTCAACATAGTTGATTATCATCAATGAAGTAAACAGTAACACAAGATGGTGGATTGAATTGTGTTCCTCTTTATCCAGAAAATTAACCTTCTCATAATTTTCTCAAGCTACTCAGACTTGGAGGTGAAAAGGTTCATACTTAAATAGATTATTAGTGAGAAGGTTCATAAGATAGTTATCAGACAAAAGTGAGAAAGTTCGTGAAAAGGTTAACTGGTTGGGTTAAACAACCTTCTCACCACTGAAAATTGTTCTTATTAGTTAAAATTGAACTAAAAAGCTTTTCTTGATGTAAACATAGAATTAACAAGCTTAAAAATCAATTCAAAACCTCTATTACTCTTTCTATTTTTGAGACTTCTGATGAAGGTTTTGTTAAAATAGATTCAGATTTCAGATTTAGTTTCTTTGCTTAATTCTAAACTAATAGAAGATAAAAGGATAAGGGAAGAATAGCTTTACGCAGAGATTTATATAGATTCACCCTTAAACCATGTGAGGCTACATTCAGAACCTAGCAACAAGTAGAATTTTCACTATCTTCAAGTATTCTTTTACAAACAAGCCTCTTCAAGCTTCAGATTAAGAATTCTTTAATAACAGTCACTTTAAGCTCACACCAAGTATTCTTTGACATGACCTCTTTGCAACATCCCTAAAATTATTAATATAGATACATAAAAATATTTATACCTTAATAAATTATTACAACTCTCAAAATTAAATAAAATAAGATTATTTGAATAAAAGTCATTTTATTCGAATAACCAACCAGTTATTCGAATAAACTTATTTATGTGAATAAGAAAATATATCATTTTATTCGAATAGAATTGTTTCTATTTGAATAAATTACCTGCAAAGAACATATGTATAAAATGGATTATTCGAATAAGCATATGATTATTCGAATAAACATCCAAAAATATCAGAAATAGGAAACATCTCACGTTGTAGCAGAATGGAAATTTTGGTTTTTCTCATGATTGTTTAATTCAACCTGATGAAATAAGATTGATGAGGTAAGCAAGGTGAAATCATCAGGAGCTGAGTGTCATGAAGGAAAAGGCTCTTGAAACTTTGACCAAGGAAAAACCATGATTGGTAACAATAAGTGTCAAGTTTGGATTGGAAGAACAATCATGAATATGTGAAGAAAATTTTGGAAATGGTGAAGCACGGCCAAGACTAAGGACTAGTGTTCCAACATTAATTGAAGGTGATGCAAACCTAGTGAAATAAACAAAACAAGTGGCAAGCATTGAATGGAAAATAGACTAGATTAAAGATTGTAGCAATACATGGTAACCAAATGAAGCCATGCACGAAAAATCTAGAAAAAGAATATGATGAAGCATGATTTAAAGGAAGACAAGTGTCCATTTTGGAATGAATATCAAGTAAGAAAACATGATTACATAGGAAGACTTTGAGAAGACTTACACCACCTTAAGACACTTGGCACCTATCAAACAAAAAACAGCCCAATTGTGGCTCTATAAATACATCTTTACCCTCCCATTCACGTCACAACACACACCATCTAGGCCACAAACCAAAAAACTTTAATTGATGCAACATTTCTTCACCCCTTCATCAAGATTCAATTATGAAAATAGGTAGGAAATGTCAAAAATACTATCCTTTACTCTATATTTCTATCACTCATACCTCTTAGTCCATCACTCCACAATCAATCGGCTTAATTGATTTTTTTCTTATGAAACAGCAACCCTTTCTGATGCCTGCAACTAGTTTTCACAATGGCTTTATTTGAATAAATCATTGGTTATTCGAATAAACCATGTTAAAATGTTTTAGAAAATTACAATTCTGAATGATTTATTCGAATAACACATCTATTATTTGAATAAGCACTGCAAGATGAGATTTTTCAGAAGCATTATTCGAATAAGCCTTGGCTTATTCGAATAAAACTTTTTCAGAAAACTAAAATGAAGCAGTGCTATTCAAATAACCAAATAGTTATTCGAATAATAGGCACCAGAATGTCAAAAATGAGATTTTGAATGTAAATGCCTTTTGATTATCTTTTAATTTCTTTTTACATGTGATATTATCTGTTATTGATACATTTTCATTTATAATTGATTTTATGATTATATGTGATTTATTTTTTGATGAATATTTTCATGAAGAAGTTTTTAAGAGCAATGTTGTCCTATGGATAAAAATGAATCAATGTGTAAAGAGATTATTATTGTGTCCGTGATGAGAGGATCGAGAGACTCCTTGGTCAATTAGAGATTATTATTGTCACCATGATTAGATGATCAAGAAACGTCTTGGTCAATTTATTGTGACCATGATTAGAGGATCAAGAGACACCTTGATTAAATTATTATTGTGGTCAAGATTAGAAGATTAAGGGACGCTTAATCAAAATTATTGTGGTCATGATTAGAGCATTCCTAATTAAGAGAAAGAGGCACAATTGGTTAAGAGTATTCAAATGGGATGATGATTTTTAAAGAGATGATGATTTTAAAGAGATGATGAAAAGTTACTTATATTTTTATATAGAATTTATTTATTTTACTCTTTTATAGAGATTTCTTATTCCTTTATTCAGAAATTTCCTTTTTCTTTGAGATATTTACTCAAGCATTATTGATTTATTTATTTTTATCTTGAAATGTTTCCAAAATATTAATTTTTATTCAAATCTATTTTACAATCATTGACTTGTTTATTTAAAATTTGTTGGACTCTTAGATATGGTTTTAGAAACAGAGAATGGTAAAGAGTGGGTGGTAAATATATACCTGTTTTTGCATATTCCTACTGAGATTTGTATCTCACTCCTTTGTGGTTTAACATTTTAGGATAAACCGATTGAAGAAATTTAGATAGATTTTTTTGTATGTAGCAGGTCTATATACTGGAAGTTGAAGTTTACATTTGTAAATAGGGAATAAGGCTTTTGTCAGCCTCAATATGTAGAAAATAAGTGCCTAAATTAGAAGTATTTGTATGTTTTACCTAAAGGTGTAATCCTTAATATTATGGAATTTTACTGTTTATACAGAATTATGATAAAGTTAGAAGATGTTAGTAGCGTGCTATTCTAATTCGAGTTAAAATACTATAATAAGAAAAATAATAAAAATTAGAGTAGGACGTTACACTCTTCAGGATAAACAACAAGTATTCTTTAGCATAGCCTCTTCAGGCTTAACACCTTAGAATTAAGTGGCTTGTAAAACCCACAAGTTCGCTCTAGACAAATAAGAATCAAGGGATGGAATACAATGTTTGTTTCAGTTGGGTGCCTCTCAAAAACACTCTAAGATTAGATACAAATATTTAGGAAAGCTTAACAACAACACCTACTAAAGATTTACATATTTCAGAATCAATAGGTAGAGATAAAAAGGTTTAGTTTGTAGTTCACTTAGTAAGATTAGCTTCAAAGTTCATAACATTCTTATCTTCAAGCTTAGGTCATTTTATAGGCTTTGAAAATGTAACTGTTGGATTATTCAAATGGTAACTATACTTGCTTGTTGCAAGTAATCATTTTTTTGTCCTTTTCCTATTAAGTTAGCATGTCAGCTTTAAGTGAGAAGGTTGGGTAACTTTCTCATGGCCAATCTTCTCATGAACAAGCCCGAGCTTCTCACTGAACTTTCTCAGCTAAGTTTCTCATCCAACCTTCTCAAGTTTGAAAGGCTGCACTACTAGAAATCTCTAATTTAAAGACGAAAATCAGAGACAGAACAAATTCCATATCTAATAGAGACGGCAATAGAGACGAATTCGATGAACTAGAGAGGGAAAATAAAATTTAAAACTTAGAGATGAAATTTAGAGACGAAATTTATCCATCTCAAAATTTTTCATCTCTAATTCTGTCTCTATTTGGTCAATTTAAAGTCAAATATGCTTAGAGATGGAATTTCGAGACGGAATTTATCCGTCTTAGAAAGTTTCATCTCTAATGTTGTCTCTATTTGGTCAATATAATGTTTTAAAAAGTCAAATATGTTTAGAGATGGAATTTAGAGATGAAATTTATCTGTCTCTAAATGTTTCATCTCTAATTCCGTCTCTATTTCGTTAAATAAGTTTTTTAAAAAATCAAAATATATTAGAGATGGATGTGTGTTCCGTCTCTAAATTATGTTATTTATTTAATTTTTTTATTAATTAGAGATGGAGTGTTGTCTCCGTCTCTAATTTTGCTACATTCTGACTCAATTCCCTCATTCTCTCGATCAATTCCCTCAGTCTCTCGATATCCCATATCCCGTACTCATTCCTCATCTCCATCTCTGAGATTCCCTCGTCTCCATCTCCGTTCATCATCTTCGTTTCTAAAACTTCATTCTCTCCTATTTTTCCCTTCCCTGTCATTCAGATCTGCCCTAACATTTCACCATTTCTCTTCATTTTGTTTTGCCCTAACATCTCAAAGTACCACCAGTAGTAGCAAGGTCTCAATGTCTCAGCAGCAACGACACCACACAGGTATATCTCAATGTCCCAACTTGATTTCTCATTTCTCGTTCTCGACATATCATTTTTGTTCAACTATTATACATTTCTGTCATGATACAGTTGTTAGAAAAATTGCATGAAGTATTCCACCATGTAAATCAGGTAATCCATTTTAATCATCCTGTCTAGAAACCTAAGTTGTGGTTTAGCTTTATATATTATATGGTGTAGTGAGTATTTCTTTTGATCATTGCAGCTGTGCAAGAGCTTGCCAAGTCTAAATGGAGAGTCGGTAGTAAACTGTGATAGCATTTCTCAATTGCCAAGTCCACATTTACTATTGGAGATAAGCCTTTCATCCTCAGTCCAGAGCAGGTTCAGTTTTGAAATTTTGATAAATTAAATTATAATGTCAAAAGTACATTGGTGTCGGGAAGTTTCTACGACATAAATTTGTGAATATTTTGTCTTTTGGGTAGAAATATGGAAGTAAAGTTAAAAGAAGAACTAATAGTAATAACTTTCCAAAAGATGTGAGGACATAATTAAATTGGAAAGCATATTGAACTACAAATTATGATATTATTTGTTATCTATTATCTATATCCTTAGGCTAACTCTTGAATTTTTTGTTTTGGTTCTGAAATTGCTCTGTACTTTCAGTATATTTTGAAAATTGGAGAAGGGATTGCAGAAGTCTGCCTTAGTAGGTTTATTGCTTTAGACATCCCTCCTCTACGGGGTCCTATCTGGTACATTTCTTTTATAAAGTTCATCAATTTAACATTATATTATATGTGCATGCACTTGCATATGATAGTATAGAACAACTATGCATGAAATGAATTATATTACATTTTGTTCTAAGCTTTGCCCTTTTTTCTGATACTACTATCACTATCTTCCTGCAAGATTTTTTCTGATACTGCTATCACTATCTGCCTGACCCCTTCAACTTCAAGATGAAGATATTAAGTAAGATTAAGTTGAATTTTGAAAATGACCCAGATGTAAGAGAATTTATGAACAAAAAAGATTTTATGACCAAAACTAGAGATTCTTATAGTTGCAGAACTTATAAGTTTAAAGATTCTTAGCCTTCAAAGATCTGAGATTAAAGAGCTCTCCCCAAAACTAGGACAACTAGCTCATCTAAAAATGCTAGATTTGACTAGCTGCTATGGCCTAAGATTCATTCCTAAAAATATGATATCAAGCTTAACATGCTTGGAAGAACTATACATGGGGAATTGCTTTATCCAATGGGAGGTTGAGGGAAGCAAAAACCAAAGCAACAATGCAAGTCTAGGTGAGCTAAGGTTTTTGTATCAGCTAACAGCTTTGGACATATTGATCCAAGATGCTTCGGTTTTGCCAAGAAACTTGAAAGTCTTTGCAAAGCTGGAAAGATACAACATATATTATTGGTAATATATGGAAATGGTCTGTACTTTGGTCTGGGGGTGCTTGTGAAACTTCCAAAACACTTAAGCTCTAGAAAAGTAAGAGTACAAACATTCATTTGGATAATGGGCTTAAATTGTTGTTGAGTACTATTGAGGACTTATACTTATCGGATTTACAGTATGTTAGAAATGTCCTTAAAGAATTGAATGGGGAAGGTTTTCCACAATTAAAACATCTGCACATCCAAAATAGTGCTGAATTGAAGTACATTATTAACTCACAGGGGTGGGTTCATCCCTGTTCTGCCTTCCCCAAATTAGAGATTTTAGCTCTTCATCATCTGGTTAATTTGGAAGAAATATGGCATTTCCCAATTCCAACACAATGCTTTACCAAACTTAGAGTTATTGAAGTCGAAGGTTGTGATAAGTTGAAGAATCTGATGGCGTATTCCCTCGTTAGAGACGGTCCTCAACTTCTTAAGATAAAAATTTCTAAGTGCAAATTGATGACAGAGGTCATAGCAGAGCAAACACTAGAGGTTGATAAAGAAACAGACAAGATATTGTTCCCTAAGTTGCATTCTCTTACACTGGAATGCTTACCTTCGCTCGTTAGAATCTGTTCATAAATTTTAAGTTGTTAAGATATAAAAAAGATTTAGAAGACATAAAGAACCCCAAAATTATTAACTCACAGCTGACAAGTTTCCTAGTAATAGTGTGAAAATTGGCATAATGAAGTTGCAGTCACAAACTCACCTGTAACTTTCCTGGTACATCCACAGTGCAAACGAAATATACAAAATCAATAATGGTTAGAACATTTAAATATCAGTAAATAAATATGCTATCTCATAACAATATTTTATATGGAGATGTATTGTACTACTGTTACAAGAAACGCTATCTCTATTAAATGAGAAAGTGAACAAATGTGGGTCTCTCACAATGTCATTAGTGACTTGTTTGCTAGTGTAACTTTGTTTTCCTCCAACTGCAAACCAGAAAGCTGAGCTTTCTATTCCTTCTTTAGCATGCTTATGATTAACAATCTAGGAGGTTAGATATTCTTTTCAAAAGAAATATGATTAACTTTAGGAAAAAGAAAAATGATTATGGTATTAATATTCTTTAGTATTATTATTTTTCTCTTACTTTGTCCTGTTATGTGATCGTATTAAGGACATTCTCTATAATCAAAGATTGCATTCCTCATAATAGGGGTAGGTGTGTCATCTAATGGTTCCTTTTCTTATCAAAATAAAATCATTGAATATTTTCATGAACTTAATACATTTTTAAATCTCAATGTGGTTTTATTTACTTATTTATTTTTTTTTATTTATGTTGTCCTTTATACATTTGATTTTTCACAAGACTAAAAGGATTGTTTTTCCTTAAGAAAGATGAAACTGTATTGAGCAAGGAATTCTTCAAAAAAAAATCTCATTTCACTATTTACTTTTTATTTAATACATGGTTATATATATATATATATAATTCTTGTTCTAAATATTCAAAACTCGCATTCCCTTGTCCAATGTAAACAACTAGGTGATAAACGATTTTTTTTTTTGTCAATGTGATAAAAGTAATACAGATAATGTAAACAACCTCCCTCTTATAGCCCAATTCTGGCAACATGAGTTGTAGGCCAATTTTGACTAATGGGCCATGGCAATACTTAGGCTTTTGCCTTTCAGATTCGTTTTGGGGTGACTCATGTGTGTGTTATTTTTTTTTTTTAGCTGGAACAAGTCATGCTCCTCACTAAAGGCACTAAAAAAAACCGTCAATAGTTGATCCAATAACAGAAAATGTATAAATGAAGTCACTTCAGAAAGGAATCAGCCTGCACATATGTGCTTATCGTTAATGAAGGAATTCATCAGAACTAAATAGATATGCTTATCCCCATATTATTACTATACAAACCCCAATAATTCTCCATATCTCGTAGGTTTGCTAGCAATGGGCTACTACTCATTGATGTTAAGTGAGGATATGCTTGAATGGTGAGCATCTAGAGGCCCATGTATAATTTCCAAATATATATATATATATAATAAAACAAAAATAATAATAATAATAAGAGGCTAATGTATAAACAAGTTCAAGGTTCTAGATGACTCTGGGAATAGGTTTGAGAATGCAACTATAGTCACGAGAGAAAAGAGATAAATTAGCAATTCCTTTGATGAGTTGCATATGTTTATACGGTTTTTGGCCAACATTCTTTGTTGAATTTAAGAACACCAGGATAATAAAAGAAAACATAAGGCAAAAATAATAATTTTAAAATTTAACATTGAACAGAAAATTTCTTCAATAGTGCTTTATAGAGAAACATAAATTCAAAATTTAACTAGAATGGCAAGTTGATTTGTAATTCTCCTTGAAATTGAAAGGCATAAAAGTAGAAAGGCAATGTTGAACAACTACTTGCTACTCAATTGCAGGTTGCTTCTGTAACACCCACTTTAGGATGTCAAATTTATGTTACATAATTACCAAATCAACCTTATTTAGATAACGTACTTTGTAGGGAAAAATACAAAATTCAAAAACTCTTAATAACAAGAAAATAAACTTAGCAGAAAATAAAACATCACAGCATCATTACAAATAATTTACATCATTTATACATATCCAAGTCTCTTGTTATACATATACAAGTCTTTAACACTATCCTACTGTAAATATTACAAACTAGTCACTCCAAAAATTTTAAACACTATTTACATTGACATCTTTGCCCAAGTACTACTAGGCAGCTGAGCCCTCAGAAGTAGCCGGACCTCGACGATGGGTCCTCCTCGGACTCCCCGGGTGGGGAATTCCAACCCGATGTAAAGTCCGGGAACAAATGTCCGAGCGGACGATACGACACTACTCTCTCTAGGGGTGCGATAGTACGCTCCCAAGTCTTTAGCGATGGATATAGGGAACTCTAATTGTACATAGATAGTAACAGAAAAGTAAAGGTTCCCTGACTGTAGCCTACTCAATCTAATTTTCACATCTCCCAGATAATATATACTCTCTCTCTTAAGATCTTCAGTCCATGCCTCGTCCCCTCCGATGAATGTCAGTCTCATATAACCCAAGAAACTAGGGATCTCTACCGCCATCAAAACTCGAAGTTCTCAACGGAATCTGGACCTTTCTCTGCTTCTCACTCTACGTCTGGCTCAGTGTCTTAACAACACATAAACATGATACAACATATACATACAAGAGGTGAGATCACCTACGCCAATACCAGTATGGTAGCAATGAAGATAATCGCATCCAAAATATCATACAGATGTCATACTATAATTACAGTTATGCCACTAACATTGTCTATCATCATTACACAGGAAATAATACAAGAATTACGATTATGCTATTTTCAATATTCAAATATTTAACATTTTAATTATTACTTTTAATTATTACGAGCAAGAATTACACATGAGCAAGAATTACAATAATATATCCTCTATGAATACAAATGTACACTGACTCAATATCCTACTCCATGGAGCTACAACTCAAGTCGGAGAGAGTGACTGAAAAGATCTGTCGGCACTAACATGCTTCAGACCACGTGCTCAATTTCTGCACATCTAGCATATGCACGACAGTCTGTATCAAATCATGATTAGGGATAGTGTCTCGGTCTGGATCATTGGTGTGTTGCATCGGTCTAACCCATGGTACAGAAGAGCTATCAACTGTCCATTGTAGGCAACCTGCACCCCAATGCCCCCAAGGTCAACAAGTGACCTACACTACACTTATCGCACCCACTCAGGAGGTGTAGTCTCTCCTAGGCAACTTGCCTTACACAGTCCTTTAGACCTTTCTAATGCATGTACTATGCACTATTCATAATTTCCATTAATATCACATATGCAGGGTTTATATAATAATTTAACAGCATTATTACTGTAATTTAATCGCATAGTCATATTTTCATATTTTCTCACTGGCGACCCAATTATGTCGCCTTTTCAAATCACGTAATGATTTTTCAATGTTTTCCAATCGCGTGAATATTTTTCATACGTTTTGAATCGAATTCTTGTTTTACTCATTTTAATACTAAAATTTATTGTATTTTTCTCATATTTGCAAAATAGTCCCTCAAAACTCATAAATTACATTTTCGTCTCTCAAAACAAATTAATTATGTTTTCGTCCCTCAAAACACATAATTTACATTTTCATCCCTCAAAATATGGTATTTTCACTATAGCCCCTCAAAATTTTATATTTACATAATGACCCCATATTTCCATAACATTTACAATTGAATCCTTTCTCATAAAATTTACGATATAAATTTAACATACATACAGGATAAGTTTCTTTCGATATATATTTCACATACATACATATTATCGCTTACTTAGGCATTACAAAGATACGGGCAAGCAAGGTGAAATAAAATCGTATCTCACGGATACTACACATACAAACATAGAAACACAAGCGAGGCACATCCCAAATACAGTCCAAGAACCTCAAACAATAGGTGAATAACCTCAAACAATAGGTGAATAAATCCTTAAGGATTTTTCACCGAACAAACCATCCTCACACTACCAGAACATGGGTGGTGAGGTTGAATCTCCCTCTTACCTCTTGAAGACAAGCTTTCTAAGCTTTCCTCCTTTCCTTGAAACTTTGTTCACCTCCTAAACAAACCCCAAAGTTCCAAGAAAATTTGTAAATGCAAATACAAGCATCAAGATTGAAAAAAAACCATGGAGAAATCATGATTAACAAAAATTAAAATCAAACTTTGAATCATTAAATCAAAGCTTACCCTTTAGGAAAAGGTTTATGACAAAACTTGTGAAAGAGAAATGGTTAGAACATAACTTGAGTCAAAATAAAATCAAGAGATGAATTTTTTTAAAGGCTTGATGGTGTGGGTTTAAGGTGATGACCGAATGTGAAGAAAGACAATGGAAGAGAAGGTGCGTGATCTCTTGGCACTTTGAGAGAAATAAGCTTATATTTGATAAGTATAAAAAGCAAAAGGATGAGGACGTTTCAAGAAGGCTGCTGGCCGTGTAATAACTTGTGAAATTTGGAAAGAATTACTTGAGTAATTATCCAATTTTTTTGAGTGCATAAGGACAGCTGCTGCCTTGAGTGAATTGTGAGGATAAAATAAAGAGATTTATTTGTATAATTGTCCAATCCTTCCAGCTGCTGCCGTGTGACTTGTGAGGAGAAAATGAAGAGAATTACTTGGATAATTCTCCCATTTTACAAATTTTTTCTTTATCTTTGTCTTGGTGAGTGACCGTGAGTGACTTTTGCTTGAGTAAGTATCTATTCTTTAATTGCATAAGGACACTCACTTGTCATTGGTCACCAACTTGACTTTGCATGACATTTGAGTATTCAAATATTACTTGGAAGCTTCTCCAAGTGCTTTGAACCAAGTAATTTCTTCTTCTTCTTTGGACCGTCCCCATTCTGTTTGCTCCAAATCATTGGCTAAAGGGACCGTGGAGCTTGGTGAGTTTAAACTCTTCAATTTGTTGCTAATCCAAACTTAATTACTAGTTAATTAATTAGCTAATTAGTTAAGTTTAATTTCCTAATCATTCCTACTTAATTATCCAAGTATAAAACTAATTTAGTTTAACATATTTAGCATGTATCATCACCTCTAATTAGAATTAGGATATTAAATTAAAGATTAAATTATAACTAATTACTAGTTAAGTTAGTTTACTTAGTTTCTTAATTAGACCATTAGGTCCACTACATTAAGGTTAATTAGTTTCCTAAGCAAAAGTCAAGCAATTTTTGTTGTTGACTCAATCCTATCCATTGAAAATCAATTTGATTTCCTATCCATTAATTTTATCTATGGTGGATATTACTTGATAGTTTTGGTAGGATTTGTTTTACACCATTGATTGGATCAATGGTGAAGATCAAAGCTTCTAAATCAAGCTTCAAATCTAATGGTCCACAAGAAGGTCTAAGCTTCTTTCCTTGACCAATTCTCATTGGTTAGAAAAGTCCAATCATTTACGTTGACTATTTCCTATTATTTCATTTTAATTTTGATTACGGAAATATTCTAAGCGCCTTTTCCGCTAGTTAAAACTTATCGGGTCCAACATTTATAGCAACGACCGCTATAAATATAACCACAGAATATTTATTAGTACAATATTTTTATTTTTATAGATAGATTCTAAAAATTAAAAGATTCTTTTAATTGTGTCACTCAGATTCGGGTTTAGTAAGATCCCCGTCTCCAAATGAGGCGATCAAATTTCCCACCACGAAAATTATTATTTTTCCTGGCCAGGAGCAAATCACACAAAATGATCAAATATGATCTCAGAACAATCAAATTATTTTTGTACCACACAGAAAATACAAAATAGTATAATTCTGCTATTATTATTCATATAGCCAGAATTTGGGGTGTTACAGCTTCCTCTTCTCAGCAACAACTGTCTCATTTTCAGTCTCCTTTCTATTGTCGTGAATTGAAGGATAAGGTAAGAAAGATCTTCTTTAGAGGTCTTCTTCAGTTTTCATTTTGAAGTCCCCATTCTAGCATGCCCTTATTGTAAATTGTTAGTGGTTTAGTTCAGATAATGGGTTTAGGAAATGTTTAGCTTATGTTTTTTGTATTGTGATGATTGTTCAATCAATAGGTCATGTTGTAGCTTAAAACTTGAATCACTAGATTTATTTAACATTAAGTAAATAAAAGGGATGTGCTCTCAGTTGGTGTCTTTTAAATGAGGTTAACTATTGATTTGGATGTCAAGTTTTATGTGAAAAAAATGTTTTCAGCAATCAAATAGTAATAGGGCATGTTTAATTAGAGAATACATAATTAGTTTTGGTTGTGTGTTGTCAATTTTATCCTTTTGTTAAGTGCTGGTTCTTTCTTTTCACGTGGTTCCATTTGTAAACACATCCTTGTTTTTAACTTGATCATATCACTTCTTGTTAACCTTTTGGTTGCCAGGTCATCATGTTGTCCTCCTGCTCATGTCTGTAAACTCATTTTTTTAAATTCTTGGCTATAGAATGTTGTTTTGGAAATCTTGATAATGCTATTTTTTGGTTATCAGTTTGTATCAATCTTGTTTGAATAGGTGAAAGTTTTTGGTGACACAATGGGAGTTGAAATTAGGTGTTTGATCTGCATAATGTAGGTGGGTTGATGTTTTATTTTGTCTATATAGGTCATATAAAGGGAGGTCATGCTAATTTTTTCATGAATTTAGTTTGGATGTCATTATAGTAAAAACACTTTTTATCTTTGAAGTAGGTTGTTTAATTTCGGTCTAACTATTTAGATTTTATTTAAATAGTTGGCTAGTGTGTTTTGATTGACATCCCTCTTGTCTATTTTTAAATTAGAAATAGAATGAAAGTTCCTGAGCATCGGAAGTGGATGGATAAAAGGGTGTATCCTGATAAGAGAAGAGTTACAAATGAGTTCATGGGGGGGTTAACGAGTTTGTTGAGTTTGTTTGTGCACAAGAGCAATTTAAAACAATAGGAAAGTTGAGGTGTCCATGTAAAAAATGCAAATGTAAGGCGTATCACTTTGTTGATGAAGTCAAGACACACCTGTATATGAAGGGATTTATGAGGGATTACTATTACTGGACTAACCATAACGAACCAAGGCCTCCCATTCCCCCAGTGGTTGCAGACAACTCATACTATGGAAGTAGTGGGGCAAGGGAAGCATTCAATAGGTATGAGCAGATGGTATTGGATGCTGCTGGACCCTCTATTGGAAATTACATTGAGCAACAAGGATTTGGTTATGCAAAACAAATAAGGGAAGATCCTAACCTAAAAGCCAAAAGATTTTTTGAAATGCTGTCAACTGCACAAGCTCCCTTGTATGATGGCTGTGACAATTACTCCGAATTGTCAGCTGCATGTGAAGCTCTAAGTATCAAATTTGATTTTAATATCTCTGAGACTTGTTTTAATCAGTGGATGGATTTTATAGGAAATGCATTGCCGAAGGATAATCGAATGCCTAGAAATTTCTATCGTGCAAAGAAAGCAGTGGAACAACTAGGGCTGGGTTGCAAAAAAATTTCTTGCTGTCCAAATGGATGTATGCTTTATCGTCCTCTTTATGAGAATCTTCGTAGTTATAGATTTTGTGGTGAGAACCGTTATAGAAGCATCACTAGAAACGATAAGGTCAAAGAATCTCCTCAGAAAAAATGTGGTATTTCCCACTTACCCCAAGGCTACAACGACTTTATTCTTCAATGCAAACGGCATCTCAAATGAGATGGCATCGTGAGCATGATAGGGAGATGGGGTCTTTGTCTCACCCATCTGATGGAGAAGCTTGGAAATATTTTGACGAAACATATCCTGAATTTGCAGAAGACCCACGAAATATGAGTCTAGGGTTATGTGCTGATGGATTCACTCCATTTGACAAAACAGGTAGGACTTATTCATATTGGCCAGTAATCGTTACTCCATACAATCTACCTCCGTGGATGTGCATGAGAAGAGAGTTCATGTTCTTAACTATCACAATTCTAGGCCCTTCCAATCCAAAAAGTAAAATTGATATGTATTTGCAGCCGCTTATAGATGAACTGAAACTTCTGTGGAGTACCGGTGTCATAACCTATGATGTGTCACGACAACAAAACTTTGTCATGAAGGCTTGTTTGATGTGGACGATTAATGATTTCCCTGCATATGGAATGTTATCAAGTTGGATAACAATGGGAAAACTTGCTTGTCCAATTTGTATGAAGCAATCAAAAGCACTCACAGTTAAACATAGCCAAAAGACATCATTTTTTGATTGTCACCGTTAATTCTTGCCACATGATCATTGCTATAGAAGGAACAAAAATACTTTTAGAAAGAGACTTGATAAAACTTCATTACCCCCACGATGGTTGACTGGTGAATAAGTGTGGGATAGGGTAAGACATATACCTAATATAACTGAATCAGTAGGAGAAAATCCACCAGGGTATGGTATTCATCACAACTGGACAAAATGAAGCATCTTTTTGGAATTGCCTTATTGGAAAACAAACCTTCTCCCTCATAATCTGGATGTCATGCATATTAAGAGAAATGTGTTTCTTAATATCTTATACACAGTTATGGATACTAAGGGCAAGACGAAAGACAATTTTAATGCTAGACTGGACTTGGCAGAATATTGTAGACGAAAGGATCTAGAGCTGCAGGATGGTGGAGGTGGAAAGCTAAAAAAACCCAAAGCGCAATACATATCGACTAAGCAACAAAGATTAGCCGTGTGCGAATGGGTTAAACAATTGAAGCTACCAGATGGGTATGTCTCAAATTTGGCTAGATGCGTTGACATGAGGGAAGCAAAGTTGTTTGGTATGAAGAGTCATGATTGTCACGTGTTCATGCAACGTTTGCTCTTAATTGCATTCAAGGCATTACTGAAGCCTATTTGGAATGCACTTACTGAGTTCAGTCAATTCTTTAGGGAATTAACTTCGTCGTTGCTGAGAAAGGATAAATTACATGAGATGGAACAAAACATTCCAATCATTTTATGTAAATTGGAGCAAATATTTCCTCCGAGTTTCTTTGATTCAATGAAGCACATTCCAATTCATTTGCCTTACGAAGCAAGGGTTGGTGGTCCTGTGCAATATCGATGGATGTATCCCTTCAAAAGGTTGAGTCATCTATCTATCTTTATTTTTTTCATTTAAATCCTCATAAGGTATTTATTACACTGATGTTATCAATTAATAGGTTTATACGTACCTTAAAAGATAAGGTCACAAACTCAGCTAAAGTTGAAGGCTCCATTTGTGAAGCTTATTGAGTGGAGGAGACCTCTACGTTTGCATCTTACTACTATCCGCCTACTATTCCATCTAGAAGGACAATAGTTTCATAGAATGACGATGGAGGTGAAGGTTGTTCTATCAATCTACAATTCTCTATTTTCAATTTTCCCGGTCGTCCTATTGGAAAACGCAAATCTTACATCTTGCAAGAAAGGGAAATGAATACTGCACACTTGTATGTTCTTCTAAATTGTCCTGAGGTGGAGCCTTTTTTGAAGTAAGCTTCTAAGTTGTTCTTTTAATTTCACATATCGTGATTAAATCTATGAAGTGATTTAATCTGTGATTTTAATTCAGCATATATGCAGATTTGCTACGAGAACTTGGTCTAAATGACTTGCAAGTAGACAAACAAATCTCCACAACATTTCCCATATGGTTTAAAGAACATGTATGCTAAATACCATCTACCTAATTTCCATGTTAGTTCCCTCATTACTTTTTTAGGTTAAATCAATTAACTTACCCATTTGTGATATAGGTGTTTAGTAACAACATTGAAGATGAACTTATGAGGAGTTTGGCATGGGGGCCCTCAAACAAAGTAAACATGTGGTAAACATATTCAATAAATGGTTACAAATTCAATACAAAAGATCATGGTCAAGGGATGGGTACAACAAATTGTGGTGTTTGTGTTCGAGGTGGCGAGAATGAGACAATGGAGAATGATTACTACGGGGTTTTAACTGATATTGTTGAAATGTAGTATATTGGGTGGCCTTTAAAGATGCTAGTTCTATTCAAATATGATTGGTTTGATCCCACCCCTAATCAAGGGACAAGGATAGATAATTATGGAATTGTTAAAGTTAGAGCATCTAGAAGATATAAGAATTATGATCCATTTATTCTAGCACAACAAGCAGAGCAAGTGTACTACACACAGTATCCTGAAGGGCAGCAAGGATGGTTGGTTGTGATTAAAACTAAGGCACGAAGCACAATTCAAACTTCAGAAACAAAAAATCCTGCAATAGATAATCCATACCAAGATGAGTCAGTCCTACAAATTCCTATGATAGTTGCAAACGATGATCTTGAACAAAGTCTTATTGATATAGCTGGTCAAGTAGAGGAAGTCCACGGTTCAACCTTGAACCAATTTGATTGGAAAAAGTAGATGAAGATGTTGAAGTAGAAGAAGAAGAAGAGCAAGGGGGAGAGGAGGAGGAGGAGGAGGAGGAGGAGGAAGAAGAAGAAGAAGAAGAAGAAGAAGCAGTAGTAAAAGAAGAAGAACAAGAAGCAACATATTTTGACTAGATTTTGTCTTGTTTTTTAATGAAATTATTAATGAAATCATGTGTTATGTATTCATGACCTCTTAATTAAATTATGCTTACGTGATTGTGGATTTCTTTAATGTGTTTACTTTAATAGTTTTGTACTAATTTTCTATGTTAATTTAATTGTACCTAATTGAATTTTATCATTACCCTTTGCATATAGATGGTAGGGAGAGGGAGAGGGAGAGAGTGTGGTACCTTTCAGCCTGGGCCTACACATACCCCATCTCCACATTCTCAGATTGAACCTACATCTAACCCATCTCCCTATTCTCATATTAGACCTACCTCTATCCCATCTCCACATTCTGAGATTGGACCTACCTCTATCCCATCTCCCCATTCTAAGACTGGACCTACCTCTATCTCATCTCCTCATTCCCAAATTGGACCTACTCTATCCCATCTCCCCAATCCCAGATCGGAGTTGCACCCATTCCATCTTCACATACCTTATTTCCTTATTCTTAAACTAGGCCTACACCCTCCTTAGCTCCAACTTTACATCTATTAGGTGACCCTTCAGCTAGTTCATTTGCACATCCACACCCTGAGACAGCATCGTCTACAGCACAAAACATCGGGTGGGGGAGAAAGGATGTAGATGGACGTACTTGGATCAAGCCAGCCAGCAAAGATCAGTAAGTTATTCTAATTATGAAATTTAATTCAAAAAGAATGGCTATGTATATATATAATATATATAAATATAATAATACATATTTTGACTTATATGTTTTATCCCGATTTCAGAACGACGCGTGATATAACAACCATCTTCAAAAGAAAGTATGAAGAGCCTTGGACAAGTTGGACAGATGTGACTAGCACTGTGCGTGATATGTGGTTTAGAGATTTTGGGGTAATATCCTTTTAAGTCCTGTTATTAATCTATTAGTAATTTAAAAACATTGTATTTGATTAATTAATAATTTCATCAATGTAGGCAAAATACAAGTGGTTACCTGAAGATAATGATATGATCATAAAGATTTTCGAAACTAAGGGATCTGGTGCACTATCAAATAATCTATTCAAGGTGCGTGATAAAAAGGATGAGGGTACATGGATTCATCCAGATGCTAGGGCGCAATTGTGGGTTAAATGGAGTGATCCTGCCTGGCAAGTAATGTCCATGAGAAACAGCAGAAATAGACAATCTAAAGAGGGTCTCAATGCGCACACTGGAGGATCTATATCTGCAACAGAGCACTATAGGAGAATGGTAAGTAATGTTACATCCTTATAATTATGTTGTATACTAATTGCTAGATAGTTTGAAATGTAAATGCATGCAAACTCTTGATTTCACCTAGTACTCTGATATGCTTAGATGAATTGCTAGATAATTTGAAATGTTGACTTCACTTTTAAAGTGTTTGATAAAATGTTTAAGTCAAAATTTCTTGTGATTTGCAATAGGTGATTTAGAATGCTTGATTCTCATACTCTTTTTTCACAACAAAGTCCTTCCTAGGGAGAAAACAGCAACACTATCTTCTAACAAAGATAAGACATATCATGGAAGGGTTTCAAAGCAACATTGACATCTTTCTCGCTTAACAAACAGGAAAAAGAGAAGGAGCAATACTAAAAATGTTTGAATAATATTAAGATTTTTGAATACGTGAAACTAAAATTTATGAAAATCTCATACTAGTATTAGTTTATTAGTGAGAGGTCTGTAATCAAAGTACTACATCTATTTATCTATTTTGTGTAAGAATGAAAAATTGCATAGTGTTGACAGCTGAGTATGTGCTATGTCCACTCTGAGCTATTTAATTTAAACCCCAATAAATGTCCACACTCTTTTCAATTTGATTCCACTCTATTCATTGACTTGTAGGTAGGGAAATAAATTTTTTACGCTATTTTTTTTAATCTATATTACTTTTTTACATAAAACTTCTCTGTAATAGAATTGCTTCATGTGCAACATCGATCAACACACACCAACATCTCCTTTGTATAGAATTGAAACAATATCTACGTAGGAATTAAACCAATATTTATATAGCAAAAATTGGAGTAACGTCAAAGTGATGTAAAGCAACATCATGTATCACAATCTAGTAGTTATTGTGCAATGTTTTCAACTATTGATGCTGCTCAGCTGCCCAGTTGCTGGCACCTCAGACCATCTTAACTTCCATCACGCTCAACAGAAGAAAAAACTGACCACTCTGTCACTTGCCAGTGCACATAGTCAAAACCCTATAAAAAAACTTGTGCAGCCTAGGTCTTCCTCAGACCCACACATGTACTACAAAGGACAAGGAAATAAGAGGACTAGATACAATTCCAATTTACATCATAATCACAAACACCCTTTGTGTCAGCAAAGAATTTAGTAGATAGCTAGTTTTACTATCTAAATTCTAGACATTTAAGAAGTTTTAACTTTGAGCATTTTTGGATTTGGTTCTTAGTACTTGTGATAAGACTAATGATCCGCCTAAAATATTTGTTCCATCATACTTTGACCTTATCAGCGCATCTGTCTCTCTTCTCATTTGTGTTTTAATACTTAATATTTGATTGTGGTTGGAGACTTCATTTCTAAATTATTAGTGAGTTATGCTTTGATTGTCTGTTAACTCAAGATACATGAAGGAAAGAGGAATTGAGCATGGTGCAGACAAGCCAAAGGCATACCCATACTATCCAAAATTTAACTATAGCAAAGAGCTCATTGAGTACTAAATATGATCCTGAAGTTGAATTTACTTTTCTGGGCAAATTATTTTAACCTACATCCTATGTGAAGTACTAGCATTCTTTCTGGATTTAATGTATCTGAAAGAGATAAGTTATTATCGTAGGTTGAGTTTAACTGGGAACTACTATTGGTCTATTATCTTCTGAAAAGGAAGATCCAGATATTTGTGTTAAGTTTGTAAGGAATATGGATTAATGATGAAGCTATGTCTAAATCCATATCTAGGTAAAGCTTTTATGTTTATCACAGAGTTAGGTGTGTATCAGTATAGAACTCTATTTTTCTGTGTATTCTTTTGGATAACCATACTTCATAAGATATACTTGACATCACATCGGTCCTCCATTTAGACATCAAATTGGTCCTTTAGTGATAATTAATGCCATCAGTTTTGTTCTTCAATGACCAATTTAATGGCAATTAGCAAGAATGTGACATTGAAGGACCAATTTCATGTATCTTATAGTGATAGAGTTTGAGAGTGAATTGAATTGTATTCATCGATAGAAAGTTACACTATATATAGAGGTTATTGATCCTAAACTAAAGGAGAGGATAACATCAGTATGTTACAAGTGTTACAACAGAATGTACAGATAATATTGATAAGGTAAACTAAACTTAAGCTAAACTGGATAAGTGTTATCTTTTGGTGTTTGACTGAGTCTCTGCACCTTTATATCTTTGGAGGACTATTTTGATGTATTTATAAATGAAGCACCAATGCAATGTCACGTATGTCTTTGGAGGACTAACATGATTGTTTACTCTATTCTTTTGGGTGGCCATACTTCAAAAGTGGTAATCCAACATTGGAAATTTTTTGAAGTACAAATTAAGTCTACAGCTATAGTAAAGATGTTGTCCTTAAATTGGTGAAGGTTACATGAGATTGAGCCCTTTAATATATTGAGAAGAAACTATATTATTTGGGTTTTGGATAAACCAAAAACAAGTCATTCGAAATATCCATGTAATCAAGTTTCTAAATGCTGTGCAAATGTATTGAAAGTAAGGCTACAAATGCACTTGCCTCAATCGGGTCAGCAACTGAAGTGCTTTGCTTTTCCTTGATTGTCTGTTTGGCATTCATGGCATTCAGTCACCTCATTAATTTGTGAAAGAGTTAAAAAAATAAACACCTTCAAAAATTAGATGAATAACTACACTGATTTTGTTAATTATTATTAGTGTTATCTATTAGCACAATCACTTCATGCGCATTTCTACAGTGGGTTTTGCTATCTGTTTCTCTTATGTTCAACTTGTGCGCATTTCTGCATATAAAATGCCTACTGCTAGAAGTGCAAGTTGATGTTGGCTTGGAGGCCTGGGGGACTGATCAGCTTCGTTGCAATTTATCCATCATCACTTATGGATGGTTTACAGCATGTTCTTGTTTGCAAATCATGTATTGGTTATATTTGTAGCATTGTTGTGATCCTGTGGATTAGCTCATTAGCTGAAGCTATAGTAAACACAAACTACAATAATAGGAATGGAGTAAATTCTATGAGTAAATTTGGCAATGCAGAGAAATTGGAGGGAAATATATGGCTTCTGCCATCTTATTTTTTGGGCTTTTCAATGAGCCTTTATTGTAAGTTTATTACTTTCATAGAATTCTAAGAGAAGAGTGTTTAACTTATAGTAAATATTTTGTAGGTTATTCAATGCATTATGATTTGTAACCTCAAACTATCCATATATAACTGATCATTGTGTTTTCAATTTAAGTTATTAGACACGATAATCGTATCTTATAAACAGACTATAGAAAGGCCAAAGTTCTATTGCACTTCAATTCAAAATATTAGGTAGCAGTCAATTATATTGTTATGATGACATCGCAATCTTTTTAAGTTCGAGTCTATGTTTTGGACATACCTATCTTATTATCCCTAGCAATATAATTTGTCAAGCCAATCAGGTTGGCCTTGCTTTCTAGTAATATAAATTTTTAAGGCTACTAATACTTACTTTTTGTCTTTTCAGGCGAATCAGATGTCCAGGGAGCCAAGCTTTTTTGACATCTACAAGCGGCTTCATAGAGCCAAGGAGAATCCAGAAGAGTATAACACTTTGGAAGCAGCACAGATTGCGGTAAGCATAAGCTATCATTTAAGTTACATTAATTTTCAAGTAAAAATGTCTTATAACTGCTTTTTAGGAAGGGTATGAAAGGCGGATGACTGAGTGGCAATCCCAGCATGGTGAAAGTAGCAGCAGTCAAGCCTCTGCTAACAGTATCTACTTAGAAGTTGTTGGAGGCCCAAACAAGAAAGGGCGCATATACGGATTGGGTTCACAAGCAACTATTGTCATTGGATCTTCTTCCACTCCTCCCTCCTCTTTCATTGATGGAGTATCACCAACAGAGATTACTGCAATGCAGTAAAAAATTCAGGCTTTAACAGATGAGCTTCATCGAAAGAATCTTGAACAAGACATGATGAAGCAGAAGATGGAACAATGGGAGGAAAAGTTTAGGATTCTTCTTTTAGGTAGTCAATTTGGAACATCATCACTTGCAGCTTCACAGCCTGAACCTTCCCATCGTGCACCTAGAGAAGAGGATGACCATCATAATGAGGAGATGGGTAACGATGTTAATGATAGCCCAAATCTGTGATTAGTTTTATTTTAATATTTTTATTGATGATTTAAATATTTATAATGATAATTAATTATTACTTTGCATTTTGGTACAAATATTTGTGATGTTAATTAATTGTGATTTCTTATGCTATATGACTTATTCTGATGGTTAGTTGCATCAGGGTTAGTTATAAAATTAAAAGTATATTAAAAAGATAATTCTGAAAATTTTAGAGACAAAATTTGTACTTATTTTTTTAAATTTTTTTAATTAGAGACGGAATAATGCTGTCTCTAAATTTAGAGATGGAATTAGAGACGAAAAAAATTAGTTAAAATTTTAGAATTACAGATGGATTAGAGATGGAATAGTGCTGTCTCTAAATTTAGAGACAGAATTAGAGACGAAATGAGAGATGGAATACGTTTTAAAATTTTTTGAATTAGAGACAGAATAGTGACGTCTCTAAATTTAGAGACGAAAACAGAGACGGAAAAAGTTTGTTAAAATTTTAGAAATAGAGACGGAATAGTGCCATCTCTAAATTTAGAGACGGAATTAGAGACAAAAAACGCTCGTCTCTAATTTATTCATTATTATATTTTCTTAAAAAAATTAACATTATCCGTCTCTAATTAGAGATGAAATTTTTTTATTTAGAGACAGACATTTTTCGTCTCTAAATTAGAGACAAAAATAAATTTTTTGTCTGTAACAATCAGCGATGCCACTTTTAAAGACGGATCAATTTCCGTCTCTAATTCCATCTCTAAATATTTAGAGACGAAATTTTTTACTTTTAGAGACGGAATTTTTCCGTCTCTGAATCTGAAATTTCTAGTAGTGCTGCAATCTTCTCATCTTTGCATTGACCATCATCTTATTGATTCTTCATGAGGATTCTGATGGTAAACACTTTTCTTGTTGGTTTGAAATCCTCTCATCATTAATCAATGTGGAGGTTCTTCATTTCTTGAACTTTCTCAGAGTCTTCTCAGGACCTTCTCATGATTAACTTTCTTATATTCTTCAAGAGCTTTCTCAAATTCAACTTTCAACTTTCTCAAGTCAAAAATTGATCTTCTTAGCCCTTTCTAATTATCCAGAAAGCTTCCTTGAACCTTGTTTAGTCCTGAAAAAGCCTAATAATAGCAGTAATCACTCCACAAAGATTATGTCAAAACATTTAAGCATTAAGAAGATTCAAACATAATTTTTAATATAATTGTTATCATTAAAACAAAATATGCTTTATAAAGCACAAAAGGGTTTTGGAGCTTTCAATCAAAGCATATTTTTAATTTTAAGCACAAAAGTGCTTTAGAGCTTACAGCCCTTGCCACCAAGTGGTGCTTGATTCTAGTTGGGGTACCTCACTAATTTGCTAACTATTGACACATATAAGAGAACTATAAAGATGCATATAGATGACTGTGTAAACCCATATAGGGATCTATATATATATAATACTATTATTGTGATGCATATATATATAACCACAAAAGTGCTTTAGAGCTTACAGCCCTTGCCACCAAGTGGTGTGGGGTATTTCACTAATTTTCTAACTATTGATGCACATAAGAGAACTATAAAGATGCATATAGATGACTGTGTAAACCCGTATAGGGATCTCTCTCTCGCTCTCTCTCTCTATATATATGTCAATATTTTATGCTTAATTTATATATATATATATATATATATATATATATATATATATATATATATATTTGTGTGTGTGAATATTTTAATTTTGCGAATTCTCTTTGTATTCCTATAGTTAAGGTAACATAATAAGGTAACATAATGTAATAATGAGATGAGAAAAGCTCTGACCCAAGACAAAAAAATTAGTCACAAAGACTAGTCAAAATGATTGATCAGCTTGGACAAGATAAAATAGAAACCAGAGACTAACTATTCTCTAGAGATTTTTGTCTTACAATTTGATTTAAATAAAAGAGAATTCACGTTCTACATGTGACGACAAAGTCAAATATTTATTACAACTTAGGTTGTTACAAAGAACATGTACCCAATAAGATTAAAAAAAAAAAAAAACTCAATTTGTATACTTGTTGGCTAGCGCATTGTCTCATAACTCATCTTCTCTATACGGTTTGCAATACATCAATGAAATAAAAAGGCTTCCGAATTAGTTCAAAAGAAATTGTGAAAGAAAATTACAAAGGAAGATCTCTCACGCTAAAAAATATTGATAAAATAATGATGTTATAAGCAGTCCTATTTTGGACAATTTAAAACCCAAGTATGCCATATATTGATCTGTCTCATTCTCACTCTCTTAGCATAACTTTAAGTGCTATCTAATATACCATATAATCGAGAAACATTATAACATTGTAATGTTATGTCATATATTCAGAAAACAATACAACAATATATTCTAAATTTATTTTATTTGATTATGTTTGCCTTGATTGTCCAGCTGAGTCCATTTAGAATATTCCTATTTAATTTTGTCCAAAATTAAATCATAAATTGATTTTTTTGCCAATTTAAATTAATATTCATTATTTAAGACATTAATTCTTTAGTTTTATTATATATATATATATATATATATAGATAGATAGATAGATAGATAGATAGATAGATAAATAGATAGATAGATAGATAGATACAGAGAGACATTGTGATAACTTTGTTGAAACAAAATTTTTCTTACATGAAGGCTGACCATTGTGCCAATAGGTGTCACTTTCCTCTCCTTCTAATCGATTAGTGTTTGAAGTTTTAGTTTTTTCATTTATTATTACTTGATTTTGTTATTTTATTATATTATTATTTTCTTGATTAATTTTATAATACATTAGTATTAGTATTTTTCTTATTTCTTATATTCTTTTCTTAGTTTCTAGTATCGACGTATGTTGCATTTCATTTAGATTTTTCAATTAATTTGTATTAATCTTTTCTAAATTGATTCAATCTTAAATTGATAAGATTTTTTTGTGCTAACATTAATGAAAATATAATTCCAATATATCCTAAATTGATTTTATTATATTATATATTTTTAGTGTTTTTTTAGCACAAAGTGGGGAAAACCCCAAGTATTTATTCTTTTTATTTTACTTAATTTCTCATGACAATATAAATTGAAAAACAATATAACAATATATCCTAAACTGATTTTAATATATTATTATACTTTCATTTTGGTGTTAATTCTCAATTGTTCTTAGTTCATTTAGGATTTTCTTATTTAATTTTGTTATAAATTAAATTATAAATTAAATTTTCGTTAATTAGAATCAATCTTCATTTTATGGGAACATTTATTTCTTAAATTTAATATTATTATATTATATTATTTTTAATCAATTAGAATCAATTAAAACTTGATAAATCGAAATCAGTTTTTATTAATAAGGACATTTATTCTTTACTTTTAATATATTATAATTATATTCTTCTTAATCAATCCTAACAAACGACATTTATTTCTTTATTATATTATATTATTATATTCTGTTTCTAATTTTTCAATCAATAGTGTTTTTTTTTCGCTTAATTTCTTGTGTCAACATGTATTGTATTCTTCACTTAGACTTTTGAATTAATCAATATCAATCTTTCCTAAATTGATTCAATATGCATTATTAATAGGAGTGTTAAATGCTTAAAATATATGTTTTCATACTTAATTATTAAACAATGTCATATTTTCTTAGACTAAGCAAGAAGATAGAAAAAGTAAAAAAGTTAATTAGAGAAAATACATATACCTAATAACATAAAAAAAATTGTGTTTATATATGCTTGTCGACAAAAGTATTACTCCACAACTCATCTTTGCTAAACGACTTGCAATAATATATTCTAAATTAATTTTTTTAAATTATATTTTCCTTGATTGTCCAGGTTGATTCAAAATATTCTTCTTTAGTTTTGTGCTACTTAAACCCTAAATTGATTTTCTAGTTACTCGGATTCAGTATTCATTAATTGGTTAATCACTCAGAATTAATATTTTATTTATGTTAATTGATTTAATTAATTATTGACTATAACTCATGTGTAATGAAAAGGAAATAAAATTGAATAAAATAAAATCATAAGTGTAAGACGTAATATAATAAGGATTATTGTTAATGTAAAAAATTTTATACTATCAACTAATCATACATTGTCACATCATTAAAAATGTTTGACTCTCATAATAATTATCTTAAAAATCACACATGTGATAATATATAATTAGTTGATAGTATAAAAAAAAATTTATATTAACGGTGCATCAAAATTAAACTCATAAAATTATATGTGATGAAATAACAAATACTTATAACATAGATGTAAAATGACTTTTTTTTTCTTTTTCTCACATCTAAGCTACAATAAATTACTACTCTTCTGTTAGACCCACTTTCCACTTCTTGAATATGGTTCTTTCAGTTGATAGTATCCCATATACTTGAGAATCATTATAACATAATCTTATATTATAAAAGCAAAGAAAAAATATATCCTAAATTGATTTTATTATATTACATTTTTCTTGTTAGTATTTCTTTTTCATTCAAATAGAGGTTGAATTGTTGAGGCCTAAGCATTTTCTTAACATTTATTATTCCTTGATTTTATTATATTATTGTATTATTCTATTATATTATTTCTTGATTGATTGAATGAAAGTATTTATATTTTCTTTTTCGGCATTTATTGTTCTTTGATTTTATCATATTATTATATTTTATTATTGATTTTTTCTAATCAATTATCATTTTTATTTTTTACCTAAATTTTCGAATCAACATGTGTTATATTCCTCATTCAGATTTTCGAAATAATCAATGTTATTCTTTTCAAAATTGATTCAATCTCAAATTAATAATAATATTCTTTTCAAAATTGATTCAATCTCAAGTTAATAAAAATCTCTTGATGTTAGGATTCATAAGAACTTAATTCTAATATATCCTGAGTTGATTTTATTATATCATATTTTTCATTTTAATAATAGGGGCAGAGCCCAAGTTTTAAAAAAAATATTTCTTACTTAATTTCTTGTGTTGATATAATTTGAAAAACAATGCAATAAAATATCCTAAACTGATTTTAATATATTATTATATTTTTTATAGCATTGATTTCTTAATTATAATAGGTTTATGTTGGATCTTCTTGTTTAATGTTGTTGTTATTTAAATTCTAAATTAATTTTTATTCGATCAGAATCAACCTCCATTAATATGGACATTTATCTGTTAATTGTATTCTATTATATTCATTTTGATCCGTTAGAATAAACTAAATTTTAACCTATCAAAGTTATATTCAATTTATTCGATCAGAATCAACCTCCATTAATATGGACATTTATCAGAATGCAGACGTTTATAACTTGCTTTAATACATTATATCATTTTCAATCAATTAGAATCAAAATTCATGAGTAGGGACATTTATTCTTTTCCTGTATTACATTTTTACGTTCTTTCTTTGTTAATTTTTCAATCAATTAGTTTTTTTTTCTTTTTCTACAATGAAGAAAGCGTTCATTTATATCTAGGTTCAATTGCCTTTTTTAGGAAGGAGTTGGCTTGTCTTACAATCAAACATCACAAAAGTAGTAGTACAACTAACTACTATTATATGAAACTTTAACATGGATTATATATTAAGAGGATATTAAATAAGTTAGTATCAAGGAGTGATTTAAGGATATTAATCATTCAAACAAAAGAATTTACCTAAGAACGGCTAGGCAAATATTTTTAGGCTTAACATTCTTAGAACATATTAGACAATCGAGATAGTACCATCCATGAGATAGCTCTATTGTTGTAGCCAAACAAATATAAATACATTCTTTCACGATTTAATTAAGGAAAGATAAGCAAATATTTAAACTTTTTAAATAAAGAAGGCATCTTTTGATTTTGTGAATGAAATAAATCAATGGGATGTATAAATTATGATTTTATCAATTGTCTTCCTTTTAGAAAAAGTGAGAAAGTCTTCGATAGAGTAATTTATTTTAATATACATTTGGCAAATAATTTGAGTTTCTGCATCTTCTATAATATGTAGCCAAAAATAATTTAAAAAACATAAGAGTTAATTCAACACAAAAACAAACCATAATAACATTAAATATTAATTAAATAATAAATTACTTCCTCCTAAACACATACATTTTTTGGGGAATAAAACTTTCCCTCATTCAATCTTGTTAGAGAATATCAATTCTCGTTTTTTATAAATATGCATAAATATTAATAATTGAGAAAAACATAAAAAAAAAATTTCATGTTCAATTGAGTATAATTCAACCAAACATGCTTACATCCATGAATGACAAAAATGAAATCTACTATCAAAATAAATAAAGCATGCAGGCTTATAAGACAATATCTCTCGCACTCTTAATCTTATTCTGTTCTAATAATCCTTACAATTCTCCAAAACAAGTATTTATAGCCTATCACCCTTATTCTCCAAGTAAGTCTTATGACATCTGCAGTTTGCTATTTGAAACAATCTCATATATCTCTCCTATCATCATATTAATTACAATTTAAAATTCAAATCTACTAATATAATAGAAAACTATCAATACTTATGAAATCAATAATTAATTTGCATCAAACCCAACATACATAGCAAGCATCGTATTTTAGAATAAGGAACATATCTTTTCATCTTAATTGCACAATCATCTCAAACTCTTCATGCAATCCAAATCTTGATCTTCCAATCAAGTTTATTTCAATATAACTTATCATGGGTGTCATTATAAAAATCAAACAATCATAAGACCACTCGTGGTTCTCAATCGTGTGTTTTTGTAATTTGTTTTGGACAATTTATATCTCTAACAGATTAGCATTCTAATATTAAATTGATTTTTAAGTTAATTTATTGGGATATTATTATATATTATATAATTTATAATTTACTTTGCTTATTATTTTCTGAAATCAAGAAACAATGCAAAAATATACAGTAAATTAATTTTAATAATATTCATTGATTTTAAATAGTTGTTTCATTATTTTCCCCATTCATGGGATATTATTTTATTATTATTTCTTGATTATATGATATACTAACTAGCCTTGTTTCTTAATTATGTTGGATATTAGCTATGATTGTTTCCCTAAATTAAGTCAGATTTAATAGAATAATTGATCTCATCCGTTCACTTGATTACTTGATGGTTTTAAGGGATTACAAGCTTTAAATTTTCATTAAAGTATTGATATGGATAATAATTAGCTTTAATTGTATGAAATCTCAACGTCATCATATATAAATTTTCTGCCCACACGACATATTTTTGGATGGTTAATGAGCTCGTGGACAAATATAATACTATCATAAGTTGTTCTTTGTTTAAGACTAATAAATATTAACAACAGTTGAAGACCTGGTTAAAGGATTTCCCACAAAGGAAGAAGATATATATAGGTCCAAATCCTAATTTTGTATATCTCTAATTAGAAAATTTATCTTTGACTATCTCCAAGAAAACAACGGTTGACACAACTGGTAAGCATAAATTATGTTATCCTGTTCGCCTACCCTGATCATGGGTAAATATTGAAAAGTGCCAGTTCACTCAACTAGCAAAATCCTTTATAGATGAATGGAAGATTTTGGAAGGACATGTGATTAAACCTTGCCTCAGCCAACCTTCACCCCTACCCTTCCTCCTTCCTAGGTGTAACGTGTGTGTTTGTTGGTTTGTGCGTGTTCTTGAGTGACTGTGGGTGGTGTATTAATTGTGTAAGTCAATTACTAGTTAAAATTCCTAAAGGTCCATTTTGATGATGAAATTAGAATTAAAGTTTAGAATTTTATTTTCAATTCTGTCAGAATTGGAATTAACTAAGAATCTTAATTTTTATGTTTTGAGCAAATAAAGAATTGACATATAGAATTGTAATTCTAAATTGAATTAGAGGGCGTTGCCGATGATGGTGGTTAGAGAATGCCGTCGTCAATGGTGGTCAAAGGGCACCGCCGGTGATGGTGGTCAATGGACACCACTAGTGACGGTGGTCAATGGACTCCACTGGCAACGTTGGTCAAAGGGCACCCACGACGATGGTGGTCGAAGGGTGCTGTGGCGACAGTAGTTTGAGTACACCACCGGCGATGGAGGATGAAGAACATTGCCAACGACATCGACGGTGGCCAAAGGGCGTCGTCGACAATGGTGGCCGAATGGCACCGTTGGCAATCATGGTCAAGGGATGTCATCGGCAACTTGACCAGCATCGGTAACATTAGTTGCCTGAGTATGCAACAAATATAATAAATAATAATTATAACATTATGTTTTTAAATTTTGTACTTGAAATTATAATTCTTAGGATCTAGACTAAGAATTAAAGATAGTATAAAATAGTTATTTTCTAATTTTATGGAATTGGATAATTAGAATTATGAGATTCAATTTGAATTCTAAACCTAATTCCATAACCTAAACAACACCAAGTTTCATATCAACTATTTATGAAAAAAAATTGTGAGTAAATATCACTTGACTATGGTAAAACATAAAATTCATCTTATACTAGTAATTTAGCTTCATGTTTCTTTTTTCTTTTCTTTCACAATGTACTAACAATTGGTCAATGCAGAAGGAAAACTTGGTACCTCTGCCATGGCTGAAAAGTCATCGAAACAAAAGGAAGCAAAAGCGCGGCCATGCGCAGAAGACACCTCATGTGGTTGTTTCGGAGGACTCCGGGGGAGTCAGTCACATCAAGGACAAGAACCAAACAAGAAGGGAAAAAAGTTGTCAGAAATTATGGGAAGGTTGAAGATAAGTCATGGCTCGAAGAAGGAAAGTAGAATGCAATTCCAATATGATTCAACTAGTTATGCACTAAATTTTGATGATGGGATAGAGAAGGATGATGATGGTGCTCTTCCAAGTTTCTCGACTCAATATGCAAACCCACAAGGAATGGGAGTGGGACAGGGGTCAACAAAGAAACAAAGTTGACTTAGGATTTGGGTTATAGTGAACTCAAATAGAATTATTAAAATTGTTAGGAATCCTTAAACTTTAGGATTTTTTTTATTTGTTGTTTTTTTTATTTAATTACATAATTTTCACTTTTAATTAGGATATACAATTAATTATGTTATTTCCTATTTTAATTAAGATTTAGGACTATATATTGTAAATGTCGTATGGTTATTTTATGAGGAATTAATTTAGTAGCCAAATACTTTTTATTATTAAAGGAACGACCCCTTGAAGTGGTTACTCCATAGAACTCTAAGGTTCTCATCATTAATTTGTTATTTTTCAAGCTAATAATTTTTTATTTTCTTTTTTAAATTTTACACAAGAAGTTTAAATTGGTTTTATCTAGTTTATATTAGTTTAGTTATGAACATCCTTATCCAAGACATTCTATCAAGAATTTACGATATAGGCTAGTTACTTCTTAGGCTTTGAAAAAATAAAATAAACTATTATTTTACCAAGCAGGTCAATGACATGCCTTTTAAAAAAGGCTTGTTTGGCCTAATAGGCTAGCTAAAGGATTTAAATGATTTATTTAGTATAATTAAAAATTATAACAATTATAGAATTTATTAATTAAAAGTTTATATAATGTATTTGTAACATCCTCATTTTAATAATGTTATTTTATATATTATATATATATAGATAATTTTAGTGATTGAAATAAAACTAGAATTTTAGCCTAATTAATTGAGAAAGGAAGCTTAGTTATTTTTATAATTATATCACAGGTATTGTCGAGTTAGAACCTATTTACATAAATATAGGCAATAAAATATTAAAGAGTTGGTAACTTATACTTACAAGAGCAAAAATGTTTAAACACATGACTCATAGTTAAGTTCAGATCTAGCTAGAGAAACACCCACACCCCACTCATTAGCCTACGGTAACTTACTCCTCTTATAACCCTCACCACACTCTAAGACAAAACACACACTCAAAGTTAAGAAAAAGAAATAGAAAGGGAGAGAGAGTGCAACGATTTAGAGGAAGAGTGAAAGGAGTTGAAGCTTTGCATGTCTTAGAAGGGTTGGGAATTTCGTTTAGCCGAAGAAGGGAAAGTTGTTCTTCATTTCCTTAACTACCCAACAATGTAGAAAACTTCACCATCAACTAATTCTCAAACTACTTACATCTATCTATTTTTGATCAAGAGGTAGGGAAGCACCACCATCACTTTCCTTGCATAATCTCTTGCTTACTCTTCTATCATCTTGATTCTTTTGCTAAGATGATTCTTGAAAATAGTTGTTCTCGATTGATTTGTATATTGATGTAACATGTGGTTGTTCCTAAGTGTAACACTCTAATATGAATTATTGTAAAATAAAAGAAATATTCCAAAATAAATCGCATTAGACATGTCACTTCTAGAAATGGGAAAAATAAAAACCCATAATAACTTACACAGTCATTATAGAGAGCCACGAATAATCAAAAATTCGTACATATAATTGTTCCACAAAGAAACAAAACACTAATCTAAGTCTTCTGCTTCTTCTTTTCCTTGCCCTTACCCTTTTTAGGGTCTTTGCATGGAATTACATGGAACACATAAGGGTGAGAAATTACAATTTCTTAGTATAAGCATGCCAAGACCAGCATGTAATCATTTATAATAAATAATTCAACTGAATACCAAAAATACATTCGATATAAAAGAATATCTAATAATCAATAATATCAAAGAATCGTTGATACAATCCTAAGGTATTATCGAACAAGCAACCAAATAATCAATCGATTAAGTCATGACAAATGTTCATACAAGTGTCAACTATGCAATGCTTTATGTTATGAAGTATGATTATGCTCAAACAAAGTCCACATATTATGGATATGCAGTGCCAATGCAGATTTTGAAGTTGAAAACACAAGTTATTTACATATTTCCCCAAGAACCGCATTCCTTGCATATACTGAGTAGGACAGGCATCCAAGTCTTGACACTACTTAGTGATGTGTGGACTAGTATCCCTCACAAAACTGCTACCAACTTCATACACCAGTAACCCTGACCATACAAGCAAACATACAAGGAGAATTCAGATCCAACACCTCATTCTCAGGTTATATGGTTATGCACACCATCTAAAGTCACAATGCATAGGAAAACAAGCAAATACCAGATTTGAAAATCAAACATCTGAGTCACATATCAAACACTAGAATATAAGAATCTTAGCCTCACTTATCCAATAAAGGTAGCATGATTCTTATCTCTAGCTAAACAGTATCTAGAACATCCTAAAATCACTCACAAAAGACTTAGAAATCAACCCCATGTTAAACAAAGTTCTAAACACTAACCTAGGCATTCTATCACAATTTAATGTCTAAGATTTCCCAGACTTTTCATATATGCAAGTTGATAATTTTCTCCAAGAAATATCTCAAAAAGTGCCTCAGTACACTCTAAAAGACTTGCACAAATGATCTCATCTAGCCAAGAACTTGAAAACATCAAAAATAAAATTTCTAAATATTCTGGCCTCAGACACAGGCTATGTCTGATGACACGCCCCCCAATGTCTTGCTCTGTTAGCATAGTTTCACGGATTAGAAAGAGAGGGACATGACCCCTTGTGTCTTTGGACACACACTGCAGCAAAAATTGCAGAATTGTGGTACTGTTCCATTTGCCAAATTCTTGGATTTTGCCCACTCCAATCCAATCTCTAAGTGATTTCAAGTCCCAAACAAGTTCATAAACATGAAGGAATCATAAAACACTAATTGATTTCATCAATAATGGATCAAAACACTAAATCCCTCATCCAAACCCCTAAAATCAACACTTTGAGCTTTAATGGTCCAAATGAAGAATTTTCAATTTCTAATCTGAACCTTTAGCATGAACAAGTCATAAACATCATTTAAAAATCATCTAAGCAAGAAAATCACTTAAAACACTTCAAAATCTCATTTGACATATTAACCCTCAAATAAGCTAAACATGAAAAATAAGGAAGATGAAGTTCTAAGCTCAAGAACCCCTTACCTTCAAGCTCCTTGATACTGCAGATTGATCCTCAAACATTAGCCTTGGATTTCCCCTTTGATAGCCTCTTCTTTCTCTTTTTTTCTTCCTTTTTTTCTCCTTTCACTCTTGCTTCCACTGGTTCTGTTTTTCCATCCGTGAAGAGGGAATGAGAAACAAGTGAATCGAAACAAATATCATGAAAGAAAAATCAAAACAAAAGGATGAAAACCGTGGACAGTTAAGAGCCAACTATTATATATAATACTAATACTTCCCAATCTACTAAAAACACTCAACTTTAGCTAAATCAAGTTTTTCAAGTTCCAACAACCTTAAAATAAATACTAAGATTCATTAAAAAAGTCATTTCATTAGCATCATAATTTTTCATATCTGTGACTAGTCAATCTGGCATTAAAACACACAATCAGTATGCCTAAAAATACCAAACGAACTCCGATTTTTCTTAAACTTTAACCACATAACAGAATACACATTTGTGACTTAAAAATAAATTATCTACATTTATTTTCATTAGCTATGCCATTTAAGCTAACATCTGGGCTATTTTAAGTTACTTTTCACTTTTCGGCTTGCAACAAAGTGCCTAAACTAACTCAGATTGTCATGAAATTAAATAGACATGTTAAGCAAGTATTAAGCTACCTCTATAAATATTTACAAGTCTAACATATTGAAGAGGATGTTACACTAAGAATGATGGATTTGATTTTGTGGGGTAAATGGTGTTGATGGAAATTTGAATGAAATTTTTACTTTTCTCCCACTTAGTGTTCATAGAGTATTAAACGATGCATGCATTTTTTGGTGGCATTTTGATGGCTAACAAGATGTTATTCTCCTATTGCTTGCATGACATTCAACCCATTACTTTTACTATTTTGATGTTTTATAGAATTAGAACATGATATTGGCCGCGTGCAATGTTAAAAATCTTAAGGAAATTGAGTGATGATGGAGTATGTGGTTATGCATGTGTAAATGATTCTTGTTTTAGCTTCAATAACATGTTAGTAGTTTACACTTGAGTTTGATTTTTCTAGTAATATGCATGGTTGCATACATGGTGTGACTTTGAATGTATAGATTCGAGTCAGGATTTAGGAACAAAGGTAGGAATTGGTTTCTGCCATATTAGTTATCAACTAGTAGTTATAGCCTTCAAAAACGTTACTGTTGGATGATTCAAATAGTAACTGTATTTGCTTATTATAGGTAACCATTATTTTATCCTTTTCCTGTTAAGTTAGCGTGTCAGCTTTAAGTGAGAAGGTTAAGCAACTTTCTCATGGCCAACCTTCTCATGAACAAGCCCAAACTTCTCACTGAACTTTCTCAGTTAACTTTCTCATCCAACATTCTCAAGTTTGAAAGACTTCAATCTTCTCATCTTTGCATTCACCATATTCTTGTTGATTCTTTATGAGGATTCTGATGGTAAACACTTCTCTTGTTGGTTTGAAATCCTCTCGTGATTAATCAATGTAGAGGTTCTTTATTTCTTGAACTTTCTTAGATTCTTCTCAAGATCTTCTCATTCTTAACTTGCTCATGTTCTTTAGGAGCTTTCACAGATTCCACTTTGAACTTTCTCAAGTCAAAAATTGATCTTTTTAACCCTTTCAATTATCCATAAAGCTTCCTTGAACCTTATTTAGTCTTGAAAAAGCTTAATAATAGCAGGAACCACTCAACAAAGATTAATGTTAAAACATTTAAGCATTAAGAAGATTTAAACATAAATTTTGTAACATCCCAAAATTCTTATTACCTCAATTATGATTTAGTAACTTACAAACCTTAAGAATTCTTTGATTAGATTTTTTTAGACAAATTTTTAGTGTAAGGCACCAAGACACTACACGGCCAAGGAAAGTCAAAGTAGTAATCAAGTAAGAGATGGCAAGCTTTAAAACACGAGGAGGCTCGATGACAAAGACTAAAGGTAGGAGGCACCATCTTACTAGTGAAAGGTGTCAAGTATCAAGAAGTAATAAGTGTCAAATTCTATGAAAGTATTGGAATTCAGCCGATGTGAACATATTTAGAGAACTAAGTATAAGTCTTAAGCAATAATAAATTGTAGATTTAGTAACTAGTTCTACAAAGATTAAATTAAGTAATGGATTAGATGAATTAAGAAGCTTTAAACTAATTAAAATTTACTGAGTAACCATTAATACGTACACAACCAAATGGAAAATTAAGAATAACAAGAATACATCTAAGACTTAAAACACTACTTGTTACCAAGAAAACAAAAAGGAATGATGCAAGGAATCCATAAGAGGACACGATAGACCAAAGAAAATAGCCACTTGGTTTCATGATTTCAAGACATATCTTCAAACCTATGACTTGACAAAATCATATTTCTCACTACACTATGAATCTCATGCTGCCTCCATCAAGTCCCAAGGAAAAAAAATCTTTCAATGGCTGCTTCAAACACTAGAAGAGGAATCTGATCATATTGTCTTACAACTTGGCAAAGAAAAAAAAGAAGAATTCATGCAAAAAGACATGTGGAAGCATGCATGTTAGAAGCTAGGTGTCACTCCTTAGTGAAGATTGGTGTAAGAATGTTATTATTAAGAAGCTAAGTGTCAAAAATTAGTTATAACTTAGCAAGAAAAGAAATTAATACAATCAGAATATTAGCAAACAAGGCAAGATAACCAGAATTAGTAAATTAAGTAAGGATTAGAATTAAAATCAACCGATGTTATCCACCTAAGTTACACAGCTACAAAAGAAGAAAAGAAAGAAAGAACACTTGGAACTCATGCACAAAATGGCTCTACACTTGTCAAGAAAGAAATAAAGAATATTCCTTCAAACCTCAAGAGAGCACACGGCTAAGATAAGTATGCAGCAGCATGCACACCACCAAACATGCAAAATGACATATCTCTACTCTATAAGAAATCATTTTAAAATATGCAAGGACCTTTCACCTCAACATCTTTCATTTCATTTCAAATATAGAGACATCTTGTGATGTCTCAATGTTGTCTTCACAGGCCAGCAGCCTTGGGTTCAAATCCATACATGCAAATAGCCACCACATCAAATCTATGTCTACTCTAGTCTTTCTTGAAATCATGGCAGCCATAGATCTACCTAAAGGGAGAGTAATCACGGCTAGAGGAGGTATATTTAAGGGTATGAAGCTTCCAATGCAACTATTATATAGTACCTATCTTGCTCTTAAATCCTCTTCAAATCGTAAGCCACCATAAGCCATACATTCCTTTCTATTTCCTCTAACTCTTTTCACTTTCTTTTGCTTAGTTTGTGTTTCCTTGGAAGTGCTAGCAAATCAAATTCTTCTCTTGTTAGAAGGACAAGAAAAGGTAGGAAAATGGGGGACAAAGTTTCTCTACTTATTTCTTTAACTTGGAACTCTTAATGGATCTCTTTCTACTTCTACTTGTTAGTCATGGTAACCATCACCCAAGAGGGGGGGTGAATTGGGTGATTACAAATTTTATTGCAACTTTGAGAAATTATACATTTTAATATTTTTAATTAACACATGCAGCGGAATAAGTCTAACAAAGGCACAATTATTAAGAATTACTCAAATATAACTTGGGATATATGATGATTCAAGTGAATAAGCTAAATATCAAGTTGTAAGAATCAAAACATTAAGATGTACAATAGATAAATATATATCACCAAATACTGAAATTAAAGAGTGTAGAGAAGAGAAAATCAAACTCAAGAATTTATCCTGGTTCAGTCACCAACCACTTGTGGCCTACATCCAGTCCCCAAGCTTAACTTGAGATTTTCTTCACTATCTCCTAGACTTCACGGGTGCTAGGAAAACCTTTGTACAAATAAGAGCACTCCTCACACCTTGGGATACCTCACCCTTATGCTAGAGCCTCCAATTCTTCAAGCTTTACGGGTGCTTGATGACCTTTACAAATTTGAGCACTCAACACACCTTGGGATACCTCATCCTTTGTGTTTGAGCCTCTCTACTTTCAAGGGATACCTCACCCTTACAATTTTGAGGGATACCTCACCCTCTCTTTTAGATAATAAAAGGATAGAATTGATAGAAACTCTCTCAAGAGTAGATAATACAAATTGAAGCACTATGGATATCAAGGATTCATACACTTATAGCTCAAAACAGAGCTTTAGAGAGATAGAGAGTGAAAAACGAATTTAATGCTCAAGAGTGATTTTCATATTGTTCTCCAAATTTTATTTGATGCCCAAACACTTATATTTATAGCCCAATAATATTTAGAGCCGTTGGGTAAAGATTGGAAATGAATTCTTTATGAAAACTAGCTGTTTTATGACCGTTGAGAACGTTTCTGATCATGTTTTATTCGAATAAGAACACTGTTATTTGAATAAATATTGTGTTATTCGAATAACACATGTGTTATTCAAATAAATCCACTTATAGCACACCAGGAAGTGTTTTCTGGAACTTTTATTCGAATAAGGCTTTGGTTATTCGAATAACACTTTGGTCATTCGAATAAATCTTCAAAAACACGTTCTGGAACGTTTTCTAGGTTGTGTTATTCGAATAACACATTTATTATTTGAATAAGCCTTTAAAAACACATTCTGGGAAGTTTTCAAAGGTGTGTTATTCGAATAACACATCTCTTATTCGAATAAACCACTCTGGTTTTGAAAACTGACTTTAAATGGTCATAACTTCTTCGTTTCTTATCCGTTTTAAGCGAATGACCACTCATTGGAAAGATCTTTGAGTCTATTTTCATATGAAATAAGTTTCAGAGAAAAAATCAAAGTATTTTTAAAGATATGATCAAAAGAGTAACTAAAGGTCAGTTTTACAAAACACAAACTTTGCTATTTTTCATAGAAATGAACTACCACCATGACTAGCTTTCCAAAAATAGTTTGTTGGGCATTTTAGAATATAAGAAACACTTTTAAAGATGTTAAAACGTATTTTGAGTTTAGTGTGAATCTCATTTACCTTTACACAAGATCTAAGTCCTATAAGCTATTCTTGAAGATGTTGGACTAGATCTTTTGCCACTATCACTTCTTGATGTAATTCAAGCTTCCAAAGAAAATCTTCTCTTCAAGACTTGCAAATGCTTGGAACATCTTTTCATTTTCATTCTCCTTGAGTTGAGCATAGTTGTGATCTTTTACTTTCTTGTTGAAATGCTCACTCTTGGTACTTGGACTATCTTACAAAGTGTTGCTCACTTAACCAAACATAATTAGTCCAAATTCATAACTCAATATCTTTATATGCATGATTCATAAATGCATAACTCTAGTTAGTCTAACATGTATACAAGACTTTCATAGACATATCCAATATTAATTCATTTATAACTCATATAAAATATTATTGGATATATTATATGATGAATGTTACATATATCTCATTGTATGATTATTAAGTGAAATATAACTAGATAAAGTACATAATCATGCATGATATAATATATCTCATTAAGTACATTTATGTAATATGATCAATATTCTTTTGTGATGCATTTGTTATCTATAAAGCACATCTATTAAGCATAAGTATCATTCTTTTTGTCTTGTATTTGTCATCATCAAAACTTAACATATTAAACCATTTGGAGCAAACTTATTTCCACAATCTCCCCCTTTTTGATGATGACAAATCACCAAAGAAAAACTATGTTTAGCAATATACAAGGATAGATATTCATGTAAGCATATCAAACAATAAGCACAAGAACATATTTTTCTTTCTAATTCTCTCTCCTCCTATTTGACATCAACAAAAAGGCTTAGGAAGGAAATGTGATATTTTTCTCTCCTCCTATAGATAAAACTCACATTGTCAAAAAAGAGTAGGATCATCAAAACTTAGAAACTTCTTTAAGTTATTCAAATCATAACTATCTTCCCTTATTTAATTCTACACATGATTCAAGAAAAGAGAGATGAAACAAGCATGCTTTCAAGATATAAAAGATTATTCATGTAATGCTTGTCACATTTTAGTACCTCAACATTTAGCATATGATAGCAATAAGCTTAAGAAATTATGTCTATTATATAATATCTTGCATACCACATGATAAATAAGTATCACTTGATATCACTTATTAGGAGATACAAAATATTCGTGTAAGATCATGAAATTGAGGTTTTCAAAAGAAAGATCATACAACTTGCCACATATTAAGCATTTCTTAATGAAAGAATCAAAGAATATGAAGTTTAAGAATGTTTGCCATCTTTCATTTGACAGAGGGAAAGAGAATGAACGAGGATCTTTGTTAATATATTGATAGTATTAATAATAAAACACTTCATGTCAAACAAGGATGTAAGCCAAGAGATATAAGCAATAATTTAAGAGCTAGGCTCCCCCTCAAAATGCATATTATCAAGATATAAAACATAATATTTTAACATAGTCATGCATATATGTATAGCCAACAAGGATATAGAAGTAAGATATGTAAGATAAGTAAGGTAAGCTCTTCCTTATTGAAGCATAAGATAGATAAAGAGATATATGTATGCCAAGATCATGTAAGCACATTACCAAAAAGTAAGGCAAAGATATATACTCTTAATCCCTCAATCAAAAACCATTTTAAAAACTTCTCTCCCTTTCAAAAAGAATTTTATAATAACACATTACATTTCCAAAAGTATTTTAGAATAGTAGAAGGGTTTTATATTAAAATCACATATTCCTTGAAAATGATAAAACTCAAGTCAAAAGAGCATTTGAAAGTTCATCTCCTCTTTTTCTCATTAAACAATAGCCTTGAAAAGATAAAACACTTTTGAAGAACAAGGCTTATCTTTTGAAGAATGAAGATTGATCTCTATAGAACATTTCAAAAGATTTATTTGAAAATTTTCTTAAATACTCTCTCAAGATTTAATAAACATTTCAAAGCAATGAAGAGAGTATTACATGTATAGCACAAATCGAATGATTTCTAATTTTTCAAGATAATTAAGAGGTGAAAAAAAACTTTCAAGTTATTAAGACAAGTTCAAAGGATTCTCAAGGATATGAAACTTTAAAAGCTTCTTTCAAATATGATAGGAGATTTTGCCTTAAAAAAACTTTTTAATTAACCAAGAAAATCTTTTCAAAAGAAGAGCATGATTCTCATAGGTGTTATACCACAAAAAAAAATCATAGATCAAGAGAATCATATATATCAAACATTCACCTTGATGAAATATGTTATAGGAATCAAAGCATGTATAGAACTAATATCATCCACCCTATATGCAATGACAAAATTAGCAAGTTAATATCCAATTAAGCAATTTGTCAATGCTAAACATACTTCTCATGTAAGGAAAGCATCTAATCTTTTAAGATCAATTTATCAACAAGTATCATATAATCCATAGCATATAGAATACCACAATAGTTTAAGGATAGAGATACTTATTGGGTTAGATAAAAAGTGATGCTCCTTTAGAATGTTCTTCATTTATAGGTCCTTTGAGTTTGTACTTTCTTCCATTGAGTATTTCATTCCATTGCACTTGAAGAAAGTCTCCCCATATCCTTTTTCATTCAACTCTTCTCATTTATCCACATATGCTTGACACTTTAATATTTGATAGCTATACTTGAAGCACATAGAGATACTTGCAAAGCTAACTTTAAAAATTCTCTAAAACATAGGTTAGCATCAAATATCATTGAATCTCATTTACAAGTATAATTTAGATTGATATATAATGTAAAACATGTATGACATTATCAACTATGCAATGTTAGTTCTAACAAGAATGCATGAAGCACATATGCACTTGAATCCACAAATATGATTTAAGCATTTTAAGGCATGATTCAAGTTTATCAAGAAATACATGATCAACATCAAAACTTATATAAGCAATTTAGGGCAAACAATGATCATGTTAGGCATGTAATATCAAGTCAGGAATTTTAGTGCGCACACATGCCAAGAACAAAAAGTCCCTTATTGTAATGAAAGAATTGAAAAGCCATGGAACTATAACTTTTGAAATCATGTACTTCTTGTTTTCAAAATTTAAACATATCAAACAAGAAGACATATAATATTTTACTTTCCAATCTCCAAGTGAGTATATAAGGCAATTAGGTGTAACACCCCAAATTTCGTATCTCTTAAACAGTAATTTTGACAGTTAACAGAATTTTACTGTTTAGTAATTTTTGGATACTGCAAAATTATTTTGTTTATTCCGTCAGCGTATCTGATCGTTTTGAGTGATTTACTCCATGTCAGGAAAATAAAAATTTTTGGGCCAGGGAAAACTTTACGTAATTTAATTTTTACCATTAGGTAATTATTTTACGTAATCTGATTTGATATTTGTGTGTTTTCTAATTTTTGTGATTTTATGTGTGATTTTGAATTTTTTTCTGTTTGTGGGCCCCACGAGGTGTTTGTGGGCCCAGGTGACCTTACGTGGGCTCAGGTGAGTCCCGCAAAGTGAAAAAATTTTGTACGCATAGAAAAATTTGTACTGTTTAGACAGAGACAGAGGATCTTACTAAACCTGAATCCGGAAATAGTTTTAGAAAATTTGTTTTGTACTGTATTTATTTATCGAAAGATAAAAATACAGTAAATATATTCTTTCGTGGGATTTTTAGTAGATAAAAATAGAAATTATATTGCTTAAGTCAACATTGGTGGTTTGGATATCCACTATTGATTCAATTAACGGTTAAGAAATAAATTTAATAAAGAAACATAAGATAATCATCATTGATTTAATCAATGGTGTGAGAATAAACTTAATTAGGCAAGCTTCAATATCAACCATAGATTTAATCAATGGTGTAAAATTAATTATATAAAGTGATCATTTACAACCATTGAATTTAGAGTTGATCAAGGGTGGAGATTTGGTCTTAAAAAGTGACAAAGACCATTTATGACCATTGGATGAAGAATTAATCAAGGGTGGAGATTTGGTCTTAAAAAGTAGCAAAGACTAATTATGACCCTTGGATTAAAAGTAAGAAGAAGTAATCTTGACCCTTTATTTTGGAGACACATCTAATGGCTAGAATTTAAAGGAGAAGGATCCAATGGCTTAGATTAAGTCTTCTAAATTAAAAGTCTACATTTAATCCTAACCATTGAATTAATCAATGGCTAGGAATGCTTCACATAATTGTATAAAAAAAAAGATGACAACTTCATGCATTATGGAAGGGGGGGACAGTTTTGGAGTGCTTGGACAAGGAGGAGACAATTTTTTTTAGTAGCCTTTTTAGGCTAAAGAAAAGATGAAGTCAACAATGATTTGATTAGTAACTAATTAAGCCTAATTTGATTAATCTAATGGCCTAATTAACAAGTTAAGTAAACTAAATTAAATGTTAAATTGTTATAATCTAATTCTTAATTAGATATCCTAATTTTAATTAGAGATTATAATATGTGAAATAATATGTTAATTAATTAGTTATATAGTTAGAATGTTAGTTAAGATTGGTTAGGAAATTTAACCTAACTAATTACCTAATTAATTAGCATGCAATTAGGTGAAAATTGAGAACAATTAATTCCCTAAAATACTCAAGGAGCCACACGGTTTTCATGCAGCTTGGGGAGACTTTTACATGGTTCTTGAACCTCCAATAATAGCCATGCAAACTAAATTAATGACCATTATTGTTTGTCATGGTCAATATGACCATTATTGTTTTGTTTGCTTCCTTTGGATTGCATGATGAAGGGGGGGACGGTTGGAGAAGCAAGAAAGAAGAAGAGACATGTTGGAGTAGCCTTTTTAGGCCAAAGAAAAAGCTTGAAGACATTAATTAGATGTCTTGACCAATTATTGGTCATTTTCCTAAAGCAAAATTATTTTTTTCTTTCTCTCCATGCAATGCTACGGCTGCCCACTTCAATTCAGCCATTTGATTTCATTTGTATCACATTTTATAACACTTAACTCATTCTCTCTCTTCTCTCTCTTCCAATTTGTCAAGAACACTAAGAACAACATCATTTTCTTTCCTTCCTTGAGCATTCAGTCACCACCCATGGAACCACTTCCAATCTTCCATAATTTTATCTAGCTACATATCTTGAATCCTTTCATCAATTCAAAACACTTTCATGTTGGAGACTTTCTCTAAATCATTCATCTTCATCACTCAACCAAGCCAAGAACACAAAACAACCATTTTCCTTCATTTTCTCACCAAATGGTTCGGCCATGACCACCAAAAGCACCACCCATCACTTTTAATTTCATCCAACCATAGATCTTGAATCTACATGATATTCTAAGCAACTTTCATGTTGGAGACTTTCTCAAAATCATTCATCTTCATGGACTTTCTTCAAGAGCCAAGTTATTGAGTTTTTAAGGTGAAGTGTAAGAAGACTTCAATTCTTATCTCTTTTTCATGATCTAAACCATGTTTGATCCATGGTTCCTCTTAATCAAGCTTAGTATACTAATTTCTATGTATTTTGTTTTGAATTTGAGAAGCCCTTGGTGTTGAAGGACTTGGAAAGAGAAGCAAAATCAAGAAGCTTTGAGGATCTTCAAGAGGTAAGAGGGAGATCCATCTCACTAACCAAGCATGGTGGTGAGAGATGATCTTATATTTGATGGATGGTGAATCTATGTGAGGATTCATATCCATGGTCATGTAATAATTTATATGTGTTTATGAGCTTTGATTAATTGCCTATGCTTAATATGCTTTGCATGAGTTTATGATTTTGATGGTATGCTTATACTATGCATGATGATAATATGGCATGCTTTTGATATATATATATATGATGTGTATGTATGTGTATGTCATGATTTGGTGATGGAAAGAAAATTAATTTTGGTCCCAATGGCCAAGGAAGGACTACAGTTTTGATGCCCTTGATTAGGGTTCATATTAAAATTTTTCAAGAACAAAGGAATTAATTTTTGATCCCTAGAAACATGGAGAATTTCGATCAAGACACCTCAAAATAGGTGTTCACAAATTTATATTTTCATGAATGATAAAATTGAATGATTTGAGAAGCAAAGAAAATAAACAAAAAGGTTTGTATTGCAAAAAGAATGCATACGGTTTTGGAATTTATTTAAGTTAGAAAAAAAATAATTCATGGTTTCAATGGCCATTTATAAGATTTTGATAAATTTAGATCAAATGTTTTACGTATCTTTAAATTAATATTTTCATGAAGAATGATAATGGATGATTTGAAGAGTATGAAAAATAAACAAAGGGTTTGTTTTTTTTAAGAGAACAAAAATACGATTTTAGAGGAATTTTTATTGATTTATTTTGTGTAAAAAGATCGTAAGTATTTTTCTAAATATGAGTTTTGAATGAAATGGGCAAACATTGATTTTAAGGATTTGCAAAGAAAGTGAAAAAGGAATTGCAAAGAAAGTAAAAATGAATTTGAACAAATGGGTTTGGATTTTATAACCATCGGTACTTCGGTTTTGAAAATAAAATTTTAATGGTTTTGTTTGTGTAAAATCATATAAATTTAGAAGGAAAAATATCTGATGGTTTCAATAGTCATGTCCACGTTTTTGAAGGCTGGTAATGCCTTGATTTTTATGAACAAAGTGATTTTCAAAGTAGAAACGTAACTTAAGTTAATACAAGAATTTGAAAAGGGAATCAGAGCATTTTAATCACTTGAGAAATTAAGTTTTTTGTAAACAAAAAATGTTTTCGAACTTCAATTTATTTTGAGGAAGGTTGTGTTTGGAAATGCTTTGAGAAAAATGGAGAATATAATGGTGATTTGAGAATTTACTAAAGTATAACTTATTTTCAAGTTTTGAAATACGTGTGGAAATTTTAAGATTTGAAACATTGATTTATATCAATGGAAAAGTAATTTTGTGGATTATATTTGAAAAAGAATTTCTTGAGTAAGGAAACGTGGAAAAAGATTTTCTTGAGTAAGAAAATGTGAAAAATGAAATACAAAGTCATAATATTTTGAGAAAAGATGAAATGGAATTTTTGAAGGTTAAGAAATATTTTTTTGTAATAGAATTATGGTGAAAAATGATTTACGTATCTTAAAAATGATTTAGAATATAGTAAAATATTCCTATACAATTTAAAATATGTTTAAAATATTTCTACGTGATTTGAATTACGTTTAAATATTTTACGTGAGTTTAAATATTTGATGTCTTGTTGAAAAATCACTATGTGATTTAAAAGTAATAGTATATTTTTACGGTATTGTGAAAATATAACGAAACGCGTTTAAATTTTGAAAACGTAATGAAGTGTTACGATATTTTGAAAACGTAATGTAAACATTTTGGAATTGTGAAAACATAATGAAAATATTGCTAAATCTTGTGAAAATACGGCGAAAGTGTTTTATAACTATGAAAACATGATAACATGATTTTGTGTTGAAAATACAGTATAATTACTGTTTAACCAGTGTATAGACACTGTATGAGAGAGTGACGTATTTTGCCTATGATTGGTATTTGGTGCATTTTATATGCATTGGAAAGAGATGCCCGTATTTGGATTTGGTGCATTATACATGCATTGAAAAGATTTGGCCCGTTGGGGTTGGACTTGCACTGATATACTCATGCATTGTACAAATGAAATTGAAAAGATTTGGCCCGTTGGGGTTAGACTTGCACTGATAAATTCGTGCATTGTATAAAAGATAGCTAATAGCTATTATGACCCTTGTGGTTGAAGAGGGAATGAGAATTGATAGTGAGGTCTATGATGGATCTTGGGGGCGTCGAGGCGCGGCGGTCGACCAATGGACAGCTAGCGAGTACCCTGTGCTACTTGGCGATGCAGTCCGTTGCAACGCATTGACGATACCCGACAAGAACACGATTCTTTTCAACAACTGGGAGATTGTCTTTGGGCTAAGGCTGACAATTAACCAGAGCATTCTTCTCGAAATTGTGAAAACCTCCATGGAGTTGTTTTTGATAAAATGAGTCTTTGTGCATATGCATAAATCTGAGCATTTATATCTGTGTGATAGATTAATTGAGGAATATTGGTTATTGGTTATGATAATTTAATTGATAAATGATTGAATGATGATAGTTGATTATTGTTGATGACATAATCATAATTGTGGTATGATCTATCTGTTTGATATTGCTGTTTGTGTTATCTCTGTGCTGCCATGTTGGTATTGGTGTAGGTGATCTCACCTCTTTGTTATATTGTCTTGTTTTGTCTGTACTGTTAAAATCAAATAATAGAAAGATCGAGTTGTCTTAGACATAACGGGCGATAGATACTCTGAGATTGTTGACAACAATAAGGAGTGGACATTCAGGACTCGAAGGTGTGCAGTGTTGACAAAGAAGCAAATGTCTGATGCATCAAGATGGACAGAAAAAGGAATAAGTATGTTAAAGTTTCTTGTTAGTGTTGTACCGTGCTATTAAGTAGGACCCGTCATGGGGTTTGCTACTGTCAAAAAGAAAAAAAAAAGTCTGTTAATTTTATATTTCTCTTTAAGTTGTGATATTAATTGGTGTCAATATTGCATAATGAATAGTTAAAATATGATTTTCAATATTACCTAATATTTTCAGTAAATTTACATTTCAGTAAAGAAGAAATTTTGAAACCCATCTTTTATAACTCGAATTTTGTGCGAACTTATTTTCAGATTATGAGTCAGAAGTCAGAAATGTGATGCCCTAGCTAGGTTGTTACATTAGTTGGTATCAGAGCTAGGGTGTTACATTAGTTGGTATCAGAGCACGGTTTGAGTCTTTTGGGGTTTGTGGTTAGGTCTATTTTGCTTGTGTTGTGTTCTCTGTGTTTGTTTTCTGAAAGGAAATAATGTTGTTTATAATGGATATTAGATCCATTGCATTTCGATCCGCACGCCTCGAAAAAAAAAAAGAAATGGCTCGGGATAGTTATACTTGTGTAGAAGTGAAACATGTTACTAGTAATGCAGTTGCAGCTACGGGAGCAACGTGAGCAATGTGGAAAGACGACTGCACGAACAAAGGACCGCTGTTCAGTGGAAACTGGAAGTTGAAGTTTAGGATCTGATGGAAGAGAATCAGTCTTGGAATATAAGATTTCGTAATTTTGGAACCTGGTATTTTTTTAGGATATTGAGAAAGTAATTGATTTCGATGGAAGATGAATTTACAACCATTGAGGAAACCAAAAATAGTAAGGGATGTGAAAGAAAGTACTTAAATGAAGGAATGTACGTCAAGAAAATAATTTGCAGAAAAGTTGGACACATTTCCAAAGAGTATAATCTCTGATGTGTTCTTTGAAAATAGAGTTTTCTATTAGTAAAAAATTTTAGATAGTTAGGGAAGTTGTTACTCTGAATGGAATGGGAGTGTTCTGAGTAGAAGATTTAAACAATGGAGATTGCGTCATTGGAGCTAATCCTATAAATCATACTGAATATTTCTGTGAGTGACCCATTCTTTATAACATATATTGAGTAGATCAATTATATGTTAGAGTTATTCGTTATCCTCTGATTTGTTTACTTCTGTTTCTATTCTTAGCTAATCGAGCTATTCAAGTTATTCAAATTGTTGTTAATTCAAATTGTTGTTAGAGATCAAATCTTTGTGTTAGTTTGATCTGTTTCATAAACAGACGTGGTCTTTGAAAATGGATTGGTTATTTTCCAGCCATATCCAATGAGATTATTTCAACAGACTGTGAGTAATACAGAGAAAATCCATTCTAGAAAATCGGGTTACATCCAATTCTTTGCTGGATATGTTCGATAATAGGTTCGATTCATTTTGTTATCTTCCATGATGTTTTCTTTTATCTCCTGCAATTGAAAGAATATCTTGCAAGAAAGGATATTTCTATATTTGTATCCGTGCTAATGTATTTGAGTAACGCAGCAGAAGTGTGGTGAATTCTTCAAAAGATTGGAGCAATTCTTCTATGGAAAAATTTAAGACGGTAATGGAAAACCGTAGTAAAAAAAATTTACGAAAGTATCTGGTATCGTGCTATGGAACGGAGAACTCGGTTAGTGAGACATTTCCTATTAAAAGCAAAAATCTAGAATATGTAGTGACGAGGATAAGGAAATTTTAAATAATACATTACATGAGCTGAACATTACATTACATTAGTTGGAAGTTATCTGAGAAAAACTATTCTAGGCATGAATGAAGATCGATTATTGTTATGTTGATATCAGAGATATGGAAATTCTTTCTTCCTGGAGTAACATTCAACATCTTCAGTAATAACCAACAAAATCTCTATGATAGGAGTCTGAGATATCTGTTTGATCAGGAGAAGTTGAACATCAGCAAAGAGATTTTGTGGGGTTAGAATAGTATAGTAAGATGTAAGAGAGGAAGCTTCATGAGAATTGGAAAATAAGATGAAAGCATCATATCCGTATTTATTTCGAGGGTGTGAAATCATGGTCATGAAATTTCGAAGACGAAATTTCTATAAAAAGGGGAAGTATTGTAACACCCCAAATTTCGTATCTCTTAAACAGTAATTTTGACAGTTAACAGAATTTTACTGTTTAGTAATTTCTGGATACTGTAAAATTATTTTGTTTATTCCGTCAGCGTATTTGATCGTTTTGAGTGATTTACTCCGTGTCAGGAAAATAAAAATTTTTGGGCCAGTGAAATTTTTACGTAATTTAATTTTTACCATTAGGTAATTATTTTACGTAATCTGATTTGATATTTGTGCGTTTTCTAATTTTTGTGATTTTATGTGTGATTTTGAATTTTTTTTCTGTTTGTGGGCCCCACGAGTTGGTTGTGGGCCTAGGTGACCTTACGTGGGCCCAGGTGAGTCCCACAAAGTGAAAAAAATTTCTACGCATAGAAAAATTTATACTGTTTAGACGGAGACAGGGGATCTTACTAAACCTGAATCCAGAAACAGTTTTAGAAAATTTGTTTTGTACTGTATTTATTTATCGGAAGATAAAAATACAGTAAATATATTCTTTCATGGGATTTTTAGTAGATAAAAATAGAAATTATATTGCTTAAGTCAACATTGGTGGTTTGGATATCCACTATTGATTCAATTAACTGTTAAGAAATAAATTTAATAAAGAAACATAAGATAATCATCATTGATTTAATCAATGGTGTGAGAATAAACTTAATTAAATGCAAGCTTCAATATCAACCATAGATTTAATCAATTGTAAAATTAATTATATAAAGTGACCATTTATAACCATTGGATTTAGAGTTGATCAAGGGTGGAGATTTGATCTTAAAAAGTGACAAAGACCATTTATGACCATTGGATGAAGAATTAATCAAGGGTGGAGATTTGGTCTTAAAAAGTAGCAAAGACTAATTATGACCCTTGGATTAAAAGTAAGAAGAAGTAATCTTGACCCTTTATTTTGGAGACACATCTAATGACTAGAATTTAAAGGAGAAGGATCTAATTACTAGATTAAGTCTTAAAATTAAAAGTCTACCTAAATCCTAACCATTGAATTAATCAATGGCTAGGATTGCTTCAAATAATTGTATAAAAAAAAAAGATGACAACTTCATGCATTATGGAAGGGGGACGGTTTTGGAGTGCCTGGACAAGGAGGAGACAATTTTTTTTAGTAGCCTTTTTAGGCTAAAGAAAAGATGAAGTCAACAATGATTTGATTAAGAACTAATTAAGCCTAATTTGATTAATCTAATGGCCTAATTAACAAGTTAAGTAAACTAAATTAAATGTTAAATTGTTATAATCTAATTCTTAATTAGATATCCTAATTTTAATTAGAGATTATAATATGTGAAATAATATGTTAATTAATTAGTTATATAGTTAGAATGTTAGTTAAGATTGGTTAGGAAATTTAACCTAACTAATTACCTAATTAATTAGCATGCAATCAGGTAAAAATTGAGAACAATTAATTCCCTAAAATACTCAAGGAGCCACATGGTTTTCATGCAGTTTGGGGAGACTTTTACATGGTTCTTGAACCTCCAATAATAGCCATGCAAACTAAATTAATGACCATTATTGTTTGTCATGGTCAATATGACCATTATTGTTTTGTTTGCTTCCTTTGGATTGCATGATGAAGGGGGGGACGGTTGGAGAAGCAAGAAAGAAGAAGAAACATGTTGAGACATGTTGGAGTAGCCTTTTTAGGCCAAAGAAAAAGCTTGAAGACATTAATTAGATGTCTTGACCAATTATTGGTCATTTTGCTAAAGCAAAATTATTTTTTTTCTTTCTCTCCATGCAATGCTACGGCTGCCCACTTCAATTCAGCCATTTGATTTCATTTGTATCACATTTTATATTACTTAACTCATTCTCCCTCTTCTCTCTCTTCCAATTTGTCAAGAATACTAAGAACAACACCATTTTCTTTCCTTCCTTGAGCATTCAGTCACCACCCATGGAACCGCTTCCAATCTTCCATAATTTTATCTAGCTACATATCTTGAATCCTTTCATCAATTCAAAACTCTTTCATGTTGGAGACTTTTTCTAAATCATTCATCTTCATCACTCAACCAAGCCAAGAACACAAAACAACCATTTTCCTTCATTTTCTCACCAAATGGTTCGGCCATGACCACCAAAAGCACCACCCATCACTTTTAATTTCATCCAACCATAGATCTTGAATCTACATGATATTCTAAGCAACTTTCATGTTGGAGACTTTCTCAAAATCATTCATCTTCATGGACTTTCTTCAAGAGCCAAGTTATTGAGTTTTTAAGGTGAAGTGTAAGAAGACTTCAATTCTTATCTCTTTTTCATGATCTAAACCATGTTTGATCCATGGTTCCTCTTAATCAAGCTTAGTATACTAATTTCTATGTATTTTGTTTTGAATTTGAGAAGCTCTTGGTGTTGAAGGACTTGGAAAGAGAAGCAAAATCAAGAAGCTTTGAGGATCTTCAAGAGGTAAGAGGGAGATCCATCTCACCAACCAAGCATGGTGGTGAGAGATGGTCTTATATTTGATGGATGGTGAATCCATGTGAGGATTCATATCCATGGTCATGTAATAATTTATATGTGTTTATGAGCTTTGATTAATTGCCTATGCTTAATATGCTTTGCATGAGTTTATGATTTTGATGGTATGCTTATACTATGCATGATGATAATATGGCATGCTTTTGATATATATATATGATGTGTATGTATGTGTATGTCATGATTTGGTGATGGAAAGAAAATTAATTTTGGTCCCAATGGCCAAGGAAGGACTACGTTTTGATGCCCTTGATTAGGGTTCATATTAAAAATTTTCAAGAACAAAGGAATTAATTTTTGATCCCTAGAAACATGGAGAATTTCGATCAAGACACCTCAAAATAGGTGTTCACAAATTTATATTTTCATGAATGATAAAATTGAATGATTTGAGAAGCAAAGAAAATAAACAAAAAGGTTTGTGTTGCAAAAAGAATGCATACGGTTTTGGAATTTATTTAAGTTAGAAAAAAAATAATTCATGGTTTCAATGGCCATTTATAAGATTTTGATAAATTTAGATCAAATGTTTTACGTATCTTTAAATTAATATTTTCATGAAGAATGATAATGGATGATTTGAAGAGTATGGAAAATAAACAAAGGGTTTGTTTTTTTTAAGAGAACAAAAATACGATTTTAGAAGAATTTTTATTGATTTATTTTGTGTAAAAAGATCGTAAGTATTTTTCTAAATATGAGTTTTCAATGAAATGGGCAAACACTGATTTTAAGGATTTGCAAAGAAAGTGAAAAAGGAATTGCAAAAAAAGTAAAAATGAATTTGAACAAATGGGTTTTGTTTTTATAACCATCAGTACTTCAGTTTTGAAAATAAAATTTTAATGGTTTTGTTTGTGTAAAACCATATAAATTTAGAAGGAAAAATATTTGATGGTTTCAAAAGTCATGTCCACGTTTTTGAAGGCTGGTAATGCCTTGATTTTTATGAACAAAGTGATTTTCAAAGTAGAAACGTAACTTAAGTTAATACAAGAATTTGAAAAGGGAATCAGAGCATTTTAATCACTTGAGAAATTAAGTTTTTTGTAAACGAAAATGTTTTCGAACTTCAATTTATTTTGAGGAAGGTTGTGTTTGGAAATGCTTTGAGAAAAATGGAGAATATAATGGTGATTTGAGAATTTACTAAAGTATAACTTATTTTCAAGTTTTGAAATACATGTGAAAATTTTAAGATTTGAAACATTGATTTATATCAATGGAAAAGTAATTTTGTGGATTATATTTGAAAAAGAATTTCTTGAGTAAGTAAACGTGGAAAAAGATTTTCTTGAGTAAGAAAATGTGAAAAATGAAATACAAAGTCATAATATTTTGAAAAAAGATGAAATGGAATTTTTGAAGGTTGAGAAATATTTTTTTGTAATAGAATTATGGTGAAAAATGATTTACGTATCTTAAAAATGATTTAGAATATAGTAAAATATTCCTATGCGATTTAAAATATGTTAAAATATTTCTACGTGATTTGAATTACGTTTAAATATTTTACGTGAGTTTAAATATTTGACGCACTGTTGAAAAATCACTATGTGATTTAAAAGTAATAGAATATTTTTACGGTATTGTGAAAATATAACAGAAACATTTCAGAATTTTGAAAACGTAACAGAAGTGTTACGATATTTTAAAAACGTAACAGAAACATTTTGGAAATGTGAAAACATAATGAAAATGTTGCGCAATCTTGTGAAAATACGGTGAAAGTGTTTTATAACTATGAAAACATGATAACATGATTTTATGTTGAAAATATAGTATAATTACTGTTTAACCAGTGTATGGACATTGTATGAGAGAGTGACGTGTTTTGTCTATGATTGGTATTTGGTGCATTTTATATGCATTGGAAAGAGATGCCTGTATTTGGATTTGGTGCATTATACATGCATTGAAAAGATTTGGCTCGTTGGGGTTGGACTTGCACTGATATACTCATGCATTGTACAAATGAAATTGAAAAGATTTGGCCCATTGGGGTTGGACTTGCACTGATAAATTCGTGCATTGTATAAAAGATAGCTAATAGCTATTATGGCCCTTGTGGTTGAAGAGGGAATGAGAATTGATAGTGAGGTCTATGATGGATCTTGGGGGCGTCAGGCGCGGTCGACCAGTGGACAAGTAGCGAGTACCACTGTGCCACTTGCGATGCATCCGTTGCAACGCATTGACGATACCCGACAAGAACACGATTCTTTTCAACGACTGGGAGATTGTCTTTGGGCTAAGGCTGACAATTAACCAGAGCATTCTTCTCGAAATTGTGAAAACCTCCATGGAGTTGTTTTTGATAAAATGAGTCTTTGTGCATATGCATAAATCTGAGCATTTATATCTGTGTGATATATTAATTGAGGAATATTGGTTATTGGTTATGATAATTGAATTGATAAATGATTGAATGATGATAGTTGATTAATGTTGATGACATAATCATAATTGTGGTATGATCTATCTGTTTGATATTGCTGTTTGTGTTATCTCTGTGCTGCCATGTTGGTATTGGTGTAGGTGATCTCACCTCTTTGTTATATTGTCTTGTTTTGTCTGTACTGTTAAAATCAAATAATAGAAAGATCGAGTTGTCTTAGACATAACGGGCGATGGATACTCTGAGATTGGTGACAACAATAAGGAGTGGACATTCAGGACTCGAAGGTGTGCAGTGTTGACAAAGAAATAAATGTCTGATGCATCAAGATGGACAGAAAAATGAATAAGTATGTTAAAGTTTCTTATTAGTGTTGTATCGTGCTATTAAGTAGGACCCGTCATGGGGTTTGCTACTGTCAAAAAGAAAAAAAAATAAGTCTGTTAATTTTATATTTCTCTTTAAGTTGTGATATTAATTGGTGTCAATATTGCATAATGAATAGTTGAAATATGATTTTCAATATTACCTAATATTTTCAGTAAATTTACGTTTCAGTAAAGAATAAATTTTGAAACCCATCTTTTATAACTCAAATTTTGTGCGAACTTATTTTCAGATTATGAGTCGGAAGTCAGAAATGTGATGCCCTAGCTAGGTTGTTACATTAGTTGGTATCAGAGCTAGGGTGTTACATTAGTTGGTATCAGAGCACGGTTTGAGTCTTTTGGGGTTTGTGGTTAGGTCTATTTTGCTTGTGTTGTGTTCTCTTTGTTTGTTTTTCGAAAGGAAATAATGTTGTTTATAATGGATATTAGATCCATTGTATTTCGATCCGCACGCCTCGAAAAAAAAAAAGGAAATGACTCGGGATAGTTATACTTGTGTGGAAGTGAAACATGTTACTAGTAATGCAGTTGCAGCTACGGGAGCAACGTGAGCAATGTGGAAAGATGACTGCACGAACAAAGGACCGCTGTTCAGTGGAAACTGGAAGTTGAAGTTTAGGATCTGATGGAAGAGAATCAGTCTTGGAATATAAGATTTCGTAATTTTGGAACCTGGTATTTTTTTAGGATATTGAGAAAGTAATTGATTTCGATGGAAGATGAATTTACAACCATTGAGGAAACCAAAAACAGTAAGGGATGTGAAAGAAAGTACTTAAATGAAGGAATGTACGTCAAGAAAACAATTTGCAAAAAAGTTGGACACATTTCCAAAGAGTATAATCTCTGATGTGTTCTTTGAAAACAGAGTTTTCTATTAGTAAAAAATTTTAGATAGTAAGGGAAGTTGTTACTCTGAATGGAACGGGAGTGTTCTGAGTAGAAGATTTAAACAATGGAGATTGCGTCATTGGAGCTAATCCTATAAACCATACTGAATATTTCTGTGAGTGACCTATTGTGGATATAAGTTTGCCCCAAATGGTTTTATATGTTAAGTTTTGATGATGACAAATACAAGACAAAAAGAATATCTTGCTTATACTCTTTGTTGCATTCTATATAGAGCATATCCATTAATATTTAATAAATATATTATTTGGATGTGTCTATGAATGTCTTATATGCATGTTAAACTAACTAAAGCTATATATTTATGATTCATGCATATGAAGATATTAAATTATGTTTTTGGACTAACTATGCTTGTTTAAGTGAGTGATACTTTGTAGGATAGTCCAAGTACTAAGAGTGAGCTTGCAACAAGAAAGCAAAAGATCTCAATTAAGCTCTACACAAAGGAGGATGTGAATGCCTATTTCATGAAGGTATTGATAAACATCGAAGTCATGTCAAAGACCAAGTCCAAAGGAAGATTAAATGGTATAGCTTTTAGGACTTAGTGTCTTTATGTACGAAGCCTTATGGATATCTCAAATATGTTTTTACAAATGTTTTTCCTATGCTAAAATACCCAACAAACAAGTTTTGAAAAGTTATTTATGGTGGTAGTTCAAATTTATGAAAAATAGCCAAGTTTGGGTTTTGCAAAACTAACCTTTGGTCACTCTTTTAATCATATCTTTCAAAATACTTTGAGTTTTGTTTTGAAACTTATTTCATTTGAAAATAGACTCAAAGATCTTTCCAATGACTAGTCATTTGCTTTAAACGGATAAGAATTGAAGAAGTTATGACTGTTTAAAGTCAGTTTTCAAAAGCTGAGTGGTTTATTCGAATAAACCAAATGTTATTCGAATAACACACCTTAAAATTCATATCAGACCGAGCTTTTAGTGGTTTATTCGAATAACCAAAAGCCTATTCGAATAACATGACCCTTAAAGCATTCCAGAACTTGTTTTTGAAGGGTTATTCGAATAGTAAACCTGTTATTCGAATAAAGATGTTCAGGAACGTATCGTTTGAAGGTTTTATTCGAATAAGACTTGGCTTATTCGAATAAACACGGTCAGAATCTCGCAACGGCTATTTTCTATCCTTTTAATGTTGAAATAAATTATACCCAACGGCTCTTTTTCTTATACCACTATAAATACATGTTTTTGGGACATCTTTGAAACACACCCATTTATCTGAAATGATTCCTTCTTGCGTTATTTAGTGATACATATTTTACCAAATTTCTGTGCTCTTTTCACCAAAAATTTGAGATATCCTTAGAGAGCTTCATAGAGTTTCAATTTGTATAATCTACTCTTTGTGAGAGTTTTCTCTTCATCTATATTTCTATTTTTCTATATTGAGGGTGAGGTATCCTTCAAGATTTGTATAAGGGTGAGGTATCCCTTCAAGGTTTGTATAAGGGTGAGGTATCCCTGCGGGCTGAGACTTTAGCACAAGGGTAGAGTTTCCCTGTGTGTGAAAAGTGCTCTTTTATGTAATGGTAGCAAGCACCCATTGAAGCTTGTACATATAGTGAAAAATCTCGAACTGTGTTTCGGGAACTGGACGTAGACCACAAGTGGTTAGTGGTCGAACCAGAATAAATATCGTGCCTGCTCTTCTTCTCTTTATCTCTTTATTTTATGCAATTTATTTTATTGCACATTTACTTTTCGCTGTTCTTAAAGTTTCTTTTCTTCATCACGTTCCTTCTGTGCGTTTATTTAAATAGCTTAAATATTTATATTTATTTTAAGAGCATTTGTGAAAAAGTTTTTATACCCAATTCACCCCCCCTCTTGGGTAATGGTTGCCATGACTAACACCTATTCTTTAAAACATATATCGAGTAGATCAATTATATGTTAGAGTTATTTGTTATCCTCTGATTTGTTTACTTCTGTTTTTATTCTTAGCTAATCGAGCTATTCAAGTTATTCAAATTGTTGTTAGAGATCAAATCTTTGTGTTAGTTTGATCTGTTGTTCAAAAATTTTGTGTTAGTTTGATCTGTTTCATAAACAGACGTGGTCTTTGAAAATGGATTGGTTATTTTCCAGCCATATCCAATGAGATTATTTCAACAAACTATGAGTAATACAGAGAAAATCCATTCTAGAAAATTGGGTTACATCCAATTCTTTGCTGGATATGTTCGATAATAGGTTCGATTCATTTTGTTATCTTCCATGATGTTTTCTTTTATCTCCTGCAATTGAAAGAATATCTTGCAAGAAAGGATATTTCTATATTTGTATCCGTGCTAACGTATTTGAGTAACGCAGCAGAAGCGTGGTGAATTCTTCAAAAGATTAAAACAATTCTTCTATGAAAAAATTTAAGACGGTAATGGAAAACCGTAGTAAAAAAAATTTACGAAAGTATCTGGTATCGTGCTGTGGAACGGAGAACTCGGTTAGTGAGACATTTCCTGTTAAAAGCAAAAATCTAGAATATGTAGTGATACGAGGATAAGGAAATTTTAAATAATACATTTTATTAGCTGAACATTACATTACATTAGTTGGAAGTTATCTGCGAAAAACTATTCTAGGCATGAATGAAGATCGGTTGTTGTTATGTTGATATCAGAGATATGGAAATTCTTTCTTTCTGGAGTAACATTCAACATCTTCAGTAATAACCAACAAAATCTCTATGATAGGAGTCTGAGATATCTGTTTGATCAGAAGAAGTTGAACATCAGCAAAGAGATTTTGTGGGGTTAGAATAGTATAGTAATATGTAAGAGAGGAAGCTTCATGAGAATTGGAAAATAAGATGAAAGCATCATATCCGTATTTATTCCGAGGGTGTGAAATCATGGTCATGAAATTTTGAGGACGAAATTTCTATAAAGAGGGGGAGTATTGTAACACCCCAAATTTCGTATCTCTTAAACAGTAATTTTGACAGTTAACAGAATTTTACTATTTAGTAATTTCTGGATACTGTAAAATTATTTTGTTTATTCCGTCAGCGTATTTGATCGTTTTGAGTGATTTACTCCGTGTCAGGAAAATAAAAATTTTCGGGCCAGGGAAAACTTTACGTAATTTAATTTTTACCATTAGGTAATTATTTTACGTAATCTGATTTGATATTTGTGCGTTTTCTAATTTTTGTGATTTTGTGTGTGATTTTGAATTTTTTTTCTGTTTGTGGGCCCCACGAGGTGTTTATGGGCCCAGGTGACCTAACGTGAGCCCAGGTGAGTCCCGCAAAGTGAAAAAATTTTCTACGCATAGAAAAATTTGTACTGTTTAGACGGAGACAGGGGATCTTACTAAACCTGAATCCGAAAACAGTTTTAGAAAATTTGTTTTGTACTATATTTATTTATCGGAAGATAAAAATACAGTAAATATATTCTTTTGTGGGATTTTTAGTAGATAAAAATAGAAATTATATTGCTTAAGTCAACATTGGTGGTTTGGATATCCACTATTGATTCAATTAACGGTTAAGAAATAAATTTAATAAAGAAACATAAGATAATCATCATTGATTTAATCAATGGTGTGAGAATAAACTTAATTAGGCAAGGTTCAATATCAACCGTAGATTTAATCAACGGTGTAAAACTAATTATATAAAGTGACCATTTACAATCATTGGATTTAGAGTTAATCAAGGGTGGAGATTTAGTCTTAAAAAGTGACAAAGACCATTTATGACCATTGGATGAAGAATTAATCAATGGTGGAGATTTGGTCTTAAAAAGTAGCAAAGACTAATTATGACCCTTGGATTAAAAGTAAGAAGAAGTAATCTTGACCCTTTATTTTGGAGACACATCTAATGGCTAGAATTTAAAGGAGAAGGATCCAATGACTTAGATTAAGTCTTCTAAATTAAAAGTCTACCTAAATCCTAACCATTGAATTAATCAATGGCTAGGAATGCTTCAAATAATTGTATAAAAAAAAAAAGATGACAACTTCATGCATTATGGAAGGGGGGACAGTTTTGGAGTGCTTGGACAAGGAGGAGACAATTTTTTTTAGTAGCCTTTTTAGGCTAAAGAAAAGATGAAGTCAACAATGATTTGATTAGTAACTAATTAAGCCTAATTTGATTAATCTAATGGCCTAATTAACAAGTTAAGTAAACCAAATTAAATGTTAAATTGTTATAATCTAATTCTTAATTAGATATCCTAATTTTAATTAGAGATTATAATATGTGAAATAATATGTTAATTAATTAGTTATATAGTTAGAATGTTAGTTAAGATTGGTTAGGAAATTTAACCTAACTAATTACCTAATTAATTAGCATGTAATTAGGTGAAAATTGAGAACAATTAATTCCCTAAAATACTCAAGGAGCCACACGATTTTCATGCAGCTTGGGGAGACTTTTACATGGTTCTTGAACCTCCAATAATAGCCATGCAAACTAAATTAATGACCATTATTGTTTGTCATGGTCAATATGACCATTATTGTTTTGTTTGCTTCCTTTGGATTGCATGATGAAGGGGGGACGGTTGGAGAAGCAAGAAAGAAGAAGAGACATGTTAGAGTAGCCTTTTTAGGCCAAAGAAAAAGCTTGAAGACATTAATTAGATGTCTTGACCAATTATTGGTCATTTTCCTAAAGCAAAATTATTTTTTTCTTTCTCTCCATGCAATGCTACGGCTGCCCACTTCAATTCAGCCATTTGATTTCATTTGTATCACATTTTATAACACTTAACTCATTCTATCTCTTCTCTCTCTTCCAATTTGTCAAGAACACTAAGAACAACACCATTTTCTTTCCTTCCTTGAGCATTCAGTCACCACCCATGGAACCACTTCCAATCTTTCATAATTTTATCTAGCTACATATCTTGAATCCTTTCATCAATTCAAAACACTTTCATGTTGGAGACTTTCTCTAAATCATTCATCTTCATCACTCAACCAAGCCAAGAACACAAAACAACCATTTTCCTTCATTTTCTCACCAAATGGTTCGGCCATGACCACCAAAAGTACCACCCATCACTTTTAATTTCATCCAACCATAGATCTTGAATCTACATGATATTCTAAGCAACTTTCATGTTGGAGACTTTCTCAAAATCATTCATCTTCATGGACTTTCTTCAAGAGCCAAGTTATTGAGTTTTTAAGGTGAAGTGTAAGAAGACTTCAATTCTTATCTCTTTTTCATGATCTAAACCATGTTTGATCCATGGTTCCTCTTAATCAAGCTTAGTATACTAATTTCTATGTATTTTGTTTTGAATTTGAGAAGCCCTTGGTGTTGAAGGACTTGGAAAGAGAAGCAAAATCAAGAAACTTTGAGGATCTTCAAGAGGTAAGAGGGAGATCCATCTCACCAACCAAGCATGGTGGTGAGAGATGGTCTTATATTTGATGGATGGTGAATCCATGTGAGGATTCATATCCATGGTCATGTAATAATTTATATGTGTTTATGAGCTTTGATTAATTGCCTATGCTTAATATGCTTTGCATGAGTTTATGATTTTGATGGTATGCTTATACTATGCATGATGATAATATGGCATGCTTTTGATATATATATATGATGTGTATGTATGTGTATGCCATGATTTGGTGATGGAAAGAAAATTAATTTTGGTCCCAATGGCCAAGGAAGGACTACAGTTTTGATGCCCTTGATTAGGGTTCATATTAAAATTTTTCAAGAACAAAGGAATTAATTTTTGATCCCTAGAAACATGGAGAATTTCAATCAAGACACCTCAAAATAGGTGTTCACAAATTTATATTTTCATGAATGATAAAATTGAATGATTTGAGAAGCAAAGAAAATAAACAAAAAGGTTTGTGTTGCAAAAAGAATGCATACGGTTTTGGAATTTATTTAAGTTAGAAAAAAAAATAATTCATGGTTTCAATGGCCATTTATAAGATTTTGATAAATTTAGATCAAAAATTTTACGTATCTTTAAATTAATATTTTCATGAAGAATGATAATGGATGATTTGAAAAGTATGGAAAATAAACAAAGGGTTTGTTTTTTTTAAGAGAACAAAAATACGATTTTAGAGGAATTTTTATTGATTTATTTTGTGTAAAAAGATCGTAAGTATTTTTCTAAATATGAGTTTTCAATGAAATGGGCAAACATTGATTTTAAGGATTTGCAAAGAAAGTGAAAAAGGAATTGCAAATAAAGTAAAAATGAATTTGAACAAATGGGTTTGGTTTTTATAACCATCAGTACTTCGGTTTTGAAAATAAAATTTTAATAGTTTTGTTTGTGTAAAACCATATAAATTTAGAAGGAAAAATATTTGATGGTTTCAATAGTCATGTCCACGTTTTTGAATGCTGGTAATGCCTTGATTTTTATGAACAAAGTGATTTTCAAAGTAGAAACGTAACTTAAGTTAATACAAGAATTTGAAAAGGGAATCAGAGCATTTTAATCACTTGAGAAATTAAGTTTTTTGTAAACGAAAATGTTTTCGAACTTCAATTTATTTTGAGGAAGGTTGTGTTTGGAAATGCTTTGAGAAAAATGGAGAATATAATGGTGATTTGAGAATTTACTAAAGTATAACTTATTTTCAAGTTTTGAAATACGTGTGAAAATTTTAAGATTTGAAACATTGATTTATATCAATGGAAAAGTAATTTTGTGGATTATATTTGAAAAAGAATTTCTTGAGTAAGGAAACGTGGAAAAAGATTTTCTTGAGTAAGAAAATGTGAAAAATGAAATACAAAGTCATAATATTTTGAGAAAAGATGAAATGGAATTTTTGAAGGTTGAGAAATATTTTTTTGTAATAGAATTATGGTGAAAAATGATTTACGTATCTTAAAAATGATTTAGAATATAGTAAAATATTCCTATGCGATTTAAAATATGTTAAAATATTTCTACGTTGATTTGAATTACGTTTAAATATTTTACGTGAGTTTAAATATTTGACGTACTGTTGAAAAATCACTATGTGATTTAAAAGTAATAGAATATTTTTACGGTATTGTGAAAATATAACAGAAACATTTCAGAATTTTGAAAACGTAACAGAAGTGTTATGATATTTTGAAAACGTAATGTAAACATTTTGAAATTGTGAAAACATAATAAAAATGTTGCGCATCTTGTGAAAATACTGGCGAAAGTGTTTTATAACTATGAAAACATGATAACATGATTTTGTGTTGAAAATACAATATAATTATTGTTTAACCAGTGTATGGACACTGTATGAGAGAGTGACGTGTTTTGCCTATGATTGGTATTTGGTGCATTTTATATGCATTGGAAAGAGATGCCCGTATTTGGATTTGGTGCATTATACATGCATTGAAAAGATTTAGCCCGTTGGGGTTGGACTTGCACTGATATACTCGTGCATTGTACAAATGAAATTGAAAAGATTTGGTCCGTTGGGGTTGGACTTGCACTGATAAATCCGTGCATTGTATAAAAGATAGCTAATAGCTATTATGACCCTTGTGGTTGAAGAGGGAATGAGAATTGATAGTGATGTCTATGATGGATCTTGGGGGCGTCGAGGCGCGGCGGTCGACCAGTGGACAGCTGGCGAGTACCCTGTGCCACTTGGCGATGCAGTCCGTTGCAACGCATTGACGATACCCGACAAGAACACGATTCTTTTCAACAACTAAGAGATTGTCTTTGGGCTAAGGCTGACAATTAACCAGAGCATTCTTCTCGAAATTGTGAAATCCTCCATGGAGTTGTTTTTGATAAAATGAGTCTTTGTGCATATGCATAAATCTGAGCATTTATATCTGTGTGATATATTAATTGAGGAATATTGGTTATTGGTTATGATAATTGAATTGACAAATGATTGAATGATGATAGTTGATTAATGTTGATGACATAATCATACTTATGGTATGATCTATCTGTTTGATATTACTGTTTGTGTTATCTCTGTGCTGCCATGTTGGTATTGGTGTAGGTGATCTCACCTCTTTGTTATATTGTCTTGTTTTGTCTGTACTGTTAAAATCAAATAATAGAAAGATCGAGTTGTCTTAGACATAACGGGCGATGGATACTCTGAGATTGGTGACAACAATAAGGAGTGGACATTCAGGACTCGAAGGTGTGCAGTGTTGACAAAGAAACAAATGTCTGATGCATCAAGATGGACAGAAAAAGGAATAAGTATGTTAAAGTTTCTTGTTAGTGTTGTACCGTGCTATTAAGTAGGACCCGTCATGGGGTTTGCTACTGTCAAAAAAAAAATAAGTCTGTTAATTTTATATTTCTCTTTAAGTTGTGATATTAATTGGTGTCAATATTGCATAATGAATAGTTGAAATATGATTTTCAATATTACCTAATATTTTCAGTAAATTTACGTTTCAGTAAAGAAGAAATTTTGAAACTCATCTTTTATAACTCAAATTTTGTGCGAACTTATTTTCAGATTATGAGTCGGAAGTCAGAAATGTGATGCCCTAACTAGGTTGTTACATTAGTTGGTATCAGAGCTAGGGTGTTACATTAGGCATCAAAGAGAAATGATTAGAATGACTTATGAGAATGTGAATTTACATATTTGAACAAAGAGAATTGATCACAAGCTTAACAACAAGGATATTACCATAGCATGTCATTCCAAGCAAAAATGTATGCATATCTAGCATGTTAGCATATGTAGAAATACTTTCAAGACATAATGTTAGAAAAACACAACTTAAAATATGTTAAGGCATAAAAACAAATTTCTACTTATCCAAATATCACATGATATTCAATTTAAAGCATAGATAAGGATAAGAGAATGATATCACCAAAAGTGTACTATTTGAGTTTTTGTAGGTGACTCTAACTTCCATGTCTCAAGGCTTCTTGGGAATTTTGTGGTTCTCCATGTCATTCTTTTGTGTCTTCATTACTCTTGGAGAACTTGGACCATTTCAAATTTTTTTTTTAACCTTAAGTGGCATAGCTTCACTTCATTTCAATGCATGCTTGAGCTAATAGTCACCCTACAACACAATTCAAAGTACTTTCTTTGGTATCCATCAATTTTGGATCCATAAAGGTTAGTCATTATGCTAAAATCATAGGCAAATAAGCATTCAAAATAATAGGATAGAACAGAGATAGCCAGACTTAGCTTTTGCTAAGCCTTATTCGAATAAAAGTACTGTTATTCGAATAACATAGTAACCACAAATGTCTTTCTATCAGGCTTTATTCGAATAACATTGTTGTTATTCAAATAACAGCGTAATAGCTCAAAGGTCGTGGGTTTCTGTCACCCTTTATTCGAATAACATAATGTGTTATTCGAATAACACGATTTTCCTAAAAGCTTTTGGAAGGCTTTATTTGAATAACATAACTTGTTATTCGAATAACAAGAAAAACTTTTTAGCCTCTGTCATGTCTTATTCGAATAACTAGTTGGTTAATCGAATAACCAGTTGATATCAAATTGTTGCACCACTTTCTATGAAGTAATATTCGAATAAGGGGATCCTTATTCGAATAATGCTTACATTTTAGAATATTAACGAGGCATTACTGTGAGGCTTTATTGGAATAATGAGCTTCTTATTCGAATAAATCATTTGATGAAAATCAGTTTTACGTATCAATTAGTAAAGGATTAATTTTCCATAGTATGTAAATTGAGCAAAACAAATTAAATAATCAATTACCATTAAGCACATAGCTAATAGCATGCTAGCTTTCATGATATATAGACAATTCAAAACATAGCAAGCATACTTAGGCATTGTAGAACCTCATGTACCAAGATATATAATAAATTAATGAGCTATGGTACAATCATGTGCTACACAAAATATTCAAATTTTACCAAGAGCACATGATTCTATTAATCACTTAAGGCTTACAAGGAATATACCTCAAATTTATTGACTTTATAAGTGAATGTTAACGAGAGGTAAAAACTTTTGATACCTTGGCCTTGTTGATCAAGGAAGCTCTTTTCCTTACTCATTGCTTCTCTTTTGATGTTTTGAATTTTGTAAGTTTCATATTTTATACTTGAGAAGCTTTGGTTGAAGTCATCTTTCTTCTTTGATCAAAACTTTTACCAATGGGCTTTGGAAGCATTCCCCTTGATGATTTCTTCTTCACTTGGCCAATTTGTCCATCCTTTTGAGAAGTTTTCTGCATAATTGAAATGCTAGGAGGATATTTTGGTACCCACTTCATCTTGGGTCCTTGAATATTAGTACTAGGACATTTAAGATCTTTAGGAACCCATACCATATTATTTCTCATATAAAAATTTCTTCTATAATTGTATAAATGAGAAATATGTCCTAGATGATCACAAAAATTGCAAACAAGTGAATTTAATGATGGCTTGGTCCTTTGAAGATCATTTTTGAAAAACTTGATCATTTGGTTGTTATTACATTCTATACTATTTTTGCCACAAGACTTACTTGAATTTCCATGTGGAATAACATCAATTTTATTCTTATTAACAATCATGGAATGTAAGCAATTAGAATAATTAGCTTTGGCAAATTCACAATATAAGTTCTTAACTTGATTTTCTAAATCAATGTATTTTTCACAAGAAGTTGAGATTTCACATTTTAAAGACATTTCCTCATCAAGAAAAGCATATTCATTTTTCAAGATATCAATTTCATTTTCAATGGAGGAAATGTTTTCCAAACAAGATGAGTTTTTCTTTTCTAAAAGCAACAAATCATCATGCAATTCATCATATGCACATTTTAGCTCATCATAGAAAGGACTATAATTTAGTTTAGTATTATTTATCTCAAAGTCCTTTTTAGCCATATATGAAGTAGTCTCGAGTTCTAGTATACTTGGCTCTTTAAGGGAATCACCATCCTTCTCATCAATTTTGTTTTACTTTGCCTCTTCTTAAAATTGAGCACCATCATCACCAAGAGATATTGAGCTCATTTTCTTACTTTGAACATGTTCTTGAGAACATTTTTCAATATTGTCTTCCTCTTGAGGTTTTTGCTCTTCTTGCTCTCTATAGACAACTTTATGCAAAAGATCATCATTAGCAACATAGATAGAATCAAGAGTATCCCATATATCTTTAGCACTAGAGCAACTCTTAATTTTAGCATAAGCATCATCATTTAAACTACTTCTCAAGATTTGCATTGCTCTAATGTTCAAGGAAAAACATTTCTTATCATAGGCATTCCAAGTTTGTTTTGATTTGCATGTAAATCCATCAAGCACAATATCCCACAAATCAATATCAATAGATTGCATATAAATTTCCATTCTAGCTTTCCAATAAATGAAATTCACACCATCAAAGAATGATGGTTTATTAATTTCAAAACCATTCATTTTGAAAAGCTTTCAATGGTTGTCAAACAAATAAGGATCTTTAACTCCAAGCGGTTAAGCTTTTAACAGAGCATGAAGCTCTGATACCACTTGTTAGTCATGGCAACCATCACTCAATAGGGGGGTGAATTGGGTGATTACAAATTTTATTACAACTTTGAGAAATTATACATTTTAATATTTTCAATTAACACATGTAGCGGAATGAGTCTAACAAAAGCACAACTATTAAGAATTACTCAAATATAACTTGGGATATATGATGATTCAAATGAATAAGCTAAATATCAAGTTGTAAGAATCAAAACATCAAGATATACAATAGATAAATATATATCACCAAATACTGAAATTAAAAAGTGTAGGGAAGAGAAAATCAAACTCAAGAATTTATCCTGGTTCAACCACTAACCACTTGTGGCCTACATCCAGTCCCCAAGCTTAACTTGAGATTTTCTTCACTATCTCCTAGACTTCACGGGTGCTAGGAAAACCTTTGTACAAATAAGAGCACTCCTCACACCTTGGGAAACCTCACCCTTGTGCTAAAGCCTCCAATTCTTCAAGCTTTACGAGTGCTTGATGACCTTTACAAATTTGAGCACTCAACACACCTTGGGATACCTTACCCTTTCTGTTTGAGCCTTTCTACTTTCAAGGGATACCTCACCCTTATAATTTTGAAGGATACCTCACCCTCTCTTTTAGATAATACAATGATAGAATTGATAGAAACTCTCTCAAGAGTATATAGTACAAATTGAATCACTATGGGTATCAAGGATTCACACACTTATAGCTCAAAACAGAGTTTTGGAGAGATAGAGAGTGAAAAATGAATTTAATGCTCAAGAGTATTTAGAGCCGTTGGGTAAAGATTGGAAATGAATTCTTTATGAAAACTAGTCATTTTATGACCGTTGGGAACGTTTCTGATCATGTTTCATTCAAATAAGAGCACTGTTATTCGAATAAATATTGTGTTATTCGAATAACACATGTGTTATTCGAATAAATCCACTTATAACATACCAGGAAGTGTTTTCTGGAACTTATTATTTGAATAAGGCTTTGGTTATTCGAATAACACTTTGATTATTCGAATAAATCTTCAAAAACACATTCTGAAACGTTTTCTAGGTTGTGTTATTCGAATAACACATTTGTTATTCGAATAAGCCTTTAAAAACACGTTCTGAGAAGTTTTCAGAGGTGTGTTATTCGAATAACACATCTCTTATTCGAATAAACCACTCTGGTTTTGAAAACTAACTTTAAATAGTCATAACTTCTTCGTTTCTTATCCGTTTTAAGCGAATGACCACTCATTGGAAAGATCTTTGAGTCTATAATCAAAACTCAAAGTATTTTAAAAGATATAATCAAAAGAGTAACTAAAGGTCAATTTTACAAAATACAAACTTTGCTATTTTTCATAGAAATGAACTACCACCATGACTAGCTTTCCAAAAATAGTTTGTTAGGCATTTTAGAATGTAAGAAACACTTTTAAAGATATTAAAACATATTTTGAGCTTAGTGTGAATCTCATTTACCTTTACACAAGATCTAAGTCCTATAAGTTATTCTTGAAGATGTTGGACTAGATCTTTTGCCACCATCACTTCTTGATGTAATTCAAGCTTCCAAAGAAAATCTTTTCTTTAAGACTTGCAAATGCTTGGAATATCTTTTCATTTTCATTCTCCTTGAGTTGAGCATAGTTGTGATCATTTGCTTTCTTGTTACAATGCTCACTCTTGGTACTTGGACTATCCTATAAAGTATTGCTCACTTAACCAAACATAATTAGTCCAAATTCATAACTCAGTATCTTCATATGCATGATTCATAAATGCATAACTCTAGTTAGTTTAACATGCATACAAGACTTTCATAGACATATCCAATATTAATTCATTTATAACTCATATAAAATATTATTAGATATATTATATGATGAATGTTACATATATCTCATTGCATGATTATTAAGTGAAATATAACTAGATAAAGTACATAATCATGCATGATATAATATATCTCATTAAGTACATTTATATAACATGATCAATATTCTTTTGTGATGCATTTGTTATCTATAAAGCACATCTATTAAGCATAAGCATCATTCTTTTTGTCTTGCATTTGTCATCATCAAAACTTAACATATTAAACCATTTGGAGCAAACTTATTTCCATACTACTCCTTCTTTTCTCTTTTAAATTTGGCTATTATTTTTATTCATTAAATTAACTTAGGAATGTTTTAAATGGCTAACCATGTTGTATTCTCATCTTAATATGATCTATGAATGGGTATTGGAACTTATTTTTAAGTTTGGATAATCGTTTTCCAAAGAAAGACTAATGTTGTGCTATATTATTCCCTTACTAAGTTAACTAATTTACACTATAATGTTAATGTTGGGAATCGTGAATACATCACGTAGCGAAAAATAGAATTCCCACCAAGGATCCATGCAAAAAATTCATAATTCGAGTTTTTAAAATGTTTACCTCTTGAAGCGTAATCAAAGGAAGTGACATGAATCACCAATACCGTAATAGCGACGATGTCTTTGCGGTATCCATATGAACAAACTCACAAACATCTAACGTTCACAAAAAGGAGTCTCACGTCTCTCACACAGTGCTAGCTACGAAGAGAAGAGAAGAAACCTATCACTCTTTCATTCACTTTTCTATAGGTGCGGCTAGGGTTCTGTAATATGTATCTTAGCAGCCCCCTTAGAAGTACTATTTATAATAGTGACTGCCTTAAGTGAGTGTGAGTAGCAGTAAGGTAAGCTGTGTAACCCTAGACTCTTCTGTTATGAGTCTGGCCCGTATTTGAATTCGAGTCCAACTTAGATCTATTGCTCTAATTTTAGTCTGCTCTATGTGTGTGACATTGCAGGTTCTCATTATGTTAGTAGTAATATTAAAATCTCATTTTAATATTACAAGCAGTGAGCGGTATCTAGCAACACATCACTGCTACCTAAGTAATGAGAATGTTAGTGATTTGATATAACCTTTTTGTGACCAATGTTTCCGTGTCATTTAGTCCCTTTGTCAAGATATCTAGATTGAACACAACGCATGGAATGCGTTACCCTTGTATAGTCCAATCCTTTGTTTCCTGATACTCGAGTAGACTTTGTAACAATAAATGAAATCAATATCTCATATTGACTCATTTGAGTATGATCATGCATTTCGCAGTCTCACTCAATTAGGGGCCCCGAAGATATCGCTCCTGTTATGTAGGAATGACAAATCTCATCTAGGTCACTCACATCCCTCTGTATGATTCGCGGCATGTCAAATAACTAACTTTATAATCACCTTGTTATAGATGATGTTTGATGCCATTAAAACACACAACTCCTCATGTAAGAATCGTAGTGATTTCAGGTCAAAGGACCACAGACACCATTGTCACTATGAGAATCGCTTATGACACTCATGTAACGATCTATATAGCGTTCTCATGGTGGGTCAGTCCAGTATATCATTACTCTAATATGTACCCATGTGAAGACTTGATATCTCATATCCATGACCCGTGAGATGTGATCATTAGTCTACGTACATACTAGTCTCAATGCATCATTGTTGTCCTAATTAACAATAATACTTGACTAAGGACATTTAAGAACAGTGTTCTAATTTTATCCAATAGGATCTCACGATCAAGTCAACCACTTGATGTCCTATGACATCAAGCTTACTATTCTAAAGACTTTATTATGTTTATTAAAAAGAACACAATAAATTAAATGCCTCATATATTAAAATTAGCATAATAGAATGTATATAAATACAGACAAATGTATCAGCCTCTAGGGCATACACCAACAGTTAATTGATATTAAGCTGGATTAATCAAGAGGATACACTTAATTGTGACTTAAAGATTGATAAATGTATAGATAATGTTATTTATTGACTTTGGACCTAAGAATTTACCTATGCTTTATTTGGAGTTCTTTGGACTTGTATACCTATGATTTATTTGGAGTTCATTGGACTTGTATGGACATGACATATATGATACCTATGCTTTGCTTGGAGTATGTGAAATATCCCTTGGATTTGATTCATATGATACTTATGCTTGGATTGAACATATGAACATTGGATATGATGATAAAGGAAGTGAGTAGGGATGGAAATAGGTCAGGCTAGGCCAAGCTTCACCCTAAACAGGCCAGGCCTGTGTTAAAAATACCTGGCCTGAGCCTGGCCTGTTACCTATCAAAAGCTTTTTTTTAGGCTTGACCTGGCCTATTTGAGAAGCCTGGCTTGGCCTGAAGCATGTTTAAAAGCCTGATTTATATTAAGGCCTTTAAATAGGCTAGCAGGCCAAGGCCTATATTAAGGCCTCAAATAGGCCTAGGCCTTCAAACAGGACTTGAAAGGCTATTGAAAAAAAAAGAATACCATTCAAGTACACAATACATCTCAATGATACACATGACATAAAGGGGGAGAGACCCACAAGCACCACAATCTTAATAGATGACAAGTAAAATCAGTTCAGAATCATTTTCGGAAGATAAGAGCATTAGAAAATAATTTTACAATGACATTCTAAGAGAGGCACATTAGAGCAGAAAGCATGTAAAATATCATATACCTCCTCGTATTCATAATCACGGTCACTCCCTTCCCAAGGATAACGAGGCTGCAAGGAAGCAGTGTCTCCTTCATCTTCTTCAGCGTGATCTAAGCAAAGAATTTATCAAATCTTTAGCATTCAATTAACTTCCCTTAAGACATTGTTTGTAGAACTAACATGCAATCCTTAAAAGTCAAAGATATAACTTTATGTGTACAACCAACTGCTTACCATCCAATTCTTCAATTGCATCTCCACTCTCATCATTTAAGTTACTGATTTCAACCTACAATCACTAAGAAAAATTAGACATGAAATTGCTTCCCACAAAAAACTAGCTAGGAAAATCACTTCAAAGGGTCAGACCGTCAGATATTTAATCAAACAGCATATGCTCAATTTAACAAACACACAGAACAAATTCAATAAAATAAACCCTATCACCAAGCGCATAAGCTATCAGAATCCTCAGCATACCCAAATGGAGGTGAATACCCAATAATCAAGTCATACAAATATTAAACTAGTGTTTAAATCCAATGCAAAAATGGAGATAGGAAAAGGGTGTGGAAAATAATTTTCTCTTACAGGTCTTCATTCCTATTTTCTCTTCAAGCCAACGATCCTCTTCTCCAAATTTTCTGCCTATAGGTTGTCGTCCTCCCCCCTTTGCTCAATTACAATCGTGTGATTTTCAAACCTCTTCAAACCAAAAGGCAAAGAACACCTTCACAAAGAGTTTTCCCCAAGACTCATATTCTCCATTAAGTGCATCAGAAAACCCAGCATCAAGACCATTTTTTTCCAAAAACTTAACAATAATTAAAACCCAACCAAAATAAAATACCAATAACTAAAATGAAACTACTTAACTACTTAAGCAGTAAATTTATACGAGAAACAGAAAGAGAAATGAAATAGAGGGAAGAAGGATAATCTTACGCACAATCAAGGCAAAGTTAGAAAAGTAAACCAAGAGCCTGTGCTCGCGGGAGACGCGCTCGAACTCCTCGACGCTTGAGGTCACGTGGTGGGTCTAAGAGAGGCGGTGGCCGTGGTCCGTGGAAGGCATCGTGGACAGTGTGGTTGGGGGGCGACAGCAAAGGAGATGCGGTTGGAGGAAAGGGAGCACGAGAGGGTAAGGCGGCGGAACGCGACGGCGAGGGAGTGGTTCACGGCGCTTAGGTAGAGGTTGTCGAGGAGAGGAACGATCGTCGACTGTGTCTGCGAGTGCCACTACCGACTGTGAGGAATGATTGAGAAGACTAGGGTTTAGTGGTTAGTAAATATAAAGTATGTAATTATATAAATATAAAACTATAAAGTATGTAACTATAAATACAATAACTAATTATAGTTTAGTGGTTAGTAAAGTGTCTATATTATCATTGGGTACCAAGTTCGATTCTTGTTTTAAGTATAAATTCAAAATTTTTTTGATAAGTATAAACAGGCCGGCTTAATAAACTTAACAGGCTTTGTTGAGAGGCCAGGCCTGGCCTACTAAATAAAATAGGCTTTTAAAAAGGCCTGAGCCTAACTCATTTTTTAAATAGGTCAGGCCTAAAACAGGCCAGGCCACAGGCCCCTGACAGGTCGGCTGGCCTATTTCCATCCCTAGACGTGAGCCTTGAAATTTTCTTGGACTAAATTGATATGTTACCTTTGCTTATGGCCGTGAGCCTTGGAACAATTTTAGACATTTGATGATATTTAATTCTATGATAAGATCAATTTAAAAACAAAGTTCCTTGGGATAAGTTCATAAGATATGTGAGGAGTAGATTGGGAGGGTGTTGGAACCCTTTAGGGAGTAACAAGCCATTGTGACTTCACGGGTCCAGATAGGACTATGATTTTACCATGAAGATCGTTTCTAGAAATGGAGTTACGTCCGATAGACCCTTTTTCTTCGCGGGCGATGGAGAGCATGTAGAAGGTGCTTGTGTACTCTTGTCCAATTCGTTGTCCCATTGCAGCACTCCATGGAATATTGAGTAAAAGACTTTAAATCTTTATACTTATTTTTCTTTGCTTATAATCCTCTTTATTTTCTATTTTTCAATTTATTATGTTGATGAACTATTGATTTCTTATCATATTTGAATTATTTAGGTGTTTGAATTATGATTTAAATATTTGTCTTGCCATATGTTTCACTCCCACTAATATTGATGTGCTTGTATTCTAAGTTATTTGTATGTGTTATTGGTAATAAATTATGTATATCTTTGATGTTATGTTTAATATCACATTGTTCATTCTTATCTTCTAACTGCTGTTTTTATCTTGTAGAAAATTTTTGTTTGAAAGATAAAAATAAAATGTTTTGGGAAATCGGAGACTTCAAATACGAAGTCATTTTCTTTACTATCGATAACGTTTGCGAAAACTGATTCCCCTGGAATGCCATTAGTTCCCTTTTTTAATTTCCTACTGAGAAATCTTCATTCTCACCCCTTTGATGTTGTCGTGGTATTCCAGACTAGTAGATATAAGTTTCATTGTTGTATGGCTCGACAAAGGTAGGTGAACATACGATGACAGCACACAACTTTTCACGTTTGTTGGACAAATAACTATCCAGGTTTAGGTGTCTGCCTATCCGGAGTATGTGACAGTCACAATCTCAGGCCTCTTCACCTTCTAGTTGGTTTTACCACCTTGGTGATTCCATGGGCGACGGAGTCAAAAAAATTTTGTTTGAAAGTCTTCAGCCTTGGTTTCCTCCTTAATACTACTTGAATGGAGGAAATGTTGTGGTTATTGTTGTTTGTTGTTTTTCTTTGATTGCTGTACATGACCTTTTAGGGTCAAATTTTGTTGTAACCCCTCGAAACCATGTACCCGCCTTATCGAATGACAGAATGAACTCTATGAACTCTTCTTCTAAAATTACATTTTTATTTATATTTATTGGTATGGATTTCTGATCTTTAATATTTACGAAAAACTTAGAAGGAATTATGTTACAAAGAACGCAGCAATTAGGATGTTACATTGTATTGGTATCAGAGCAGCTCGTCCTGATACAACCTAGGGTATGGACTGACCAGTGCTTATGAAGATTCAAGGTAAGAATTGTTTACATTTGATATTATGGTGATAAATGTTACCTTTCCTTTGTAGTAATCAATGGCAAGAAGGAACCTCGGTCAGGACATGGAAAACATGGTAGGAACAATTAGAGACATGGCCAACACCATGCTAGCACAAGCAGAAAATACAAACAGAATTCTGGAATAGCTACAAGGAAATCAAAACCCAAACGTAGCTGAGCCTCAATGCGGAAGAGATGAATTCTTCGGTCTAACAAAATTTAGGAAGCTCAAACCCTCATCTTAGGTCTAATGAAATTCTTCAACTTTTCCTTGAAATTCAATGTATTCTAAAAGCTTTTTTTTATAATATTGAAATTTCAACTTATAATTTTAGATTATAGATTATTTCTTACACTTTGAGATGTAAATACTATTTTATCCTCAATTAAATAACTTTCAATCGAATAATTTTTTTAATCATTCTATACCTATTTGGTAATTTAATATATAAAAGCGATACTTTTTTATATCATCCAATTGAAACAAATTAGTTTAAAATTACTTTTCAACCAACATATCCAAACATAAAATTAATTCTATTATAATCGATTATAATAAAAAAAATTATACAATAATTAATTATTAAAATAGTCAAATTTTCACAACTATCTCAAACACACACTAACTACTCTATAGAGATTCGTCTCATTATTTGATTTAAATAAGATAGAATTCACGTTCTACATGTGATGACTAAGTCAAATTTTTATTACAACTTGGGTTGTTACAAAGTACATGTACCCAATAAGATATAAAAAAAAAAAACTCAATTTATATACTTGTTGGCTAGCGCGTTATCTCATAACTCATCTTCTCTAAATGGTTTGCAATACATAAATGAAATAAAAAAGTATCCAATTAGCTCAAAAAAAAATTGTGAAAGATAATGACAAAGCAAAAGGAAGATCTATCATGTTAAAAAATAATGATAAAATAATGATGATATAAGAAATCCTACATTGGACAATTTATAACCCAAGTATACTATATATTGGTCTGTCTCATTCTCACTCTCTTAGCATAACTTTAAGTGCTATCCAATAGACCATATAATTGCACAACATTATAACATTTTAATGTTATGTCATATAATCATGAAACAATACAACAATATATTCTAAATTTATTTTATTTGGTTATGTTTTCCTTGATTGTCCCGAGGCCATTTAGAACATTCTTATTTAATTTTGTCCAAAATTAAATCATAAATTGATTTTCTAACCAGTTTAAATGAATATTCATCAATTAGGACATTGAGTAATATACATATATACACGCACATCGTGATATTATTTTCTTAATTTTATTGAAACATAATTTTTCTTACATAAGGCTGAGCATTGTGCCAACTGGTGTCATTTTCGTCTCCTTCTAATCAATTAGTGGATGAATTTTTAGTTTTTTCATTTATTATTACTTGATCTTTTCATGTTATTATATTATTATTTTATTGATTAATTTTTTAATAAATTAGTATTTGTATTTTTTATTTTTAATATTCTTTTCTTAGTTTCTATTATCAACATATGTTGCATTTCATTTAGATTTTTCAATTAATTTGTATTAAACTTTTCTAAATTGATTCAATCTTAAATTGATAAGATTCTTTTTTGTGTGTTAAGACTAATGTTAATCTAATTCCAATATAACCTAAATTGATTTTATTATATTGTATATTTTTAGTGTGTTTTTTTTTGTACAAAGTGGAGCGAACCCTAAGTATTTATTATTTTTATTTTACTTAATTTCTCATGAAAATATAAATCGAAAAACAATATAACAATATATCCTAAACTGATTTTAATATATTATTATACTTATATATTTGTATTAATTCTCAATTGTTTTTAGTATTTATTTCTTGATTTTATTATATTATATTGTTTTCAATCAATTAGAATAAATTAAAATTTGATAAATCAAAATTAATTTTCATTAATAAGGACATTTATTCTTTACTTTTAATATATTATAATTATATTCTTTTTAATCAATCCTAACAAACGACATTTATTTCTTTATTATATTATATTATTGTACTCCTCAGACTTTTGAAATAATCATATCAATCTTTTTCTAAATTGATTCAATATTCATTATTAATAGGAGTATTAAATGCTTAAAATATATGTTTTCACACTTAATTGTTAAACAATGTCGTATTTTATTAGACTAAGCTAGAAGATAGAAAAAGTTAAAAATTAATTAGAGAAAGTACATATACCTAATAACATAAAAAAATTGTGTTTATATGCTTGTTGACAAACATATTACTCCACAACTCGTCTTTGTTAAACGACTTGCAATAATATATTTTAAATTAATTTTATTAGATTATATTTTCCATTATTGTCCAGGTTCGTTCAAAATATTCTTCTTTAGTTTTGTGCTACTTAAATCCTAAATTGATTTTCTAGTCACTTGTATTTAGTATTCATTAATTGCATATTAATTGGTTAATCACTCAGAATCAATTTTTTGTTTATTTTGATTGACTTAAATAATTATTGACTTTAACTCATGTGTAATGAAAAGGAAATAAAATTGAATAAAATAAAATCATAAATGTAAGAGGTAATATAATAAGGATTTAATTATGATGTATTGTTAATTAAAAGTTTTTTACACTATTAACCAATCTTGCATTGTTATTTTATTAAAAATATTTAACTCTCTTAATAATTATTTTGAAAATTCTACAAGTGATGATGTATGATTGGTTAATAGTGTAAAAAACTTTTACATTAACGATGCATCAAAATTAAACTCATAAAATTATGTGTGATGAAATAACAAATGCTTAAAACATGAATGTAAGATGACTCTTTTTTTCTTGTCTTTTCTTTTCTTCACATCTCAGCTTCAATAAATTACTATTATCCTGTTAGACCCGCTTTCCACTTTTTACATATGGCTCCCTCAGTTGATAGTATCCCATATAATTGAAAATCATTATAACACAATCCTATACTATAAAAGCAAAGAAAAAATAATATCCTAAATTGATTTTATTAGATTATATTTTTCTTGTTAGTATTTCTTTTTCATTCAAAGAGGGGTTGAATTGTTGAGGCCTAAGCATTTTCTTCACATTTATTATTCCTTGATTTTATTATATTATTATATTATTCTTTTATATTATCATATTCTTTCTTTCTTGATTGAATGAATCAGTATTTATATTTTATTTTTTTGCATTTATTGTTCCTTGATTTTATCATATTATAATATTTTATTATTGATTTTTTTTCTAATCAATTATCATTTTCTTGCCTAATTTTTCTTATCAACATGTGTCATATTCCTCATTCAGATTTTTGAAATAATCAATGTTATTCTTTTCAAAATTGATTCAATCTCAAATTAATAAGAATTTCTTGATGCTAGGATTAATAAGAATTTAATTCTAATATATCCTGAGTGGATTTTATTATATTATATTTTTCATTTTAATAATAGGGGCAGAGCCCAAGTTTTTTTTTTAAAAAATATTTCTTACTTAATTTCTTGATTGATATAATTTGAAAAACAATGCAACAAAATATCCTAAACTTATTTTAATACATTATTATATTTCTTTATAGTATTAATTTCTTAATTGTAATAGGTTTATGTTGGATCTTCTTATATAATGTTGTTGTTAATTAAATTCTAAGTTAATTTTTATTCCATCATAGTCAACCTCCACTAATATGGATATTTATTTGTTAATTGTATTCTATTATATTCATTTTAATCCATTAGAATCAACTAAATTTTAACCTATCAAAATTATTTTTTATTAATGGAGACATTTATTATTGTGTTAATATATTATATCATTTTCAATCAATTAGAATCAATCTTCATGAGTAAGGACATTTATTCCTTGACTTTATTATATTTTTACGTTCGTTCTTTGTTAATTTTTCAATCAATTGGCGTTTTCTTTTTCTTTTTCTACAATGAAGAAAGCGTTCATTCATATCTAAGTTCAGTTGCCTTTTTTATGAAGGAGTTGGCTTGTCTTACGATCAAATATCACAAAAGTAGTAGTACTACTACTATTATATGAAACTTTGACATGGATTATATATTAATAGGATGTTAAATAAGTTAGTATTAATGAGTGATTTAAGCAAATTAAGTATTCAAAAAAAAAAAAAAAAAAGAATCTACCTAAGAATAGCTAGGCAAATATTTTCAGGCTTAACCTTCTTAGGTCATATTAGAGAATCGAGATAATACTATCCATGAGATAGTTCTATTATTGTAGTCAAAAAAATACAAATACCTTATTTCACGATTTAATTAAGGAAAGATGAGCAAATATTTAAACTTTTTAAATAAAGAAGACACCTTTTGATTTTGTGAATGAACTAAATCAATGAGATCTATAAATCTTTAATATTATGATTTTATCAATTGTCTTCCTTTCATAAAAAGTGAGAAAGTCTTCCTCGATAGAGTAATTTATTTTGGTTTTCATTTGGCTAATAAAATGAGTTTTTGCCTCTTCTGTAGTAGGTAGCCTAAAATAATTTAAAAAACATAATATTTAATCCAATACAAAAACAAACCATAATAACATTAAATATTAATTAAATAATAAATTACTTCCACCTAAACACATACATTGTTTGGGGAATGAAACTTTCTCTCATTCAATCTTGTTGGAGAATATCACATCTTTTTTTTCACAAACATGCATAAATCCTAATAATTGAGAAAAGCATAAAAAAAATCATTCATGCTCAATTTAATGTAATTCATCCACATATACCTATATCCATGGATGAGAAAAATGAAATCTACTATCAAAATAAATAAAGCATGCAGGTATACAAGACAATCTCCCACACACTCTAAATCTTATTCTTATTGAGATAACTCTTGTAATTCTCCAATATACAAGTATTTATAGCTAGCCTTCCACCCTTACTCTCCAAGCAAGCCTTATGACATTCGTAGTTTCCTATTTAAAACAAATCTCACATATCTCTCGTATCATGATATTAATTACAATTCAAAATTCAAATCTACCAATATAATAGAAAACTATCAATACTTATTGTAGCATCCTTTAAAACATGTTAGTTTTGTATATGGTTACATAGGTAGCATATTATTTGCTTGATATGTCAGTTTAATTTTGTGATAAACTGAGTTAGTTTAGGCACTTTGCTGTAATATAGAATGTGGAAAGTAGCTTAAAATGACTCAAATAATAGCATGAAAGGCTTAGTTGAAGGAAATAAATATGGAGAATTTAATTCTAGGTCACAAAAGTATGAACTGAGATGTAGTTAAAGTTTCAAGATAATCAAAGTTAGTTTGGTATTTTGAAGCATACTAGTTATGTTATTTAATATCGGATTGACGAGTCGTAGATATGGAAACTTATGTAAATGATGCAATGAGTATTTTGATGAATCTTAGGATTTATTCTAATACCTATAGAAGTTAGGATACTTGATTTGATAAAATCAAAGTATTTCTATGAGATAAAATGTTTCAGCAAACTTTAGAAGTTATTTATAAGAAGTCATTTTTGATTTCTCATCCTCCATTTCTCTCATGGCAGAAGAGAGAAAACAGAAACAAAAGAAAAGAAAGGAAACAAAGGAAAAGGGAAGAAAGGGCAAAAGAAAGAGGAGGAACCAGGAAGATCAAGGAGCAAAGTTAGGGCTTGAAGTTCAACATCTTGGCTTCAAGAGGTAGGGGATACTTGAACCTTACTTGTTCATGCCTTCCAATCTCCATCTTTATTGCTTGGTTATTGTTGTTGGATGAAAGTGGGTTTGAGATGCTTAGATTGCTTTTCTTGCTAGTCTAGTGCCTTTAGTGGCTGAGTATGGTTAGTATGAAGCTTAATCAACTCAAGGGTGTTAGTTTGCACCTAGGAACATCCATGAAACTCATGGAGTTTGAAGATGAAAAATGGGTATTTGATGATGAATTTTGATTCATAAATCCATGTTAGACGCTCTAGAAGTTGTATGTAAGTTACAACATGATTAGAGACCTTGAATGATGTTAGAAATCATCTAGGAAATGTTTTAGAAGTGTTAGAAATTCGTTGGAGAACCAATTATGTAGAAACAACTTCAGCAGAACATATTTTGGTGTTCTAGCGCCTAGGCACCATAGTTTGGGCGTCTAGGCTCTGAAAGACCAGCAGAACGCAGAACAAGGGAAGCATGCTGGCAGCTTATGGTGTTAGTAGCATAACTCGAGTTGTAGTCATCGAAATGACTTGCTACTTGTTTCATTTGAAAGCTAAGACATAAGGATTCATGTAGTAAAAATTTAAAATTTTTAGAACAACCTAATTAGCCCTAATTTAGGTTTGAATTTGAGTTAAATTCTATAGAAATAAGCAAACTAACACATATTAAACCAGATTGCATAACTTCTTACTCAGAGGTGTAAAATACATAAGACTAGTGGCATTTTGAAGCTAACATATAAGCCTATAAGTGGTAAAAATTTCAAGAATTTTGCACTCTTTATGCATTCTCAGTTTTAATTTAAAGTAAGGTCAGGTTCTGGGAAAATGGGTAGTTGCCCTGTTTTAGCTTATACATTTTGTTGCATAACTTTAGCTACACTAAATCAAATGAAGATAGGTTTATTTCATTTGAAAGATATGAGATAAGAGCATTGCCTATAAAATTTCAGAATTTTAGAAGTTAGGATATACATTTGGTACATTCATAAAAATCAACCTTTCTAGGTGACCAAACCAGAAAATGTCAAGATATGTATCTTGTTGAAATAGGGTTTCCTACTTGCTTGGACCATTTATTCATGCTTTTTAGTGTATGTTAAGGTACTACAAAGGGTAATTCAAAATGGAAATGACCATCTAGTAAGAATAAGAATAATGGGAACCTTAGAGCAATATATCAAGAGTAATGGACTGCCTTAGGTATATGTCTCACACCTTAGGTAACTTAATGTTGCATGAATATCACTTAAGATGTATGAGTGATGATGTGGTGTATGAGATACATGTATGCTAGGATGAATTGGTAGTATTTTTATTACGTGTGTAGCCTTAAATGAACCAAGATTTAGCTAAGGGAGATAAATGGGGAAGTCCAAAAAGGTTCTTTGAACCTAGAATTAGTCCTAGCTTCTCAATAGTGTCAGGGTTACGAGTAGTGCAAGGATGAGCTTTCCCTATCCCAACTACAGGATAATACAATAAATTAGAGATTCCTAGTAAAATATCTTGGTTCTTAAGTGAGCTAAGTATGTATGTATGTATGTATGTATGAATGTAAGTAAACTTGGTTTCTTTAGTTTAAAGTTAAACCTTGTAAAGCTTTGAACATATCTTATTTAGCATGTATTAAGATTATGTTTATTATGTTATGTATGACTAGTTTTGGTTTACTCATATTGAGAATTATTGATTCTCACCCCGCTGTGTTGCCATGTAAATCCAAGTGAAGGCTCTTTAAAGAAAAAGAAGAAAAAGAAGCTGAAAGACTAGTGTAGTCCTAGTTTTATTGTTTTAATTCATAACTTGTATTTAATTATACTTATTTTGTAACGTAATCAGAGTTATGTACTACTTTAATGTCCTTTTGTGGCTAGTGTTGTATATTTATATGTATGAGTTTTATGTTTTTCGCATTCTCTCAAGGCTCTCTATAATGACTTGATTGTGATTATGGATGTAATATGAGGTAGTTAAGTAAGAAGTGACGTAGATGGTATTGTTTATCTTTTTATTTGTTAGATATATCCAGCTATCAGTATTAAGGCATTACACTTATCAAATCAAAAATTAATTTGGGTCAAACCCAACATACATAGCAAGCATCATATGTTACAATAAGGAACATATCTTTTCATCTTAATTGCACAATCATCTCAAAATGTTCATGCAATCTAAATCTTGATCTTCCAATCAAGTTTATTTCAATATAACTTATCATTGGTCATTATAAAAATCAAGCATTCCTAACACCACTCGTAGTTCTCAAATCTATGTTTCTATAAGTTGTTTTGGACAATTTATATCTCTAACGGAATAGCATTCTAATCTCAATTGAAATCTTAAATTGATTTTTTAGTTAATTTATTGGGATATTAATATATATTATATAATTTATAATTTACTTTGCTTATTATTTTCTAAAATCAAGAAACAATGCAAAAATACATACTAAATTAATTTTAATAATATCGATTGATTTTAATAATATTGTTTCATTATTTTTCCCATTCATGGAATATTATTTTATTATTATTTCTTGATTATATGAGATACTAACCAGCCTTGTTTCTTAACTATGTTGGATATTAGCTATGATTGTTTCCCTAAATTAAGTCAGATTTAATAGAATAACTGATCTCATCCGTTCACTTGATTACTTGATGGATGTAAGGGATTACAAGCTTCAAATTTTCATTAAAGATTTGATATGGATAATAATAAGCTTTAATTGTATGAAATCTCAACGTCATCGTATATAAATTTTCTGCCCACGCGTCATATTTTTGGATGGTTAATGAGCTCGTGGACAATTATAATACTATCATAAGTTGTTCTTTGTTTAAGATTAATAAATATTAACAACAATTGAAGACCTAGTTAAAGGATCTCCCACAAAGGAAGAAGATATAAGTCCAAATCCTAAATTTTCATATCTCTAATTAGAAAATTTATCTTTGACTATCTCCAAGAAAACAACGGTTGACACAACTAATAAGCATACATTACGTTATCCTATTCGCCTACCCTGATCATGGGTAAATATTGAAAAGTGCTAGTTAGCTCAATAGGCAAAATCCTTTATAGATGAATGGAATATTTTGGAAGGACATGTGATTAAACCCTGCCTTAGCCAACCTTCACCCCTACACTTCCTCCTTCCTATGTGTAATGTGTGTGTTTGTTGGTTTGTGTGTGTTCTTATGTGACTGTGGGTGGTGTGTTAATTGTGTGAGTCAATTACTAGTTTAAATCCCTAAAGTTCCATTTTGATGATGAAATTAGAATTACAGTTTAGAATTTTATTTTCAATTCTGTCAAAATTGGAATTAACTAAGAATCTTAATTTTTATGTTTTGAGAAAATAAAGAATTGACACATATAATTACAATTCTAAATTGAATTAGAGGGCATTAATTGCTGATGATAGTTGTAACATCCTAATACTGGTAACCTAGTATATCGCACATATACCTAGATAAGCAGTATTAGCAACGCTACTTCTAACCTAAATAACAAACTAAACCCATATCATTCATTCAAATAAATAAATATGGGGAGCCTGAACAACAAAAAGTCATATATATACATCATCAGCCTCTTAAGGCAAACTGTAATATATAACTTTTACAAACTCATGGTAGCAGATAATAAATATACAACATATTCATTTCAAGAAACAAAATAAAACTACACTAGTTCTTCTGTCTCTTCTGTTTCCCTTTACCTGTACCTAGATTTACATAAAAACACAATCGGGGTGAGAAATCACAATTTCTCAGTATATACAATTCCAAAATCAGTAGTTAATTATTTAACAATAAATAATCAACTGAGCGCATAAGATTAAGCCTGCAACAGATAATTGAGCCTCTGCTCAAACACTATCAAAATATATACATACTCTATGTAACATACACAAGGCAAGCTAAAATCCTATCTCTCACTAAGAAGAACAATCAATGATATCAAACAACTGCCCATATAATCGTAAGATATCATCAACAAGCAACCATCAAACAAGCAAGGCAACTGCCCATACAGCGGCCAACAAATGCGATGCTTTATGATATGATGTATGGTTATGTTCACACAAAATCCTACTGGTATAATGATGCAATGCAAATGCATATTTTAATTTTTGAAAACACATGCCATTTACTCGTTTCCCAAGAACTTCCTGTTCCCTTATATATACTAGGTAGAATAAGTAATTAAGCCCTGACATTACCTGGTAATAAGTGGATTCCTTCATCTGACCATAGTAAGAGTACTGCTACCATCCCATACTGGTAACCCTGACCATACAAGCAAACTCGCAAGGAGAATTCGGATCTAACACCTTATTCTTAGGTCATATGGTTGTGCACACCATTTAAGGTAACAATACATAGGAAACAAGACATAGCAAGTTTGGAAAGAAGATATGCGATGTACTTTGCAATTATAACCAATCATCACCAGGTCCTTCCTAACCAAGTGACTAAGGAAAACTAGCAAACTTCCCAACCAAGCTCATTTACTACTTAAGGAGCAAAGTTATGTTTCTAGTACTTCCTATACCTCAACCTCATCTCACAAGGGAGTAAAATGTCATTCATGCATCTTCAGCTCTACTTTCCTCTCAAAGGAGCAACCTATGCATGATAACATAACCAACAAGCCAAGCACACTTAGCTTACCATACCTAACACCCCACTTCATCACTTCACAAGTGATTCACAAGGCAACCTCTTGTTGCTCAAGGGTAAAGGTATTGACCTATGGCTTTCTACTTCTCAAAGGATGCCTAGGATTTTACAAATCCTATCACAAGGTTCACCTTAACAAAGTGAAAGAACTTTCACTAGCAAACCTACACTCTTTGCTCAACTCTATCATATATAGGAACCAGCCCATGTTTCTAGCATATCCTCAAGTTTAAACTTTAAGAACAAGAGACCATACACTAACTATGCATCTTAAACTCAACTTTAACCCTAAAGGAGTAAACTATGCATATAGATAGACATACTATACTAAACAAACCTAAACTAGTTGTTTCTAGTACACCTTATCTTAATTTCTCAAAGTCCTTCACATAAGATAAGTGGTTATTCTCTCTAAGAAGTACCACTAGTTGTGACTCAACACTGATACTCTTGTATTTAGAACCCCACACCATCACTTCATAAGTGATTTCAAAGTCAACCTCATGTTGAATGAGGTTCTAAACACTACCTTATTGCATTTCACCACACTTGGATGCTTAAGGTTTCCAAGATTATTCTATGACATTCCATCACACCATGGAAGCTTAAGGTTTTCAAAGACATTATCCCTTGACACTCACCTCACTATGGTTGTCTAGGGTCTCAAGAGTCTATCATAAGGCATTTTCCATACTTTGGATGCCTAAAGGTTCTCCAACCTCGTCCTAAGGAAAATCCTATCACCTTGGGTGCCTAAGGGTTTTCCAAACTTCTCATATATGCTAGGTGGTCATTCTCTCCAAGAATTACCCCCATTATTGCCTCAACACACTTAAAAAGGAATATACAAAGGATCCTAACATTTAGGGAATTTCAAAATTTCAAAATAAAGATTTCGATGAAAACAGCTCTGGGCGTCTAGGTGCTTTGGAATGAGCATCTAGGCGCTCATCGCCCTTTTACACGATCACTCTTCTCTGGACCTTGGGTATCTAGGCGCTCTATACTGGGCATCTAGGTGCTTTTGACAACATTCTGCAGAATTTCTGCAAAATGTCCTAACTGTTTCATTATCTTTTCTCATGAAATTTATTCACTCCAAAATGGTTTCTAGGTGATTTCAAGTCTCGAAAAAGTTTACTAACATATAGGAATCATCAATCACCAACTCAAACCACAAAAAATGATTCATGAACTAAATCACTTATCCAAACTCTAATTTTCTCACTTTGGCCATTAAGGGTTCAAATGGAGAGTTCCAAGTTTCTAACTCAAACTCATATCGTGAACAAGCCATAAACAACCCTTAAAACACATCCAAGCAAGAAAATCATTCATAACACCTCAAAATCTCATTTTGAGCTTTAAAACCTCAATAAGGCATAAAAGATGGAGACGATAGAAATGAACTAAAAGGACTCAAGAACCCTTACCTTGAGTAGCTAAGAAGAAGATCTGGAAGCTTGAAGCTTGATCCTTGATCTTCCTCTCCTGCTCCTCTTCCTCCTTCTTCTTCCTTTCTTCCCCCTTCTCTCTTCTCTTCCTTCATTTTCTTCTTCTCTATTTTTCTTTTCTTTCTTTTGCAGCTTCTGCTACTTATACGTGAGAGAGAGAGAAAAGAGAGAATGACCATCATGTCCCTTAAGATATTTTGATGAAACTTCCTTATCTGCTAAGAATACCCAAATTATGCTAATTCAAGTTTTTCAATTTCCAACAACTTTAGAATAAATTATAAGATTAATCTAAATTATTATTTCACCATTTTTACATATCTGTGACTAGTCAATCTAGTATTAAAACACACACCCAGTATGTTTAAAAATACCAAACTAACTCCGATTATCCTCAGATTTTAACTATAGCACACTTAACACATTTGTGACCTAAAAATAAAGTCTCCACATTTATTTCCACTAACTGAGTAGTTTAAGCCATTTTTAAGGCTAATAACAGTTATTTCTCACAAATAGTGTTATAGCAAAGTGATTAAACATGCTTAGGAAGTCATAAAATTAAACAAATATGTTAAGCAGGTATTAGGCTACCTCTATATCCATATGCAAGTCTAACATATTTTCCAGGGTATTACAATGGTGGTTAGAGGATGCTACCGTCAATGGTGGTTAGAGGGCACCGCCGATGATGGTGGTCGATGGATGCTGCCATTGATGGTGGTTGATGGACTCCACTGGCAATGTTGGTCAAAGGGCACCCACAATGATGGTGGTCGAAGGGCTCTACAGCAATGGTGGTTTGAGTACACTGTTGGCGACAATGGACAAAGAACACTACTAACAATGATGATCAGAGGACACCAACGATGGTCAAAGGGTGCCATCGGCAACGGTGGCCAAAGGGCACCATTGCCAATCGTGATCGAAGGATGTCACCGATGACTTGGCTGGCATAAGTAACAATGGTTGTCTGAGTATGCAACAAAGATAATGAATAATAATTATAACATAATGTTTTTAACTTTTGGACTTGAAATTGTAATTCTTAGGGTCTAGACTAAAAATTAAAAATTGTATAAAATAGTTATTTTCTAATTTTATGGAATTGGATAATTAGAATTAGGAGGTTTAATTTCAATTCGAAACCTAATTCCATGTGCCAAACAACACCAAGTTTCATATCAACTATTTAGGGAAAAAATTGTGAGTAAATATTGCTTGACTATGATAAAACATAAAATTCATCTTATACTAGTAATTTAGCTTCGTGTTTATTTTTGCTTTTCTTTCACTATGTACTAACAATTGGTCAATGCAGAAGGAAAACTTGGTACCTCTTCCATGGCTGAAAAGTCATCGATGCTAAAGGAAGCAAAAGCACGGTCATGCGCAGAAGATACCTCATGTGGTTGTTTCAAAGGGCTCCGGGGGAGTCGGTCACATCAAGGACAAGAACCAAACAAGAAGGGAAATGAGTTGTCAGAAATTATGGGAGGGTTGAAGATAAGTCATGGCTCGAACAAGGAAAGTAGAATGCAATTCCAATATGATTCAACTAGTTATGCGTTAAATTTTGATGAGGGGATAGAGAAGGATGATGAGGTGCTCTTCCAAGTTTCTTGACTCAATACGCAAATTCACGAGGAATGGGAGTGGGACAGGGGTCAACAAAGAAACAAAGTTGACTTAGGATTGGGGTTATAGTGAACTCAAATAGAATTATTAAAATTGTTAGGTATCCTTAAACTTTAGGATTTTTTTTGATTTGTTGTTATTTTTATTTAATTACGTAATTTTTGCTTTTAATTAGGATATTCTTTTAATTATGTTATTTCCTATTTTAATTAAGCTTTAGGACTATATATTGTTAATGCTGTATGGCTATCTGAGGAATTAATTTAGTAGCCAAATACTTTTTTATTAAAGGAACGACCCCGTGAAGAGCTTACTCCATAGAACTCTAAGGTTCTCATCATTAATTTGTTATTTTTCAAGCTAATGATTTTCTGTTTTCTTTTTTAAATTTTACACAAGAAGTTTAAAATGGTTTTATCTAGTTTATATTAGTTTAGTTATGAACATCCTTATCCAAGACATTCTATCAAGAATTTACGATATAGGCTAGTTACTTCTTAGGCTTTAAAAAAATATTATTTTACTAAGCAAGTCAATTACGTGCCTTTAAAGAAGGCTTGTTTGGCCTAATAGGCTAACTAAAGGATTTAAATGATTTATTTATTATAATTAAAATTTATAACAGTTACATAATTTATTAATTAAAAGTTTATATAATGTATTTGTAACATCCTCATTTTAATAATGTTATTATATATATATATAATTAATTAATTTTAGTGATTGAAATAAAATTAGAATTTTAGCCTAATTATTTGAGAATAGGAAGCTTAGTTGATGAACCTTTAAAAATTTATATTTTTATGGTTCAAATTATGGGTTTTCATCTTCTTTAATTGAGTTTTGTTCTCAAGTTTATTATGTTTTTGGTATTTTTAATTTTTTTTATTACGTGTTATATGTGTTTTGTTTAGGAAATTGCATATGAAAAAAACTAGGCATTTGAAGAAACAAGAAAAAGAAGAAAATTTCATTTCAGATGTCTAGCGCTTGAGTGCACGTTGCACGCAGAAGAATTTCAGATTAGTGTCCCAACGCTCAAGCGGTTGAGCGCTGGTCGCGTAAACAGCAACGTTGATTTTTATAAATAACAAGGTTTTACCAAATTGAAGACATACTTCGACAGAACGTAGGAGCCGTCAAGAAGCACAAACCCTAAAGTGGTGTGGGTACAATTAGGCTTGAGGATTATGAATTCTCTTCAACCTTTCCACGTATCTACAATGGAGTTTTTCGTTTTCTTTTCTTTTTGTTCTTCTTTTTCTATGTGTAACTAAACCTTTTTCATTAGGGTGATGATGGATCTTATTCTTTAATGATGTAAACTCATTATTATGTTTAATCAATGTTTCTATTTCATGATTTATGTATTTACTCTTTTCTTAATGCTTTTCTAAATTTGATCAATTTGAGAATGATTTTTGGGTTGATGTGTGATTTGGGAAAAATTTGCATGAAATTATAACTTGTGATAAACACCATAATTTCCACAATCGCTAGGAATAAACGTTGTGAGTTGTGTGACCTTTCTCTTAATTCCCTCATTTTTAATAATGCCTTCTCTATTTGGGATTAGTTAATTCTAAATAGTGTGAAGATGATTAATATACTAAGGGATTAGATATTGATTAATTTTAGGAATTGACCATGAATCATTGGAATAAAACTTGATTAAACCAATATTTGATTTTGCATTAAAAGAGTTCAAGTGAAATTTGGTCCCTAACACTTTCATATTATTGTCTTTCATCTTTACGCAATTAATTAAATTTTAAATTTGTTATTTTTTACTTATTCTTTCTTATTATTGTTTTTACCAACTCTCTTTTTTACGCACTTTAGCTGACTATGCAACTACATCTTCTGAAAATGTCTTAACCAGTATTGTACGATATGTCATTCAAGCAAACAATTTTGCGATTAAAACTACTTTGCCACAGCTGGTGCAACAAAATCAGTTTGGGGGGGGGGGTCAAGCAGAAGATCCAAACTTGCACATCACTAATTTCTTGTAGCTCTGTGACACTATCAAATATAATTGAGCTAGTGATGATGCCATCAGATTAAGACTTTTTCCATTTTGTTTGAGAGACAAGGCTAAGAGCTGGCTTATAGCCCAGCCTCAAGGAAGCATCTCCACATGGGATGATCTGGTTAATAAGTTCCTCACTCGGTATTTTCCTCCATCAATATTTGTGAAGCTAAGGAGTGAGATTGTCTGCTTTACTCAAAATCAAGGAGAATCTCTCTATGAAGCGTGGGAAAGATTTAAGTAGCTGCTTAGAAAATGTCATCACCATGCTTTCGAAGTTTGGCAACAGGTGTAGATATTCTATAATGGTTTGAATCATTCCATAAGACTTATGGTGGATGCATCTACAGGTGGGTCTTTAAACACTAAAACTCCTAAAGAGGCTCAGGAATTATTTGTGACTATGGCTACTAATAAATATCAAATGCCTAGTGGGAGAGCAGTGATCAAACAGGGAGTTATGGAGCTTAGCACTCTTGATGCAATTCTTTCGCAGAATAAGAGTCTTTTATAGCAAATCACCAACCTTACAAAGTAACTTGGTAGTATGCCAGTAAGCTCTGTACCATCAAGCTCTAATTTGCGATTTCTGTGGAGATAACCATGTCAATGGTGAATGCAAAGTAAGTATTTCAGGTGTTATTCCTCAAGAGCAAGTTAATTATATGGGCAATCCTTTGAGACCATAAGGTAACCCATATTCCAACACATACAATCCAAGATGGAGAAATCATCCAAACTTTTCATGGACCAACCAGAATATGTTGAGACCACCACCACCTCCATATCAATAGGCATCTTCACAGCCTCAACAAGATAGGATATCCAATCTTGAAAATATTGTTGAGAAACTTGCTTTTAGCACCAGCACTTTTATGGAGGAAACAAGAGCTAATTTTCAGTATCAAGGAGCAGCTATTCTGAGTCTAGAGAATCAAGTGGGTCAATTAGCAAAACAACTCTCTGAGAGACCTCCAGGCACCTTATTGAGTGATACAATAGTTAATTCAAAGGAGCAGTGTTTGGAAATTTCTTTAAGTGGAAGAGTTGTTAGCCCTCAGCTAAAAGAAGATGATGCTAAGGAAGAAATTAATCTTCCAAGTCCTGATCAAGAAAAAGATGCTCCAGAGAAAGGGATCTCTACTAAAGCTAAAAAGGAACAGCCGAGAGTACGAAGAAAGAAAACAGATTTAGATTTGAGTAAACCATTGGACCTTTCACTGCACGCTAGGCTTCTATTTCCTCAGAGATTTAAGAAGGAAACTCAGGAAAAGCAAGAAAGACAGTTCTTGAAGTTCTTGGACATCTTCAGGAAATTACAAATAAACATCCCATTTGAAGAAGCTCTTGAACAAATGTCATCATATGCTAAGTTCATTAAAGAGCTCTTATCTAGAAAGAGGAAGCTGGAAGAGAGTGTCACTGTGGCACTTACTGAAGAATGCAGTGCTATTTTAAAAATGAAGTTACTACCAAAGCTCAAGAATCCCGGTAGTTTTACCATTCCTTGTTAGATTGGTTCACAATTTTTAGGAAAAGTACTTTGTGATTTGGGGGTTAGCATCAACTTGATGCCATTGTCTATCTATGAAAAGTTAGGCTTGAAGGATCCAAAACCCACCTTCATTATGCTATAACTTGTTGATAGATCACATGTATATCCTTGGGGTATAGTCGAAGATATGCTTGTAAAGGTGGACAAATTCATTTTTCACATGGACTTTTTCATTGTAGACATGGATGAAGATCACCACATTCCATTGATTTTTGGAAGACCGTTTCTGGAAACTTCAGGAGCTGTGATTGATGTACCAAGGGGTGAACTGATTTTGAGGGTGGATGGAGATCAAGTGACTGTCAATGTCTTTGATAAGTCTTCACCAGCATCAGATCTTTATGCTCCCAGTAATTGCATTAAAGATAAGTCTAAAAAAGATTTGACTTGTAAAAGCTCTCCACCATTGATTAATGTTAACTCTCCTATTTCCAAGACTGATAAAACAGAGAAAGGTCCTCCCATCTCTCATAATTAATTGCAAGAAGGGTCAAAATCTTCTCATAAGTTGAAACCTAATATGTCATATTTTGAATAATTGAGACCTTCATGGCTAGATGGAATCTCGCATGCTAAGGTATATTCAGAACAACTAGGTTCAAGTTGAGTTCAAAGTGCATTGGGAGACATTTCAAAGGTTGTTGACCAAAGATGGATGCATTATTCTGAAAAAGGAAAGAAGTCATCTTACTTCACCTACTTCAAGCCATCTTGATGAGTTGAAAAGTTAACATCGAGCTAATGACGTAAAACAAGCGCTTTTTGGAAGGTAACCTAAATTTTTTCTTTTTCTTTACTTTTTTTTTTATCTTTTTGGTTTTTGTTCATTATTTGTTTTTGCTATTATTTTGTTATTTCTTATTTTATTGACTAACATTTTTCTATTTTTTTCAAGATAATGTTAAGTTTGATTAGGTGCCTCCTTGAGTTCGGAGCCTTTGTAGGGAGATGTATATAGTCATTTCACCGCCAAAATTTTTTTTTCTTTTCTTTTTTTAATATTTTATTTATTTATTTGTTCTTTTTGATTTTATTTTGTTATCATAACCTTATTGTGTTTTGAGTCATTTTGTGCATGTCGGTTTATTGAATTGAATATTCAATGATTGCTTGGATTAATCTATTTTCTTAGGAGATCACATGAGAATTTGAGAGTTATATTTATCTCTATTGTTTCAATTGTGTATGGATGTTCTTCCCATCTTTATGTTTGATAGACCTTGAAATATAAATGCATGTCAAGCTTAGAAAAAGTTTATAGGAATGCATGTGTCACTACAAGAATTTTGCAATTTAGCGAGGGAAAATTTCTCTCGCAATTCCCTCTCTAATTAGTGAAGGAATTGCGAGGGATTAGCGAGGGAAGTCTGAGCCCTCGCTAAATTTCAAAAATAAATTTTGGGGGAAAATAACGAGGGAATAGCGAAAGAATTGTGAGGGAATTTTTCCTTCTCTAAAATTAGCGAGGGAATTGCGAGGGATATTTTCCTCTCTAATATTATCGAAAGAATTACGAGGGATAATTTCTCACACTAAAATTAGCGAGGGAATTGCGAGGAATAATTTCGCTCGCTTAGAGCATAATTTAAACTTAGTCAATTTAGCGAGAGAAATTTTCGTCGCAAATCTCTCGCAGAACCTAATTTAAACCTAATTATAGAATTCTAAATCCCTCACAGTCTCTCTCCCTCACAGTCTCTCTCCCTCTCACTCTCACGTTCTCTCTTTCATGCTCTCCGGCTCCCTCTCCCTCTCCCTCTCAGTTTCACTCTCACTCTCACCCTCACCCTCACCCTCACCCTCTCTCTCTCATGGTCTCATTCTCATTCTCATTCTCTCTCACTCAAAGTCGTAGCCTCTGTTCTTTGCCTCTACCAACACGAGCTCGCAGGTGCGACACTGCTCAGCCTCTGCTCCAAGTCCACGTGTAAGCCCCAAAGGAGTTGAGTTGAGTTGATTTTGATTTTGTTTTATGACTTATAAATGAGTTTATTTTAATTTTGTAGGCCATTGAGTGAAATATCTGAGAACTGAGATTATAGTTGCAGAGTTCCATCACTTATTGCAATTTGCAAGGTGATAATATTTTATTTTATTTTTCATATTGCTTCATTTGCTTCCCATTTATATATATACACAGTAATTATCTTTATTCTTCATACTCAGCATTTCTATATTGCTTTGTGTGGAAATTACTTAATGATTATCATTCCTGTAACTGGGTATGTGATTGTGAACATATGGCTGATGTTATCTGAATCTGAGCTACCCACTCTCCTCTACATGGACCAATGTCTTGGAACCTAATTTAGCCAAAAGTTAAGTGAATCAAAGTAATTATGAAAGATACTACACATGCACACACTCATACTCTAAACCCAGCAGTACAGTACCTCTGGTGTGCTAACATCTGGATTTCTTAAGCCTTTAGACTGAGCCCATGATGATTCTTGTCTCCCTGTTTAAGGTGATATCATGAGCAAAAATAAACATTTAGGGAAATTATAATTTATAAAACTATATAGTTTTTCCAGTTACTTAGCATAAAGAAACATAAAAACATTTAGCACAAATTTGTTGATTGATAGTGGGTGAAACTAAACAAATAATGAATATGCTCTCATAATATTCATCTTTTTTTCTTCAATTGCTGTTTGCATAAAATTTTGAGGCTGTAAGGTAAAAAAGAAGACACAAAGATGTAAATTAATAAGATATGGAAGGGATCAATGGACTGGATATGCATACTGTGATTGGAATCAATGGACTACATATTATACTCAATTTTGTGTTCTTTTCTTTGGATATAAATTTGGAGCTTTAACATCTAATTAACTAAAGAATGAAAGAAGGTTTGTGGGATGGAAAAGAACTGCAATTGACTGGTTTAACTTGTGAAACTTTGTATTTTGAGAACTGAAGGAGACTAGCAATCCACAAATTGAACCTTGCATGATGCTCATGGATTGAAGCTGGTTGTAATAATCACCCCCTGTATCTTAAACGAGAGACCTATTCCTTGAAAGTGCGTTCAAATCTATTCTGCTACGTCTTTCTTTCTTTGCTTAACATGTTCTCTCCAAACCTTCCTCGCTTTCAGGTTAAAAGCCATCCTTGCTTTTGGGTTAAAAGTTAAAACTTAGAAGACCTTTGCTTCTCAGTTTCGTGTAACTACTGTTAAAATTTTCATGTTTGAAAATTTAAATCCAATTTCTTCATTCTCCTCCAAATCCTTTTTTTCTTTTAGATAGATCATCACTAATGAATAAATTTAGGCATCTATATCAGATGCTCCCAAGTTAGTGACCACCTTCTCAATAGTTTCCATAACCATTTGCCTGTAAGGTTCACTCTCATCTTTAAGATCCTCAACAATTCTTCTGATAATATCGGTAACGCCAACTTTGTTTGCTATCTCTACAGTAGCAAATGAGCACGTTGCTTATAGTTGCTTCGATCCAAAGCCATCCTCCTAACCTAGACGTTCTTGAAAAAGTCAGGGAGAATATCATTTCTGATATAATCAGTTTCCACACTCTCAGTGCTTACACACTGCTTCACCACTTTCAGAATAATTTTATTCATTTCTTCATCAGACGACTGAAATTCACGAATCAGAATGATCATGACTTCCTTAGTATAGTAACTGGCATATAGGGCTTCTAATTCCTTACACACTGCTTCACCTCCTCAATCTGTTGCACAATCTTAATCCCAGTGTGTTGAGCTTGCCATGATTTCTTAGTCTGACAAACAACCTTCAAGAAGGGTAAGAGTGCAGGTATACCAAGAGCAGAGGCAACAACACTGAAAGCTTTAACAGTAGTGTTCCTAACATATTCATCAATGTAGTCTTTGTTAGGCCGCATAGCAGCAATCATTGCGGCCAGTGAAAACTTAGATTTTCTTTATGCTTCTCTCTCCTATCCCAGTACATTTAGGACTATCTAAATATGACATCAAATCTTGGATGTTGAAAATAAAAGTTATGAATTTCTAACGAATTATATGTTAAGAATGTTAGTTTGATTTAACTTTTGATTGTGCTTTAACATATGCTTAAAGTTTTATTTTCTTATTTGAGTAAAAAATTTAGCAAAACCTTAGTTTCCCATTTGAGATTCTATATTAATGAGCACGTATACCTTTTCAAGGTACTTCTCATTGTATTGAATCTTGAATTGTCCAAGTTGGGACAATTTAGTAAGAAATTTTTTCTTCACTTGGTTAATAGTTATTCTTTAAATCTTATATGTTATACTTGTTGAAATTTCGGTCTGTAATATTTACTTTTGTTCTCTAGGTGTATACTTAAACGTGATAGATCTCACTGCATTCAAGTTATGCACTTGGAGACCAATGCGAAATGCTGCCGAAATTTTGTCAAGTATAAAATATGATATTTAAGAAATAACTGTTAACTAAGTGTTGAAAATGTTTCTTATCGAATTGGATAGGGCTATACCATGTAAAGAAGGAGATGAAGATATAAGGATTGTGTTTATATGTTCATATGACATTCAGCAATCATGAGACCCGATCGAAGTTGGATGTTATGAAGAAATGATCCTACTGGCTATGTAAGTGAAGAATTCAAGGATGGAGTTAATGATTTCATTAGGGTAGCTCAAGGAGACCCGACAGTTACTGATGCATTAAATCGCATCCTTTGTCCATGTGGTAGATGTAAGAATCGTGCATAAAGGGAGGTATTTGGGGTAGAACAACATCTGTATAAGTACGAATTTATACATGGTTATGTAAATTGGACCATTCATGGTAAAGATAGATAGGGGGATAACGGCTCAACATCCATACATGGATATGGTTATGGATGCCGCAGGTGATAGATTAAATCCAGAAGCTCAAGATTTAGAAGAGGATCCAAATCTGTCAGCTGCGAAGTTTTATGACTTGCTAAGAGACGCTGATGAACCTTTATGGGATGGTTGCCATAAGCATACGAAATTGTCAGCTGTAACTCAACTTTTGAACTTGAAGTCAGAGTTTAACATGAGTGAGAGTTGTTATGATAGAATGATTGTTGTAATTAAGATTATGCTTCTAGAGCCATAAAGGTTACCCGAAAAGTTCTACAAATCGAAGAGAATGGTTCGTGAGTTGGGATTAGGATACGAGAAGATAGATGCGTGTCTTAATCAGTGCGTGTTGTATTACAAAGAATACAGTGACAAGAGACTCTACTCAGTTTGCTTAGTATGTGGACACCCACGATTCAAACCGAAGGCGGGACGTTCATCGAATAAGAAGGATGTGCCATACTCAGTATTGTGATATTTTCCTATTATGCCAAGACTCCAACGTCTGTTTATGTCCAAAAACACTGCATAGTATATGAGTTGGCATACGGATGGAGTGCGTCAAGATGAATCAGTGATCAGGCATTTAGCTAATGCTGAGGCTTAGAAATGATTTGACGCTACCCATTCAACATTTGCGCTAGACGCTCGAAATGTTAGGCTTGGCTTGTGTATAGACGGTTTTAATTCGTTCAGCAGTTCAGCCACACCATATTCATGTTAGCCTATTTTTATCACACCATACAATCTACCTCCAAGTATGTGTATGAGATATACATATTCCTTATTCTTGTGATTCCTGGACCAAAGTCACTAGGTAAAAGTTTAGATGTCTATCTTAGACCCCTAATTGACGATATGCAGATATTGTGGGATGATGGGGTGCAAACTTATGATGCCTAGAAGAAGCAAAATTTTGATATAAAAGCGGCTTTGTTGTGGACAATAAGTAACTTTCCAGCCTATAGAATGCTGTCTGGGTGGAGCATTTGTGGAAAACTTTCTTATCCGGTTTGTACGAATCACAGTAAGTCATTTGTGTTGAAGCACAATAAGAAATGTTGTTGGTTTGATTGTCATTGCCAATTTTTGCTTTTGACCATCCATTTAGCCGTGGTCAAAACTTTTTTAAGAGATCCACAGTGGAAAAATATAATCCACTGCAATGGCTGAGTAGGACAGATGTCTTGAATAGAGTGACTTAACTTAAGGAAGTCATTTTCAGCTTGAATTTAGGTAAACAAAAATAAGATGGCTTTGGTATACACAATTGGGTGAAGAAAAGCATATTCAGGGAATTGCCTTATTAGTCCACTAATCTAATACGACATAATTTAGATGTTATGCATGTTGAGAAGAACGTGTTTAACAATATCTTCAACACTGTCATGGACATAAATGGCAAGACAAAAGATAATGCAAATGTAAGAGAAGATTTGAAGATAATATGTAAACGTCCTACCTTAGAGCTAATAGTTGAGAATGGCAAGTGCAAAAAACCAAAGGTGACGTATGTCTTGGATGCCAATCAAAGATGGATGGTGTGTGAGTGGATAAAACAGTTGAAATTTCCTGATGGGTATGCGTCGAATATCATACGTTGCATCAATGTAGACGGCGGGAAGATATATGGAATGAAAAGTCACGATTGTCATGTTTTTATGCAAAGATTAATTCCTTTGGCATTTCGTGATATCTTGCCAAAACCTATATGGGGATTGTTAATAGAACTAAGTTTGTTCTTTAAAGAAGTTTATGCAACTGAAATTCGTGCTTCCACCATGGAGAATGCAGAGCTTTCTATCATTGAAACAATTTACAAGTTAGAGAAGATTTTCCCTCCAGCATTCTTTAATGTGATGGAATATCTAGTTATGCATCTCCCTTATGAATCTAAGGTTGGAGGACTAGTGCATTACAAGTGGATGTACCCCTTTGAGAGGTGTATGCTGTACTTGAAAAAAAAGGTCCGAAATAAGGCGAAAGTTGAAGGATCTATTTGTGAAACGTATTTTTTAGAAGAAATTTCCAATTTTGCTTCCATGTATTTTGATCCCCACCTACAGACTAGGTGCACTCAAGATTCTCAGAATAACGATGGTGGGGAAGATATAATTAATGAACAGTTGTCTATTTTTAAATATCCATGTTGTCCTATTGGGAGAGGTCGAAATAGATTCTTGACAGATGTGGAACTTCAGTTTGCTGAGACATATATGCTTGTAAATTATGGAGAAGTAGAACCTTATCTCCAGTAAGTCTACTCTTTATCTAATGAATTTGTTATTAATGTGCTAAATTTATGCTAAATATTAATTATTGTGTTGATTAGACAATTCAAGGATTCGTTAAGGGAAATAGATCCCAATATCACTGATGATCAAATATTGAAAGCTCGAGATAAAGACTTCAGTAGGTGGCTAAAACATCTAGTGAGTCATTTTATCCATAATCACATCTATCATATTAAATTCAATGTTCATTATGCTAGATGTTACAACTATCTACTATCTATGTAATGATATAGGTTAATATAGGCCAAGTCGAGGATCAAATGATACGAGAGATAAGTTATGGTCCATCCAAGTCCGTGACTTCTTACTGTGGCTTAATATTTAATGGGTATAGATTTCATACTAAGGTGTACGGACAAAATAAAACTACCATGAATAGTGGCGTATATGTTAGAAGTAGTATATATGGTGAGAATGACTTCGACTATTATGGCATCGTTGAAGATATATTGGAATTATCATATGTAGGAAATCAGAACAGAGTATTTCTTTTACAATGTCATTGGTTTGACTCGATAAATGGAGTCAATGTTGATGAGAGATATGGGTTGGTTGACATCAAGCATAAATCAAAACTTCACTCAAATGAGCCATTCGTCTTAGCTGAACAAGCACAATAAGTGTACTATACAAGATACCCACAAAGTGGGAATAGAGCTAATGGTGAATGGTGGGCAGCTTGCAAGGTCAGAGCAAAACTCATCGTGGCTAAGACATTGACTGACGAAGGTGATGAATTGAATGACCTAACTGTCATTGGATTATTACCAAGATGATGGATCCCTTGTAACACACAATATTATCATAGATGATGAAGCAGTCTCCTTGTTTGATGCACATGCTCAAATGGAAGAAGTGAACATACATGATATACATTGTCCAATAGACGTTCTGGTTGATGATGAGTTCATTGATGACAATGAAAATAATAAAATTAATGAATTCTCAGAATCAGATGAGGAATCTTTTGCTTCAGACTCAAGTAGTTAAAATTAAATCTTGTTCAATAAATTTTGTTAATAGTATTTACATTGAAATATCATTATTATATTTTGAGATTTTTATGGACATATAGTTTCTTAACTCATCATGTTTCATTATGTTTCCTTATGCAGATATTCATCATGACCATTCGAGGTAGAGGTGCTGGATGCGGTCGTGGTAGAGGCTGTAATGTTTCATCTGGCCATGATTCTCCACCACTACAACATTCTCAACCCTCTCCAGGTATACCTGTAGGATGCTCTTTTTAATTATTGTTAACTCGTGGTTTATATAAATGTAATATATATGTATTTTTTGGTTTATCTATAATTATGTTAGGTGCAACTTCAGCTACTGGCCCATCGACCAGTGCAGGCCTATCAGCGTCTAGTCCATTGACCATTGAAGGCGCATCAGCTTCTGTCCCACCCCTTACTGACACAGCCCTTTTTTATGCCACCCCCTGCTGACCCACCTACTAGCGGCCCGAATGTGATGCCTTCATGTGGAGAATCCAATGTAGAAATAGATAGCAGGGAACTTATATATGTGGCGCCTGTCCCTGAACAGTAAGTAATAGTGATTATCATCTTTTATTACATGTATTTATTTTTAGATAACCAACATTATCTTCTTGTAATTACAGAAGGAGGTTTCTCTCGTCGAGAGTGACACGTGACATTATGTATAATGTCAAGACAAGGATGCCTGTTCTGGCTAGTACGTGGCGAGGTTATCCAACTGAGATGAAGGAAATACTATTTAACGACTTCATGGTAAGTAATTGTGTTTATAGAATTATATATTATATGTTTATTGAAAAATAAATATACATACATATCATTTGTGTAGGCTAAGCATCGGTTCATATCTGATGCTGATCGCGACATGGTGAGAATTGTCTGGGAATGGACTATCTTGGACCGTTATCCAGACCATTTGAACAAAGCATGAGATAAGGCCTTTAAGAAGGCAAATTCAAACAACTTGGCTGATGTTAAGGGCCATGGGCCCAGAGGAATGAGGACGGAAGTGTGGGATGGCCAGGTTGACATTTGGCTAACAGATAAATGGATGACGAGGTCTGCAATTGCCCGAAGGAACAGGGCAGCCATGCCTGATGCCTTGAAGCATACAGGCGGGTCGATAAGCTTTAGTCAACACAAGAGCAAGATGGTAATATAACTTCCTCATTTAAAGTTTTGATGGTAATCTGTTTATTAATCTGGAGTTTTCTGAGTTTTATTTTATTTTATTAATCTATGTATTAACATATTATAATTACTTGAGTTATTTGCCTATCTTGAGTATGACATAGTATTTTAGAGGGATTAACTTACTTTTGATATGTGTTTATTATATAATATTCTTCCATATGTGATTACAGGAGGCAGAGTTAAAGCATCTGATTTCTTACAGAGATCTCTATGCAAAAGTTCATAAGAAGAAAGACAGAAGCTATGTTTTTTCTGAGCGCTCGAGGAATTTTATTGTAAGTGTCTTTAAAATTCAAGTCATATATATTTTAGGTTTTTTTTAATATTTTTCTTGTTTTGTTATTTTTAGGAATCATATGACACTGTGATGATAGAAAAATATGGAGAAAACTCTTCCTCTCACCCTATGGTTGACTCGGAGGTCTGGTTGGATACTGCGGGTCCCAACAAGAAAGGACGCGTGCATGACATAGGTAACAGCTTGCACATTAGTAATAACACTATGCAAGCTTCATCCTCCTCGGTTGCGGGTCCTTCTCACTCTACACCGTTGACACAAGACATATCTGAAGCTGTAAATACAGCAGTGGCAATAGCGATGACTTCGTTTGTCTACAGTCAACTTATCCTTTCCTATCTACAATCAGATTAGCAAATGTTACTCCACAACTACCATCGCAAGGTGTTGGGGAGGGTCGAGAGGAAGAGGAAGACGAAGACGAAGATGAAGCCAACATAAATTGATTACCATTTTTTATTCATGTCTATATTTGTATAATAACTTTCAATTATATTGGATTGATTATTTGTATGTTAACTTTCAACTATATTATTGGATTATTTGTACAAGTTTTTCGTTGTAGCAGTTTACAATTATTGGATTGTTTGTTGTTGCTGTTGTTGGATTTCTGTTTGCTACTGTGGTTTGATATGCAGGTTTTGGGAAAGTAATAATATATATAGGTTATTGAAAAAATACCTGATTAGCGAGGGATTAGAGATAGAATAGCGAAATCACAAGGATAATTCGCGAGGGAATAGCAAGAGAATATTGAGGGAATACATTAGCAAGGGATTAGAGAGGGAATAACGAGGGAATAATTAGCGAGCGAATAGCGATGTAATAGTGAGGGAATCACATAGGCAGTTGGAAAGGGATTAGTGAGGGAATCACACATGTATTTAGAGAGGGATTAGCGAGGGAATAGCGAGAGAACAGTTAGCGACAAAATATCAAGGGAAATTGGTGACATGATACAAAATTTTTATATCATACAGTGACGGAATAGCGATGGAATTTCCCTCGCAAAATAGCGAGGGAATAATGGAGGCATATTAGCGATGGATTAGAGAGAGATTAGCGAGGGAAATAAATTTTCTAGAGAGGGAATGCTTTCCCTCGCTAATTAGCGATGAGAAAAAAGTGATCAATTTATCCCTCGCTATTTTGTCGCCAGTCCCTCGCAAACTTTATTTGCGACGGACTAGCGAGGGAATAGCGAGATAAATTTGTCTCGCTAATTTGCTGAATTCTTATAGTGTGTGTGGATAATTTGTATCTAGAAATTGTTTGATTCTCTCTTGAGGTAAAATCTTAGGTAGTGCATGATTAAGGAAATGATAAGGGCCTTCTTTGGACCGTTTGAGTCTTTCAAGCTAACCTATAAACATAGTATATCCTTAGGTCCCTTTTGCATCCTTGTTATTATTTTGGCCTCTATTTCTTTTCTACCTTTCTCATACCCATAATAAAAAAAAGAATAAAAAAAATTCCTCTCTTATGTATCTTTTGTTGAGTGTATATATTGTATTATTTTACTATTCAAGCCTTCGTTATTTTTTGTGCATGAAATATTTCAGGAACTGGAAAAAAAAGGAAAAAAACAAAAAAAGAGAAAAAAAGAAAGTAAAAAAAAAGAAAGTCCACCCAAAGTATTGCAAAGAAATAAGTTTGGGGATGAAAGTTTTTAAATAAAAAAGAAGAAAATAAAAAAAGAAAAAGTAATAAAGTATTGATTCTTATGCTCCGTTTTGCACTTGTTCTACATTTTGTGGCTTGAATTTTGAAATTTGCATGATTTTGTATCTCAACTTTTATTTTCATTATCCTAGCATTTCTTTATTAACTCGTACCATTGGCCTTACATTACAAACTTTGTAAAGTCCCTTTTGATCCTTAGTTATGTGTTGTTTACATTAGTAGAGAGAGAGAGAGATGAAAAATAACCCTATAGATATGGGTCTGATATGCATTTGCATTTTTATAAACCTATCAGGCTTGTACTTTATGAGTAGATTTGGTGTTTTATTCATGTTTTTGGGAAGTCATTTTTGTATGAGACTTGCATGTAAGAGCGATGTGATAATTGGATTGTACATGTGTGACACTTTGAAATTAGATTGTGAAGCAATTTCTGAGGATATGAATGATTTTCAATACCCAGTATTGCCATGTTTGAGTCTGTGTGTTTTGAGTTTTTATTTGTTTAGTCTTTTTGTTATGTTTTGTTTTTGTTTTTCTTTTAGCTTGAGGACAAGCAAAATCTTAAGTTTGGGGGAGTGATGAACCTTTAAAAATTCATATTTTAACGGTTCAAATTCTGGGTTTTCATCTTCTTTTAATTGAGTTTTGTTCTTAAGTTTATTATTTTTTGATATTTTTAATTATTTTCTTATTACGTGTTTTATGTCTTTTTTTAGGTAATTGCATATGGAAAAGACTGGACATTAGAAGAAGCAAGAAAAAAAAGAAAATTTCATTTCAAACGTCCAGCGCTTGAGCGCTGGACATCCAATGCTTGAGCGCATCCCAGCGCTTGAGCGCTGGGAAGGTAGCGCTTGAGCACTGGTCGTGTATACAGCAGCGTTGATTTTTATAAATAAGAAGGTTTTTCCAAATTGAAGACACACTTGGACAGAATACAATAACCGTCAAGAGGCACAAACCCTAAAGTGGTGTTGGCGCAATTAGGCTTGAAGATTAGAAATTCTCTTCAACCTTTCCACATATCTACAATGGAGTTTGTCGTTTTCTTTTCTTTATGTTCTTTTATTTTCATGTGTAACTAAACCTTTTTCATTAGGGTGATGATAGATCTTGTTCTTTGATGATGTAAACTCATTATTGTGTTTAATCAATGTTTCTATTTCATGATTTATATGTTTATCTCTTTTCTTAATGCTTTTCTAAATCTGGCCAATTTGGGAATGATTTTTTGGTTGACGTATGGTTTGAAAAAAATTGCATGAACCTAAAACTTGTGATAAACACCATAATTTTCACAATCGCTAGGAGTAGACATTGTGAGTTGTGTGACCTTTCTCTTAATTCCCTCGTTTTTAATAATGCCTTCTCTATTTGGGGTTAGACTAAGGGATTAGTTAATTCTAAATAGTGTGAAGAGGATTAATATACCAAGGGATTGAATATTAATTAATTTTGAGAATTGACTATGAATCATTGGAATAAAACTTGATTAAACCAATATTTGATTTTACATTAAAAGAGTTCAAGTAAAATATGACCCCTAACACTTTTATATGATTGTCTTTCATCTTTACCCAATTAATTAAATTTTACTTTTGATATTTTTTTCTTATTCTTTCTTATTATTATTTTTACCAACTCTCTTTTCGATAGCTTGAATAATGTCGCTTTGGTGAATTTAGTAATTGATAATATAATCCCCGCGAGAATGATGCTTAACTCACTTTTTATTACTTTTGTGATTTTGTGCACTTGTCAATATCACAACATTAGTTATTTGTATATTTATATCATAGGTGTTGTCGAGTTAGAACCTATTTACATAAAATATAGGCAATAAAATATTAAAGAGTTGGTAACTTATACTTACAAGAGCAAAAATGTTTAAACACATGACTCATAGTTAAGTCCAGATCCAGTTAGAGAAACACCAACACCCTACTCATTGGCCGCATGCAATGTTGAAAATCTGAAGGAAATTGAGTGATGATGGAGTATAAGGTTATGCATGTGTAAATGATTCTTGTTTTAGCTTCAATAACATGTTAGTAGTTGACACTTGAGTTTGATTTTGTTGGTAATATGCATGGTTGCATACATGGTGTGACTTTGAATGTATGGATTTGAGTCAGATTGGGGAACAAAGGTAGGAATTGGTTTCTGCCATATTAATTATCAACTAGTATTTATGGGCTTCGAAAACACGATTGTTGGATGATTCAAATGGTAACTATATTTGCTTGCTGCAAGTAACCATTGTTTTGTCTTTCTCCAGTTAAAACATGATTGTTCGATGATTCAGGAGCTTTCACAAATTCCACTTTGAACTTTCTCAAGTCAAAAATTGATCTTCTTAACCCTTTCAAACTATCCAGAATGCTTCCTTGAACCTTATCAGTCTTAAAAAAGCTTAATAATAGAAAGAACCACTCCACAAAGATTAATGTTAAAACATTTAAGCATTAAAAAGATTCAAACATAAATTTTAATATAGTTGTTATTATCAAAACATAATATGCATTATAAAGCACAAAAGGATTTTGGAGCTTTCAATCAAAACATATTATTCAATCTTAAGTATAAAAGTGCTTTAGAGGTTACAGCCCTTGCCACCAAGTGGTGCTTAGTTCTAGTTGTGGTACTTCACTAATTTGCTAACTATTGACGCATATAAGAGAACTATAAAGATGCATATAGATGACTGTGTATACAGGGATCTATATGAACCAATAGTATTGTGATGCATATATATGTGTATACATACATACATATATATATATATATATATATATATATATATATATATATATATATATATGTTTAATTTTGCAAATTCTCTTTGTATTCCTATTGTTAAGGTAGCATAATTTAATAATGAGACGAGAAAAGCTCTGACCCAAGACAAATATATTTGTGTCAAAGACCAGTCAAAATGATTGGTCATATTGGGTAAGATAAAATAGAAACCAGAGACTAACTACTCTCTAGAGATTTGTCTCACAATTTGATTTAAATAAAATAGAATTCACGTTCTACATGTGATGAGTAAGTCAAAGTTTTATTACAACTCAGGTTGTTACAAAGTACATGTACCCAATAAGATAAAAAAAACTCAATTTGTATACTTGTTGACTAGCGCATTATCTCATAACTCATCTTATCTAAACGGTTTGCAACACTTCAATGAAACAAAAAAGTTTCCGAATTAGTTCAAAAAAAATTGTGAAAGATAATGACAAAGCAAAAGGAAGATCTATCCTGTTAAAAAATAATGATAAAATAATAATGTTATAAGCAATCCTACAATGGACAATTTATAACCCGAGTATACTAGATATCGGTCTGTCTCATTCTCACTCTCTTAGCATAACTATTACTAAGTGGCTTCAGTACTTAAGTGAGGGGGTGAATTGAGTATATAAAAAAACTTTTCATAAACACTTATAAGACAATTTTTGTTGAAACTATTCCTCAAATGAAATGAATAAATAGAGAAGATAGAGAGCTTTAATCACAAAATAAATATGTAATATCATCTTCAATATATTAGACTTATAAATAGTTACAGAGGTAATTTAATACTTATTTAACATGCTTGTTTAATTTTGTGACAATTTAAGTTAGTTTAGACACTTTGTTGTCTCTTAGAAGGAGAAAAATAGCTTAAAACGACTCAGATATTAACATAAATGACTTAGCTAATGGAAATAGATGTGGATAATTAATTTTAAGTCACAAATGTATTTTCTGTTATGTGGTTAAAGTTTGAGAATAATAAGAGTCAATTTGATATTTTTAGGCATACTAGTTATGTGTTTTAATGCCGGAATGACTAGTCACAGATATGAAAAATTATGATATTGGTGAAACAACTTTTTTCAATGAATCTTATTATTTATTTTAAAGTTGTTAGAACTTGAAAAACTTGATTTAACTAAATTTGAGTATTTTTAACAGATCAAAAAGTATCAATATTTAAGTAAAGGCTTAAAACTCTCCATAGTTTACAACCTATTTCCTTGACTTTTATTGCTTGCTTTGTTACTTATTTTCTCACTTTTCTGTCTTCTCTTCACGGCTGCACCAAAATCAGCACCAAGGGAGGAAGTTTCAAGTGGTGAAAAGGAGAGCAAGAAGCATAAGAAGAAGGGGAAATCCAAGGCTAGAGGTTGAGGCTCAAATCTGCAGTATCAAGGAAGCATCTAGTCAACTTGAGGTAGGGGTTCTTGAGCTTAAAACTCCATTTTTATCTCATTTTCATGTTTAGGGTATTTGAGGCTTGATATGTCAAAATGATTTCTTGTGGTATTTTAAGTGATTTTCTTACTTGGATAAGTTTTAAATGTGATTTATGACTTATTCATGCTAAGAGTTTGAATTAGAAACTGAAAATTCTCCATTTGGACTTAAAATGCTCTAAATGTTTATTTTAGGGGTTTGGATGAGTGATTTGATGTAATAATCCATTTTTTGATGAAATTAATTGGTGTTTTATGTTTCTTTCATGTTTGTGAACTTGTTTGGGACTTAAAATAACCAATGAACATATTTGAAGTGATCAAATTTTGTAATTGTGCACCAATGAAACAGTGCACAAATTTGCATAATTCTGTAGATTTGCCTTTGGTCTTTTGGCGCTCAAGCGCGCGAGCCATACGCACTCAAGCGCCCGTTTCCTAGAAGAACACGCTGATAGTGATAGCATGCTCAAGCATCCGCGCTTTACGTGCTCAAGCGCGCAACAATTATACAGAACACACTTGGAAACCAGTCGCGTGCTCAAGCGCTCCAGAGCTTAATGCTCAAGTGCTGAGACAGGGTAGGGGCTATTTTTAAGCATTGTGATGCTAATTTAATTCCTTACTTGTTAGGATCATTAGTGCAAGTCTTGTAGGATGTAATGAGACAGTTTTGGGGATATTTCTTGGAGAGAACTATCAACTTGCATACAGTGTGGGAGATGCTTTAGGATAGAGTTGGAGCACTCTAGACACCCAGAGTGTGGTGGAATGTCAAGGATTAATGTGTTGGGACACTTTAGGCTTCCTTAGTATGATAGTATGCCTACTTATATGCAAAGATTACTCCTTTAGGGTTAAAATTGAGTTTGAGATGCATAGTTAAAGCATGTTTTCCTTGATTGTCCAGGTTAAGTTTCGTGAATGGTTAGAGACATTAGATTGGTTCCTTTATGTGTTAGAGTTGAGCCAAGAGTGTATGTTTTCTAGTTATACCCTTTTCACTAGGTTAGGGTGAACCTTGTGATAGGAGTTAGTAAATCCTTAGGCATCCAAGTGTTATAGATAAAATAGTATCTAGAACCTTGAGCAACTGGAGGTTGCCTTGAAATCACTTATGGAGTGGTGGTATGAGGTACTAGATATGAGGACATTAGTGACATGAGTTTTACTACTTATGGGTTAAGTTGAAGTAAAGTCATGAATCATTAGTCTTTGCTTTTCACTTGGTTGTTGTAAACTGATGAACCTTTAAAAATTCATATTTTTATGGTCAAAAATCTTGGATTTTCATTCTCTTTTAATCTTTTTGATTTAGTTTTGTTCTCAAGTCTTGTTATGTTTTTATTATTTTAATTGTGTTCTTATTATGTGGTTTTATGTATTTTTTGTAAGTAATTGCATATGGAAAAGACTGGGCATTTGAGGAGCAGAAAAAAATAAGAAAATTAATATAGAAGCCCAGCACTTGAGCACTGGGACACCACCACTTGAGCACGCAACGCGCGCAGATGGGTTTCCTGATTAGTGGGCTAGCGCCTAAGCACTGGAAGCTTAGTGCTTGAGCACTGAACGCATAAACTATAGCGTGAATTTCTTTAAAATAAGAAAGTTTTGCCAAATACAACACACTTTTTATACACTCTTATACACTTAGATAGAAGGCAGGAGTCATCAAGAGGCACAAATCCTAATGTGGTGTGGGCGCAGTTAGGCTTGAAAATTAGAGATTTTCTTCAACCTTTCCACCTTTCTACCATGGAGTCTGTCATATTCTTCCCTTTGTATTCTTCTTTTTTCATATGCAACTAAACCCTTTTTCATTAGGGTAATGATGGATCTTGTTCTTAGATGATGTAAATTCTTTTATGGGCTTAATTAATATTTCTATTTCATGATTTATATGTTTATCTCTTTTCTTAATATTTTTCTAAATCTGACCAATTTGGGAATGATTTTTTTGGGTTTATGTATGATTTAAGAAAATTTGCATGAACCTAGAACTTGCGATAAACATCATAATTTCTGCAATTGCTAGGAATAGACGTTGTGGGTTATGTAGTCTTTCTTTTAATTCCCTCGTTCTTGATAATACCTTTCTATTTGGGATTAGAGTAAGGGATTAGTTAATTCTAAACAGTGTAAGAGGATTAATATACAAAAGGATTGGATATTGATTAATTTTGGGAATTGACCATGAATCATTGGAATATGACTTGATTAAACCAATATTTGAATGTGCATTTAAATAGTTTAAGTGAAATCTGACCCCTAACCTTTCCATATCATTGTTTTCCAACTCAACATAATTAATTAAATTTGGCTTTTGTTATTTTTTTTTATTCTTTCTTTTTATTATTTTTATCAACTCTCTTTTCGTTAACTTAAATAGTGTCATTTTTAGTGAATTTAGTAATTGATAACATAATTCTCGTAGGAACGATATTTTACTCATTCTTTATTACTTTTTTTGGAATTTGGTACATTTGTCGATTTTCACATCAAGTTTTTGGCGCTGTTGCTGGGGATTATTGTTGTTAATATTAAATAGTAGTTGAAAAGACACTAATTTAAGTATTTTTTCTTTGTTTAATTTTATTTTTAATTGTTTATTTTTAATTTTAATTTTTCTTTAAATATTCTTTTATTTATAGATAATTATTTTTCTTATTTAATTTCATTTTTTCTTCATTTAATTTTCTTTTTTATTTTGTTTCTTTTTATTTTTTGTTTTCTTTGTTTATTTTTATTGGTCATTTATTTTTTATTTGTAATTTCTTTTCTTTACTTCACTTTGGTTTGCTTGTTTGTTTGTTTATGCAAGGTTCTTTGGAGTTAGAAGAATTGCTTTTTGATCTAGAGATAGGGAGAATAACTAGAGCAAACAGAAAAACAGCTAGGGAAAGGAAAAAACTTGAAGAATTAGAAGAAAACATGGCAGAAATAGTTGTAACTGCAAAGCAAAGACGCACATTGGCTGACTATGCTACTCCATCTGCTAAAAATATTTCTACCAGTATTGTGCACCCTGCTATTCAGGCCAATAACTTTGAGATTAAATCAGCACTTCTACAATTGGTGCAGTAGAATCAGTTTGGGGGAGGTCAAGTAGAAGATCCAAATTTGCACATTGCCAATTTCTTGTAGCTCTGTGCTACTATTAAGTATAATGGCGTTACTGATGATGCCATTAGATTACGACTGTTTCCATTTTCTCTCAGAGACAAAGTAAAGAGCTGGCTACAAGCCCAGCCATAAGGGAGCATTTCTACTTGGGAGGACCTGGTTAGTAAATTTTTGACTTAATATTTTCCTCCATCAATGTTTGTGAAGATGAGGGGTGAAATAGCTTGTTTCACTCAAAATCAAGGGGAGTCATTATATGAATCTTGGGAGAGATTCAAGGAGCTATTAAGGAGATGTTCTCACCATGCATTTGAGGTTTGACAGCAGGTGCAAATTTTTTATAATGGTTTGAATCATTCCACAAGACTCATGGTGGATGCATCTGCAGGTGGATCTTTAAACACAAAAATTGGCCACTAATGAGTATCAGGTTTCTAGTGAAAGAGCTACAGTCAAACAGGGAATGTTGGAGCTTGGTGTTGTTGATACTATACTTGTATAGAATCAAACTATGATGCAACACATTGTCAACCTTACTAAGCAAGTTAGAAATTTACAGGTAAATGTAGTTAATCATCAAGGTCTGACTTACGATTTTTGTGGAGGCAACCATGTCAATGGTCAATGTGAGGCAGGGAATTCAGGTATCAACATTCCAGAGCAGGTGAACTATATGGGAAACCCTTCAAGGCCACAAGGTAATCTTTATTCTAGTACTTACAATCCAAGCTGGAGGAATCATCCCAATTTCTCTTGGAAGAATCAAGCTATACCATTGAATGCTCAGCCTGAATAGAAGTCTCCTCTTGAGATTGCAATGGAGAAACTTTCTCTGCAGACCTCTATTTTTATGCATCAGACTTCATCTTTTATGGAGGAATCAAGAACTAATTTCAAGAATCATGAGACTGCTATTAGAAGTCTTGAGAATCAAGTGGGACAGATAGCAAAACAACTTCAATAAAGACCTCTAGTACCTCACCGAGTGATACTGTTGTCAATCTAAATGAGCAATGTCATGCAATTACATTGAGAAGTGGTAAGACTTTGGAAAGATAAATGAAAGGAGCACCCAATTCAGAAGGAAGTGAAAAAATTGATGTTCCTATTGTGGATGTCTCAACTCAAGAGTGCTGTATTGAAAAAGCTAAAGAGGAACAATCGAGAGTGCAGAGAAAAAAGAAAGACTTGGAGATGAAGAAAATAGTTGATCCTTCACTCTATGCTAAACTTCCATACCCTCAAAGATTTAGGAAGGAGATTCAAGAAAAATAGTTTTCCAAGTTCTTAGAAGTCTTCAAGAAGCTGCAGATAAACATGCCTTTTGCTGAAGCACTTGAGCAGATGCCTTCCTATACAAAATTCATGAAAGACTTGCTATCAAAGAAGAGGAAGTTAGAAGAATGTGTGACTGTAGCACTTACTGAGGAGTGCAGTGCCATTATCCCGAGGAAGCTTCCACCAAAGTTAAGGGATCCAAGAAGTTTTAATATTCCTTGTACAATTGGGAAGTTGAGCATTGATAAGGAATTATGTGATCTAGGGGCTAGCATTAATTTGATGCCTTTGTCTATCTTGCACAAACTGGGAATTGATAAAGTTAAGCCTACAATGGTTTCTTTTCAATTAGCAGATCGATCAATCAGACATCCGTTATGTATTATGGATGATTTGCTAGTGAAGGTTGATAAATTTATTTTTTCAGTTGACTTTGTAGTCTTGGATATAGACGAGGATGCTGATATCCCGTTAATTCTGGGGAGACCATTCCTAGCAACATCAGGAGCGTTGATTGATGTCCCTAGAGGAGAGCTTATTTTGAGGGTAGATGGAGATCAATTGACTATAAATGTTTTTAATAAGTCTACCCCAATATCAGATCTTTATGCCCCTGTTAATTGCATTCAAAGTAAAATTTAAAAAAGGTTGGATGGTAAGAACTCTTCTTCGTCCATTATTGTTGACTCTCCTAGTTCCAAGATTGTTGATGAAAAGGAGAAAGGTCCTCTTATCTTTGAGATTGTTGAGACAGAGAAAGGTCCTCCTTTTATCCATAGTTCACTGTAAGCTAATCCCTTACCTATTAAAAAATTGAGACCTCTATGGCCTAATGAGATTTTACATGTTAAGGTATGTTCAGAACAATCAGGTTTAAGTTAAGTTCCAAATGCCTGTGAGAATTACAAGAGCAGTGACAGAGTCTGGAGGCAAAGAATTGATAAGAGAAAAATGTCATCTTACTTCTCTTGCTTCAAGCCACCTTGACTAGTTGAAAAGGCAACGTCGAGCTAATAACGTTAAACAAGCACTTTTTGGGAGGCAACCCAAAATTTCTCTCCTTTTCTTTTTCTTTTATTTTTGTTTTTATTTTGTTATTTCTTATTTTCTTGATTAACATTTTTCTATTTTTATTTTGTAGTTAGCTAGTGTTAAGTCGGCTTAAGTGCCTTCTTGAGTTCCGAGTCTTTGTAGTATATAGTTGTCGGCCATCAAAAAGAGTTTTTATTTTCATTTCTTGCATTTATTTCATTTAGTTATTTTTTTATTGATTTTGATTTTGTCATCATCACTCATTTTGTGTTTTAAGTCATTCTGTGCATGCCGGTCTATTGAATTGAATATCTAATGATTGTTTGAATTGTGGATTAATCTATTTTCTTGGGATAGCACTTGAGAGTCCATGAGTTGCATTTATCTCTGTTGTTTCACTTATGTATAGATGTATTTCCCATCTTTATGATTGATAGACCTTAGAATTTAATTGCATGTCAAGCTTAGAGAAAGTTTATGGAATTGCATGTGTGTAGATGATTTGTATCTAGAAGTTGTTTGATTCTCTCTTGAGGCGAAATCCTAAGCAATGCATGATTAAGGAAATGATAAGGGCATTCTTTGGACCGTTTGAGTATTTCAAGCCAACCTATGACACAGTTTATCCTTAGGTCCCTTTTGCAGCCTTGCTATTGTTTGACCTCTATTTCTTTTCTTTACCCACATTTTCCTTTCCCATACATATAAAATTTTTTTCCTCTCTTACATAACCTTTGTTGAGTGCATATCTTGTATTATTTTATTATTCAAGTCTTTGTTATTTTTGTGCATGAAGTTTAGTGGAGTTGAAAAATTCAAAGAAAAAGGAATTGAAAAAAAAATTCACCTAAAGTATTGCAAAGAAATAAGTTTAGGGATGGAGATTGTTGAAAAGAAAAAAAGAAAAAAAAATAAAAAGAAAAGAAAAAAAGTGAATTTGTGTTGATTCTTTTGCTCCATTTTGCATTTGTCTTATATTTTGAGGCTTGAATTTTGAAATTTGCATGATTTTGTATTTCAATTTTTGTTTTCTTTTTCCTACCACTTCTTTCTTAACCCATATCCTTGGCCTTACATTACAAGCTTATAAAGCCCCTTTTGATATTTGGTTATGTATTGTTTACATTAGTGGAGAGAGAGATGAAAAACAACCTTATAGATGTAGGTTTGATGTGCACTTACAGTTTTATGAACCTATCTGGGTTTGTACTTTATGAAGAGATTGTGTCCTTCATTTATGTTTTTGGGAAGTCATTTTTGCATAAGAGTTGCATGTGAAAGACGATGTAATAATTAAGTTGTTCATGTGTGACACTTTGAAGTTAGATTGTGAAGCAATTTTTGAAGATATGAATGATTTTTGATACCTGGTATTGCCATATTTAAGTCTTTTTTGAGTTTTAGTTTGTTTTATTTTGTTTTGTTTTTCTTTTACTTGAAAACAAGCAAAAGCTTAAGTTTAGGGGAGTAATGAACCTTTAAAATTTCATATTTTTACGGTTAAAAATCTTTGGTTTTCATTCTCTTTTGATCTTTTTAATTTGGTTTTATTCTTAAGTCTTGTTATGTTTTTATAATTTTAATTATGTTCTTATTATGTGTTTTTATGTATTTTTTGTAGGTAATTACATATGAAAAATACTGGGCATTTGAGGAGCAGAAAAAAATAAGAAAATTAATTCAGAAGCCCAGCACTCACCGCTTGAGCGCGCAATGCACGCAGATGGGTTTCCTGATTAGTGAGCTAGCGCTTAAGCGCTGGAAGCTTAGCGCTTGAGCGCTGAACGCATAAACTGCTGTGTGAATTTCTTTTAAATAAGAAAGTTTTGCCAAATACAACACACTTTTTGCACATTCTTATACACTTGGATAGAAGGCAGCAGTCGTCAAGAGGCACAAACCCTAATGTGGTGTGGGCATAATTAGGCTTGAAGATTAGGAATTTTCTTCAACATTTTCACCTTTCTATAATGGAGTTTGTCATATTCTTCCCTTTGTGTTCTTCTTTTTCCATGTGCAACTAAACCCTTTTTCATTAGGGTGACAATGGATCTTGTTCTTGAATGATGTAAATTCTTTTATAGGTTTAATCAATGTTTCTATTTCATAATTTATGTATTTATCTCTTTTCTTAATGTTTTTCTAAATCTGGCCAATTTGGAAATGATTTTTTTGGGTTTATGTGTGATTTGAGAAAATTTGCATGAACTTAGAACTTGTGATAAACATCATAATTTCTGCAATCGATAGGAATAGACGTTATGAGTTATGTGGTCTTTCTTTTAATTCCCTTGTTCTTGATAATGCCTTTCTTTTTGGGATTAGACTAAGGGATTAGTTAATTGTAAACAGTGTAAGAGGATTAATATACCAAAGGATTAGATATTGATTAATTTTGGGAATTGGCCATGAATCATTGGAATATGACTTAATTAAACCAATATTTGAATGTGCATTTAAAGAGTTCAAGTGAAATCTGACCCCTAACCTTTCCATATCATTATTTTCCAACTTAACCCAATTAATTAGATTTGGCTTTTGCTATTTTTCTTTATTCTTTCTTTTTATTATTTTTATCAACTCTCTTTTTGTTAACTTAAATAGTGTCATTTTTAGTGAATTTAGTAATTGATAACATAATCCTCTTAGGAATGATACTTTACTCATTCTTTATTACTTCTTTGCGATTTGGTGCACTTGCCAATTTTCACATTATAAACCTTGTGATAAGTGCGTATATTTTGATAACAAACCTACATTTTTAGTTTTCAAACTTGTTATTTGCTATTTCCTATGTATTGTGACCTTAGATGGTGTGCACAACCATGTGGTCTGAGAATGAAGTGTTGGATCTTAATTCTCCTTGCATTTATGCTTGTATGGTAAGGTTACTGGTATGAGAGTGGTAATAGTACTCTTACGTTGGTGAGAGGAAAGTACTCACCTATTACCAAGTAAGGTAAAGGCTTTTAGGCCTAACCTGCTCAGTATATACAAGGAAACTGTGGTTCTTGGGAAATAAGTAAGTGACTTATGTTTTAAAAACCAAAACCTGCATTAGCATTGCACAATCATTATATTAGGACTTTGTTTGAGCATAATCATACATCATAACATAAAGCATTGCATTGTTGACAATTGTATGGGTAGTTGTTTAGCTTAGTTGCTTGATCGGTTGATTGTTTGGTTACTTGTTAGATAGTATCTTAGCATTGTATGAGCGATTCTTTGATGTTATTGATTTTTGAACATTCTTTTACATAGAATGTTTTTATGTGTTCAATTGATTTATTTATTGTAAATGATTAACTGTTGGTATTGGTTGTTTATACTAAACAATTGTGATTTCTCACCCCGTGTGTTGCCATGTAAATCCAGCTACAAGCAAAGAGAAGTAGAAAATCTAGTTTAGATTATTTTGTTTCTTGTATTAAATATGTTATGTATTTATTTCCTGCTACTTTGAGGTTGTACAAAGTTATATATTATAGTATGTCTTTGCGAGGCTATGATGAATTTATATGACTTTTTCTTGTTTAGGCTCTCCATATTTATTTATGTGAACGAATGATATGGGTTTGATTTGTTGTTTTAGGTTTGAAGTAGCATAACTAGTATTGTGCACCTTTTATACGGTAGATATATCAAGTTCCCAGTATTAGAGTGTTACATTATGGTATCAGAGCAGTTCATCCTGTTGAGTTAGGGTGTGGACTGACTATGCTTAGGCATGTTTAGGAGTTTCTCTTTGTACTGTACATTTCTTTATCTCTTGAGTGAGATGTTTGATTGAATTGCATGACCTGCCTATGGTATGACTATTTTTAGCTACTGTTGCACAGTTACATGATATTGAGATTAGCTACCTTAATGTGTGTTATTCTGCGTGTACAAGAAACTATGACGTCTCCAAGGCGAACCCGTGGGGACAGGAGCTCATCTGGTGAGGGCCATACTTTGGAGGAAGCATTGATTGTAACAGCAACATCTATGAGGGAGCAGGTTGTTGTTGTTAATAGGATTCTTGAGAGGATAAAAGTTGATCCATCTCAACAGCTAGTTTCTCCAGTAGCAGTTAAGGAGCAGTTCAGTGAATGAGAGAACATTTTAGTAGGCTCTCCAAAAAGGAAAAGGTCAAGTGATGAAGTTAGTGAGAGTATCTCTTAGTCTTAGTTTCTTCTAGTTAGAGGAAAGCATACCCAAGTTGGAATGTGGAACCAAAAGTGCTTAAAATGTGGAAAGCAACATGGCCATAAGACATGTGCAGCGTGTTTTATGTGCGATCAGCAGGGACACTTTGCGAAACAGTGTTCACAAAGGCATGGAGCTATGCCCGACCCTATGTAAGGTATTCTTTAGTGTGTTCCTTAAGTTGGAAACTCATTAGGATATTCTCATAGGTTTTGTATGAGTATCCACTATAACATCCCAGCATTTCTATTCTGATATATCTGACATATATGAGAATAACAAATTCTAGCCATGCTACTTCAAAATATATATCAACAAAACCCATAACATTTATACAAAATAATTATGGAGAACCATGTTAACAAAAGTTATATATATACATCATTGCCTCAAAAGGGTGTACTACCATACATAGCTTTAAACAACTAAACAGATATAAAAAAAAATATACAAGCTCAGCCTAGAAGATTATTTATACTATACGTCTTCAAATGTATTTCTCTTTCCTTTTAAAATGCTTCCACCTAGATTTACATGAAAATACAACCGGGGTGAGAAATCACAATTTCTCAGTATAAGTATTTCAAGACCAGCATTTATTCATTCACAAAGAATAAACTAACAACTAGCGTCAGGAATAAGTTTACAACAGGTATAAAAATCACTACTTACTACTAAAAGAATAACTCACATAACAACCCTATGTAGTTTTCTCAAGCAAACCATACTCCTAAACTCGCACTACAAGAAAACTATCAACAATATTGTACAACTACCCATACAATCGTAAATATCATTAATTATGGTAACTTCCTATACAATTACCATGCAAATGCAATGCTTGTTATATTGTATGTTTATGCCTAACATATCCTAAGACAATGATTATGCATTGAAGTAAAATAGTGTTGGTGCAATATCATGAAATTTGACTATTCCCAGGAACTCCGTTCCTTGTACTTTTCTCTGGTAGTATGACTCCAACCATTTATCACTACTTGGCAATGAATGGACTATTCCATCTCATATCAATGAGTGCACTATTACCATCTCATATACCATTCACAGATACGTGGGAATAGCAAGTGTGTGAGAAAACATGCAAAGCGATATTTAACACATATTCAACACCACATTGGATATTTTTCTACACGAGATCATAACCAATGCCCTTAAACATGTCTATCCTCCTCCACGAGGTTTTCCAACCATCAATTTAGGAATACTCATATACTTGCTCTATGTGTCATTCCCATCACATAACAGCATCATAAATGATACTAAAAACAATCACACACGGATCAAAGGTCTAAGTGTTAGCCTATAGCATTTCTAAACCATTGGTTACCTAAAGCTCCACACGTTCCTCACATATACTAGGTAGCGATTTCCTCCTTACTCCCAGTAGTGCCTCAACACACTCTTGTTACCAAGTGGCCTCAATACTCAAGAGGGGGGGTGAATTGAGTATGAAAGCTAAGTTCACAAATCTTTCGCAAATCGTTTGATAAACAATTTTCGTTGAAACTAGTAGATGATTAGAGATGATTGGATACAAGAGATAAACACTTTCACTTATAAATGCAATAGCCAAAGGTACCAATATTCAAGCAAATCAATAAAACAGTACTCAATGTAAAGAGAAGGGTTTAGAGAAAATAAACACAATGATTTATCCTGGTTCGATCACCAATCCACTTGTGATCTACGTCCAGTCCTCAAGCAACCGCTAGAGATTTTCTACTATTTCTTCAAGCTTCAATAGGTGCTTGATAACCTTTACAACCTTGAGCACTCAACACTTTGACATACCTCACCCTTGGAGCTTGAGTCTCTTCAACTAAGGGATACCTCACCCTTTACACTTTTGGAGGGATGCCTCACCCTATTTACAAAGTAATAATGATAGATTGAATGAAGCTCTCACTAGAGTAGATGATTACAAATTGAAGCTCTAATATGCTCTCAAAGATTTTTCACGTTTTTACAAAAAACAAAGCAAGAAATGGATTTGAGGATTGATTCACGTTTGAAAGTATTGGTAATCAGTTTTTGGTTCAAGGTCAACCTCAAATGAAGACCCAACATTAATATTTATAAGTTTCTCAAATATAGGAGCCATTGGGAGGGTTTTAGCCATGCATTTAATGCATTTAATATAGCCGTTGGACGTTGTCAGAGTGCGTGTAATCGATTACACAGCATATGTAATCGATTACATTGTTGTTCCAATGTGTTCTTGGCTTTCTGGGCTCTGTGTAATCGATTACATTATTGGTGTAATCGATTACATGGCTTCTAACTTTGCTTGTAATCGATTACAATATCCATGTAATCGATTACATGACTTCTGACTTGCTGTGTAATCGATTACAATATCCATGTAATCAATTACATGACTCTTTGAACATGTTCTTGCCTTTCTGGGCCTATTGTAATCGATTACATTTATTGTGTAATCGATTACATGGCCTCTGACTTGCTTGTAATCGATTACATTGCTTATGTAATCGATTACAAAGTCTCTGTTTGCTGTGTAATCGATTACAAACATCATGTAATCGATTACATTGGCCTTTGAACACATTTTTCAAGTTCAATAAAGCTTGTAAGCCATTTCTAACACCTCAAGACACTTGATTAAACATAAATCCTTTTAAGAGTGTTAGATTTAAGATTGAAACTCAAGTTTCTTGAGAAGCTATGTTTAACTTTGAAATTTCCCACTTTATTTTGAAATGATATATTGAAAAACCATTTGAGAAATCTTGAGAGCATTTAACATAAAAGTTCTAAGTCTTATAACTACATAAACCTCTTGACTTCTTTCTTTGATCTTGATTTTTCCTTTTGCGCTTGATCTTCACTTTTGCACTTGATCTTCGCTTTTGCCTTTGTTATCATCAAAAATCATTTGACATGTTTTGGGGACATAAGTATTCACATTCTCCCCCTTTTTGATGATGAGAAACTGATCATAGGAAAAAGAAAGAGTTTTTGCATTTGTATATAATAGATATTTAGGCGTAATGCTCCCCCGGAGTTTATGCATGATATTGGGTTAGATTTTGCATATAAAAAGCTTAAGAGCTCAAAACCTCAATAACTCCCCCGTACTCATGCAACCTTTAATTAGATTTCATTTCATTTTTCCTTATTCTCTCTCCCATTGACATTATCAAAAAGACATAAGCATTTAAAGAAAAATGGACAGCATGACAGCTATATTTCATGATTCCCCAAATTTTGCCAGAACAGGAAATCCAAAGAGACTAATCAGTCCAATCAATTTTTCAAACAGCCAAACATTCAAAGAATAGAAGCAAAGTTGAAACAAGTTCATATATCATTAATCAGCATGTACACAGTAACTTTTCACAACCAGTATAGTCAATAACCAAAAACACCAGAAATGTATACCAATGTTATATAATCAGAGTCAAAACAACAAAAAAAGAAAATACAAGGTAGTTATCAAAAACATCAGGGCAATGGGCCATGATCACTATCAGTGGCCTCGCTGTCACTGTCTGGATCTGCAGCAATGTCTCTTAGATCAACGTTATCATCGCCAGGATCAAGATCATTGTCAGAGTCTAGAAGCTCCTCATCATCAGCAGGAACGCCAGATGGACCAGTAAAGGACAGGGGAACCGGAGAGGCAGAGGATGTGGGAGGGGCAGCAGTAGCACTCGGAGGAATGGGAGGTCCACCCAGGAGGGATCAAATCGAGGCAAGCTCCTGATCTGAGTAGTCCATCCTCAGCTCAAGGTGATCTATCTTCTGCTCAAGGTGATCCATGCGAGTATCAACATTAGCGCTCAGGCTTCGCATCTCTTGAAGCAGGAGGTCAAGGGTAGCTGGAGCGGGAGCAGGAGCAGGAGCAGGGGCAGGATGCTGAGCCTCCTCATCATCGTCACTATGCAGATCGTGATGGATATGACCAAACGTGCCATGAGCAATGTAATGCCACCTATCATCCATTTTGTAGAGCTGGATCTTCTTCAGGGTATACAAGCCAATGGATTGTGGTCCTTTCGAGTTGGTGTCCTTGGACTCTTCAGCCAGCGAAATGCGACAGTGCTCTAGGATAGTGGTTACCAACATGGCAAATGGGAGAGCAAAGTTCTTCTTTTTCTTTACATCTAACATATGCTCTATTATGTAGTAACCCCAGTTTATCGACCACCTTGTGGTCATTGCCCATAAGGCAACCACATCATCCTTGAGAACCTGGGAGTAATTCCCTCCCCTAGGAATCAATCCTCAGACCAAAAGGTAGTGGAGAACCCTGTTCTCCATAGTTAGGCCAGTGGCCATGATTCTTCGTTTAGGATCACTAGGGGGGTAGTAGCCAATCCTAATTAATGAGAGAAGAGCAGCCTTATGCTCAAACTCGTGCCCCCAGACATTTGCATTCCCACAGAAGTGAGCTCCATCAGGAGTGAGCTTCGTTAGCCTATACCATTCAGCTATTGTTATCCTTATTTGTTGCTTTTTCACTTCAGAGATTATGCAATTGTCCTCAAATTTTAGATTGGCATAAAAGACTCTCACAAGGTTGGGATAGATAGCCTTCTCTATACTTAGGAAACCCAGTAAGCCTAAATTTTCTATGGTTCTAAAGCTCTCTAAAGGTTCACTCTCACAGAAGGTGATGAGAAGATACCTGGGAGAAATGATCTTGCGAAGCTGGAAGTTCTTCCGGAACAACTCAGCTCGCTTCACTGTGGAGAAGTGGCGCGTGAGGTCCAGGCCAGAGATGTTGCGTGAAGCACCACCAGAGGACCCTCCAATGGCAGCCCCTGTTCTTAGGCGCTTTGAGCGATGAGAGGATTCAGCCATTGATGAGAAGGAGTAGTGTGAGATGAGTGGTAAGTGTTTGGGGATGAGTGAGGAGAGAGAGAGGGATGAAATTAGGGCAGAGAAGTGGGGATTTGGTTCATGAGAGGTGATGGGGAGATTTGAGTGAGGGATGTGAGGAGATTTTGAGAGATGGGCTGTGTGGAGAGGAGTTTTTCGAGATTGAGAGAGGTGAAATGAGGGATTTTGATGGAGATTTGAGGGAGAAATGAGAGATTGAGAGGTTTAGGTTGCGTGGGAGGAGAGGAGGAGAGGAAAGAGATGAAAGGTTCTGAAAAAATGGGCTCTGCGCGCGTCAGAAACCTTTTAAAAAACCCTGTGTAATCAATTATATTGGGTGTGTAATCGATTACATGCATTCTGGTGGATGTGTAATCGATTACATTTCTGGTGTAATCGATTACCATGCTTCTGGGGAACCTTGTAATCGATTACATAGTTGATGTAATCGATTACCTGAGTTCTGAGTTGATTGTAATTGATTACAAAAGTTGTGTAATCGATTACATGCTTGACAGAACCTGTGTAATCGATTACAAAGGCATTGTAATCGATTACCAATAATCTTTAACTCAGATTTTGCATTCCAATCAGCATATAATCAATTTTAATCCATCCAAATCAGTTCCAAAGCAACTTAGATCAATTCAAATCATCATGCAAACATATAATCTAATCATATTATGATTCAACTCACATAAATGATCAAAATTACCATTTTTACCAAGAATTACATTTTTGGTGAAATTTTGAGGATGTTGAGTTGCTTGGGAGTCTTGGGCATGAGGGAGCACCTGCAAAACAACTTAGGGGAAATCTCCAATGCTCAAGTCAGTATTGGATTCAAATATGATGAAAAATTCAGAGATTGTGCAGCAATTGGCATGATTATGCAGAAAAATACAAGTTAGGCATTGGTTTTATGATTATGCAAGTAGTTAATTTATGCATGATTGATCCAATATACCAAGTTCATTTCTTATATAAAAAAATGCTTCTTTTGCTAGGGGTTTAGTGAAAATGTCAGCTAGTTGCTTAGTGGTTTCTACAAACTCAAGCATACAATCACCCTTTTGAACATGGTCTCTAATGAAATGATGTCTTATTTCAATATATTTAGTCCTAGAATGCAAAATGAGATTTTTGGACAAATTGATTGCACTAGTATTATCACATCTTATGAGGATGTGATCAAGCTCAAGACCATAGTCCAAGAGTTGTTGTTTCATCCAAAGGATTTGAGAACAACAACTCCCAGCTGCAACAAATTCAGCTTCAGCTGTAGACAATGCCACACTATTTTGCTTCTTGCTATGCCAAGAAACTAGTGAGCTTCCAAGCAAGTGGCATGTCCCACTAGTACTCTTTCTATCCATTTTGCACCCAGTAAAATCAGAATCGGAATACCCAATAAGGCTGCATGAGGCACCTTTAGGGTACCATAAACCTATTTATGATGTGCCTATTAGATATTTCATTATCCTTTTAACAGCACTTAGGTGTGATTCTTTAGGATTAGTTTGATATCTAGCACACATGCATACACTAAACATTATATCAGGCCTACTTGTAGTGAGATAAAGGAGTGAGCCAATCATACCTCTATATTTCATAATTTCTACTGATTTACCTCATTCATCCTTGTCCAAATAGCAAGAGGTGCCCATAGGAGTAGCCATATGCTTGGCATTGTCCATTCCAAACTTCTTGAGTAGCTCCTTGCAATACTTGGATTGACTTATAAAAGTTCATTCTCTCGTTTGCTTAATTTGGAGACCAAGGAAGAAGTTGAGCTCACCCATCATGGACATTTCAAACTCACTTTGCATAATATTTGAGAATTCTTTACAAAGAGAGTTGTTAGTAGCTCCAAATATAATGTCAGCAACATAGATTTGAACTAGAAGTATATCATGCATTTTATGTTTTATGAAAAGGGTAGTGTCAACTTTGCCTCTAGAAAAACCTTTTTCTAAAAGGAATTTGCTCAATCTTTCATACCAAGCTCTAGGAGCTTGTTTCAAGCCATACAAGGCCTTTTTCGGTTTAAAAACATGGTTGGACATTTCAAAATCCTCAAAACCAGGAGGTTGTTCTACATATACCTCTTCTTGTATAAAACCATTTAAAAAGGCACTTTTGACATCCATTTGATAGAGTTTGAAATCCATGATGCAAGCATATGCAAGTAACATTCTAATGGCCTCTAACCTAGCTACGGGAGTATAAGTTTCTTCATAGTCTATGCCTTCTTCTTGATTATATCCCTTAACTACAAGCCTAGCTTTATTTCTTATTATTAAGCCCGTTTCATCAAGTTTGTTCCTAAAGACCCACTTGGTGCCAATTATAGGATGATCATTGGGCCTTGGAACTAATTCCCAAACTTGATTTCTCTCAAATTGGTTTAGTTCTTCTTGCATGGCCAAAATCCAATGCTCATCATTAATGGCATCATTTATGTCTTTAGGTTCAACTTGAGAGACAAAGGCTAGGTGATTACATGTATTTCTAAGTGAGTTTCAAGTGATTACCCCTTTTGATACATCACCAATCACCTTGTCGAGAGGGTGATATCTTGAAGTCCTCTATTCCTTAGGTAGGTCCAAGATTTCTAAATCTTTTTGCCATGAGTGATCAATGAGTCTTTCTTTTTGCTTCTTGGACTCTTTCTCTTGATTTTCCAAGTGCGTTTTTGCCAAGATTTCTGCAACATCATCAACAAAATCCTTTCTCGGCTAATTTGGGTTAGTTTCATCAAATGCAACATGTATGGACTCTTCTATGGTCATAGTTCGTTTATTATAGACTCTAAAGGTCTTACTATGTATAGAATAGCCAATGAATATTCCCTCATCAAATTTTGCATCAAACTTCCCTAAGTTATCCTTTCCATTATTCAAAACAAAGCATATACATCCAAAGACATGAAAATGTGACACATTTGGTTTCCTTCCTTTGTACAATTCATATGGGGTTTTCTTTAAAATTGGCCTTATTAGGGCTCTATTCATAACATAACAAGCAATGTTAACCGCATCCGCCCAAAAGTACTTAGGAAGGTTGGCTTCATTGAGCATAGTTCTTGCCATTTCCTCTAAAGATCGATTTTTCCTTTCTACAACACCATTTTGTTGTGGTGTTCTAGGGGCAGAAAAATTATGCTCAATGCCATGTTCATCACAAAAAGTTTCAAATTCATGATTTTCAAATTCACCACCATGGTCACTTCTTATGGATGCAATACAAAAACCTTTTTCATTTTGGATAACTTTGACAAGCTTTCTAAATGATTGAAAAGCATCATTTTTGTGGGCCAAGAATAATGTCCATGTAAACCTAGAAAAATCATCCACAATCACTAATGCATAGTAATTCCCACCAAAGCTCATAGTTCTAGAGGGACCAAAAAGATCCATGTGCAAAAGTTGTAAAGGTCTAGAAGTTGAAACCAAGTTTTTAGCTTTAAAAGAGACCTTTACTTGTTTTCCCTTTTGACATGCATCACAAAGTTTGTCTTTTTCAAATTTGAGTTTTGGAAGACCAATTACTAGTTCTTTAAAAACCAATTTGTTTAAGTGATCCATGTGAATGTGAGTAATTCTTCTATGCTATAACCATGAATCATTTTCTTTACTCGTAAAGCATTTAGCATCATTTGAGGAGATATCATCGAGACTAATCATATATATATTATTGACTCTATGACCAACAAACTTAACTTGCTTATCATCCTTTCCCTCAATTATGCAATAAGAAGAATCAAATATAACTCTATTGCCTTTATCACACAATTGACTAATACTAAGCAAATTATGTTTAAGTCCTTCAACAAGCAAAACATTATCAATAGATGATGAAGGGACCTTACCAACTTTGCTAATTCCAAGAATCTTTCCTTTGTTGTTATCACCATATATGACATGACCATGTTTCTTGTGTGTAAGGGAGGAAAACTTGGAGCCATCACCAATCATGTGCTTGGAGCAACCATTATCAAGATACCAACTTGAGCTATTGGTCTTCAAGCACACCTACAACACACATTCAAGTTTTAACCTTTGGTACCCAAATTATCTTGGGTCCTTGTGTGTTAGAATTAGGCATGGTGCCTTTAGGAACCCAAACTCTTTTTATTCCAACTTTAGTGTTTATGTTCTTTCTAACATTGCAAGTTGATGCACTATGCCCTTTCCTACCACAGTGAAAACATTTAACAAAGGGACTATTTGAAGTATTTGAGGAAACAAAGAAGTTCTTATAAGATTTTTGATGGTTGTTTGGATTAAATCCCAAACTGGCTTTTTGAAACACACATTTTTGTTTCCCTAACAACACATTCAAGTTGTTTATTCCAAAAGTGAATTTTGCAAGAGTGTTGTTCAAGTCTTCAATTTCTTTTTTAAATACTTTGCATGATGAACAAGGTAATGATATGGATATGTTATCATGTGAAGAACATGTCATGCATAGTGAATTAGCATCTATAAGTCCTAAGGTCTCATTTTCAATCTTAAGCTCATTTATCTCCTTACTTAAGATAGAAACTTTGTTTACCAATAGGGAAATTGTTTTGTTAGAGGACAAAACCATTTTTGTGAGCCTTAAGGATTCATCATGCAATTCTTGAAAGGCATCTTGCAATTCATCATATGAAGGTAGAGATTCTTAGTTAGAAGAAGTTACCTCAGTGTCGCTCTCTTAACTTTCTTCTCCTTGAGCCATGAGACAAAGATGAGCTTCTTCATCCTCTGAATTTTTGGAGGAGCTTAAGTCATTGTCTTCCCAAGCTATGTATGCTCTCCTTCCTTTCCTTTCTTTGGAGGGCCTTTTCTCAAACTTTTCTGTCTTCTTGAGATACATAAGGCACTCCATTTTCATGTGCCCCGGTTTTCCACATTCATAACATTTTGGAGGAGTAGAGGATCCTTCTCCTTTGTGATATACTTTCTTTTGAGGAAAGGGTGGTCTTCTTTAAAATCCCTTTTTCTTTAGGAATCTTCCAAATTTTCTCACAAGGAAACTAAGATTCTCCTCACTTAGCTCAACACTTTCAGCATCCTCTTCACCATCTTCATCATCATCTTCAATTGTAGAGGAGGTGGCTTTGAGTGCGATTCCCTTCTTCTTTTTGTCATGCTCTTCATTTTGATTGAGCCTATTTAGTTCTAGCTCATGTTCTTGAAGTTTTCTGAATAGGGTGGCTAGAGACATTGTTGATAAATCTCTTGATTCCGCAATCGCCTTTACTTTAGGTTGCCAATTCCTGCTTAGACATCTCAAGACTTTGTTGATAAGATCCTCATTAGGAAATGTTTTTCCCAATGAGATAAGATGATTAACAATATGAGTAAACCTCTTTTGCATATCTTGAATACTTTCACCTTGGTTCATTCTAAACAAATTGTATTCATGAGTAAGAGTGTTTATTCGAGATCGTTTTACCTCACTAGTACCTTCATGAGTTACTTATAGGGTATCCTACATTTTTTTTGCGGTTTTGCAATTTGACACCCTAAAGAATTCATCATTCCCCAAGGATGTAGTGATGATGTTCTTGGCTCTCAAATTGTATTGAACTTTTTTTTATCATCATCGATCCATTCATTTCTAGGTGTATTGATTTTCACACCATCTTTAGTTTGTGTAGGAACAAAAGCACCATTTTCAATGGCATCCCACACATCTAAATTAATAGCTTCAATGAAAATTTTCATCCTTTCTTTCCATCCCTATTGAAATAAGGAGGTCTGTTTATAGAAGAACCTTTATTTGAAAAACCATTTGAAGTCATCACTTCTTTTGAAGCTGCTAAGCTCTTTATACAAGAGTCTAACTCTGATACCACTTGTTACCAAGTGGCCTCAAGACTCAAGAGAGGGGGTGAATTGAGTATGAAAGCTAAGTTCGCAAATCTTTCACAAATCGTTTGATAAATAATTTTCGTTGAAGCTAATAGATGATTAGAGATGATTGGATACAAGAGATAAACATTTTCACTTATAAATGCAATAGCCAAAGGTACCAATATTCAAGCAAATCAATAAAACAGTACTCAATGTAAAGAGAAGGGTTTACAGAAAACAAACACAATGATTTATCCTGGTCCGATCATCAATCCACTTGTGATCTACGTCCAGTCCTCAAGTAATCGCTAGAGATTTTTCACCATTTCTTCAAGCTTCAATAGGTGCTTGATAACCTTTACAACCTTGAGCACTCAACACTTTGGGATGCCTCACCCTCTTTACAAAGTAATAATGATAGATTGAATGAAGCTCTCACTAGAGTGGATGATTACAAATTGAAGCTCTAATATGCTCTCAAAGATTTTTCACGTTTTTACAAAAAAATAGAGCAAGAAATGGATTTGAGGATTGATTCACGTTTGAAAGTATTGGTAATCAGTTTTTGGTTCAAGATCAACCTCAAATGAAGACCCAACATTGGTATTTATAAGTTTCTCAAATAAAGGAGCCGTTGGGAGGGTTTTAGCCATGCATTTAATGCATTTAATATAGCCGTTGGACGTTGTCAGAGTGCGTGTAATCGATTACACAACATATGTAATCGATTGCATTGTTGTTCCAACGTGTTCTTGGCTTTCTGGGCTCTTTGTAATCGATTACATTATTGGTGTAATTGATTACATGGCTTCTGACTTTGCTTGTAATTGATTACAATATCCATGTAATCGATTACATGACTTCTGACTTGCTGTGTAATCGATTACAATATCCATGTAATCAATTACATGACTCTTTAAACGTGTTCTTGCCTTTCTGGGCTTATTGTAATCGATTACATTTATTGTGTAATCGATTACATAGCCTCTGACTTACTTGTAATCGATTACAAGGCCTCTTTTTGCTGTGTAATCGATTATAAACATCATGTAATTGATTACATTGGCCTTTGAACACATTTTTCAAGTCCAATAAAGCTTGTAAGCCATTTCTAACACCTCAAGACACTTGATTAAAAATAAATCCTTTTAAGAGTGTTAAATTTAAGATTGAAACTCAAGTTTCTTGAGAAGCCATGTTTAACTTTGAAATTTCCCACTTTATTTTGAAATGATATATTGAAAAACCATTTGAGAAATCTTGAGAGCATTTAACATAAAAGTTCTAAGTCTTATAACTACATAAACCTCTTGACTTCTTTCTTTGATCTTGATTTTTCCTTTTGCGCTTGATCTTCACTTTTGCACTTGATCTTCGCTTTTGCCTTCATTATCATCAAAAACCATTTGACATGTTTTGGGGACATAAGCATTCACAACTCTAAAATGTATAAAAGAATGATCCCATCACTTAGGAAATTCCAAAATATCATAAACACAATGTTATCACGTCGCGGCACACCATGGCCATGTCGAGGCGTCCCAGCCTTTATCAACTCACATGTCACAGCATGTAACACCCTAGATAATCATGATAGACTTTATATGATTGCGGAGGTAGCCTAATACTAGTTTGTCATGCCTGTAAAATTTTGTGACCGTCTGAGCACATTTAGTCACTTTGCTGTAGCATTATGTGTGGAATATAGCTGTTTTTAGCCTCGAATTAGACTTAAACTACTTAGTTAATGGAAATAAGTGTGAGGAACTTGTTTCTAGGTCACAAATATGTAGAAGTAGATGTGGTTAAAGTTTAAGGTTAATCAGAGTTAGTTTGACATTTTAAGTATTCTGGTTGTGTTTTAATGTCGGATTGAACCCCAGCAGATATGAAAATTTATATAAATGTTGAAACAAGATTTTTTATGAATCTTAGGATTTATTTGAAACTTATTAGAAGTTGGAAAGGTGATTTTGGCGAAAACCAAGTGTTCTTAGCAGATCGGGAGTGACAATTTAGTCACTTAAGTGACCAAGCCTTTCACATTGCTCTTCTTTTCAGCTGCCTTTATTTTTTTGTCTTTAAATAAGACTTTTCTCTCATTTCTCACCCTCACTTCATGGCTACAATTAGGAAAAGGCTAAGAGAAAGGAAAGCAAGGAGCTAAAAGAGAAGGATCATCATCTAAGCAAGGGAGAGAACTTAGTTTTGCAGAGGAACAACTAAGTGATTTCAATTTCTGAAGATTGAGGTAGGGGGAAACCTTGTTCTTACTCATCTTTCTTTTTCTTCATCTTGTTCATAAGAGATGGCTTGATGTGAGGATTGGATGTTGAGTGTGATTTGGAGTTTTTTGGCTTGAATCTTATTGGAGAACTTGAGGATGGCTTGTTTTTGAGTTGTTGGATGCCTGAAAATGGATTTTTAGCCCTTAGATACCTTGTTTTCCCTCTTTAGTCAAATTTGGGACTTTAGGTTTTGAGTGGTTGAATGATTCATGATTGCTTGTTTAAGTGAAATTGAAGTTGTATAAGAGTTACAATGTGTTAATGGACCTTGTATGAGGTTGGAAATCACTTGAAAGTGAGATTTGAGTGACTGGATGAGGGTTTAGTTCAAATTGAACAGTACTCGTAGCTGTAGAATTCTATAGATTGTGTTCTGCTATTCGCGCTGTGGCATGGCACTGGGTGTGTCGCGGCGTGGATGAACAAAGGGCAGCACACTGTGGCGTGGCACTTGGAGTGTCGTGGCATGAGTGGAACAGGGGATGTGCACCGCAGCATGGGTAGCATTTCCTGCCAGTACTTCAAATCGAGGGTTGGGCGCCGCAGCATGGCAAATGGTGTGCCGCAGCATGGGTTCCTGGAAATAACTATGAGTTGTGTTTAATGCAATGGAGCCTTCTAATGGTGTTCTTCTTTTATACATCTTAATGAGTGATGAGACTCTAATAGGAGTATTTACTGAAGAGTGAATGTGTTGAATCAAGTTGATTTGTAATGTTAATTATGGAAAATAATTAGACATAGTTATATATACACATATTGTGTATTGTGATGAAATGAGCTTCCTTAAGCGTTAGAATCACTTATGTATGCTCTTTTAAGAGTGTTAAAGTACTTTTAGAAGTATTTGATGAAGTATTTGTGAAATGATGTTAAGATGCATATAAATCAACTGTGATGCTAATTATTGCAGGTAATTAGTGATTGTTTTGTATGAGTTTATTGTGAAACATATTGAGGTGAGTAATATCCTCTCTATGTTGTGGAGTACTGAGGTGATTAATATCCTCTTTACTTTGATTGATCAGTGAGGTAAGTAATTCTGCTTTATGTTGAGGTGAGTAATATCCTCTGTATGTGTTGATGGGTAGTGGAGGTGAGTTATAGCCTTGCTATGCCTGATAATCTATGACATACCATAACATATCCTAGAGTAGTTAAGGTGAGTAATATCCTCATTACGTCTGAGGGCTCATGACATCCTTTAATTGCATTCACTTTTAGAACTTGTATAGACATAAACATTAGACATAATTAGGCATAGCATGACAGCTGTATGAGTGGTTGTCGCCGTGACATGAACTATGACATTGCAATTGTATAGGCAATTGTGTATTTCTATGATTGAAGTGTTAACTTTATAGTTGTGTAATCTGTATGATTATATAAATACTGGTATTGGAATACTTCTATTGAGAATTGCAATTTCTCACCCCGATTGTATTTCCATGTAAATCTAAGTGTAAGTTCTTCGAAAGGGAGGAAGAAGATGTATGAGGACTAGCATTATATAGATGTTGTTTTTGACTGAGCTTGTATATATTTTATATTTGCTTAATTTGTTTTGAGTTATGTATAACAGTAGACCCTTCTGAGGCTGTGATGTATATATATAACTACTGGTACGTGGCTCTCCATAATTATTTAATTATGTGAATATTATGGGTTTAGTTGTTAGTAGTAACATTATCAATACTAAATATTCTTGCATAGATCAAGTCTAATGAGATATCAAAATTGAGATGTCACATGACACAACATGGCCACACCGCGGCGTGCTGCTCTTAGCCTGCTAAAAATTGAAACCCGAGCTTTACGCGCTGTGACGTGCAACACCTTGCGTCGCAACATGAGAAGCAGAACCGGTACTATTTTATTCATAATTGTCATGTAATCAACTCACTCCAAATGGATTCTAGGTTATTTTAAGTCCCTAACGAGTCCACTAACACATGGGAAATATAAACCATTGATTCACAACACCAAATTTGGATTCTTAAATCAAATCACAAATCAAGACTTAATTTTTCTTACTTTTAGCCTCAAGGTTCAAATGTCAAGTTCTAGGTTTCTAACACAAACCTATTACATGAACAAGTCATAAACAACCAAGGAAACTCATCCAAGCAAGGAAAAAAGCTTATCAAGTAACTCTAGGAACCAAAAGGACCTATTATGCACCTGTTATGCATAAGTGGTGAAAATGGAAGAAAAGAGTTACAAGAACACAAAACCCATACCTCTTAGATCAAAGATGGTGAGGATGATGAGGCCTTATTTTTCCTTTTCCTATTCCTTTCCTCCTCTTCCTCCTTCTTTGCTTAGTTTTCCTTTGCTCTCCTTTGGTAGATGCAACCATGAGAAAAGATGAGAGAAAATAGTGAAAAATGAGATACAAATATCTCATCTCATGCCTTAATATCAAGGCTATCGTGAGTGACTTTGGTTACTTAAGTGGCCATGTGATATATCACGATCTGCTAAGAACACTTAAATTTCACCAAATCTAGTTTTCTTAGAGCTAACAAGTTTAAAATAAATCTCAAGATTCATAAAAAATCTTATTGCACAAAAACCTCTAATTTTCATATCAGCTGCTAGTTAAACCAGTATTAAAACATACAACTAGTATGCTTAAAATTACCTAACTAGCTCTTATTATTCTCTAAATTTAACTGTAGCATAGTTCACATATTTTAATTCCATTAACTAAGCAGTTTGAGCCATTTCTAGAGCTAATAATAGCTATTTATCACATAGTGTTACAGCAAAGTGACCAAATATGTTCAGAAAGCTATAAAAATTAATAGGCATTCCAAACTAATAATAGGCTACCTTTGTAACCATTTACAAGTCTAACATGTTTTTACGGGTGTTACATCTGTTGTCTAGGATAGACGGTCTAATGGATCAACTGAGAGGAGCTGTGGTTTTCTCAAAGATGGATCTTAGGTCTGGTTATCATAAGATAAGGGTTAGGGAAGAAGATATCCCTAAGATAACTTTTAGAACTAGGTATGGGCATTATGAGTATCTCGTGATATCCTTTGGGTTGACGAATGCACTGGTAGTGTTCATGGATTATATGAACTGGATCTTTAGACATTACTTAGATAACTTTTTTGTAGTGTTTATCGATGATATCTTGATCTATTCTAAGACAATGGAGGAGCATAAACAACATTTAAGGATAGTGTTAGAGACCCTTAAGAAGAATAGGTTGTTTACCAAACTATCTAAGTGTGAGTTCTGGCTTTTGCAAGTGTAATTATTGGGACATGTGATATCTCAGGGTGGGATTTCTATGGACCTAAACAAGATTGATGCAGTGTTGCAGTGGAAGAGACCCGCCACTGTGACCGAGATCAGAAGCTTCATAGACCAAGCGAGGTACTATAGAAGGTTCAAAAATGATTTTTTCAATTAGCGCTACCCTTGACTAGATTGACTAAGAAAGGTAGTTGTTTTGAATGGACTCAGGAATGTGAGCCAGTGTTGGTTATTCTGAATCCTTTGGAGAACTTTGAGGTATACTGTGATGCTTCAAAGATGGGTTTGAGTTATGTTTTGATGCAACATAAGAGAATTGTTGCCTATGCATCAAGGCAGTTGAGGCCTCATGGGGATAACTACCTTACTCATGATATGGAGTTAGTTGTAGTAGTGTTCGCCCTAAAGGTTTGGAGACATTACTTATATGGAGTTCAGTTTGAGGTGTTTAGTGATCATAAGAGTTTAAAGTACTTATTTAATCAGAAGGAGTTGAACATGAGACAACGAAGATGAATGGGGTTTTTGAAAGACTAGGACTTTGAATAAGTACTATCCAGGTAAAGTCAATGTGGTGGCTGATGCACTGAGTAGGAAATTCCTATATGTGTCCTAGATGATGATCCAAGAGAGAGAACTTCTTAAGAATTTTAGAGACATGAGCCTTTCAGTAACTACGTTACCACGTAGTCTCAATGTGAGTCGAGTGGACATAGTGAGTGACTTTAGGACTCAGATCTTAAAAGCATAAAAGGAATATGGGACTCTTAGAGATGTAAGTAAGCAGATCTTTTTAGGTAATCCTAGAGAGTTTGATGTGTCAGATGATGGGATGATTAAGTTTGGAGGTAGACTTTGCATTCCTCATGAATCCCGAATCAAGGAAAGGATCCTTGAAGAAGCTAACTGTTGTTAGTACACTATCCATCCCGGGGCCACTAAGATGTATCAAGACATAAAGAAGTTGTTTTGGTGGTCTGGTATGAAGAGGGACATAGCAGAGTTTGTTTCTAGGTGCCTAACTTATCAGAAGGTCAAGATAGAACACTAAAAACCCTCTGGACCTCTTCAATCTTTGGGAATCCCTGAGTGGAAATGGGATATCATCATAATAGATTTTGTGATGGGCTTGCCCAAGACTTAGTTAGTATTTGATACAATATGAGTTGTAGTGGATAGACTAACCAAGTCTGCCTATTTCATACCTATTAGAGCTAACTTCTCCATGGATAGACTTGCCTAGTTATACCTTCAAGAAATCATTAGGATGCACGGTATACCCCTTAGTATAGTTTCTGATAGAGACCCTAGATTTATATCTGGATTTTGGGGAGCCTTACAGAAAGCTTTTGGGACAAAGCTTAGTCTGAGTACAATATATCATTCACAGACTGACGATCAATCAGAAAGGACTATTCAAACCCATGAGGATATGCTAAGAGCATGTGCGCTAGAGCAGAAAGGGAGTTGAGAAAAGTTCTTACCCTTAGTGGAATTTGTCTACAACAACATTTTTCATACCAGCATAGGTATGGCACCGTATGAAGCACTTTATGGTAGAAAGTGTAGGTCCCCTTTGTGTTGGTATGAGGTTGGAGAGAAAACCATCCTAGGACTTGAGTTAGTACAATAGACCACTGATCAGATTAAAATGATTCGAGATAGGTTGGTTATGGCTCAGAGTAGGCAGAAGAGCTATACTGATAAAAGGAGAAGACTTCTAGAGTTCAATGAGGGAGATCATGTACTCTTGAGAGTCACTCCTACAACAGCGATCGATAAAGCATTGAGAACACGAAAGTTAAACCCTCATTTCATTGGTCCCTACCAGATCCTAAAGAGAATCGGACCCGTAGCTTACCAAATTTCCCTTCCACCTAGTTGGTCAAACCTTCATGATGTCTTACATGTGTCACAGCTTATGAAGTTCAATCCAAATCTATCACATTTCATAAGAAATGAATCTGTGTAGTTAAGAGAAGATTTGTCTTATGCTATGTAGCCGATGAGGATCATGGATAGAGGGATTAAAGATCTTAGAGGTAAGTAGATTCCTCTAGTGAATGTGCTTTAGGATGGTGCTGGTTTTGAGGAGATGACTTGGAAGTTAGAGTCTCACATGCAGTAAGACTACCCGCAGTTGTTTATTTGAGGTAAGTAATTTTGAGAACAAAATTTCAAAAAAAATGGGAGAAATATAACATCTTCTTCAACATGTTAGACTTGTAAATAGTTATAGAGGTAGATTAACACTTGCTTAACATGTCTGTTTAATTTTGTGATAATCTGAGTTAGTTTAGGCATTTTGTTGCACCTCAGAAAGTGAAAAGTAGCTTAAAACGGCCCAAATATTAGCATTAATGGCTTAGCTAATGGAAATAAATGTGCATAATTTATTTCTAAGTCATAAATGTATTTTTTGTGATGTGGTTAAAGTTTAAGAATAATTAGAGTCAGTTTAGTATTTTTAGGCATACTGGTTATGTGTTTTAATACCGAAATGGCTAGTTACAGATATGGAAAATTATGATACTAGTGAAATGACTTTTTTAATGAATCTTAGTATTTATTTTAAAGTTGTTGGAACTTGAAAAATTTGATTTAGCTAAATTTGAGTGTTTTTAGTAGATTGGAAAGTATCAATATTATAACTAAAGGCTTCAAACTCTCTATGGTTTACAGCCTATTTCCTTGACTTTTATTGCTTGCTTTGTTACTCATTTCTCACTCTTCTCTCTTCTCTTCATGGCTACACCAAAAACAACACCAAGGGAGGAAGTTTCAAGTGGTGAAAAGGAGAGCAAGCATAAAAAGAAGGGGAAATCTAAGGCTAGAGGTTGAGGCTCAAATCTATAGCATCAAGGCAGCATCTAGCCAGCTTGAGGTAGGGGTTCTCGAGTTAAAATTCCATTTTTCTCTCATTTTCATGTTTAAGCTATTTGAGGTTTGATATGTCAAAATGAGTTCTTGTGGTGTTTTAAGTGATTTTCTTGCTTGGATAAGTTTTAAATGTGGATTATGACTTGTTCATGCTAAGAGTTTGGATTAGAAACTAAAAATTCTCCATTTGGACCTAAAATTCTCGAAGTGTTGATTTTAGGTGTTTGGATAAGTGATTTGATGTAATGATCCATTTTTTGTTGAAATTAATTAGTGTGTTTTTGTTTCCCTCATGTTTGTGAGCTTGTTTGGGACTTAAAATCACCAAGGAATGAATTTGAAGTGATAGAATTTCGTAATTGTACACCATGGAACAGCGCATAAATCTGTAGAATTTAGTAGATTTGCCTCTGGTCGTTTAGTGCTCAAGCGTGCGAGCCTTATGTGCTCAAGCACCTGTTGCCCAAAAGAACATGCTGATAGTAATAGTGCACTGAACCATCTGCACTTTACGCACTTAAGCGCGCAACAAATATACAAAACGCACTTGGAAACCAGCCGTACACTCAAGCACTCTAAAGTTTAATGCTCAAGCGTTGAGATAAGGCAGGGGCTATTTTTAAGCATTGTGATCCTAATTTAATTCCCTACTTATTAGGATCATTAGTGCAAGTCTTTTAGGGTGTAATGAGACAGTTTTGGGGATATTTCTTAGAGAGAACTATTAAATTGCATATATGAAAAGTTTAAGAATTTTAAATGTCTGAAGTTTAGGAGACGCTTTAGGATAGAGTTAGAGGACTCTAGACACCCAGAGTGTGGTGGAGTGTCAGGGATTGGTGTGTTGAGACACTTTAGGCTTCCTTGGTATGATGGTATGCCTACTTATATGCAAAGATTACTCCTTTAGGGTTAAAGTTAAGTTTGAGATGCATAGTTAAAGCATGTTTTCCTTGATTGTCCAGATTAAGCTTCGTGAATGGTTAGAGACATTAGATTGGTTCCTTTATGTGTTAGAGTTGAGCCAATAGTGTATGTTTTCTAGCTATACCCTTTTCACTAGGTTAGGATAAACCTTGTGATGGGAGTTGGTAAATCCTTAGGCATCCAAGTGTTATGGAATGCTATAAAGTAGTATCTAGAACCTTGAGCAACTCGAGGTTACCTTGAAATCACTTATAGAGTGGTGCTGTGAGGTGCTAGATATGAGAACACTAGTGACATAAGTTTTACTACTTATGGGTTAAGTTGAAGTAAAGCCATGAGTCATTAGTGTTTGCTTTTCACTTGGTTATTGTAGACCTTGTGATAAGTGCATATGTTTTGATAACAAACTTGTATTTTTAGTTTTCAAACTTGTTATTTGCTATTTCCTATGTATTGTGACCTTAGATGTTGTGCCTAAGAATGAGGTATTGGATCTTAATTCTCCTTAAATTTATGCTTGTATGGTCAAGGTTACCAGTATGGAGGTGGTAATAATACTCTTACATTGGTGAGAGGAAAGTACTCACCTATTACCAAGTAAGGTAAAGGCTTTTAGGCCTAACCTGCTCAGTATATACAAGGGAGCGGTGGTTCTTGGGAAATAAGTAAGTGACATGTGTTTTAAAACCAAAACATGCATTAGCCTTGCACAATCATTATATTAGGACTTTGTTTGAGCATAATCATACATCATAATATAAAGCATTGCATTGTTGATAATTGTATGGGCAGTTGTCTCACTTAGTTGCTTGATCGGTCGATTGTTTGGTTGCTTGTTTGATAGTATCTTAGGATTGTATGGATGATTCTTTGATATTATTGATTTTTGGACATTCTATTAAATAGAGTGTTTTTATGTGTTCAGTTGATTTATTTGTTGTATATGATTAACTATTAGTATTAGTTGTTTATATTGAGAAATTATGATTTCTCACCCCGTGTGTTGCCATGTAAATCCAGGTACAAGCAAAGAAAAGTAGAAGAAGCAAAAGATTTAGTCTAGATTATTTTATTTCTTGTATTAAATATGTTATGTATTTATTTCCTGCTGCTTTGAGGTTGTACAAAGTTATGTATTACAATATGCCTTTGCGAGGCTGTGATGTATTTATATGACTTTTTCTTGTTCAGGCTCTCTATATTTATTTATGTGAATGAATGATATGAGTTTAGTTTGTTGTTTTAGGTTAGAAGTAGCATATCTAGTACTGTGCACTTTTTGTACAGTAAATATATCAGGTTCTCAGTATTAGGGTGTTACAAAATACGTATAAAAATAAAATAAATTGTAGAAAATAAAAGAGTTTGAGATGAGAAGAACAAGCACAATATTTATCCTAATTCAGCCACCAACCACTTGTGGCTTACGTCTAGTTCTCAAAAAATGATCCGAGATTTTTCACTATCAATGCAAGCTTGAACAGGTGCTTACTACTGTTACAAACTAAAACGCTCTTCATACCTAGGGAAACTTCACCCTAGTGCTTGAGCCTCAATTTTCAGGGATACCTCACCCTTATAAAACCTTTGAGAGATACATTACTCTCTTTATAGTGAAGCAGAGTATAGTAGAAAAGAAACTCTCAAAAGAGTGGATAATACAACTCGAAGCTCTATGAACCTCTTTAAGGAAATCTCAAATTTTGGCAAAAAAGAGCATAGAGAATATGTAAAAATATGAATCACGGATTAAAGCAAGAAATAATTATTTCAGATAGTTAGGTGTGTTTCAAAGATGACCCAAGGCCATGTATTTATAGAGTTCTTGAGAAAATAGCCATTGTGGGTAATTAAATCATGTATTGAATGCTAAAATAGCCATTTGTTTCTAAAACAAGAGCCCGTGTTTATTTGAATAACCTTTGTGTTATTCAATTAACACATTTTAAAAACCCACGAAGAAGCATCACAGTACACCTCAAAAGATTCATTCATATATCAATGCTGGTGCAATAGTCAATCTCTTCTTTAATTCTTGAAAACTCTTTTTGCATTCATCAGTCCAAACAAAAGCTTGATTCTTCCTCGTGAGTTGCGTAAAAACTCCAGCTATCTTCGAAAAACCTTCAATAAATCTCTGATAATATCTGGCTAATCCAACAAAACTCTGGATTTCAGTCACAGTCTTTGGTCTTTCCCATTGAAGAACTGTCTCCACCTTTGCTGGATCCACTACAATCCCGTCCTTAGAAATCACATGACCCAAAAATTATACTTCTTCTAACCAAACCTCACATTTTGACAACTTTGCGTACAACTTCTTATCCTTCAAAATGTGGAGAACTATGCTAAGATGTTCAGCATGCTCTTCATGATTTTGAGAATAGATCAGAATGTCATTAATATAAAAATGACAAATTTGTCTAAGTATAGATGAAAAATCCTATTCATGTAATCCATGAATATCGCAGGAGCATTCGTCACTCCAAATAGCATTACAAGATATTCATAATGACTATAGCGCGTTCGAAAAGCAGTCTTTGGTATATCCTCTGCCTTGACACGAATTTGATGATAACCTGATCGCAGATCTATCTTAGAGAAAACAACTGCTCCTTTCAGTTGGTCCATCAGATCATCAATCCTTGGAAGTGGATACTTGTTCTTTATCATGACCTTATTCAGCTGACAGTAGTCCACACACAAACGTGAAGCCCCATCCTTTTTCTTGACTAATAACATTGGAGCTCCCCACGGTGAAACACTAGGTCTCACAAACTATTTTTCTAATAGCTCCTCCAATTGCTTCTTTAGTTCTGCTAGTTCCGACGGTGACATCCAGTACAGTGCAATTGATATAGGAACCGCTCCTGGTACAAGATCGATATAAAACTCTATCTCTCTTTCCGGTGGTAATCCGGGTACTTCATTAGAAAAAACTTCAGGAAACTTATTTATAACAGAAATAGCATTCACATCCTTCTCACTCTTAACTTCTAAAGAGGATAGCAACATGTATCCTTGGGCTCCATCCCTCAATAAAGAATCGACTTGTTTAGAAGTTAAAAATCTAGAAACCTCATCAGGAAATACCGAGGTCTTTTTAGAACAGTCTAAAAGGATATGCTTAGAAGATAACTAATTCATCCCTAAGATTATATCAATATTGGTAAGAGGCAAACAAATTAAATTAACAAAAAAGACTCGATCTTTGATAGTAATAGGACAATTTAGGCATATTTTAGTAATACTAACAGGTTTGGCAATAGGTGTAGAAACAATCAATTGAAAACTCAAAGAAGACATAAGCAATCCCAACCGATCCACATAGTCATATGCAATAAATGAATGAGCTGCACCCGAATCATATAGTACAGTTAAAAGATTACCTAAGATGACACCTTCTCCCTGAATAAGATCTTCAGACTGGGAGGCCTCAGCTCCACTTATAGTATAAATGCGTCCACCAACTTGTGGTTTAATAGCACGAGCATTGCTCACTGAAGGCTCTATCTTTGCTTGATCACAATCCTTAGAGACATGACCAAGCTTTCCACATCAAAAACAGATTATACCCTTGATTGTGCAGTCCCTCGTCATATCGCCCTTTCCGCACTTTATGCATTTCATTGGTGATGCCGCTGTCTGATTAAACTGATTGCCACTTGAACCTCCTCTGCGTGGCTGCTGTTGTTGTTGCTGCTGACTTCCCGAAGGTCGAGAATATGGTTTTCGCTGAAACATATTATTGTTATTATTGCCTCGTCTTTGGAACCTAGACGGTCCAAAGTTACGACTCCTAGCATCTCGTGATGGCTCTAGCCCTTCTAGCCTACAACACATATCCACTAACGTTGAGAATTGGTTCATACGCATTGGCAACACTCCCTTCTTCAATTCAATTCTTAGGCTTTCCTTGAATTTGCGGCACTTCCAAACCTCATCTGGCTAGATTTGGAGATATTGCGAGAACTTAGACAAGCTATTGAACTTTGCAGCATATTCATTGACGGTCATTCCACCTTGTCGCAATCCCAGAAATTCCATCTCTTTAGCGTGCCTCACACTTTTTGGAAAGTATTTCTTCAAAAATACTTCGTATGAAAGCTCCCACGTAATCTCTCTCCCTTCAGCTTGTAGCACCCTTCGAGTGGCTTTCCACTAATTCTCGCCATCACCCATTAGCATAAACGTAGCATACGTCACTCTGCGATCATCTGTACACCTTATTCCTCTAGTTCTTGGATCCACAAACCCGCTTTCTCAGGTTCAAACTAGCCTTTGAAATGTGGCAGATTGTTCTGACGAAATTTTGACAAATGTTGGACTTCTGAGTTAGCTTCTTGTTGTTGTGCAGCTCTTTGATTTTGTTGTACGATTACTTCTGCCATTCGTTGCATTGCTTCGGCAGCAGTAGTCATCGCGTCGTTGTCACGTTCCATATTCATACGTGCACCTCTACCACGAGACATAGCTTTCTTTAATGCAACAATACAAAACTCAATAAGAGTCAGATATAACTTTTTAAAAACCAACATATAGAGAATCACAAAACACAAGCAAATAGACCTAACCACAAAACCCCAAAAGAATCTAACCGGGAGCTCTGACACTAACTAATGTAACACCCACCGTAAGGTATCACATTTAAGACTAATCCTAATATGACTTACCCAAGTTGTAAAAGAATTAATCTTGTAAAAACATTAATTTAATTAATTTTTTTAAACTTCTTTTGTAGAATAAATGAACATAAATAAAATAAATTAAAACTGTAAATACAAATTGAAAGTGAAATAAACACATCATAAAATACATTAATATTACAACCCTTGTCCTCAAATAATATACATAAATACACTGCACTCCAAAAAGACACATATGTACAACATGTACATTAAAACATAAACTGTTTTACTAAACTTTTAAAAACTAAAGATTTGAGCCCTCAGAAGGATCCTCCTCCTCTGTATCATCAAAGAACCTAGGCAGATACATCACTCGCCTAACGGGGGTTCTGGTAGAAGACACCATCAAGTCCCTCCTGTGGTGTGTAGACATCATCGTGAACTCTAGGCGCACAGAAGCATGCTGCATCAAAACAGGAATCCCATCTCGGGTTCCACTCAGACTCAGAGTTAAGTCCTCAATATATACAAAGCGTTCATTATTAAAACCAACCCTCCAAGCATCAATCCCACCATGGAAATTTACTTGGAAAAAACCCAAAACTTGGCGCCTTGCTGCCATCTCAACAAACAAAGAGTAATATCACTGATAGTAAAAAGAGTTATCAGCTCCTCCGTCTTCCCGGTTTTCATCAGATATACACAATAAAATAGATATAATACAACAAAGAGGTGAAATCCCCTACATAAATATCAATATGATAGTAGAGAAAATGACAGCAAATAAATAGAATATAACATCAAGATAGTAAATCATATTATCACATATCAGATAAAATAAATCAGATAAGTATAATTATTATATCAATATGCTGACCAACTATGCATATGCACAACGATCCATTCCTACTCTATGGAGCTAAACACATTTTCGGAGAGAATGATCCAGAAGACATGTCTGTAACTCAGCTACTGTGGCCAAAAGTGCTATTAATTCATCAATGTGCACATCAAGGCATTATACAAGACATTCTACACCAGATTGTGATATAGAACAGTATCTCGGTCCGGATCATCGGTGCGTTTGCATCGGTCTGCCTCACGGACAGAAGAGCTACCAACTATCCATTGCAAGGTGCCCACACCCCGATGCCCCCAAGGTCAACAAGTGACCTACACTTGTCTATGTGCACCCGCACATAGGTGTGATTCATCTCCTAGGCATACAGTCTTAACCAAATAAATTGACATATTTTTCAATGCATGATGTATGATCCGAACACACATACAATCATTATTATTAAAATATTTCACATACCCTCACCTTCTCTTGGCGGTATCATTCATCAACATAACCGGGCCCACCACAACAGCCCGACAGTAACTGCTGTTATTTTCAATCGCATAGCAATATTATCGTGTTTTCACAATCGCGGAACACTTTTCTTACGTTTTCAAATCGCATAAAGATTTTCTAATGTTTTCTCAATCGTGTAAATATTTTATTGCATTTTCTTATTCGCGTAGCCAAAAATTACTATTTTTAAATCGCATAAAATATTTCTAACATATTTTAAGCTCAAATTAACTTTTTTCTCATTTATTTTCAAAATCTGACTTTAATTCCAATATTTCTTTAATAATTTCATTCATAAATAATAATTCCAACATTTTCTCACTAAAAATAGTATTTTCCATAAAATAACATTTCTTTGATTAAGTTGTGATATTACAGCTCGAAATTTCCTAACGCGCTTTAAAATCACATAATCAAACATACTTTTAAAGCTATAAACATACCAATCACAAATAAAGAAAGCTTAAACAATCAAGTGAATAAATCCTTATGGATTTTTCACCACAAACAATTCCATTTCCTTACCACCAACACATGGTTGATGAGGTTAATCTCCCTCTTACCTCTAGGAAAACAAAAACTCTCCAAGTTCCTCCTCCTCTTGATTTCATGAAGCACTAAAGAAAACCCTAACGATCTTAAACAAATCTTAAAATCATAAACTAAGCTTAAAAACAAGAAACCATGGATCAATCATGGTTTAGAAATTCAAGAAATCAAGAAGTTACCTTAGGAGTAGAGAATCAAAGCTTGATTTTTGAAACACTTAGAAGATGATTTAGACAAAACTCTCAAGATGAAAAGTGTTTAGGATTGTATCTAGGTTTAGAAAGTAGGATTGGATAAAATTATGGAAGTTTGGAGGTAGTGTTTATAGGTGGAGGCCGTGAGCTTCCAAGAAAAGAGAAGAAATGGAGCTTTGAGTATTCTTGGTTGTTCTTGAAGTGAGAGAAAAGATGAAAGAGATTTTCTTGTCACAAAGTGTAGTAAAATGAAATAGAATATCTATTTCCAAGTGAATGGCCGTGTGGTTGAGTGAGTAGGAATGTTAAGACTTGTTTAGCAAGTTTGGATTTGATCATATGGATTCACATGGCTTATGTAATCAAATGGTCATCAATTGGTCATAATAGATCATTCAAGAACCTCCTATTACACCAAGTGGTCGTGTGGCTCAAAGGGGAAGCTAACTAAGTTTGATTTTCAATTAGATTCTAGTTATACTTAGTTTAGATAATTAGTTCACTTAAGCTAACTTAGTTAGGTTATTTAGTTACATAACTAACTATCTAGTTACTTAATTAGATCATGCATTTGTCATGCTTCTAGAAAACCCTAGATATTTTCCTAGTAACTATGGATTCTAAGTACTAGTAACTAAGTTAGTTCCATTTAGTTACAAATTAGGCTATTAGGATAACTTAGTTAGTTTATCTAGTTACTTAGTAACTAGTCCAACCACTTTCGTTGACTACTTCCTATTGGTTAAGAAAAAATCAAGCCATTAATGTTGACCATTTCTTATTGGTTCATTGAGAAATAATCACAGTCTATTTTCTGATGGATAAAAGATACCGGGTCTATTACTCAATGAGCAGAAGCTACTGTTTCCAAAATAGCAGATATTATCCGACAGATAATAAAACATAAAATATTTTTATTTTACAGATAAATTCTAAAAATTAAAAGATCGAGTAATGTATCTCTTGGATTCGGGTTTAGTAAGATCCCCCGGCTCCGAATAAATCAGTAAAGATTTTCCCTGGCCCGAAAGTTATTATTTTCCTGACACGGAGTAAATTATAAACAACGATCAAAAATAGTCTCAAAACAGTCAAAATAAATTTACAGCTCACGAAAAATACTAAATAGTACAATTCAGGCATTATTATAAAATAGTAAATTTTGGGGTGTTACAGATGGTATTAGAGACGAGACCTCTCCCAGTACGATGTGGTTTGGGGACGAACCAAGCGGAAGTTAGTGGGCATGTGTGTCCCGGGGCCGACGAGGGCGGGGAGTGATCGCCGGTGCAATGAAGCACTGACAAGGAGCGGCTTCTGGCAGGCTTCTAGGCGAAGGGTCACATGAATGAACTAAATATGCACTGGAATGAGAGGGATTCAGAGACTGTGCAGGTATAAGACTGCATAGTTGAGGATGGCTTAATGGAATTAATTTGGTGTAGCCATATCAACAAGTTACAACTTCTTTTCGGGAGCCTAGAACATAAGAACTCCATGGTTAAGCATGCTTAACCTGGAGTAATTATGGGATAGGTGACCTCCTGGGAAGTTTCCTAGGATGTGTGTGAGTGAGGACAAAGCATGCTGAAAAGACCCGTGTTGGTTTGTGGAGACACTCGTCAATCCTGCAGGCAGTTTGGGAGGTTACAAAACACAGTGCCCATATTATTTTCCATATAAGCCTCTATGTTAAGCATGGTGGCCATGATTTGCTCATTTGTAACTGGACAAGCAACAGCAGTAAGGGCAGCATCTACAGTAGCAATAGCATTAGTAGCAGGAGCAGCAACATTGCCTTTTTGCTCCTCTTCATCGTCTTCTACCTCATCCGAGTACACCCAACCATCCACAGCTCTAATCATCTTCATTTTGTTCAAAGTGAAGGAACCAAAAACACTGTGATTAGTTAGCTTGGTGGCTCGCTCAGTTTCCAAAATATGAGGGTATTTACCAAGAAAGGTCGTGATGATCAAGCTGTAGGGCAAATCAGACCTTTCTTTACCATTTGCCTTCATCATATGTTGCATGATGAAGTTGGGCTAGTTGACTTAGTATCCTTTCTTCAAGACCCATAGCATGGAGTTGTCATCCTCACTCAGGTAGGCATAGTTGCCCCTTCGTGGAGCCAGTATATGTGCGTAAGCATAATGTAAGAGTCTGTCTTAGCTCTTCAGCGTGCTTCCCTTAACACATTTTTGCGGTAACACTAGGCCAGGTTTCAGAATATCTTCAATGGCCCATATCTTGTTATACTCCTAGATAAGCGAATTGCCATCTTCCTCAATGTTGTGACCTGTTGCCTGCAAACCAAACAGCACAAGCCAATCTTGGGGAGTAATGACCAAGTACTGATCACTAACATCGGAGTGAAGATCAAGACCATCAATTGTCAAGTTGCAATAAAACATCTTGACTAGATTAGGGTAAATAACATCCTTGTCAGAGTAGAGATGAAGCACTCATTGATGATTCAGCAAGTTTAGAAAGTCAAACCCACCTTCTTTCTCGAAGAAATTCATATTAAGGTACTTGGGTTACACTAGATTGTGCTCCTAGAAATGAGTGATGAAGCGACCCAGTTCACTCTCATTGGAGGAGAGCCTTCGAAGGTCCAACAGGTTGTTTCAAGGAGCAATCTTCATGCGAGCACGTTTTATCCGGGAAGAGGAGGAGGCCATGGCTACAATGTTTATGAGGGAGAGAATGGTGGAGGGGAAGGATACGAGGGTTGTAGAGATGGTGGATGGTTAGAGGATAATGTTGGAGGGTTGAAAGAAAATAGTGGAGGAGGGTTTTCTAGTTTATGGGTACAGGGGAGACGCAGTGCGCAAGAGAATAAAGAGAGGATGAAATAGAGAATGAGAGGAAGATAAGAAAAGAGGCAAAGAGTCTGTTGTGAATATATATAGAGGCCTTGTGTTTATTCGAATAACAAGTGAGTTATTTGAATAAATTGTGTGGTGACCCAATAGTCATGGCTTTCTGATAGACGATATTAGAATAACAGTGGTGTTATTTGAATAACCAAGCATGTGGACTTGGCTGTCTGCCAAGGTTTATTCAAATAACCGTCTAATTATTCGAATAAAACCAGATAGGATAGTGCCTCTGCCAAAAACATTATTCGAATGAGTGGTTACTTATTCGAATAAAAACAAACAGCCCAGAGAATGAATTTACTGACTTTATTCAAATAAAACTAATTTTATTCGAATAAAATAATCAAGAATACAAGTATTTGAACTATTGACTTGTGTTATTCGAATAAGCAAAGGTCTATTTGAATAACCCTATTAGAAAAACACCAGTAAACACATTCAAAGATATAGTACAAGAGGAGGAAACTTACCCAATGATGGAATACCTGCAAAATAAATTTTGGGATATCTCTGACACTCAAGTTAGTAATAATTCGAAAGTGATAAATCAATAATAAAACAGTAAATACAAGCATTCATTCATATGCAAGATTGATCAATTATGCCTAATTCTCTTCTAATATAAAAGAATGCTTCTTTTGCTAAGGATTTAGTAAAAATATCTGCAAGTTGTTTAGATGTTTTAATAAACTCAAGTTTGCAATCTCCTTTTTGTACATGATCTCTAATGAAGTGATGCCTTATTTCTATGTGCTTTGTTCTAGAGTGTAAAATGGGATTTTTAGACAGATTGATTACACTAGTATTGTCACATCTTATAGGGATGTGATTAAGCTGAAGACCATAGTATAGAAGTTGTTGCTTCATCCAAAGGATTTGAGCACAACAACTCCTGACTGCAACATATTCAGCCTCAGCAAAAGACAATGCCACACTATTTTGCTTATTCTTATACCAAGAAACTAAATAGCTTCCAAGTAAGTGGCATGTCCCACTAGTACTCTTCCTATCCATTTTGCATCCCGCTAAATCAGAATCGGAATAACCAATTAGGCTATATGAAGCACCCTTAGGGTATCACAAACCCATTTGTGAAGTGCCTACTAGGTATTTCATGATTCTTTTTATAGCACATAAGTGTGATTCTTTAGGATTAGCTTGATATCTAGCACACATGCATACACTAAACATTATATCCGGCCTACTCGTAGTAAGATAAAGGAGAGATCCAATCATACATCTATATTTAGTAATTTCTACAAATTTACCTCATTCATCTTTGTCCAAATAACATGAAGTACTCATTAGTGTAGCCATGTGCTTGGCATTGTCCATTCTAAATTTTTTGAGAAGTTCCTTACAATATTTGGTTTGGCTTATGAATATCCCTTCCTTAATTTGCTTGATTTGAAGCTCAAGGAAGAAATTGAGTTCTCTCATCATTGACATTTCAAACTCATTTTGCATAGTGTTAGCAAATTCCTTGTAAAGAGACTCATTAGTAGCACCAAAAATTATATCATCAATATAAACTTGTACAAGAAGAATATCATGTTTTTCATTTTTAATAAAAATGGTTGTGTCAACTTTTCCTCTTGTAAAACTATTTTCTAAAAGAAACTTACTCAACTTTTCATACCAAGCTATAGGAGCTTGTTTTAAGCCATACAAGGCCTTTTTCAGTTTAAAAACATGATTGGGTAGTTCATAATTTTCAAAACTCGGAGGTTGTTCAACATATACCTCCTCTTGAAGAAAACCATTTAGAAAAGTACTTTTAACATTCATTTGATATAACTTAAATTCTATGATGCAAGCATATGCTAGTAACATTCTAATGGTTTCTAATCTAGCTACAAGCACATAGGTTTCTTTATAATCTGTTCCTTCTTCTTGATTATAGTCTTTTGTAACCAACCTAGCTTTATTTCTTGTTATTAGGCTAGTTTCATTAAGTTTGTTTCTAAAGACCCATTTAGTGCCAATGATAGGATGATCATTGGGCATTGGAACTAATTCCCAAACTTAATTTCTTTTAAATTGATTTAGTTCCTCTTGCATGGCCAAGATCCAATATTCATCATCAAAGGCTTCATTTAGGTATTTAGGCTCAATTTGTGAAATGAAAGCCATATGGTTACATGCAATTCTAAGAGAGTTTCTAGTAATTACTCCTTTTGAAATATCACCTATCATAGAGTCAAGAGGATGGTATCATGAAGTTCTCTATTCCTTTAGAAGGTCCATGACTTATGAATTCTCTTGTCTTGGGGTGTCTTCTTGACTTTCCTCTTGCTTCTTGACTTCTTTCTCCTTGTTGTCCAAATGTGTTTTCGCCAAGATTTCTGCAACATCATCAACAAAATCATTTCTCAGTCCATTTGGATTAGTTTTGTCAAAAGTAACATGGATAGACTCTTCAACAGTCATAGTTCTTTTATTATAAATTCTAAAAGCCTTGCTATGATTAGAATAACCAAGAAATATATCTTTATCAGACTTAACATCAAACTTTTCCAAGTTATCCTTTCCATTATTTAAAACAAAACATTTACATCCGAAAACATGAAAATGTGAAACATTTGGTTTCCTTCCTTTATATAACTTATATGGAGTTTTCTTTAAAATTGGCTTTATTAGGACCCTATTCATTACATAATAAGTGGTACTTACCATATCTGCCTAGATATACTTAAGAAATGTAGCCTCATTGAGCATAGTTCTTGTCATTTCTTCTAAAGATTGATTTTTCCTTTCTACAACTCCATTTTATTGTAGAGTTCTAGGGGCAAAAAAATTATGCTCAATGTCATGTTCATCACAAAATGTTTCAAAACCATGATTTTCAAACTCACTACCATGGTCACTTCATATGGATGTAATACAAAAACTCTTTTCATTTTGGATAACTTTGACAAGTTTCTTAAAAGCTAGAAATGCATCATTTTTGTGAGAAAGAAATAAAGTCCATGTGAACTTAGAAAAATCATCCACAATTACCAATGCATAGTAATTCCCACCAAAGCTCATAGTTCTAGATAGTCCAACAAGATCCATGTGCAAAAGTTGTAAAGGTCTAGAGGTTGAAATAATATTTTTAACTTTAAAAGAAACCTTTACTTATTTTCCCTTTTGACAAGCATCACATAATTTATCTTTGTCGAATTTGAGCTTAGGTAGTCTAATTACTAGCTCTTTAGAGACCAACTTATTTAATTGATCAATGTGAATGTGTACAATTCTTCTATGTCATAACCATGAATTATCTTCCTTACTTAAAAAGTATTTCACATCATTTGAAGATATGTCATTAAGACTAACCATATAAATATTATTAACTCTATGACCAGTAAATTTAACATGCTTATCATTTTTACCTTCAATTTTGCAGCAATTAGAATAAAAAATTACTTTATTTTCTTTATCACATAATTGACTAATACTAGGCAAGTTATGTTTAAGCCCTTCAACAAAGCAATACATTATTAATAGAAGAATTAGGACTTTTACCAACTTTGCCAACTCCAAGAATCTTTCCTTTGTTGTTATCTCCATAGGTTACATGTCTGTGAGTCTTGGGAACAAGGAATGAGAGCTTGGAGTCATCTCCGGTCATGCGCTTAGAGCAACCACTATCGAGGTATCAATTTGAGCTCCTGGCCTTCAATTACACCTATAACACATATTCAATTTTTAACTTTTGGTACCCAAATTTTTTTAGTTCTTTGTGTGTTAGTTTTGGGTATAGTATCCTTGAGGACCCAAACCATTTTAGTCTCAATTTTTGTGTTGATGTTTTTCCTTACATTGCATGTTAAGGCACTGCATCCTTTCTTTCCATAATGAAAACATTTAATAAAAGGGCTGCTAGAAGTACTTGAATAGACAAAGAAATTTTTATAAAATCTTTGCTGATTTTTGGGATTATATTCTATCCCGACTTTTTGAAAAATAACCTTTTGTTTTCCTAATAAAATATTTAAATTATATCTTCCGAAAGTGAATTTTGAAAGGGTGTTCTTTAAGTCTTCAATTTCTTTTTCAAAAACTTGGCAAGATAAACAAGATGAAGATGTTGAAGCATATGAAGAACAAGTTGTGCAAGAAGAATTAGCATCAATTAATCCTAATGTCTCATTTTCAATTTTTAGTTCTTCAATTTCTTTGTTTAAAATAAGAATTTGGTTTTCCAAAGATGAAATTGTTTTCTTAGATGAAAAAACTAATTTTGTAAGTCTTAGTGATTCATCATGCAATTCCTCGAAAGTATCTTGTAATTCATTGTAAGAAGAAGATAAGTCAAGGTTAGAAATTACCTCTGTGTCGCTTTCTTCTTCTTCTTCTCCTTTGGCCATAAGATATAGATGAACTTCCTCACTATCTAAGCTATCTGTGAAGTTCATGTCATCATCATCCCACACTATGTAGGCTCTTCTTCATTTTTTTTCTTGGAGGGTTTCTTTTCAAATTTTTCCATCTTCATGTGTCCTAGTTTTCCATACTCATAACAAATTGGAGTTGATGATGCTCTTTTTCTTTTGTGATAAGTCTTTTTTGGAGGGAAAGGCAGTCTTCTTTGAATTCCTTTTTTTTTTGAGAAATTTTCCAAACTTTCTTACTAGAAGGCTGAGATTTTTTTCATGTAGCTCAAGGTTCTATGTGCCTTCTCCATCCTCTTCATCATCATCATCAATTGTAGAGGAGGTGTCTTTGAGTGCTATTCCTTTTTTCTTCTTATCATGCTCTTCATTTTGACTTAGTCTGTTTAGCTCCAATTCGTGCTCTTGAAGTTTTCTAAAGAGGGTAGCTAGCATCATTGTTGAAAGGTTTCTTGATTCTATAATAGCAGCCATTTTGGGTTGCCAAATCCTACTCAGACATCTCAAAACTTTGTTAATAAGATCTTCGTTAGAAAAATTCTTTCCTAATGATGCAAGAGATTTACAATATGAGTGAATCTCTTTTGCATTTCTTGAATGCTTTTCTCCTTAGTTCATTCTAAATAATTCATATTCGCAAGTTAGAGAATCAATTCTCTACCTCTTTACTTTACTAGTACCCTCATGGGTAACTTGTAAAGTGTCCCACATTTCTTAGACAGTTTTACAGTTTGAAATTCTGAAAAAATTCATCATACCCTTAGGTAGTGGTAATGATATGTTTAGCTCTTAAATTATATTGAACTTTTTTCTTTTCCTCATCAGTCCATTCACTTCTTGGTGTTTCAACTTTTACACCATTAACAACATGTGTGGGAACAAAAGCACCATTTTCAACAGCATCCCACACATTTAGATCAATAGCTTCAATAAAAAATTTTATTCTTTTCTTCCAATAGGCGTAACCATCCCTATTGAAAAAAAGTGATCGGTATATGGAAGATCCTTCTGAAAAACCATTTGAAGAAGCCATGTCCTTTTGAAGCTGCTAAGCTCTTTATATAAGAATCTAACTTTGATAACACTTATTACTAAGTGGCTTCAATACTCAAGAGAGTTGGTGAATTGAGTATGTAAACAACTTTTTGCAAACACTTATAAGACAATTTTCATTGAAACTATTTCTCAAATGAAGTGAATAAATAGAGAAGATAGAGAGCTTTAATCACAAAATAAATACATATAAAAATAAAATAAATTACAAAAAATAAAAGAGTTTGAGATTAGAAGAACAAGTACAATATTTATCCTAATTTAGCCACTAACCACTTGTGGCCTATGTCCAGTCCTCAAAAAACTATCTGAGATTTTTTACTATCAATGTAAGCTTGAACAGGTGCTTGCTACCATTACAAACTAAGGACCTCTTCACACCTAGGGAAACTTCACCCTCGTGCTTGAGCCTCAACTTTCAGGAATACCTCACCCTTACAAAACCTTTGAGGGATACCTCACCCTCTTTACAATGAACCAGAATATAGTAGAAAAAAACTCTCAAAAGAGTGGATAATACAACTCGAAACTCTATGAAGCTCTTTAAGGATATCTCACGTTTTGGCAAAAAAGAGCACAGAGAATATGTAAAAATATGAATCACAGATTAAAGCAAGAAAGAATTGTTTCAAATAGTTGGGTGTAGTTCAAAGATGACCCAAAGCCATGTATTTATAGAGTTCTTGAAAAAATAGTCATTGTGGGTAATTAAATCACGTATGGAATGCTAAAATAGTCGTTTGTTTCTAAAACAGGAACCTGTGTTTATTCGAATAATTTTTGTGTTATTCGAATTACACATTTTAAAAACCCACAAAGAAACCATTTCTATAACACATTATTCGGATAACATAATGGTTATTCGAATAATTCTTTCAAATAGAGTTTTTTGAAAAACATGTCTATTCGAATAACTTTCCATTTGTTCGAATAAGTCATTTTAGTAGAGACGTTCTAAAATTCCTCTATTCGAATAGTATAAGTGCTATTCGAATAACACTTTTTGAAAATAGAAGTGCGAAGCTAATTTTAAAACTGTTATTTGAATAAAGTTGTTTGACAACATTTTTAAACACTTTTGAAACTTGCAGTTTGCTTCCAAATTTCTCATAAAACCTTTAAGTATCTTTTTAAAAGCTATTTTGAAATTTTGGATTTATTGAAAAACTCTTTAGAACCAATGAGATATTCATAAGGTTTCGTACATAAAGACTCTAAGTTCTAAATCTATTCTTAAAGTTCTTGGGCTTGGTGTCATTATTTTCATGTTTGTTATCATCAAAATCAGTCTTCGATGTCACATAACTAATCACAATAACTTTAAGTGCTATCCAATAGACCATATAATCGCACAACATCATAAAATTGTAATGTTATGTCATATAATCATGAAACAATACAACAATATATTCTAAATTTATTTTATTTGATTATGTTTTCCTTGATTGTCCTGAGTCCATTTAGAACATTCTCATTTAATTTTGTCCAAAATTAAATCATAAATTAATTTTGAGTAACGCTTTGATGTCACTAACTGTTTTTTGTAAAACGGTACATGAAACAACAAAAAATAGACTATATGTACTGCGCTTTGTGAAATAGTCTGTTTTCTTTTAAGTTTTTTTTATTACATTTCAATTACACAATCGTTTTATGCCTTCGTGAACCATTTCGTGGAAAGTTGTCGCGACAAATAGCACCGCTCATTAATTTTCTAACCAGTTTAAATGAATATTCATTAATTAGGACACTAAGTAATATATATATACACACACATTATGATATTATTTTCTTAATTTTATTGAAACATAATTTTTCTTACATAAGGCTGAGCATTGTGCCAACTGGTGTCATTTTCGTCTCCTTCTAATCAATTAGTGTATGAATTTTAGTTTTTTCATTTATTATTACTTGATTTTTTTCATGTTATTATATTATTCTTTTCTTGATTAATTTTCTAATTAATTATTATTTTTATTTTTTTATTTTTGATATTCTTTTCTTAGTTTCTAGTGTCGACATATGTTGCATTTCATTTAGATTTTTCAATTAATTTGCATTAAAATTTTCTAAATTGATTCATCTTAAATTGATAAGATTTTTTGTGTTAAGATTAATGATAATCTAATTCCAATATTTCCTAAATTGATTTTATTATATTGTATATTTTTAGTTTTTTTTTTTTGGGTACAAAGTGGGGCAAACCCTAAGTATTTATTATTTTTATTTTACTTAATTTCTCATGAAAATATATATCGAAAAACAATATAACAATATATCCTAAACTGATTTTAATATATTAGTATACTTATATATTTGTATTAATTCTTAGTTGTTTTTAGTTCATTTAGGATTTTCTTATTTAGTCTTGTTATAAATTAAATTCTAAAATAATTTTTCATTAATTAGAATCAATATTCATTTATGGGAATATTTATTTCTTGATTTTATTATATTATATTATTTTTAATCAGTTAGAATCAATTAAAATTTGATAAATCAAAATTAATTTTCATTAATAAGGACATTTATTCTTTACTTTTAATATATTATAATTATATTCTTTTTAATCAATCCTAACAAACGACATTTATTTCTTTATTATATTATATTATTGTATTTTGTTTCTAATTTTTCAATCAATAGTGTTTTTTTACACTTAATTTCTTGTGTCAACATTATTGTATTCTTCACTTAGACTTTTGAATTAATCAATATCAATCTTTTCTAAATTGATTCAATATTCATTATTAATAGGAGTATTGTTCTAAAGTAGATTCAGAGAGTACCTGAGAAATGTATGTAAATGGCGATTTCCTCCTTGAACAGCAGCGATCGAGCATGCTGAAACCAGGGGGTACCTGCAAAGGGACTCCAACACTCAAGTCAAGCAGTACATAAAGAAGGCAATGTATATTGAGTAATTTACTGATACCTGATTAAGGCTACTTAGCCTTGTATTTATAGAACATGTATAGATTCCTTGTGTAATTCGTATTGAATGTAGGTATTTAAGATTAATATCCTAGCGAGGATTACTTTTCTTCTACTATTGGGATAAATCCCTATAAGTTAGGAACTCTCAATATAAGAGCTACTTATCAATCTGAGACAGTTATGGGTCCTATAATATCGTAAGTAGATGATTGGTACTTACGAATATTTAGGGATACATCCTTTATACGTATCTAATAACCTTGATATTATGGTCCAACGTCGCTCAGTGTGCATAGCTCCGAGGTCCGGACTACCTTCAAGGCCTTAGCTACGTCATCCAGGGTGAAGTCTGGTTAGCTATGTGCCGGGTTGATCCAACTAAATGGGATCCCGGATCAAGGTTCAGAACAGTCGCCCCCAGCTTGGCGCATGGTAGGGTAGCCAAGTATCAAGTTTTAACAGCGTCATTTGGGTATACAGCTGACACAAGAGCCCAAAAAATCGATATCGGACTCTGGACGTTGCATGTGAAATGTCGGTGCCCTTAGTATACAGTTACATCCCATAGATTCATCGCCTCCAAGCATTAATTATCGAGATTTCCTTAGATGGTTTCCACGCAAACCCTGAGTATAATTTCTGAAACTGCAGGTAATAACAGTCTACGATTCTCTGGGAAGTTATTGCTTTGACTTTATTGGGAATTAAATATCCTTTAAAGAGGATCTCAGTTTTGTACTGTTTCCCAACTGCCCATACTCCTGCGATAAATCAGAAACTGGAAGCATTAAACGTGACTGTTATCATGCGATCAGTTCACCTTTTACGAAGCCAATCAGAGTGCCTCATTCTTTCTATAAATAGAAAAGGTTCGCACTGAAGCTGATATTCCTTCCATCGATATTCTTCTCATTCTATAACTCTACTTGAAAATGATCCTTTTTGAGAGAGTAATTTCCCCACCATTTCTCACACTTATATAGAGGGTTTTGCCCCCTACAAGGGTTATTCGCTTAATATTTTCAAAGTTCCTGAAGACGATTCTCTGCAAGCTATTTCCCTCTTTTAAAGAAGCCTTTCTTTCTTGGCATAATGTTAAGTTGCCATGCATTTAGGAAGGTGAAAGCCTTTATCTCCTAGCAACACGGGGGTTTCTGACCTAGCGTGTTATTAGGATGGAATGATGCTTCCGTCGACCGATGCGTGGGGACACTGGAGAGCACTATGTCCTTCCCCATACTTCTTTCCTGAGTTATTTGGAGGCACCAGGCTGGTATTCTTCATAGTGCGGTTGGATATACAAGAATGCCAGCCCATCAAAAAGGTAACTCCTTTGGGAGTAACTTGGGGTGGTCTGCTTTCTTTGACTTACTTTATGAAGAGATGACCGGTGTTGGCCTTTACTATCACTGTGAAGAACGCAGGGAAGAAGAAATAGGGTGGCTTCAGTATGTTCCGGTGAAGAGAGTGGAGGAACTGTGGATGTGACAATGCAGTAAGATGTTTTTATCGTGATGTTAGCTCCCTCCTCAACTCTTCATCGGACACTATTTTCACTTTCCTTTTATTGTATTTTCTTTTTCTCCTTCCGTGGAGGTTGACGATGTATGGAATGAAATTATCATTAAAATAATAAAATTTTATTAATGTTTTCTTTGATCTTTTGATTATTCTTTTCTTTTTTCCACCTTATTTTGCTTTTTTGCTTTCCACCTCACGTTGTCCGAGGTGGGTCCAACGCTTAACCCGTAGTCGTGTTGCCCCAAACTCGGCTTTTAGTTGTTGGTATGACGAAATAGCAAGTTATAGCTTCGACTTCTAGGGTCTATATAAGATTTATAGAGTTAGCTCGCTGAGGTTGTGTGTCCCTTGGTTTGCTACATAACCATTCCTTCAACTATCATGACAACTATAAAAGCCATATGGCGCACTTTAGTTGGATGGACGTGCTTGGTGTTTCGCACGCCATAATGAGTTCCCTTCAAAACTGAAGCAGTTTTGACATATGCGCCCCTAAACTGCCTTATCCTTTAATTGGGGTTTAAAGTTATCTTCTTTTACTGTTCTCTAACACCAGTAATCTCCTGCGAGACCAGCCATTGACTTGTTCTATAAACAAGGTGATGTGATTCCGAGTAGCTTGCAACAATTCATTTGCTTCTAACCGATAATTTTTTGATCTCTTCTTTTTTGTAGACTCTAAAGGTACGCCCATTATCACTTCTTTGCTTGTACTTACTTTGTATGCCCCTTGAGAACCATCTATCTTGCTGCCCCTAGGGTAGCGAGGAAGTCCAATAAGGGGGCAGCGAAGAAGTCCAATAAGGGTTTGTACCCACACGGACTTCGAGGCTATGATTCAAGGGTTTGAAGATAAGTGTGGATTCCCCTTGGGACTGCTCATTTCTTCTTCTTGTCTGGATCAATAGGAGCCCTTGACTCTAACATTAGCTTACGGTCTCGTTGGATGTTTTCCAAGTTTTCAATGGCGAGGAAGAGGGTAGTGAGGCAACCGAAGGCAAATGAAGAAGAGCCTCTGGTTCTTGCCCCCATGAGGCCCACTTACCCTTAGGTAACCAATGATGTTTGGAGTCATACTTCCATGTATTCCTCAAAAGCAAGACTAAGAGAGCTTTTAGGCTACCTGGAGTTGACAGAGAGGGGTTTAGGAGACCAGGAATTTCAAGTTTTATGCCCGGAACTTGACGATAGAGTGTGTATGCAACGGGAAGAGGGTCAAGATTTTATGTTCGTGTACGAAGGCCTTTCCTAGATTATGGTCTTCATCTCTCATTTACCAATTTTCAAATATCAGTTCTTCGGACCCTACAAGCTGCCCCGACTTAGATTCATCCTAACGACTAGGGTAACATATTAGCTTTTGAGAGGCTTTGTAGGGTAGTTAGTCTTCGGTTCTCTGAGGGAGCTTTTTTTTATTTCTTCACATGTTAGAGTATTCAGGGGGGAGGTGCCTTGCAACAATCTTGGATGTCTATCAAATCAAGGTCTGGAAGGAGAGTGTTTGAAATTTTCCAAGACAGCTATAAGGAGTGGAAACATAAATTCTTCAAATTAACTGCTGTGAAAGGCACCCGGCCTTTCTACCTGAAGAATAACGGGGAGCCAAAATTATGCTTGTACTGGAATCGGTACGCTTGGAACATCCCCATCGAATCCATTGAGAGGGAAAATAAGGATTTAGATGAGGGGGATACCGAATGTGTTGAGTTTTTAATCGAGTGGGGTTCAAAGGTTAGCCCGATTAAATGCAAGGATATTCTGAACATTTCCAATTACGAGTATCTTTGGGCCATTCTTGGTAGGTGATTTAATCTATATATGTGCATTGTTGCCCATCATATTCTTGTCTCTGTGTTTGATTTTTGTAAGTTTCTGATATTTCTTTTTTCCCAATTACAGACAACATAGCCACTAACAAGGGTGCTAGGCCTTCGATAGAGGTGCTCCAAGCTTTCAAGGCTAGGAGGAATCAAGCTAGATCCTCCCGCAGTCAGCCTGCCGCTGCCTGACCTCTAGTGATACGAGAACTGGGCCTTAAAGTCACGGTTTAGCCCCAACAAGGAAAAAAGAGGAAGATTGTGGAAAGTGCCTCGATAGGAGGACAAGGCAAGATAAAGGCCGTAGAAGGGGATCCTAGTCAGAGGGTGAACCATTTGCCCCTTATCACTGGGGACAAGGCTCCTTTTAAATTCATTGATGAGATTTTTCCAAGTGATGACGTTGTGAAGCTCATCACTCAACGCAAAATTCCTGATGCCCTATCTCGGTTTCAGACTTCTACTCTTCGTACTACTGCTGAAGCTCGGTATCTCGAGAGATTGGTGACAGATTTTGAAAAGAGAGCCGAGAGCAAGCTGAAGGCGGCGGAGGCTAAAGGAAAGTGATGACTGGAGGAAGGCCTTAAGGGAAGAGAAGAGCTGGAGGCAAAGTTTGCCATGGTTGAGAAGGAGCTTGCTAACTCCTAGGCTCTACTTGCTACAGAAAAGAAATGAATTGAAGTTTCCTGCGCCACACTTTAGGAGAGGGTAATGGAACTAGAGAAGAAAGGTGATGACCTATTGGCCACTAGCACTAATATAGGCATTGATAAGTTCTATAATGTAGTTGCCCAAATCCAAAACTTCAATCCTGAGGTGGAGGTAGCTGTAGGGGAGATTAGTCCAGACAAGATTTTTTGAGATGAGAGTCTAGTTGTTTCAGGGTCAGTTGGTGGCCCGGCTGCTCCTACCCTATTAAAGAGGTGCCTGCTCCTGTGACTAATTTAACTGAGGAGGACTCGGGTGTAAGTCAACAGAGGACAGAGGGGAGTGAAATTCAATTATAACTTACTATTCCTTTCTTTCTCTTTGACAATTTGTTTGCCACCTGCGTGGGCTTCATAGGCCTTGTAAAGACAATTATCTTTAATTTATTTTCTTTCACCTTTATTCTGTCTTGCTCTTTTTGGGTCCAATGCTCATGTTAATTTCTTGATTCTTAAAAAGTATACAGGTATTAAAGCCCACGATCCGAGGTCCAACGCCTTTTTTGGTTTTGTGATGTCCATTTAGGAATTAGATTTTTCAGTAAAAACCTTGACCGAGGTCCAGCGCCTTTCATAGGCTTGAAGATCCCCCTAGGGCTTTGGAATAAAACCTTGTTTGGGGTCAATTGCCAATTAATTTGGCTTTCAAGATCCCTCTTGACTTTGGTATAAGTAAAGCCTTGTCTAGGGTCCAGCACTAATTAATTCGGTGTTTAGGATCCCTCTTCACCTTGGCATAAGTGGTCTTTGCCGGGGTCTTTAGTGTTATGGTTGGGATTTTTCTGCTTCATAACTTTTCCAGCATAAGACACTCTTGGGGGGTACCGTGGTAATTTATCCATCTAGGAGGTTATCAGATCAGAAAAAAGTCTCACTTTGTTTAATTAATTCAAAAGAGGACTAAGGTCCATACAAAGTGTTGCCGTAGTGTTTAGGGCAGATTGAGCATGAAGTAAACTAAGACTAGGCCTTGAGAGGCACTTAGCTATAGTACTTTTTGAGTTTGTCCGCGTTCCAAAAGTTCATCACCGGCTTGCCTGTTAGCATTTTGATGGTGTAAGCTCTCTTACTGGTACTAGTCACAATGCGATAGGGGCCTTCCTAATTTGGGGCTAACTTCCCTTGGAAGACATTTTTCCCTCCGATGTCAGCTCGGTGGAGTACAAGGTCACCTAGTTGGAATCTTCTGGGGATAACTTTTAGGTTGTAGCATGCTGCTATCTTCTATTTAATGGCAGCATTGCGTATGTGAGCTATACGCCTTCCTTCTTCCAAGAGATCTAGGTCTTCCTTGATCAGGCCGGGGTTGCTGTCTGTTAAGAAATATTGTAGGCTCCAGCTAGGTTCTCCTATTTCCACTGAGATCATTGCCATGCTCCTATAAGTGAGCTTGAAGGGAGCTTCACCATTGGTGGAGTGAGGCATAGTTCGGTAAGCCCAGAGAACATGATCGAGCTGCTCGGTCTAATTTCCCTTGGCTTCGTCCAATCTTCTTTTTAGCCCACGAATGATAACCCGGTTGGTGGCTTCAACTTGCCCATTAGTTCAAGGATTTTCTACAGCACTATAATGGTGTTTGATTTTCAAACCAACGAGTAATTCTTCAAACCCCTTGTCTTTAAACTACGTCCTGTTATCCATCACAATAGACTCTAGGATTCCAAACCTTGTAATGATGTGGCGCCATGTGAACTTTTGAATTTTGGCCGAGCTAATGGTAACCAGGAGCTCGACGTCGATCCATTTAGTGAAGTAATTAACTGCTACCATCTGAAACTTCAGTTGTCCAAGTGCTTGAGGAAAGGGGCCCAGAGCGTGATAGTGGTCTGAATGACGTTGGCACTTGTCACAAACTTGGACGTGTGCTATTGCGTTGGCCTCCATAGTGGGCCAATAATAACCAGCCTTGAGGGCTTTTAGTGCTAGGGCTTTACCTCCCAAGTGGTGTCTACAACTCCCTTCATGGACCTCTGCTAATACATACTCTGCTTCTTTAGGGTTCAGGCACTTGAGAAGAGGTGAAGAGAATCCCCTCAGGTATAACTACCCATCGTAGATAGTATACCAGACCGCGGTTGTGATCAAGCTAGAGGCTTCCTTTGGGTCCTCAGGTCGGATACCAGATTGTAGGTACTTCAAGATAAGAGTGATCCATATGGATTTTGAGTCCTAAATATGGAAAATGAAAGTTATCATGATTGAGGGTTGGGCTAAGGTCTCTTGGACCACCGAACGATTGTTCCCTGGGCTCTTCGTACTAGCCAGTTTGGATAGGAGGTTGGCCCTTGAGTTTTGTTCCCGGGGGATGTATTCTACGTTCACCATTCGAAACTCCTTAAGGAGTCCTTGTACCTTGGCGAGGTATCTCTACAAGAGAGGCTCTTTAACTTAGTAGTCGCCCTAGATTTGGGATGTCACAAGCTGGGAATCACTACATAGTGTGATCCTTGTTATGCCCAGTTCCTTAGCCATCATTAATCCTGTGATGTATACTTCATATTCTGCCTGGTTGTTCGAGGTAGGGAACTCAAACTTCATAAAGCTCTCAATCGTTATGCCTTTTGGATTTTCTAGGATTATCCCAATGCCACTTCCCTTAGGGTTAGATGATCCATCGACGAATACAGTCCATGATGCTTGTTCACAGTCACCGGGATCTGATGTAAGTTCAGTAAGAAAGTTTGAAAGCACTTATGCCTTAACTGCTATTCTAGGTTCATATGAAATTCTAAACTTGGATAGCTTGATGGACCAAGAAATCATCCTTCCTGCTAGGTTCGATTATGCAATATTTGGTAGATCGATTGATTCGTCCTTGCGATGACCGGATGACATTAGAAGTATTGCCTTAGTCTCCTGGCTGTGATGACTAAGGCGAAGGCAACCTTTTTAATCTTCTGATAACAGAGCTCGGGGCCTTGCAGCACCTTGCTCACAAAGTAGACCAGCTTCTATCCTTTAACAGTTTCTATGATAAGAACCGAGCTAATGGCTTCTTCATGAATAGAGAGGTATACATATAGTGTCTCTTTGGGATCCGGTCTAATCAATATAGGGGGAGATGACAACAGATTCTTGAGGGACATAAAGGCATCCACACACTCCTGGGTGTACTCAAAACCCATCCCCTTTTTCAATAATTTGAAGAGGGGGAGAGATTTGTGAGCGACTTTAACGAGGAAATGTGTGAGTGCCGCGATTAGTCCCATGAGCTGCTAGACTTCTTTTATATTCCGGGGGCTATGCATGTTGAGCACCGTTTGGTATTTATCAGGGTTTGCCTTAATCCCACGATCCGTCAACATAAAGCCCAAAAACTTCCCTGCTCGGACCCCGAAAGCATATTTTTTAGGGTTAAGTCTCATATTATGCTTTCTGACTTCTGCGAATACTTCTTCGAGGTCGGTAGTGTGGGATCCAGACTCTGGGATTTTGACGATCATGTCATCCATGTACACTTCAAGCATTCTTCCTATTTGACACTCAAAAACTCTATTCATCATACGCTGATAGGTGGCTCTAGTGTTCTTTAAACCGAAGGGCATGACCTTGTAGCAGTAGCTTGCATTTTTGGTAATGAAAGCAGCCTTGTCCTCGTCTCCAAGATACATGGGAATTTGATTGTACCCTGAATAGGCGTCCATAAAGGATAGTAGCCGGAATCTGAATGAGCTGTCAACCAACTTGTCGACGTTAGGGAGGGGGTATGGATCTTTAAGGCATGCTTTATTCAGATCTATATAGTCTATACACATTCTTCATTTTCTATTTGACTTTTTTACTAGGACCACATTGGAGAGTCATGTGGTATAGGAGACTTCCCTGATGAATCTGGCACTAAGCAGTTCCTCGACCTGCTCTTCAACGATCTGCTGTCTTTTTGAACTGACTTTTTTTTTTTTTGGGGAGACTGGCTTAATGTCCCATTTAATAGATAAACAATGGCAGATGAGAGCGGGGTCAAGCCCTAGCATGTTGGATAACGTCCATGCAAATAAGTCCTTATTTCGTTGAAGAAACTCTATCAACTGGCATTTTTCCTACTTTTCCAGGTTTGCTCCTATTTGGGTGACTTGATTAAGCTTGTCATCTAGTTGAAAGGGAAGTAATTCTCCTTATGGTTGGGCTCTGGTACCTCGAATTTCTTCCCCAACATCCAACTCAATCATGAGGATGTTCACTTGATCTAACGCTGGCATAGTTGCAAGTGCTCTTGTTTTCTTGGGAGTTCTGCAGATCTTGAGGCTTTCTTTATAACATTTGCGCGCTACAATTTGATCGCCTTTAACTGTGACCACCTCATAATTTTTGTTCAAGAATTTCATAGTCAGGTGGGCAGTGGAATCTACAGCAACAATGTCATTCAGGGTGGGTCGTCCTAGGATGATATTGTAATTAGACGGGTAATCCACAACTAAAAATCTTACCTTGATGGTTCTGTAGATTCTATTATCCCTGAGGGTCAGGAATGTTTCAAAATATCCCACCAAGGTAATCTTCTTCCCAGAGAATCCTATGAGCTCACCCTCATAGGGAGTCAGTGTAGACATGGGGAACTCCAGTTTCTGGAAAGCATCCATAAACATTATATCCGCCGAGCTACCCTGGTCTACGAAGATACATCGGACTTCGACATTGGATATTATTTTGGATATGACGAGTGGATCTTCATGATCTCGGATGATGTCACTATAGTCCTTGGTGGTGAACGATATCGACGGTTCTTCTCTATTGTCAGTATAGGGTCTGCGTGTAGAGCTAGAAACGCTCAATACCACAATTCATAGTGCTTTCTTTCAAGAGTTACTGGATGAGCCTCCTTCAGCAAATCCTCTAGAGATCGTGTTGACCAACCGATCTATTATGTTAGCCTCATTCTGAGTATCCTAGTTTTGATCCGACCAGTCACCAGCTTCACGACAAGGTGGAGTCCGGGATTTTCTGATTGGGCTGTGGGTCCTCCTCCTCTATCTTGGGGTCGGGCTTCGTCTGGGGCTGCGACTACATCTTCGTTCCCTCTTTTTTCTGGGGTTATCATTATTTCGGATCCCAACAATATACTTTTGTAGTCGGCTTTCCTTAATAAAAGATTCGATAACCTCCTGGAGCTGGTGATATTCTTCTGTCTTGTGGCCATAGCCTTTATACCACTTACAATATTTGGAATGACCCTTCACTTTTTTCAGAGGTGGCAGTCTCTTGATATTCCGGAATTCAGTCTGAAGTATCTCTTTGAGAATGGTTTCTCGCGATGTACTCCACGAAGTGTAGTCAGAGTATTTGGGGCAGTATGGATCGCCTTTGGTGGTTGTCTGAGGTTGATTAGAGCTTCGGTTGTTTTTCTAGTGAATGGGCTCACCTTTCTCCAAGGTTTCTTTTTATCCTTAATGGTTTCTTCCATCTTAATGTACTTTACTGATCGAGTATAGAACTCATTCATAGTTTCCGGCTTCTTCTTTGTTAACGATTGAAAGAAATCAGAGTCAACTCGGAAGCCGCTCCGGGCATAATGAAGAGTGATCCGGTCATCTAAATTAGCCATATGAGTGAGTGTGGTACTGAATCTATTAATATACTCCTGAAGGGACTCATTGTTCCCTTTACGAATCCCAGAAAGAGAGTCAACTGACTTGGGTTGCTTCTTCACGGTGGTATAGTGTGATAGGAAGCACTGTGAGAGGTCGTCCCATCCAACAATAGACCTTGGTTGTAAGGTGGAAAACCAACGGAGGGTGCCCTTCTTTAGGAATAGAGGGAAAGCCCGACATAGCAATTCTAGTGTCCCCCTGTGGAACTACATAGAATGGGTGTAGGCATTGAGGTGCTCCTGTGGGTCTGTCGTACCATGATATTGCTTAAGATTGGAGGGGGGCTTAAAACCTCTTGGGACCTTGTACACCATTAGTTCCTCTGAAAAAGGCTGTTGTTGGATGCCAGGAAACAGGAGGTTATTCCCAATGACATGGTTGTCTTCATCGCAGGATGGCCTTCTCAGGTTGTTAGCTATATTTCGCCTTTCGTGGACAGTCTCCACGTGCATTGATTATTCTAACTCGTCGATCTGATGCTGTTAGACATCCAATTGGCGGCGTTGTTCATCCAGCTGCTGCATCTGCTGGGCTACCAGTTCCTAGAGGCAATTTCTGGTCATCTCTTAATGGGCGGGAGCTCGACAGGGAACATGATCAGCAATAATGTTATTGCGAGGGCCTAGGCATGATTACACGGAGCCCATAGGTCCTGGGGCGACGTTGGTCGCCCCCTCTCCGGGGTGGGCAAGCCTATCTAGACAGACGTTCTGCGACGTGGATATGAATTTTCGTTAGAAATTAAAGTCTTATGTCCATCTCACAGATACTCTGAGATGTGTTCTTGGTCTCCAACGACCGAAGCTTCTGCCGCAACCAGTTGAACTGGTTGAGGAGGAGGTTGGGCTGCTGGCTCCTGTCTTTGATTAGCAGGAGGCAGTGCAGCATTTCTCCTTGAATATTGACGTGTATCTACCATGTTTGCGTGGGATTAGAAGTTTACTATTCCCACAGACGGCGTCAATGTTTTGAAGTAGATTCAGAGGGTAATTGAGAAAGGTACGTAAATGGTGGTTTCCTCCTTAACAGCAACGATCGAGCGTGTTGAGACTGAGGGGTGGGTACCTGTAAAGGGACTCTAACACTCAAGTTAAAAAGTGCACAAGAAAGGCAATGTATATTGAGTAATTTACTGATACTTGATTAAGGCTGCTTAACCTTGTATTTATAGGGCGTGTATAGAATCCTTGTATAATCCGTATTGAATGCAGGTATTTAGGATTAGTATCTTGGCAATGATTACTTTCGTTCTACTATTGGGATAAATTCCTATAAGTTAGGAACTCTCAATATAAGAGCTACATATCAATCTGAGACAATTATGGGTCCTATAATATCATAAGTAAATGACTGGTAGTTATGGATATTTAGGGATATATCCTTCGCACATATCTAGTAACCTTGATATTATGCCTGATAGCAATATAATTTATTCATTTTATAATCCTCTCATTTGGCTTCTTAAGGTTCAATTTGGCTTATTTAAGGTGGTTTTTCACATTTTATGAAATTGAGCTTAATTGGATCATTGAAGAAATTATTACTTGAATTATCCTTAATCAGGGTGATTGCATGTTTCAGTAAACTGACTATGATTTGAGTTTCAAATATATGATTAATGTGATTCTAATCTTGTTGGAAAGCTAAGACAATTCTCTACAATATTCATGAAGACCTCAAGATCCCAATCATACGTTTGGATAATTTAAATTGGAGTTGAAGCAAGATCTAGAGTGTTGATCCTGGCAGCTTGACCTCTATGCACTCATTCGACCATATCTTGAGATATAAGAGTTCAATTAACCCCAAACTAGTGCCATTTGAAATTTAAGACCCATATCTACAGCTTTTGTGAAGAATACAAGTGTCCATTTAGATGGCTTGGAGGTCATATTTGTAACACCCTCCTCAGGGTGCCACACTTTATGTTATTTAATTACCAAATTACCCTTCAATTAAATATCGCACTTGTATTATAAATACGAGTTATAAAATTTCTTGATGATAATAAGTTAAACTTAGCAGAAAATAAAGACATAACAACATGGTCACACATAATTTACATCATATATATACACACAAGCCTTTAGTACTGTCGTACTTAAATATTTTACAAACTAGACTTCCAAAATATTTAAACTTTAAACTTTAAAACTAACATATAGCCCAAATCCTACTAGACAATGAGAACCCTCGGGACGGGTCCTCCTCGATTCCTCGGCAGATAGGAATCCATTATGATGTGCGATCCCTACGGACAGTGTCCGATCGAGACGACACAATACTAACCGTCTTGGGAGTACGATAGTAAGCTCCCAATACTGCCTAATAGATATTGGGAACTCTAGTTGTACATAAATATTGACAGAAAAGTAAGGGTTTCCTAAATGTAGCCTACTCAGTCTAATATTTAAGTCTCCCAAGTAATAGATACTCTCTCTCTCTAGGTCTACAGTCCATGCCTCATCTCCTCCGATGAATGTAAACCTCGATAGCCAAGGAAACTAGGTATCGCATCTCTTCAAAACTCGACGTCCTCAAATAGAATCGCTTCTCCTCGCTCGCTCTTTTTCTTGCTCGACGTCTTAACAAATATAAATATAATACCAAACATACATACAAAGAGGTGAGATCACCTACGCCAATACCAATATGGCAGGAATGAAGATAAACACATACAATATCTCATACAGTTATCATACCATAATTACAATTATACCACTAACATCAATATCATCACAAAACATGTAATACACAATAATTACAGTCATGTCATTATCAATAATCAATAATAAATCAATAAATCAATTATCATAAACAGAAATTACGATAATACCCTCTATGATTATATGTATGCACACAGACTCAATTTCCTACTCTATGGAGCTACAACTCAGGTCGGAGAGAGTGATCGAAAAGAATTGTCGGTACCAACATGCCTTGGACCACGTGCTCAGTTTTGCACATCCAGCATATACACGACAATCTTTATCAGATCTTGATTAGGGATAGTGTCTCGGTCCGGATCATTGGTGTGTTGCGTCGGTCTAACCCACGGTACAGAAGAGCTACCATCTGCCCATTGTAGGCAACCCGCATCCCAATGCCCCCAAGGTCAACGAGTGACTTACACTACGCATATCACACCCACTCAGGAGGTGTAGTCTCTCCTAGGCAACTAGCCTCATACAGTCCATCAGACCTTCCCAATGCATGTACTATGCATTATTCACATTTCAAATTTATATCTCATAATCGGGGTCCACACAGTAATATAACAGTACTATTACTGTACTTTAATCGCGTAGTCATATTTTCACATTTTCTCAATTGCGACTCAATTCTGTCGCCTTTTCAAAATCGCGTAGCGACTTTTCAACGTTTTCCAATCGCGTAAATATTTTTCTTACATTTTAAATCGGAAATACTATTTTTCTAATTTTAATACCAAAATTAGCTTCATTTTCCATATTTACACTTTAGTCCCTCAAAAACTCATATTTATGAAACAACCCCTCATAAAATCTATATTTACAAAATAGTCCCTCAAAATTTAATATTTATAGAAAAGTCCCCATAAATTATTATTTACGAAAAAGTCCCTCATCAAATTTATATTTACGAAATCATCCCTCTTTTATAAAATATTTATAGTTTGACCCCTCTAAAAATAATATTTACATTATGACCCCTCAAAAATCAATATTTATACTATGGCCCCTCATTTTGATAAAATTTGCAATTTAGTCCCTCTTTTAAAAAAATTTGCGGTATAACCCCTCTAAAAATCAGTAAATGGTATTGTTTTTCAAAAATCGTTATTCCTTTTCCTTACTACCCATAAAATCATTTTATTTTACTATTACTCAAATTTTTTCCAGCTTCATTTAAATCTCTCAGTTCTCATTTTAATTCATCAGTGTAAGGACTTTGGTCCTTTTTCCATAGTATAGCCGTGAGCCTCAGTACTCTTTGGAGTACACATACAATCGATTCATCATATTAAATTACACATACAATCTCATGCTTTCATAATTTCACATACACATATAATATCAAAGCTTTAAGCATTTAATCACACATGCAAGCATAGAAACTCAATCAAACACAACACAAACACAATCAAATAATCGGTGAAGAACCCTTATGGATTTTTCACCATACAAAACCATCCTCACACCACCAAAACTTGGTTGGTGAGGTTAAATCTCCCTCTTACCTCTTGAAGACAAACCCTTCAAGCTCTCCTCCTTCTTCTTGACTTTCGTATGACTTATAACAATTCCTAACAATTCTAAAATAATTAGTAAAACCACCAACAATGCTCAATAATAACAAACCATGGAACAAACATGGCTTAGAAAATTATGAACATAAATTTGAACCATAAAAACCAAAGTTTACCTCCAAGAAAGTAAGCTAGAAGTGGGATTTTGAAGTACTTAGGATGTGATTTTGGGAAAACTTTCTACATGGAAAGTGTTTAGAATGTAGTTTAGCTTTAAGAAGTGGTGAGAATAGAAATTATAGATGATAGATGGTGTCTGTAAGGTGCTTGGCCGAACCAATGAAGAGAAAAGAAAGAAAAACTGATGCTTCGGTTCGTAGGATTTTTGAGAGAAAAGATGGATACTTTTTGATGAGAGAGAAAATGTAATTCTGTGAGAGTGAATTTATGAGTGCTACTGCCGTGGGATAAACTTAGATAAAATTTAGGATTTACTTGAAGTAAAATATCCTATTCTGAATGCACATGGCTGATGTCATTCATTTGACTTTCAAGGTTATTGGATTGTTCAAGAACCTTGTAGAACCCCCTCCAAGCTACTGCATGGTCGTGAGTTTCAAAGGAAATTTTTGATGAAATTAACATAACAGAATACTGTATGATGAGAGAACATTATTTCCCAAGTATGGCCAAAAATCAAGTGCCGTCGGATAAGCATTCTGTCGAATGATAATTCTGTCGGACGAATGGTGATTTTGTCAGACGAATATCAAAAATTGTCGGATAAACTAAAGGTCAACAGAATTCCCAATTCGTCGGATGGGTGTTAACATAGAAGAAATTTTCAAATTGTCGAACCGACAAAAATACTATATGATTAGAAATTCAAATTCGATGAATTTTGACATTAGAGAAGTTTCTTTACTGAATCACTAGAAATTCTTACTCGACGGTCATTAGCATCACAACTCGACGAACATTATCATTCTATTTCGACGAACATTGGCATCCATACTCGACGGAAATTGACATTCTTACTTAACGGACATAAGCCTTCTTACTCGACAGATTTTAGTATTTTCACTCGACGAATTTTAACATTTTCACTCGATGAATTTTAACATTGTACCAAATAGTCAGAAGATCAAATTCGACAAATTTGAACAGAAGTTCAAATTCGATGGATATCTCAAATTCGACGGATATCTCAAATTCGACGGATATAGCATGGTCTTAAAATATTCAATTTCGACAGATTTTGGCATTGTTTCAGAAAGTTCAATTCGACGAATATGAGCATCTCCACTCGACGGATAATACTTAGTGGCTTTGTCAAGATTCATTTTTCACCATTGTTCAGATCAACGGTTTAGATCAAAGCTTCTACAACAAGCTTTATAATCTAATGGTTCACAAAGAAGTCAATGCTTCTTTTGTTGACTCATTCTAATTGGTTTAGAAAGTCAAGCCTACTTTCGTTGACATTCTCTCATTGGCTAGAATTTGTCCAGTCAGCTGTGCTGACTGTTTTTCATAAACGTGGGCCCACAAACTTTTTTGGGTCCACAAATAATTTTTTTACTATTTTTGAGACAGTAGGTACTGTTGAATAAAATAATATTATAAAAATATAAAATTATTTTATTACACAGTTAAATCCCAAAAATTACGAGATTAATATATATATCAATCAAAATTGGGTTTAGTAAGATCCCCCAGCTCTAATTATTTAAAATAAGATTTTTCCCAGTCAGAAAATTATTATTTTCTTGACTCAGAGTAAATCACACAAAATGATCAAAAATGATCTCAGAACAGTCAAACTATTTTTATAACACACAGAAAATGTAAAACAGTGTAATTCTGCTATTACTATTCACATAGTCAGAATTTGGGGTGTTACAATATTGGGCTTGGAAGTCAGAATAGAAGAGCTATAGCTGGGCCTGAGTAGTGTGCAATGATTAGGCCATATCTCGAGTTGTAAGAATGCTTTCGGGCTGAACTAGCAGCATTAGAAAGCTAAGACAAAATCCTACAACTTTTATGAAGACCACTTGGTGAGATTCTGACACATGCCATAAGTTTAGCATTGAATGATTTCAAGGACAAGAATATCTATAATTTTCCACGCATCAAATTACTATTTGGCATTTTCCACTCATTCACCCACTCATCCACTCACTCATTAATCAGTCCCTTGTCATTTTGTATCCCTCATCCTCTATAAAAGGGAACCTTAGCTTATCATTTGAAAAGGTTAGCTTGGTGATCAATATCATGCTTGTGTATCAATTGTTTCCTTTGTTGTAGTTTTCTTTTGTTCTAAATAGAAGTTATGTTCATCATCTTCTTCTTATCTCTTTCTTTCCTCTTGTATATGAGTAACTAATTTTTATTTTACTTAGGTAAAAGAGTGAAGCTCTTAGTAATGAAATAAGGTTAGATTAATCTCTTTCTTGTACTTAAATGATATATTATCAAGTAGTCATCATATGTATTGTATTTTGTTTCCAATAATTTTAGAAACTCTTCTTGTAAAGTGGAGATCTTGATTTGTTATAGATAAGATATTGACATAATGAATGCTTGAGCCCATTTATAAGTTATGGTGATAATAGATAATTAAAGGAATCATAATATAATTACATATATAATCTTAAATGAACTTTGAATGTTATCTTTTCTGATTGGAACCTCCATTATGTGTGTATTCTAATTGACTTATAACAAGAATCAATCTTATCTTTAATTTATTTACCAAGAGTGGATCTCTTAATCCAAGTAAATCCTTTTTATTTGTGACTAAGTTTTATCACCTGCATTGTTGTGACAAAATCTTTTCCTTACCTCAAAGAATTTTTCTTCATCAATTCCCTATGGATCGACCTTGGACTCCCGATATTTTATTACTTGAGACAACTTGCACTTGGGTTTGCAACTTATAATCCATATCAAGCTTTTGGCGTCGTTGCTAAGGACTTGATTTGAAGTTTTTAATTTATTGAGGTTTTCTTTCTTTAAGTAAACTTCATTGTCTGGTATATTCTTTCTCTACTCCACTAACTTACCAACTTAGTAAGAGAAACTCTCCCTTTTCCCTTTCTCCCTCTATAATCTTCAATCATTAATGAAATAATCTTTCTTCTTCTCTTCTCTCTCACTGGAGCAAAAAAATCGGCTTGCCGATTCTCTAGTTTTCATGTTTTAAATTTACTTTCTGCACTTTATTTTCTTTATTTTATTTTCTCGTATTTTATTTTCTACACTTTATATTTAACTTTCTAACTTACTAACATTTTACTTTATCAGTTTATTAACTTACTACTTGTTAATATTTATTTGATGGCTGATTTATACTACATCCTTGTTAATATTTAATCGTCGATTTATATCACAAGCTTGTACATTTTTTATTTTATTTTTAGTCACTTATTTATGCTTAATTGGTATCGTGATTTAAATTATGGTCATTTGGTTAAAATTAATCCTAGTACTTTATATATTAATTTGTTTGAATCACAATCACACACAATTGACACAATGGCTGAAAATGAAAGTGTACATGATGAACATGAAATTCAACCGTTGCGAACTATGTATGAATATTTGCAACCACCTCGAAATTCTAATCCATCATGTTTTATCTTTCCACTTAATGCTAACAATTTTAGATTTAAGCCGGGTATGATTTCTTTACTTCCTAATTTCCATGATTTAAAATCTGAAAGCTCATATTTATATCTGGAAGAATTTGAGGAAGTATGTATCGCTTTTAATGATCAAACTTGCACTAAAGAAATTGTTAGGCTTAAATTATTTCCTTTTTCTTTGAAAGATAAAGTAAAAACTTGGCTTAATGCTTTGAAACCAAGATCAATTGGTACATGGCAAGAAATGCAAGGTGAGTTTTTAAAGAATTTTTTTTCAACACATAAAACCAATTCTTTGAAAAGACAAATCTAAAATTTTTCTCAAAATTCAAATGAAGCATATTTTCAATTTTAAGAACGTTTTAAAGATTTGTTAAATTCTTACCCACATTATGGTTTTGAAAAATGATGCACTATAAGCTTCTTTTACGAAGGTTTAACACCTGAAACTAAACAATTTATGGAAATAATGTGCAATGGCAAATTTCTTGATAAAGAACCTGAAGAAGCTTTAGATTATTTAAACCATTTAGTTAAAAATTCTCAATTTTGGCATGATACTAATTCTTATAAAAATTCAATTAGATATAACCTTTCAAAAGCTAATAAAGGAAAATATTATCTTAGTCAAGAAGAGGATCTAAATGCTAGGTACGCCATTTTGGCTAGAAAGGTTGAAGCCATGAAATCAGGAAAAGTCAAAGAAATCAAATCTGTGCAAAATGAAGAAATTTATGGCATTTGTGATGAATTAGGATACTCAACAAATGAATGTCCAAAAGTTCTTATTTTCAAAGAAGTTGTACATGAGCAAGTAAATGCAATGAATAATTTTAAAAAGTCATTCGCTTCTTCTTTTTCAGATTCATACAATCTGGGATGGAGAAATCACCCGAACTTCAGCTGGAGGACTAATAATTAGGCACAATTTATGCAACCACCATTTCCCCAGGAATAACAAGACTTTAAGAATTCTTAAGAATATGTACCTTATGTCCCACCATATAGGAAAAACCTTAAAGGAACACTGCATGTATTCATGAAAAATTAAGAGGCCATCAATAACCAAAACACTCAAACCATGAATGACATAAAAGATAATCTTGCCAAAATTACTTCTACTCTCACCATTCACGAGAAAGGAAAATTTCTTTCTCAACCTCAACCTAATCCCAAGGGTCAGTATAGTCTAAATGAGGGTAGTTTAGAAAATCAATAAATAGATCAAGTCAAGTCAGTGATAACTCTTAAGAGTGGAAAAGTTGTTGAAAAACAAGTTCCTGAACCTTGTGAGAGAGATGATGAGTCAATTCCCCAAGGTAAGGAAGAAGTTGATAAGCCATCTATCCAAAATGAGACCAAATTCTCACCTCCGCCCCCATTTCCTCAAGCATTAAACAAACCAAAGAAATTGAACCTCCACACTGAAATTTATGAAATTTTTAAATAAGTGAAGGTCAATATTCCATTGTTAGATGCTATCAAACAAATTCTTTGTTATGCCAAAATTTTGAAAGACTTATGTACTATTAAAAGGAAATTAAATGTGAAAAAAATGCATTTTTGGCTGAACAAGTAAGCTCCATTATTCAAAGCAATAATGTTTTGAAACATAAAGACCCTGGTTGTCTTACGGTTTCATGCATTATTGGAGAACATAAAATTGAACAAGCTTTACTTGATCTTAGTGCTAGTGTTAATTTGCTTCCATATTCAGTTTATCAGCATCTCAACCTGGGTGAGTTAAAACCAACTTCTATGACTCTTCTACTTGTCGATAAATTAATTAAAATTTCAAAAGGAATAGTGAAAAATATGTTAGTACAAGTTGATAAATTCATATTCCATGTGGATTTTATTATCTTGGAAACTGAACCTTTGGTTAATAGTTGCAAGTCAATTCTTGTTATTTTAGGTTGCCCATTTTTAGCAACATCTAATGCTTTGATAAATTGTAGAAATGGACTGATGAAGCTAACATTTGGAAACATGACACTGGAGCTTAATATTTTCAACATCTGCAAGCAACCACAAGAAGTCTATGACGAAAAGGAGGAAGCTGATGGGATTAAGGCCATTATAGATGATCATCTTCAAAATGGGAGTTCTTCTGACCCATTAGAAGTTTGTTTAATTAACTCATTTGATTCATATACACAATTAGATGATGATATTTCTGAAATATGCTCTTTGCTTGATTGTACATAGGTAATGGAATACAAAGGATGGAAGCTAAAATTCAAAGATCTAAAATCCATGAATGATAATACCCATGAAGAAGTACCCACACTGGAACTAAAGTCATTACTTGTTGGGTTGAAGTACACATTTTTAGGAGAAGCACAAAGCTTCCCAGTAGTAATTTCCTCAACCCTTACTGGAGAACAAGAAGATATGTTGTTAGAAGTACTTAAAAGACATAAAAGTGCAATTGGATGGACATTAAAGGATATAAAAGACATTAATCTATTAATTTGTACACATAGAATATATTTAGAGGATAATGCTAAAACATCTCAACAACCTCAAAGAAGATTAAATCCACACATGAAAGAGGTAGTTAGAGCTGAAGTTCTTAAATTACTTGATGTTGGAATTATCTACCCTATTTTTGATAGCCAGTGGGTAAGTCCTACACATGTTGTGCCTAAGAAATCTAGAATAACAATGGTTGAAAATAAAAAAGGTGAATTAATACCTACCCAAGTCTCATCCAGTTGACATATGTATATTGATTTTAGAAAATTAAATGCAGCCACTAGGAAAGATCATTTCCCATTGCCATTTCTTGATCAAATTCTGGAAAGAGTAGCAAGACATCCCTACTATTTTTTTTTATGGTTATTCGGGGTACAATCAAATACCAATTGCATTAGAGGATAAAGAAAAGATCACTTTTACGTGCCCCTTTGGCACTTTGTATATAGAAGAATGTCTTTCAGCCTTTGTAATGCTCCAGCAACTTTCCAAATATGCATGCTAAGTATTTTTAATGATATGATTGAGCATTATTTAGAGGTTTTCATGGATGACTTAACAGTTTTTGAAAATTCTTTTGAAAATTGTCTTGTAATTTGGAAAAAGTTCTCAAAAGATGCGAAGAAAAAACATTTGTGTTAAACTGGAAAAAATATCATTACATGGTTACCTCAGGAATCGTGTTATGTCATATGATATCTTCTAAAGGAATTGAAGTTGATAAGGCCAAAGTTGAATTAATTACTCATTTGCCTTCCCCAAAAATAGTTAGAGAAGTTCGTTCCTTTTTAGGACATGCAGAATTTTACAGAAGATTCATTAAGGACTTTAGTACTATATCAAGACCATTATGTAATCTTCTGACAAAAGATGAACCATTTGATTGGACTCAAGAATGTAAAAAATCTTTTGAAAAATTAATTAGTCTTTTGACATCTGCTCCTATCATGCAATCCCCTGATTGGTTTTCACATTTTGAGTTGATGTGTGATGCTAGTGATTTTGCTGTTAGTGCTAGTTTAGGCCAAAGAAAGGAAGGTAAACCTCATGTGATTTGTTACGCAAGTAGAACTTTAAATAGTGCACAAATGAATTACACCACTACTGAAAAAGAACTACTTGCTATAATTTTTGCATTGGATAAATTTTAAGCTTATTTAATTAATTCTTCTATTGTTATTTTCACTGATCATGCTGCTGTTAGATATTTAATGTCTAACCAGGATGCCAAACCTAGGTTGATACAGTGGATCTTATTGCTTCAAGAATTCAACATCACAATAAAAGATAAGAAATGAGCCGAAAATATTATTGCAGATCATTTGTGTAAACTTACAACAAACTCATCTTTTGATAACACACCTATCAATGATTCTTTTTCAGATGAATTTTTATTTTCTGTCAATTCCATGCATTGGTTTACTAACATAGTCAATTTTCTTGTAATAGGTAAGATGTTGTCTCAATGGACGCACCAAGACAGAAAGAAGTTTTTGATTGAGGTGAAAAAATTTTATTGGGATGACTCATATTTATTCAAATATTGTCCCGATCAAATCTTTTAGAGATGTGTACCCGACAGTGAGGTAGGTAGTGTCATTAAATTTTGTCGTTCAGAAGCATGTGGAAGTCACTTTTCTTCAAAGAAAACAACTGCAAAAATATTGCAGTGTGAATTTTATTGGCCCACTTTATTTAAGGACAGCTATACCTTTTGTAAAAGTTATGAAAATTGTCAAAAAATGGGGTCCATTTCTAAAAGAAATATGATGCCTCTGAACCCTATCCTTGTCATTGAAATTTTTTATTGTTGGAGAATTGATTTCATGGGTCTATTTCCATCTTCATTAGGATTTGTGTATATTTTGGTTGCAGTTGATTATGTCTCAAAATGGATTGAGGCGATTCCATATCGACACAATGACCATAAAACTGTTCTTAAATTTTTAAAAGAAAATGTCTTGAGTCGATTTGAAATCTCTTAAGTTATCATCAGTGATGGGAGAACATATTTTTAAAATAAACCATTTGAATCTTTTAATGAAGAAATATGATATTATCCACAAAATTACCACCCCTTATCACCCTCAGACAAGTGGACAAGTAAAATTAGCAAATAGGGAGATTAAACAAATTTTGAAAAAAATGGTTAATCTAAATCATAAAGATTAGTCTTTAAGACTAAACAATACACTTTGGGCTTACCATATTGCTTTCAAAACATCTTTAGGCATGTCACCCTATCGTTTAGTCTATAAAAAACCTTGTCATTTGCTTGTAGAACTGGAGCATAAAGTATTTTGGGCCATTAAAGCTTTCAATTTAAATCTTGATGATGCTTGCAAGTTACACAAATTGTAAATAAATGAACTTGAGGAATTGAGAAATGATGCATATGAAAATTCAAAATTTTATAAAGATAGAACAAAAGTTTTTCATGACAAATCAATTTTGAGAAAATCTTTTGAAATTAGTCAAAAAGTTCTACTTTATAATTCTTGTCTTCACCTATTCCCTAGAAAATTGAGATCTATGTGGACTGGCCATTTTATTATCAAACATGTGTATCTTTATGGGGCCATAGACATTGAGAATCTTAGGAATGGTAATGTTTTAAAGGTCAATGGACAAAGACTCAAACCATTTCTAGCAAACCATGTTGTTGAGGTAGAATTCATCTCCCTTTCTAATCCATGTTATGAGTAGAATTTATTTTAATTTTGTTACTTTCTTTTTATAGTTCTTAGTGTCCCCGGTTAAGTGGCGGATAACGGTACTCCGTGACTCTCAAGTCGGTTTATTTTTCAATTTCCCTTAATAACTGATTTCTTCTCCTTTAAAATGGATGTCATTCTCTCAAATCTAAGAAAGCATTTTCCTTCTCTTCCTCAAAAAGCTCTAACAAAATTTACAAAGCTAGATATAAAAGACTAAAACTATTAATGCACAAGGGCATGCCGGAAGTTGTACACTGGATAATCGAAGCAAAGGTCCGTCTAGTAGGTGAATCTTCAATTTCATTTGACTCTTACATGACAAGTCTCGGTAGAAGTTCATATTCTAAAAGGAGAAAAGCAAAAAGGTTACAAGTTTGTGACAAATGTACATGATGGAATTGTAACAAGCGATGTCATTCTTTGGGGATGGTTTCCACAAATAGAGAATATAAAATATTCTTCATTAAGAATGGACTGAGTAAGGAGTCATTAGATAATATCTTATTGACTCTTGAGACGCATTCATTTGCAGCGTGAACTTCTTAACTTATGGAATCTCTTCAAGGACGAATAAGAATATTTCAGTCTTGGGAATCTGACTCAAAAAGACCTTGTTTGCCAATTTATAAAAAAATTGGATGGGAAGCTTATTCTCGACTCATAGAAGATGTTTAAGTCGTTACTAGATGTAAAACCAGAGGAAGAGGTGAGTCACAATCACAACAACACGTATATATTATCTTGTTCTTCTTCTTATTTTTTTTAAAAGATAGAGTATGTACACATCTTGGGTTTGGCCTTAGTAAACACAAAACGTGAATGGGGAAATGCGCGCATCCTGATCTAGCCATCTTCATTGAAAAATAAAGTAGGTAGATTGTATCCCACATGTGAGGCAGCCAGTCGCTTTATGGCCACTTGTCTCTTTTGGGAGCCCTATGTTGCGTTAGTCTTGAATAGGTCTAATACTGATCAACGATGTTTTGGCACAAAGCCGAAAGAGTAGACTACCTCCATCCCATTCTCAAGTGAGTATGCACTCACCTTTCATTAGGTTGTTAGTAACTTGGTATTTAGTTCATGAAGTCCTTGTGCATGGATCCTTACCCCGTTTGTTCGGAAGGTTCTTTGGGGGTATTGTAGTCTTAGAACCAATTTCTCGCTGAGAGACGCCCTAATTGGCTTGAGGGCATAGGTTTTTATGCTTATTCCCGTTGTGTGAAAGTATTTTTATTTTAAAAATAAAAAAATGTATAAAAAAAAGTTTCTTAATTTCAAACTTTTCTGACAATAGCCAACCTACCTATATAGGAACTATCATTACTTTTTCTATTCTCTTCCCTATTTAAACACCACTTTCTTTATTTTTCTCCAACTCATAATCATTCAAAAAGAGTGTGAGTGTAGAAATAGAGAGAGTTTCTTCTTCTGTTTGAAGATTTTTCAATATCTGTGTATTTTGTGGGACAAGTTATGGGAAGGGTTTAGAGTTTGTAAATGCAGTAAGTATTGTTGGTAGAACACTTGCTGTGAGGAACATTTGTGTAGTATATGGGGGAGGTAGCACTAGGTTAATGGGAGCTGCACTTTCTGCACATCTAAGAGATGGTCAAGTTTTAGGTATCATTCCTGAACCTTTAACTCGAAAGAACATCATTGGAAAGACAATTAGGCAAGAACTTCAAGTATCATCTATGAATGGACGAATGAGGACAATACTTGAAAACTCTGATGCATTCATTGCCTTACCGGGTGGTCTTGGTACTTTGGAAGAAGTTTTTCAAATTATCTCTTAAGCCCAACTGAACATCCACCATAAACTCATAGGTTTGTTGAATGTTAATAATTTCTTTGATAATTTGTTATCTTTTATTGACCATGCTATGAAACAGAACTTTATCACACCTTCGGTAAGACGACTCCTTATATCTACTTCCACTGTTGATGAATTAATTGATAAATTACAAACTTTTGTTTATGAACTTGAACCATAGCTTAGATAGATTGATCAGAAGGAAGCACCAAGGAACATGAATGTGATTTGACACTTCATCTATAACTTTCCTTTATCTTTGGTTTTATTGATCGTACTTTGTTTCTATTTAAATTTGTGAAGGTTTCTCTTTTCAATAATTGTAACAACAGGTAATATCTTCTATCCTTAACCTATCGATGTTTTGACATTGAGGACAATGTTATGATCTGGTTGGGGAGAAGGATAGTTATGTGAAAAAAAAATAAGAAGTGTGTTTATTTATATGATTGTCAGCAATTTATTAACAACAAAAGTAATTAAGGATGACAAAGTAAGGAGTAAATTATGCCCTAGAGGTAAATTTGCTCTTGAGACGCATCAAAATTGGTGGCAAAGTAAGGAGTAATTAGGAAGATAACTATGTTGTGTGGAAGTAGCAATTCAAATTCAGAAAACATAGTATGATTGAGTAAATTATCTTCTATCTTAAAAATCATATGCTTAGTTATGGATGTTGAATTGGTGGACTGAGAATGATACAAATATACCTTGTGAGATTTTGAGCCTATTGATGAATGGATTGAACATTTGCACTATTCTCTTCTTTCTTGTGTGATTTTCACTCATGGAATTGTTACTCTAGAACTTGCTTTGATTCTTTTTTAGACTTCATTTTCACATGCATACATAAACATGATTGAGGTATTTTTCTTGAAATAACTACTTTAACCAAATAGCCAAGAATGATTGGTGCACAAATAGGCAGCCTTGCTCAGTAGCATATTGTCTCAATATGATATCAAGCACTCTTATAGCTTCTTAAAAATTCTCTTATTCCTGCTAACGTAAGGCATTGGAAATGGCCTATTTCCCCTTGCTTAATCCCTTTGAGCTGATTTGACCATTCTTTATTTCGAGCTCATTATATGCCTTAAAAGAAAAACATGTTCTTACCTAACTTTAGTGAATAAGAGAACATTAGCTTTATCATTGGATGAGTTCTTGAACAAGTGTAGGGGTGTGTGTGCAGAATAGTCGGTAAAAAAAATGTATATATTATGCTCATCTTGTAAAAAAAATGTGTAAAGAAGGGCCAACAAGGCAATAAAGGAAAGGAAAAAAATATGTAAAGGAAATTTGTATTAGGTAGAGTTGGGATGAACTTTCATGCTTATTAATTGAACTCAGCTCTCATGCTCTTTTATTCTCTTTGGTATTTAACTTGTCATATCCATATTACCTCCTCCTTTACCTTGACCTCATTACAACCTTGAATAATGTCCTCATTATTTGTGTGTGCATATGTCCTGAGTAGTGGAGAAGTAGAAGATAAGCAAGCTTATGGTAGTGTAATTTTTCGTGGGTTGAATTAAGTGAAATACCTATATTTTAAACAATTGAGGGATTGAGAGTGAATCCTGTGAAGATCTATCATTCGTGACTCATGCTTTTCAATTGAAATTTCTATACTTGTTGGTTTGAGATGTGAAGAAACGTTACCTCATAAATGTTTTGATCATTTGAATCTTTGGTTGCTCTTCATTATTTAATATTACTGAGTCTTTTAGATTTTTTTTTTAGTTTTTGAGTTTGTGTTATTTTTCATTGTTCATAAGTTTTGGTCTTATGTATTTTGCCCGAGAATGTAAAAGTCAAGTGTGGGGGAATTTGATAACAATATAATTTATTCATTTTATAATCCTCTCACTTGGCTTCTTAAGGTTCAATTTGACTTCATTAAGTTAATTTTGTCGTATTTTGTGAAATTGAGCTTAATTGGATCATCGAAGAAATTATTGCTTGAATTGTCCTTAATCTGGGTGATTGCATGTTTCAGTAAACTGACTATGATTTGAGTTTCAAATATTTGATTGATGTGATTCTTATTTTGTTGGAAAGCTAAGACAATTCTCTACAACTTTTATCAAGACATCAAGATCCCAATCACACGTTTGGATAATTTAAATTAGAGTTGAAGCAAGATCTAGAGTGCTAATCTTGACAGTTTGACCTCTGTGCACTCATTCGACCATATCTTGAGATATAAGAGTTCCATTAACCCTAAACTAGTGCCATTTGAAATTTAAGACCCATATCTACAACTTTTGTGAAGAACACAAGTGTCCATTTGGATGGCTTAGAGGTCATATTGGGCTTGGAAGTTAGAATAGATGAGCAGTAGCTGGGCCTGAACAGTGTGCAATGATTGAGCCATATCTCGAGCTGTAGAAATGTTTTTGGGTTGAACCAGTGGCATTGGAAAGCTAAGACAAAATCCTACAACTCTTATGAAGATCACTTGGCAAGATTTTGACGCATGCCATAAGTTCAGCATTGAATGATTTCGAGGACAAGAATCTCTATAATTTTTCACTCATCAAATTACTATTTGGCATTTTCCAATCATTCACCCACTCATCCACTCACTCATTAATCAGCCCCTTGTCATTTTGTATCGCTTATCCTCTACAAAAGGGAGCCTTGACTGATCATTCGAGAGGGTTAGCTTGGAGATCAATATCATGCTTGTGTATTAATTGTTTCCTTTGTGGTAGTTTTCTTTTGTTCTAAATGAAAGTTATGTTCATCATCTTCTTGTTCTCTCTTTCTTTCCTCTTGTATATGAGTAACTAATTTTCATTTTACTTGGGTGAAAGGATGAAGCGCTTAGTAATGAAATAATGTTAGATTAATCTCTTTCTTGTGCTTAAATGATATATTATCAAGTGATCATCATATGTATTATATTTTGTTTCCAATAATTTTAGAAACCCTTCTTATAAAGTGGAGATCTTGATTTATTGTAAACAAGATATTGACACAATGAATGCTTGAATCCATTTATAAGTGGTGGTGATAATAGATAATTAAAAGAATCATAATATAATTACATATATAATCTTAAATGAACTTTGAATGTTATATTTTTCGATTGGAACCTCTATTATGTGTGGATTCTAATTGAGTTATAAAAAGAATTAATCTTATCTTTAATTTATTTACCAAGAGTGGATCTCCTAACCCAAGTAAATCCTTTTTATTTGTGACTAAGTTTTATCACCTGTATTGTTGTGACAAAATCTTTTCCTTACCTCAAAGAATTTTTCTTCATCAATTCTCTGCGGATCGACCTCGGACTCCTGAGATTTTATTACTTGAGACAACCTGCACTTGGGTTTGCAACTTATAATCCGCATAAATGGACCAACGTCGCTCAGTGTGCACGGCTCCGAGGTCCGGACCATCTTCAAGGCCTTAGCTACATCGTCTAGGGCAGAGTCCAGTTAGTCATGTGTCGGGTTGATCCAACTAAATGAGATACCGGATCACGGATCAGATCAAGTATTAAATGCTTAAAATATATATTTTCATACTTAATTGTTAAACAATGTCGTATTTTCTTAGACTAAGCAAGAAGATAGAAAAAAGTTAAAAATTAATTAGAGAAAGTATATATACCTAATAACTTAAAAAAAATTGTGTTTATATGCATGCTAACAATCGTATTACTCCACAACTCATCTTTGTTAAACGACCTACAATAATATATTTTAAATTAATTTTATTAGATTATATTTTCCATTATTGTCCAAGTTCATTCAAAATGTTCTTCTTTAGTTTTGTGCTACTTAAATGCTAAATTGATTTTCGAATCACTCGCATTTAGTATTCAATAATTGCACATTAATTGGTTAATCCCTCAGAATATATATTTTATTTATTTTAATTGACTTAATTAATTATTGACTTTTACTCATGTGTAATAAAAAGGAAATAAAATTGAATAAAATAAAATCATAAATGTAAGACAGAATATAATAAGGATTTAATTATGATGTATTGTTAATTAAATTTTTTTTACACTATCAACCTGTAACACCCTAATACGAATTATCATAAAATAATGGAATATTCTAAAATAAATCGCATTAGATATATCACTTCTAGAAATGTGAAAAAATAAAATTCCATAATAACTTACACAGTTATTATAGAGAACCACGAATGATTAAAAAGTTATATATACAACTATCACTGGCTAACATGTCATACAGTGTATGTAAATTTTTCTAACAACCAGAAATATACACATATACAAACTGGTCTACAAGAAACAAAACACTAATCTAAGTCTTTTGCTTCTTCTTTTCTTTGCCCTTGTTCTTTTTAGGGACTTTACCTAGATTTACATGAAACACACAGGGGTGACAAATCACAATCTCTCAGTATAATCATACCAATACCAGCAGTTAATCATTTATAATAAATAATTCAACTGAACACCATAAATGCATTTGATGTAAAAGAATATCCAAAAATCAATAATATCATAGAATCGCTCATACAATTCTAAGGTATTATCGAACGAGCAACCAAATAATTAATCGATTAAGCCATGACAAATGCTCATACAAGTGTCAACCCAGCAATGCTTTATGTTATGAAGTATGATTATGCTCAAACAAAGTCCACGTATTATGGATGTGCAATGTCAATGCAGATTTTTAAGTTGAAAACACACGCTATTTACTTTTTTCCCGAGGAACTGCGTTCCTTGTATATACTAAGTAAGATAGGCATCCTGCCTTAACACTACTTGGTGATGTGTGGACTAGTTTCCCTTACAAAAGTAAGAGTACCGACACTAACTTCATATACTGGTAACCCTGACCATACAAGCAAACCTGCAAGGAGAATTCGAATCCAACACCTCATTCTCAGGTCTTATGGTTGTGCACACCATTTAAGGTCACAATACATAGGAAAACAAGCAAATACCAGGTATGAAAACCAAATATTCGAGCCACATATCAAACATTAGAACATAAGAATCTTAGCCTCACTTATCCAATAAAGGTAGCTAAATTCATATTTCTAGCTAAATAGTATCTAGAACATCCCAAAATCACTCACAGGTGACTTAGAAATAAACCTCATGTTGAACAAAGTTCTAAACACTAATATAGACATTCTATCACCCTTTGAATATCTAATAATTTCCCAAACTTTTCATATATGCAAGTTAATAATTCTTTTCAAGAAATATCCCAACAAGTGCCTAAATACACTCTAAAAGACTTGCACAAATGATTCTATCTAACCAAGAACTTGAAAACATCAAAAATTGACATTCTTGAAGATTTTGGCCTCAGACACGGGCCATTTCTCATTACACGCCCCCCCTCCCCCGTGTCTTGCTCTATGAGCACTGTTCAGAAATTTCAATTAGCAGAGAGGGACATTACCCCCTTCCCCGTGTCTTCGAACACAGGCCGTGTTTCTCAACCTGAAACTCTACAGCTCACTCTACAGAATCGTGGCATTGTTCCATTGGCCAAATTCTTGGATTTTGGCCACTTTAATCCAATCTCTAGATGATTTCAAGTCCCAAACAAGTTCACAAATATGAAGGAAACTTAAAACACTAATTGATTTCATCAAAAATGGATCAAAACCCTAAATCACTCATCTAAACCCCTAAAATCAACACTTAGAGCATTTTAGGTCCAAAATGAGGATTTCCAGTTTCTAATCCAAACTATTAGCATGAACAAGTCATAAACACCATTTAGAACTTATCCAAGATAGAAAATCACTTTAAGCATCACTAGAACTCAATTTGACATATTAAACCTCAAACAAGCCTAACATGGAAATGAGAGTTTAAGCCCAAGAACCCCTACCTTGAGTAGGAAAGATGGTGGTGATAATGAAGATGATCACAAATCCTCAAGCTTGCCTTTTCCCTTAACCTTCCTCTTCTTTCCTTCCTATTCTCTTTTCCCTTTTTCTGCTGCTGGACCTTGTTTCATCCAAGAGAGAAAAATGAATGAAACACCAGTGAGAATGGGAAGAAATATCAGAAGGTGAGGGTCAAAGAAAGTGGCTGTTAATCGTGGAAGGCTTATGTCCTTAAATTATAACACTGAAACTTCCCAATCTGCTAAAAACACTCAACTTTAGCTAAATCAAGTTTTTCAAGTTCCAACAACTTTAAAATAAATACTAAGATTCATTAAAAAAGTCATTTCACCAATATCATAATTTTCTATATCTGTGACTAGTCAATTCGGCATTAAAACACATAACCAGTATGCCTAAAAATACTAAACGAACTCCGATTATTCTCAAAATTTAACCACATCACAGAATACACATTTGTGACTTAAAAATAAATTATCCACATTTATTTCCATTAGCTAAGCCATTTAAGCTAATATCTGGGTCATTTTATGCTACTTTTCACCTTTCAATTTGCAGTAAAGTACCTAAACTAACTTAGATTGTCACGAAATTAAACAGGCATGTTAAGGAAGTATTAAGCTACCCTTGTAACTATTTACAAGTCTAACATGTTGAAGAGGATGTTACATTTCTCCCAACTTTTTTAAAATTTTGTCTCCAAAATTGCTTACCTCGCATAAACAACTGCGGGTAGTCCTGCTGCATGTGGGACTCCAGCTCCCAAGTCGCCTCTTTAAAGCTAACACCTTTCCAAAGAACCTTCACCAGAGGAAGCCGCTTACCTCTAAGCTCTTTGACCCATCTGTCCACGATCCTCATCATCGCATAGCATAAGACAAATCCTCTTTTAACTTCACAGATTCATTTCTTATAACATGTGAAGGATCTGGATTGTACTTCCTAAGCTGTGACACATGGAATACATCGTGAAGGTCTGACAAACTGGGTGGAAGTACAATTTCGTAGGCTACGGGTCCAATTCTCTTTAGGATTTGATAGGGGCCAATGAAACGAGGATTCAATTTTCATGTTCTCAATGCTCTACCAATCCCTGTTGTCGGAGCGACTCTCAAGAATACATGATCTCCATCACTGAACTCTAGAGGCCTTCTTCTCTTATCAGCATAACTCTTCTTCCTACTCTGAGCCATAACTAATTTATCTCGGATCATTTTGATCTGATCTATGGTTTGTTGTACTAACTCAGGACCTAGAATGGTTTTCTCTCTAACCTCATAAAAACATAAAGGGGACCTACACTTTCAACCATAAAGTGCTTCATACGGTGTCATACCTATGCTAGTATGAAAACTGTTGTTAAAAGCAAACTCCACTAAGGGTAAGAACTTATCCCAACTCCTTTTCTGCTCTAGCTTACATGCTCTCAACATATCCTCAAGGGTTTGAATAGTCTTTTTCGATTGACCATCAATCTGTGGATGGTATACTATACTCAAACTAAGCTTTGTTCCAAAAGCTTTCTGTAGGGCTCCCCAAAATCTAGATGCAAATCTAGGGTCTCTATCAGAAACTATACTAAGGGGTACACCGTACATCCTAACTATTTCTTGAATATATAACTGGGCAAGTTTGTCTATGAAGTAGTTAGCTCTAATAGGTATGAAATAGGCAGACTTAGTTAGTCTATCCACTACAATCCATATTGCATGGAATCCTAAATGAGTTCTAGGCAAACCCATCACAAAATCTATTGTGATGCGATCTTATTTCCACTCAGGGACTCCCAAAGATTGAAAAGGTCTAGAGGGTTTCTAGTGTTCTATCTTGACCTTTTGACAAGTTAGGCACCTAGACACAAACTCGGCTATATCCGTCTTCATAGCAGACCACCAAAACAACTTCCTCAAATCTTGATACATCTTAGTGGCCCTAGGATGGATAATGTACTGACTACAGTGAGCTTCTTCAAGGATCCCATCTTTGATTTTAGATTCACGGGGAATGCAAAGTCTATCTCTAAACTTGATCATCCCATCATCCGATATATTAAACTCATTAGAATTACCTAAAAAGATCTACTCACTCACATCACTAATATTCTCATCTTTCTTCTGAGCTTCCAAGATCCATGTCCTAAAGTCACTCACTATGTCCACTCGACTCACACTGAGACTGTGTGGTAACACAGCTACCGAAAGACTCATATATCTAAAGCTCTTAAGAAGTTCACTCTATTGGTTCATCATATGGGACACATGTAGAGATTTCCTACTCAATGCATCAGCCACCACATTGGCTTTACCCAAATGACACTTTAATTCAAAGTCGTAGTCTTTCAATAACTCCATCCATCTATGTTGTCTCATGTTCAGCTCTTTCTGATCAAATAAGTACTTCAAACTCTTATGATCACTGAACACCTCAAACCGAATTCCATACAAGTAATGTCTCCAAATCTTTAAGGCGAATACTATTACGGCTAACTCCAGATCATAAGTAGGGTAGTTCTCCTCATGAGGTCTCAACTGCCTTGATGCATAGGCAACAACTCTCTTATGTTGCATCAAAACACAACCCAAACCTATCTTCGAAGCATCATAATACACCTCAAAGTTCTCCAAAGGATCCAAAATTATCAACACTAGTGTAGTAATCAACCTCACTTTAAGTTCTTAGAAACTATCCTCGCAAGCTTGAGTCCATTCGAAAGAACTACATTTCCTAGTTAATCTAGTCAAGGGCAGTGCTTACTGAGAAAATCGCTTTATGAACCTTCTATAGTACCCTACTAGGCCTATGAAGCTTCTGATCTTGGTCATAGTGGTGGGTCTCTCCACTGCAACACTGCATCAACCTTACTTGGGTCCACAAAAATACCATCTTGAGATATCACATGTCCCAAAAACTTTACTTGTGAAAGCCAGAACTCACATTTAGATAGCTTGGCAAATAACTTATTCTCCTTAAAAGTGTCCAACACTATCCTTAAATGTTGTTCATGCTCCTCCATCGTCTTAGAATATATCAAAATATCATCAATAAAAACCACAACAAACAGATCCAGGTAGGGTCAAAAGATCTGGTTCATGTAATCCATAAATACTGTCGGTGCATTTGTCAACCCAAAGGACATCACGAGGTACTTATAGTGCCCATACCTAGTTCTAAAAGCTGTCTTAGGGATATCCTCTTCCCTAACCCTTATTAGATGATATCCAAACCTAAGATCAATCTGTGATAAAACAACAACTCTTCTCAATTAATCCATTAGATCGTCTATCCTAGGTAACAAATACTTATTTTTAATGGTCACCTTGTTCAGCTATCTGTACTCCACACAGAGCCTCATGGTACCATCCTTTTTCTTCACTAAAAGCACAAGTGCTCCCCACGGACAAACACTCGGCCTAATGAATTGTTTATCCAACAAATCCTCAATTTACTTTTTGAGTTCTGCTAACTCTAGTGGCGCCATTCAATAGGGTGCTATAGAGATAGGTCCCATTGCAGGAACTAGGTCTATAGAAAACTCTATTTATCGCTCGGGTGGCAGCTCCACTATGTCACTAGGAAAGACTTCATAATATTCACTCACCATAAGTATTTCACCTAGGCTTTACTCAACCTCGGTGCTTAGTGAAAACAAGAGTACATATCCTTGAGATCCTTCCTCCAAACAGAGATTAATCTGATTTGCATTAAGACATACTGACTCACATGGAACGACTCTGGTTGGTGTATCTAACAAGAAAACCAGGGATTTTTCTAAACAGTTCAATACTACATGGTTAGTGGACAACCAATCTATGCTAAGAATGACATCAATATCTACAAGAGGCAAACAGATAAGATTTACACCAAAAATCCTATCTTCTACCTTTACACAATAATCAAGACACACTCTAGAAGTTGTAACTAGCTTACTAGTAGGTGTAGATACAAATAAGTCATATGAAAGTTTAGACACAAGTAAATCTAGCTCATTCATATAATTATTCGAAACAAAGGAGTGGGATGCTCCTGAATCATACAACACAATTAAAAGATGATTGTGAATAATGCATTTAACTTTGATAAAGTCAGAAGATTGAGTCACCTCTTCACCACCTAGAGTGTAAAGTCTCCCTCTGGCTTGTGGCTTTTGAGTAGGCATAGTTTCTTTCTTTGATGGACACTAATTCACAAAAAGACCAAGTTGTCCACACACAAAGCACACCGGGCAAGGCTGGTCTCCATGCTGTCTCCCATACTTGAAACACTTTGGTCCCCAAAAACTCCTTCTAAACCTACTTACCCTTATCCTAAGTAGAGCTAGATTTAGAAGACCCTTTCTTGAATTTATCATCATCTCTCTTCCTTTTCTGAAGATCCTATGATTTAGGCTCCAAAGAAAGCTTCTTAAATTGCCTCTCAACTATTCGACACTTATTAACCAGAGTTTCAAAGTCCCAAATTTCAAACGGTTGAACGACATTCTAAATGTCAATCCTCAATCCTTCTTCAAATCCAACACACTTCCAAGATTCATCTGGGTTAAATTTGATACAAGAAGAGAATTTAGACATTTCAATGAATTTGACCACATACTGGCTAATAGACATGTCTCTCTATTCTAGCTTTAGAAATTCCATTTCTTTGGCATTTTGAAGGGTCTGTGGAAAGAACTTTCTAAAAAAATGAGCTTCTAAAGAACCCCCACGTCACAAGAGTTCTTGATGCCTCAAGAGCCCTCTTTGTATCCACCCACCACTCCTCTACCTCACCTTCTAGCATATAAGAAGAAAAAAACACCTTCTGCTCATCTGAACAAGCTATAACAGTGAAGATCTTCTCCATCTCCTTGAGCTAACCCTCATCTCTGACCGAATCATACTCTCTGGTAAAGGAAAACAGATTTGATTTCTTGAATTTTGAGAGGTCTTGAAAAGTATGGTTCCTTCCAACTATTTCTTGGTATGGTTGCCCCTGATAGTAAGGTGGAGGTGTAGGTGGTACTAGTTATTGAGTTCCCAACCTCTTAAGCACTCTAGTAGTTACTGCTACCTGCTCTCTCATTGCATTAGCAGTTATAGTTGCCTACTCTGTTTGTTGGGTCACGCCATTGGCCATTGCCATCATGGCAGCTGCCACATCAGTGCCTTCACGTCCAGAGTTCCTATTACTGCTTCCATGTGGTCGCCCTCTCCCTCTTGCTGCCATAATTTCCTATAAACATAGAACAACACATATTGAGGTAGCTAATCCCAATATTGTGTAACGTGCAATGGTAGCTAAAACAGTCAAAACAAAGTAGTCATACAATTCAATCAAATATCTCACAGAAGAGATAAAAGAAATGCATAATACAAGAATGAAATCCTAAATATGCCTAAGCATAATCAGTCCACACCCTGACTCAAAAAGATGAACTGCTCTGATACCATAATGTAACAACCCTAATACAAATTATTGTAAAATAATGGAACATTCTCAAATAAATAGCATTAGATATCTCACTTCTAGAAATGCGAAAAAATAAAATTCCATAATAACTTACATAGTCATTATAGAGAGTCATGAATGATCAAAAAGTTATATATACAACTATCACTGACTAATGCGCCATACAGTGTACATAAGCTTTTCTAACAATTAGAAATATACACATATACAAACTGGTCTACAAGAAACAAAAACACTAATCTAAGTCTTCAACTTCTTATTTTCTTTGCCCTTGTCCTTTTTGGGGACTTTACCTGGATTTTACATGAAACACACAAGGGTGATAAATCACAATTTCTCAGTATAAGCATACCAATACTAGCAGTTAATCATTTATAATAAATAATTCAACTGAACACAATAAATGCATTCGATGTAAAAGAATATCCGATAATCAACAATATCAAAGAATCGCTCATATAATCCTAAGGTATTATCAAACGAGCAACCAAACAATTAATCGATTAAGCCATGACAAATGCCCATACAAGTGTTAACCATGCAATGCTTTATGTTATGAAGTATGATTATGATCAAATAAAGTCCACGTATTATGGATGTACAATGCCAATGCATATTTTTAAGTTGAAAACACAAGCTATTTACTTATTTTCCCCTAGGAACTGCCACTACAACAACTTTGCCCTTTGCAAGGGCTGAAAAACGTTGCCTTTAGTTGAAAACTATTGCCTAAAGTCTATGGCAACGCTTTCCAGCCCTTGCCAAGCCGTTGCCTTTTCCATCGTGGCCTATTATGACAGGCAACGTTTTTTTAAACTTTTGGCAACATTTTACAAAAAACGTTGCCTATTCCTAACTTCTGGCAACGCTTTTTCAACGTTGTCTATGAATAGTATTGGCAATGCTTTTGAAATGTTGGATATAGGTACTTCTTTAGGCAACGCTTTCCTGTTGTTGCTGTTAAGTATGCCATAAGACAACGTGTAAAAACCGTTGCCTATAGGTCAAGCTTTTAGCAACGTTTTGCGCAAGTTGGTTATAGGTGTTGCTTTAGGCAACGTTTTCTACCTGTTGCTTTTAAGTTTGACGTAAGGCAACTTGTAAAAAACGTTGCCTATAAGTCTAAGGTTTTGGCAAAGTTTTTGAAACGTTGGTTATAGGTGCTTCTTTAGGCAACGTTTTACGACTGTTGCTTTTAAGTTTGCCTTAAGGCAAGTGGTAAAAAACGTTGCCTATAGGTTCAGATTTTACTACATTTAAATATGCTATAAAGCAACTTGTATGAAACATTGCCTATAGGCCTTTTCTTTTTAAATTTACCTATATGGTACTTTTAGGCAACACTTTCTACTTGCATATTAAAAAATCACGTATTAAAAACTAATAATACATTAAAAAACTAATTCTTCTCAGATAAAATATATTAAATTATGTAATGTATTTACTTTATATATACACCAAAACTAAAAAAAAAAAAGTCATTTACTACTATTTTACAAAAGTAGTGCGATTGTTCTTGATCATATATAACACAAATGAAAGAACCAAAAAAACTAAAGCTGAATATCCTTCGCAAATGTCCATAATTGTATCTGATTGCTTTATCTGGTATATTCTCACTGCAAAAGAAAAACAATAAATATATATTTTGAAATATAGAAGTATTCGTCCTCGATACATATTGAAGTTAGCAAAAAAATAAAATATTAAAGTGGTTAGTTACATATACTGTAACTACTAATTAACTAAGAAATTGAACTTATGAATCAATAATGCTTAGTTAGTGGTAAGTACAAATTGAAGGATGACAGCATGGGAAATAAAGAATACACACATCTTAGAAAGAAATTAACAACAAAAATCAATAATAATAAAGAGTACTGTTTCTACATAGCTTCTCTTAATTCTCAATAATCAACACATACATGAGATGCACAATAACAATACCAACTCTGCAACTACACAAGAACCAACCAAAAATAAAATGATAAGCTCAAGTTATGCCCATGCTAAATTCAAGAGCAAAAACATTCATCCAAATAAATGACCCCACAACATCATCAGTCCATATTCCAAACATATTTAACATCAAAACCAGTCATAGCACCCTTAGTTAAAGCTAGAATATCTGGTGACAAATAAAATTATCGATTAATTCTAATCTCAACAAGATTTTCCAGTGTCCAAATCCCACTTGGATAATAAAGAGAAAGAACCCCAGAACAAAAAATTAATTATTTTTTCTCATTTCATCAAATAAGTTCCATGGAATCAGACAAAGCATAGAGAAACTAATACATGCAACAGATTTCAACATGTGTATCATGACCCACGAACCATAGCATTTTCAGATCTAGGGAAGAAACATAATAAATAGAAAAATGATTTACTTTCGTGAAACTTATCCAAAGTTCTAAACAAATATAGATTAGATGATTTATTTAAAAACAGAACCTTATCAACATAGACCATCATACTTGGGATTTCAAACTTAATCTTCAAAAATAGAAAATCATACTTGATTACAAACTCATCAATTTTTTCCAAAACTAAAACATGCATCATTAATCATTCATCAAGGTTTGTATACATGGAAATAGCAGCCTCAAATTTAGGCTTCCCAAGGCTATATAAACAAGCCTCAAGTTTGATGTAGTGTTTGAAAGACAAAGAATATGGATTTTCATTGTCTTTTTGTATGTATTCAACCAACCAGCACCTCATTTGCACAATCTTGGAAGCTATTAGATTCTCTATCGATTATGCCAAGTACCCAAGTACACCTTTACCATATTAATTTATGACAAACATTTGTGAAACATATATAATTAATGGCCCATTAACAACAAGCATTCTATGAAAGCATACCTCTACTTGGTTAAACTTTCAAAACAGCAAGTTAACTAAAATTGATTTATTATCACCAAGATAAATCTTAGTCAATCAGTAACAATAATGAGGAAATGAAGGATAGAGTTTGATGTAGTTTGAAAGACAAAGAATATGGATTTTCATTGTCTTTTTGTATGTATTCAACCAACCAACACCTCATTTGCACAATCTAGGAAGCTATTAGATTATCTACCGATTATGTCAAGTACCCAAGTACATCTTTACCATATTAATTTATGACAAACATTTGTGAAACATATATAATTAATGGCCCATTAACAACAAGCATTCTATGAAAGCATACCTCTACTTGGTTAAACTTTCAAAACAGCAAGTTAACTAAAAAATAAAACGAAAGCGAACCCTCAAAAAGACCAAGAATAGTCCCAACAAAATTTATCAACAGTCCATGAGAGATTAGAATCTATCCAAACAAACAAAAATCAAGAGAAACAAATCCAAAGAATCTAAAAAGAAAACAAATCCCAAACATTACACAAAAAATTAAATCCAAGAGATTAGATTAAGACAGACTAGACCACCATTATGTAAAACCAAAATCAAACAACCAAGGATTATAGCATCAATTAATGCTCCCATTATTCATTAACAGATATTACATCCTTTTTCAATCAACTTAATATGCAAAGATCAAGAATAAAACCAGAACAATAACCCATCCATTCATATCAAACTGAAACTGAAACAAAATTCAAATCACTATTCTAAATCAACGTGTTATTATTACCTTTTCTTGGCTTGGAATATGCATTGATGTAGAAGAGTGTGGAAGACCATTTTTATCCATGTTAGGTGCACTATTCGCATCAGCTGGAGATGAGTGCATTAAGGGTGCCAAGTCTTCCAAGTTAACACCAGGGCTAGCTCTTTGAAGTAAAGCCTTCACAAGATTTTCTAATCCCTCTACTTGTTTCTTCATGTTATTCATCTGATTGTCAGTGTCCTGCTTCTGATTTTCCATCTCAGTTTTCAAGGTTAACATTTCTTCTGAGTGCTTGCGCTTTACAGCGTCAATCTCAGCATCCATTTTTAAACTAGTTTTAGTGACACCTCTTCCATACCCTCGAACTCTCCCTGGCCTTTCCTTGCCGAACACAGCTTGAAAGGCTTCATCAGCATTCTCTCCAGAGTTTTCAATCCGATCTTGAACTTCATCCTGCAAAAAGATGGAGCACTCATCAAAACATAATGTTAAACATCAATAAAAGATTTGTATTTGTTATAATTTTACATTATATAACTTACAATTGCACTCTTAGTTTCTAAATCCAATTCCTTTCCTTTTATTCCTGTGCGAGTTGTAATGAATAAATCAACTTGGGTGACATCTTCATCATTCTCATTATCCAAACGCTTCAACAAATTTAAAAAAAGTAAGTAAAATATTTATCAATGAGTAAAATTCACAAATTTTCAAGCACAATACCAAACGATTCCGAACTCTAGTAAAATTCACAGGTCCCATTCGATGGTTCCACCTTTGATGCTTTCTATTTTCAGAATTCATCTTGCCGATTGCCTATATTCCATAAAACAAAAAAAAATTATAATGTTATGAAAAATACATCTCATAAGTAACATGAAATTGAAATATGACCTTATAATTTAGATCTTACTTGAATGGCAGGAAGACTCCAAAAGGTAATCAATTTTTTAAAAATTGAAATTGGTACATCCCTTGGACGATTCTTTAACATATTTTCAGAGTTGTCATAAGGCTTAAAATGCTTTTTCTTGATCTTACACTTGTGCCTTTTCCAAGCTTCCTTTACTCCTGACAATACCCAATCTTCTCCTTCTTTTGGAATGATGAATTTTGACTAAGGAAAGTACCACAATGATGTTAGCATCATTAATATACTAATATTGCATTTAAAATGATAGAAATTAATCCTACGCATACCCGGACATATTTCATAATATTATCTGTGTAGCTTTTTGGAATGGCCTTAAAATTGGTGTAGTTTAAGGGGCAAAATTTTGAATTTCTAGCAATTGTGCCCAAGAACAAGCTTAAATTAGAAACACTTTTATCAGTGGGCCCAATTGCTACTCTTTTCTCAAAAATGATTTCTTCTCGTTCTTCCTCCAATCTAGCATGGATATATTTGCATTCAGTCTTGCCTCGAGTTTTTTTCTTTTTCACTGTCCCTAATTTTACATAAATAAAGGTATAAGTTTTATAAGTCAATGCATACAAAGTATTTGAGAAATATTAGTGAAAACTAAGTAGTTGGAAAAATAGTAGTTGAAGACAATGATGTTACCTTCTGGATTATTATCCATTTCCTCAACTTCCTCCCTGTCAACATCTTGGTCAATGAAGTTATCATCTACCTGATGATTTTGACCTACTTCTCCAACTTCTTGAACTACTCTTTCATTTTTAGTTTCTTGTTCTTCATCATGTAGCAATTGATTTTCTTCTTCATACACGCCATTTTCTTCAAGGAAGTCATCAAGAGACATTGCTGGGCAAACTGCATTCATCCTCTTAACTTTAGGACCATGATCATTTTGGTTCGACCCTTGGTTCACACTTGTGGTGATTGATTGTTTCTTTTTTTCGTTTGGAACTTGTTTTTCACTTGTTTCTTTCAATAAAGGTAAACTTGGTGCCATGAGACAACCACCTTGGACTTCCATTTGAGTGACTCGTGTTTGAGTCAAATTTGTAAATAAGGGTTGTCTCATTGCCATTTCACTAGAGCCTCCAACTTGTGCAGTCATTTTAGTACTATTAGGCAGTCTCTTTTCCATTTGAGTAACTTGTGTTTGAGTCACATTTGTAGGCAAGGGCTGCCTCATTCCCATTTGACTAGCTCCTCCAACTTGTGAATTCATTTTAGTGCTCTTAGGCTGCCTCTCATCCTTTTGAGTGACTTGTGAAGGAGTTGCATGTTTTCTTTTTAAAGATTTACTATTTTCTTCACTTTGGGCTGTATGTGTAGCATTCAACTGCCTACCATCTATCTTTCAGCACTTGACCTTGCACTGAAATTGAGATCCAAATTGCCTCTCTTATTAGGACCTTCACATCCCTTGTTTAAAGTTGACACCCTTTTTTTGTTGCTTTCTCCCTTGTTCATTTTGTTTCAAAGTGAAGGTTTTAATCTGAAAAATTAGCAAATTGAAATTCATTAGCTTATAACATTACAATTGCCAGCTTAAATACTACAAGCAAAAGCTTAGAAAATGAAGAACAAGCAAAAAGCATGGAAAATGAACAATAATAGATTCTGTGGATTTAATAAATTGCACCAAAATGAATTGGTAATACAAGACATATTAACAATATGTAATGTCAAACTCAGAGGGAATTACTGTAAGAAACAATATCCCTGTTTTAATTTATAAAAAGGAAAAAAATCACATAAATGAAAATTGAGCTATTGTTTAAAAATTGAGCTATTATGGGAAACTTGGGTGAAGTAACAATGGATTGATCTATATTCCTCCCTACAGAGTTCCTAGTCTGAATTAAAGATAAAAGCACCACTAAGAGAGAATAAGAGATAAATCCATGATTTATGGTCAAAGAATATAGAGCTTATAGATACAATTGGGAAAACTGAAAGCAAGACTGAAGTATAAGACAACAACATCAAGACTATAGTTTGAATTCACTTATATAACAGGGAGTCATTCTAGTCACACAACCATACATTCACAGAATAACACAACTCTGCTTCTATACCAGTGATCTCAGAGATAATCAGTCAAATTAACAGCACAAAACAAACAGTTGTGACATTCTGAAGCCACAAGGGTTGTGGATTTATCTTTTCTCCTAAAAATAAACACATTAGATTTTCAAAATCACACAAATTACACAAATCTTTATCAAGAAAAAATGAGACAAAAGAAACCTCAAGGGGAAGATGGCAGTAATGCATAACCACTAACTTAGAAACTCTGAAACTGCAAGTGTTCAAGACTCATCATCAAAATCACTTGAAAGATTTGATAGCACCAGACAGTAAGCAAATTAAAAGGGACAGTGAACACAAATCTAACTGCCACTAAATCACACTACAATCTCAATTGTAAGTTTAATGGGTGCTGAACCCTATCAAAATATAAAGAAATTCAGAAGCAGAGGCTATAATTAAAGCCTCAGATGACTTCATATGGCTCAGCCAATCCGAAGTAAATGAACATAAATTTAGATCAAAAGAGTTTGCTATCATGGTTGTCAAACTCGTACAATTTTACGTGTTTGGAAGACTGAAGCGATCCTGATCCCAGTAACAAACTCGTTTTGTTGGGATCGCGTTTCAGCACATAAAATTGGTAGGATCGTTCCACTGCTGAGTATTTATTCCTTTATGGAAAATGTGTAAGTTAAAACTATCTTATAGAAAATATGCCTGGCCTCAAGCATCTGTGTAGGTCAAATTAAATTTTTGAAGCCAGCAATGACTTAAATACAGCCCTGACAAATAGTGGATGTGCTATACGTATGTGTAGATTTCATTTGACATAAAAGCACAGAGCATTCACTTTTGGGCTTGGTATATGTATGAAGGAGTCAGTATAATAGTTTCTTGTAAATCGAATATATTTCGAGAACAAATTTTGGAATATACAAACGCTAGATCATAAAACTTAAACCACGTATGGTAAAATCCTGAATTTCACATAGCTTTTATCTTTACATTATTTGTAATGCTTGCTTTGGTTCTGTATTTTATTTGTAGTCGTAGTATTATTAAGGATTATTTGATTATTTCATTCACAGTCATGTATTAGCATTCTTCAAGCTTCTGAGTGATAGAAAGGATGTTAGAAAAGTTCCCCGAAACATTGACAGAGATAGAAGAACAAGGGGTTGAAATACTCAATTACAGCTTAGTAAGAATGACATGTATCCTGCAATCTCCGGTGGCTGCTTTCTTCATTGTTGTCAAAGGAGTATTTTAGGGGAAAAAAGTGTAATTGTAATATTAGCATCATTGATTTTCAAGCAGGATGCAGCCGCATGATACCGCATGTACAACCACGGATGGACCCATGTTAATGAAAGTGGGGGCACGTGCCCCCACTGACTTCTCAATCTTTCTATTACTATACAATTATATTATTAATTTTACTTTCAAAGTTATTTACAATTTACTTTTATTCATGAAATTTATTAAGTAATTTTTATGACATTAACATTTTTCATATGAAGGATAGATAAAATTTTAATAAAAAATTCACAAACTTTCTTCATATGTGAACATTCAATAAACTATTTAGCTAAATTTCTAACTCTCATATTCCCTGACCACTAAGAATTCTTGGTTCTGTCACTACAACCACCCTTAGTTATTGGTTAAATTGGAGGGTCTCTTACGTGCAACTTGTCTTATTTTGCCTATATTGCTACTACCGTTCACTTTCATTTCCTCTGTTGCATTGAAACCGAAGCTGATTATTATCCTTGCAATCTCATCATGCTTTTATATTGAATTAGATTTTATTTTTTGATTCTTTTTGGTCAAACATTCTTCTTTTGCTTATTATGAATTTTTTTCCCCCAGTTACATGATGTTACACATAGCAGGATAAAACAATTCCTCTAAGAGAGGCCATGTACATATACGGGTCTGTCATATTCTCATATTGCATATTGAACCAATGGTAAAACACTTTCAATCATAACTCAGAAAGATCATGTACCTCCATTCCATTTTCCTAAACAAATAGTGGAGCATTTTCAACCATAAATAAGTCTGATAAAATAGTTTTGAACTATGCTATTTTGGTGACTAAATCCTATCATTGACAAAAAGGACAACCCCGATGTTAAAGGATGTCCTTACCTTAAGGGGCAGCCAAACTCTTTAAAACCAAGCTCATAGGCCTTTTGACCTCTGAACACTACATCTACATCCTAAAAAATATTGAATCCTAATGCTATAAGATATGTGTTCTGATTTTTTGAAACAAAAGCACAATTTCAGTTAAGCTAAGCTAATTTACTGAAACTAAAGAGATTTAGTAGAGGAGGAAGATTAGAAGTTGAAATTCAGTACCTGAAAGGCCATAGACTGTCTTCATAGCTTTCTCGCTTGATTCTATCATCATATAAATCTACCTTCAACACTAATTTCATTCTGAGAACAAGTCAAAGAGCTTTTAGGACCCAACAATTACATCTAAGTCTACCATTTGAAAGGTAATAATCAATGTTGATTATTACCTTGAAATTCAAACACTAAAATGTGAATCTTAAATTTCAAATATCAATGAAGTACTTCGATTCAAAGTAAAAAGGTAAAATTCACCAGCTATGCATTAAAGCAGAGAAAAACTCAGAAAAAGCTGAACAAATGGGATTAGTGCATTGATGAGGGAGATAAATGAAGTGTTTGAATAATATTGTTGTTAATTATTTTTTACTATATAAGAATAATTTGGTTTTTCATCAGTGACAATGATCCTAGCTAACCTAGTACATTCATTATGATTATGTTCATGTTTAGTTTCTCAAATTTGGTTCCACAAGTGAAGCTTGAGAAGTTCAATTATTAGAATTGATGCAATCACATGTACACGTGGTTTGACTTATGACTAGCTAGGCAACATAAAAACATGCAGAATGAGTAAAACAAACAAATTGTGAAGTGATTTGTTTTTCCTGTGAAAGAAGTGCCATTCTCATGTTGAAGACAACATCTGAGAGATAAAAGCAAATGGGTCGTTTCCATTAATAAAGGTCAAGTTCTGCTAACAATTAATGGACAACAAGCAAAAGATTACAAAATCATGTAGCAGTCTACTTTCTCTTTTAATAAAGTATCCAAAATGCAAATGAAAGCCTTTGTTTCCTTAAAACTTCGCTATCAAATATCAATTCAGCAGGCTCAAGTTTTCAATATCTGAAATTTAGGTAATTGTGATCATCAGGTAATCTATTCGATCGAATTGCTAAAATTTGCAACTACGTATACCTAAACAATATGTGAATCTAGAGGAAATTATAAAATGTATCTAGCTAGAAATGCTAGCCTACCAATCAATGCTTGATTATTATCTTCTCTCTTTTGCCTTCTTTAATGGTTTTGTGAATATCCGATATGAGAATTTGAGTGAATATCATCAACTTAAGGACCACAAGACAACAAAAAAATTGGCTCAAATAACCAATAAAACAAAGGTTGGAATAGGATGCTTTTCTATGAATCTGGTGACTGCAAACCGAACCAACAATTGTCCTTTCATGCAAGAAAACATAATATCTCCCCACATAGAAAATAACAAAGGCCTGTTTAGTAGTAGTGATTTTGAGAATTATATACATAACATTACACTAGGAAAATGGCTTTCTTATAATTTACTTATGAATTTTCAATGTTGTTGTTTTGCAGAATTTAATTATTATTTTCACTCCTTTGTTGTCCAAATAATAATAATGGCATTCATATGTTATGATCTCATGATTCTGTTACTACTCCATACATGCTCAAGTGGTTAAGTGTGAGAACATTAGCTGATTGTTTATATTAATACAGTTTCAAGAACAACCCAAGACTTCAAGGTCCAGAATTAATGGGATTCGTCAGATATGATATTGGAAGAAGCTGTAAATGAAATATTATATCTACTGAATAACGATCAGGAGGAAGCCAAATTATATTGTAGACATTAAAATGTACAGGGGGCTACTAGGCCAAATTTATGATTGTCTTCCAAAATTGTAGACATTTTCTAATTGGGTTGAATAAGATTTTTTACAAGATATGCACAAAATGAGATAAAAAACTGCAGCACCTCAAAATTGATAACATTTCAATATCCTATATACAACCCTATATACTTGCATCAATGTCTTACATCATGTCCTCAAAATCAGAATCTATTTCTTGTTCAATTTCATCGGACAACGATTCATCCATGTCAATAATGGTTTCTGGAACATCTCTTCTCACAAGTTCAATGTCACCATCATCATTGGGCATAGCAAGACTTATAGAATGGTTAGACGGCTCATTACCATAAATTTCTTGAGCATCAGAAATTGGTTCATCACTTAGGCTAAACAAGTCTCTTGGAACTGTCTTCATGACATAATGCTTGCTTTCATCAATGGGGTCTTGGATATAGAAGCATTGACGTGCTTGAGATGCAAGAATAAAAGGCTCATCATGGTAACATCTCTTATAAAAGTGAACATAAGTAAGTCCAAACATGTCTTCTTAAGCTTCAAACCAATCACATCTAAACACCACAACTTTAAAATGGCCATAATAATCTAATTCGATCATGTCATTTATTCTTCCATAATAAGTTACATTTGCTGTGATTGGGTGCTCATCCTTAGAGCTAGCAAAGCTTGTAGTTAATGCCATCAATGTTACACCGCTGTTTTGAGTCTTCCGTCTCGCATCACGCCGCATTGTATGAAATCGATATCCATTAATAAGATACCCATTAAATCTTTTTGCAACAGAATTAGGCCCTCTAGACAAAGCTTTAATGAAGTCTGGAGTATCCTCTTTCATGGCACGAGTTTCAAACCATTCAATGAAGTCTTGGCTTTGAATTTTTGCTTTCTTCCACTTTGTTCTTCTAACTTGATTTTTAACAACATTCTCATGCTGTCTAAAGTGGAAAAAATTAAAGGCATTAATATAATTATAATCTTAATCTACTTATGAAAAAAAAAGATAATGAAGGAAAGCACCGTACCTAAGGTATTCTTGTACTTCATCACAATTGATCAATATGTATCCATGTGCTTGGTTTAGTGACTTGTGATCTACAGAAATTAGAACACCTTTCTTTTTCCCTCCTATAGGACGTCCTTTGCTAGGAAAAAGATCTAATGAGTCACCTCACTATAGCATTCATCATTGTTTCTACTTAATTTATTCAACATAGTTTGCACACCTTCATGCAAATATCTTGAGCAAAATGTCAAGCATTCTTCACCAAATATGCCTCTCGCAATTGAGCCTTCTCGGACGACTTCTATTGCGAACATAAGACTTCAACTTACACATATATCTTTCTCGAGGGTACATCCACCGAAATTGAATCACCACCTAATCTCACTTCATTTGCTAGATGAATAGGCAAATGAACCATTATATCAAAAAAAAACATGGAGGAAAAATTCTCTCCAATTGACAAAGTGTTTCGCAATCTCTGCTTCCAAGTGATCTAATTCTTCTAGTGTAACAACTTTCTGACATAAACATCGAAAGAAAGAACAAAGACGGATCAAAGGGATGGCAACAGGATTAGGCAATATGCTTTTTATTGGTATTTGCAACAGAGTAATGCAACATGAAATGAGCATCATGGGTCTTATAGCCTGATATTTTTCTTTCACCAACTTGAACACATCGAGAGATATTTGATGCACTACCATCTGGCAATTTTGCTGACTTCAAGACACCACAAAATAAAGATTTTTCTCGTCATTGTCATAGAAAAACAAGCTTTTGCAAACTTAGTGGTTTTTCCATCTTTTGTCTCCTTTGGTTGAAGGTTCTTTCTTATGCCTATTTTTTTTAGGTCAAAACGAGCTTTTGCATGATCCTTTGTCTTCCCAGAGATATCTAACAGAGTTCCAATAATATTATCACATATGTTTTTCTCTATGTGCATCACATCAAGGTTATGGCGCATGGGGTTATGCTTCCAATATGGCAACTCAAAGAAAATTGACCTCTTTTTCCACGGACCATCATTCTTTTTCTTCTGCTTCTTTCCGAACACATTGTCAAAGTCTTCTAATTCAGCTAAGATTTCTATCCCACTTAATGTTGGTGGTGGAGATCTAAATTCTGTATCTCCATTAAAAGACCTTTTATTAGATCTCCATGGATGACTCATGGGCAGAAAAATTCGATGATCCATATAGCACATCTTTCGACTATGTTTCAAATAAGTAGAACAAGTCCCATAATTACAACAAGGACAAGCCAACTTTCCTTTGGTGCTCCAACCAGACAACATAGCATAAGCAGGGAAATCACTAATAGTCCATAAAAGAGCTGCTCACATTTGAAAAGTCTGGTTGGCTGAAGCATCATACGTTTCTACTCCCAAATCCCACAGTAACTTTAACTCCTCAATCAATGGTTCTAGATAAATATCAATGTCATTTCCAGGTGAATGTCTTCCAGGGATTAGTAAGGATAACATGCAATATTCTGGCTTCATGCACAACCACGGAGGTAAATTATATGCCATCAATGCCACAGGCCATGTACTATGAGATATACTCATGGTCCGATATGGATTGAATCCATCGCTAGCCAACCCAAGCCTTACGTTGCGAGAATCCTTTGAAAAAGTAGGATGATGCCTATCGAAGTCCTTCCATGCTTGACCATCAGCAGGATGTCTCAACTTTCCATCCTTTGAACGCTCGTCTTCATGCCACCTAAGCGTATTGGCTGTCCTTGAAGACATAAACATCCTTTGGAGTCTGGGAATCAAAGGAAAGTGTCTCAAGATCTTAGCATTTACATTAGGTTTCTTGGAAGATTCAGCCTCACAATCGACACTAGGATATTGAATATATCGTGAAGCTCCACATATATGGCAAAACTCTTTATCAGCATAACAACCCCTATATAGCATGCAATCATTGGGACATGCAGGGATCTTCTCGTAGTCAAGACCCAAGTCCTTTATCATGGCCTTGGTTTTATTGAAAGATGGAGGAATATTCAAATTAGGTATAGCTTCTTTCAACAACTCAAGGAGAGATGTGAAAGATGCATTGCTCCATCCATGAAGACACTTTAACAAATAAAGCCGGATGGTGAATAAAAATGTAGAGAAGTTTTCACAACCTGGGTACAGTTCTTGATTTGCATCCTCAACCAGTTTATAAAACTTCTTTGCATCTTCATTAGCACCTTCATGAAGCCTATCCTCTTGCACTACATCTCTAAACCTATCGTTCAATAAGTTATCAATGTCATCACATGGGTCTTCAACATCCATGTCAGCATCAAGACCCGATGCGCTTAGCCCCTCTCCGTGGTTGATCCATTTTTGGTAGCCCACAACAAATCCCTTGCATATTAAATGTTCGTACACAACATCTCTTATTCTCCAATAAGAATTTGCACATTTTGCACAAGGGCATAATATCTCCTCTCCATCTGGTTCTCCAATAGTAAATGCAAAATCTAAGAAAAAATGGACACCATCAATGTACTCTTTGCTAAACCTCGGTAAATCCATCCACTGCTTGAACTCATCTTTTAATTCACTGATAAGAAAGTTATTTTTGGTATTAATGTTCAAATGCTAACACAAATATTCATAGTACTAAATTAGTCTAAACAATGATACCATATAAACCAATTCAGGTAAATAATGCAGGATAAAAAGTAAGACTTAAATAGGAGAATTTTATGTCTTACCAGGTAAAAGAGTTGGGATCAGCCATCCTTTTTTAGTTCAGACTCTAGGAGCTAATTAAGTACCTTTACCAATGCTAGAAAAAACAAAAAGGGAAATTATGGAATTGGGTGAAATATTGGCAAAAAATCCATTCTGAATATTTCAAATATATTATAATTATATTTGACTGCACTTGCTCATTTTCTTTGCCATATATATTTTAATATATTTCAAACTCTGTCTCTGTTACTTGTTTATTCTATCAACGTACAACCAACTTTAAAGATATGGGAAACAAGAGCTCATTATACATAAGCAAGTAAATAATAGTTCTAAGAAAGAAAAATTTATATTGCTAATTAAATTATATTTATAATTGTTAATGTTTATAAGTAAATAATAGAACTATTATAGGATACATTGACTTAATGTTTATAAGCATAGCTAGCTATATGACAGTAACAAGCATTTCTTTATTTTTTTCCTTTCCATTAGTAAAGCAGTTTGCTCCGTGCACCTTGCACTGAAGTGCACCATGGCATTGCTACACTTGTATTAAGATGGCTAAGCTTCTAGTGTGAGTTGTGAAGTTTACAATTATATCCTTGTATTGGACAATAAGTACCAAACTAGAACAGAAAACAATAAAGACAGTTTGGTAACAATAAAGGTTTTTTCAGATAAGAGATGAACTAGAAGAGAAGTGGCATACGAAGAAATTGAGGGATAAGCTACCTGCTGCAGTAATAAGAAATGTTTTGAGTGTACATAATTTAACCTTTTTCAGCACAATATAATCCAACCCCTTTTTTAATACCATAATCTAGCATGTTTCACTTGTCAGTAGAATCTTATTTGATTTTTTCTAATGAAATGTTTTGAGAATATACATAATTTAAACTTTTCATGGCACAAATAATTCAACCATTTTTTTATATCATAATCTAGCATGTTTCACTTGTCAGTAGAATCTTATTTGATTTTTTCTAATGAAATGCTTTGAGAATATACATAATTTAAACTTTTCATGGCACAAATAATTCAACCATTTTTTTATACCATAATCTAGCATGTTTCATTTGTCAGTAGAATCTCTGATATTTTTTTATTGTTTATTTTTTCTGTTGCCATGCTTTCATTGAACATGATAATGAGATATTAGTCAACATTATCTGCTCTTATACTGGAAGAAATATTCGTGCCCTCTTAATGGAAGCATATAAGTTATAACAGGTTGAGTAGTTACGTGAATTAGCAATACAAAAGGGAGAATAAATAATTTTTCAAAAAACATAAGATTAGACTTGAATAATCATAACTTCCCTAACTTAGAGAGTTACTAAGCTATATAACTAATTGCCAAGTACCAATATAATAGAAAAAAATAATTTAAAACAAGAAGGATTTGTATTGAAATTAGGCATCATTCCAGTGAAGGAAACATTGTGTCCAAAACAAAGTGAAAAAGAAGGGAAAATTTGGGCCAAAAAAATCTAGTAATTTATTTCTAGAAACAATACTGACTAAAATCCATAATTGACATTAATAGTCGTTAACACAAACAGGCAGGCCAACTGCAGCAAGTAGACTGGCAATGAACCATTGACCTGACTTCCTTGTTTAAAACTGTTCATAGTTCATACTGTACTACCGTCTATGCAAAATATAATTGATTCTTTTCAGAGCAACTCAGTCTATAAGCTTGCAATGAGAAGTACATGCATAATAACAGAACTTGTGTCTGGATTGAACCAACTTAGTAGTTTGCTTTTCATCGGATGTTATTCTTATAAATATATAATAATTGGAAAAAAATAAACTAAGTATTTGAACAAGTACATGGAAGAGTTCGAGAATCAAGAGTCTGTACCTTCCCAGTACGAAAAGCTACTTTTCGGAGAGATGACTGAAACAACAAATAATTAAAGGTTAAATGCAATATTACACGTTAAAAACAAGAATAAATGCATGTCTAGGAAACACAAATATCAGAATGTAATAAGAAAATAAAACTAATCATGATTCATAGAATATATTTTACAAATAAAATAAATAAAGTTTTAAAACACTTTGGTCTTATCTAATAGATGACACCGCTGCTGGTTATATTGTCATTCCAGCTTAATATTGAACATAATAGAATAGACGGCTCATACCTACAATTTTATTTTGACTTGAATAATTTCTTGTTTTAGCCATTAGGGATTGTTTGGTTTCACTATATAGAACTTTGTTTTTTTTTTTAATCTGAACTATAAAGAACTGCTTTTAAATAATAAGATTTTGTAGTTAGAAATGTTTAAACAAGAAAAAAAATCTGTAAGAATAATCTGTATTTGTGTAGTATTTTTTTGGTATAAAGTATTTGTGTAGTATTAGTAAAATTAGTTTTACTTATGAAATTGGGAAAACTAACAAAACACAAATTTGTACTAACTTGACCATCCACTTCAGCTACAATAAGGACAAAAACTTCAATTCACATCAAATGTAAAGTGGAACAAAATTACTTTGGAGTAAAACTGCAAAAGTAAGATAAATTCTGTACTATGAATCCACAAAAAAAAAGTATGAGAAAATAATTTATTAATGATTTATTTAATGTACTTTCACCAAGTTGGAGGTTGCAAATTCAATTCCGCCAAACTCTGCCAAAAATCGCCATCATCGACAATGGACTTGTATGGTACACAAAAACTTCCTACAGTGCAGAATTTTGCACTGAAAAACTAATCATGTACTTTATGTCATTTCTCTTTTTTATTTCTCCCAGATTTTGTAGGCAAATGATATCCTAGAAAATCTAATTTAGTTTATCTTTTCAGTCAAGTAGAAGCTAAGCTTATCCATGATGGGATAATTTCTATAAAACTCTATAAGTTCATGTTAACATTTTAGGCCAATGAACTATTAGCACTTCAGAACTACAATTCTTTCATCATCAAATATAAGGTTGGCAGGTTGCAATCACATAATTGCGAGATAATGAGGCCAAAATTGAGTTTTAAATTTCGATGATATTCATAGATTACAAAGTATACAATATATGGGTACAAATACTGCACAGATAACAATAAGACCCCACAAAGTCATCAAATACTGGTTATATTGTCATACCTTAATTTGGGGGAACGGTGAATCTCATCCCTGGTCGGTCAGCAAGACCTGTCAAATCATGGTCCATGTATTCAAAGACCATATAGATGCCACCTTTATATTTGTTACCATCTGTAATCCCCAAAACAAAAATGAAAAGCAGATGAACTAGGTTAGTATGGAACTAAGAGAATCCAAAGGGTGTTGATGGATATATTCACACAGCCTGAACTGAACTATAAAGCATATTATGTGCTAGTTGCTACTGTCTAATTGAAAATGAAGTAATTTGCTAATAACACGAGAATGACTAACCCACCTGGCCTCCCTTGTTCATCTTTCTTAGGGCCTAAAAAAAAGAAACACAAAATGTTAGATATAAATAAAACAATCTTTTTAAGCATAAATCATTTTGATAACAAAGTACATTTAGATCTTTAAAAATAGCATCTGGAGAAGTCACAATTTCTTTCAGCTTGATCACATTTTCATGGAGTAGTTTCTTTAGAATTTTGATTTCTCGTATAGTAGTTATAGGAAAATGCAATGACAAAATTTACAATACAGTTCAGAGAAGAAAATGATAATATAGAAGTAGTAACAGAGTGTGACTACAACTTCTGATTTAGACCCACTGAATGCACGTACAATTAAAAGTTTGCAAAAGCAGAATAGACATCTGGTAAATCACAATGAAAAGCAAGCTTTTTTTTATTTTTTTCTTAAATACATTCCAAAACAAAGAAAAAAAATGGAATATAGAGATATAAATAAGAAAGTGAACGTAAAAGGAAGAGTAGAAGCAGAATAAAGGAACACACACCACGATTTAACTGTTCTTCGTATATGCATTGCGCGCATTAACACTAACAATAGGGAAATAAAATCAAAGAGAAGCTTTATATATATAATTATATACTTTTTTTATAATTTAAAAAAAAAAAAAAACAATTCGAATAAGGGAATATTAGAAACGAATAAATGCACGTATTTTTACACGAACTTAAGCATCGATCGTGCAAAAAAATGAAAACAAAGCAGGGAAGGAAAAATAAGAACGAATCTGAGCAGAAAAGGAATCGAAAAAATGCCAAAAAAAGTATAAAATAAAAGGGAATCACTGACCTTGGGAGAATGGGGAGGAATCAAGGGTTTATGGAGGCCAGAAATTTGGTCATGAATCATTACCAACACAAATTTCAAACCAGCAATCAATCCTAAGAGAAGAATCAAACAATCAACGCCGTGTGAATCAAAAAAAGAAAAAAAGAAAAAAAAACCCCAAAATCAAGGGTTCAAGTTGAAGAAGGGAATAAATGAAGATGCAGAACAAGGGTTCTTGTATAAGGGGTTCTCACTAAATAGATGAAGACTTGGAAGCAAGCGACCATGCATAGGGTTGCTTCCTCACAATGGATCCTCGGTTGGGGAGGAGCGATCTCACAATGGATGCTGAGTGTTGCTTCCGTGGCCTCTTGCTCGGAGTGATTGAAGTGGTATGGCTGAGAAAAGGGTAGGAATGAGTGATTGGGGTTTGAAAGATTAAGTGAAGTGCCAAAAATTTTCACACTCCCGCTATGTATGCGTGCCTTTCTAAGTAATAATTTCAGAACATAAAAACCAATAAGCAACATTTTTAATTGGTTTTAAAAAGAAATATAACGGGAACAGTTATAAACTGTTGCTTATTCCCTTTAAAGCACGTTTATTAAACATTGCGTAAAAAGTGTTGCTTAAACATATTTACATTTTGAGAACCGTCGTAAAGCATTGCCTATACTAGTTATGACAACGTTTATTAAACATTGCCTAAAACATGTGGCCTAAAGCTATAACTAAAAGCAACTTACAAAAAACATTGCCTATACTAGTTTAGGCAACGCTTTTAAAACCTTGCCAAAAACTTCGTTGCCAGAAACCAAAATTGTTGTAGTGTGCGTTCCTTGTATATACTAAGTAGGATAGGCATCCCGCCCTGACATTTCCTGGTGATGTGTAGACTAGTTTCCTTTACAAAAGTAAGAGTACCGACACCAACTCCATACACTAGTAACCCTGACCATACAACCAAACCCGCAAGGAGAATTCAGATCCAACACTTTATTCTCAGGTTATATGGTTGCGCACACTATTTAAGGTCACAATACATAGGAAAATAAGCAAATACCAAGTTTGAAAACCAAATATCCGAGCCACATATCAAACACTAGAACATAAGAATCTTAGCCTCACTTATCCAACAAAGGTAGCTAAATTCATATTTCTAGTTAAATAGTATCTAGAACATGCCAAAATCACTCGCAAGTGACTTAGAAATCAACCTCATGTTGAACAAAGCTCTAAACACTAACATTGACATTCTATCACCCTTTGAATATCTAATAACTTTTCATACATGCAAGTTGATAATTCTCTCCAAGAAATATCCCAAAAAGTGCTTAAATATACTCTAAAAGACTTGCACAAATAATTCCATCTAGCCAAGAAATTGAAAACATCAAAAATTGACATTCTTGAAGTTCTAGCCTCAGACACAGGCCATATCTCATTACACGCCCCCCGATGTCTTGCTTTGTGAGTACTGTTCACGAATTTCAACTGGAAGAGAGGGACACTACCCCCCTGTGTCTTCGGACACGGGCCGTATTTCTTAACCAGAAACTCTGCAGCTCACTCTGCCGAATCGTGGCACTGTTCCATTAGCCAAAATGGTTTGTTCACTCCAATCCAATCTCTATGTGATTTCAAGTCCCAAACAAGTTCACAAATATGAAGGAAACTTAAAATAAATTAATTTCATAAAAAATGGATCAAAACCCTTAATCACTCATCCAAACCCCTAAAATCAACACTTAGAGCATTTTAGGTCCAAAATGAGAATTTTCAGTTTCTAATCCAAACTATTAGCATGAACAAGTCATAAACACCATTTAGAACTTATCCAAGCAAGAAAATCACTTTAAACATCACTGCAACTCAATTTGACATATTAAACCTCAAACAAGCCTAACATAAAAATAAGTAGAAATGAGAGTTTAGGCCAAGAACCCCTACCTTAAGTAGCAAAGATGGTGGTGATGATGAAGATGATCACAAATCCTCAAGCTTGCATTTTCCCTTAACATTCCTCTTCTTTTCTTCCTCTTCTCTTTTCCCTTTTTTCTGCTGCTGGACCTTATTTCAACCAAGAAGGAAAAATGAATGAAACACCAATGAGTATGGGAAGAAATATCACAAGGTGAGGGTCAAAGAAAGTGGTTGTTAACTGTGGAAGGCTTATGGCCTTAAATTATAACATTGATACTTCCTGATCTGCTAAAAACACTCAACTTTAACTAAATCAAGTTTTTCAAATTCCAACAACTTGAAAATAAATACTAAGATTCATTAAAAAAGTCATTTTACCAGTATCATAACTTTTCATATCTGTGACTAGTCAATCTAGCATTAATACACACAATCAATATGCCTAAAAATATCAAACAGACTCCGATTATTCTCAAACTTTAACCATATCACAGAATACACATTTGTGACTTAGAAATAAATTATCCACATTTATTTTCATTAGCTAAGACATTTAAGCTAATATCTGGGCCATTTAAAGTTACTTTTCACCTTTCGGCTTGCAGCAAAGTGTCTAAATTAACTCAGATTATCACGAAATTAAACAGGTATGTTAAGCAAGTATTAAGCTACCTTTGTAACTATTTATAAGTCTAACATGTTGAAAAGAATGTTGCACAACTAATCATGCATTGTCACATCATTAAAAATGTTTGACTATCATAATAACTACCTTGAAAATCACACAAGTGATTATGTATGATTGATTGATTGTAACACCTTAGAAAATATGATAGACTTGTATATGATTACAGAGGTAGCTTAATACCTATTTATCATGCCTGTTAAGTTTTGTGATTGTTTGAGCATGTTTAGGCACTCTACTATAATACTATGTGTGAAATATAATTGTTATATGCTCTGGAAGTGGCTTAAATTGCTTAGTTAGTGGAAATAGATGTGAAGAGTTTGTTTCTAGGTCACAAATATATGGAAGTAGATGTAGTAAAAGTTTGAGGTTAATCAGAGTTAGTTTGACATTTTTAAGCATATTAGTTGTGTGTTTTAATGCTAGTTGGACTAGTAGCTGATATGGAAAATGGTGGTTTTGGTACAACAAGATTTTTTATGAATCTTAGGATTTATTTTAAACTTGTTGGAAGTTAAGAAACTGGATTTAGTGAAATCTAAGTGCTCTTAATAAATCGAGAGTTTAGTACTTATCCAAGAGAAGCCAAATTTGACTTCTCCTGTTAAGTGTCCCACGACAGAGAAGAGAGAAACCAGAAAAGAAAGAGAACATAAGGAGAAGAAAGAAGAAGGAGAAAGAGGAATAGAAGAATATGGAAACCAAGAGGCAAGCAAGGGTTAGGGAGCTTAGATCCATCCTTGGCCATCTTCATGACCTTGAGATAGAGGAAAACCTTGTTTTTGGCACATCCTTTTCATATTCTTCATCTTATTCCATGAGGGGGTTTGATGGGGGAAATGGATTTTTAGTATTGTTCTTTGATGTTTTATGCTTGAATCTGGTTGGAAAACTTGAGGATGGCTTATTTATAAGTTGTTTGGTGTTTAAAAATTGTAACATCTCAATATTTGCTATCCGGATATATAGTCACATAAAAGAATAACACAACACTGGCCATGCTACTTCCAAAACTATGCAATTTCCAATATAACAAAGCCATGTATATATAGAAAATATGAACCTCAAATGTATAAATAATACACAATAACTATATCTATCACAAATACAATACGTACATCATATCAAAAGAAACTATTCAGCTACACTAAGCTAAGCACTCCAAGCTCCTTCTTGTCTTCACTTTCCATTAGACTTCCTCCCTGGATTCATCATGGAAACACACATAAGGGGTGATAATCACGCATTCTCAGTAGATAAAAACCAGAAACCATGTCATCAGAATCATTCTAGTGATTTCGGGGAAAATACATTTGTAAACTCAAAACTCATTCATAGCAAGCTAGAAAGGTGGCAAAAGCCAAAATCAAGTCCTTTTTCTTCCCAAAATAGATTCCCATATATAAGTTTGTATAAAATCTTATTTACTAGAAACAGTCTTCTAGAAATTTCCACGCTAACAAAAACATCATCTCTTTCTCAGAGACACCAACGCATCATCTCTATCATAGAGATACAATAACAATACCTCCATCTCAGAGATATAAACCCAGATAATATACTCAATTATCATATAAACACTTCAGTCACAAGCAAACAACATCTCCATCTCGGATACACAAACACAACATCTCCATCTCAGACATAAGCAATTGTCCTATAACTACAATGAATGAATATATCATGATAGCAACTGCCCATACAATCATCATGCCATGCCAATTTACGTCTAATGCTTATGTCTATGCAATAACCTAAATATGTAATGCAAAATGTATGAAAACTTTTACAAGAACCCAGTTCTATGGAAAAGTCATGATATGCATGAGCCTTGAATAAAACAAAGGAACTCGGTTCCATAAATTTCAAACAAGCAAAGGAAACCCAATTCCAGCTAAAACACGGGGTGTGAGGGAAAAATTATCCTCAACTCATTACTATGATCGGGAAGGAATGTTACCTCTTCACTTACAATTATGTGTGATCACCCTATCCAGTAGTGAAGTCTCATCAACTACTCGATCTTCAACAATGATCATTATGATAGCAAGGATTGGTTACCTACTCATTCAAAATCATATTTGATCACGACAATGACCTTTGTGATAGGAAGGATAGATTACTTTCTCATTCAAAATCACATTAGATCACCACAATAATCATTGTGATAGGAAGGATTGATTACTTTCTCATTCGAAATCACATTATGATCATCAACAATGAGGGCTCAACCTCATCAACATAGTTAAGGAACAACAATAATGCCAATTACTATAATAACTAGTATGTCAATTGATTTACATTCTTAACTACTAACTTAAAATACAATGATGTTAAATACCATAATAAATAACATACTAATTGATTTACATTCACCACATATCCCCTTCATGTAATACTCCTATTAGAGTCTCCACACACTTTAAGGAGCACATGTCAATGATCTCATCAAACCAAGAACTTGGAAAACATAAAAAATGACATTTTTAAGGTCTTGGCCTCAGACAAGGCCCGTGTCATTCCACACGGCCTATCACGTGTCCTACATTGTAAACACTGTCCACAGACTTCTCTGGCAGAGAGGGACATGGCGACCCCGTGTCCTCAGACATGGGCCGTGTTGCCCAACTAGAAGCCCTGCATCAACTCTGTAGAACGTGGTACTATTCCATTGGTCATTTTCTTGGATTTTAGCCATTTTAATCCAGTTTTTCAGTGATTCTAAGACCCTAATAAGTTCTCAAACACATAGGAAATCATTAATCACAACCTTAAACTTCTTAAACCACTTTGATTTCACTAAAAACCAAAGATCAAGAATAAACATCCATTTTAAAACCTAAAACTCTAATTCTTCATGCAAATGGAATTTGAAGCATACAAGGGTTAGAAATCCATTTCCATCCACCCAACGACTCATAAACAAGTCATCATCAAGTTATATAACAAAGTTCAAGCCCAAACAACCAAAATTACACTAAAAAACCCAACTTTTCTATTATGCCAACACTCATGAACAAGATAAAAAAAAATAGGAAGATGAGTCAAAAACAAGGTTTTCCCTTACCTCAAGGTCTTGAAGATGAAGCCAACATCCATTTGATTCCTCTTCCTTAATGGTTGATCCTCCACTTTGGTCTTTTTCCCCTTCTTTTCTTCTCTTCCTTAGTTCTTTTTCTCCTTTTCTCTTTTCTTTCTTTGGTTTTCTATTTTTCCCTTTCCTTTTCCTGCTGCCGTGGGATATTTAAAGAAGAGAAGTCACATTTGGCTTTTCTCATATAAATACTAAAACCCCGATCTGCTAAGATCACTCAGATTCCACCAAATCCAGTTTCCTAGCTTCAAACAGATGCAAAATAAATCCTAAGATTTATTAAAAATCCTGTCTCACCATTTCCACAGTTTTTCATATCTGCTGGTAGTCAATCGGGCATTAAAACACACAACCAGTATGCTTAAAAATGTCAAACTAACTCCAATTATCCTCAAACTTCAACTGTAACACAAACCACACATTTGTAACATGAAAACAAACTCTCCACATTTATTTACACTAACTAAGCAGTTCAAGTCACTTCTGGAGTAAATAACATTTATATTTCACATATAGTGTTACAGCAAAGTGCCTAAACGTGCTCAGACAATCACACAACCACACATACACGTTAAGTAAGTATTAGGCTACCTTCGTAACCATATATAAGTCTAACATGTTTTCTAGGGTGTTACATTTCTCCCCTCCATTTTAGAATTTTGTCCCCAAAATTCATTCACCATCAACACTTAGTTTCTCACAACTAAGGTTTCAAGATCTCCAAACAGACATCACACTTGAAGGAATCTTACATTCCATAGTGATATCCAACTCATCATCATCAACCCAAGACATCCAGTCTCATGCAGGTCTCCAACTCTCAAACCAAACTTATGCTAGATATTCTTCACCTAAAACAAATCTGTTTTCCACCAAACTCTTGGATTCCTCAATCTATAATCCTTACAAAACTTATCTATCAACCTTTTATCCAACATATAGGCTCTACTCACACTAGAGGTACCACAACAAGAGTGTAGATACAAACAAATCCTAACAAGTTCAGTTGTACCAACGAGACCCTCACTAGAAGAACTCATATTCCCCTAGCGCCTAGGTGAAGTCATAGTTTTCTGTTCACATAGAACATTACATATTGAGTTGCAGTCTCAACATCATGTAACCATGCAACAGTAGCTACCAACATCCAACCTAAAGCAAGTCATGCAATTCTTTTCCAACATCTCAAACAAGAGACAAAGAAATGTACAACACATAAAGAAACTTTTACATGCCTAAGCATAGTCAATCCATATCCCGACTCAAGAGGATGAACCAGTCTCTAATACCAAAATGTAACATCTCAATATTTGGTATCTAGATATATAGTCACATAAAAGAATAACACAACACTGACCATGCTACTTCCAAAACTATGCAATTTTTAATATAACAAAGCCATGCATATATAGAAAATATGAGTCTCAACTGTATAAATAATACACAACAACTGTATCTATCACAAATACAATATATACATCATATCAAAAGAAACTACTCAGCTGCACTAAGCTAAGCACTCCAAGCTCTTTTTGTCTTCACTTTCCATTAGACTTCCTCCTTGGAATCATTATGAAAACGCACACAAGGGGTGAGAATCACACATTCTCAGTAGATAAAAATCATAAACCATGTCATCACAATCATTCCAGCCATTTTGGAGAAAATACATTTGTAAACTCAAAACTCATTCATAGTAAGCTAGAAAGGTGGCAAAAGCCAAAACTAAGTATTTTCTCTTCCCGAAATAGATTCCCATTTTATAAGTTTGTATAAAAACCCATTTACTACAAACAGTCTTCTAGAAATTTCCATGCTAGCAAAAACATCATCTCTTTCTTAGAGACACCAACGCATCACCTCTATCTTATCATATAAACACTTCAGTCACAGAAGCAAACATCTTCATCTTAAAGACACAAATACAACATCTTCATCTCAGAGATACGCAATTGCCCATACAACTACAATGCATGAATATGTCATGAAAGCAACCACCCATACAATCGCCATCCCATGCCATGCTAATTTATATCTAATGCTTATGCCTATGCAATAACCTAAATATGTAATGCAAAATGTATGAAACCTTTTACAAGAACCCAGTTCCATGGAAAAGCCATGATATGCATAAGCCTTGCACAAAACAAAGGAACCCAGTTCTATAAGTTTTAAACAAGCAATAGAAACCCAGTTCTAGCTAAAACATAGGGTGTGAGGGAAAAATCATCCTTAACTAATTGCTATGATCAGGAAGGAATGTTACCTCTTCACTTACAATCATGTATGATCACCATATCCAGTAGTGAAGTCTAATCAACTACTCGATCTTCAACAACAATCATTATGATAGGAAGGATTGATTACCTACTCATTCAAAATCATATTTGATCACGACAATGACCTTTGTGATAGGAAAGATTGATTACCTTCCCATTCAAAATCACATTATGATCATCAATAATGAGGGCTCAATCTCATCATCATAGTTAAGGAACAACAATAATGCCAATTACTACAATAACTCGCATGTTAATTAATTTACATTCTTAACTACTAACATGAAATACATTAATGTTAAATACCACAATAAATAATATACTAATTGATTTACATTCACCACATATCCCCATCATTTAATACTCCTATTAGAGTCTCCACATACTTTAGGGAACATATATCAATGATCTCATCAAACCAAGAACTTGGAAAATATCAAAAATGACATTTTCAAGGTTTTGGCCTCAGACACGGCCAGTGTCATTCCACACGGCCTAACCCGTGTCCTACACTGCGAACATTGTTCTGGCAGAGAGGGACACGGCCCACCCCGTGTCACCCAACCAGAAGCCCTACATCAACTCTGCAGAATGTGTTACTGTTCCATTAGCCATTTTCTTGGATTTTAGCCATTCCAATCCAGTTGTTCAGTGATTCTAAGACCCTAATAAGTTCTCAAACACATAGGAAATCATTAATCACAACCTTAAACTTCTTAAACCACTTTGATTTCACTTAAAACCAAAGACCAAGGATAAACATCCATTTCAAAACCTAAAACCCCAATTCTCCACTCAAATGGAATTTAAAGCATACAAGGGTTGAAAATCCATTTCCATCCACCCGACAACTCATAAACAAGTCATCATCAAGTTATATAACAAGATTCAAGCCCAAACAACCAAAATTACACTCAAAAACTTAACTTTCCTATCATGCCAACACTCATGAACAAGATTAAAAAAATAAGAAGATGAGTCAAAAACAAGGTTTTCCCCCAACCTCAAGGTCTTAAAGATGAAGCCAACATCCACTTGATTCCTTTTCCTTGATGGTTGATCCTCCTCTTTGGTCTTCTTCCCTTTTTTTCTTCTCCTCCTTGGTTCTTTTTCTCCTTTTCTCTTCTCTTTCTTTAGTTTTCTATTTTTCCTTTTCCTTTTTCTGCTGCCGTGGGATATTTAAAGAAGAGAAGTAACATTTGGCTTCTCTCAGATAAATATTAAAACCCCGATCTACTAAGATCACTCAGATTCTACCAAATCCAGTTTCCTTGCTTCCAACAGATTCAAAATAAATGCTAAGATTCATTAAAAATCCTGTCTCACCATTTCTACATTTTTCCATATCTGCTGGTAATCAATTCGACATTAAAACACATAATCAGTATGCTTAAAAATGTTAAATTAACTCCGATTAACCTCAAACTTTAACTGTAGCACAAACCACGCATTTGTGACCTGAAAACAAATTCCCTACATTTATTTCCACTAACTAAGCAGTTTAAGCCACTTTCGAAACAAATAACAACTATATTTCATACATAGTGTTACAACAAAGTGCCTAAATGTACTCAAACAGTTACACAACCACACATACACATTATGTAAGTATTAGGCTACCTTCGTAACATATACAAGCCTAACATGTTTTTCAGGGTGTTATAGAAATGGATTTTCAGCCCTTGTACACCTAGATTTTCATTTGTGATGAAAATGAGGTTTTAGGATTTAAGTGAATGTTTTGATCCAAGAATCCAAATTTGGTGTTATGAGTTAATGGTTTATGTTGCCTATGTGTTATTGAATTTATTAGGGACTTAAAACCACCTAGAAACCATTTTGGAAAGAGTAAATTTCATGAGAGCCATTAATGGAACAGTTACATATTCTGCAGAATTACTGTCATGTGCAGAGTGCCTAGACGCCCAATATAGAGCACCTAGATGCCTAGGGTCCAGAGAAGAATGATCGTGAAGCAGGGTGATGAGCGCCCAGAAGCTCAAGGATAGGGCACCAAGACACCTAGAGCAGATTTCATCAGAATCTTTATTTTGATGTCTTGAGATTCCTAATTATTAGGATCCTTTATTTATGCCTAGTAAAAGGTGATGAGACTCTAATAGAAGTAATTGATGAAGTGAGAATGTATTAAGTTCAGTTGACTTAAAATGCTAATTATGGGAAGTAATTAATAATTGTATTGCATGAGGTGATTGTGAAATATATTGAGGTGCGTAATATTCTCTCTATGTGTTTGTTAATAGTGGAGGTAAGTAATATCCTCTTTATATTGATTGAACAGTGAGGTAAGTAATTCCTCATTATGTTGAGGTAAGTAATTTGTCATCATGATTATTGATTAGTGGAGGTGAGTAATATCCTCCCGTTGAATTGTAGAATAATGAGGTAAGTAATATCCTCTATTTGTATTGATGAATAGTGTAGGTGAGTCATATCCTCACTATACCTGATAATACATGACATATCATAACATATTCTAGAGTAGTTGAGGTGCGTAATATCCTCAATACGTCTGAGGGCTAATAACATCTTTAAATTACATTCACTTTTAGGACTTGCATAGACATACACATTAGACATAATTAGACATAACATGACAATTGTATAGGTGGTTACTGTCATGACATGAAATCATGACATTGCAACTGTATAAGCAATTGCGTACTTCAATGATTGAAGTGTTAACTTTATGGTTGAGTTATGTATGACACTATGTCATTTTGAAGCTGTGATGTATATATATAACTGTTGGTATGTGGCTCTCTATAATTATTTATTTATGTAAATATTATGGATTTAGCTGTTAGTAGTAACATTGTCAATACTGAATATTCTTACATAGATCAAGTTTAATGGGATATCAAAATTGAGATGTTACATTGGTAGTGTAAAAAACTTTACACTAATAGTACATCAAAATTAAACTCATAAAATTATGTGTGATGAAATAACAAATTCTTAAAACATGGATGTAAGATGACTTTTCTTTTCTTTTCTTTTCTTCACATCTGAGCTACAATAAATTATTACTATCCTGTTAGACCCGCTTTCCACTTCTTGCATATGGCTCTCAGTTGATAGTAACCCATATAATTGAGAATCATTATAACATAAACCTATATTATAAAAGCAAAGAAAAAATATATCCTAAATTGATTTTATTAGATTATATTTTTCTTGTTAGTATTTCTTTTTCATTCAAAGAGGGGTTGAATTGTTGAGACCTAAGTATTTTCTTCACATTTATTATTCCTTGATTTTATTATATTGTTGTATTATTTTATTATATTATTATATTCTTTCTTGATTGATTGAAAGAATCAGTATTTATATTTTCCTTTTTTACATTTATTGTTCCTTGGTTTTATCATATTATTATATTTTATTATTGATTTTTTTAAGCAAAAGGTTGACGTGCAAAAAATTGTTTTCTAATCAATTATCATTTTTTTTGCCTAATTTTTCTTATCAACATGTGTCATATTCCTCATTCATATTTTTAAACAATCAATGTTATTCTTTTCAAAATTGATTCAATCTCAAATTAATAAGAATTTCTTGATGCTAGGATTAATAAGAAATTAATTCTAATATATCTTGAGTGGATTTCATTATATTGTATTTTTCATTATAATAATAGGGGCAGAGCCCAATTTTTTTTTTTTTTTTTGAAAAAATTATTTATTACTTAATTTCTTGATTGATATAATTTGAAAAACAATGCAACAAAATATCCTAAACTTATTTTAATATATTATTATATTTCTTTGTAGTATTAATTTCTTCATTGTAATAGGTTTATGTTGGATCTTCTTATTTAATGTTGTTTTTAATTAAATTCTATGTTAATTTTTATTCGATCAGAATCAACCTCCATTGATATGGATATTTATTTGTTAATTGTATTCTATTATATTCATTTTTATTCGGTCAAATATACCTACATCTACGAATGAGAAAAATGAAATCTATTATCAAAATAAATAAAGCATGCAAGTTTACAAAATAATCTCTCACACACTCTCAATCTTATTCTTATTTTGATAACCCTTGCAATTCTCTAATATACAAATATTTATAGCATGCCACCCTTACTCTCCAAGCAAGCCTAATGACATCTGTAGTTTCTTATTTAAAACAAATCTCACATATCTCTCATATCATGACATTAATTACAATTCAAAATTCAAATCTACCAATATAATTGAAAAGTATCAATACTTATCAAATCAAAAATTAATTTGGGTCAAACCCAACATGCATAGCAAGCATCATATGTTAGAATAAGGAACATATATTTTCATCTTAATTGCACAATCATGTCAAACTGTTCATGCAATCTAAATCTTGATCTTCTAATCAAGTTTATTTCAATATAACTTATCATTGGTGTCATTATAAAAATCAAACAATCCTAACACCACTCGTAGTTCTCAAATCTATATTTTTATAATTTGTTTTGGACAATTTATATCTCTAACAGATTAGCATTCTAATCTCAATTGAAATCTTAAATTGATTTTTTAGTTAATTTATTGGGATATTATTATATATTATATAATTTATAATTTACTTTGCTTATTATTTCCTATAATTAAGAAACAACGCAAAAATACATACTAAATTAATTTTAATAATATTGATTGATTTTAATAATATTGTTTCATTATTTCTCCCATTACATGGGATATTATTTTATTATTTCTCGATTATATTAGATACTAAAAATAGCCTTGTTTTTTAACTATGTTGGATATTAGCTATGATTGTTTCCCTAAATTAAGTTAGATTTAATAGAATAACTGATCTCATCCGTTCACTTGATTGCTTGATGGATGTAAAGGATTACAAGATAGTTATATATATATATATATATATATATATATATATATATATATATATATATATATTGGTCCTCTTTCTGCCTTTCAGGACATACAGAAACTTTGTGCTTAATTCCATCTAAAAGGTGTTTTGTCACTAAGAGAATGAAAAGAGAGTAAACATTTTATTGCTGAGTTTCATCATCATCACCATCTGCATACTCTTCCACATCAGGTATACATCCTAAAGCTATTGTGAGAATGATTTGTTTAAAGAATCTAGGTTATTGTGTTGATTGATGCTTTAAGTTTTACATTTTTATGTACTCCATCCGTGATTATATGGTGTCTTAAAAAAACTGTGTTGTTTCGATTTATCTTTAGTATTAGAAAATCAAATAATTATTAATTATTTCTTTAAGTTTATCTTTGTGTCTAGTTATGTCAACTAAATGAAATAAGAGATATCATTAATAGAACGATAATATTTTTAATAAAAGATTATTTAATTGGGTGAAATTATATTTTTCTTAATTAAGACTATTTAATAAATTTTTTAATTCTTACATAATTACTTAAAAATAACTTAAGACAGAGTACAAAGTAATTCCCTACACTCATTTCATATGAAAATCCAAACTAAGCATCTAGCTTTAAAAAAATCCATTTTTTGTTCTCATTTTTTGTTCTTGTCAGCAATGGTGGCTGAAGGGTACCGTTGGCAATAGTGATCGGAGGATGCCACTCGCGATTTTTTGTCATCATTGATAACAATTGTTGCCTAAGTATATAATAAAGATAATGAATAATAATTATAATATAATATTTTTAATTTTTGTACTAAAATTTATAATTCTTAAAGTTTACACTAAGAATTAAAAATATTATAAAATAATTATTTTTTAATTTTATAGAATTAGACTTAGAATTAAAATTTCAATTCTAATGAATAATTAGAATTAAGAGGTTTAATTTCAATTCTAAACCTAATTCCATGTGCCAAACAACACCAAGTTTCATATTAACTATTTATGATAAAAAAAGTTATGAGTAAGTATCACTTGACTATGGTAAAACATAAAAATTCATCGTATACTAGTAATTTAGCTTCGTGTTTCTTTTTGCTTTTCTTTCACTATATGTACTAACAATTGGTCAATGCAGAAGGAAAACCTGGTACCTCTACCATGGCTGAAAAGTCATCAAAGCTAAAAGAAGCAAAAGCGCGGTCACGTGTTGAAAATACCTCCTGTGGTTGTTTCAGAGGACTCTGGGGGAGTCGGCCACATCAAGGACAAGAACCAAACAAGAAGGGAAAGAAGTTGTTAGAAATTATGGGAGGGTTAAAGATATGTCATGGCTCAAACAAGAAAAGTAGAATGCAATTCCAATATGATTCAACTAGTTATGCGCTAAATTTTGATGATGGGATAGAGAAGGAAGATGACGGTGCTTTTCCAAGTTTCTCCACTCGATACGCAAACCCACGAGGAATGGGAGTCAGACAGGGGCCAACAAAGACTTAGGATTTGGGTTATAGTGAACTCAAACAAAATTATTAAAATTGTTAGGAGTCCTTAAACTTTAGGATTTTTTTTATTTGTTGCTATTTTTATTTAATTACGTAATTTTATTTTTTAATTAGGATATTCTTTTAATTATGTTATTTTCTATTTTAATTAAGATTTAGGACTATATATTGTAAATGCCGTATGGCTATTTTTTGAGGAATTAATTTAGTAACAAAATGCTTTTTATTAAAGGATACAACCCCTTGAAGAGGTTACTCCATAAAACTCTAAGGTTCTCATCATTAATTTGTTATTTTTCAAGCTAATAATTTTCTATTTTCTTTTTAAATTTTACACAGGAAGTTTAAATTCATTTTATCTGGTTTATATTAGTTTAGTTATGAACACAAGACATTCTATCAAGAATTTACGATATAGGCTAGTTACTTCTTGGGCTTTGAAAAAATAAAATAAAATATTATTTTACTAAGTAGGTCAATTACATGCCTTTTAAAAAGGCTTGTTTGGCCTAATAGGCTAGCTAAATGATTTATTTATTATAATTAAAAATTGTAATAGTTACATAATTTATTAATTAAAAATTTTGTTGTAGACCGGGTTTTGGATTAGCGGGTCAAGAGTAACTTGTCCCATTAAAATTAGATTTAAGATATTTATATGCACTATTAGATAAATAAATCTACCTATTTATGAGGAGCAAATCTCTCACATAATCCCTCATAGATACGGATATTAATTACATCCCACATATATAGGGAATTCAGTTATAAGAGATAACAAACTCATGGATTCTTATCCTAATTAATAGGATTTAATTTAGATTTAACTACAATTCTTATCAACTAAGACACTTCTATAAATATCACACAAGGTAGCAAAGGTATACATCTAATTCCAAATACTCTACCCATCTTGTGCACGGTCTACTTGAGCGTCAGAGTGTCTTTTGCAGGTACCCACCCTCTCATACCACCGTTACAGCCACCATGCATTGAAGGAAACCACCATTATCAACATTATTCAAGTATTTATCTGAATCCAGTTCATAACATTGGCATCGTCTATGGTAACGATAAACTTCGTTTCCCATCATCATCATCAAGGTCAGTGTAACACCCTAGAAAATATATTAGGCTTGTATATGGATACAGAGGTAGCCTAATACTTGCTTAATATGTCTGTATAATTTTGTGACTTTCTGAGTATATTTAGTCACTTTACTGTAATATTATTTGTGAGAAATAATTGTTATTAGCCCCAGAAATGGCTTAAATTGCTTAGTTAGTGGAAATAAATATGGAGACTTTATTTCTAGGTCATAAATGTGTGATCTATGCTATAGTTAAAATCTTAGGATAATTGGAGTTAGTTTAGTATTTTTAGGCATATTGGCTGTGTGTTTTAATACTGAATTGACTAGTCACAGATATGAAAAATGTGATAATTATGCAATAAGAGTTTTAATGAATCTCAGGATTTATTTTATATATGTTAGAAGTTGGGAACCTGGATTCAGTGAAATCTAAGTGTTCTTAGTAGTTCGAGATTTTTGGTAACCTTTAGTGATTGGCTATAAGAGGTCAATTCTGACTTCTTCTCTTCATTTTCTCCCACGGTAGAGAAGGGAAAAAAAGAAATAGAAAAGAAAAAAGGAAACCATGAGGGAGAAGGAGAAAGGAGGAGGAAAAGCTAGATGACCAAGGATCAAGCTTGAAGGAAGATCCAAGAGCAAGGTCAAGGCTTCAAGATCTTCATCACAGCTACTCAAGGTAGGGGTTTTTGTAGCTTGAAATTACTTTTGTTCTCTTCTTCCATTGTTAGGCTTATTTAAGGTTTAATATGCCAATTTGAGTTCTTGAAGTGTTTTGAGTGAATTTCTTGCTTGCATAAGTTCTAAGTGTGGTTTATGACTTGTTCATGCTAAGGGTTTGGATTAGAAACTGAAAATTCTCCTTTTGGACCTAAAATGCTCTAAGTGTTGATTTTAGGGGTTTGGATGAGTGATTTAGTATTTTAATCCATTTTCGATGAAATCAATTAGTGTTTTATATTTCCTTCATGTTAGTGAACTTGTTAGGAACTTAAAATCACCTAGAAACCAACTTGGAGTGTTGGAATTTTCTAAGAAAAACCAATGGAACAGTACCACAGTTCTGCAGAATTCTACAGAATCTGGGTTCTGCTATGTATGCCGCGGCATAAGTACGCCATGCCTTAGCATAGGGTTGAATTTGATGCTAGCACTGTGGCGTGAAGAACGTCGTGCCGCGGCGTAAGAGTGATGCTGCACTAGTATTGAAACTCGAGGGCACAGTGCCGCGGCGTGGCCGTGTTTGTGCCACAGCGTGAGCTGCAGGATCTTCAATAATGTCATTTTTGATGGTGTAGGGTTCTAGATACATGACCATTAGTGTTGAGGCACAACTAGTAGTAGTTCTTAGAAAGAATAACCACTTACCTTATGTGAAGGACTTTGAGAAGTTAGGACAAGGTGTACTAGAAACAACTAGTTTAGGTTTGTTTGGTATAGTATACCTATCTTTATACATAGATTACTCCTTTAGAGTTAAAGTTGAGTTTAAGATGCATAGTTGGTATATATTCTTTTGTTTTTAGAGGTTTAACTTGAGGATATGCTAGAAACATGGGTTGGTTCCTTTATGCGATAGAGTTAAGCCAAGAGTGCATGTTTGCTAGTGATAGTTCTTTCATTTGGTTAAGGTGAACCTTGTGATAGGATTTGTGAAACCCTAGGCATCCTTTGAGAAGTAGAATGTCATAGGTCAATACCTAGAACCTTAAGCAACATGAGGTTGCCTTATGACTCATTTGTGAAGTGATGAAGTGAGGTGTTAGGTGTTGTAAGCTAAGTGTACTTAGTTTGTTGTTTTGTTATCATGCATAGGTTGCTTCTTTGTGTGAAAAGTAGAGGCGAAGATGCATGGATGACATTTTGCTCCCTTGTGAGACGAGGTTGAGTTATAAGAAGTACTGGAAATGTCACTTTGCTGCTTATGTGACAAGTGAGCTTGGTTGTGAAGTTTGCTAGTTTCCCTTAGTCTGTTGGTTAAGAAAGACCTAGTGATGATTATATGTATTTGTGAAATACATTACATATCTTCTTTTTAAACTTGCTATGTCTTGTTTCCTGTGTATTGTGACCTTAGATGGTGTGCACAACCTTGTGGCTTAGGAATGAGGTGTTGGATCCAAATTCTCCTTGCTGGTTTGGTTGTATGGTCAGGGTTACCGGCATAGGGGTGGTAGTAGTACTCTTACAGTTGTGAAAGGAAGGTATTCACCTATTACAAAATGGGTTTAGGCTTCCTAGAAACAAGTAAGTGGCATGTGTTTTATAAAACTAAAATCTGCATTTGCCTTGCATCATCATATTATTAGGACTTTGTGTGAATACAACCATACATCATATCATAACACATTGCATTTGTTGGTAGCTATATGGGCAGTTGCCTTGCTTGTTCATTGTTTGCTTATCAATGATATCTCGCGATTGTATGGATAGTTGTTTAATATCATTGATTATTCAGTATTAGTGCAAGATAGGATTTTAGCTTGCCTTGTGGATGTTACATAGCGTATGTATACGTTCTGATAGTGTTTGAGCAGAGGCTCAATTATCTGTTGCAGGCATAATCTTATGTGCTCTGTTGATTATTTTGTTATTAAATAATTAACTGCTGGTTTTGGAATTGCATATACTGAGAAATTATGATTTCTCACCCCGATTGTGTTTCCATATAAATCCAGGTAAAGGTAAAGGGAGCAGAAGGAGTAGAAGAACTAGCGTAGTTTATTTTGTTTCTTGTAATAAATATGTTGTATATTTATTTCCTGCTACCTTGAGTTTGAAAAAGTTATGTATTACAGTTTGCCTTAAGAGGTTGATCATGTATATATATGGCTTTTTATTGTCCAGGCTCTTCATATTTACTCATTGTGTATGAATAATATGAGTTTAGTTGGTTGTGTTAAGTTAGAAGTGGCATAATTGGTACTGTGTGCATTATATATAGTAGATATATCGAGTTTACGGTACTAGGATATTACATTATGATATCAAAGCAATTCATCCTATTGTGTCGGGGTATGGACTGATCATGTTGAGGCATATTAAGGAGTTCCTATGTGGGTTATTATACATTTTTTTCTCTTGTGGGAGATGTGTGATAGAACTATATGACTTGCCTTTAGTATGAGTGTTTTAGCTACTGTTACACAGTTACATGATATTGGGATTAGCTACTCCAATATGTATTATTCTGTGTATACAAGAAATTATGGCATGTCCAAGGCGAACCTGTGGAAATAGGAATTCAGCTTATGAAGGCCCAGACTAGGTTGGAGCCTTTATAGCTGCACTGGATGCTTTGAGGGAGCTGACAGCTGCTACTACTGATGCGATGAGGGAGCAGACAGCCCCTACTGTTGAGGCCACCTGAGAGCAAACATCTATGACTACAAGGAGGTTTGAGATGATGAGTGCAACCCAGCGTCGATAGCTTACACCACCACCACATCAATCGGGGACACTAAACCAAGAGGTGCTACTGGGGAGCATCAAAACTTCCAAGACCTCTCAAAGTTCAGGGAGACTAATCCATCGTCCTTTAAGGGGGAGTATGACCCGGTGAAAGTTGACAGTTGGCTAAAGAAGATGGATGAGATCTTCACTATTATGGCTTGCTCGGATGGGCAACGAGTGCTGTTTGCTTCTTTCGTGTTGGAAGAAGAATCAGAGGATTAGTGGATGGACATCAAGAGATCTTTCGAAGTGTCGGGGACTTTTTTTATATGGGGGAATCCTCAAGAATATATTTCTGAGAAGTGTTTTCCATAAAATTTGTGGAATGCAAGGAATTGGAATTTCAGAGGTTGAACTAAGGCGAGATGTCCGTTGGTTAGCATGTGACCAGGCTCAATGAACTGTTCGAAGTTTTCATCCAATATTAGAGTGGCGCAACAGAAGTGTGTTAATTTTGAGAAAGGATTGAGAGAAGACATTCAAAGAGTGATCCAGCTTTTTGAAATACAGAGTTTTGCAGCCTTGGTGAAGGAATGCAGAATCATTGAGGGTCGTGATAGTAAGTCTCAAGAGGAGCGAAGATCACAGGACCTTTAAAAGAGGAAGTGGAACTACCACCGAGCGAGAAATAGAGTTCTCTATAGACTTAGTGCTTGTAATGGGACCTATCTTTATAGCACCTGTTCGCTCTTTTGCTTACCGCAAATGCATGGGTTGCACTTGCAATATAGTCTAGAGTCAGATATCGTTCCCACAGAGAAAACACTATTTCTTATAAAACCAAATATTAACCAATAGTCTAATTTATCTTATCCAAGAACATCAAATTTATAAAAGCTTGTTTAACAGAAATATAAAGACTGAAAAGCAATAAATCTAAGATAAATAGATAGATAGAGAATACTTTTTCACCTCCTACTTTAATTGATAGCATGCAATCCTTATGAATAACATAAATGAAATAATTAGATTATCTTGAGAATCTGATTTAGTTAAAAGCCTATGTCTAGATCAATTAACCATAGTTTCATTTACCTAACTCCTTAGTTAGAACCAAAATCCACTCATGAATGATCTATTCTCAATCACACACTACACATGGCTAAAAGGTATATTTCTATCCAGTTAGCGAATCAATTTATCCAAGCCAATTGAATGAAATCGAATATGTATCAATCATACATACGATCTTAAATCCAAATCCCTATGTCTAGGCTCATCAGATTTCAATAAATTACTCAAAAGCTGATCAAATATTCAAGAGCATTAAGAATAATATGATTGAATAAAACCAAATTATATATATAAACTCAAAGTATTACAATAATCAATCAATATCCATAGGAAAATCTAAAGAAAACTCTATACACAACTTAGCTAGCCATGAAACATGAAAGTACAAACATATAAATCATGTTCATGAAGCATTAAAGATAGAAAGAAGAAAGAAAAGGGAGGAAGCTCATTAGATTTCATCTTCTAAGCTTGAATCACCCTCCATGTAGAGGATGGCTTCCAACCTTGACTTCTCTAGCTTTTTCTAGGTCTCAAAACCCTAAAACTAGCAGCTGCTCTCCAAAAATGATAAAAGATCCCATGTAAAACTGATACAACAGCATTTATAAGCTGTAAAAATAGAGTCACGCCGCGGCATCAAACACATCACGCCGCAGCGCGCATTCAATTAGGTCACAGACATCGTGGCGTCCAATTCTTAGTGCTCTAGCCTCGGGTCTCGGTACTGAAGCAAGGGATGCACAACGTCGCAGCGTTGACATGCCTACGCTGTGGCGTTGAATGCTGGTCTTTAATTTTGGATTTCTCTTAGGCTTCCTGGTCCAATGATTATCCAAATTCTTTAAATTGGAGCCCTTCTTATAATAGAGAAATTACCACTTCAATAGCAAATGCAAATGTACTCAATTTATTAAAGATTTGGAAGTATTTGCTCAAAATCATAATGGAAGTCATCAAAATGAAATCAATGAATATAATGCTAAAATCTTCCATTCATGCATACAAAAAAAGACTAAGCAACCAATATAGGACAGATATAGGGCACAAATAACTACATATTGTGGAGTTATCACACCCCCAAACCTAGATTTTTGCTAGTCCTCAAGCAAAACAAAGTACATTTACAAATATCAATATTAATAACCTGCATTCAGCCACATTTAACATTCCTTTTTCACTTAAACCAACTAGTGTATGATGATTGCATAAAATCTCAAAGAGTGCATATGTCTCACAATCAGTTTCATACATATACAATCTTCATCATGCTAACATTCACAGCTTCCTTTTATACAATATATTTCTCCCACAATCATGCAGATAAAACTTCTTTCATTCAATTCATATTCACCCAGATGAGGTTATGAACATACACATGAATATAATTCACATAATCCATAAGATTGTAATACAACTCTTTCTCTACTAATGTAAATCACACAAAATTGAGGATCAAAAGGGACTTTATTAGCTTATAATGTAAGGCCAAGGGTAATAGGCAACAAAATAAAAGGATAGGATTTAACACAAACATTGAGAAATAAAAAACATGTTATTTTAAGTCTTGAGTTTCTAACTGATATTAGCAGGGTATTCAACAGTAAAAGTAAAAAAAAAATCGCCAGAACCATTTTGATGTTTTTCGTACTTTTCTTTTCTTATGCTTTGCTTTTCTTTTTCTCTTTTCTTTTCTTTTCATTTTTTCCTTTTCTTTTCATTTTGCAAAACATTATTTCTTTTCTTTGACTGCATCTGGTTCCTTCAGGCTCATTTTATATTGAATCATTAATACCCCTAATCATAAGACTCACTTCAAGAAATAACATATTATGTACTCAACAAACAATGATGGTAGGAAGAAAATGCAATGCTTTCACATGCATTAGAATGGTTAACAGGTTAACGAACACAATGGTTATGAAAAACATATAAGGCCAAACATATAAGGCTTCAAAATGGGACCTATGATAAAATCATAATAGGGTAAGCTCGAAAGGCTCAATCGGTCCAAACAATGCCCTAATCATTTCCTCATTAATGCATAACCTAGGATTTCGCCTCAATAGAGTTGAAAAATAATTTCTAGGATAATTGAATGTTCCACATGTATAATCCATAAACTTTCTTTAGACAAACATTCTTATCCTTTTCAAAGTTCAAGAAGCATGAAAGTGAGAAACGCATCATACATAAAAACAAACTAGAATGCTTCAGCATGCGCCAAAGATTGCATATGGATTCACAGATAAATGAAGGTTATTTTGAATCTATATTTATCATTGGATAATCATACACAGTAGCTTTTTGACAACATGGTATTCTTCAAAAATTTTCAACATTACAATCATAAAACATCATGCTTTTAATCATTGCAGCATATGTTGTGAAAGGGAACGATAATTGTATCTTGAATAGAATTTTCAAAAACTTTTATCAAGATACTTGCTCCTATGGTTATTTACACTTACATATATACTACATAAATATGATACTAAAACACATGCATATTAACATAATAGTACAAAAATATAATAAAACTACCACATACAAAGTAAAAACATAAAGTAAAAACATAAAGTCAAAGACACCCCCCAAACCTGAAGGAAATAGTGTCCTCATTGTACAAAAGAAACATACATATATATATATATATATATATATATATATATATATAATGAAATACAATGAAAGAAAGTGGCTTAAATGCCATAAGACTAGATGAGTGGATCGTCACTGTCTGGGGCCTCAGCATCTGTCTTGTCATCTTCTCCATCCTCTCTAGCATCAACATCAGCATCTGCATGATGTCACGCTCCTGAAGGTCTAGCCTAGGAGGGGTCAGCGATAGCAGTAGGCGGGAAGTCTGGAACTGGGAAGTCCCCCATCGGAAGTCCTAGGCGCTCCGCCATCCGCCTCTGCGCCTGAATAGTGTAAGACAACATAGTTGTCATATGTGTGCTCTGGGTCTCCATATGGACTAGCCGGCCCTCCACACGAACATGCCAATCTGCATCGGCCGCAAATGCTGCCTGGGGCTCAAGTACTACTACCCTAGGCTCTCTACGAGCTTGCCTCTGTCGAGCTGGTGCTGGAGCTGGAGCTACTCCCGCTCTCTCAATAAAAGTATTGTTAAGAGGCTATCGAACATTTATGAGCTCCTCATGTGGCCCCCAGCATACCTGATGTCGACTACACAAGGTATGGATGAGAAAGTGGAAGAAGAGGCTCCTGAACTCCCTTACTAACCTCGTGATCTGATGGAAAATAAGCTAGGCGACATCAATAGATCGGCACTCTAAGATAGCATAGATATGTATAGCCCGGTCACGTGTCACCTCAGAGAGGTTTGCTGATGGTAAGATCCGGGTGCAGAAAAAAGTGGTACCAGGCTCTAACCTCAGGTGTCAAGCAGGTGCAGGGGAAGTATCTCAGCCTGTTAGTCTGAATGCTCATGGTCCATTGCACAGGCAGAGATTCAACAGTGTAGATCCTGGCCATGATTACATTAACATCTGTGCCCTCCTCTGGCTCCTATTGGTAAAACTCTGTATACTCACAAATCTCAAGAGGCTTAGAGTTGCGTGAATAGAAGCAGTAGAAAATGAGACCGTGCGCCCTCTGACTCTAATTGTAGTAGCCCCTTCACCAGAGTATGCTGCATTCGCGTAGAACTCACAAACCACAAGAAAAATAACAGATGACTCTGGGTGTTGGGAAAATATACTCCAGTTAAGGTGGTTAATGAGCCCCTCTAAGTCCTGGTGAATAGCAATGGAAAAAGAAAAGCCTAGCTCTAGAATGAGCAGTCTGGTAATGAGCACAGTGTATCTCTAGGTAGCATTCACAGAAATAAACCTCCCGCTATTATAATCTGGAGGAGGGGGAGAAGACTCCCTGTTCCGCTGACTGGATGATCCTCATTGAATGAACCTTCCCCTTTTTGGATCCATGATATCTTGAAAAAGAATTGCTAATTGTTAAAATTGAATAATCATAAGTGTATAGCACATGTAAGACACAGTAATTGTGGAAAATTTGGGAGTACATGCCGCGACATTCAATACCAGCGCCACGACATTAACAATCAACGTCGCGGCATTCAAACAAGTTCAACATAATGCCGCGACATTCAAGCCAACATCACGACATTCAAATTCAACGTTGCAGTGCACATAGCAAATTAACCTAGAAAATTCAGCAACAACAGATTTAATCCAAATTATCATGCATTCTAGGAACAAAATCTAACAAAGTCTAACAAAAACGTAAAAACACTAACCTAAAACAAACAATGTTCACAAGAACAACAAAAATATGCACAGAAACAAGAATAATACAACTTAAATCGAGAACATATGCTATTAAATTACAAATATCTAAAATAAATATGTACATACCTTAAAGTGAAGTAGGCGTATACCGAAAAGAAGATTGTGGGTGGAATGGGCAAGAAAGAAGCAGAAAAGTTAAGAGAGAAGGGAAGAGATGAGGGAACCAGAAAAAAGAGAAATGGGGGAATGGGAAGGCCACACAAAACGTCGAGCACTTATGCCTAACCGCTCTACAACGCCGCGACGTTACCATACTTGCGCCGCGGTGCACATTGATTCCTACCAGTTTTAAATTTTAAATAATTACTAATTACTGTTTTATTATTTTTTTACTTTTTACTTTTTTTTTTACTTTTTTACTTTTTTTAACGCACTCAACACTGCGACATTAAGGTCTGGTGCATCGCGGCGCTGTACTCACTCGAATTTGGCCCAAAGTAGCATAACGTCACGGCATTATAAGACTGACGCCGCGGCGTGAGGAGTCTGGCTGTAGAATTTTGCAACAAATTCACTCTAGCCGTGACTTTTGCTTAAATATGGCCTCTAGCACCTGCAAAATTTGCCTACAAGGTTAATTTACATAGTGTAATGCAAAAATATACAAAAACATAAAAATCAAGATATTTACATATTTAAGACATAAAATAAAAAATTTGGGTTCCCTCTCAAAAAGGGCCTAATTTATAGTCCCGGCAGGATTTTATTTGCTGTTTCAAATGCATTTCTATAAGGGAGGAGGATCTTCCTCTTGATTTTCAAAATTAGCTTGATACATTTGAAATAACATGAGTTTAAGCTCCAAATTTGGAGCTTGCTCAATAGGTGCATCAAATAAATTTACCACCATAGCTGCTTTAAGTTAGTCCAGCTCCAAATTTTCCATTTCACCATTAGAAATGACTTGACCTTCTCCAGGAGCATAGGCTTCACTTGCTTCATTTCTCTTGGATGTCATTCCATCCACGATACTCACCAAAACACAATCTTTTTGAACTTGAGGGCCTTTTATTGCATTAAAAATGTTGAAAATTACCTCTTGATCCTGAATCCTCGGTGAGTTCACCTTTCTCTATCAATTAGAGCTCTTCTTGTTGCTAGGAATGGCCGGCCAAAAATCAACGGGACTTCGCTATCCTCCTTCATATCAAGTATGACAAAATCCACAAGGAAGATAAACTTATCCACTTTAACTAGTACATCCTCAATAACCCATTTTGGATGAGTAAGGGTTCGGTCCACCAACTGTAATGTAACTAAAGTAGGCGTAACTTCCCCTAAACCTAATCTTTGGTAAATGGATTAGGGCATGAGATTAATACTAGCTCCTAAGTCACACAATGCCTGGCCAGTGAACTTCTCACCAATTGTGTAGGGGATGGTGAAGCTTCCGGAATCTTTGAGCTTAGGAAGAAGTCTGTTTAGCATAATTGCACTACATTCCTCTGTTAGGGCAATAGTTTCAAATTCACCAAGCTTTCTCTTCTTTGATAAAATTTCCTTCATAAATTTAACATAGCTCGATATTTGTTCTAAAGCTTCTGCAAATGGGATGTTGATGTGCAGTTTTTTGAACACTTCCAAAAATTTCTGAAATTGGTGCTCAAGCTCTTTGTTGACTTGCTTACTGGGGAAATGTAAAGGGTGAACATAAGGCTTGAAGTCCTTCTTCTGGTTCTCACCATTCCTCTCGGCAACTTCTTGATTTTGTCCGATATCCTTGCTCACTGCCTCCTTTTCTACTACAACAACTTCAGTTTCCTCTTCGAGCAGCTTTGTTTTCGGATTCCCTTCAATATTCTTGCCACTCCTAAGTGAGATGGCATTGCAGTGCTCATTAGATGCTCTAATGGGATTAGGGATAGTGTCACTTGGAAAAGTGCTTGAGGGCTTATTATTTATTGCTTTTGCCAACTGCCCCACCTGTGTCTCCAATGCTTTCATTGAGGCATTTTGGGTTTGAATCATAACATCTTGCTTTGCCAAATGATCATTAGTCTTCGTGATATAGGAGTCCGTCTTAACCATTAGCTATATATACATGTCCTAGAAATAGGGTTTCCTATCTTACATCTGTTGTCTTAATTGGGAGGGGAATCCGGAAGGATTATAGGGTTTGTCATTCATTAGAGCGGATGAGGAGGCTCCTTGATTATCCTTCTAGGAGAAGTTAAGATGGTTTCTCCATCCTGGATTGTACTGGTTCGAGTATGGATTATTTTGTTGTGGACGATAGTTACTAACATATTGTGCACATTCTGAATTGGAAGGGCACCTATCGCTTGAATGGTTGTCTCCACACTTGTCACACAGCACAAATGGGCTTTGTTGATTGCTATTCCCTAAACGTTCCAGCTTACTTGTTAATGCTGCCACCTGAGCTGATAATGCTGCCATTGGATCAATATCATGCACTCCAGCCACCTTCTTTGAAGTGTTTCTTTCAGATGGCCATTGGTAGCTCTTGGCTGCCAATTCCTCAAGCAGTTGAAATACATCATCGAATGAGTTGCTCAACAAAGAGCCTCCAGCAGCTACATCTACTATAGGGCGATGTTGTGGCAGCAAACCCTTATGAAATGAATAAACTTGGTGCCAAGGTGGAATCTCATGATGAAGGCACTTACGGAGCAGATCCTTGTACCTCTCCCATGCCTCGTACAAGGTCTTATATTCAAATTAGGTGAATGATGTAATATCATTCACCATTTCAGCTGTCTTGGTCTGTGTAAAATACTTATTAAGAAATTTGCTACAGACATCGGTCCGAGTGTTGATGGATCCCACAGGTAGAGACTGTGATGTGCAAAATCTGCAAGTGAACGATTTTGTCATCAAGTAATAAAAAGATCGAATCCACAAGGACTGTGTCTATGAATACCAATTAATTAATTAATTCAATTCAATTAAACAAAGGGGATAAAATTGTTGAGTGATAAGAATGTAGTAACCAAGCAATTAAATAAATAAATTCTAAAGTGCAAAATTGAGAACAAAAATAGCAAGTTATTAAGAGAGGTTTTTCAGATTCAAGAGACCTTCCAGGATTGGGGTAACCACAATGATAAAAGACAAATCCTAATTGACAACCCTTTTATTAAAATTTAAATTAAATTGAAAGTGAATTACCCTAAATTGGTTAATGTTCTTTCTCAAGAGATAAGAACCGTGCCCAATTAAACCAATTCCTAATCTCGTGGTAATTAAATTTAAATTAAACCCATTACGCTTTATGGTAATTCATTAAATCCTTGAAAGACTAAACCTACTCTCGTGATTTATACCTTAAGTTCAATTCTTATGGTTCCAACACCTAGGTTCATCTCTCAGTACGTCCTTAGATATCTATGAGATGCAAATATGTGGCCAGTAAATTCACATAAATAAGTGTAATAAGGATTGAATCAAAGAACATTCAAGATTAATAAAAGGGGTAAACCAAATCAATTAATCATCATCAATGTATCAAAGGGCATTGCCCAATCCTAGAAACAAAAAGAAGCTACTCAGACATGGAGAAAAAGAAACAAGAAAATATATTCAAGAACATCCAAACCCATAGCGAAGGGAGAAAAGAAGAGAAAGATGAAGATCTAAAGCCTCCAAACGTGCCTCATTCAAACAGAAATTCGTCCCCTAGTATTGTATTCAGAACATCTATAAATACCCTCAGGGTTTCAATTGGTCCAAGCCCATAAAAAGAAATAAAAACAAAATTAAAATACTATCTCAGACTGTAATCCACGGCCATGGGAAATTCCATGGCCTGGCCGTTCATCTCTCAGCCATAGGACAATTCTACATAAACTTGAATTCCACGGCCGTGGGAAATTCCACGGCCTGGCCGTGGATCTCTCTGAAAAATCTCTTTGGCTTCTTCACGCAGGTACTCGATCCATGGCCGTGCAAAATTCCACAGGCAAGCCGTGGAACTCTCTGGAATGAGTCTTTTTTCCCCAATTTGCTATCCGTAAAGCTCCAACTTCAATCATGCAAGCTTTCCATCCATTTCAAGGCTAATTTAGCACCAATCCTGCACAACAACACCAAAAACACCACAGTTATCCGAACTAAAAGAAAAACAAACAAAAAGGGAAACTAAAGTGCCTAAAATGCCTTCATGCAAAACAAGAACAAAATATGATGTTGTTTCACACATATCAAATCCCCCCAAGCTTAAGATTTTTCTTGTCCCCAAGCAATAACTAAGACCAAAGCAAGAAATGGGATCAAGAGACAGTAATGAATGAGGAGCCCGAGAAAACATGCAACCAAGTAATAGGCAAAGACAAACCAAGAATTAGAGAGGTAATCAAAATCAAGTCCAATTAGAGGCTAAATTCTCGGAAATCATGCTCCTCACTGAATTACGTTCACTCTACTAACCACTCTCAAAGTGTTTAAGGGTGAAGACAATATGGTCAAGATTCCTCAAACAAACAGCACTTCCATAAGCTTGATAAGAAACCAAATTTTCACTAATAATCAGCATGCATGCAAGAATCAAAAGGTCTTTCAAGGGTTGTAATAGGGTCATAGGAATAATGTTAAGTAGGGTAAAGAAAAGAAGGTATGCATAAGGGGTTAACAAAATTTTCAATAAGTACAAGAAATCCAATAGAACTTAAATGGAGCAAAGACATTTTTCAATCAAGAGCATAACTCCACATTCCAAGCATTTTCTTCCTTACTTTTCCTTCTTCTCTTTCTCTTCTTTTTCAAGTTTTTATCTCATGATTTTCTTTTATTTTCTTTTTCCTTTCCCTTCATATTTTTTTTGTTTTGTTTTTTTTTTTAAGAAAGAGAAGGCTCAAAAACATATGATTCCCAACACAACTTTCAAACCCAATTTGCACCATTTATTATTCTAAATGATTACCAACAATATATCATCATAGGCATAAAAAAAAAAACAATTCTGCAATAGGCTCAAAATGGGGAACTAGTGGATGAAAGTGTAACAATTATTTCAGAAGGCCAGAAAAATACCTAAAATGCCTTAATCACATTCAAGCTTGCAAACAAAAACTTCGCCTCAAAAATGGTTTCAAATCAAGTTCTAAAGCACAAAATCAATGAGGAATTATCACTCAACACAAAGAATGGGAGCAAAAATCATATAGTGCATAAATCCCATATAGGCTCAAAACTCACATTTAGAGGTTCAAAAATTAATGAGAAGCACAAATTCAGAGAACATATGCTAATTATCAACTAGCAAAAAATCACCTCCACTATAAATTAAAACAATGCCTATTGCCTACCAAAAGAATCAACAAATTGGGTTCCAAATCAATACCATCTCAAAATCCTCAAAAGAGAGGGGCACAAAGTCAACCAAGAAGCTGAGAGATATGACGGTGTGAAAATGCAATAAAAAGAAGATGCAATGTAATATGAGACATAAGAATGCATGAAACTAATGATCTACAATGAAAATGAAAATGCCCCTCAAGCTTAGAATTTACATTGTCCCCAATGTAAAAATCTATAACTAGAGAAGGGATAAAAGAAAAGAACTCACTGCGATGGTGGACAAGGGTGCTAACTCAGATGCCAACTATGGATGGCCTGGACCATACTTGCCATGCTCTGAACCATGCCCTCCAAGACTTGCAGGTGGCCATTGGTAGCCTGACTTTTTTTTTTAATAAAGAGCCCCTTGTATTCCACGGCCATGGTTAGATCCACGGCCAGGCCGTGGATCTCTCTGACTTTTGTATTCTCCTTCTGGTCTTCAATCCATGGCCATGGAATTTTCCATGGACTGGGTGCGAAACTTTTTGAGTTCACTCTCCTTCTAATTTGAGCTTTAAAAAGGGTCAAACCTAGATAAGATCTATGAGATAAAGATCAAACCAACAATCCAACACGCAATCAAAAGAAAAAGAAGAAATTAAAAGGAAAAAATAAAGAAACTTGGGTTGCCTCCCAAGAAGTGCTTGTTTAAAGTCATTAGCTCGACTTTGGTCTGGTTTCTGTACTCAGGTGATGTCAACGGAGTAGTGCTTAGTCCCCACTCCTTCAAAGTGTTTCACTCTCTAGCCATTTATCATGAAAGGCTCATGACCTTCTTTCTTCACCTTAAGTACACAATAGGATAAAACTCGAACAATCTCATATGGTCCTAACCATTTCGACCATAACTTACTAGGACAGAAACATAGAAGTGAGTTATTGACAAGAATTTTGTTCCCGAGTTTAAATTCATGCTTCTTGACACACTTGTCACTCTGCTTTTTAGGTTCTTTCTTGCAGGGCTTGGACTTCTTAAATTTTATAGTACCCTTGGGCAAAGTCTTTTCTAGCATATCAGCCACTGATTCCTACACACCTGAAAGCACAGCATTATCCACAACATTAGTAGCATCTATGTGATTACATGAATTTGAGGAATTAGAATTATTTTTAGAATTAAAAACATCAAAAACTACTTCCTCATCATTCAATTGCAAAGTCAATTTCCCTTCATGGACATCAATGATCGCCCTTCTAGTGGCAAGGAATGGAAGCCCAAGTATGATCGGTATTTTAGCATCAGCTTCCATGTCAAGCACAACAAAATCCACCGGAATATAAAACTTATCAACCTTAATAGGAGCATCCTCCAAGATGCCTGTGGGGTATTTGACAGATTGATCCACCAATTGAAGGGAGATAGTTGTGGGTTTTAGTTTACCCACCTCTAACTTCTTACACACAAAAAGGGGCATAAGACTAACACTAGCCTCCAAATCACACAAAGCTTTGTCAAAACTGGTGTTACCAATCAAACAAGGAATAGAGAAGCTACCTGGATCTTTTAGCTTAGGAGATAATTTATTTTGAATTAAAGCACTACACTCCTCAGTTAAAGCTACTGTCTCATATTCTTCCAGCTTTCTCCTATTAGATAAACTGTCCTTAAGAAATTTAGCATAGATTGGCATTTGTTGCAATGCCTCAGTGAAGGGTACATTAATCTACAATTTCTTAAAGACCTCTAAGAACTTCCCAAATTGCTTATCTAGCTTGGCCTTAGCCAATCTTTGAGGGAAGGGCACTGGGGGTTGATATGGTTTAGGGGATACATACTTAGACACCTTCTCATTAGTTTCCTCTTCTTCTAAGGGTTGTGTCTTAGTCTCTTTTTTCTCATTCCCCTCATCTTTGTCAATCTCCCCCTTACCCTTAGGATCCTCTAATTTCTTACCACTTCTCAAACTCACAGCCTTATAGTGTTTAATACCTGGATTTATTTCAGGTTGACCAGGAAACTTACCCTGTTGCCTATGTGAAGTGCTTGCTTATTAGGCAATCTGAGTTTCCAACATCTTATTATGAACGTCCAAATTGTCAACCTTAGCTGACAACTCTCTAATGGCCTCAGTCACAACTTGCCCATGTTGCCTAAACTCCTCATTTTGCATAGATTGACTCTTAACAAAGTTCTCAATAAGAGACTCGAGTCTAGATTTTTGTACCTGTTAGAATCCAGAGGAGGGTTTAACACTACCTTGCCTAGCTTGGTATTAACTATTCCGGTAGGAGAAGTTAGGATGTGACTTCCAACCGTGGTTGTAAGTTTGAGAATATGGATCATTCCTCCCCTTTTGGTTGAAGTCATAAAAATTGTGGCATGATTCCACTTGCTCCACTGGTGCACCTTGTGAGGAGCCAATTCCAACTTGGCATTCGGTACCCATGTGTCCCTGTGCTCTATAAATCTCACAAAAATTCTTAGAAGCACCTATGGCATTAATATGAACTTTTTCAAGCATGTCAAAACGTTTATTCAAAGAATCAAATTTTGACATAATCAAATCAACATCGTCTACCTCAAATTTACCTCTCGAGAGTTTCCTTGGGTTATGACCTCTTTCATTTGCCCATTGGTGATGATTTGTAGTAACACTCTTAATGATCTCATAAGCTTTTGTTAGCCTTCTGTTCATCAAGGCTCCACCAGTTGCGGAATCAAGAGACACCTTCGAAGAATATTCTAGACCATTGTAGAAGGTGTGGACGATTAACCATTTTTATAACCCATGATGTGGGCAGGCTTCAAGTAAAGCCTTATATCTGTCCCATGCTTCCGACAATGACTCTCCATCTTTCTGAATAAAGCTTGTGATTTTGGTCCTAAAATGAGCAGTTTTGGAAGGTGAGAAGAATTTGTCCAAGAAAGCTTGCTCCAATTAGTCCCAAGTAGTGATTGTTTCAGTGGGCACAGACTTCAACCAAGCTCTAGCTCTATCTCTCAGTGATAATGGAAATAGGCGGAGGTGAATAGCATCAACAAAGGTGCTTTCAATCTTGAAGGTCTCACAGAACTCCAAGAACATATTCACATGATCATTCGGGTCCTCTAATGGAAATCCTCCAAACTGGTTCTGCCTTATCATAGAAAGTAAAGCAGGTGGTATGGTGAAGTGTCTAGCTTCAATGTCTGGCCGAGCAATTCCAGATCACAAACCCCGAGCATTAGGGGCCACATACTCTTTTAGCGGTCTATTGTCCTCAGGTTCAGCCATGACAAGTGTTGGTTCAAGTATTTTTCTCGATCTTTGCCCTTGTTTTCTTATTCTTCTACGAAACGTTCTTTCAATTTCAAAATCTGCTTCAATAAGAGTCCCGGAACGTCTAGTACTTCGCATAAACAAGAGAAATTACCTGTAGAGAGTCAAAGAGAAAACAAGAAAGTAAGAATATGATAAAAAGAAGAAGGTTTAAAATAATTAAATTTAAATTTAAATTGATATTCAAGAGAAATACAGTCCCCGACAACGACGCCAAAAACTTGATGTGCGAAATTCGCAAGTGTACGATTTCATCATTAATTAATAAAAAAATCGAATCCACAGGACTATGTCTATGAAAATCAATTAATTAATTAATTCAATTAAATTAAACAAAGGGCATAAAATTGTTGAGCGATAAGAATATAGTAACCAAGCAATTAAATAAATAAATACTAAAGTAAAAAATTGAGAACAAAAACAGCAAGTTATTAAGAGAGGTTTTTCAGATTCAAGAAACCTTCCAAGATTGGGGGTAACCACAATGATAAAAGATAAATCCTAATAGACAACCCTTTTTTTATTAAAATTGAAATTCAATTGAAGGTGAATTACCATAAATTAGTTAATATTTTTTCTCAAGAAATAAGAATCGTGCCCAATTAAACCAATTCCTACTCTCGTGGTAATTAAATTTAAATTGAACCCATTACACTTTATGGTAATTCATTAAATCCTCGAAAGGCTAAACCTACTTCGTGATTTATACCTTAAGTTCAATTCTTATGGTTCCAACACCTAGGTTTACCTCTCAGTACGTCCCTAGATATCTATGAGATGCAAATATATGACCAACAAATTCACATGAATAAGTGCAATAAGGATTGAATAAAAACCATTCAAGATTAATAAAAAGGGTAAACCAAATCAATTAATCATCATCAATGTATCAAAGGGCGTTGCTCAATTCTAGAAACAAAAAGAAACTACTTAGACATGGAGAAAAAGAAACAAGAAAACATATTTAAGAATATCCAAACCCGTAGCGAAGGGAGAAAAGAAGATAAAGATGAAGATCTAGAGCCTCCAAACGTGCCTCCTTCAAATAGAAATTCGTCCCCTAGTATTGTATTCAGAACATCTATAAATACCCTCATAGTTTCAATTGGTCCAAGCCCATAAAAAGAAATAAAAATGAAATTAAGATACTATCTCGGACTGCGATCCACGGCCATGGGAAATTCCATGGCCTGGCTGTGCATCTCTCTGCCACAGGACAATTCTACATAAACTTGAATTCCACGGCTGTGGTAAATTCCACAGCCTGGCCGTGGAACTCTCTGGAAAATCTCTTTGGCTTCTTCACGCAGCTGCTCGATTCATGGCCATGGAAAATTCCACAGGCAAGCCGTGGAACTCTCTGGAATGAGTCTTTTTTCCCAATTTGCTATCCGTAAAACTCCAACTTCAACCATGCAAGCTTTCCATCCATTTCAAGGTCAATTTAGCACCAATCCTGCACAACAACACTAAAAACACCATAATTATCTGAACTAAAGGAAAAACAAATAAAAAGGGAAACTAAAGTGCCTAAAATGCCTAAAAATGCATGCAAAACAAGAAAAAAAATATGATGTTATTTCACACATATCAGACTGCAACCAACTCTTGGCTCTATCTGAGAGATAAGGGAAAGAGCCTTAAATGAATAGTGATAACTTTATAAAGTGTAGTTATTGTGCCCTATATCTGTGCTATATAGGTTGCTTAGTCCTTGTTTGTATGCATGAATGGAAGATTTTAGCATCATATTCATTTGATTTCATTTTGTTAGCTTCCATTATGATTTTGAGCAAATACTTCCTAAACTTTGATGAATTGGGTACATATGCATGAGCTATTAAAGTGGTACTTTCTCTATTACACGAAGGGCTCAAATAAAGCATGAAGATAAAGAATCTGAAGTAGCTTTGGCCCAGGAAGCCCAAGAGAAAGCCAAAATTGAAGATCATCATTCAATATCGCGACGTGGGCATATCAACGTTGTGGCATTGAGCATCCCGTGTTTCAGTACATGAAACCCGGGGCCAGGGAGCCGCGACATTGAGAGTGGACACCTCAGATGTCTGTGACCTAATTACATGCACGCCACGGCGTGATGTGTTTAATGTCGCGACATGACTCTATTTTATTCAACCTATAAATATTATTGTATCCATTTTGCATGAGAGTTTTTGTGTTTTTTAGAGAGCAGCTGCTAGGGTTTTGTATTTTAGACATAAAGGAAATAGAAGTGATCAAGTTTAAGGGCTTTCTTCACCTTGGAGGAGGATTGGAGTTTGGAGGATCATCAACCTTGAGCTTTCTATTCTCTATCTTCTACTTTCTTATTTCTTTTCCATGAACATGATGTATTTTGATATATTTTCGTGCTTCATGGCTGGCTAAGCTATGTAGTAGGGTTTTCTTTAGATCCTCCTATGAATATTGAATAATATTGTAATCCTTTGAGTTTATATACATGATATGGTTTTGTTTAATCATATAATGCTTAATACTTTTGAATGTTTGATAAACTTTTAATTGATTTATTAAAATCTAATGAACCTAGACATAGGAATTTGGATTTGAGATCGTATGTATGATTGATGCATGTTCTATTTCATTCAATTAGTTTGGGTGAGATGATTCGTTAATAGGATAGAAATATACCTATTGACCATGTATAGTAACTATTAGGAATAGATCTTAATGAGTGGATTTACAGTAATTCTCATGAAAACATAGTGAATTAGGTAACTGAAGCATGGTTAATTGACCTAGACATAGACTTTTAACTAATTTAGATTCTCAAGCTAACCTAATCATTTCGTTTATATTACTCATAAGGATTATTTGTTATCAATTGAAGTAGGAGGTAAAAAAGGATTCCCTACTCACTAATTCTTAACCTCAATTTAATCTTAAAGCTTTTAAGTTCTTTTAATTAATTTAGACACTCATCTCTCAATTTATATGCTCTTAGATAGAAATTCTTAAACTTTTGGTTTATATTTAGCATTGATTTTAACGTTAGCCATCATGGGAACGATATCCAACTCTTAGCTATATTATAAGTGCAATCCGTGCACTTACGGTAAGCAAAAGAGTGAACAAGTTTTTGGCGCCGTTGCTGGGGACTTCGGATTAAATTCAGTAGAGCTAATATTAACAATCAATTTAAGTAACTCTAATTTAAGTTTTATTTTTTCGTGCATATTGATTTAAATCTCAATTCTTTAATTGTTTCAGGTGATTGATTATACAATCACAGAAGAACACGATACACATAGGGTGGAGGACAATAGTCGCACTAGACCATTGAAGGAGTTTGCTACTCCTCAAATGGATAATCTGTAATCTAGCATTAGATATCCTACCATCCAGGAAAAACAACTTTGAGATAAAGCCGACCATTATCCAAATGATTCAAACTTCTATACAGTTTGGCAGCTTATCCAATGAGGATCCTAATGCGTATCTCTCAAACTTCCTGGAGATTTGTGACACGTTTAGGCACAACTGAGTATCCGAGGATACTATTCGCCTAAGGCTCTTCCCTTTTTCTTTAAGAGATAGAGCCAAAAGCTGGTTACATTCTCTTCCAGTAGGATCAATTACAACTAAGGCAGAGGTATGCACTAAGTTTTTGAACAAATACTTCCCTCCTGCCAAGACTGTAGAGATGGTGAATGATATTACATCATTCACTCAGACTGAATTAGAATCCTCGTATGAAGCATGGGAACAGTACAAGGATCTTTTGAGAAGGTGCGCGCATTATGAGATACCACCTTGGCACCAAATCTACTCATTTCACAAGGGCTTGCTACTACATCATCGCCCAATAGTAGATGCCACTGCTGGAGGTTCTTTGTTAAGTAAATCCTTTGATGATGCCTACCAGTTATTAGAGGAATTAGCTGCCAATAGCTATCAATGGCCATCAGTAAGAAACACTCCATGAAGGGTAGCTGGAGTGCATGAAGTAGATGTTATAACCTTGTTGTGAGCTCAGGTTGCAGCATTAGTAAGTAAAATGGACAGTATGGGACAACAAGCTCAACAGAGCCTATTTGTGTTGTGTGACAAATGTGGTGACAATCATTCAAGTGATAAGTGCCTTTCCACCTTTAAAAGTGCACATTATCTGAGGAACTACCGATCACAACAGAACAACCCATACGCGAACCAGTATAATCCTGGATGGAGGAACCATCCAAACTTCTCGTGGAGGGATAATCAAAGGGCCTCCTCCTCAGCACTTGGAGCTGAGCAACCTTACAATCCTCCTGGATTCCCTTCCCAGTCTAGACAGCTAGTTCAAGAAAAGAAATCATCTCTTGAAGAGATGTTTATACAGTTAATAGTGAAAACTAATTCCTTCATAACAAAGACGGATGCTCATTTGGCTAAGAACGACTCAGTAATACAGAGCCAATCAGCTTCTATAAGGGCTTTAGAAACTCAAGTGGGGCAGTTAGCCAATGCAATCAATAACAGGCCCCCTGGCACCTTCCCAATTGACACAGTTAACAATCCTAAGGGTGCTTCTAATGAACATTATAAGGTCATCTCACTGAGGAGTGGGAAAGACATTGAGGGAAACCCTAAGACAAAGTTGATGGAGGATGAGGTAGGAAAAATCCAGACAAAGGAAAAAGAGGTCCACAAAAAGGCCAAAAATAATGAAGTGGATAAGGAAACTGACCATAAGAAGGTTGAAGACAAGAAGGTGGTGAATAAGCCATATATACATCCTTTGCCTTTCCCAAGCAGGAAAATCAAGCACAAGATGGATGATCAATTTAATAAATTTTTGGAAATTTTCAAAAAACTTCATATCAACATCCCCTTTGCAGAAGCATTGGAATATATGTCCAGTTATGTTAAGTTTATGAAGGATATATTATCCAAGAAAAGTAAGTTAGGCGAGTTTGAAACTATTGCATTATCTGAAGAATGCAGTGCTATCCTGCAACCAAAGCTTCCCCCAAAGTTGAAGGATCCAGGAAGCTTTATAATTACTTGTGTCATTGGCGATAAATTCTTAGGACAAGTATTGTGTGATATGGGAGCAAGCATCAATCTTATGCCCCTATCTATATTTCAGAGGCTAGGTTTGGGGGAATGCAAGCCCACATCTGTAACCCTCTAACTGGCTAATCGTTCATACACATATCCGAAGGGAATTGTGGAAGATGTCCTAGTGAAAGTGGATAAGTTCATATTCCCTGCAGATTTTGTTATTCTGGATATGGAAGTGGATCAAAAGGTGCCATTGATCCTAGGCAGACCATTCCTAGCCAAGAGAAAAACACTCATAGACATCCAAAAAGGTGAACTGACTATAAGAGTTCAAGATCAAGAGGTGACTTTCAACATCTTTAAAGCAATTAAGTTTCTCAAGATCAGGAAGCATGTTCTTATATTGGTCTGTTGGAAAATATCATTAATGATGCATTTCAAGCCAATAATTCTAAAGATCCCCTTGCCTTAGTATTGACTTCATCAACTGAAGATGATGAAGATTCTAGAAATGATGTATCTGATTGCATCAAACACCTTGAGCCAGCTCCTAGGCAATATTATTCGCCCAAGTTTGAAACCTTGGAGTCCGATGTAACAAAAGTGACACCTAAGCCTTCTATTGAGGAACCTCCAAAGCTTGAGTTAAAGCCTCTACCGAACCATTTGTAGTATGCTTATTTGGGAGCAAGATCTACCCTGGCAATAATCATATCATCATCCCTCTTAGATGATCAAGAGGAGAAGCTTCTCCATGTGCTTAGGAAAAATAAGCATGTTCTCGATTGGACTGTTACCAATATTCAAGGCATTAGCCCTTCCATCTGTATGCACAAGATCTTGTTAGAGGACAATCAGTGTGGAGTTGTGGAACACTAAAGGAGGCTAAATCCAATTATGAAAGAGGTGGTGAGGAAAGAGATAATCAAGTGGCTAGATGCAGGCATTATTTATCCTATTTCTGACAGCCCCGGGGTATTGCCAATCCAATGTGTGCCGAAGAAAGATGGTATGACAGTGGTCACTAATGAAAATAACGAGCTTATTCCCTCCTGAAAGGTCACTGGATGGAGGGTGTGCATGGACTACCGCAAATTAAACAAGGCCACTCAGAAAGACTATTTCCCACTTCCTTTCATAAATCAGATGTTGACCTTGCTGGGAAGGCCTATTATTGCTTCTTGGATGATTATTCTGGATATAACCAAATTGCCATAGCACTGGAGAACCAAGAAAAGACAACATTTACTTGTCCATATGGTACATTTGCTTTCAGAAGGATGCCCTTTGGGTTATGCAATGCTCCTACAACTTTTCAACGTTGCATGATGGCCATCTTTGCTAATATGATTGAACATGGCTTAGAGGTGTTTATGGATGACTTTTCAATATTTGTGGATAATTACAATAGCTAATTGTGGACTTTATCATCTATGTTGAAAAGGTGTGAGGAGACCAACCTCATCCTGAACTGGGAAAAGTGCCATTTTATGGTTCAAGAAGGCATAGTTCTTGGCCATAAGGTTTTTATAAAAGGGATGGAGGTAGACAAGGCAAAGATAGAAGTAATTGACAAGCTTCCTCCGCTAAACTTAGTAAAAAGAATCCACAGTTTTCTTGGCCATGCGAGTTTCTACAGGATGTTTATTAAAGACTTTTCAAAGATAGCCAAGCCTCTTTGCAACTTTCTAAAGAAAGATATCTAATTTACCTTTGATGAATCATGTCAGGTTGCATTTGAGGAACTAAAAAAGAGACTGGTTTCAGCTCCAGTTATAATCACTCTGGATTGGGATTTACCGTTAGACCTCATGTGTGATGCCAGCAACTATGCTATGGGTGCAGTGTTGGGACAAAGAAAAGATAAAGTGTTTCGCTCTATTTACTATGCGAGCAAAACACTCAATGATACCCAGCTGAACTACACAACAACGGAAAAAGAGCTGATGACTGTTGTGTTCGCATTTGATAAGTTCAAAGAATATTTAGTGGGCACAAAGGTGATAGTGTACACAGATCACTCGGCAATAAAGTACTTAGTGAGCAAGAAGGATGCGAAACCACCATTGATTAGATGGGTTTTACTTTTACAAGAGTTTGATTTGGAAATCAGTGATAAGAAAGGTGCAAAAAACTAAGTAGCAGACCACCTCTCAAGACTTGAAAATGAAGATTTCAAAGTTGAACTGATCACAATCTGGGAAACATTTCCTGATGAGCAGTTATTTGCAACCACCATTCAATTATATCCATGGTATGCTGATATGGTGAATTACATTGTGGGTGGTGTGCTGCCACTTGATCTAACCTCTCACGAAAAGAACAAATTCTTGTATGATGTTAGGCACTATATTTGGGATGAGCCATTCCTATTTAAATAGTGTGTAGATCATATGATGAGGAGGTGTGTACTTGTGGAAGAAGTGGGGCAGATTTTAAGCTAATGTCATGATTCTCCATATAGTGGACACTAAAGTGGTGAAAGGACGGCTGCAAAGGTACTCTAGTCTGGATTTTATTGGCCATCGCTCTTCAAAGATGCGCATTTCTATTTGCAAGGATATGATCGATATCAAAAGTCAAGGAATATCTCGAGAAGGAATGAGATGCCCCTGAATTTTATTTTGAGGTTGAGATTTTCGATGCATGGGGCATAGACTTCATGGGCCCCTTTATTCCCTCCTTTGGGAATCTGTACATACTAGTGGCTGTGTATTACGTGTCCAAGTGGGTGGAGGCATGTGCATTTCCTACTAATGATTCAAAAGTAGTGATTAGTTTCATGAGAAAATAGATCTTCACCAGATTTGGAACACCTAGGGCTATAATCAGTGACGGAAGGTCACATTTTTGCAACAAGTACTTTGAAGCCCTCCTAGCTAAGTATGAAGTGACGCATCGGATAGCCACTGCGTATCACCCACAGATAAGTGGGCAAGCAGAGGTATCCAATCTCGAGATAAATAGAATCTTGGAAAAAATAGTATGTCCAACTAGAAAGGATTGGTTAAAGAAATTGGACGAGGCACTGTGGGCCTACAGGACTGCTTACAAGGGTCCCACTGGTATGTCTCCTTATAAGTTGGTATTTGGGAAGGCATGCCATTTATCGATTGAGCTTGAGCATAACGCTTATTGGGCTATAAAGTAGCTTAACTTTAATTTGCAAGCAGTTGGGGAGAAAAGGCTTTTGCAGCTTAATGAACTAGACAAATTTAGGCTGCAAGCCTATGAAAATGCAAAATTGTATAAGGAGAAAGTCAAATTCTGGCATGACCATAATATTGCGCAAAAAAAGTTTGAAGAAGGCCAGTAAGTCCTCCTTTACTATTCTAGGCTCAAACTGTTCTCAGGAAAACTTAAATCGAGGTGGTCGGGGCCCTTTGTGGTAATAAAAGTGTTTCCCCACGGAGCTGTGGAGATTGCTCCACTGGATCGATCATCAAGTTTTAAGGTTAACGGCCAGCGCCTAAAACCTTATTTTGGAGGAGAGATTGATCGGGGGAAGACTACCCTCGCTTTAACAGTTTCAACTTAAGATTTGTAAAGTCTTGCCAGGATTATAAATAAGGCCCCTTTTTGGGAGCGAACCCAAATGTTTATGTTTTTTGCTTTAAGTCTTTAATATGTTGATATGTTAATTTTGTAGTTTAATTAAGCTTTTGTTATATAAACTGTTATTTGACCAGTTGGACATGTTTTACAAGTATTGGACACCTATTTTGGCCATAAGTCCTGGAAAAACTCAATTTGCTGTAGAATTATGCAGTAGATTACTCACGTCGCGGCATAACACTTTACGCGCCACGACGTGATGGTGCTATGGGCCAAAATCCAGAGAAATAAGCACCGCGACACGTCAAACCGTAGCGTCGTGGCATTCCTGTGAGTAAAAAAAAGTAAGAAAAAAAGAAGTAAATAGTAAATAGTAATTATTTAAATAATTAATTTAGGAGGGAATTAATTTGCACCGCGGCGTATTTTTGGTAATGCCACGGCACACGGTATCTGTTAGGGTTTTATGTTGCGACGTTTGGAGTTCCTCACACTGCAACTACTCTTTTGTTTCCCCTGTTCTCTTTCTCTCTTTCTTATTAATTTTTTGTTTTCTCTACTTTCCATCTCTTTTTCAGTCTAAGCCTGCTTCAATTATGGTATGTTCATATTTAATTTTAAGTTTTTTTAAAATTATTAGCATATTTTCTTTGTTAGGGTCGTTTATTTTTTTGTCTATTTTTAGTTTTTTTTGTGATAAATAGCTTTGTTGTTAGTTAGTTAATTATAGGTTTTTGTTAGTTTTTTGTGTTAATTTCTTCTTGGAATGCCTGAAAATGGATTAATCTGCTTTGGATTGCGTAATCTGGTATAAATTGTTTTTGCGCATGGCGATGTTGATGGTAAACGCCGCGATGTTATGATAAACTACTTTGAATGTTGCAGCTCTAGTCATGAATGTCACGACGTTGACATGAACGTCACAGTGTTATGTTGAACATTTTGAATCCCACGGCGCTGGTATTGAATGTCGCGACGTTGTAACCTAGGTTTTCCAGAATTGCTTTATTTTAAATGCATTTCATACTTCTAATTGCTCAAATCTGACTTTTAGCAATTCTTTTTTAGGTTTTCATGGGTCCAAAGAGGGGACGGTTTATTCAACACGGTTCAACCAGTCAGAGGAAGAGAGAGCCTTCTCCCCCTCCTGTAGATTATGATAGGGGGAGGTTTATCTCAGCGGATGCAGCTGAGAGATATACTGTTCTCATTACTAAACTGCTCATTCTTAAGCGAGGCTTCGCCTTTTCCAGTGTCATTCACCTGGAGTTAGAGGGGCTCATTAACCACCTCAACTGGAATGCATTTGCTCAACACCTAGAGTCCTCTACTGTACTCCCTATAGTTCGTGAGTTTTACACGAATGCAACCTACGTGGGAGAAGGGGCTACTACAGTTAGAGTCAAAGGGCGAACGGTCTCATTTTCTACTATGTCTATTAGCGCTGCTCTTAGACTTCCTGAGCCCCTTGAGATTTGTGAATTTATTGAGTTCTGCTGCTGGGAGCTAGTGGAGGGCATCAATGTGAATGTGATCACGGCCAGGATTTGCACGACTCACTCTCAACCTGTAGTTTGGACTATGAGTGTCTAAGGCAATAGGTCGAGATACTTTCCACGCACCTACTTGACACTAGAGACTCGCGCTTGGTACCACTTCATTAGCACCTGGATTCTACCATCCGCTAACCTCTCTGAGGTGACACAAGACTGAGCCATACTAATTTATTCCATCTTGGAGCGCCAGTCTATCGATGTCGCTCAGCTTATTTTTGAGCAGATCCAGAGGTCAGCGAGGGAGTTTAGAAGCCTCTTCTTCCCATTCCTCATCCACGCTCAGTGCAGCCGACATAATGTACACTGGGGGCCACCTGAGGAGCTTACAGATGTTCAGCAGCCTCTTAACGATACTTTTATTGAGAGGGTAGGAGCAGCTCCAGCTCCCTTACCAGCTAGACAAAAGGCAACCTCGTAGAGAGCTTAGGACAACAACAGCACCTGAACGCCTGGAAGCACCTACAGCTGACACAGATTGACGTGCCCATATAGAGGCCCAGCTAGGCCATATAGAGGCCCAAAGTACGCAAATAACAACTATGTTGTCTTATACTATCCAAGCATAGAGATGGATAACGGCACGCCTCGGCCTTGCGATAAATGACTATCCAGTTCCTGCCTTCCCGCCCACTACTATAGCGGGGCCCGCCCAGGCTGGACCATCAGAAGCACGTGTTGGTGCTGATGATGATGAAGAGGATGATGATGACACTGATGTTGCAGCCCCAGACAGTGATGATCCACTCCTTTAGCCATGGCATTCAGGGCATTTTTTTTTCATTGTATTTCTTTTTTATATATATGTATGTTTCCGTTGTACAGTGAGGACACTGTTTCCCTCAGGTTTGGGGGTGTCTTTAACTTTATGTTTTATTTCTAATTTGTAGTATTATGATATTTTCGTACTATTATGTTTTTATACATATGTTTTAAGTATTATGTGTATGTGTGTTTCATACTTTTTGTAGTATATGTATGTGTTTTAGTAATTTTGTTTTGAAAATAACCATAAGAGCAATTATCTTGATAAAAATTTTGATGAAAATCCATTCAAGATACATTTTTCGTTCCCTTTCACATTGTGAGTTGTAATTTTCAAAAACTAGTTTAAATGATTGTCCAATGATAGATATGGATGCAAAATGACCTTTATTTTTCTGTGAATCCATATGCAATCTTTGGCGCATGCTAAAGCATTTTAGTTTCTTATTATGTATGATATGTTTTCCATTATCATGCTTCTTGAACTTTGAAAAGGATAAGAATGTTTGCCTAGAGAAATTTTATAGACTATACATATGGAAAATTCAATTATCCTAGAAATTATTTTGCAACTCTCTTGAGGTGAAATCCTAGGTTATGCATGATTGAGGAAATGATTAGGGCATTGTTTGACCAATTGAGCCTTTCGACCTTACCCTGATATGATTATATTTATAGGTCCCTTTTTGAAGCTTATATATGTTTGGCCTTATTTGTTTTTCATAACTATTGTAATCGTTAACCTATTAACTGTTCTAATGCATGTGAAAGCATTGCATTTTCTTCCTACCATTATTATTTGTTGAGTACATAATATGTTATTTCTTGAAGTGAGTCTTGTGATTAAGGATATTAAGGATTCAATACAAAATGAGCCTGAAAGAATCACATGCAGTCAAAGAAAAATCATTGCTTTGTTTAAAAACAATGAGAAGAAAAATGAATGAATGAAAAGAAAAGAAAAGAGAAAAAAGAAAAGCAAAGCATAAGATAAGAAAAGTAAGAAAAACATCAAAATGGTTTTGGCGAGTTTTCTACATTCACTATTGAATACCCTGCTAATATATGTTAGAGACACAAGATTTGAAATAACATAGTTATGTTTCTCAATATTTGTGTTAAATCCTATCCTTTTATTATGTTACCCATTACCCTTGGCCTTACATTATAAGCTAATAAAGTCCCTTTTGATCCTCAATCTTATGTGATATACATTAGTGGAGAGAGAGTTGTATTACAATCTTGTGGATTCTGTGAATTATATTCATGTGTATGTTCATAACCTCATCTGGGTGAATATTAATTGAATGGAAGAGGTTTTCTTCGCATGATCTTGGGGAAAATATATTGTATAAAAGGAAGCTGTGAATGCTAGCATGATGAGGATTGTGTATGTGTGAAACTGATTATGAGGTATATGTATTCTTTGAGGTTTTATGCAATCATCATACACTAGCTTGGGTTAGCTGAAAGTGAAATGTTAAAATTAGCTGAATGCAGGTTAATAATGTTGATCTTTGTGAATGTACTTTGTTTTGCTTGTGGTTTAGAAAAAATCTAGGTTTGGGGGTGTGATAACTGCATAAAGTGTAGTAATTTGTTCCCTATATCTGTGCTATATAGGTTGCTTAGTCCTTGTTTGTATGCATAAATGGAAGATTTTAGCATCATATTCATCTAATTTCATTTTGATGGCTTGCATTATGATTTTGAGTAAATACTTCCTAAACTTTAATGAATTGGGTACATTTGCATGAGCTATTAAAGTAGTACTTTCTCTGTTACAGGAAAGGCTCAAATAAAGCATGAAAATAAAGAATCTGGGGTAGCTTTGGACCAAGAAGCCCAAGAGAAAGCCAAAATTGAAGATCAGCATTCAACGCCGTGACGTGGGCATGTCAATGTTGCGGTGTTGAGCATCCTCTGTTTCAGTATATGAAACCCGAGGCCAAGGCACCGCGTCGTTGAGAGTGGACACCTCAGGCGTCTGTGACTTAATTACACGCATGTCGTTGCGTGATATGATTAATGCCACGGCCTGACTCTATTTTATTCAGCCTATAAATACTGTTGTATCCATTTTGCACGAGAGTTTTTATGTTTTTTAGAGAGCAGCTGCTAGGGTTTTGTATTTTAGACATAAAGGAAGTAGAAGTGATCAAGTTTGAGGGCTTTCTTCACCTAGGAGGAGCATTGGAGTTTGGAGGATCATCAACCTTGAGCTTTCTCTTCTCTATCTTCTACTTTCTTATTTCATTTCCATGAACATGATGTATTTTGATATATTTTCGTGCTTCATGGCTGGATAAGCTGTGTAGTAGGGTTTTCTTTAGATCTTCCTATGAATATTGAATAATATTGTAATCCTTTGAGTTTATATACATGATATGGTTTTGTTTAATCATATAGTGCTTAATGCTTTTGAATGTTTGATAAACTTTTAATTGATTTGTTAAAATCTAATGAATGTAGACATAGAAATTTGGATTTGAGATCGTATGTATGATTGATGTATGTTCTATTTCATTTAATTGGATTGGGTGAGATGATTCGTTAATAGGATAGAAATATACCTATTGACCATGTATAGTAACTATTAGGAATAGATCTTAATGAGTGGATTTACACTAATTCTCATCGAAACATAGTGAATTAGGTAACTGAAGCATAGTTAATTGACTTAGACATAAGCTTTTAACTAATTTATATTCTCAAGCTAACCTAATCATTTCGTTTATATTACTCATAAGGATTACTTGTTGTCAATTGAAGTATGAGGTAAAGAAGGATTCCCTACTCTCTAATTCTCAACCTCAATTTAATCTTAAAGCTTTTAAGTTCTTTTAATTAGTTTAGACACTTATCTCTCAATTTATATGCTCTTGGATAGAAACTCTTAAACTTTTGGTTTATATTTAGCACTGATTTTAACGTTAGTCCTCGTGGGAATGATATCCGACTCTTAGCTATATTATAAGTGCGATCTGTGCACTTGCGATAAGCAAAAGAGCGAACAAATAGCATATTCAAAGACACCATTATGCTTGAAGGTGTCACAGATCTCTAGAAAATTTGAGAGATGCACATTGGGAACTTCTCTGGGAAAACTGTCAAACTGCACAGATATTTATATCATTTGAATGATGGCCAGTTTGATATCAAAATTGTTCGCATGGATGGTAGGCCGTCTTATGCTAGATTGTAAGTTCTCCATTTGAGGGGTTGTCAACTCCCTTAAAGGCCTCGTATGGTTGTGATCTCCTGCCATCTTAGTACCTATGTCACAAAATAGTAAGAAAACTTAAATTACTATGTACAAAACAAAAACTTGAACTAGGATTAACTAAACTCATTGTTAATATTGGCTAAATAGAAACAAATGTAATCCCTAGCAATGGCACCAAAGACTTGTTCGCTCTTTTGCTTACCGCAAGTGCATGGGTCGCGTTTGTAATATAGTCTAGAGTCAGATATCATTCCCACAGAGAAAACATTATTTCTTATAAAACTAAATATTAATCAATAGTCTAATTTAGCCTATACAAGAACATTATATTTATAAAAGTTTGTTTAAAAGAAATATAAAAACTGAAAAGCAATAAATTTAAGATAAATAGATAAATAGATAGATAAAGAATACTTTTTCACCTCCTACTTCAATTGATAGCATGCAATCCTTACGAATAACATAAATGAAATGATTAGGTTAGCTTGAGAATTTGATTTAGTTAAAAGCCTATGTTTATGTCAATTAACCATAGTTTCATTTACCTTACTCCTTAGTTAGAACTAAAATCCACTCATGAACGATTTATTCTCAATCACACACTATACATGGCTAAAAGGTATATTTCTATCCAGTTGGTGAATTAATTTATCTAAGCCAATTGAATGAAATCGAACATATATCAATCATATATACGATCTTAAATCCAAATCCCTATGTCTAGGCTCATCAGATTTCAACAAATCACTCAAAAGCTGATCAAACATTCAAGAGCATTAAGAATAATATGATTGAACAAAATCAAATCATATATATAAACTCAAAGTATTATAATAATCAATCAACATCCATAGGAAAATCTAAAGAAAACTCTATACACAGCTTAGCTAGTCATGAAACATGAAAGTACAAACATATAAATCATGTTCATGAAGCAATAAAGATAGAAAAAAGAAAGAATAGGGAGGAAGCTCATTAGATTTCATCTTCTAATCTTGAATCACCCTCCATGTAGAGGATAGCTTTCAACTTTGACTTCTCTAGCTTTCTCTAGGTCTCAAAACCCTAAAACTAGCAGCTGCTCTCCAAAAATAATAAAAAATCCCTGTAAAACTGATACAACAATATTTATAATCTATAAAAATAGAGTCACACGACGACATTAAACACATCATGTCGTAGCGCACATTTAATTAGGTCAAAGATGCCGTGGCGTCTAGTTCTTAGTGCTGCAGTGCTCTAGCTTCGGGTCTCGGTAGCGAAGTAGGGGATGCACAACGCCGTAGCATTGACATGTCTGCGTTGCGGTGTTGAATGCTGGTCTTCAATTTTGGCTTTCTCTTGGGCTTCTTGGTCCAATACTTGTCCAAATTCTCTAAATTGGAGCCCTTCCTATAATAAAGAAATTACCACTTCAATTGCAAATGTAAATGTACTCAATTTATCAAAAATTTGGAAGTATTTGCTCAAAATCATAATGGAAGTCGTCAAAATAAAATTAGATGAATATGATGCTAAAATCTTCCATTCATGCATACAAATAAGGGCTACGCAACCAATATAGCACAAATATAGGGCATAAATAACTACATATTGTGGAGTTATCGGCACCCTATAGGATGGCACCACTAGAGTTAGTGTAACTCAAACAACAAATCAAGGTTTGTTGGTTAAATGATTCATTAGGCTGAGTGTTTCTCTATGAGGAACACATGTGTTCTAGTGAAGAAAAGGATGGTACCATGAGGCTCTATGTGGATTATAGATAGTCATTTATGGTAACTATCATAAATAAGTATCCGTTACCTAGGATAGATGATCTAATGGATCAATTGAGAGGAACTGTGGTTTTCTTAATGATTGATCTTAGGTTTGGATATCATCAAAGATAAGAGTTAGGGAAGATGATATCCCTAAGACCACTTTCACAACTGGGGATGGACGTTATGAGTGTCTTATGTGTGATTGGCATTGACTAAAGCAATGGTTTTGATGATAACAAACAAGGAAAGGAAGGAAAATACAAAGGACAAGTCCCAAAGAGCTTCAAGCCTAGAATATAAGTTTTAGATCTTGTGTAAAGTTATTTGAAGGATTCACACTAAGCTCATCAACTGGTTTTCTTACTCAACCTAAATTAGTTTACAAAATTAGGATTTATAAAGATTAAAGTTTGAGCAAAATAGTTTTTAGAAAGATTGAAAAACCCTTTGGAAATCTTGCTTTCTTGACAAACCAATAACTGGTTATTACTGTTCACATAACAGGTTTTTCTGTCAAAACAAAAGTGTTTCAAGGTTTTCTTTAATGCTCCTAACCGATTAGGTCCTTTCCCTAATCGGTTAATGGGCAAGTCAAGAGCCATTTTTTAAAAGCTCCTAACCGGTTAGGCCCTTCCTCTAATCGGTTACTGGGCAAGTAATAAGTAATTTATAAAAGCTCCTAATCTATTAGGCATATCCTCTAATCGGTTATAATGAAAGTCAGAAGCAAAATATTGAGACTCCTAACAGATTAAGCACTCCCTCTAATCGGTTATAAGATAAATCTAGAGTCAATTTTTGAGACTCCTAACCGATTAGAAGCTCCCTATAATATGTTAAGAAATGAATCTGGAGTCAATTTTTTACTCCAAAGTGATTAGGACAAACTTCTTAACTAGTTATTTGGGCAGTTAGAACACACACACAACGACTCTATTAAGAACATTTAATATTTCCAACTACCTCCAACGGCTCTTAATTGCATTTGGCTATAAATTTAAGTAGTTGGGCATTTATGAAATGTTAGAGAAAAAAATCTGAAAATCACTCTTAAGCATTGAATACTTATTTTTAATATCCCTTAAATTATACTCTATTTTTGAGCTCTGAAAGTGTGAATCTTCGATACACATAAGCCTCAACTTATATTATCTACTCTAGAGAGAGTTTTAATTCTTCTATATCTTGTTTAATCTATAAAGAGGGTGAGGTATCCCTTGAAAGTAGAGGCTCAAGCACAAAGGGTGAGGTATCCCAAGGTGTTGAGTACTCAAGTTTGTAAAGGTTGTCAAGCACCTATTTGAAGCTTGAAGTTATAGTGGAAATATCTGATGTTTACTTGATGATTGGACATAAGCCACAAGTGGATTCATGGCTGAACCAGGATAAAGTTTTGTGTTTATTCTCTTTAAACTCTATTCTTTAATTTGTGCACTATTTTATTGTATTATTTGAATTCTATCTCTCTTGGTTGATTCCTTTAAGAGTGAAAGGTCTCTATTTCCTCTATTTATTCATCTCTAACAAAAAATAGCTTCAACAAAAATTGATAATCAAAGTTTTTGCAAAAGAATTGCGAAAATATTTTTGAAACTCAATTCACTCCTCCTATTGAGTTTTGAGGCCACTTAGTAATAAATGGTATCATAGCTAGACTCTTGTATAAATAGCTTAGCAACTTCAAGAGAAGTGATGTCTTTAAATGATTTTTCTAATGAAGGTTCCTCAATAAATCGACCTCCCTATTTCAATGGTAATGGTTATGCCTACTGGAAAGAAAGAATGAAAATTTTTACTGAAGCTATTAATATTGATGTGTGGGATGCCATTGAAAATGGCATCTTTGTTCCCACACGTATAGTTGATGGTGTAAGAACTAATACACCTAGAAGTGAACAGATGAATAAAGACAAAAAGAATGTTCAATACAACTTGAGAGCCAAGAACATCATAACCACATCCTTGGGATATGATGAATTCTTTTGTGATTACCATGCAATATTGATGATGAGTTTTGATGATAACAAATATGGAGATGATGAGAAGATCAAGTCCAAGTTCTTCAAGTTTAGCTTTAGGACTTAGGATCTCTCTTGTACAAAGCTCTCATAGGATATCTCAGTGTTTAACTCAAAAGATCTAAGAACATGTTTTTCTACAAACTAAATTAAAGTTTTAATGTGGCTTTAATAATCAAATAGTTTATGGATTTTCTAAACTTACATAATTTGCTTCCTAAAAGTGTTTTTTCATAATTTGAGCAGAGGTATTCGAATACCATTAGAGGCATTCAAATACAACCCTTCTAAAATGCCTTTACAAACGTGTTTCAAACAGTGGCATTCGAATATCTTAGTGTGGTATTCGAATACTGTGGGTCTGAACTGTTTTTTAATACTGATATCAGTGGTATTCGAATACCTTGTTATGGTATTCGAATAACCTAAGTTTGAACTATTTTTTATATATTGATATCAGTGGTATTTGAATACCACAATAAGGTATTCGAATAACCCACGAGTTTCTGCTTCTGGTTTTTGAATTTGATACGTAAACGGATTTGCATTTATTATGCTATTAATTCGCTCAACGATATTTTCTAATCAAAGACTCTATAAATAGAGACCTTGCCTCACGTCTGAAACACACGAATCCTTGAAATTATTTTTGGTTGTGCAAAAATGCTGTTTACATAATTCTCTCTTTCTCTCTGTGCTCTTTTTGGTAAAATTCTGAGATATTCTTAGAGAGCTCTATAGTGCTTCAATTTGTATAATTTACTCTGAGTAAGAGTTTCTTTTCATCTACTTTCTTTTATTCTGCTTCGAGGGTGAGGTATCCCTCAAGGTTTGTATAAGGGTGGGGTATCCTTGCAGGCTAAGACTTTAGCACAAGGGTAGAGTTTCCCTGTGTGTGAAAAGTGCTCTTTTGTGTAACGGTAGCAAACACCTATTGAAGCTTGTATACTTAGTGAAAAATCTTAGCTTTCGAGGACTAGACGTGGACCACAAGTGGATTAGTGGTCAAACCAGGATAAATACTGTACCTGCTTCTCTTTTTTTAATCTCTTTATTTTATGCAATTTTAATTTACTGCATATTTATTTTTCGCTGTTTCTATTGTTTCTTTTCTTCTTCCCATTCCTTCTGTGCATTTATTTATTAAGTTTTTAATATTTGTTTTTGTTAAAAAGAGGTTTTGTGAAAAAGTTTTATACTCAATTCACCCCCCTCTTGAGTACTGGAAGTCACTTGGTAACAAGTGGTAACAGAGCTAGACTCTTGTATAAAGAGTTTAGCAGCTTCAAGAGAATATGGCTTCTTCAAATGGTTTTTCAGAAGGATCCTCCATAAACCAACCACCCTTTTTCAATGGGGATGGTTATGCATATTGGAAGGAAAGAATGAAAATCTTCATCGAAGCTATTGATCTAGATGTATGGGATGCTGTCGAAAACGGCGCTTTTATACCCACACATGAGGTCGATGGTGTAAGGACCGAAACACCACAAAATAAATGGTTTGATGAAGACAAAAGAAAAGTTCAATTTAATTTAAAAGCCAAATATATTATTACTACTGCTTTGGGATATGATGAGTATTTTAGAATTTCAAATTGCAAAACTGCTAAAGAAATTTGGGACACTTTGCAAGCTACCCATGAGCGTACTAGTGAAGTTAAGAGGTCAAGAATCAATTTTCTAACTCTTGAATATGAATTATTCAGAATGAACCAAGGAGAAAGCATTCAGGAAATGCAAAAGAGGTTCACCCACATAATTAATCATCTTGTATCTTTAGGCAAACGTTTTTCTAACGAAGATTTGATTAACAAGGTTTTGAGATGTCTTAGTAGGATTTGGCAACCTAAGGTAATAGCTATTTCAGAATCGAGGGACTTGTCTACAATGACTCTAGCTACCCTCTTTGGAAAACTTCATGAGCATGAACTGGAACTAAGCAGATTAAGTCAAAGCAAAGAAAACGATAAAAAAAAAGGGAATAGAGCTCAAAGCCACTTTCTCAACATTTGACAATGATGATGAAGAAAATGAAGAAAGCTCAGAGAACATCGAGGTAAGCAAAGAAAATCTTAGTTTGTTAGTTAAAAAGTTTGGTAAATTTCTCAGGAAAAAGGGAACGCAAAGAAGACCTCCCTTCCCTCCGAAGAAGAATTATTACAAACGTGAAGGAGTTTCATCGACTCCAACTTGCTATGAATGTGGCAAACCTGGTCACATGAAAATGGAGTGCCCAGTTTACCAAAAGAAGAAGGAGAAATTTGAAAAGAAACCCTTCAAGGAAAGAAAAGGAAGAAAAGCTTATATAGCATGGGATGAAAACGACTTGGATTCAACTGACAGCTCAGATAGCGAGGAAGCTCAACTATGTCTCATGGCCAAAGGAGAAGAAGAAGAAGAAAGCAGAAATGAGGTAAGTTCTAATACTACTCTATTGCCTTCTTACGATGAACTACAAGATGCTTTTGAAGAATTATATGAAGAATCTTTAAAATTCACAAAAATTATTTCTTCTTCTAAGAAAACAATTTCTTCTTTAGAAAATCAAATTCTTGTCTTAAATAAAGAAATAGAAGAATTAAAAATTGAAAATGAAACTTTAGGAATCATTGATGTATGCACAAATCATTCTTCACATGCTTCTACTTCTTCATCTTGTTCTTCATGTCATATGCTTGAAAAAGAAGTCAAAGACTTAAAGAACACTCTTTCTAAATTCACCTTTGAAAGGGATAACTTAAATATTTTATTAGGAAGACAAAGAGTGGTTTTTCAAAAGGCCGGGATAGGTTATAACCCGAAAAATTAACAAAAACTTTATAAAAATTTCTTTGTGCATTCTAGTGTTTCAAGTAGTCCTTTTATTAAATATTTTTACTGTGGAAGGAAATGACATAGTGTATCAACATGCAATGCAAGGAAAAACATAAATACAAAAATTGGAACAAAAATAGTTTGGGTTCTCAAGGGTACTATACCCAAAACTGACACACAAGGACCCAAGAAAGTTTGGGTATCAAAAGTTAAAAACTAAACATGTGTTGTAGGTGTGCTTGAAAGCCAAGAATTCAAATTGGTATCTCGATAGCGGCTGCTCCAAGCACATGACTGGGGACGACTCAAAATTCACCATGCTTATTCCCAAGAATCATGGACACGTTACTTATGGTGATAATAACAAAGGAAAAATTCTTAGTATCGGCAAAGTCGGTAAGAACCCTAGCTCCTCTATTGAAAATGTGTTGCTTGTTGAAGGTTTGAAATATAACTTGCTTAGTATTAGCCAATTATGTGATAAAAGAAATAAGGTTATATTTGATTCAAACTGTTGCATAATTGAAGATAAAAATAATAAACATGTTAAATTCATTGGTCATAGAGTAAACAACATCTATATGATTAGTCTTGATGATATATCTTCAAATGATGCAAAATGCCTTTTAAGTAAGAATGATGATTCATGGTTATGGCATAGGAGAATTGCACACATTCACATGGATCACTTAAAGAAGTTAGTCTCTAAAGAGCTAGTAATTGGTCTACCCAAGCTTAGTTTTGTAAAAGATAAATTATGTGATGCATGTCAAAAAGGTAAACAAATAAAGGTCTCTTTTAAAGTAAAAAATATAGTTTCAACTACTAGACCTTTACAACTTTTGCACATGGATCTGTTTGGACCTTCTAGAACTATGAGCTTTAGTGGAAATTATTATGCTTTAGTGATTGTGGATGATTTTTCTAGGTTTACATGGACTTTATTTCTTGCAAATAAAAATGATGCATTTCTAACTTTTAAAAGACTTACCAAAGTTATTCAAAATGAAAAAAGTTTTCAAATCTCTTCTATAAGAAGTGATCATGGTGGCGAATTTGAAAACAATGTTTTGAAAATTACTGTGATGAACATGGCATTAATCATAATTTCTTTACCCTTAGAACTCCACAACAAAACGGAGTTGTAGAAAGGAAAAATCGTTCTTTAGAAGAAATGGCGAGAACTATGCTTAATGAGGCTGCTCTTCCCAAATACTTTTGGGCGGATGCTGTAAGTGCAGCTTGTTATGTAATGAACAGGGCCCTTATAAGGCCTATTTTAAAGAAAACCACATATAAGTTGTATAAGGGAAGAAAGCCAAATGTCTCACACTTTCATGTTTTTAGATGTAAATGTTTTGTTTTAAATAATGGAAAAGATAATTTAGGCAAGTTTGATGCTAAGTCTGATGAAGGTATATTTCTTGGTTATTCAAATCATAGTAAAGCTTTTCATATATATAATAAAAGAACTATGACTATTGAAGAATCTATACATGTTGCATTTAATGAAACTGACCCAAATGGATCGAGAAAGGATCTTGTTATTGATGATGTTGCAGAGGTCTTGGAGGAAACACATTTGGATAGTAAAGAAAAAGAAATCAAGGAGCAAGAGGATAAACATAGACAAGAAGATTCGCAAGCTTTGGAACTTCCCAAAGAATGGCGAACTTCAAAATATCATTCCCTTGATCAGATTATCGGTGATGTATCTAAAGGTGTAAGTACTCGTAACTCTCTTAGAAATACTTGTAATCACTTAGCATTTGTTTCTCAAATTGAACCTAAGGATTTAATTGAAGCTTTTGATGATGAACATTGGATCTTAGCTATGCATGAGGAATTAAATCAGTTTGAAATAAAATCAAGTTTAGCTATAATTGAAACTAAATGGGTTTTTAGAAACAAACTTAATGAAAATGGGTTAATAACTAGAAACAAAGCTAGATTGGTTGCTAAAGGATATAATCAAGAAGAAGGAATAGATTATGAGGAAACCTATGCACCACCAGCTATATTAGAAGCTATTAGAATGTTACTTGCTTATGCTTACATCATGGTTTCAAATTATATCAAATGGATGTCAAAAGTGCTTTTCTAAATGGTTTTATTCAAGAAGAGGTATACGTTGAACAACCTTCAGGTTTTGAAAATCATGAACTACCCAACCATGTTTTTAAACTTAAAAATGCTTTATACGGTTTAAAGCAAGCTCCTAGAGTTTGGTATGAAAGGTTGAGTAAATTCCTTTTAAAGAATGGTTTTTCAAGAGGAAAAGTCGATACTACCATCTTCATTAAAAATGAAAAGCATGACATTCTTCTTGTACAAGTATATGTGGATGATATTATCTTTGGTGCTACTAATGAATTCCTTTGCAAAGAATTTGCTAAGACAATGCAGAATGAATTTGAAATGTCAATGATGGGAGAGTTAAATTTCTTTCTTGGACTTCAAATCAAACAAACGAATGAAGGGACATTCATAAGTCAAACCAAATACTACAAGGAATTGCTCAAGAGGTTCGAAATAGAAAACACTAAACACATGGCCACTCTGATGGGCACCTCCTGTTATTTGGACAAAGATGAAGGAGGTAAATCAGTAGAAATAACGAAATATAGAGGTATGATTGGATCTCTTCTTTATCTTACTGCTAGTAGGCCAGATATTATGTTTAGTGTATGCATGTGTGCTAGATATCAGGCAAACCCTAAGGAATCTTATTTAATTAAACGAATAATGAAATACCTAGTAGGCACTTCACAAATGGGCTTGTGGTACCCTAAGGGTGCCTCATGTAGCCTAATAGGCTATTCTGACTCTAATTTTGCTGGGTGCAAATTAGATAGAAAAAGTACTAGTAAGACATGTCACTTGCTTGGTAGTTCTTTAGTTTCTTAGCATAGTAAGAAACAAAATAGTGTGGCTCTGTCCACCGCTGAGGCTGAATATGTTGCAGCCGGTAGTTGTTGTGCTCAAATCCTATGGATGAAGCAACAACTTTTAGACTACGGTCTTCAGCTTGATCACATCCCAATAAGATGTGATAACACTAGTACAATAAATATCTCTAAGAATCCCATTCTGCATTCCAGAATAAGGTATACAGAGATAAGACATCACTTTATCAGAGATCACGTACAAAAAGGAGATTGCATTCTTGAATTTGTTGAAACATCTAAGCAACTTGCAGATATCTTCACTAAACCCCTAGCAAAAGAAGCATTCTTTTATATAAGAGGAGAATTAGGCATAATTGATCAATCCAACATATAAATGCTTGTTATTTGCTTAAATTTGTTTTTAATCCTTCTTGAATTATTACTGACTTGAGCGTCGGAGTTATCCCGAAATCTTTTTTGCAGGTACTCCATCAACAGGTATGCTTTTGTCTCTCAAAAATGCATTTTTTGGACATATATATGTGTTTTTCTTGTTTAGTTATTCGAATACCTCCATATGGTATTCGAATACCCTTGCTGTTATACGAGAAAACTTGTTTTTTTTTGCTAAAGCATTCGAATACCATCAGGATTATTCGAATACCCAGAGGCTTTCTATTTCAGTTTCTCTTACAGGGCTCTGGAGTATTCGAATACCATTAGGGTTATTCGAATACCCTGAGGCTTTCTGTTTCAGTTTCTCTCTGGAGTATTCGAACACTTTGTGAGTATTCGAATACTGTAAAAAGCATTCGAATACCATCGTTTGGCAGCTAAGCCTAATCTGGCAATCTATTCGAATACCTAGTGTGGTATTCGAATACCCTCTGTCTGAAGGCTGCATCCTTTGAGCTTTCCCAAACGCTGTATTCGAATACCTACTCATGGTATTCGAATAAATCTGGGCATTCTTTAAATACCCCTCCCCCTTCCCTGTGTATCCGAATACACCTTTCCCTCCTCTCTCCACTTTCAAAAACTCTTGGCTTTCCCTCCTCCTAAAACCTCCTTTTCTCACCATCTCCACCCTTCCTCTCTCCTTCTCCTCATTTTTTTCCTTCTATGGCCTCATCATCCTCTCGCTCTAAGCGTCCTCGTACAAAGACGGCTCCATGCAACAACCTGCTGGACCTTCGCAGGCTTTCCTCCAATGAGCAACAGCTTGGGCGCTTCGTCACACACTTTCGAGAGCGTAACTTGGTGCAACCGAAGTACCTCGACTTGGGGTTCTTCGAAAGAGAAGGTGGTTTTGACTTTCTGAATCGGCTAAATCACCAAGGCGTACTTCGCTTCTGCTCTTTCTCTACTGCTTTGTATCCCGACCTGGTCAAGATGTTCTATTGTAACCTGAAGATTGAAGGTCAGGAGCTACACTCCAGTATTTGTGATCAAAACATTGTGATCACACCCAGCCATTGGGTTCAGATGTTTGGCTTGCAGTCAACTAGCCGCTTTACTGAAGAAGATTCACTCCTCCAGCTCTTCGACAAGAACAAAGCAATTGAAGATGCTCTCTGACCTGGGTTGGTTTTACCTTCGACTTAAAAGGGAGTCAAAGGGGGCATGATGAAGAGCCAAGACAGGCTCCTACACTATGCTTATGCCCACATCCTTGCTCCTAGAGGTGGGAACTACGCCTACATGAGTGAAGATGATGTATTCATGCTGTGGATTCTAAAGCAAGGCCATCAGATTAACTGGCCTGTCTTCATTATGAAGCACATGATGAGGGCAAAAGATAAAGAGCGGTGTGAACTTCCCTACGGCGTGATCATTACTGCCTTTTTAGGCAAGTATCCACATATTCTGGAAACCGAGCGAGCGACCCCGCTAACCCATCATCATGTTTTTAGGTCCTTTACCCTTAACAAAATGAAGATGATCAGGACCGATGAAGGCTGGGTGTTCCCAGTGGAAGTTGATGATGATGAGGACGACCCTCAAGGCCATCCTGCTGCCCCTACTGCTCCTGTTGATATCCCTGCTCCTGCTCCTGTCACAAATGAGCAAATTCTGGCTTCTCTATTGGATAACAGAACCTACATGGAGAACACCTTCACTATTCTGTTTAACAGAATCACTGGTGTTGAGCGTGAACAGGCTGCCCTTCGAGCTCTGCTGACCGGCAACGACCCTGCCTCTCCTCCTCCACCACCTGATGCATATTTTTAGAGCTTGCTTAGTCTTAGGATCTGTTGCTTATGTTCTATTTTTTCACTGTTTATTGTATTGACTGTCTTTTAAATTACAATTGTATATGCACTTGGCCACTTTCATTTAATGAAATGAGTATTTTAATCTGTTGTCAATTACAATCGTTTATTGTTTATCTCATACATATCAATGTGCTTTATTGATTGAATGCATCCTTTTTTATCATGTCAAAAGAGGGAGAAAAATAATCAATCTTTTTTGAGAAAAGACAAGTTAAAATTGGATTAATACTGGCTCTTGGATTCCAAAAGAAAAGGAGAGAATATGTATGTTTTGTTATTAAATTACCTCTGAGAGTAAGTCTCCTATCTCTTTGAATTCCAATTTATATGAACTAATGCTTTTCTCAATGATAGTTTGTCATCATCAAAAAGGGGGAGAATGTGATTACCATGCAACATTGATGATGAGTTTTGATGATAACAAATATGGAGATGATGAGAAGATCAAGTCCAAGTTCTTCAAGTTTAGCTTTAGGACTTAGGATCTCTCTTGTACAGAGCTCTCATAGGATATCTCAGTGTTTAACTTAAAAGATCTAAGAACATATTTTTCTACAAACTAAATTAAAGTTTTAATGTGGCTTTAATAATCAAAGAGTTTATGGATTTTCTAAACTTACATAATCTGCTTCCTAAAAGTGTTTTTTCATAATTTGAGCAGAGGTATTCGAATACCATTAGAGGCATTCGAATACAACCCTTCTAAAATGCCTTTACAAACATGTTTCAAACAGTGGCATTCGAATACCTTGGTGTGGTATTCGAATACTGTGGGTCTGAACTATTTTTTTAATACTGATATCAGTGGTATTCGAATACCTTGTTGTGGTATTTGAATAACCTAAGTTTGAACTATTTTTTATATATTGATATCAGTGGTATTCGAATACCACAATAAGGTATTTGAATAACCCATGAGTTTTTGCTTCTGGTTTTTGAATTTGATACGTAAACGGATTTGCATTTATTATGCTATTAATTCGCTCAACGATATTTTCTGATCAAAGACTCTATAAATAGAGACCTTGCCTCACGTTTGAAACACACGAATCCTTGAAATTATTTTTGGTTGTGCAAAAATGCTATTTACATAATTCTCTCTTTCTCTCTGTGCTCTTTTTGGTAAAATTCTGAGATATTCTTAGAGAGCTCTATAGTGCTTCAATTTGTATAATTTACTCTGAGTAAGAGTTTCTTTTCATCAACTTTCTTTTATTTTGCTTCGAGGGTGAGGTATCCCTCAAGGTTTGTATAAGGGTGGGGTATCCCTGCAAGTTGAGACTTTAGCACAATGGTAGAGTTTCCCTGTGTGTGAAAAGTGCTCTTTTGTGTAACGGTAGCAAGCACCTATTGAAGCTTGTATACTTAGTGAAAAATCTTGACTTTCGAGGACTAGACGTAGACCACAAGTGGGTTAGTGGTCGAATCAGGATAAATACTGTGCCTGCTTCTCTTTTCTTAATCTCTTTATTTTATACAATTTTAATTTACTGTATATTTATTTTCCGCTATTTTTATTGTTTCTTTTCTTCTTCCTATTCCTTCTGTGCATTTATTTATTAAGTTTTTAATAATTATTTTTATTAAAAAGAGGTTTTGTGAAAAAGTTTTATACTCAATTCACCCCCCCTCTTGAGTACTGGAAGCCACTTGGTAACATCTTTAGGGTATCAAATTATAAGACCACCCAAGAAATATGGGATACCCCACAAGTAACTCATGAGGGCACAAGTAAGGTAAAAAGATCAAGAATAAACACTCTTACTCATGAATATGAATTGTTTAGAATGAATCAAGGAAAAAGCATTCAAGAAATGTAAAAAAGATTTACACACATTATAAATTATCTTACTTCATTGGGAAAGACTTTTCCTAATGAGGATCTTATTAACAAAGTCTTGAGGTATTTGAGTAGGAATTGACAACCCAAAGTGATGACTATTGCGGAATCAAGGAACTTATCAACAATGACTTTGGACATCTTATTCAGGAAGCTCCAAGAGCATGAATTGGAGCTAAATACTCAATCAAAATGAGGAGACATGACAAGAAGAAGAAGAGGATTGCACTCAAAGCTTCCTCATCTACAATTGAAGATGATGGAGATGGTATAGAAAATCTGGAGATTAATGAGGAGAATCTTAGTCTCTTTGTGAGAAAGTTTAGAAGGTTCTTAAAGAAGAAGGGATTTCAAAGAAGAGCACCTTTTTTCTCCCAAGAAGGTATATCACAAAGGGGAAGGAACCTCATCAACTCCAACATGTTATGAATGTAGTAAACCAGGGCATATGAAGATGAAATGTCCCATATATCTTAAGAAATCAGAGAAGTTTGAGAAGAAACCCCTTAAAGAAAAGAAAGGAAGGAGAGCCTATATAGAATAGGAAGAAAATGACATGGACTCCTTCGATAGTTCAGAAAATGAAGAAGCCTATCTATATCTCATGGCTAGAGGTGAAGAAGAAGAAGAAAGCGACACCGAGGTAACATCTTCAAACCTAGATTCTTCACCTTCTTATATTGAATTACAAGATGCCTTTCAAGAATTGCATGATGAATTCATGAGGCTCACAAAAATAGTTTTATCCTCCAACAAAACAATCTCCTTATTGATAAACAAAGTTGCCATGTTAAACAAGGAGATTAATGAGCTTAAAATTCAAAATGAGACCTTAGGATTTATTGATGCTAACTCATTATGCATGACTTGCTCTTCACTTGATAATGCATACATTCAATTACCTTGCTTATCATATAAATCATTTGAAAAGGAAGTTGAGGATTTGAAAAATACTCTTGCAAATTTTACCTTTAGAAGAGACAATTTAAATATGTTACTAGGGAAGCAGAAATGTGTTTTTCAAAAATCCAGGTTAGGATATAATCCAAATAACCATAAAAAGTCTTATAAGAATTTCTTTGCTTCCTTAAGTACATCAAGTAGTCCCTTTATCAAATGTTTTCATTATGGTAAGAAAAGGCATAGTACATTAACATGTAATGTAAGAAAGAACATCAACACAAAGGTTGGACCTAAGAGGGTGTGGGTTCCTAAGGGCACTTTGCCCAATGCTGACACACAAGGACCCAAGAGAATTTGGGTACCAAAGGTTAAAACTTAAATGTGTGTTGTAGGTGTGCTTGAAGACTAAAAGCTTAAGTTAGTATCTTGATAGTGGTTGCTCTAAGTACATGACGGGTGATGGATCCAAGTTCTCCTTCCTTGCACCAATGAAGTATAGACATGTCATATATGGAGACAACAACAAAGGAATGATCCTTGGAGTTGGAAAAGTTAGTAAGAATCCCTCTACTTCAATTGAAAATGTCTTGTATATAGAAAGACTCAGACATCACTTGCTTAACATAAGTCAATTATGTGATAATGGAAATAGAATTATCTTTAACTCAAATTGTTGCATAATTGAAGGCAAAAATGATAAACAAGTTAAGTTTGTTGGTCATAGAATTGATAATATATATATGATTAATCTTGATGATATTACCTCTCAAAATGCAAAATGTTTTATGATCAAAGAGAGTGATTAATGGCTATGACATAGAAGAATTACTCACATTCATATGGATCACCTAAACAAACTTGTTTCTAAAGATTTAGTAATTAGTTTACCAAAGCTCAATTTTGAGAAAAAATAGACTTTGTGATGCATGTCAAAAAGGTAAACAAGTAAAGGTCTCTTTCAAAGCTAAAAATATTGTTTCCATTACTAGACCCTTACAACTTTTGCATATGGATCTCTTTGGACTGTTAAGAACTATGAGCTTTGGGGGTAATTACTATGCTCTTGTAATAGTGGATGATTACTCTAGATATACATGGACTCTATTCCTTACTCATAAGAATGATGCCTACCATGCATTTAGAAAACTTGTAAGGGTTATTCAAAATGAGAAAAATTGTAGCATTGCATCCATAAGAAGTGATCATGGTGGGGAATTTGAAAATTAAGAATTTGAAATGTTTTGCAATGAAAATGACATTGAGCATAATTTTTTTGCTCCTAGAACTCCACAATAAAATGCAGTGGTTGAAAAGAAAAATAGATCTTTAGAGGAGTTAGCAAGAACTATGCTTAATGAGATAAACCTTCCTAAGTATTTTTGGGTGAATGTGGTAAGTATCGCTTGTTATGTTATGAATAGGGCTTTAATAAGACCAATTTTAAAGAAAACCCCCTGTGAACTATACAAAGGAAGAAAACTAAACATCTTACACTTTCATGTCTTTGGTTGCAAATGCTTTGTCTTAAATAATAGAAAAGATAACTTAGACAAGTTTGATGCTAAATCCGATGAGGGAATATTTCTTGGTTATTCTCTTAGTGGTAAATCCTTTAAAATTTATAATAAAAGAACAATGACCATTGAGTAATCAATTCATGTTGCATTTGATGAAACTAACCCAAATGGTCCGAGAAAGGATTTGATTAATGATGTTGCAAAAAGTTTAGCAAAGACTCACTTAGAGAATTAAGAAAAGGAAGCTAAAAAGCAAGAAGAAAGCTCATTTGATTCCCCAAGGCAAGAGGATTCACAAATCATGGACCTTTCCAAGGAATAGAGGACGTCAAGATATCATTCTCTTGACAAAGTGATAGGTGATGTATTAAAAGGGATAATCACTTGAAACTCTGTTAGAGATGCATGTAACCATATGGCTTTTGTCTCTCAAGTTAATCCTAAAGATATAAATGAGGCCATTAATGATAAACATTAGATCTTGGTCATACAAGAAGAACTAAACTAATTTAAGAGAAATCAAGTTTGGGAATTAGTTCCAAGCCCCAATGATCATCCCATAATTAGCACCAAATGAGTCTTTAGGAACAAACTTGATAAAACGGGCTTAATAACAAGAGATAAAGCTAGGTTGGTTGCAAAAGGCTATAATTAAGAAGAAAGAATAGATTATGAAGAAACTTATGCTCCTGTAGCAAGATTAGAGGCCATAAGAATGCTACTTGGATATGCATGCATCATGGATTTCAAACTTTTCGATGTTAAAAGTGCTTTCTTAAATGATTTTATACAAGAAGAAGTGTAGGTGGAATAACCTCCTGGTTTTGAAAACTTTGAACTGCCCAACCATGTCTTTAAATTGAAAAAGGCCTTGTATGGCTTAAAACAAGCCCCTAGAGCTTGATATGAGAGGTTGAGTAAGTTCTTTTTAGAAAAAAGCTTTTCTAGAGGAGAGGTTAACACTACTCTTTTCATCAAGCATAAAAAGCACGATATTCTTCTTATTCAAATATATGTTGATGATATAATATTTGCTGCTACTAACAACTCTCTTTGTAAGGAATTTGTCAATATTATGCAAAATGAATTTGAAATGTCTATGATGGGTGAGCTTAAATTCTTCATTGGTCTCCAAATCAAGCAAACAAGGCACTTTCATAAGTCAATCCAAGTATTGCAAGGAGCTGCTTAAGAAATTTGGAGTAGACAACACTAAGCATATGGCTACACTAATGGGCACTTCTTGTTATTTGGACAAGGACGAATGAGGTAAATTTGTAGAAATCACAAAATATAGATGTATGAGTGGCTCACTTCTTTATCTTACAGCAAGTAGGCCTAATATTATGTTTAGTGTGTGTATGTGTGCTATATTTCAAGCAAAACCTAAAGAATCACACCTAAGTGCTGTAAAAAGAATTATGAAATATCTAATAGGCACTTCACAAATGGGTTTGTGGTACCCTAAAGGTGCCTCATGTAGTCTAATTGGTTATTCTGATTCTGATTTTGTTGGATGCAAAATGGATAGGAAGAGCACTAGTGGGACATGCCACTTTCTTGGAAGCTCACTAGTTTTTTGGCATAACAAGAAACAAAATGATATGACATTGTCTACAACTGAAGCTGAATATATTACAGCTGGGAGTTGTTGTACTCAAATTCTTTGGATGAAGCAGCAACTTCTAGACTATTGTATTGAACTTGATCACATCCCTATAAGGTGTGACAACACTATTGCAATCAATCTGTCAAAAAATCTCATTTTACACTCAATAACATAACACAAAGATAAGGCACCATTTCATAAGGGATCATGTTCAAAAAGAGGATTGCATGCTTGAATTTGTTGAAACCACTAAACAACTAGCTGACATCTTTACTAAACTATTAAATAAAGAAGCATTCTTTTATATAAGAAGTGAACTTGGCATATTAGACCAATCATGCATCTAAACTCTTACTGCACCATTTTTCTGCATAATAAACAATCTTACTACACAACGTGTCATAATTAAGTTCATTGCATAATTATCTTGCATTTTATCTTGAATCCAATACTGACTTAAGCGTCAAAGTGTCCTCCAAATTTGTTTTGCAGGTGCTTGATCCATACTTAACTCCCCCAATTTCCATTAATCATGTTCCTACTGAAGAAAATTATTTTCTAGTTCTCTTAAAGAAGAAATTTTTTTGTTTGGGATGCTTTTAAAGTGGTTAATGAAACCAAGCTAAGATGGAACAAATTGGATCTTTACAGACTGATTTCTTTAATAGTTCTTGGGTTTTGAAAGTGCAATAATCAGTTAGAAGAAGAAAATAATCTATTAGTAGGGTGTTTGGAATTAATTGAAGTGGATGAAGTGCTCTCTGCCAGGCAAAATAACAAATTAGGATGCTTCACTAATCGATTATTGGAAAATTAGAGTTTCCTGGAACTCTCTACCATAAGACAATAACCGATTAGAGCCACTTTCTAACCGATTAGGGGCTACATTCTTTAACCCACCTAACTGGTTACACAACCCCCTGTAACTGGTTATTGGGCAAAACACTCCTAACCGTGAACCCACTTCATTCACGTATCACCATTTTCCTTCATTGTCATCTTCTTCCTTAAGCACCCACTCACTTAAACACATCTCCCACTCCAAGTCCAACCAAAATCAATCATTAAAACTCATTTTTCATCATTTTCCATCACTCTTCATCAATTAAAACTTCCATTTTCTTCCAAAATTTGACCTTTCCCCACATTTTCTCTCTCCTAAACTGAGCCCTAGCCTCCATTTTCAACCATGGCAAGCAGTTCATCTCACTCCAAGCGTTCTCGCTTCAAAAATTCTAATGTACCCCTGCCAACACCCATTTCATCCACTGATTAAGATTTCTCCATTAGCCTCAACATTGGAAGATATTTTTCTCACAAAAATCAGATAAAGGCATACACACTGCATTTTCATGCACGACGCCTCATTCAGCCCAAATATATGGACTAGGACTTCTTCGTCAAAGAAGGATTCACATCCCTCACAGAGCTCTTAGAATTCCATGAGTTGAAAACTCTTGTCACCACTAACCCTGGGTACTTCTGTCTTGAACCCACAAAAGTTTATTTCTACAATTTAAATATTATTGGTGGAAATCTGGTTTCTGAATTTTAGAGGCATAGAATCATTATATCACCAAGTCAGTGGACTCTCTTGTTTGGTCTCACTTATTCTAGAGACAAACTTCCTATGAAAAATCACAACTCATGGGAGGGATTTCATCGAGATCAAGCAGTAGCAAGCATGCTTCAACCGGGCATTCAAGTGCCAAAAGGATCTTTCACTGGTGGCCTTCTGAATTTACAGGATTATCTTCTTCACTTTATAGTCACACAGATCTTGGTACCAAGGGCAAGCAATTATGCCTTGGTTGAAGAAGAAGACATTTTTCTGTTGTGGGCACTTAAAAGATGCATGAAGATCAATTGGCCTCACTACATCATGCATTACATGATGAAAGCTAAGGAAAAGGTAATGATGGATCTTCCTTACAACTTATTGGTTTCTAAAATTCTAGACCAATATAAGGTCAGCTTAGAGGATGATCGAATTATTCACACTATCAGTCCCCACAAGTTTGGAGTTACCTCTCTAAACTGCATGCAAGTGAAGAAAGTGAATGGGTCTACGGTCATGGACGTAAAGCAACAGCACAGCAAGGAGGAATTCCCACTGCCTCTACTGACGTGCCTATGGAAGAAGCTTCTACCACCAATGATGATCGCATCTTGGAAGCCATTGCAAATATGCAAGTTAGTATTGAAGCTCGCATTACAGATCTTAAAACTTATTAAGAACATAGCAACACAATCATCTATGATCGTTTGAGCGCTATGGAAGATCGCCTGGATAGACTTGAGCGTCGCTATCCAGCCCCAGAGGATCATGGGGCTTAGGCATAGAGTACTTTCTTCAGTTATAGCTTCTTTATTTTGATTAAAGCTATCTTTTGGATATGATGTTCATTATCTTAGAATCATGACATGCCTAACTATGATTAGTATGACTTGGATTTTTTTTTTTATGAATGGACTGTTAAAATATATTTACATTATTGCTAGATATTTCTTTTTACTGGATATTTGCTACATATCAATGGTTATGAACTCCCTCTCCAAATATATATTTTTTTATCATGACAAAAGGGGGAGAAGGTTTTTAGTTTTGAGAAAAGAAATGTAAAATAGGAAAAGGTATATTTTCAATGGTCTTAGGATTCCAAAACAAAGGGGGAGCTGTGCATCTCTGATTCAATCACCTCTTAAACAATAGAGGAGGAGTAAGTCTCTAAAACCTTTTATGAATTCTAATATTTATTTGAACTAACCTTTTCTCAATAGTTGTTTATCATCATCAAAAAGGAGGAGAATATGATTGACATTGACTAAAGCAATAATTTTGATGATAAAAATAAGGAAAAGGAAAGAAAATGCAAAGGACAAGTCCCAAAGAGCTTCAAGTTTAGAATATAAGTTTTAGATCTTGTGTAAAGGTATTTGAAGGATTCACACTAAGCTCATCAACTGGTTTTCTTACTTAACCTAAATTAGTTTGTAAAATCAGGATTTATAAAGATTGAAGTTTGAGCAAAATAGTTTTTAGAAAGATTGAAAAACCTTTTGGAAATCTTGCTTTCTTAACAAACCAATAACTGGTTAGTATTGTTCATATAACAAGTTTTTCTGTCAAAACAAAAGTGTGTCAAGGTTTTCTTTAATGCTCCTAACCGATTAGGTCCTTTCCCTAATCAGTTATTAGGCAAGTTAGGAGCCATTTTTTAAAAGCTCCTAACTGGTTAGGCCCTTCCTCTAACCGGTTACTAGGCAAGTAAAAAGTAATTTATATAAGCTCTTAATCGATTAGGCATATCCTCTAATCAGTTATTATGAAAGTCAGAAGCAAAATATTGAGACTCCTAACTGATTAGGCACTCCTTCTAATCGATTAGAAGATAAATCTGGAGTCAATTTTTGAGACTCCTAACCGATTAGGAGCTCCCTCTAATCGTTAGGAAATGAATTTGGAGTCAATTTTTGACTCCTAACCGATTAGGACAAACTTCCTAATTGGTTATTTGGGCAACCATGACACATGCACAACGGCTCTATTAAGAGCATTTAATGTTTCCAACAAACCCCAATGGCTCTTAATTGCATTTGACTATAAATTTAAGTAGTTGGGCATTTATGAAATGTTAGAGAAACAATCTGAAAATTACTCTTAAGCATTAAATACTTATTTTTAATATCCCTTCAATCATACTCTATTTTTGAGCTCTGAAAGTGTGAATCTTCGATACCCATAAGCCTCAACTTGTATTATCCACTCTAGAGAGAGTTTCAATTCTTTTATATCTTGTTTAATTTGTAAAGAGGGTGAGGTATCCCTCAAAGGATTGTAAAGGGTGAGGTATGCCTTGAAAGTAGAGGCTTAAGCACAAAAGGTGAGGTATTCATAGGTGTTGAGTGCTCAAGTTTGTAAAGATTGTCAAGCACCCATTTCAAGCTTGAAGTTATAGTAGAAATCTCGAGTGTTTACTTGAGGAATAGACATAAGCTACACATGGATTAGTGGGTGAACTAGGATAAAGTTTTGTGTTTGTTTTCTCTAAACTCTACTCTTTAAATTGTGTACTATTTTATTATATTATTTGAATTCTATCTCTCTTGGTTGATTCATTTAAGAGTGAAAGGTCTCTATCTCCTTTATCCATTCATCTCTAATAAATAATAGTTTCAACGAAAATTGATAATCAAATTTTTGTGAAAGAATTACGAAAATATTTTTGAAACTCAATTCACCCCTTCTTGAGTTTTAAGGCCACTTGGTAACATTATGATGTCCATTGGGTTGACAGATGCACCAATAGTGTTCATAGGATACGTGAATAGGATCTTTAGATCCTACTTGGATCAGTTTGTTGTGGTGTTTATCAATGATATTCTAAATTTATTCTTTGTTAATGAAGGAGCATGAACCACATCTGAGGATAGCATTGAAATCCCTTAAGGAGAACGGGTTGTTTGTCAAGCTATCTAAATGTGAGTTCTGGCTTTCTCAAGTGTGATGTTTGGGACATGTGATATCTCAAGGTGGGATTTCTATGGACCCAAGCAAGGTTGATGTAGTGTTGCAGTGGAAGAAATCCACCACAGTGACCGAGATCAAAAGCTTCATAGGCCTAGTAGGGTATTATAGAAGGTTCATAAAAGGGTTTTTCTCAATTAGCGCTACCTTTGCTTAGTTTGACTAGGAAAAGTAGTACTTTTGAGTGGACTCTGGTTTGTAAGAATAGTTTCCAAGAGTTGTTTTTGAGGTTAACCACTACACTGGTGTTAGTAATTTCGGATCTTTTGCAGAACTTTAAGGTATGTTGTGATACTTTAAGGATAAGTCTAGGTGGTGTCTGATGCAATATAGGAAAGTTGTTGCCTATGCATTAAGGCAGTGATGCCTCTTGGGGAGAATGACCCTACTCATGATCTGGAGTTAGAGATAGTAGTGCTTGACCTAAAAGTTTAGAGACATTTCTTATAAGAAGTTAAAATATTATCCGAGTAAGGTCAATGTAGTGGCTAATGCACTAAGTAGAAAATCCCTACATGTGTCCCAGATGATGATGATCCCGGAGAGTGCACTTCTTAAGAGTTTTAGGGATATAAGCCTTTTAGTAACTGTGTTGTCATATAGTCTCAGTGTGAGTCAAGTGGACATGGTGAGTGACATAAGGACTTAGATCCTAGAAGCTCAAAAGGAAGATGAGACTCTTAGGGTTATAAGTGGTCAAATCTTTTAGGGGATCCTAAAAGGTTTGATATGAATGGATAATGGGAATGAGGAATGTGTTTCTACACCCAGTTGTCCATAAGACGAAGACGAAGATGTGAAAAGTATTTCTACATCTAGTTCATCAGAAGATGATGAAGATAAGCGAGTTCAAGTGGAAACCTTAGAGCTTGAGTGCTCATGTTTGGAAGGCCACATGGCATTAGACCTTGTGTGGTTTGCTTTATGTGTGGCCAACTGGGGCATTATGCTAGGAGGTGTTCACAGAGGCAAGGAGTTATGCCCGATCCAAGGCTATAAACTTCAGGAATGGTGTATACTCTAGTCAGAATAGTGCAGGCTTTATCTTCCGACCCAACACAAGGAATTCTTTTGTGTTTGCCATTTGTTAGGAACTCATCAGAAGAATCTTGTAGGTGTTATGCAAATTGAGTTGTTAGTTTGTGTTTAAACTCAATAAGGTATTACAAAGGAAAGATGTGATCCTTTCGAGTATAATATCGTTTCTGATATGTGATAATCTGAATTTTGGGGACAAAATTATTAAAAAGGAGGGGAGAAATGTAACACCCTGAAAAACATGTTAGGCTTGTATATGGATACAAAGGTAGCCTAATACCTGCTTAACATGTCTGTACAATTTTGTGACTTTCTGAGCATGTTTAGTCATTTTGTTGTAACACTATTTGTGAGAAATAACTGTTATTAGCCCCAAAAATGGCTTAAATAGTTTAGTTAGTGGAAATAAATATGGAGACTTTATTTCTAGGTCACAAATATGTGATCTGTACTATAGTTAAAATTTGAAGATAATTGGAGTTAGCTTGGTATTTTTAGGCATACTGGTTGTGTGTTTTAATACTGAATTAACTAGTCACAGATATGGAAAAATGTGATAATTATGCAACAAGATTTTTAATGAATTTTAAGATTTATTTTATATTTGTTGGAAGTTAGGAACCTGGATTCGGTGGAATCTAAGTATTCTTAGCAGATCGAGATTTTTGATAACTTTTAGTGATTGGCTATAAAAAGCCAATTCTGACTTCTCTTCATTTTCTCCCACGGCAGAGAAAGGAAAAACAGAAATAGAAAATAAAAAAGGGAAACCATGGGGGAGAAGGAGAAAGGAGAAGGAAAAGGTAGAGGACCAAAGATCAAGCTTGAAGGAAGATCCAAGAGCAAGGTCAAGGCTTCAAGATCTTCATCACAACTACTCAAGGTAGGGGTTTTTGTAGCTTGAAATTACTTTTGTTCTCTTTTTCCATGTTAGGCTTATTTGAGGTTTAATATGCCAAATTGAGTTCTTGAAGTGTTTTAAGTGAATTTCTTGCTTGGATAAGTTCTAAGTGTGGTTTATGACTTGTTCATTCTAAGAGTTTGGATTAGAAACTGAAAATTCTCCTTTTGGACCTAAAATGCTTTAAGTGTTGATTTTAGGGGTTTGGATGAGTGATTTAGTGTTTTAATCCATTTTTGATGAAATCAATTGGTGTTTTATGTTTCCTTCATGTTATTGAACTTGTTAGGAACTTAAAATCACCTAGAAACCAACTTGGAGTATTGGAATTTCACAAGAAAAACTAATGGAACAGTACCACGATTTTGTAAAATCTAGGTTCTAATATGCATACCGCGACGTGAGTACACCATGCCGCGGTGTGGGGTTGAATTTGCTGCTTGCGCTGTAGCATGAAGAACGTCGTGTCACAACGTCAGAGTGATGCTACACTAGTATTGAAACCCGAGGGCACGACGCCACAGCGGTGTCATGTTTATACCGTAGTGTGAGTTGCAAGATCTCCAAAAATGTCATTTTTTATGATATGGGGTTCTAGATATAAGATCATTAGTGTTAAGGCACAACTAGTGGTAGTTCTTGGAAAGAATAACCACTTGCCTTAAGTGAAGAACTTTGAGAAGTTAAGACAAGGTGTACTAGAAACAACTCGTTTGGGTTTGTTTGGTATAGTATGCTTATCTTTATGCATAGATTACTCCTTTAGAGTAAAAGTTGAGTTTAAGATGCATAGTTTGTTGGGAATTGCGGATCAAAATATCTCGCAGCGGAATAATAGGATTCCCACACAGGATCCATGCGAAAAGTCCATAATCCGAGTTTTTAAAATTTACCTCTTGAAGCGTGAAAAACACAAGCGAGGTGAATCACCAACACCGTAATAGCGACGATGTTTCTGCGGTATCCACACGAACAGACTTGCAAAAGGAGTCACGCCTCTGTTTCGCGGTGCTAGCTGCGAATAGAAGAGAAGAACCTTTCACTGTTTCTCACTCACTTTCTTAGGTGCGGCTAGGGTTGTGATGTAACATCTATAGCAGCCCCTTAACAGTACTATTTATAATAGTGGCTGCCTTAAGTGAGTGTGAGCAGTAGCAAGGTAAGCTGTGCAACCCTAAAACCCATCTGTCATGAGTTAGGCCCACAATTGAATCCGAGTCCAACTTGGATCCTTATTGCTCCAATTTAGTCTGTTCTAAGTGTGCGACCATGCATGTTCTCATGACGTTGGTAGTAATATTAAAATCTCATTTTAATATTACAAACAGTGAGTGGTTTCTAGCAACACATCACTGCTACCCAAGTAATGAGAATGTCAGTGATTTGACATAACCTATCCGTGATCAATGTTTCCGTGTAGTTTAGTCCCTTTGTCAAGATATCTAGATTGAACACAAGGCATGGAATGCGTCACCCTTGTATAGTCCAATCATTCGTTTCCTGATACTCGAGTAAACTTTGTAACAATAAATGAGATCAATATCTCATATTGACTCATTTGAGCATGGCCATGCATTTCGCAGTCTCACTCAATCAGGGGGCCCGAAGATATCGCTCCTGTTATGTAGGAGTGACAAATTCCATCTAGGTCACTCACATCCCTCTGCATGATTTGCGGTATGTCCAATAACTAACTTTATAATCACCTTGTTACAGATGACGTTTGATGGCATTAAAACACACAACTCCTCATGTAGGAATCGTAGTGATTTTAGGTCAAAGAACCACATACACCATTATCACTATGAGAATCGCTTATGACACTCACGTAACGATCCATGTAACGTTCTCATGGCGGGTCTGTCCAATACATCATTACTCTAATATGTATCCATGTGTAGACTTGATATCTCATATCCATGACCCGTGAGATGTGGTCATCAGTCTACGCACATACTAGTCTCAATGCATTATTGTTGTCCTAATTAACAATAATACTTGACTAGGGACATTTAAGAATAGTGTTGTAACCAAAGGATCTCACGATCAAGTCATCCACTTGATGTCCTATGGCATCAAACTTACTATTCTAAGGACTTTATTATGTTTATCAAAAAAGAACACAATAAATGAAATGCCTCATATATAAAATAGCATAATAGAATATATGTAAATACAGAAAATGTATTAGCCTCTAGGGCATACACCAACATAGTTGGTCTATGTTCTCTTGTTTTTAAAGGTTGAACTTGAGGGTATGCTAGAAACATGGGTTGATTCCTTTATGTGATAGAGTTAAGCCAAGAATGCATGTTTGCTTGTGATAGTTCTTTCACTTGGTTAAGGTGAACCTTATGATAGGATTTAGGAAACCCTAGGCATCCTTTGAGAAGTAGAATGCCATAGTTCAATACCTAGAACCTTTGGCAACATGAGGTTGCCTTGTGATTCACTTGTGAAGTGATGAAGTGAGGTATTAGGTGTTGTAAGCTAAGTGTGCTTAGCTTGTTGTTTAGTTATCATACATAGGTTAATTCTTCGTGTGAAAAGTAGAGCCGGAGATGCATGGATGACATTTTACTCCTTTGTGAGACGAGGTTGAGTTATGGGAAATACTAGAAACATCACTTTGCTGTTTATATGACAAGTGAGCTTGGTTGTGAAGTTTGCTAGTTTTCCTTTGTCACTTGGTTATGAAGGACCTAGTGATGATTATATGTATTTGTGAAATACATTGCATATCTTCTTTTCAAACTTACTATGTCTTGTTTCCTATGTATTATAACCTTAGATGGTGTGCACAACCATGTGGCCTGGGAATGAGGTGTTGGATCCAAATTCTCCTTGAAGGTTTGCTTGTATAGTCAGGGTTTCTGGTATAGGGGTGGTAGTAGTACTCTTACGGTTGTGAGAGGAAGGTACTCACCTATTACTAAGTGGGTTTAGGCTTATAGGCTTATCCTGCCTAGTATACACAAGGAACGTGGTTCCTGGGAAACAAGTAAGTGGCATATGTTTTATAAAACTAAAATCTGCATTTGCATTGCATCATCATATTATTAGGACTTTGTGTGAGAATAACCATACATCATATCATAACGCATTGCATTTGTTGGTAGTTGTATGGGCAGTTGCCTTACTTGTTCATTGTTTTGTTATCAATGATATCTCGCAATTGTATAGGCAGTTGTTTAATATCATTGATTGTTCGGTATTAGTGCGAGATAAGATTTTAGCTTGCCTTGTGGATGTTACATAGCGTATGTATACATTCTGATAATGTTTGAATAGAGGCTCAATTATCTGTTGCAGGCATAATCTTATGTGCTCAGTTGATTATTTTGTTGTTAAATAATTAACTACTGATTTTGGAATTGCATATACTGAGAAATTATGATTTCTCACCCCGATTGTGTTTCCATGTAAATCTAGATACAGGTAAAGGGAGTAGAAGAAGCACAAGAACTAGCATAGTTTATTTTGCTTCTTGTAATAAATATGTTGTATATTTATTTCCTGCTACCTTGAGTTTGAAAAAGTTAAGTAATACAATTTGCCTTGATAGACTCATCATGTATATATATGGCTTTTTGTTGTCCAAGCTTTTCATATTTACTCATTGTATATGAATGATATGGGTTTAGTTGGTTATGTTATGTTAGAAGTGACATAACTGGTACTGCGTGCCTTATATATAGTAGATATATCGGATTTATGGTACTGGATGTTACATTATGGTATCAGAGCAATTCATCCTGTTGAGTCAGGGTATGGGCTGATCATGCTTAGGCATGTTGAGGAGTTCTTATGTGGGTTGTTATGGATTTCTTTGTCACTTATGGGAGATGTGTGATAGAACTATATGACTTGCCTTTAGTATGACTTTAGCTATTGTTATACGGTTACATGATATTGGGATTAGCTACCCCAATATGTATTGTTCTGTGTGTACAAGAAACTATGGCGTCTCCAAGGCAAACCTATGCAAATAAGAATTCAGCTTATGAAGGCTCGAACTTGGTTGGAGCCTTTATAGCTACGCTGGATGCTTTGAGGGAGCTGACAGCTACTACTACTGATACGATGCGGGAGTAGATAGCTGCTACTGTTAAGGCTACCTGAGAGCAAATATTTATGACTAAAAGGAGGTTTGAGATGATGGGTGCAACCCAGCATCGACAGCTTACACCACCACAACATCAATCGGGGCAACTAAACCAGGAGGTGCTAGTGGGAGAATCAGAACTTCCAAGACCTCTCAAAGTTCAGGGAGACTAATCCATCGTCCTTCAAGGGGGAGTATGAGCCGGTGAAAGCTGAGAGTTAGCTAAAGGAGATGGAGGATATCTTCACTGTTATGGCTTCCTCGGATGGGCACCGAGTGCCCTTTGCTTCTTTCGTGTTGGAGGGAGAAGCAGAGGATTCGTGGATGAACATCAAGAGATCTTTCGAGATGTCGTGGACTCTTGCTATGTGGGGGAATATTCAAGAATACGTTTCTGAGAAGTGTTTTCTATAAAATTTGCAGAATGCAAGGAAATAGAATTTTGAAGGTTTGACCAAGGCGAAATATCTGTTGGTCAGCGTGTGACTAGGCTCAATGAATTATCGAAGTTCTCATCCAATATCAGAGTGGCACAGCAGAAATGTGTTAATTTTGAGAAAGGATTAAGAGAAAACATTCAGAGAATGGTCCAGCTTTTTGAAATCCATGGTTTTGCAGCCTTGGTGAAGGAATGCAGAATCGTTGAGGGTCGTGATAGTAAGTCTCAAGAGGAATGAAGATCACAGGACCTTTAAAAGAGGAAGTGGAACTGCCACCGAGTGAGAAATAGTGTTCTCTATAGACTTAGTGCCTGTAATGGGACCTATCTCTATAGCACCCTATAGGATGGCACCACTAGAGTTAGCGTAACTTAAACAGCAAATCGAGGTTTGTTGGTTAAAAGATTCATTAGGCCGAGTGTTTCTCTGTGAGGAACACCTGTGTTCTAATGAAGAAAAGGATGGTACCATGAGGCTCTGTGTGGATTACAGATAGCTATTTATGGTAACTATCAGAAACAAGTATCTGTTACCTAGGATAGATGATCTAATGGATCAATTGAGAGGAACTGTGGTTTTCTTAAAGACTGATCTTAAGTCTAGATATCATCAGATAAGGGTTATAGAAGAGGATATCCCTAAGACCGCTTTCAGAACTAAGGATGGATGTTATGAGTGTCTTATGATGTCCTTTGGATTGACAGATGCACCGGTAGTGTTCATGTGATGCGTGAATAGGATCTTTGGGCCCAATCTAGATCAGTTTGTTATGGTGTTTATCAATGATATTCTAAATTTATTCTTTGTTAATGAAGGAGCATGAACCACATCTGAGGATAGTATTGAAAACCTTTAAGGAGAATGGGTTATTTGTCAAGCTATCTAAATGTGAGTTCTGGCTTTCTTAAGTGTGATGTTTAGGACATGTGATATCTCAAGGTGAGATTTCTGTGAACCCAAGCAAAGTTGATGTAGTGTTGCAGTGGAAGAAACCCATCACTGTGACCGAGATCAGAAGCTTCATAGGCCTAGCGGGGTACTATAGAAGGTTCATAAAAGGATTTTTCTCAATTAGCTCTACCCTTGCTTAGTTTGACTAAGAAAGGTAGTACTTTTGAGTGGACTCCGATTTGTAAGAATAGTTTCCAAGAGTTATTTTTGAGATTAACTACTACATCGGTGTTGGTAATTCTAGATCTTTTGGAGAACTTTGAGGTATGTTATGATACTTCAAGGATGAGTCTAGGTGGTGTCTGATGCAATATAGGAAAGTTGTTGCCTATGCATCAAGGCAGTGAGGCCTCTTGGGGAGAACGACCCTACTCATGATCTAGAGTTAGGGCAGTAATGTTTGCTCTAAAAGTTTGAAGACATTTTTTATATGGAGTTAAAGTATCATCCGGGTAAGGTCAATGTGGTAGCTGATACACTAAGTAGGAAATCCCAACATATGTCCCAGATGATGATAGTCTGGGAGAATGCACTTCTTGAGAGTTTTAGGGATATAAGCCTTTTAGTAACTATGTTGCTACATAGTCTCAGTGTGAGTCAAGTGGACATGGTGAGTGACTTGAGAACTTAGATCCTAGAAGCTCAAAAGGAAGATGAGATTCATAGGGTTATAAGTGATCGAATCTTTTAGGGGATCCTAAAGGGTTTGATATGGACGAATGATTTGTTGATTATTTCTATATATTGAATGCCTTGTCTTTAATCTAATTGGACTCCATATATGCTTAATTGTCAACTTTTAGCTAAGTTTCTGGATATGATGATTAATTGGATCCTTATTGTGAAACTATGCTTAAGTGAGTTTATAGGCACTCAAAATTGCATTGTGTTTTCTAAAAGATCTTTGAGTGACAGAATCCATTAGCATCAAACCAAGCTTGCTATGCATTTTAGTAGAAAGTTAAAGACTTAAGGAGATCATTATCACCCTTAGAAGAAAAAGGAGAAACAATATGTGAAGAATCAAGGCTGAATTTGAAGAAATTAAGTGACACAGCTCATGTCCCTATATATAAGGGGGTCGTATCCTTCTCTGGCATCACAAATTGGGTTTGGTTCTGAATTTTCCTGAAGACACGGCCCATGTCTTAAGACACAGGGTAAGACGTGTTTCTCTCTGACTTCCAATTCTGTAGAATTCATGCTGGCATACTCAAACACAAGGGGGCGTGTAATCAGACACAACCCATGTCTGTGTATCAGGAAATTAGTTTTAGGCTTAGACGAAGAGCTGTGTATCCAATGTTATAAATAGGATTGCTTAGGGTTCAAAGAGGGAGAGTCTGAGTTAGAAGCTGCTAAGGAACTGAGGAGAATACAAAGAATAAGAGAGAAGGGGGATTCGATCAAAGATTGGAGATTCGGATTCGAACAATTGATAATTAATCAACCTCAATCATTGGAAACTAGTTTGATCTTCAGTTTTCTTTTGCACTTATATTCTTGATAATGTTTTTCTTTTATTTTTCTTTTGATTTTGAATTTGCCATATGTGGCTAAGTTTCTTATTTGGTTAAAGGAAGATGAAACCTTAGTTTTAATTTAGTGAATCCTACATACTTCTTTATTTCAATACAATGGTGTTTTTATTCATATGTTTCTGATCTTAATCTAATATAAAGGTTTTTATACTCTTTGCCAATTTTAAAAGTGATAAAACTAGGATTGCTATGTGCAGTTGCAGTGGTAGGACTAGTGAGATATATGATCTAAGTAATTCAATCTCGGTGTGTGATTGGACCTTAGTGTGATTGGTTTTCTAAATCTTAATGCTGTCATTAGGTAGATATAAGAGTGGTTGCTTTATAACTAACTAGTGATTAGGGATTAATTTGAACGGTTGCTAAATTAACCAAAACCTAAGGAAAACAGAGAATTAATCTCACAATTGCATAAAGACATAACTGATCAGGTTAGGATAAAATGGAATGTAGGTTAAGATTATCATGTAAATCTAATGGTGGATTCCATCTCTTAACCAATCTCTTTAAATTGGTAAATCAAATCATGTTTATTACTGTTACTTTAGATTCAATTTCTATTCTTAGTTTTAAACAAACAAAACCCTTTTTTCTATTATTTGTTCTTTAGAGTTTAATTTAGGAATCCAATTATAGTGCTAATTGAATTAGTTCTCTGTGGATCGACCCTTACTAACTCTAACTGGTTGTAAGGTTTTTATATTTTTGGTAGAACTTGACAACTGTTTTTAATCTTAATTTTTAATCACCATCCAAATTTTACACCAAGTTTTTGCTGCCGTTGCCGAAGAATTAGACTTTTATCAATATCATTAGTATCTAGGAAGATTACTACTCTAGGATTTGTTTTTATTTTTGTTTTTTTTATTTTTTCTTTAATTGTTAATTTCTATTTCTAATCATTAGTGGTGTTTCGTTTGAAGTGAGGTACAAGTGACCCTAGTTCATTACTATTTGATCCAAACATTGAAAGGACAAGAAGAGAAAATAAAAGACAAGGTCCAGCTAATGATGTTAAACAAGCGTTTTTTAGAAGCTAATGCTGAGTCAACTAAGGTGCCTCCCTGAGGTCGGAGCCTTTATAGGAGGGTGTATATAGCTGTCGGCCAACAAAAATATTTTTCTTCTCTTTCCTTTAGCTTTTAATTTCCACATTTATTTATTTGTTCATTTTTATTTTGTTTTGTTTCCATCACCCTATTGTATTTTGAGTCATTAACTGTGCATGTTGGTGTGTTAAATTGAATATCCAATGATTGCTTGAATTATGGATTGATCTAATTTCTTGGGATAACACATGAGAATCTATGAGTTATGTTTATCTCTGTTGTTTCAATTGAATATGGATGTATTTCCCATCTTTATGTTTGATAGACCTTGGATTATGCATGCATGTTAGGCTTAGAGAAAGTTTATGAGAATGCATGTGTGGATTACTTACATCTAAAAGTTGTTAGATTCTCTCTTGAAGCAAAATCTTAGACAATGCATGATCAAGGAAATGATTAGGGCATTCTTTAGATCGTTTGAGTCTTTCAAGCTAACTTGTACACACATTATATCCTTAGGTCCCATTTTGCAGCCTTGTTTATGTTTATCCTTTGTTTCTTTTTTTTACCCATATTTTCCTTTTTCATACCCATAGAAAAGAAGAAAATAAATTCCTCTCTTACACACCCTTTGTTGAGTGCATATCTTGTATTATTTTATTGTTCAAGCTTTAGTTATTTTTGTGCGTGGAGTATTTAAGGAGCTATAAAAATAAGTCTACCCAATGTGTTGCAATGAAATAAGTTTGGGGGTGGAGGTTATTAAAAAAAAGAAAAGAAAAAATAGAAGAGAAAAAACAATAAAGAAATAAACTGTTGATTTTTATGCTCTATTTTGCACTTGTTCAATATTTTTGTGGCTTGAATTTTGAAATTTGCATGGTTTTGTATCTCAAATTTTGTTTTCTTTATCCTACCCTTTCTTTCTTAACCCTCACCCTTGACCTTATATTATAAGCTTTAAAAGACCCTTTTGATTCTTAGTCATGTGCTGTTTACATTAGTGAAGAGAAAGATGAAAAATAACCCTATAGATGTGGGTCTGATATGCATTTGCATTTTTATAAACCTATACAAGCTTGTACTTTATTAGTAGGAATTGGTCTTACATTCATGTCTATGGGAAGTCATTTATGTATGAGAGTTGCATGTGGGAATCGATGTAATAATTGGATTATACATGTGTGACACCTTGAAATGAGGTTGTGAAGTTGTTTCTGAGGGTATGAATGATATTCAATAACCGGTATTGTCATTTTTGAGTCAGTATGTTTTGGGTTTTTAATTGTTTATTCTTTTTGTTTTGTTTGGTTTTTAATTCTTTTTTTTTTTTTTACTTGAGGATAAGTAAAATTTAAAATTTTGGGGTATTTGATAAATGTAAAATACACTCATCTTTTGGATTTATTTATTAGGATTTTTAAGTTATATTTATTTAGTTTTTGTTTATTTTTATTTATGTTTAATTTTTAAATTATTTTTAAATAATTATCTTTTCATATAGGATTATTTGAATTTTTAGAATAAATCATCGATTTTATGCAAAAATAACAAATTCCTAAAGATAAATATTTGAAGAATTTGAATATTTTGAGATAAAATTTATATTATTTATTTATGATATTAAATGAATTTTGAACCCACTGAATTAAATGTATTTTAATTGGGTTTTGTAGGAATTTAAGGAAGTATCAAGTTAGATTCTTAATTGGAGTGCAAATAATCTTTACTTGATGACCAAGTATCTCTGCGTTTAATGCAAGGATCTAGATGAAGATACACTAAGAGCCATTGATTTACATAGGGAGGTCTATAATTTATTAGGTAGAGTAGGATGGGTTGAGTTTGCTAACATGCGTAGGCTTACCTATGCTGATTTAACTAGAGAGTTGCTTTGTACTTTCACTTGTACATTGTATCCTCTAAGTAATCAAGCTGAATGGGCTAGTGAGATTACTTTTAAACCGTTAGGCACACCTCATACACTAGACATTCATTAGTTTAGTGCAATTTTTGGTTTTCTTATGGGACACAATTATGTTCCTTGTGAGTTTCAACAGGAGCGTGTCTGGTCTAATTTGACTGTTGCTGAGTCTGGTCGCTATGAGCCCAAATCCTCTAAGGCCTCCAAACTCCGATCCCCTGCCCACCGATACCTTTAAAAGTGGTTAGTAAATACCATTTGTGCTAGGGGGAAAGCCAAGGGCCCTACATTTATGGTTAGTATGCCTGAATTATTTTTCCTTCACTGCATGGTCAATGGGGAACTTGTGAATGGTGGTTACTGGCTGTATAACCATTTCAAATATGTCAGATCCACTCGAGTTGGACGTATCTTACTGGGACGTTACGTTACTTCTATTGCGGAGCATTATGGACTTGATTTGGACTTGTTGCTAGACGAGGACCCTATAAGAGGTCAGAGTGCTATTGATGGGTCCATTCTGGTTGCCATGGACATGTGCATGAACCAGAATGGTGCCCTCCACTTGGTCAGAGCATATGGTCATGTCTTACCCAGGGGAGCTCCGATGCCTGAGCCACAGGAGCACGTTGATGATGCCTCAGCCCCTTCAGAGCATGCTCTTCATTTCACAATAGATGTAGGACCTTCCACTTGAGCTATTTCATATGAGGAGGTTATGGCCCATGTTGACCGATTGGAGTTAGATCATGCCACTCGATTCCATCATTTGGATGACCGATTCTAGCAGCTGGAGGACTTCATTGCTAGGAGGATGGATACTATTGACAGCAAACTTGATATTTGCTTTAGAGAGTGCCTTATCCCCCACCCCTATCTTGATGTATTACCTTTGTATTAGGATTCTGATTTGTATTTGCATTGATATTTTGGCATTGTATTGGATCGTATTTTGGACATGAATGATAATTCTTGGTTATGGATTCAATTTTCTTCTTAATGTCTTTGAATATGCACTATTGCTTTACTTGAGTTTCTTTTCTCTGATGTGTGTATACTTTGAAATTGGGGACAATGTCTACTTTCAGTGTGAGGGGAGTAATGATCATATTGAATTTATGGTGCATGTCTCTTCAATGGGCTTTAGAGTGATTTGAATGGTGAGCAAAAGATCCAATTAAAAAAAATTAAGGAGTAGATTTTCTTGCTTTCAAATCTGTCAAGTGAGGTTTTGAAAAATTGAGGAGTTAATTCGAATGTGATAAATTGAGAGCTAGTGAGATTTTGGCCCTTGATATGAATGGCTAATATTAGGCCATTTTGGTTCTTTGTTGTGTGTTACACTTATGACTATGTGTTTTTTAGAACTTGTCTTGACTCTCTTTTAAGTTGCAAATGACCACTACACACATTTGAAATGAAAAAAGCATTTCTTTCAAATAGTTACTGGCCAAACAGTCATCTTTACAATTTATCCATTGTTTACCCCTTTGAGCCTAATTAACTTTTTCTTCATTTATAGCTCAATACAAGCCTAAAAGCGAAAAATCATTATGCTACCCTACCTTAGGGAGTAGAAGAGCTTAGTTGTGTTGGGAATTGATTTTGGATAAGTGTGGGGGGGGATTTAATAATGTAGTGCAAGGTGTATGTGTTTTTATTCAAAAAAAACTGAAAAGTGAAAAAGAAAGAAATGAAGAAGAAAAGGAAAAATTTGACTGTTGTATGGAGAAAGGCAAAAAAAAGGAAAATATACAAAAAGAAAATTGAGGTTGAAGAGTGCTTGGGTGATTTTTACTATAATGATTGAATATATTCCATTTGCTTTTCTAATTCCTATGGTTTAACTTTGCTCATCCTTAATGTATCCTACCTTAACCCTAACCCCATTACAACCTAATTAAAGACCTTTTGATCTTTGTGTGCATGTGGCCTGAATGGTAGAGAAGTAGAGGCTTGTCAAGCCTATGGTAGGGCATGTTTTCATGGGTAGGTCGAGAGTAAACATAAGCCCAAAACACTTGAGTGAAAGAGCATTTCAACGAGGATTTATCATGTTAATTTAACCCTGGAATTTGATTGACTTTACATGCTGGTTTGGATTGTCAAGGGAGGAAATTCCTAATTGCTTAGATCTCTTGAAAAAAAAATTGAGGTATGTAGGTCTTTGCTCATTGTTCTGTACTTTCATTGCTTGTTGGGATACATGTGCTTCATTTTATATTTTTGCCCAAGAGTGCAGAAGACTAAGTATGGGGGTATTTGATCTGTTGATTATTTCTATATATTCAATGCCTTGTCTTTAATCTAATTGGACTCCATATATGCTTAATTGTCAACTTTTAGCTAAGTTTTCTAGATATGATGATTAATTGGATCTTTATTCTGAAACTATGCTTAAGTGTGTTTATAAGCACTCATAATTGCATTGTGTTTTTCAGGAAATCTTTGAGTCACGAAGTCTATTAGCATCAAACCAAGCTTGCTATGCATTTCACTAGAGAGCTAAAGACTTAAGGAGATCAATATCACCCTTAGAAGAAAAAAAGAGAAACAATATGTGAAGAATCAGGGCTGAATTTGAAGAAATTAAGTGACACGGCCCGTGTCTCCAGACATAAAGAGGTCGTGTCCTTCTCTGACATCACAAATTAGGTTCAATTCTGAATTTTCTTGAAGACACGGGGTAGGTCGTGTTTCTCTCTGACTTCTAACTCTATGGAATTCATGCTGGAAGACTCAAACACCAAGGGGCGTGTAATCAGACACAGCCCTTGTCTGCATATCAGGAAATTAGTTTTGGTCTTAGACGAGGAGCTATGTATCCAATGTTATAAATAAGATTGCTTAGGGTTCAAAGAGGGAGATTCTGAGATAGAAGCCGCCAAGAAACTGAGGAGAATACGAAGAACAAAAGAGAAGGGGGATTCGATCAAAGATTAGAGATTCGAGTTTGAACCATTGACGGTCAATCAACCTCAATCATTGGAAAGTAGTTTGATCTTCAGTTTTCTTTCACACTTGTATTCTTAACAATGTTTTTCTTTCATTTTTCTTTTGATTTTGAATTTGCCTTGTGCGGCTAAGTTTCTTATTTGGTTAAGGGAAGATGAAACCTTAGTTTTGATCTAGTGAATCCTACATACTTCTTTATTTCAATACAGTTATATTTTTATTCATATGTTTATGATCTTAATCTAATATAAAGGTTTTTATATTCTTTGCCAATTTTGAAGGTGGTAAAATTAGGATTGCTATGGTGGTTGTGGTGGTAGGACTAGTGAGACATATGATCTAAGTAATTCAATCTCGGCGTGTGATTGGACCTTAGTGTGATTGGTTTTCTACATCTTAATGCTATCATTAGGTAGATATAAGAGCAGTTGCTTTTATAGCTAATTAGTGATTAAGGATTAATTTGAGCGGTTGCTAAATTAACTAAAATAAAAAGAAAATAAAGAATTAATCTCACAACTGCATAAAGACATAATTGATCAAGTTGGGATAAAGGGTATGTAGGTTAACATTATCATGTAAATCTAATAGTGGATTTCATATCTTAACTAATCTCTTTAAATTGGTAAATCAAATCATGTTTATTGCTGTTGCTTTAGATTCAATTTCTATTCTTGGTTTTAAACAAACAAAACCCATTTTTCTATTATTTATTCTTTAGAGTTTAATTTAGGACTTGATTTATAGTGTTAATTGAATTAATTCTCTATGAATCGACCCTTACTAACTCCAACTGGTTGTAAGGTTTTTATATTTTTTATAGAACTTGACAACTATTTTTAATCTTAATTTTTAATCACATCCAAATTGTATACCAATGGATGATGGGAATAAGGAATGTGTTTCTACACCCAGCTGTCCACAAGATGAAGACGAAGATGAGAAAAGTGTTTCTATATCTAGTTCTTCAGAGGATGATGAAGATAAGTGAGTTCAAGTGGAAACCTTAGAGCTTGAGTGCCAGTGTTCAGAAGTTCACATGGCGTTAGACCTTGTATGGTTTGCTTTGTGTGTGGTTGACCAGGCCATTATGCTAAGAGGCATTCACAAAGGCAAGGAGTTATGCTTGATCCAAGGCCGCAAACTTCAAGGCCGTAAATTTCAAGAAAGGTGTATACTCTAGTAAGAGCAGTGCAGGCTTTATCTTTTGACCCTATGCAAGTTATTCTTTTGTGTTTGCCATTTGTTGGGAACTCATCAGAAGAATGTTGTAGGTGTTATGTAAACTGAGTTGTTAGTTTGTGTTTAAATTCAATAAGGTGTTACTAAGGAAAGATGTGATCGTTTCGAGTGCGATATCGTTTCTGATATGTGATAATCTGAAATTTAGGGACAAAAATCTTAAAAATGAGGGGGAAAATGCAACACCCTGAAAAATATGTTAGGCTTATATATGGATACAAAGGTAGCCTAATACCTGCTTAACATGTCCATACAATTTTGTGACTTTCAGAGCATGTTTAGTCACTTTATTGTAACACTATTTGTGAGAAATAACTGTTATTAACCCCTGAAAATAGCTTAAATGCTCAGTTAGTAGAAATAAATGTGGAGACTTTATTTCTAAGTCATAAATGTGTGATCTGTGCTATAGTTAAAATCTAAGGATAATTGGAGTTAGTTTGATATTTTTAGACATATTGGTTGTGTGTTTTAATACCGGATTGACTAGTCACAGATATGAAAAAATGTGATAATGGTGCAACAAGATTTTTAATGAATCTTAGGATTTATTTTATATTCGTTGGAAGTTAGGAACATGGATTTAGTGGAATCTAAGTGTTCTTAGCAGATCGGGATTTTCGGTAACCTTTAGTGATTGGCTATAAGAAGCCAATTCTGACTTCTCTTCATTTTCTCCCACGGCAAAGAAGAGAAAAATAGAAATAGAAAAGAAAAAAGGGAAACCATGGGGGAAAAGGAGAAATAAGGTGGAAAAACTAGAGGACCAAGGATCAAGCTTGAAGGAAGATCCAAGAGCAAGGTCAAGGCTTCAAGATCTTCATCACAGCTACTCAAGGTAGGGCTTTTTGTATCTTGAAATTACTTTTGTTCTCTTTTTCCATGTTAGGCTTATTTGAGGTTTAATATGCCAAATTGGGTTCTTAAAGTGTTTTGAGTGAATTTCTTGCTTGGATAAGTTCTAAATGTGGTTTATGACTTGTTCATGCTAAGAGTTTGGAATAAAAACTAAAAATTCTCTTTTTGGACCTAAAATGCTCTAAGTGTTGATTTTAGGGGTTTGGATGAGTGATTTAGTGTTTTAATCCATTTTTTATGAAATCAATTAGTGTTTTATGTTTCCTTCAAGTTAGTGAACTTGTTAGGAACTTAAAATCGCCTAGAAACTAACTTGGAGTATTGGAATTTTGTGAGAAAAACTAATGGAACAATACCACAGTTCTGCAGAATCTGGGTTCTAGTATGCATGCCGCCACCTGAGTACGCCATGCCGCTGCGTGAGGTTGAATTTGCTGCTTGTGCCGCGGTGTGAAGAAGATACGGTTAGAAACCTAGTTAGCTTGTCAAAGATCATTAAATATGCATTCGGATTGAATCAATTAATTAATTTATAATTGGCCGAAATCTCTGCATCAAACACATAGAATTCAACACTAGATAATCACCTAGAATTTAACTAACAAATGATTCATAAACCTGCAATCGCTTGATTCATACAACTTATGCTAGTTTAACAACTAGAATCCAATTAACCTAGATTAACAAATTTGTCAACCTAATTCATGTGACTAAACCATAATTAATCAATTATAATTTAATCACAAATCTTAATTAGGATTAAGGGTTCAATCAGATTACATCACACAACAGAAATCTCTAATCATGCAATTCTAAATCCAAATCAAGAGTAGAAGAAGATAATTAATTCAATTCAAAATCAAAATTAGATACAGAATCTCAAAGTCAAACCAGAATTTCCTCAAGATCCTTGTATAAATCTCAGATATTTAGCTCTTTATGGCTTCCGTACATAGTTTGCAAAAGAAAGGAGAAAACTCTAGGTAGAAGAATCAAGTATTACGGCTTACGGCTATTATCTATCTCGGGTTCCCTATTTATACAAAAATAAAAATAAAGAATCTTAATTTGCCCTTTAGTTAAAGTTAATTCTCGGCCTCTTAGCTTTCCTTGGCCACCGAAATCACTAGAATTAGGCTTAAGATGGGAGAGTTATGCTCAAATCACTCTTAACAGGTCTCTGATCCCATCAGCCGACGTAAAAGGATAAAAATACCATCAAAACATCATAGTTTGGATAAGTGGTCTTCATAAGAATTGGATATCTATATCTTAGTTTTTGAATGCCATTAGTTTAAGGTCCATATAACACGTACAACCTGAATTATGGACCAATTACTGCATGCTGCTTGGGTTATGTGACAAAACCCAAGTTCTGACTTCCAAGCCCAATTCGGTCCACTAGATATCTGATTCAGCTTTGGGGCTCTTCATGAAAGTTGTATAGCTCCCTCTTATCTTTCCTATAAGGCAAGATATATAATTTTTAGATATCTAGAACTCAAGATATATCTAAAATACATAAATAGTGTAGAATTCTAATATTGCTGAAAAAATTAATTAAGCCCAATTTGAGCCCAAACTTACAAAACATGGTCAAGCTCAATCAATTAAGTACATGAAAAGTGTAAAAGACTAAAAATGAGAGTTTATTAATGTATGAAATCTATTATTATCATTGGACCTCATTGGGAGAATAATTGCTTGGTCGGTGGAGCTCTCTGAATTCGGTATCACTTACAAGCCAAGGCCAACAATAAAGACTCAAGCCTTATCCGATTTTTTGGTTGAGCTTACACTAGATTCTAGCCATCCTAGAGCAAATTCTTAGACCATCTATATTGATGGATCCTCGAATCTCAAAGAGAGTGGCACCAAGATAATGTTAGAAAATGAAGTCGGGCTCATATTAGAACATTCTCTGAGGTTTGGGTTTTTAACTTCAAACGTCCAAGCTAAATATAAAGCACGCATTGTGGGCATCAAAATAGCAAAAGAGATGAGGGTTGTAGATATAATCCTATGTAGCAATTCACAGCTGGTGACATCCCAAATCTGGGGTGAGTACCAGGCCAAGGAGCCCCTATTGTAGAAATACTTAGCCAAAGTGAAGAAGCTGATGGAAGGTTTTGATAGTGCGAAGGTAGAATATATTCTGAGAGAACAGAACTCTAGAGTAGATATACTATCAAATCTTGCCAACACTAAGCCATTTTAATAACAGGTCCATAATTTAGGATACCTTACTCACTCTCAGTATTATAGACAATAAAGTCCTCCTACTGGAAGATGATGAAACATAGTTGATGCCCATAGTCACCTACCTCTGCAATGGCTTACTATTAAAAGACCAAAATGAAGCCCAGAAAATAATATGAACAACGGTGTGGTATACCACCCTTGACAATCAGCTGTATTATCACAGATTTTCTTCTCCCCTCCGTAAGTGCCTTGGTCCTAAGGAAGCGGAGTACGTCTTGGCCGAGATACATGAAGGAAGTTCTGGCCATCAACTAGGCAGAAAGTCCCTAGCACGAAAGTGCTAAGGGTTGGATACTATTAGCCTAATATAGAAGTTGACAGCATAGAACATGTTCAGAAATATGATCAATGTCAGCGGTTCTCAGAACGTTGCCCATAAGCCTAAAAAAAGCGTTTAAAGTGGTTAAGAGTATTAGAACGTTGCCCAGGATATGTGTACACTATTCCAAGAGGCTTCTATGTCAAAATCATACTTTGTGGTTTCACACTTAAAAATTTGACAAAGTGTCAACAAAATTGGAGAACATTTCTGATAAATAAATCAAGTGTTCACTAAGTGTTAAAGAACCACTAAGATCGAGCGTCGGACTCATCTCGGTTGAGAAGAAACACAAATGTTCGCTAAGTAAAAAAGAGCCACTGAGATCAAGAATTGGACTCATCTTGTCTAGGAAAAACATGAGTATCCTCTAAGTGTGAAAGAGAAATACCAAGATCAAGCATTAGACCCATCTCGGTTTAATAAAAGCAAGAAAATGCACTAAATAGAATCACCAAGATCGAGCGTTAGACCTATCTTTGTGAAGAAAAAGAAAAGGCAACAGGAATATGAAGGAAAATATTCTAAGTGTTGAAATTAAATAAATGCCTGAAATCGGAACTTATCCAAGTACAAATAAAATTAGCCTATGCAGGGGACAAAATAAAAAGAAACATAAAGAATCAAGCATTGAGGGTAGGCTCCTCTAGGCTGGGCTCCTATTTTGCTTCGGCTTCTTCTATTAGGCCTCCCTCTAAGTTCTCCTCTCCCTCTTCCTCGCCGACTCCACCGTTAAAGGAACTTGGTTCACAAGAGTGGCTTCGGGAATGGTGTCCACAATCTAACTATCTCAGACCATCTTCCTTAAATTGGTTCCTCCTCGCTAAGGTTTGGGTTCAATAGGCAAAGTTGAGTAAGTGCATTTGAAAAGGATTCATCGACTGAGTTAGCCCATTCGTCCTCAATATATAAAATATCATCTTTAAGTTTGGCCTCGAACTGACGACGAATCTCGTTCTCAACTCAGAGGGCAGTAGGGATAGACTCAATAAAAGTTAACTAATCTTTATAATTATTCTCCCGAGCAGCATCCTTAGCAACTTGGACCCAGAGCCCGGTGACCTCACCAACTTGGGTCGAACTCGATAACCTTAGTAATCCCTTCAGTGAGCCTGCCATGGAGCCCAGATATCTCGGCCCTACGTAAATCGAGTTCTTTAGTGATTTAGGCAAGCTACTTATCTTTCTGGGCAATTACCAGCTCGAACCCTCACTTTTCACCATGGAGGATGTCCATCTCTTTCTCCAACTCTCGATTTTGACAAACAAACTCAGAAGCACCCTCCAAAAATTGTAGGACTTACATTGCATGAAGTTGGGACCTAGGTGTCCTGGAGAAGCTCTATCAGGTCCTGCTCAATCAGGACGTCTTGATCAGTTAGGGACAGAAGAGTGTTGTCGATAATATGGCCAGGATCAACCCCTCTGCCCCAAACTAATCTCCCAAAAAACTGCAAATTAAAAGTGTGCCTTCTAGGATCTCGATCTCCCAGCTGGCAGTAAGATTAATAAGAACAACCTCGGTCACTGGTTCTTGAGCAGCCTTGGACACCGATCACTTTCCTTTTTGCTCCCTATGGTTGTCTGCCTTCCTCTTTCGAAGCTAAAGAGGTTGCGCTGGGGATTCGGGCTCCACCTCCTATACAACTGATGGAGGAGATGGAATAACTAATATGGGTTGTAAAGGTGGAATAGTGATCATGGGTCAGGATTTGGACCCTAAGGCACTAACTTTTCTTGACACTAGATGTAGAGCAAGGTCTTCAAGACCACTTAGAGGTGCCATGCACTCTACAAATAGGAAACAAGAGTATTACAACACTTAAAAAAAGTTATGAAATGAGTCAATCAAATGTATATATGATGGGATACCTAGTAATGGTTTTATTGAGTCTGAGGGCTCATCGAAGACATATTTGCAGTAGATGGCCCCACCCTTATTGGCCCACTCAACTAGGAAGTTGAGGACGTCAGCCTTGTCTTCAGAAAATGTAGACATCAAAGGTTCTATTTCTTCCAAGCTCCTGTCCCACACCGACTGGGTCTAATATAAGTACATCCTTGATTCGCCGTCTGGGGTAACGAAAAAAAGTGTTGACCCTGAAGCTCCTTCATCTTAGAAAAAGTCCTTCTTAAAATTCTTGAAGGACTCTTGGTAGGGATTGAACACTTTTCACCTTGCTTATACATGCAAAATGACCCACCTTTTTCAAAAATTGTTCCCGGAGGGTGAGAACTGGGTGAAAAGATAGAAGAATGACCTAACGGAGTATGGCCACTCAAAGGTCCTGTAGACAAGCTCAAAAGTCCTAATAAAGCCCCCATGCATTCAGATGAAGTTGAGTTGGAGCTACTCGCAGGTGGTTTAAGACTGGACTCCAATGTGAGTAAATAACGCATCATACATATAAATGAAGTGGTCGCCCTCCGTTCTTATGGACCAGACCATTTCTTGATCAGACGGAGCCCGGATTACGCACTCTTCATCCCTTAATCATTCTTTTAGGTAAGGTGAAGGTATTTTTGCTTTTCATGCACGTCTTCCGAGCTCTCTACACTTGAAGGAGTCCCTAAGACTTCCCGATCGGCCCATTGATGTAAGCTAACATCCCTTGGGAGATGTGCTCCCTTGGTTCAGAAAAAGTCACCCTTTGACGTCCCAAATATGAAATAATAGCATTACCTATAGAGGTCACACTTATGTTAGAATCAAAAGAGAATTCACTAAAATTCCCTAACTCTATCATGAGCTCGCAGAGCAAATGTGTTGGTCTTTGTCTAGTAAGTTCCCTAGCACGATCCGCCCTCCGTAATGCCTCTAGGATATCCCTCCCGGTTATTTGCCTCAGACCTCTATCAGAGTCAGCTCCGTCATGAGAAAAATGTCGTTGCCACACCTGAGAAGGTGGAGACAACGGAACACTAAGAATCTCTAAGGAAACACTCTCCTCAACACTGTTTTGCAACATTTTCTCTCTCACAAAGAAAGATTACAGAAGAAAATTAAAGTGAGAAGATGAAGTACCTTGTTTTTGAAGAAGGGAAAGGTGTTGAGAGGTTGGCATTGCAGGAAAATGGGGGATGGAGTCTCGCCGGAGAGTCACTGGAAATCACCTGGATTCACCGAGAGAGAAAGCAGAAATAGAGAACGTGGGAGAAAAGTGGAAGAGAAGAACCCCCACTCCTATTTATAGGCGAAGGAAAACTGTCCTCAATCGTTGCCAAAAGCAGGGGCAAATTGGAAGTTTGCATGATGAAATTTTAAAATTTGAAATAGTAATCATGGTGATATGAATTCCAAATGGTAACTTCCAATATCTTCTGACCATGTGCCATACTATACCTAATAGAGCAGTTGAAGGGACTGTGCTCAGAGTTGAAGCGACATATGACATTGCAAGAAGATACTCAAACCGAATCACAGACTTACATCATGATAGTATGATAAATCATAATACGGATCTCGGTTCGAGATCAATTTAATTTCTAAATTAGGTGGGTCCCATAAGGGAATATGTGTAGGGGGAACCTACTATGAATTTCATATGATAGTATAATGACTTTAAACAGAGTGATCCATTTAGGATCCCAACCTTATTCATTAACACTAAGGGCATTTTACTACATATCACAGACGATTAGATGCCGATTTTTGAAAGATCGATTATAAAGGTTTAACTAGATCGGCTCCCAGTTAACCTGGTCGAATCGACCGATCCATTCCGGGTTTGAAAACTATGGCTATAATCAAGCTATACTAGGATGGGATAAATGATAAAATATGAAATCTATGCCCAAAACTTTGCATAACAATAAAAAAATATGAATTAACAAGGCAATTGACAACCAAATAGGATAGTGATAACTCCATTTATTGGAGTTATCATTACCCCTTATTGTTTTAACCATTTTTATCTTTTAAACAAAAACTTTATTTTGTGACACTTAACCCCTTTAACTTTGGTTTAGACTAAAAATGTTATGTTTGTTGTTAGACAAAACGTCTCTTCACACATGAGAGGCATGTGAGGTTGATTTCCTTGTTCTGCAACACACTCCATTGTTTCAAAACTCCTTTCACACTTAATTAAGCTCTCCAACACTCTCCATCATCACACTCCAATGCAGGACTTCGACCTACGGTTGATAAGGGACTACTCGAGCGAAGGAAATTTTGGGACGTTGACCTTCTAAAAGAGACATTGAGCTTGTGCAAGACCTACACTTTATGAGCTTGTGCATAAGCCATGGATGGTGCTAGCTACCAATTTTAGCCTTCGATTGTTGTAATAATGTACAATTTAGATGGTTTTGGATTATTATGTGCATGTAGTACTATTATGGGTCTAGAATTTTCAATTGTTGCAATTGCTATGATGCATTAGGAATTAATGTGTATAAATTTTGATCTTGTACGAATTTAAGAATTACGTTATTAGTATTTTTGGATTGTTGTGTGCATATTGTCAATTTTGGTGCATATTGTATTGCATTGTGTTGCATATCGGGACATATATAGACTGATATTGGTCATGTATCAGGACTACATATTGGTATTGCATTTGGGTGCATTTTGGTGCTAAGTTTTGGGCATTATTGGTCCTACATTATGCACACTTGTTATTATACAAGAGGGAATCCAAGTTCTCTAATTCAACATGGTATTTGTTTTCAAAATGTCTTCTACCAACAATATTCTTTTGCAAAACAAGCATGTTAACATTTGAAGCCTAAATTTTATTTAATAATGTTGCATAATACTTCTTTACAAAAACAATTATTTGATAGTATTTGAAATAATGTAATAATATAATTATCAAAATATGATTATTTGCAAATAAAATTTATTTGTGATCACATATAATTATTAAAAGAATGATATTATCATATAAGCAATATTTACAAAAATATCATGTCATCTTATTCTAAAAAAATCAAATTAAAAAATAAATTACAAGTAATAAGAAGAATTAATAGACAAATATAAAATGTTTAAATAAACACAAGTTTGCCTTGGAAACCATTTAAGGGTAATTAAGGAAATATAAATAAAAAATAGTTATAAGGGAGTGTCAATAGCCTCATCCATGATTAATATGAAGAAAATATTGTATATAATTAATAAATTGATGGATTAAAAAATAAAAAAATAAAAATAAACAAACTATAAAAATATAAGGATAAAACTTTAATTATGGCTTCAATATTTTGTAATAAATGCAAATATTTTTATTTCATTAAAAAAGAAATAGAAGATTTTGTGAAATAAGCTATGAAGCACGGACATGCCGTTGTTGAGGCGTGTTTGGGTGTCAGACATGTGTCCGTGTCAGACACATGAGGACACCCGTACGACACACATGTCCTACGTGTCAGAATGTTTCTCATTAAAAAGATTATTTTTTTCAATTTGGACACGTCTCAGACATACTTTGGTATGTCTCAGACACGTTTGGACACGTCTAGGACATGATCCATTAATATTTTTTTTAAATAGTTTTCATGATTAATGTTCAATTAGTAAGCCCGTAACCTACCCAAGCTCAATCACATAACTAATGTTTCAAGTTATTATTTTCACATATCAGTATTTTAAGTTTTATCTTTTCATACATCACTATTAGACTTTTAAGTTTTATCTTTTCACACAATATTATTTTCATCTACTCCTTCTACCTTTACTCGTACTAAATCGTCTACTTCGTCGTCACTGAAGCATGCTTCGTACCAATATTCTCTCTAGTTAATTTTTTTATGTACATGTACTCATTCATGGTTAGTTCTATTAGGAGAAATTAGTTTAAGAGATTTTTTAGAATATATCAATAGATATCATACTCTATATTTTTTAGGAGGGGCTTATAAGGTAGCAAATATTGGTACATATGACATATATTAAGATATTGTAAATTTTTAAACTTATAGAAATAATATTAATGAATTATAAATTTTTTTACTTAAATTTTGTAATTATATATATATATATGTCGTGTCTGTGTCCTATAATTTTTGAATTTGGTGTGTCTCCATGTCCGTGTCCGTATCATGTCTCGTGTCCTTATCCGTGTCTGTGTTTCATAGGAAATAAGTGTTGAAATTGATTTTTTTTTGGGATATGGTAAAGGTATTTTTGTGTTAATTAGTTTTTGTGCCAACCGAAATTAAATCCCTTCCAAACAATCAGTCTTAAGAATGCACGACCACATTGATATAGCGTATTTTGAAGAATTAATTAATTTTGGCATAACTTGAGGGATTGCACTTCATCCAAAGAACTTTGGGTTGCAAGGGGATTCTCTATTTAGACCTGGGTTTTCTCCTTCATTGCTAAAGAATGATTAGCTTGATATGTGATGATGATGGTGCATGGGTAATATCATAATAGGCTTCTCATATTACATTGTTATTGGGGATGGAACGAGGGGGGTGACACAAGCCACAACCCCCCAAGCCTCGAAAAAATCTTGAATATATATAATTGTGATCATTTGCCCTTGCTTCAATTATGCCTGTAAACCTTAAGGCCAGGTACCAATAACTCATACAAGTAATCTTTCTCAACTTTAAGGATCTCTCTATTAAGATCATTGATGTTGGGAATAGCCCATTCCCCTTATGCTCGAAGATCTTAAGACTTAACAACGTCTATTTAGGACCCCTACTATTTAGTTTGTTGTTGGTTTTACCTCTTAGGCATTCTTGGTAAACCTTGTATCCTCTTGCAATTGTTGGGTCTATAAGTCGTTGATCCCATACAGTATTATTGGTCTTCCTCGCATGTAGCCTACTTCTTTGAATTAAAAAAAAAGTGTGTGTGTGAGAGAGAGAATACATGATAGCAAGTGCGAATAGGAGGTTTAAAAATTGCAATCTCCTCTACACTGTCCAAGCTTTTTAAGCACTGAAACACTCCCATAAGTGTATTGGAGAGAAGAATCAAATGAAAGAGAATTTGATGGTTTCTGTTGCATAAGCAAATTCCAGTTTTCTCAAATTCAGGATGGCTGAGGAAGATGAGGGAAAACAATTAATCTTATTTGGTTCATATATTTTTTGCGCCAATGTTTCCACTCATTCCAAAACTAGAGCCAACAGAGAGAACCATACACTCTTGACTCCTGAGTGTCATTCGCCCAAAAAAAAATTACTGCAATCTATTACATAAAATGAAATTTAGAAATTATTAAAACAAATAGTCAAATACCATATGGAGAGGGATTGTAAGTGGAAGTTGTAATGCAACACCAATGCAATGAAAAAGAACAGAACACTAACATAGGATTTAATCTGAATCTGAATATGATTGATATTAGAGGTGGTTGCAGCTTATTTCCAACCCATCTCCTTGACACTTTTCACCACTGAATAGTCCTTCTTAATACCAACCGCAATTTGTAGGATTTTCTTGTGGGTGATTGAAGGACCATTCGTTCAAGCAAAAATAGTTCAGAATTTATTGGCAACTGGCGCTGGTGATGATAAGGGTGTGAGGAAAGTAAAAAATAAAAGGAACCTAAAAATATTAGAGCAAGAGAAGGAGGATTGAGAATTTCATTAAATGTAATTTTAACTATTAAAAAAATTATATGATCCTTCTCTTTAATTAAAATTTGAATATTCTTTCTTAATAATTTTAACCTTTGTTGTTCCTTTAAATTAAACATTACTTTTTTTATTGGTCCTTAATTTTAATTTTTCCCTTTTCTAATCTCCATTTGTTGGGTTGTTTATACTCTTTGTGGGTTATTGTGCTTTATTGTTTTAGTGATTTTTGTTGGGATTGACCCAAATTTCTAATTTGAAGATTGATATTGATAGTTTGCTATTTTTATTGGTAGATTCATATCTTATAATTAATATTGAGATATATAAAAGATATGTGATAAATGTGAAAGATATAAAGAGATATGCAAGATATAAGAAACTAGGAAGATTTGAAAGATTTGTTTTTAATAGAAAACTAGGAAAGTCATAAAGAGTGTAAAAATGATAGTTACTTGTCATGTAAGTTCTTGTGGATTATAAATTATAAATACTTGTATTGAAAAATTGTAGAGGTATGAGAATGAGGGAGAATAAATTATGAGTAATGTTGCGGTAAAGTGTTTGCAACTTTGTTCACAAAAATTGCATTAAGGTTTGCAACTTTGTCCACAAAAAGTTGTATTGGAGAGGGTTTACGATTTTATGACTTTCCTAGTAAAAAGGGTATAGTTACTTGTCAAGCAAGTTCTTGTGGATTATAAATTATAAATAATTGTATTAGGAAATTGTAGATATATGAGAATGAGGGAGAATAAATTATGAGTAATGTTGCAGAAGAGTGTTTGCAACTTTGTTCACAAAAATTGCATTAAGGTTTGCAATTTTGTCCACAAAAAGTTGTATTGGAGAGGGTTTACAATTTTATCCGTGCAAAAATTATAGTGTGGAAGAGGGATTGCATCTTTATCTACTAAAAAGTTGTATTATAATGTTTTTTATAGTTAATTTAATCTCTTCTTATTTATGGATGTAAGCATATTGAAAACCACACTAAATTTGCATGTGATGTATTTATGATTACTTTCCCTAATTACTAGCATTTATGCAAGCATGTGAAGAAGGGAATGTGGCATTTCCTATTGCGTCAAGAATACATACATCTTTGATTTTATTTATTAATATTTTTATTTAATTTTATTTACTTTTTATTTGAGTTTTAGATAATTTTCTCTTCTCCTACTGTTTTATTAATACTCTAATTTTTAGGATAATCTAGAGGATTTTGGATAAACTAAGGACATCCTAAAGATAAAATTTTAAAGAGATCTTATCCAAATCTTATGTCTCATCTAAAGTCTCAATTAGGTGTGAAAACTTGAAGATAAGGATAATTGAAGATTGAAAAAGGATCCTTAAAGAGTAAGGAGTTTGTTATAATCTCGGATTCAACTCGTATTTCTTGATCTTGTTGTGATATTTGGACCATATCTTGGGTTATAGAGAACATATCAGCGTAATTCTTGCAGCAAGCTAACAAAAAATGTAACAACTCTTCTATTGATCTCGAAAGCTAATTTTGTCATCTAAAGGACAAGAAAAAGAAAAAGAAAAAGATGAAAATTTGGCAGCCTTCAATAAAAGGAGATTAAGTTTCCTAAAAATTAGTTTCCTAAATCTAATCAAGATCTTTTCGTTACTTAGGGAACAATTAAGGAAATTGAGTTTCCTAAATTTAGTTTTTTAAGTCCAATCAATATCATTTTATTATTTGGGATTCAGTTAAAATTATTTTGGGACTAATTAAAGAAATTTTGTGTAAGATACATTCCTATTAGGTTAAATCTCCTATTAATAGATAAGGTAAGGAGAGTGGGCAGCTTTCACCAAGTTTTGGAGGCACAAGGTTTGACACGAGTTCAAGGAAGCATTCACTGAAGACATCTAGTTTTCTTCTTCTTCTCTTTCTTCCTTTTTGTTTTCTTATTTTTAGATAGAATCGTGGTTGCTTCTTTAACTATTATTTTTGTTTGTGTTATAATTATTATGTGTGGCTAATTTTCTAATTTCTAGGATTGAGATGTAACTCTTTACCTTTTTATGTTGAATTATTGATTCGATTCTTCGTTAATGAGAAATTATTGTTCATGATTCATTCTTAGTATTCCTAATACTTGTGGTATGTTGCGCGTCATATTTACATGATCTAAGACTTTAGGTGAATGATCTAGAGATAAAATCTAATTGCTTAAAAATCTAAGAATTGAACTTAGGAATTGAGACCTAGAGATAGGTTTAAATCCTTCGAGGAGCAATACAATTGTCACGAAACTTAATGACCTATAACTCAATTAATTTTTATGAGAATGAGGTTAATAAGGTTTTAACACGTTTTTAATACATGGAGATTGGGCTTTAAAAAATTTAGAATAAATCGCCTTCAAAAACACAATTGATCATTAGTAAAGATAGAATCAATATTCAGTATAATGAGTATTGTAGTAAAATCCTAGTCCTAGGCCTTTAAAAACCCGGTTGAGTTATATCCATTTTTAATTTATTTACTAAATTTATTAATTTATTTCTTATTTTGTTTAAAATTATGATTTCATAATTATTTTTCGATCACTTAAATAATTGGCATTGCCGTAAAAGTTAGTACTTATATCGATTCTCGTGGAAATGATCTTATTTTACTACTTGAACGATCTGTGCGCTTGTGAAAAATCCACACCATTTCCCAACAAGTGATATTAGAGTTGTAGTTCAAGGAGCTACGTGATGATACAGTGTCCATTTGACTCCTTGTGTCAAAAGTCTTCCTGATGAAGTGGTGGCAGGTGTATCGAAAGTCTTCTTGACGTGGAGGTTAAGCGGCATGTTATATATAATGATAGCTCAAGCATGATGTGTTGGTTGGAAGATTTGCTTGGCAATTTGGAATTTGTTTTGAAATTTTAGAAGATACGACTTGTCAAGATTTGTGATGATGGTGGAGACTATGTGAAGATTGACAAATTTGAAGATGATGGAATTTGGATCAAGGTGGAGATTGTTGGAATTGATCCAAATTCCTAATTTGAAGATTGGTGTTGATAGTTTCCTATTTTTATTGGTAGATTTGTATCTTGTGATTAATACTAATATATGTAAAAGATATGTGATAAATGTCAAAGATATGAGAGAGATTTATCTTTATAATAAGAAATTAGGAAAGTTATAAAGCGTGTAAAATGGGTATTTATTTGTCAAGCAAGTTCTTATGAATTATAAATACTTGTATTGGGGAATTGTAGAGGTCTGAGAATAAGGGAGAAGAAATTGTGAGCAATGCTGCGGTGGAGGGTCTATAATTTTGTCCTGAAAAATTGCAACGGTGAGGGTTTGCAACTTTGTCCACAAAAGTTGTATTGAAGAAGGTTTACAATTTTATCTGTGCAAAAGTTGTAGTGTGGGAGAGGGTTTGCATCTTTATCCATGCAAAAGTTGTATTTTAATGTTGTTCATAGCAAATTTGGTATCTTCTTATTCGTGGATATAAGAATTTTGGACCAAACCACATTATGTTTGTGTCTGATATGTCTTTATAATGTTTTTCCCTAATTAGTAGTATTTATACAAGCATGTGAAGAAATGGATGTGGTATTCCCCAACAATTTATGCTTTGTTGGTAGTGAGCGGGGACTGTTGCAAGCTTCCTTTTTCTTTTTTTTTTTTAGAATACACTTTGTTGTTCTCATTGATCTTTTATGGTGGAAGTTTTTGCTAAAATAGGTTGTACGTTTTCTACTTCTCACATTAAGGGAGTTTCTTATGTTAAAATTGTGTGTTCTCTTATGGCTATTTGTTTCTGTGCATTCTTAGTAATATGCATTGTTTGGATATTTTCACTTGCGATATATTTTGCTCCTCATAGGTTCTTTCAAGCAGGAAAGATTTTATTTTTATCCATTATAGTGTCTTGTTGCTTCTGTTGTATGCACTTGCTTTCGTAACAGGTGGCATCAGAATGGATTATTTTCCTACGGGTTTACTTGATTAAATGATGGATCTTAATTACAATAGAATGATAAGCTTGAATGGCACAAATTATCATAAGTGAAAATGAAACATAAAAGATCTAATATTTGTGAAAAGCTGCATTTACTGTTATTTGATAATGAAAAACTTGAAACTAAATCTAATGAAGAATGGATTTTTGAACATAAGATGGTTTGTGGCTTTATTTGGCAATGGGTAGATGACAATATTTTGAATCATATTACTAATTATTAACATGCCATAACTTTGTGGGAAAAGCTTGAGATGTTGCATTCGCCAAATCTGGGAACAATAAATTACTTTTGTTGAGACAAGCTAAAAAGTAGAGGTACAATGAAGGTAGTTCTATCTCTGATCACTTGAGTGAACTACAAAGATTCTTTGACTAGTTATTCAACATGGTTATCAAATTTGAAGACAAAATTTTAGAACTTTGGTTCCTTAATATTCTACTTTATTTTTGGAAAAATCTTTGTATGACTTTGACTAGAACTGCTCCTAGTGGTGTTATGACCATGAATTAGGTCAAAAATGAAATCTTGAATGAAGAATTCTAGAAATGAACTCAATAGGTATCATCTTCACAATTAGAGATTTTGGATACAAAAAACAAGGGAGAAGCAAAGAGAGGGATCAGGGACAAGGTATCTAAAGTAAAAGCAATAACAAAAGCAAATCAAAGTCCAAATACAAAAATCTTAAATGTTATCATGCGATAAAAAGGGACATGTCCAAAAGTTTTGTTATTAGTTAAAGAAGAAGAACAAGGGTAATAAGGGCAAGTAGTAAAAGAAAGATAATGACAATGATGATCGTGTTGCCACCACTACTACAAAAGGTCGTGTGATTTTCTATTATGAAAATATGATTAATGTTGCTTGTGATAAATTGATGAGACACATGATGGATTGTTAAAAATAATGCTTGTATTCATGTGACATCAATGAATGATTTCTTCACATCTTAAACTGTAGGTGATTATTGGGTTTTTAAAGATAGGTAATGATGGTTTGTAAATGGTTATTGGCATTGGCACTATTTGTTTGAAAACCAACAATAGTACAATGTTGATTTAGAAAAATATTAAACACGCACCAGATATCTATTTGAAACTTATTTCTACTAGTGTTCATGATGATGGTTGTTTTAGTACATTTGGTGGTGCACAATGGAAAGTTATTTATGGTTCTTGGATTATGCCACATGGAAAGAAGTGTTTCGGTTTTTACTAGACCAAAACTTCAGTTTTCATTGATGTTTCTAACACTGTTGAGTGTGATAACATGCTAAGACATAAGAAACTTAGCCACATTAGTGAGAAAGGACTTGATTATTTATCCAAGAATAATCTATTTTCAAGGATATGGCTTCTTTAAAGTGAGTTTATCTCTAAAGTGAGCAAGTAAGAGTGTGTTCACCTTTGATTTAATAAGTGCATCAAAATTTCAACCCACTAAAAGATCTAAAGGTGGATACACCCTTACTTGCTCACTTTAAAGATAAACTTACTGAAGATAAGTCTGTTACCAAGTGGCTTTAAACTCAAGAGGGAAGTGATTGAATTTATAAAATATTTTCGTAAATCTTTCACAAAACACTTGTATATCAATTTTCGTTAAAACTATTGATTGATTGAAGTAAATAGATAAATGAAATTGAATACTTCACTCACAAATAAACAAGTCAAGATGAATAATATTCAAGTAAACATATAAAAGTAAAGCATCAAAGTGAAGAGCTAGAGTTGAGAAGAGCAAACATAATGATTTATCCTAGTTTAGCCACCCTTTGTGACCTATGTCTAGTCCTCAAGTAAACTACCCGAGATTTTTTACTAAACCTTTAAGTTTGAATAGGTGCTTGAAAACGTTTACAATTGAGAGCACTCAATACACCTTTGGGATGCCTTACCCTTGTGCTTAAGCCTAAAAAACAAGGATACTTTCCCCTTTACAACTTTTGAGAGATACCTCACCCTCTTCTTTATCAAGGGATACTTCACCATTTTCTCTAGAAGGATACCTCACCCTCTTTACAGGAAATCAAAGTGTATAAGAAAGATAAACTCTCAAAAGAGTGAATATTACAAATTGAAGCTCAATGGGAAGAAAGATATTCACACTTTTAGCTCATAAAACATAGTATGATATTCAAGGTTATTAAACTTGTATTCAATACTTAACCAAGACGTTTTCAGATTAATTTTCTACTCTTCTTTAATGCTCAAAGACTTGTATTTATAGACAAATGTATTAAAGAGTTGTTGGGAATGGTTGGAGCATTAATTGTAAGCTAACTAGCCATTATTTTCTATTTCTGAAAATGTGTTTATTCGAATAACACATTTGTTATTCAAATAAATCCATTTATAACACAATAGGAAAGTTTTTCTAAAGCATGTTATTCAAATAAGCCTCTGGTTATTTGAATAACTGTATTTTTAGCATAAACTGAAAAAGGCTTCTGAAACACTTTTATTCAAATAACAAATGTGTTATTCAAATAAATCTTTTGAAATAGAAGCACGCATAGCTTGTTTTGAAGCTGTTATTCGAATAAATCCCTGTGTTGTTCGAATAGGAAAATCTCTATTCAAATAAACCCATTTGAAAAACATTTTAAATAGCTTTTAAACCTTACCAATTGGTTCCAAATATTCCAACAAGCTTTTAGGCATTTAAAGATTATTTATTAAGAAACCAAAAACCATTTTAAAGCCTTGAAAACATGTGTGCTATTTGGATTCTTGAAAAATAAGTTTTAGAGTTTAAGTGTGAACCCTTTTTACCTTTACACAAAGATCTAAGTCCTAAAGCTATTCTTGAAGGTCTTGGACTTGATCTTGTCATCATATTCATGTTTGTTATCATCAAAACAAATTTTCAATGTCCAATAGTCAATTACAGAGTCTTTTCCTTACTTTTAGGTTTGAAAGGTGCAAGATTAGAAAAGTGCGCTCATTGCTTTGCTGGGAAATAGAACAAGGTCTCTTTTAAGATTCATTCTCCTTCTAGAAAATCAAAGGTGCTTGAGTTGGTGCACTCAAATCTTTTGTATCTAGTGAAGACAAAAACACTTGGTGGTGCACTTTACTCTGTGACTTTCATTAATGATCATTCAAGAAAACATTGGGTTTGTGCCTTGAAGACTGAGGACTAGGTACTTGGTGTCTTTAAGCAATTTCAGGCTTTTGTTGAGGGAGAACAAGAAAGAAATTGAAGTGAATTTGCATCAATAATGAAGGTGAATATTGTGGACCATTTGATGAATATTGCACATCGATAATATTAGATACCTGAAGACGTCCTTAAGACTCCTCAACTAAATGGCCTGGGAGAGATAATGAACATCACATTGATGGAGAGAATTAGATGTTTGTTTTTAGAAGCAAAATTGCATGAATCCTTTTATGGTGAGGCTTTATATATTGTTGCACATGTTATTAATTTATCTCTTGTGGTTGTTTTGGGGGCTCATATTCCTGACAGAGTATGGTATGAAAATGATGTTTCCTATGACCACTTAGGCATTTTTGGTCATAAAGCATTTGTACATGTGCCCAAAGATAGAAGGTCCAAGTCAAATGTCAAGACAAAGCAGTGTATCTTCATTGGCTATAGTATTGATGAATTTGGCTATAGACTGTATGATCTAGTTGAAAAGAAGTTTGTCAGAAGTCATGATGTTATTTTTGTAGAAGACTGGGCCATTGAAAATACTAATAATGCAAAGAAATTAAAGTCTCTGAGTATCGATGACTTGGTTGATCTTGATCCAACTTTTGAGACATATACACCTGTTATAACTAAGTTTGGTAATCACAATGATGCTGAATCATATTTCGTGCGATCAAGTTGAGAATGATGATGATGATGATGATGATGCTAATGAGAGAAATGTTCTTTCTCATGAGGTTATTGATGAATTTGTTGTTCTACTTAAGAGGTCTTCTAGATAGCAAATTCTCTCTACTCATTACTTGTGGATGAATATGTGCTCCTCACTAATGAGGGAGAACCTTAGTGTTACAAAGTAGATATGGAGAGTGAGTAGAAGGTAGAATTGGTTGCAACTATGAATGATAAGATGAGATCATTTGTTAACAATCATATCTTCGAGTTGGTCAAGTTGCCTAAGGATAAGAAAGATTTGCAAAATCGGTGGGTTTACAAGATGAAGAATGAAGAGAATGCTTCCACTCCATGATACAAAATTAGATTAGTTGTCAAAGGTTACCATCAGAAAAATGGGATTGACTTTGAGAAGATCTTTTTGCCTATTGTTAAATTGTCTTCCATCCGAGTTGTTCTTGGTTTGGAAACTAATCTTGATTCAGAGGCTAAGCAGATGGATGTTAAAAATACTTTCCTTTATGATGACTTGGAGGAGGAGATTTACATAGAGCAACCAAATGATTTTATGGTGAAGATTAAAGAAAACTATGTCTGCAATTAAATAAAATTTTGTATGGCTTAAAACAAGCCCCGAGGTAATGGTACAAGAAGTTTGAGTTTATTATGATCCAGTAGGCATTCAAGAAGACTACTTCTAATTAGTGTATGTTAGTGCTGAAATTTTTTATAATGAGTTTATCATTTTATTGCTCTGTGTTGATAATGTGTTGTTGTTGGTCATAATTCTTTTACAATTTTTAGGTTGAAAATAGAGCTTAGTAAGTATTTTGTAATGAAAGACTTAGGACTAACAAGGTAGAATCTTGGCATACAGGTTACTTGTGATGAAAAAAACCAAGAAGCTCTGGTTATCCTAGGAGAAGTACATTGAAAAAGTGTTTCAGTGGTACCACATGGATAAAGCTAAAGTGGTAAGCACACATCTTCCTTTACATTGAAAAAGTGTTTCAATGGTACCACATGGATAAAGCTAAAGTGGTAAGCACACTTCTTTCTCTACACTTTAGGATTAGCATTAGATAAACTCCTTCTAGTGATAACAAGATAGAAGACATGCAACATGTTTCTTATGCATCTGCAGTAGGAAGTTTGATGTATGTAATAGTTTACACAAGACCTGATATTGCTTATGCAGTTGGTGTGGTTAGTCGTTTTCTCTCCAATCTTGGTAAAGATCATTAGAAAGCTTAGAAGTGGATTTTGAGATATCTTTGTTGTACTTCTAGTTTGAAACTTTTCTTTGAAATTGGGAAATATGTTCTTTGTGGTGTTTATAGATTCAGATATGGCTAGAGATGTTGACTTTAAAAAGTATACTTCTGGCTATTTTATTACTTTTGCAACTAGAGTTGTGGCTCAGCAATCTAGATTGCATAAATGTGCCGCATTATCTACTATTGAGGTTAACTTCATTGCTGCTACCAAGGCTTGTAAAGAGTTTCTTTAGATGATAAAAAGTAGTGGTATATATTCTTTTATGTTACTTAGAGTGTTATTAATCTTGGCAAGAATCCTAATTTCCATTGTATGTATAAACATATTGATGTGTGGCATCACTAAATACGTGATGTTCTAGACTCTAAGTTGTTGGAGATTAAAAAGATTTATACAGATGACGATGGTTCACAGATGTTGATGAAGACTCTACTGATAGAGAAGTTTGAAACTTGTCATTTGATTGTCAGTTAGTAGTTTCCTCTACTTGAGTCGAAGGGGAATTGTGAGTCCTCCTCAATGAAGCCCACTTCGTTACAAGTAACATTAGAAACAAAGAGCGCAAAAGTTGTGTGTGTTTGTGAGCATGTGACATTAAGTAAGTGTGAATGAGAGTTTTAAAATTGCAATCTCCTTCTTCCTTTGTGTGAGTCTAGAGCCGACATGCTTGACGAGAGGAAAAATTTTGGGCTCACTTTGTGGTATCTATCATGTAGTCATTTATGCTTGGATTTTAATGATATTTTAATATATTGTTCCTAGCACTATGAGCTTTCATCTGTATAATCATATTATTATTTTTCATCCCTGTTTGTTGGGTTGTTCGTACCCTTTATGATTTATTGTGCTTTGTTGTTTTGGTGATATCCACTTTTTTTTATAGTGAGTAAGGGCTACTATAAGATTCCTTTCTTGTTGGAAGGCACTTTATTATATTCATTGATCTTTTATAGTAAAAGTTTTTATTGGATTAAGTCCCGTAATTTTTACCTCTCATATTAAGAGATTTTTTCACGTTAAAATTGTGTGTTCTCCTATGAATATTTTCATTTTTTTTTTAGCAATATATGTTGTTTAAATATTTTTGTTTAGTGTATATTTTCCTTCTCACATGTTCTTTCAAGTAAGAAAGATTTATTCTTGTCAATAATAGTGTATCCTTGCATGTATTGTGTACACCCTTTCTCAACATATATGGCTAAGGCAGTGCAAGTTTGTTGAATTATTTATGATGACTTTTCTTAATATGTAGGAAAATGTAAGGGACATTTATTACTAATTAAATGTTTGAGCTTGAAAATAGGTAAATTAATTATATATGAATTGTAATATGATAAAACTTTGTCTAATATGCAGAGTTCCACCTTCATTCTGGTGAGTTTTTTCCTTCTTGTGGTATATTTCGCCAAGGAGATCCTCTTTCTTCTTATGTATTTGTGCTTTGCATCGAAAGACTCTCTCATATTATCAATATAGCAGTTTATTAGAAATATTGGAAGCCCATAACAATCTCTAAAGGTGGACCTCCTATGTCCTATTTATGCTTTGCAGATGATCTATTTCTATTCGCTGAAGCATCTCTTGAGCAGGTTCATGTGATTAAATTTTGTTTAAATGCCTTTTGTGCCAGCTTCCAGGCACAAGGTTAGCAAGGAGAAAACCAGGATTTACTTCTCTAAAAATGTTAATCATTCTAGGGCTCATCAGATTGCTGAGTCTTTTGGTAATAGCCTGACGAATGGCTTGGAGAAGTACTTGGGTATTCCTTTGTTGCACAATAGGGCTAATAAGAGAACATTTAGCTATATAACTGATAAATTGTTACAAAGATTATCTTCTTGGAAGATTTCTTCTCTGTCCATGGCAGGTAGACTCACTTTATGCAAGTTCGTTTTTTCTGCAATTCCTTCGTTCTTCATGCAAACCATGCTTCTTCCCACTTCGGTTTACGAGGAGGTTGATAAGACCACGAGGAACTTTCTTTGGGGATCTACGGATCAGAAGAGGAAGGTTCATCTTGTTCACTGGCAGCAAGTTTGTTCTCCTAAAAGTCATGGTGGACTTGGGCTTAGATATGCAAAAGATCTTAACTTAATTAGCTTTCGTGGCCAAGGCTGGCTGGGGCTTAATTCACAAAAAAGATGATCTTTGGGTGAGAGTGGTGCGTAATAAATATAAATGTGGCAATGATATGCTTTTGGTGGTCCAGAATAGGCAAGGGGCCTCAAACTTGTGGCGAGGAGTTTGCAAAGCTTGGAACTATGTTGAAGATAATATTATTGGCGTCTTGGAGATGGATCCTCTACGAAGTTTTGGTCACGCTAACTGGTGCTTGGAATAGGCAAGTTCTTCATGCTATTCTACCTCCTTATGCGTGTGCAAAGATTGCTAGGCTGGATCCTCCTCATTCTAACGCTGGTATGGAGAGAATTCAAACTTTCTTGTGGTTGGTTGCTCATAATAGGATTTTGACTAAATGAACACAGAGCTTCTCGGCATCTTACTATGGATCCTTTTTGCCAGAAATGTGGAGGCATGATTTCTGAGGATTCTTTACACGTCCTTAGAGATTGTCCTTCCCTGGGTGATTTCTAGCTTAGGTTGGTGGACACTTCAACCAATCCTCATTTTTTCTCCTTGAATCTTTATGACTGGTTATTAGATAACTTGAGGAGACATAACTATAGGGATGGTAATGATTGGAGTTGTATTTTTTGGATAGCTCTACACTTTCTTTGGTCCATCAGGAATCAGTTTGTGTTTGATCATACTCAAGCATCCCCTAGCGACATTACTTTTCGATTCTGGGCTAGGTTGCGTAGTCTCTCCGCTGTGCACCAGTCCTCTCTTTCAATACATGACCAGACTTCCATTTCTCCGATTATGGTGTCTTGGTCCTTTCCTCCTGATGGTTGGGTAAAGGCCAATAGTGATTGTTCGGTTCTTGACACCCATGGAGCTCATTATGGGGGTATTGTCAAAGATGCTTTGGGTTTTGTTCTTGGAGATTTCTATGGTAATCTTTGTTGTACTTATATGACAATAGCTGAGATTTGGGGAGTTTTTCATGCTCTGAATTTGGCCTAGAGCTTAGGTTGCCATTTGGTGTGCATCATGGTAGTTTTGAATTGTAATCCATAATCGCAATTGTGACAATAATATTATGATTTTAGTGATCTTCACAACTACGTCGTGACTAAAATTATGATTACATTGGTCGCACTTACTCGCAATTGTCCTTAATTATGATAAACGTAATATAATTACAACTGTGATTACAAACACAATTCAAAACCATGGTATATATAGAAATGGACTCTAAGAATGCCTTGCATCTTATCAAAGCTTGTACGGATGAGCTTCATCCTGTTTTCCAATTGGTTCGTAGCATCCAGGCTTTGATGGATCGTCCTTGGAGAGTTGAGCTGGTGCATGTTTTCCGGGAAGCTAACAGGGTTGCCGATGGTTTGGCAAGGATGGGTCATTCTATTGATCTTGGAGTGTTGCAGTTTGTTGATCCCCCCAGGGCATTCTGCATCTGCTTCGTGATGATGCTATTGGTATTTCTTTTCCTTGAATTGTTGTTTAGTTGTTCTTTGGGCTTTGGCCCCGTCCAATTACCAAAAGAAAGTCATTTGGCTCCACGCCTCCACCCTTCATGCTATCAGTGTAAACTTTCTTATTGGTCATACCTTATCTGTGACTCAGGTTCATCAGATGTAAGATTGTTATTGGCAGTGTTTTAAAAATTGATTGGAATAATCCGAACCGATCCAACCGCTGCTCGAACACTACAACGGTCCAATCTGATTGTCAAAACCGTTCTACCAGTCTAACCGAACAAAACGCTTAAAACCGTAAAACCAGACCGGTTTTAGGCTTTTAGCAACTGGGTTTTTGAATGAGCATTTTTTAAAAGCTTCAGTATGCGTTCCCATTTTGCCTTTCTACCATATTTTCAACACCTCACTTTCTAATAGTCACTATTCACTAGACTTGCAATAAAGTGTTAATTAGGTGAAAGAAACTTTTGCTTACTCTCTCTAATTTCAACGTACAAGGTTGCAGGCCTATTCTTATTTTCAACTGTCACTCATCTCATAATTAGTGAATATTAATTCTCACGGCAAAAACAAAATATTGCTATTAATTTATTATATATCTCTTCATTCAATCAAAATGATATTAGAAAATAGAAAGAAAATCAAAAGTCTCATTAAATGAAATCGAGAAATATATCATTTAATATTTTTTGTGTTAAATATATCATTTAATCAGATATATTATTAAATTTAGTTAATATGTATTACACAATACTTATTTTAAATATATTTATTATATTATCCAATTCAACTATTAACTAAATCGATTGAACTAGTTAATCCGTGAATCACCATTCTTTTTGAATTATCAATTAAACTGATATTGAAAATATTGATAAGAGGATAAATATTCTGCATCCATTTTGTAATGGCTAAAATGTTTTTTGTCCTTTTACTATTCAATCAGCCGATGGCTAAGTTGACAATTAATGAATTAATTTAACAGTTTAAATTTTATATAATTTAAAACTTTAACTTATTCATCCTCAGTTTTTAAGAAGTATCTTCAATTTGATGTAGCAATAAAAAAAAATCTTCATTTTAATCCAAATGCCATAGGTTCTTCGCCTAATTATCCTCACCCTTTTTTTCTGATTTTATTTATTGGCCAAACCAATTCTAATAGTGCATAATCTGTTCATAAAGTGCTCTACTTGCTGCCTAAACGAAGCCAGCAGAATTAGTCGTTCAATGCTGTGTATATATACCTACATTATTATAAAATAGATTTTCTCAATTTACTCATATTTTTATTATTTTTAAAATATTACTATAATTTATTCGAAAACAAATTAAAATAAAAATAAAAAAATAAATAAATAACTATTCAAAAAAATAAATAAATAAATAACCACATTAACACTTAACAATTACAATTATTTCAACTCTTCAAAAAAAAAAATTACAGTTATTTCAACATTCAAACATTTTTTACTTTAAGAGAAAGTTATCTTCTTTTTCAAGTTATGTTAAAATTATAATCAATATTTAACTTTAAACTTTTATTAAATTATTAATTTTTTGAATAATTGAACATAACTCTTAGCATAGTTGTCCATCAAGTTTGATTAACTCGCTAAATCATAGATTTCGACCCAACTTACCATAAATAGTGAGTTAGTTTAGATTCACGAGTTGGGTTGAATTTAAAAATATTGAACTCGCAAAGAATGAGTTAAGTTGTGAGTTGAAACTTTCTCAATCTGCACAACTCAACCCAACCAACATACTTTTAAAAAGTAACAATAATAATGCAAAGCCAAGGTATCGAGATCCTTGGTATCATTTCATAACGCTTTTTACCTATTTTTATGTGTTATTAATTAAGTTTAAGTATAAGTATTGTGATAATTTTTTTATTTTTCTTTTAATCTCCAAACTGAATTTATTCATTACTGAAATCAATAGTAAGTAATTCAACAATACAAGGGGGGACTCTTCTAACCAAATGCCAAAATCATTATCCTTAGCATAGAAGGCTAGAAGGTTTGCTACAGGATAACCAGAACGAGGATTGTATCTAGAGGTAAATCATGCAAACCAAGATGCTATTGCAAATATATCACAGAAGAATGGATCTGTTGTGAGAGAGGTCCTCAGAGCCCTCCAAGATACTAGTGTAAACATTTTTAGCATCTTCTTCAAGAACTGTAGTTCTGAAACCCAAGTCCTAGGTGAAGATCAGCCCTTCTTTAGCTACGATGAGTTTAGCTCTATAGGCTCAAAATTTCTGGGATTTGGCAACCATGAAATTCCCAAGCCAATCACTGATCAAAATTCCCACTCCAGAGTGGTCCTCTAAAAGGATGGCAGCATCTACATTAACTTTGTAGATGTTTGAGGGGCGTTTGCACCACTTGTTTGGTAGACGTGGATGGCTCTGACCCACTTCATCACGTACCTTGGTAGAAAGGAACTTCCTTAGGTTAAGATGAGCTTGCAGGGCCATTTGAGGGGGCATTTTGGTAATGTTGAAAATGTGATCAAAGAAAATAGAAATAAGAAATGAAAATAGAAATGAGAAATTGATGAAGTATTTTATAGACTATTGTGATAAAAAATTGATAATTTACTTGAATAACAACAAGTTTCTTGAAAAAATTAACATTAAAGTCAATGTTAGACAACAATTCATATGCTAACTATGATGACATTAATTTCAATTGGCTTATTTGACTTATTGTTTATGGCTTTTGAAACTTATGCTACTTTAGTTCATTTGAAACTAATGTTTATTTTTATTTACAACTTCTTATGTTAGTGTAGTCTTTAGTATGTTTGAGACTTTTGTATATTTTTTTAAGACTTACTTATATTACTTTTTAGTTCATTTGGGAGTTGTGTTGATTTTATTAAAGACTTGTTATATGTAATAAATTTTTGATTTTGTATTTTAATATCTATTTTAACTAATATATTTTAAATCGGTTGTTCCATTGAACTAGTGAGGTGAACAGTTTATGATTCAATCGGTTCAACGAATTTAGTCGATAGTCGATCCACTACTATTATAATATATAAATAAAAAAAGTTTTCAGTAATTTGCATAAGGTTATGATAAGTTCAAACTTCTAATATCAAGTTTCAATTCAAGTTTCAACTTTCAATATTAACTTTATTTTAAAAAAAAAGACTAATATGTTACTATGTTTTAAAAAAGAAATGTATGTGCTTTAAAGAGAATGAAATATTATATGGGAACAAAATCCCAATTTGTTAGAGCATCGTGGGAGAAGCTCCTCTCTCCTTATGTAAAATAATCTAACATTGCTTGAACATCTATAAAGAGGTGCAACTCTCCTCTTATAAATAATCTCACATTGTTCGAGCATTATTAACACAGAGGTTCTACTCTCCCCTTATATATAGGAGGCATATGGTTATGTTTTCATCATTTATTATGCTATTCTTTTATAGCATAATAATAACATTTAAGTTTTACCTTTCTTTTTTATCGTAGAAAGAATTAGTTAACATTTTTAAATTAAGAACCGGCCAGTTCAATAAAAATTGCTTGGTCCACTAGTTTTGATTGGTTTTTAGTGGTTCAAATGTTTATCCAATTTTTTTAGTAAGTTAGAATTGACGTGGTGATTAGTTTATAATTCAATCGGTTCAACTGATCTGATGGAATTGTTTTTGAAAACACTAATTTTAGCAGATAAATTTTTTTCTTATATATGCTAGACCTATAGAGTCAATTTAACTTAACTCACTTATAAGTAAATTGTGTTTAGTTGAATTAAAGAAAAAAACTTCCAATTTAATCCTATCTAATCCACTCCATTAATGAGCGGATCGAAATAAAAAATATTCCAAATCCAACTCAATCAACCGAAAGACATCCGTAACTCTTTGAATAATTAAACAAAAGAGTTTAAAAGCTAAACACTATATATACTTTTTTTTTATGGAAAACTCAATATAAAACTGTGTATTGTCGCTAGTAATACATAACTTCGATGTCATCAATCTTGTGCCGAAGCTATCATTTTGTTGGAAGCAATAATTAACCACGTAGTATTCAAGTTTAATTTAAGAAAAATGTTCAGAAACCCAAATTCAAGGACCAATGATTGTGTTTCGAATTAGTTCTGATTTTGTGCATAATGTGTATATTATATTAGTGTTTATTACCTACACTCCTCAAATCGCTATATCCGACAAAGATCAGAAAAAGACGGATATCACAGATTCCGTTAACTAGAAAATATCAGCTTTATTTCCATTTGGTGTCTGTTCCACCCAAAATTTTCCACACTGCAAATCCATCTACAAGTCAAATCATAAAAACCCATCATACTAATATTTATCAATCTCCATTTTTTTATACTTCGTCTCATATAATTTTTTACAGTATTTTTTATAGTATTAATTATATCAATTTTTTATTATTATTTACTTAATTATAATCATTAAAAAATATAATAAAATATAATGTGAGAAAAAATGATCTAAGATAAAAAAAATTGATGTGAAAAGATTTTCAACATTTACCTCCAACCGCCGATAGTTAAAAGAGTTTATGACTTGGAGTACCATACCAGCAACATTTTAAGTTGTAAGTAAAAACTTACGATATACATTTCTACAACAAATTGATCTCTACATCCCATATACCAATTTAAAGAACAAAAGCAAAAACAAAATCAGTATGAATGTAACGAAAAATGCACAGGTTATTACTGTACACTCACAACCCCTCACTATTATATATATTTCACAAGCATTAAAATGTGAACAGAAATCATAATCCTGTTTAGTTACCCAATTTGGTTTCGATATATAATTCCTAATTGAACTTCCTAATTATGTAGCATCACATGTACTAAAACCATCTGCAGGCTTTCAAGTATAAGTAAAATGGTTCATCATCCTCGTCTGTGTTAACCCTGGTCCTTCAACAGAAACAAAATGTGGTTCTTTCTCATTGTCTTCCCATGAATCCCTTTCCATGCAACATCATTGACCGCAGATTAAGTGCTAACAGAGTACATACAGGGACTGGTTTTTGACTTTTGCTCCATTTACATGTAAAGATCACTGTTATGACCTGCATTACTTCTTTTCAAATTAAGGTTGGTGCAAAGCTCATGCAAATTTGAATAAATAAAAGGGCTTGTTTTGATAGGATACCTTTTGCGCTTGCTCTTCAAGACAGTAGAAGTTGAAGGATTGCTGTGCCAATTCCTCTTCCTTTGATTGATAAACCAATTATTAATCTGCTTTAATTGCAAACCAGTTTCCTGCACCAACCTGGCCTTATCTTCCTCCTGAAAAGCACATAATTGATTAAGTTGAGCAAAAATATTGATGAATGAGTTGTGAGACAGCAGGTAATATTAACTTTAAATAGAAGGACACTTGAGAAAATCTCATGGAGTAGCTTCAATTTAGAGTGTGTAGACAGCACATACTAAGCTTACTATTGTGCTAACACGTGGAATAAGTGCACAAACTTATTCTTAGAAAAATGTTCAAAATCCTTCTTCCTGTTCTTTGAATTCTAGGATAAATGTGTACAAGGGCACCTTTGTTGTTGTTCTATAAATTCGCTCACAATGAAAGCCCCACTCTGAAAAGTTTAGCAAAAACATTGTGGAATATCTAATGTATGAAAAATCAATTTGCGGAGTATTTGATTGAAAGGTTTTTCCCAAAAATGATGTAATGTCAATATTGAGTTCTCATTTATCAAACTTACTGTAGGGTAAGGCCACTTGGAATGTGATTGCCACCAAGCTTTAAGAACAGATGTTGTGTCACCAGGAAGTTTCCCTGCTCGTCTCTTCCGTAAAATTTCCTCCCTTATATCCACAATTTTCTCCTTATAACCCTATATAAAATAAAATAAAATAAAAAGAGCTAGGTCGATCATATGGGAAGAGATTTAAAAGAATTAAAGAAGGGGAGATTAAAAGCCACCAACATCCCTTACTTGTTTCAATTCATGCTTTAGTTCTTGCCTTACACGCTCCATAAGGGACCTCTCATTCTCTGTCGGAATAAGTGGGCCAAATCCCATGCTATCTGGGCCATCCAAACTACCATCGAATAGATTGGCATCACTATCTACTTGGTCTTCTTCGTCATCAGACATTGTTGCCCCTGTACCTTCTCCGGGTGAAACTCCTGTTCATCGTGCAGCATGTGAGAAAAAATTATCAGTTTAGTACTCATCATCTTGAAAAAGATTTTGCTTTTCCTGTTTAATTTGTGCACGAGAAGTTTTCTAATTGAACCAAAAGGTTGAAGACTTTGTTCAAAGAACACAATAGTTAGGAATCGAAGAACATGCTAAACATATGGACAATTGGCCAATGCACTAGAAATTATCATCATTCTATCTGTTGCAAACTCGCAATGCATGTGGGTTTAGTAATTCTTCACTAATGGCTTATATATATTTCAATGTTAATAAAGTTAAGTAAGATTAAGGTTTTCCAAACCCATAGACCATGTATGAGGAGAGAAAAAAAAAATTAATTCAAGTAACCATGTCCTCTTAGTCTATCAACCATCAAGGAATTGGATCATCATTTATCATTACACTGAAATTTGGAATATTAACTGATATTTCACCTTGTCAGGAAATTTAAACATGAGGTTACAACTCACTTGCACTGCAGGTACAATTCCTGATTTTGAGGACTTGAGTCCTCTAAATTCGAATCATTTGACAGAAACAACTCTGTCTCAACCTTAGACCCTATAGTGAACCATAAACATACACCATCACGAATTACTCCTTTTATTTCTTTCAAAATTTAGTTTTCTGGAAATTGCTCAAGAATAACTAAATATCGTCACTGTATATGCTTGGGTGAGTATATCACTTGTTGGTTCCTTGATAACAGGAACTTTCCATGGATAAAGAAGTTCAGCATTTAAAAGTATTGTAATCATAGTATTACAAAAGAACGACACCACTAGTACCCACCAATTTTCAAGAATTTTCAATTGCCAACAGCAACAATAATAAGGGAACATACAATAGACAAAAAGCAGAATAGAAAATAATGTGGAACAAGTCATTTTTATTCTATCATGCAACAAACCTTTACTTTTATTCTAAGATGCAACAATTATTAAAAGTAGACACTTTTGCACCTGTTACACTTTGTAAGGATTGCTCTATCTCCCAGCAAGCCATTACTGCTTCCATTGCATGGACCCGGACATGTTGTTGCAGTTGTTCTTTGAAGGAACAGAGCAACAAAACATAGTGCGACTGCAACATCAAGTAGGAAACTATCAAGATCGTAACTGTATAATAGCAAATACACTTCTCTAGCGCCAGCCAGCTTTGTCCACCATGACCAAATAAAGAGAAGAATTTCAGATTATAATCAAGATGCATGGAATATGCTGATCTGAAATAGTTCATTTTTTGCAAGAAATTTCTTCACAATATTACTCAAGACAAGCTTAATTAGATTCCAGTCGCCATGATTTCTTGACAGAAACTTGAAAGATGAAGCTTAAAAGGCTTGTAGTAGAAAAATGAACACAGGAATCAAAATGAAACAAACTATTACTACCCAACAAGTCATGTGATTGAAAGAAGAAGAAACTGTAGAGGAAACTCAATTACTTAAAATACAATCCCATAAGAGATATGATTGTCATGCCGCCCAAAGTAGTTTGTAAAATAATCCTAATTACGGTTTAGAATTCAAACACCAAACTCAGCATAGAATCGAATGCAAAAACCATCTTTTAAGTCAAATTCAAACAATTTGCGTCCTATTTGCACCTTTCATTCAATTAATAATCACTATTTTACTTCTTGGAAGATAATTTTCGTTCTCAGTTAAAGGAACCCTGTCTGTTTCACATCCTATTAGAAAACATTAAACTTTGAAAACATCCCATACCCCCTACTCCCTCATCTCTCTTTAATTCCTTCCTCTGTTTGGCCGAGCAACCTCTGCATCAGGTCTCTTATCTATTCCCACTTGAGCAATCATCCAAAAAGACATTGGATTCAAAGGCCCTAAAACAAGCCAATTCAAATTACGATTAGCATCAGAAAGTGAAAGTCTCCACAATTTCAGGCCACAAAAGCAGTGGATTTTTCTTCAGCTGCAATTTAAAATGCCCTCCAATTCCATAATTGACACGCAGAAACCCAAATAATAATAATAATAATAATAATAATAATAATAATTTAATTAATCTAAAACCAAAATAAAAATTGTTAAATTTTGTACCAATTAAGAAACAATCAATTAAATAGCAAACAAAACACATACCATAAACTCGTCGAGTTCCTTGTCATCCCCAACAATGTTCTGAGCACCATGTCCGAAAGCCGAGTACTTGGCGACCACATTCTGCGACTGTGCCAGCTGAGCGTCGATCCTCGGCAACTGGTCCACCGGCGTGGCGATGCGCAAGCACGCCACGTGTGCCGACAACAACTGCTCGTACAGCGGGTGCGCCAGAATCTCCGCCTTGCACCTCCCAATCTGCCAGTTCACCATCCCCCCGGCCCCGCCGTCGTCACGGTCGCCGACCACCACCTCACTTTTGCCACCGAGGCTCTCGCCGGCGGCGGCGGCCTTAAAATCGGCGGAGTCGTGTGACAAGGCTGCGCCGCCGGCGACGATGGAATCTCTGCCGCCGACGTCATCGATGACTTCGCTGTGGTTGCGGTGGAGGATCGGGCGGGCGAGCCATTGGCCGGAGGATTGGGAAGCGTGGCCGGCGGCTGAGTCGTGGGCGGTGTGGAGGTTGAGGAAATTGGTGGCGTTGTTACCGTTGGCGCCGTTAACGTTGGTGTTGGTGTCGTTGTTGGCGTTGTTGTTGTTGTTGGTGGTGTCGGTGTAGTGGTTGCGAAGAAGAGCGTTGTTGAGCCAATTGGGTGCGGTTTGAAGGGTGTGCTGGTGGTGTGGATCGGAGCTGGGTTTGGCTGTTGGGTCCGTGGAGAAGGAGTTGGATTGGTCTGTGAAATGGTGGAGTGGGAGTTCTTGGGAGAGGTTGTGGTTGTGGTACGCCATATAATAAAAACAACAGAGAAAGAGAGAAAGTGTGTTTGTGTTTATGGTTGCTATTGGTTCATGGTGGAGAAGGGCAGAAGGCGATGTTTATTAGATATGGAGAAGTGAAACCGCAAAGAGACAGAAGCATAGAGAAAAAGAGAAAGTGTGTTTGTGTTTATGTATGTGTGTGTGTGTGTTTGGTGTAGCAGTTGATGTGTTGTAGGACTAGGTAATGGAGATAAATGGCGTGTATTTTTGGAGAGAGGAGAAGAAGGGAAACGTAGAGTGTAGAGTAGTAGAGAGGGCAGAGAGGGAAAGGAAGGGAAGAGGGGATGTTCTTGTGAGTTACTATAATTCTATAAACGTATATTAATGGTTATAAAAAGGAGACTGTGAAGACAAACGGATGAGGTGGTTTTTGTCTTCGTGAGAGTGGTTTTCTGGGACTGGTAAATTAGGTCGGGAAACTGCTTTTCGTTTACGGCCTATTAAAGCTTTTTTCTCCTCTCTTTTCTTGAATTAATGCTCTTTTTTCTTTTTGAGCTCTGAATTAATTTTCTCTTCTTTTTTTTTATCTGACTGAATTAACTTTCTCTTGTTTATTTACAAATAACATTTTCTTATATTACTTACATTATCATAATCCGTTAATCTTTTTTTCTATCTGTTTTTCCTCTTTTTTTCATAGTTAATGTCCCACTTTTTTTTTTGTGCTAAATGTCCCGCTTTTATTTATGAGTTATGTGACTTGCATCTTATAAATCATAGTAACACACGAGATATAATATAGATACTTATATAAAAACACATTAAATTTAAAAAATTATATAATATAAACACGATATATATATATATATATATATATATATTATAATAAATTAAAGAATTTGATTTATGTATATATATAATTACAAATTTTAATAAAAAATTCAAAATTTATTAATATCATTTCTATAAGTTTAAAGATTTATAATATCTTAATTATATCATATGTGTCAATATTTGGTATTTAGTAAGCATCTCCTACAAAATATGAAACAAAATTTCTATTGACATTTTCTAAAAAAATTTCTAAATCAACTTCTCTTAATAGAACTAACAATATACAAATATATGTGCATCCAAAAAAATTAACTGTAGGAAATAGTAATGTGAGATAAGCTTCACTAAAGATGAAGTGAATAATTTGGTACAAACAGAGGTAAAAAAAAGTATATGAAAATAATAGCGTGTGAAAAGATAAAATTTAAAATATTGGTATGTAAATGATTGAGCTTGAGTAGGTTACAGGCTTATTAATTAAACATTAGTCATAGAAACTAATTTTTTTTAAAAATATTTATGGGTTGTGTCTGAGTCGTGTCCTAGATGTATTCAAGCATATTTAAGTCGTGTTTAAGACGTGTCCAGGCCAAAAAAAAAATTTTAATTGAACACATTTAAATATACAAAACATATGTATCATAAATACATCCTCATGTATCTAATATAAACATATATATAACATGCAATGACATATCAATGTTTCATAATTGTCATCCTATGTGCAAGTACAGTTTCCTTCTTAATGCTGAGGTATCATTTCAACTAATTGCGGATAGGTCAAGAATTAGGATTAAAATTTTAACATCAACTTTTTTTTGGAAAAGATAAAGATTTTATTAATAAAATGATAGGATTAAAACAATCTCAAGAATAATACAAAAGAGAGATACCCCAATATCATTTCCCACAAAGAAAGAAAGATAAGAACGTCAAGATCTAAATTGTCTTAAGAGGCTAGAAAATGTAGATAATGTGTTGTTCATATATATAATTTTACTTAATTTCAAAAGTTTATAACCATAGGAAACTATTAATAAAGACTAAATTTTCAACAATCTATTCCACCATAGCAAAACGTAAAATTTTTAACACCAATTATATTATTTTGGTTCTATATTATTCTTTGCCTTTTTTTATAAAAAGTTACAACTTGATATAAAAATTGACAAAATTAAGTTTGGAAAATTTGTCACTACTAAATCAATACCTTTATTTTGTAAAAATTGACAAGTTGATATAAAAATTGATAAAAAAAATAAAGTATTTTTCCCTTATTTCTCTTAAATAATTCTTAGTACACATCAGCACCAAGCATATCACTTCATATCTTTGTGATGTAACAGAATTAAAGTGTATGTGTGTAAAAAATAAGATAAAACTAATTTAATCAGATAATGAAAACTATACAAATATGAGGTGATATGTGTGTAAATATATGTAGGTAGTATTATTCTCTCTCTTATATAATTTATTCTAATTGTGTGACAAAACAATTTTTGAAAAGATTCCTTGAAACAATACTACAAAAATCAATTTTTTTAGTGCAAGAAAAGTTTAGAGTGAAGGGATATTCTTCCTCATTCTAGTGATGGGGCAAACCATCTTAAGCAAAAATTTGTCATCTTTTCCTTAAATGGTATTAGGTGATATTTCAACTTTTTCTCTAATGCATTCATTCATGATTTTATTTTTTTTTCTTGTATGTCTATCATCCACTACGACATACTCATCTCCACAATACTTAACTTATGCTCTTCAATACCATAAAGCATCGCTAGTCTTATGGCTATTCGGAAAATTTTTCCTTTAAGCCTTGGTAGGTATCTTTCAATCACAAATAATACTTGAAGCATTTCTCTATTTAATCCAACAAGCTTGAATCTATTATTTAGATTTCTCTCAATCACTCAATCACTTTAAATGATGTATCCAATATACCTAAATCATTCAACTTGTGATATGGTATGATTCCTGGTTATTACCTTTAAGTCAGTGCTAGTTTGCCACTACTAGAAATTTGGATTTTAGAGATCGATTTAAATCAAAAAAATCAGTCGCTAAAATAGTTAGCGACCAATTTAAATCGGTCACCAAAACTCTCGTCACTAACTATTAGCAACTGATATTAGTTGGTCACTAAATTTAGAGATCGATTTAGCGATCGATTATTTAAAAAAATCGATCGCTAATTTCAGTCAAATATTGATCAATTATTTTTCAAAAAAGTACATTAGAGAACGATTTTTTAAAGATCGGTGGTCTCTAAATTAGCTTCTAAAAACATAAATATATTATATATTTTATAAAATCGATCGCTAACTCGGTCTCTAAATTACAGACTGATTTATCAGTTTCTAAATCAATCTCTAAATCGGTCTCTAAAAGGCTAAATATATTATATATTTTATAAAATGGATCACTAAATTGGTTTCTGAACTAGAGACCGATTTATCAGTCTCTAATTTGTGATATAAATTTGTAATTATTTTTAAATTTATTAAAATCCAAATTTTTAAAACAGCTAATAAACAACAATCAACAATCTCATATATATCCAAACACATAAATAAAAAATAACATAAACTAAACTAATTAAATCTTTAGAATATCTCATTTAAACATCAAGACATTTTAGAATAAACTAAACTAGGCATTGTCTACAATATCTCATTACTACAACATTTCAAATGGAAGAAAGTTAAACACAACACAAACTAAGCTCTAATCATAAAAACTCGTCCTCGTCCTCGTCCTCATCCTCGTCCTCTTCTGCTCTATCAATCACGGGAAATGTTTGAGAAGGCTGAAAGTTCATTGACTGCATCATCTCTCATAATAGCTGATTTGTCTCCTCAATTTGTCTCCTATTATCTGCCACTTGAGCTTAAGCTCATTTCTCTCACTTCTTAATTCTTCAAGTTCATCTCTTCGCACCCAGTCAGATGATGAAGAACTTGAGCCACGATATTGTGGTCTTCCAGCCACTACAGTTGACTCAATTCCAAGACCATATATTTTACCTTTTTTTCACTTCAGTCACATTGCACCACACATCCAACTCATCTAGGGGAGGAGTTCCTTGCTCTGATGCTCTTTGGGTCATTTCTTGCATTTCGTTTGAAAATTTGGTTTGTCAATACTAATATGATACTAATTAATGCAAAAAGTTAAAGCAGCACATAAGGCTAACATAATATAAGTCATGACATAAAGTATAAAAATAAATGTGGTTTCAATCACAGGTTAAAAGCTGCAAGCTTGTTTAATTTCAATTTAAGATGATAATACAGTTAAAATATTCCTCTTTGAAAATAGAATAAGGACTTTTGACATGCAATAAACAGATATCATAACAAGTCAAAAAAAAGACCAGCATAAGAATAAACATGGTTTCAATCACATGTTCAAAGTAGGTTCCTATGATTTATCACCAAAAAGACAATCAAGAGGAATCTAAGCATAGTACTGCAAGCACACACATAAAAAAAATTATGACTTATATTTAGAGTCCCTTTAAACATCAAGATAGCAACATGAATACGATTATCAAACATCATTATTTCAAACCCAAAAGTTCGAATTAGATAAAACAATTGCTTACAACTATATGCTCTGATCTCCTATCCACCTATGTGTGATCCTTACGTCGATGTGTGTGGTGGAGCAATGTTGGTGCTGATGGAACAACACCATTCAACTTAGTCTGCAACAATTGTAACAAAACTATATTGGTAAATTTAACCATATTAGACAATTTTGACAATAATGGAAGATAATAGTGAACTTAACCAGATTAGCTCTATGCTGAGATGAGGTAATAGAGTCACTGGTGTGATATGAAGCTCCATATCCTCCACAATCAGATGCCTGATTGGCTTTTGCAATTGCACTTTTCTTCTTGAAAGCTTCACTTTCCCAATGTGTACACAATGTGTCCCATATCTCATCCCCAAGCCAACTTGGTCTCTCTATTTTCTTGCAAGCTTTTTCTATAATATTCTTCAACAATGTTGCACCCCATTTCTTAAAGTTTCTTCGAGCCCAATAATTATCTGATGGAATGACAGTATACTTCCTCTGCAATAAATATGAGTAAGCAAATTATTTATGACCAAAAAAAGTCTATCAAATTTTAAATTATAGTAATAAAAATTTAAAAATTACCATAAACTCTACAAATCACATATCTCTTGTGATATCACCTATCCTTTTCCATGATGTCCATGACTCTAAATAATGGCTCCTGAAGATATCACTAGTGCCATTTGCTGCCAGGTGCGAAGGCAAAAATTTACAAACAATACAGGTGTTTAGTTATAATATATCAAACATAGTAATGTAATTTAAAAAAATATATTACTTATACATACTCATCTCTTTCTAGATATAAAATTGGTTTGCTATCAGGCATTTGTGCATCTAATGCATCCAGAGTATGACTTGATCTAGGTGCAGATCCTACATCTGTTGGAGGGATAGATGATCCAACATTATGACGAGACTCCTTTGTTGGAGGCACCACACGATGAGATGGTTCAGTAAGAGGTGGTGAAAGTGCACTTGGGATCGAATGAATAAATGTGAATAATGTGGGTGATGGAGTAGTAGCAGGAGATGGAGAATTAGCAGAGTTTAAAGGTAGGTGAGAAGTGGAATGTCGCACTGGTCACACTAGCTGTTGCTTTTTTGGGTAACCCTTAAAAACTTTTCCTTTACCTCGATCTCTCTCAAACATCTGTAATGAACACAAATGGACTGTAAATTAAAATGCTTATCAAATAAATAATAATTAATTTGTACAAAATACAAAACACAATTAATTTACCTTTTTTTAATAAATGAAAAAAACAAACACTAATCATATTCATGATCAACATTGTCAGCATCATCATCATCATAGTCATCACCTTCATCACCATCATCGTCATCACGATCATCATCATCATAGTCATCACCTTCATCACTGTCATCGTCATCATGATCATCATCAAGCAATTCATATTGTTGAAGATCTTCATCTTCATTGTCATTTTCAGAATCATTGTCAAAATCAAATTCATATTCCTCCTTATCCTCTCCTTCATTATTTTCTACCTCATCTTCCTCCTCATCCTCGTCGACATCAGCTTTTACCTCATGATAATCACCTTCTTCATCTCTTAAGTTAGCAAGAGGGTCATCATTTGTTATAAAATCCACATAGGTTGCAGCATCTTGATATGTAACCTCTAATGCATATCAAGCATCAACAGTACCTCTTGGTTTGGTTTTAATGACAACCCACCAATTAGCATTATCTTTTATTTTTTTTAGGGTAAGGTGCATAATACACTTGAATTGCATTTTAAGCAAATATGAAGGGGTCATATTTTGGATACCGTCGAGTATGCCGAACCTCCACGATTCAATATTGTTTATGAACCTTCACACCACAATTAAGTACATCATCAAACCATTAACAATTTAACAACATTAACCATTTTATTGGTTCTTCTTGGTATTCTACTTCCATAATTTCTTTAATGATGCCATAATAATAATTCTCTTCTTCTACTTTGTTATCACCCTTAACACAAACCCCACAATTGATGGTTTTTCTACCGATACTCCAATCTTCTGTATGAAACTTATAACCATTGACAAAGTAGATAGGTCATGTATGAACCTTTCTCTTAGGACCCCATGCTAAGTGGTGCAAAAATTGATTTTGTACCAAGTTATTTTTATTATGAACTTACTAATGATAATAGTAAAATCATTATAATTTATAACATGACTACCAAGTATTTATATCATTAAAAAAATGTTAAGACACTTACTTAACTTCAGAACTAAGTTAGAAATTTAGATGCAATCATACCATCAACATTAGTGCAACTGATGTTTGGATTAGCTGCTTTCAAATATTTCTCAAAAAATCTAATAACATGCACAAGGTTACTAAATATGAACCAATTACATATACATACTAAAATGAACAATTCAAGAATGATTTAGTTCACTTACCCAATATATGGTTGAACCTCTTCACAATTAAGTAGGATATGTAAATGTATAGTAGCTACTTCTTTATCCATTAAATACCCACTGTTACAAGTTCCAGTTGAGTGGCCAGGATGATTGAAAATTGATAAAGTGGGTTGGATTGTCTCATCTAAACCTCCATCATCATTTCGACCAACTCTATTTCTCATTGATTGCACATGAGATTCAAAATAGTAAGAACAAAAATGAGAAGTCTCTTGGCATAAATATGCCTCACATATGGATCTTTCCACACGTGATTTGTTTTTAACCATTTGTTTCAACCTATTCAAGTACCTAAAAGAAACATGATATCATTAATTATTAAACTTTGAAATAAAAATATTACCACATTTTAAAATGTAATAAAGTAGGTGATTACCTCTCAAATGGATACATCCATCGATATTGAACAGGACCTCCTACTCTTGACTCATACAGCAGATGAATAAGTAAATGCTCCATTAAGTTAAAGAATCCAAGTCTTTCCAACTTATATGTTGTAATGACGATGTTTTGCTCCATTAGCAACAAATCAGATAGACGTAACACTGTTGAATACAAATCTCTGAAGAATTTACTTAACTCGGCTAAAGGTTTCCACACTGGATCTGACAATGCACCAAAAGTAATTAGTAGCAACCGCTCCATAAACATATGACAATCATGGCTTTTCATCCCAAATAGCTTCCCCTTTCTCACGTTTACACATCTACGCAAATTAGAGGCATAACCATCAGACATTTTTAATTCATTAACCCATTTACATACAACCCTTTTTTGTTCTATGGACAATGCAAATTTTGCTTTAGGCTTCAAAAATTTTTCATTAGGCAATTCTTGCAACTATAGGTCCCTTTGCCTACAATATTATTTTATATTCATTCTAGCTTTAACATTGTCTTTGGTTTTGTCTTTGATATCCATCACTGTATTAAAGACATTATCAAACACATTTTTCTCAATATGCACAATATCAAGATTGTGTCTGATCATATTAGTTTCCCAATATGGTAACTCTTAGAAAATACTTTGCTTTATCCAATTATGAGTAACCCCGAACCCAACATATGTACATGGACCCACCTCAGTTACTTTTGGAACATCACAAATATCTTCCCATACCTCAGCCCCAGACAACCTAGGTGGAGGTATAGATTTCTCGTCTATTCTTATAAAATGCATCCTTATTTCTGCGGTATGCATGATCTATAGGCAAAAATTGACGATGGCAATCAAACCAAGAACATTTGCCACCATGTTTCAAAGTGAAAGCCTTTGTTCGATTCATACAATATGGACATGTCAATCTCCTTATTGTACTCCAACCTGACAACATGTCGTAGGCAGGAAAATCATTTATTGTCCACATTAATGCAGCTTTCATTATAAAATTTTCTTTTTTTGAAATATCATAAGTTAGGACACCTTGTTCCTACAATAATTTCAACCCATCTATCAAAGGTTGCAAATACATATCTATTTTACTTTTCGGATTGTGTGGCCCAAGAATAATCAAAGTCAAGAACATATATAGAGTTGTCATGCATAGTTTTGGAGGAAGATTATACGAAGTGACAATCACATGTCAACAAGAGTAAGGAATAGCTGACTGATTATATGGAGTAAAACCATCAGCACTTAAGCCTAATCTAACATTTCTTGGCTCAGCTTTAAATTCAGGATATGCTTCATCAAAATGTTTCCAGTCTTCTCTATCTGATGGAAGACATAAAACTCCCAATTCTCGTCTATTTTCATAATGCTATCTCATGTGTGGAGCAGAACTCATTGAAACATATAATCTGTTTAACTTAGGAATGAGAGGTAAATAAATCAACCTCTTTACAAGGATCTCCTTGGTTTTTCCCTTACCAATCCCTTTTATTTTATATCGAGCCGCACCACAAAATGTGCATTCTGTAACTCCCTCTTCATTGAACAACATACAACTATTCATGCAACAATCAATTCTCTTTACAGTAAGACCTAATTTAGAAATTATTTTTTCGCCTTATAAAAATTTTCTAGGATGAGAATTTTAAGAGGATGTATCCTTTTCATAAGTCCTACTGTTTGACTAAAATATCATTAGGAAATGTTTCCCTCCAATTTGATATTCAATAATTCAATAGCAATAGATAATTCAATTTCATCTTCATATCCTGGCCACAAAGGCTTTTGGGCCTCATGAAGCATATCATAAAATTTTTGTGCATCTTTATTTGGAGGCTCCTCTAAGGGTTGATTGTAATAGAACCCAAACTCTGTACTAACAATATCATAAACCATGGCCTCAAATCTACTTAAATGGTTATTATTACCCATTTGTGTAGTGGTAGAGGTGCTTGGATGATTATTAAAAGTTTCAATCAAAGTCGGATCAATTTATCCATGACTTGTCCAATACCAATAATCATGTTTAAACCCCTTTTTATAAAGATGAACTTTAACGTCCTCAGGAGTCAAGTACTTCAAGTTTTTGCACTTAGAATAAGGGCATCTAATATTTTCATTTGATAAATGTGCTTGTTGGCATGCAAAGGAAATAAATTATTCTATCTCATCTACAAACATATCAGCAAGTTCCTTCCTACCCAGCAAAAGTGTATTATACATCCAACAACGATATTGACGAATGTCTATATTCTGTAACATAATCAAAATAAAATATTAAAACTACAAATGAAATTTAGTCTAACCACAAGCAACAAATTTCTAAAACTAATCTAAAAATTAGACATTAGTTAATTACTTTTAAACCAAAATTATATAAATTTAAGATACAACAAATGAGTGAGATTTATGAGTTAAATTAAAACAAAGGAACTAACAAGAGTGAAATTACTTATTGATTATTTTTAACTAGTACATTATCTACTAATAGGATTTAAAATGAATTAATTGCGAGATCATTACAACTTACAATCCTATAAACTAGTACATGAACTTAGGATTAATTTTAGAGACTAGTTACTTTGTTTAAACCTTAAACTCATGACCATAAAGCAATGCACAATAAACTGAAAAACCATTTGACTCCACCCCCATGATTTTGTATCATTCTGATGGAAAGAATGCTAATTTAAGAGGGAAAACAATGATATAAAAAAGATGGTAAAACATACACAGTTAGCAATGTGCAGGACGCCTCAAATAAGATTAAAATAAATAACAGATACACAACAGAAACCCATCAGTCAGAAATGAGCAATTATCATTTAACATATCATTTAATCAGGCCAACTCAAATTCGAAAAAATAAATTTTCAGCATAGTACAGGACCTAAAAATAAGCCAAATCTCGTTGTTTTTTTTTTTTTCTTTTCATGATTAAAAAAAACCACAAAATTTAAAAGTTAAAACTGACCAAAACACAAGAGAGGCATGCTTTAGAAAACAAAATCACATTATGAGAAATGAAATGAGAAAAAACTAAAAGTGAGGCTCAGACCTCTGGCTTCGCGCATAAGGAGGCAACACAAGGGAGTGGAGGAGTTGGCCAATCAGCGGCAGTTCGGTGTCACCAGTCTGGTTCGAGCGGCGGTCAAATCTGCGCCGAGGTGGGAGTCGGATACGATGGCTCGCGGCGTCGTCGGTCTGGTTCGAGTGGCGGTTCGGTTGATAGAGGCACGGATCGACGGCTGTTCGTGGTGCTAGGTCGCATTTCACGGATCCGACTCCTATTAGAGCAGATCCAGTAGGTTGGATGGTTTCTGGCGTGGATCCAACTGCTTTCCGGGTTCAATGACACAGTTTTGGTGTGTTGGTGGAGGAAGATGTGATGGGTAGGTTCTGGCTCGCAGGTGGATCGGATGTCTGTGGCGTACAAGTGAACAAAGAAAGAAGGACTTGATTAGGGGTTGATAATGTTGCATTCTGACTTTTCCCTTTTTTTCTTTTTATTTTATTTTTTTAGCGATTGAATTTTCGGTCGCTACCTATTTATTTTTTTTAATTTTTTTATTTAGAAACCAAAATTTCAGTCTCTAACACCTTTCCCTTTTTTTTTAATTATTTTAGAGACCGAAAATTCGGTCGCTAATTTTTTTTTGTGTAAATTTTTTTATTTAGAGACCGAAATATCGATTTCTAATAATAAGATACATTTTTTTAATTTCTTTTATAACATAATTTTAGCCTCTAATTCGGTCTCTAAAAAATTTAGAGATCAAATTAGATACTGATTTTATTTCAGTAGCAAATTAGATTTTTTTTTCTTAATGAGTCTCTATTTTGGTCTCTATAGAGATCGAAATAAATCGATTTCTAAATCGGTCGCTAAAACCCAAATTTCTAGTAGTGTGTATTCTTTTGAACTTACGTTTTATATATTCCATTTTACTTCAATTTAATCGAAATCATGTGATTCTAAAGCTTCTCTCCATAACTTTAGTTTACTAATTATTTCTTTTCTGGACACTCTCACCATGACTAATATCATATGCAAAAACATGCATTGAGGCACTAACTCTTTGACATGGTTAGTAAGTATGTCCAATACCAATCTAAAAAGATTAGGGTTGGCGAAAACCAATAGTTATTAGAAAATCTTATGTGACTCCACCTTATGTTCATAAACTAATTTTATCGTTAGGTAAATGACCTAATTACAAAATTTTAAAAATTATAAAGATTCATTATAAACTTTTAAAATATAGAAATTTATTTGAATATCTCTTAAAAAGTATAGAGACTTATAGATTAAAAAAACATTTTTTATTATATATATATATATAATGTCTACCTATATTATTCAAAAGCTTATAAAACACCAACAAAGATTAGGTAAAGTGGTAAGTGAGCTCCGTTTTCAAGGAGAGGACCAAAGTTTAAACTTTAAAAAAGATAATTGTTGGGAGGACTTCTAAGTTGCGACAATACCTATAGGGATACTTGATCAAAGACAAAAAAAACTTTAAAAAGCTTTTAGGGTTTAGAAACATTACTGTCATATACATATATATATATATATATATAAGACATATCTAGTGAGAGAAGTTTTTATTGTGAGAGTAGTAAATTTTGACCATATAATCATACATAGATGGTCAAGATTGAAAGTTTCTTAAAGGTCATGTGACCACTTAAAAAAGTCATATGCATTTATGTTCTAATCTTGATCATTCATGTAAGATTCAATTATCAAGATTCGCTATTCTTACCTCTTACAATAAACACTCATCTTATCAGATACGCTCCCTATACACACACACACACACACACATATATATATATGAGGGGTCATATTTTTTACATCAAACATAATTTGATGTGATCATGTGATTGTAATTTTGCCCAAAAATATATAAGGGTATAATGAAGGAAGTAGGACAACATTTCAAATGCTTGTCATATCTGTATTAGGCACATATTTTTATTCAATACTTATCGGACACCTTAAGATACTCATAACATGTATCTTATAGTATTTTACTTTTATTGTTCAGTGTTTATACCAATATAAGTTAGTGCTGTAATATTTTGATAAATAATAATATTCTATTATATATACAATAATAACTAATGTTTTTTAAATATTAATGTCTTCATTTTAGTTAAAGATTTGAATTTTTATAGTAATTGTATATACTGTACCCTAACTATGTCATATAATTTTTAAAATTTTCTATATTTTCATATTAGTGTCGTATTGTATATGCCTCCCAAGTTGTATGCATGCTTCCCTGGGTAAAAATATTTTACCTTTCTAAAGCATAGTTCCTTTTCAATTTATCTCATAAAAATTATTTGCTATCACTTAACACCTTTGTTGTTTGGCTTTATTTTTTCAATTAAATCAAATGGAAACTAACTCCTAAGCAATTAAAATTAAACCTTAAGAGATTTGATAAGGCTTCTTTAAAGTGAGTAAGTAAGAGTGTATCTACCATTAAATTTTAATTTTTAATGGGTTAATATCGCAATGCACTTTAAATTAAATCAAGTGTAGATATATTCTTACTTACTCACTTTAGATGAGTTTTTTCCTAAAAGATTATATAAGTGATAGAAAATCAAACTTTGGTAGGTTATAAGTGATAAAGAAATGAAATGATACAAAAACTTTGTATTTGTAATAATGTGCATGTACCTTATGTTCCATTTAATTTATTTATATATATATCGTGCTATAAAAATTATTTATATAAATTTAAATTTTACAATGTAAATATAATTTTTTTTTGTTAAATTATATTTTTAGTCCCCATAGTTTACATTAATTTTCAATTTAGTCTCTACACTTTTTTGTTGACAAATAAGTCCTCATAGTTGTAAATGTTTTCAAATAGGTTATTCTCCGTTAATCTCAGTTATAACACTGTTATATGCTGAGTTGGCAAATGTCTAAATGATGTGGCATGTTATTACTCCATATCAAATGACAAATACATAGTCAATGGGGCATACTAATCCATGTCACCTTCTTCCTCCTATCATCTTCCTCGTATCTTCTCTCAATCCTTTGTCTTGTCCAACTTCAAAGCTCGAGCTTAATTTGGAATTAGGAATTGGCAAACAGAACAATGAAAAGCTAATTAAATCTTTAAAATTATGCATAAGTAGAATACCATTTTTCTCTATTCTTCGCCTTGGATTTCAAAATTCAAGGATGGAGAACTTTGCAGTAATTGACTTCAAACAAAAGATTAATGCAAATAGACAAAGATAACAGAAGAAAAAAGATAAAAATGCAATTATGGCAAATGGAATGCGTCTATTTTATTTATCAGATTATTATATAGCATGAGCATGGAATAACTTGAAAACTCTACTAAGTAAAGTTGATTTTGCATAAGGTTTCTACTAAATATGATTTGAGTTCCTAATCAAGCAACGACACCACAACAACAAGTTGTTCCCTAGAACATCAAGGTCACCAGGGATGGCCAAAGACTTCATATTCTCCATTGCGTCATTCGGATTTTCTGACAACCCTACCCCGCAATGGTATCGCCTCAAAGGAGGTGTCACTGAACAAAATCTCATCAAGGTTTTCGGTGACATTTAGCTCTTCATTTGGATTGGAACACAATATGATAATGCCTTCTCTAAAACATGGAGCTCTGATGCATCATACGTGGCACACACTCCTCGAAGGTTTACCGGTTGCTGAAGCTTTATTACCCATGCAAGACAATAATCAAAGCACAAGACCTCAACATTGCTCCCAATTTTCCTCCATTTATGGCTCCCAAAATTTGAGTGAAGGTGCAGCTAAGGGTTCCAATTAAGATGAATAAGGCAAGGGTCCTACTGATGCTTACTGTATGGCCAAGTACAATAAGAACATGAGAGGAAGAAGATAAGGGGAGAAAGATGCGAGAAATAAGGTGACATGAATTAGTATGCCCAATAGGACGTCCATTTGGCATTTGACATGGAGTAACAACATACCACATCATTTAGATGATTCCTAACTCAACATATGTTAACAACATTGTAATTGAGATTTATGGAGAAGGACCAATTTAAAAATGTTTACAACTATAAGGACTCATTTGAAAAAAAAAATATGTATGAACCAAATTGAAAATCAATGTAAATTCTAGAGGACCAAAAACTTAACCTAACCATTTTTAAAATATTATTTATATATATAATGACTAAAAAAGTAATAAAAGTGGAGAAAGAATATCATTATATTATATACATGGATATTTGTCGGCTCTTCATTCAAAATAATGTTGATCAAGTGCCTATTTGGTGGAGGTTTTGTCATACCATAGACAAAAGAAGATACTTTCCGAGACACATTAAGTAAAAAGAGCAATGATGTTCTTTTCTTTTAACATGCCTTGAATAATGTGATGTGTTTACCAAAATATAAGGTAAAAAGGGTTTCTTAGTCCCTTATCTTTAATTAATTTTTCAATTTGGCCTCATATCATTATTTTCTTAACTTGGTCCCTTAGCTTCCATCATACAGTTTGGTCCTCTGTCAGCCTTCCGTCACTCTCACTAACAGAATATGTAGACGTGACATAAATGGCGCTAAGTTGGATCTCACGTGGAGATGAAGTGGCTCAGTTGGGTTTTGGGTGACAAAAGCGACAACGTTTTAATCTTGTGACACTAATTGCAATGACCAAAATGGGTTTTAACCAATGGAGGGAAAATGAGTGTTTCATTATACGTGAATCTAAGAAATTAGGGGGAGATTTGCATGTTTGGTCTTGAGGATTGGTAGCAATTGGTTCACCTTCTTCCATTGCTGTGAAACATTGCCAAAAATTTGAAGGTATGTGTTAATCTTCACTACACTTGTTTTGGTTTTATGTATCTAACTAGGATTTTTTTTACATATGGGTATGCATTTTGGGTTTTTCATGCAGAGGGAGGGTACATTTGGGGTTTCAACATGGTGGTAGGGTACGTATAGGGCATGTGTGGGGTTTCGAGTTTGTGGTATCCATCCAAAGGTTCATTTTTTAATTTACAGAAATTGTGTATGTTGGGTTTAGGGTATGTGTTGGGTATACGTGGGGTTTAGGATTTGTGGTCCTGCTTACCAATGGTGTGGGGTATGTGTGTTGTTCTATTTATGGTGTGTGTTGTTCTTTTTTTTTTTTGTGTTTTGTCTCTGCTTTCTCCTATTGTAGAGGCTAAGACTTGGTGTTCATTTTAACTTAAGGATGGATGACTCTTTCAGAGTTGAGGTGCATCATAGGAGTTATTTTGTTTATGCTCCTGAGAAAAGGTACATTGATGAACAAATTAAAGTATGGGAGAATTGTGAGTATAATAGGTGGAGTTATTGGGAGTGTATAAGCTTATTGAAAGAGATAGAATATGAGATTTGTGAGGCATTATGGTATAAAGTACATGATATGTCTCTAAAGGATGAGCTTAGGCTATTGAGGGATGATAAAGGTGCAATGGAGATGGCAAAAATAGTTGTTGATCATGGTCAAGTGGAGTTGTATGTTGTTAATACTTAGAATGGCAATGAAGTTGGAAATGATAAAGAACTTGCAGAAGAAGGATGTGAGGACAATGATATTGATACTGATGTATATGAGGGTGAGGACAGTGACGGGGAAAGTGAGGATAGTGCATTAGAGGTAGGATTTGGGGATTTTGAATAAGAAGAGGGTGATGAAGGGTTTTTTTAGGTTCCAATTCAGTCAGGCACAACCATAGAACATGATTTGGATGCTGAAATCTTACTTTGAGATCTCATAATGAAGAAAAAATCATGTGAGAAATCTAGGAAGGGAAAAGAGTTAGAGACTAATTCAATGCTAAAGAGGAAAATAGGTAGACTAAGAAAAAAGAGTAATGGTATAGTTATTAGTGAGCCTCAATTGTATGCTAGTGAGGAAAGTGACATTGATTCACTGCAATTTGAGTATAACAATGGTGAAAGTAATCAACAAGTGAACTACAAAAAGGGCTTGGACATAGGATTGGGTGATGAAGAGTATGCATATGACTCCCTTAATAGTGTAGATAGTGAAGATGAAAAGAGTGATGTAGAGAAAAAAAATATACATCATTCAAAATGCCAAAGTCTATTTTAGAGTACAAGTGACAATTAGGGACCTTGTTTTCAATAAAAGAAGAATTCAAGGATGCTATAAGAACATATGCAGTGCATTCAGGGAGAAGTTTGAAGTTTAGGAAGAATGACAACAAAAGGGTGATGGTTGCATACAAAGCTGGATGTGAGTGGGAAGCATTTGCTGCAAGGCTTCCAAATGAGGACACTTGGCAGTTGAGGAAAATTGTGGACAAGCACTCATGTAACAAAGAATATAGTGAAGATGTTGACTTCAAAATGGTTAAGCAACAAGCTACAAAGTGGGGTTAGAGAGAATCCTAAGATCAAGCTGACAGATATCAAAGAAAAAGCCTATACAAAAATGAAATATTGGCATCTCTATTGCAAAGGCCTTAGCGCCAAGAAGTATCCAGTTGACTTGGAGGATGGGTTATTTAGGGAACAAGATACAAGAATTTATGACTACTTTTATGAATTATTGAAGATAAACCCAGGGTCCAAGGTCAAACTGAAAGTGGACAAGCCACCAAATGCTGAGCCAACTAATTAATGCAGCAGCACCACCTAGATGCATCTTGCCTACTTTTGGAAGAATGTATGTGTCTTTTCAGGGTTGTAAGTTAAGTTTTCTAAAGTGCAGGCCCATAATAGAATTCTATGTGTTTTTTTTTAAGAATTATTATGGGGGTCAAATATTAGCTGCTATTGGCAAGGATCCTAATGATCAGATGTTGCCCCTTACATTTGTTGTTGTGGAGGGAGAGACCAAGGATTCATGAACGAGGTTCATGACATTACTGATAGATGATCTTGGAGGGGTTGCCATAGCAAAGACATACACCTTCCTCTCAGACCAACAGAAGGTAAATATGTATTACATTAAATTCCTCCTTTAGTTCAATATGTCATTTATTATGAGAGGAACATTTGATACTGATATTGTTAGTATACACTTAGTTAATTTGAATTGGTGTTTATTTCAAGGTTTATTGCTAACCTTTGAGGAATTACTTCTGGGTGTTGACCAAAGATTTTGTGTCAGGCACTTGTATAATAACTTCAGGAAGAAGTATCCTGGCAAGCAGCTCAAAGATCTTTTGTGGCAAGCAGCAAAGGAAACTTATCCTACTGCTTGAAAAATATCTATGTTACAGATAAGGAGTGTCAACCTAGATGCATACAAGCACCTAATCAAGATCCCTCCAAGGTGTTGGAGTAAATCAAGGTTTAGATTTGAACCAAAATATGATATCCTGTTGAATAGCATGTCAGAGACATTTAATAGTGTCATTATTGGACCCAGACAAAAACCAATAGTGACAATGTTGAAAGAGATCCAAGTGTATTTAATGGAGAGGTGGGTTGACAACAGGAAGAAGATTTCTTCATTTAATGGGTTTATTTTGCCTAGTAATATGCAAAAGCTAGAGAGAGAGAAATAATAAACTAATTCTTGGTTGACAAGGTGGTCATGAGAACATCTTTTTAAGGTTAGGCATATAAATCTGATTAGGGACAGATTTGTGGTCAATATGCAAAGTAAGGAATGTAGCTATAGAAAATGGATGCTAACAGATATTCCCTACCGCCATGCCATAGCCTGCATGAACCACCTCAACCAAAACCCAGAGGACAACATTCCGATCTACTGTAGGAAGGAATGGTATTAAGCATGTTATAAGCTAATGTTTTTTCTAATTAATGGCCAAAACCTTTGGGAAAGGATATTCTATGATTTTTTCTTCCTCCACCACTCAAAAGACAACCAAGTAGACCAAAGAGATCAAGGAACAAGGAAACTGATGAAAAAACTGAGAATCAGGTTAAAATGAGCAGGAAATTGATAATTGGAAAATGTAAGAGTTGTGGGAAAATAGGGCACTACAAGACCATATGCCCTAAAGTACCTTATGAGTCATCTCAAGCCCCTGACCCCAAACTTAACCCTCTTCCTTCCTAGAATACTCAGCCACTTGAGCCAAGTTAGAGTATTCAGCCAACACAAACTACTCATCCAAGTGAGCAAAATCAAGTTACTCAACCTGTGACAAGAGTCAAGGTAGGTTATCTTTATGTATCTTAGATATTTATATTGATAATGGTGATAATATTGGCTATCTTTATGTATCTTAGATGATTCCAATTAGAGGATCATCCATGTCAAGTCAAAGTCCAAGTCCAAGTTCTCAAACAAGTGCAAGATCTCAGCCAATTCCAAGTTCTCAGCCAATCCAAGTTAGTAAATTGGTTCACCTTATTTTGTTACTATTATTATGTTAATTGTCATACTTATCTCCTGTGTTTTGTTGTGTTTTATATCTTAGATGATTCGAAATGTAGGACCAAGTTTTGCACCAATGCAAATGGTGCAACCACCTATACCAGCTACAACAAGGTGAGTGTACATTCCAATTTATAAACCAAATCTAGAAGGTGGCATGAAGAAGCATATCCCTAGAGAGCTAAGACCAATAGTGCATCCAATTCCAACTATTATTCATAAATTGTCAAATGTTAAGTTACTTTTATTATGTTAATTCTCATACTTACTGCATGTGCTTTGTTGTGTTTTCTATCTTAGATTATTCTAAACCCAGGGCTGAGTTCTACACTAATTCAAATGATGCAGCCACCTATACCACCTATTCCAAAGTCAAAGGTGGTGCAGCAAAATCAAAGTGCTCATCTAAGTCAGAAAACTCAAGTGTCTCAACCCTTTCAACCAAGTTTATCAACTAAGAAGTAGATGCATACAAAATTGACCAAAAAATAGTGGACGAACCTACATCACCTATAACAAGGTCGCAAGCCAAGAAAATACCTTAACTACCTCAGCAACCACCTATACAAGGAACTAAAAATAAGCATATCCCTACTGAATTGACCAAAAAATCAATTGAGCCACCTAAACCACCTATGACTAGGTCCAAGGCAAATCAACAACCACCTGCACAAGCAACCAAAACAGCTATACCTACTTGGAACTAATAGGAGATTGTGTCTTTTGTTTTTGTCATTTTTGGCTAATTATGGTAGTGATGACAATAAATTGTAAATGACAAGGTCTCGTGTTTTTGTTATTTTGGATACTTATGGTAGTATTGACAGTAAATTATAAATGACAAGGTTCGTTATTGTCATGTTATAAGTATGATGAGGGTTTCATTTTGGATGTTTCATTCTGGTTATAATGAACAAGTTGTAATTTGAATGTTGGCAATGTACAAGCTCTAAATTGTAATGAACAAGTTTCATTTTTGTAGTGTTGACATTTTGGACTTAATATAATATGGGATTACCTTTTGCAGTCCTTTTCTGATATACACTTGTTGTTAAAGTATATGATTTGGTCAATTTAGTCCCTTACTCTTTTAGTATGTTATAATTTGGTCACTTATTTTTTATAACATTTTCAATTTGGTCCCTTACTTTTAATTTTATGGTCATTTTGCTTCCTTCATTTTAATGTTATGGACAATGAACAAGATTGAAAAATGGTCATTCATATTGTTCTTAACTGACCTAAATATTCTCACAAAGATAATTTAAATTACATAACATAATTGCCAATCATGCAAAGTCATTTACATATCCATAATCACCCATTGCACTACCCAAATACACAAGCCCTCCTACAATCTACCCTAATTATAGCTTTCTATTACAACATTGCACTACCCCAATACCCTGAACCTCATACACCAAACCCAAATTACAGCTTTGCATCACAACATTGCAATTCTTGTACAGTTGCTATAACTAGACCACATATATGCAAACAAGGCATCTAATGATACCAAAACCACCCCAAGACATGTCAAAATCTAGTTCCCTCTTGTCAAGGATCTGATTGAGCTTTGGAGACTAAAAATTCTCCTTTCACACTGCGAATACAGAAATAACCACCTCTTTTTGACGAAAGTATGAGACTCCATTGCAACCTTCCAATTTGCAATACAAAATCAAACCCAAATTCTTTTAATTCAAAACCCTATTGTAATGAAAACAGAGGAAGAAGACAACTTAAAGGGAGGGGAATGACAACAGTAACATTTTTGGGGGCATTGGCAAAACGACGTCATTTTGTTTAGTTTCAGTTTCCAATCAAGCCTAACGGTCAGCAAAGCACCAATTCACTATCGTTTATGAAACACCTGCGTATTTTGTTAGTGAGAGTTATGGAAGGCTGACAGAGGACCAAATTGTATGACAAAAGTAAATGTAAGGGACTAAATTGAAAAAAAAAAATTGATATGAGACTAAATTAAAAAATTAATTAAAGATAAAGGACTAAAAAACTCTTTTTGCCAAAATATAATACAAGCAAGCTGCAAGTCTAATCAAATGGGTCACCTAAGAACCGCATGAACGTTTTTATTTTATTTTTTTTATGCCTCTTCAATTTATAATGGTTTATTAGTTGAGAGAAAAAGAAAAAGAAAATCTTTCATTTTTGTTGGTGCAAGTAAATACTTACATAATTTTAGGCCTGACATTATAAGTAAGGTTCACCTAAGGTCGCAGTCTACTTCCACTATAACCATTGCTATTGGATAAAAAATCTTTCATTTTAACGTAACAATTGTTGTCACTTTTTAATAATGGATGATAATTTTTATTTCAACAAAATCAAAGTTTAAAATGAAATTATTATCTATTTCTTTTTTTTCTTATCAAACAAAGGATGTCCATTTTCATAAATAAAATAAAAAGATAAAATGATACATGTTCTGCGAGCTACTGTGTTTTGCCGTAAAGTAAAAACCAAATTTTGTTCGCCAATACAAGTTCTATGCGCAATATCGTAGTGTAATGTAACTCAGCATATTTGCACACCTGCATATTCTTTGTACATTTTCTTCAAAAGTTCAAAGTCATTTAATAATACTCTAAATTTTATTATATTGTTTATACAGTTTAGATTCTGCAATATAGTATATAATAATATATATTATGTGACATATTAAAATATATATATATATATATTATATGTAAATATATTTATTCGACAAAGTAAAAATAAATTAATAATAAATTCTTAATATAAGATACTTTTATACTCTTAATTCACAATTTTTTTCAAATTTTAAGCCAATCATAAATAATAATTGAACCATACTTTAATTTTTATTCCGAAAGGCACAAATTATTTAACTTCGTTTCAATTTTTTTTTGTGTCATTTGATACTTGCCTTCGGACTCGACTTTAGGATTTTTTAGATCTTTTGTTATATTAAATTTTTTTTGAAAATCTGTTGTTATTTGGTGTCAAAAAAAAAATTTAATAAAATAACAAATAGTTATTTGTCTTTTTCTTATATATCCTCAAATTCATCCATTAAAAGAGAGATTGTGAACAATGTAATTTTTAGTGGATTCCACAAAAAGTTTAATCCAATCCTCTCATTTCTTTTCCTTTCCTTTCTTTTCTTTCATGAATGTAATACCAAACAAAAGAAAATTAACATCATAATACTGTAACTCTTCACTTCCTTCCTAATTAGCTATATCAAACAAAGCCTAAAAGATCCACCACTGGTTCTTAGTCCATTTTGGTTATATTATAAAACAATTCATATAACAACATAATTAATTTCAGAGTTTTGAATATTTTTGTGTATTATAAAGTATAAATTAACTACTTTTGAAGTATACTTGTAAGAATTTTTTTTTATGTGACCTGACCTGTAAGAATATTTTTCAAATATTTTTGGGTACAAATATTTTTGAAAAAAATATTAAGTCCAGCTTGTTAAAATTAAATTTAAAGTGCTATTGTAAAGGTATTTTTTCTTTAAAATATACATTAAGCTCCCCCTCAAAATCAATTTTATTTCACAGCAAAATTTATCTCTAGGTCACTTCTACTATTTTTTTTTTGGCAGTATTATAATTGATTTTTTAAAGTAGGAATCAAGTCTGAAAATCTTAACTGATGTTGAAGTCAAGAGTTTAATCAAAAATCCTTTTTCCTCTTCCTCCCATACTCAAGTACCTGCACATCCCTTTTACAAAAAATAAAAAATGACAGCAAGAATAATTTTGGACTGGTAGATTAATTCTGAAGGGTTGAGAAGTTTTTTTTTTTTTTGACTGGTTGAAAAGTTAAAATAAACGTACAATACTACGTTTTGATATAATAATAATAATAATTAACTACAATTTTAATGTATTCATTGTTGTCTGAAAGGTGACTATTTTATCCATACTTTTGCAACCTTAAAATTTTAATAAAATGGTTATATTTTTACAATAAAATAATTAATTGTATTAATCGGTTTATTAAATTAAACACATTATTTAAAAAGTAAAATTTTGCACTTTTGAACTAAATTAAAATATCATAGAAAATATCAAATAATAACTGTGTGTGAAGTTTAACACGAAATAACTAAAAGTTGGTACATTCATGCATATATAGATATTACAAAATAATAAGTAATTTTATTTTTATCCACTTCTAAATGTTAATAATTAACTACGTTTTGATATAATAATAATAATTAACTACATTTTTGATGTAGTCATTATCGTATGAAAGTTGACTATTTTATCCATACTTTTGCAATCTTAAAATTTTAATAAAATGGTTATATTCTTACAATAAAATAATTAATTGTATTAATCAGTTTATTAAATTAAACATATTATTTAAAAACTAAAATTTTGCACTTTTGGACTAAATTACAATATGATAGAAAATAACAAATAATAACTGTGTGAAGTTTAACAGGAAATAACTAAAAGTTAGTACATTCATACATAGATATTACAAAATAATAAGTAATTTAATTTTTATCCACTTCTAAATATTAAATTAGAGTATATTTACTTGAGAGTGAGTTAATTTATTAGTCTACTCTCTTTCAAAGAATCAGATGTGTCATTCTTAACTTATGTTTTTTTTAAATTTCAAATTTAAATCTTCTTTCAGGCTTTTTTTACTAAACTATCACTGTTGATAAAATTATTTATTAAAATGTCACTTTTTTATAATTATTTATCAAACTGTCACTTTTTTAAAATTATTTACTAAAATGTCACTATTTTAAAACTATATACTAAACTACTACTATTTTGTCTTACGTGATATTTTTTAATTTTTTTTAACCACGTAGGATGCGTCAAACAGGATGACGCATCCATGAAGGTTACACCAACATGCTTAGCGTAACCAATGGCGCATCCTATGTGATTTTGTACTAAATACACTAACACACTTGGCGTAATTAAGCTAAATACGCCAACACGTTTGACATAACATAGGTATATATTTAGCCTCCTCTCTCTCATCCATGTCATTCACTCTATTTTCTCAATTCTCACACTCTCTCTATAAATTTCTTCTCTCTAAACGCTCTTAACTCTCTATCACGTAATTAATTTGATAGTTGCTACTAAAAATGGTGTCTGGATCTCCATTTGTGATCATATTCAGATAGTATTCCTTATATGTAAGTATTTATTATAATGTTTGAATTTTTTTGTTTATGATTTGTTGACTGTTTTTTTATTATATTAATGTTAATTATACATTTATGTTATTTTATACGTATTTAGAGATTTACAATTTTTTTCTTGACTAATTAATAATGTGATTAATATGATACGTAGTGTGAATTGTATAAATTATTTGTACGTAAAATAATAGTATGAATTTTTTTTCTTGAGTACTTGACATGGTTTAAATAACTAAATGTAGTTTAATTCAAATTAACAGTGCTTAGAAAGTTATTTGTACGTAAAATAATAATAATATAAATTCATTGTTAGATGTGCAATTTTGTTGTAATTGATACATGTATATTGATTTCATATGTGTTGAATTGTTATTTTTCAGAAGTGCAGTTGACATGGCAAAACCCCTTAATGTGCACATTTACTTTAATGAGACAATGTATGTGGTGAAGAGGGTCTCATGTATCAAGGTCCTCTTCTTAGGCTTATTGTGATCACAACTAATATGACTTTAGATGTCTCGAAAAATAAAATCCATTCAAAGTTGAGGCTCCAAGCAAATGTATATGTGTCAAATGTTGTCTATCAATGTCCATAATGTTATAATCCATAGAGATGGATAGGTCTTCCATTACAAGATAATGATGATGTAAAATACATGATAGATTTCTTCTGTCAAATTTCGAACACAACCTCGATGGAGTTGTATATTAAGGTAGAAACAAGTGGGCAGGAAAAGCATGTTGAAGCTCCTGATGAAACAAAATCTTAAGTTGGTCCTTCTAATCCAGTTGAGCCATATAGTATGATTGTTATTGGTGGTGCAATGGTTGAAGCTGATAATCCACTTGTCAAAGATGCAGTAAGGGACGCAAGTGAAGATCAAGAACAGTTAGCTGGGGTTGATGATTCAAACACTGACATAGAGGTAGAAAACTTTGATGCTGAAGAAAATTTACAAATTCCATTGTCAATTATTTCTCAATCCATATTTATGCCTCGAGGCCCTGAATCTGTGCTTGTGCCACCATGCTATCAGTTTTCTCAGATCAATTGGGATGCATTAAGTAATCCTGATAACTTGCTTGAATTAGATAGTCATAGGACTTAGAGCATCAATGATGAATTCTATGTTGGCTTGTTATTAGACCATTTGTGTAGCGCAAGTGCATGAGTCATTCAAGAAATACAGTGAAGAATAAAGTTCGTTCCCACGAGGATGTTGGCTTCCAAAGCTAAGTATCAACCAATAGTTTAATTAATTCTATTCAAGAACATAAAAATAGAGAAAGTACAAATAAACTAAATCTAAACTACAAAGCAATAAAGATAATGTTTAGAGCTTTAGAGAATCATTCTTCACCTCCTATTTCAACTAATGATATGCAATCCTTACAAGCAACATCAATGAATTGTTAAGTTGGCTTGAGAATCTGATTTAGTTAAAAGCCTATGTCTAGGTCAATTAACCATAATTTCATTTATCGAAAACTCCTTAGTTAGATGCAAAAACCACTCATGAAGATCTATTCTCAATTACCCGCTATACATGGCTAAAGGGTATATTTCTATCCACTTATCGAATCAACTTATCCAAGTCAATTGAATGAAATAGAACATATATCAACCATACATATGATCTAAGATCCAAATTCCTATGTCTAGGTTCATCAGATTTCAACAAATCACTCAAAAACTAATCAAACAATCAAGAGCATTAAGAACCATATGATTGAACAAAACCAAACATCAATATATACTCAAAAGATTACAAAATCATTAATATTCATAGGAGAATTCAAAGTAATCCCTAAATACATCTTAGCTAATCATTGAACATGAAAATACAACTACAAAAAATCATGTTCAAGATAGATGAAAGAGAGAAAAGAGAAAAGAGAAGGAAGGAAGCTCATGAATTTGGCTCTTTGATGCTTGAATCTCCTTCCATGAAGAAGATGACCTTTAACCTTGCTTCCCTTAGGCTTCCTTAGCCTCCAAACAGTAAAACCTACCCGCAGTTCTCTAAACCTAAAACAGCTTCAAACAAAATCTAATAAAATAGTATTTATAGGCTCAGAAAAATAGAGCACACCGCGGAATTAACTCGCCTACGCTGCAGTGCATATCAATTTAAGTCACCAATGCCGTGACATACACTTATTTGCGCTGCAGCGCTCTAGCCTCGGGTCCTAATACTAAAGCAGGGGAATGCACCACCGCCGCGGCATTGACATATTTGCGCCACGGCATTGACTGCTGGAATGTAAACTTGGCTTTCTCTTCCATTTTTTGTCCAAATTTTCCAAATTTCAGCTTGATTGGAGCCCTTCCTAATATAGAGAAAACACCAAGTCAATAACAATTACAAATTCACTCAATCACTTATCAAATTAACACAATTTGCTCAAAAACATATAAGAAGATATCCAAATTAGAATATGTCAAATACAAGCTTAAAATCTTCCAAATATACATCATAAACAAGGACTAAGCATTCTTTATAACACAAAGATAGGGCACAAATAATTACATTCCATGGAGTTATCAACTTACAAATTCCATCAAAGATGCTGTGAAGTTAGCCCTCAAACATTATTCGATTCGCGGGCATTAAGAGTACAAGATTGAAGATTCTGATTCACAAATACTAATTGCTAAGTGCCCTAGTTTTGATGAAGGTTATAATTGGAGAGTTAGGGCCATACAAAGGAAGAGGCTGAATGTGTGGCAGATTACAAAATATAATGGATCTCATAGTTGCGTCAACCCAGTTGTGTCATTAGATCACTGCAAGTTAGACTCTCGTATGATATGTTCTTGCATTTTGGAGATGGTTAGAACAAAACCTGATGCACCTGTATGCTTAATTGTTGAAAGGATTCGAAGTCAATTCAGTTTCCAAGTTTCATATCAAAAAGCTTGGAAGGCAAAATAATTGGCCATTGTGAATGTTTTTGGGGATTGAGATAAATCTTACGAGATGTTGCCCAGATGGCTAGCAGCCATGAGAAGAGACATAGAAGACATAATGGTGGAGTTGCAAGATGAGGAATGTTCTGTGCGTAACTGACTTGATCATTTGAAAAGAGTGTTTTGTCGATTATTCTGGACATTTAGACCACGTGTTGCTGGCTTCCAATATTGCAAGCCCATTGTTCAATTGACGCTACTCATTTGTATGAAAAATACTGTCATAAGTTATTAATTGCAACAAACCAAGATGGAAATAGAAAACCTCTATCAATTGTCTTTGCCATTGTGGAAGGGGAGACAAAGGATGCTTGGAGTTAGTTCTTAGACCACCTGAGGTTGATTGTCACATAACAAGAGAGCTTGTGGTTGATCTCTGATTGACATCAAGGTATTTTACAATCAGTGGCAAATGAAAATCTTGGATAGCAGCAGCCGAATGCGTATCATGTCTTCTGCATATGGCACATTGGTTTCAATTTTAACTCTAAATTCCAGAATAAGGAGTTGAAAAGATTTTTGCTTAACACAAGTATTTAAAATTTTCTAACTTGTATTCTAATTTATTATACTAATAGTTAGTTTCTAATACCAACTTAATTTATTTGTTGTATTAAGGTATGAACCAATTGCAATCAAGTTTAATACTAGGCTAAAGAAGTTGACAGCTACTACCAAGATGACAAATTGGATTAATGCGATTCCAAAAGAAAAATGGAGTTTGGCATATGATGGTGGCTGCAGATTCAGTTATATGACTACCAATTTATCAAAGTGCATCAACAGAGTGTTGAAAGGTAGCAGAAATCTACCTATAACTGCATTGGTTTAGTTGACATATACCAAATTGGTAGAATACTTTGTCAACTGAAAAGATGAGACGAATGCGAAAATAATGACAAATGATCAGGAATGGAGTCATGACTTATTGAAGCATTGGAGAATCCACAAGGCAAAGGCAAACTCACACCATGTTCGCTAGTACAATAGAGAGAACACCAAGTTCATGGTTGAAGAGACTTTTAACCTGGTAACACAACATGGTGGAGTTTCTTATACTTTAAACCTGGAAGAAGGCCAGTGTGATTGTGAGGTGTTTCAAGCATTACATTTTCCATGCTCTCATGTGATTGTTGCATGTGCTTTTGTGGCAATTGACTCATTCTGATATGTGAATAGGGTTTATAGGATGGAGAGCATTTACAGAGCTTACAAGTTTGAATTTGAACTAGTTCAGGCTGAACCATGGTGGCCTGCAGGTTTTGACATAACTTTGGTGCTTGATCGTGCATTGCTTAGATCTAAAGGTTGACCAAAATTAACCCGACTCAGGAATGATATAGATTGGCGCGAAGCGAAGCCAGGACAAACGTGTACAAGATGCCATCAACCTGGACATAATTCTCGCACATATCGTGCTGGTGAATCGAGTTCCTTGAGGGATGATGGAGTGGGGTCATCTAGTTAATCTAGGACATATTTTCATTGTCAGAATTTTGTATTAGCTATATTGTTGTTTTATTACTCCACTATGATGTTGTATTCGAATACTATTAATATATGTTAGTTGATTATCAGCGTGCACTTCATTTCTCCCACATAATTTGATTATTATATTACTTTAAGTAATTGTGCCTTCTTTTATACCATCAATAACAAATATTATATAATATTTTTCATATTGTCACACTAATTGTTGTTGTTTGGCATACAGCATGACAGATGGTATTCCGTGTAAACCTAGGCCTAGAGGATGAATCGATTTTGGAGTTGTAGGAGTATCATGTTTCTCAGCATGTATGGCAGGGACATGAGGACCGGCACCTACGTGTTAGATGTGCTCAGAAAACAAAACATATGGATCCCCTTGTGCTAATTCTTCCATATCTGTAGTAAGTTGGCTTCTTGGGAGTTGCCCATATGGGCTATTGCAGTATTGATCACTCTTTGATTACTACGTTGGTTAAGAGCTGCACTTAGAGACACATACATTTCACATGCCTATCGGAGAGTGTACCATAACGTTGGAGAACATCGGTATCATATCAGGTCTTCCTATTGACGGTGCTGCAGTTACTGGCGTTACCCATCAAACTGATTAACTCGATCTATGTGATCTGTTGTTAGGGATTGATGAGACTCCGTCGCTCATATCTCGTGCACGCATTGATATGACATATATGTGGCAGTCGAGTGTTACAAACATCACTGATGATGATGATGACGAGTACGTGCAATAGCGTGCACGACATTATATACTTAGATTGCTTGGGGGGTTTCTCATGCCCCGATCATTATGGTAAGTTTGTGCACTTGATGTTCCTTCTGTTGTTGAAGGACTTTGTTGTTGCCAGGACATACAGTTAGGGGTCTGCAATCTTGGCATACTTGTATAGAGAGCTTTGCAAAGCTACGAACTACAGGGCACGTGAGATCGGAGGGACTTACATCTTATTACAATATTAGGCTTGGTACAGATTCTCAAGAATTGCCTATGCACTAGCTGACCATGTTGAACCCGATGTGTTCTATGGTGCTAATCGTGGTCAATTACGTCCATTAGAATGGGAGTATATTTCTTTTCATATCATTTCTTTACATTACTTTGATCTATTACTTACTTTACTAATATTTCTCACTTACGTTCATAATACTTTCATTTAAGAAAAGGTGGCGCAAGCATAAAGTTTTGAGTGATACTATGACCGACATACTTGAATATTATCGCCGGTTCTTTGATCAGTTGAAGAGTGATGAGGTATGTATTATTTTACATTCATTTGAATTAATTACATATGTATATGACTTCTTAATTTTGTGTGCATCTCATTTTGCAGATTATATGATAACCATACATAAATGAGAATGTGACATCACTTTCACATTTTTGTGAGGCTGGTAGGGACATAGCACTAGCAGTGGTCCCTCTTATATGTTTTCACATTGTTGAGTGGCACCAGTCAGACCAAGTGATGCGCCAGTTTCGTCTTGACCAACCCATATCACAGAGACCACTCCAGCTTGACAGTTTGCACTCAATTACACTAGCAAGTAGGCTTGATGAGAATTAGTAAACTATATATGTTGTTTACATAGCCACATGGGATAGTCGAAGGAAGAAGCTTGTTAGGGGAATCTCATTGCTCGCATCCCTCGCTTCGCGTTCTGAGTACATGCGTTAGTATAAAAGAATTACTAGACGCTAGATTTCTTCCACCAGTACATCTATTGGGAATACAGTAAGCTCTTTACCAATTCAATAGTGACTATATGTATTTTGTATTCATTATATTAACATATTTTATATCTGTTTCTTAGGTGGACATTTCAAAGCATTTGTTCAATTCGACTAATGACGCTGCCGCTTGAGAAGCTGCTACACTAATCCTAATTTCATTGTGGGAGCGTGATCGCATTATAATAGAACATCTGCGTCTAACTCCAGCAGCAGGTGACATTTCAAGGCCACCCGAGGAGTCCAGTCAACAAGGGACGCGGAGTAGAAGGAGGACAGACTTAGCGAGCACTTAGACACGACTTCGACATCCCGAGGACTCTGGTTCTACAAGCTAGCACAGGACTCAGCCTCCTACCACTGCTACCACTCTGAATGTAATTGCTATATACCTAACCACTCAGCTACCACCTACATATCACCCACCATACGCTTACCCACTGTATCCTTACCCGCCATTGGGTTACCCATCATATCCTTACCCACCACAGGGTTACCCACTATATCCTTACTCACCACCAAGTTACCTGTCATATCCATCATAGTCAGGTCCTTCTTTCTATCCCTCTCACAAGCCACCACATTTTGATGCGGGCTCATCTCGTTGACGTGTAATTTTATGTCATTAGTGTATTTGAGAATGTTATATTTAGTGATTTTGGTTAAATTACTATTAATGATTTTCTATTGTGATTTTGGTACCTTTGTTGGATTAAACATGTTTGTCGCTTAGTTTTTATTAATGATCTTGGTAATTGGCTGAATTAAACAGGTTCATATGCTTTTGGGGAGGTCCAATATTTAGGGAAAACTCTGTCAAAATTTTCATAGAATTTGAATGATTAAACTTTAGTTGAATTATGTCAAGCAGGTTTATGCCCTTCTGCATTAACCAAAAATATATAAAAAAAAATGTCATTCCTCAAAATTGGGAGGGTCATGATTGGGAGAGTACTCAATAAATAAACATTTGAAAAAATGACGTGACAAGCAAATGGGTATGAGTTTGGTGTTATAGTTAACTTATATTACGGTTTCTAAACCTATATTTTATAGGCTTAAACCGGATCAATTATGGTGATTTGCTTATGTTTACTAGAGAATTTTACATAGATCCTTATCATTGTCTTCATTTTTGTAAATTGAATGAGATTTATCACATTTGGAATGAAAGCATGCAAAGACATCACGTTTTTGAAGTAAAAGATGATCATTTTGGCTCTCACAGGACCCTGTAAACGATTGAGGAGTTACAGATGGCCATGTGTAACGTACAAAACACTTCTGTTTGGTTTTTTAAAAATACACAGTCTTATCTAACTTGAAAAACGCATCTGTTTGATTTTTTTACAACACATAGCCGTGTGAGGATTGCGCCAAAACAAATGGCGTATTTGCTTTAGTTACGCCAACAAGCTTGGCGTATTCTATGTAAATACGCCATCACATATAGTAGATCCACGTAGGATGCGCCATCGTGTTTGACACATCCTACGTGGCAAAAAATATTTAAAAATGCCACATAGGACAAAAGGATGGCGGTTTGATATATAGTTTTAAAAGAGTGATATTTTGGTAAATAGTTTTGCCAACAGTGGCAGTTTGGTAAAAAAGCCTTAACCTCTGATTATGCATATCCTCTTTTCAAATAGAAAAATGGAGGATGAGCCCCCTGATCTTAGAAATAGAAACATGGTGAGTGGTGCTACTACTAATGTAGGTGCAGATCAAGTAACCAGTGGGAATGTCCCAGCCCATTGGTTATGATCTTTGGTGGTGTCTCACAGGCAAGTTACGAGAGTTCATCTCACGAGTCTTAATAGGATACTATGCTTATTGAAGTAGTTCCTTCGACCTATCCTTATGGGTCTTCTTTTCCTCTGCTCGGTTTCTTATGATTGAGTTTAAAGATATGTCAATTATATCCTGGAATGTCCAGGAGGGGCAACAAATGTAAATGGTAAGAGGTACGTAAAGAGTCTTGTTCAGAAGTATCATCCTTCCTTCTTTTTTATTTTGGAGCCTTATATTCAGTTTACTAGGGTTAGGAGCTTCTGAAATAAATTGGGTTATACTAAGAGTGCTATTGTAGAAGCCTAAGGACATGCAAGAGGCATTTGAGTTCTTTCTTCTTGTGGTAGTTTCTCTATTTCTGTGGTGGATGTGTGCTCTTAAGCTATCTTAGTTAGAATCTTGAGTGGAACTAGAAATTGGGTGTGTATGGCTATTTACACTAACCCCATCCCTAGCAACCGCCAAGTTCTTTGGACTATTTCATGCAACTTCGTAGTTCTAAATAAGGCCCTTTGAGGGAAACAAAAGGCATGGTCTTAAGTTTGATTCCCACGGACGCTGCAGCGAGGGAATTAACTTGGGTCATTGGGATGGGGGATGAAGCGGGCCCACTGGTAGATCAAGCCAAGCCACAATACCTACGTAGATGTCTCAGCGGCACCGTGATAGACCGATGGCCGAGCAACCCTTAGAGGGGATATTACATTAAAAAGGTGCCTTTTTAGTCCGAGACCCTTTGCTGCCACCGATCTATCACGACCGAGGTATCCACGGCACTATACTTGATATTGTATGGCATTGGGGCGGCCATTCGATCCCATTCGACTGCAACCTTCTTTCGTGGGGATCGAACCCGTGACACCAAGCCTTTTGTTGGTCCTAAGGACCACACCTCTCACCAGTTGAGCTGTAGCTCAACTGGTGAGAGGCGTTCCCTTTAAGCGAAACAAATACCTTGGTGTCACCAGTTCGATCCCCATGAAGGAAGGCTGCAGTCGAGTGAGATTGAATGGCTGCCCCAATGATGACAATACCTGAGTAGATGAGCATCGTCGGGGACCAAGATAGACCCTTGCCGCTGGGATGTTACACTCATGAATTTTGCAAAGTGTATGGTATGAAGGTTAATACTCATAAGTCTAGATTCGTGTGTTCTACTAGAGTACCTCGATACAAGAAGGAAAAATTTACTAGCCTCACTTCTATCCAGTGTACAAATGATATGGGTCACTATCTTGGTTTCCCTATGCTTAGAGGTCGTGTGCATTGTTCTGATTTTAATTATCTTGTTGAGAAAACTAAATCAAGACTTTCTTCTTGGAAAAGAAGACTTCTTAATAGGGCTGGTAAGGTAGCTTTGGCAAACTCTGTCATTACATCCATCCCTCTTTACTCCATGCAAAATCTTTGGTTCCCTTCTATGGTGTGCAATGATTTGGATTTAGACACTTCATTTGGGGAAACAAGGATATTGGTTGTGGTATTCATCTAGTTGACTAGAATTTTATCACTCGCTCGTGAAACTATGGTGGTTTAGGTGTTAGAGATTCTCGTATTGCAAATATTGCTATGCAAGGTAAATTAGTGTGGCATCTTGCTACTAACACAGATAAGTTTTGGGTTCGTGTTCTCACTAGCAAGTATCTGGGGTCTGACACAATCTTGCATTGCCTACTTAGGCCCACTGCTTCTTATACTTGGCGCTCAATCGTCAAGGTTAATTACTACTTATTTACGTAATGGTTTCCAATTTCACTTAGGTAGAGGAGACCTGTCTTTTTGGTATGATTCTTGGATTGCAGGGGGACCTCTTTGTAATAGAGTGGAGTATGTTCACATTTCAGATATAGGTCTTAAGGTGAATGATCTCTAGAATGAGGAGGGGTGGAACTTGTCTGCTCTCCATTCCACTATCTTTCACGACATCTCTCTGGATAATCAGAGCGTTCCCTTTGTTCATAATTCTTGTATCATGGATGTTCTTTCTTTGGTTGCTAATACTTCTGACATTTACATAGTGAAATCTGCATATAGGTGGCTTTTGGAGCAGTCTCGTATGTTTGACATGTAGCTTCCTTAGAGACAGTGAGGGACCCAGAAATTTTAGATACTGGGAACAAAGGTAATACTATCAATACAAAAGCATAAAAAAAAGTTTCAATAATTATATTTATATATCAAAAAATATATTAATACAAAATTATGAAAGATCAATTTATAATTATTTTTTTTCGCATTTTTATATTTTGAAAACGTTGAATAATTTTTTATTATTAATACTATCAAACATTTTCCTCTTTATACATGTAACCAAACAATCATTCAATCATTCATCTCCTATACGATTGCGTAGTTGATTCTTTATGGTATTCATAGGGTGAAGAACAAATGGTTAAATGAAAGAAAAATAATAAGCTTGAGAAATCTGAGAAGTACCACTAAAGCGTAATAGTGAAAAGAAAGAGGTGGGAGAAGACTTTAGTACTCTGAGTATTTTGATAAACTTTGATACTCTATTGACTCCAAATCACATGGGGATAGTGGAGTATTTTGGAAAGTAACATTAAAAAAATAGATTTTACGTTTTATGACTATAAATTTATTAATTTATCTATATTGGAGCAAAAGTTACACATATAAAAGAGTAAAAAAAGATAATACATATATAAGATCTCAAGAAAAAGTTTCCAAGTGGAGTGAGGACATGAGTCCTCATACTTTTGTATGTGGGTATGTCCCTACTTGGAGATGGATTTGGAGACTCCCCATCGCTGAGAAGGTTAGATTTCTAGTTTGGCTTTGCTAGCATCAAGCCCTGCCAGCCTATCTCTTGCGCTTCAAACATCATTTGGCTACCTCTACTGCATGTTTGAGGTGCGGTTTTCATGAAGAGGATGAGTTGCATTGCCTTCGTGATTGCTACAAAGCCCAATGAGTTTGGGTTCCCTGGGGGCTCCATCGTATTGCAACATTCTTCAACACTGAATACAAAGACTAGTTGCTGCACTTTTCAACGCGTGGTAACATTTATATCTTAATGGCTAGGTTATGGTGGGTGTGGCATGATAGGAATGTTGAAGTTATTGCTCATGAAACTTGAGGTGTTCCCTTCACCACTAGAAATACATTTTCTTTGGCTGAGCTTTGCAAGGCTGTTTCTGATAGGCAATTTCATGTTCAGAGGGAACCACGACTTGTGAAATGGACCTATCCTCCTTCTAGGTTTGTTCATATTAATGAGTTTTTTTTACCAAATTGCCACTGTTAGTAAAACTATTTACCAAATTGTTATTTTTTTAAATTATTTACTAAATTGTCACATTTTTAAAACTATTTACCAAAATGTCACTCTTTTGAAACTATATACCAAACTGCTACCCTTTTGTCTTACGTGACATTTTTTTAACATTTTTTTGCCACGTGGGATGCGCCATCCTATTTGGTGCACCCTACGTGGATTTTCCATCTGTGATGGCGTATTTACATGGCGTAACTAAGGCAAATACATCATTTGTTTTGGCGCAATCTACACACGGCTGTGTTTTCTTCCAAAGATCAAACAGAAGCATTTTCTAAGTTAGACATGGTCGTGTATCCAAAAAAAAAAAAAAATCAGACAGAAGCGTTTTGTGACTTACACACGTTGTCAACCAAAAAGATGAGGCGAATGCAAAAATGATGACATTTGGGCAAGAATGGAGTGATGACTTACTGAAGCACTGGAGAATCAACATGGAGAATCAACCTGTGAGCAATTGGGGAGTTACACACGACCATGTGTAACTCACAAAACACTTTTGTATAATTTTTTTTATACACGGTCGTGTCTAACTTAGAAAACGCTTCTGTTTGATCTTTGGAAGAAGACAAGGCCATGTGTAGATTACGCCAAAACAAATGGCGTATTTGCCTTAGTTACGCCAACAAGCTTAGCGTATTCTATGTAAATACGCCATCACAGATGGCAAATCCACTTAGGATGAGCCAAATAGGATGGCACATCCATGAAGGTTACGCCAAGCGTGTTGGCGTAACTTTCATGGATGCGTCATCCTATTTGACTCATCCCACGTGGTCAAAATTTGTTAAAAAAATATCACGTAGGACAAAAGAGTGATAGTTTGGTATATAGTTTCAAAAGAGTGACATTTTGATAAATAGTTTAAAAAAAGTGACAATTTGATAAATAATTTAAAAGAATAATATTTTGATAAATAATTTTACCAACCCTGGTAATTTAGTAAAAATGCCCATGTTAATGTTGATCGTAGCTCTCTAGGTAACCCGGGTAGTGTTGGCTTTGGAGGAGTCATCCGTGATCATCATGGCAATTAGATTATGGGTTTTTTAGGTTCCATTGGCATAGCCACTAACATGTTAGCTGAGCTTAGGGGAATTCAGAGAGGTCTCTAGTTGTGTTGAGATCTTGGTTATAGGCATGTTATTTTCGCTTCTAATTCTCAGGAAGCTATCCTTCTGGTGCATGGAAATGCTATTGTTCATCATGTCTATGGTTCCATTGTGTTTGATATTAGGCGCTTATTTTTTCTCTTTCTCTAACCTTTTATTATGTGTAAATTTAACGTGTTACATCTGTATACAACTAAGAATATCTCTTAAGTTAGACCTCGTCTCTCATGCATACTGTACGTGAAAGAAATTAGTGTGCTGACTTTTTGGCTAAGTTGGGAGTTCTGGAGTTGACACCTTCAACACCTGGGCCTTTCCTTCTCGTGTGCTGAGTCTGATCTTATTTGAAGATTCCTTGGGTACTATGTTCCTTAGATTGTAGTTGTTGCTTTTCCCAAAAAAAAATAATAATTGTCTTTTTAAATTTCATATATTGTTCTATTTTAATATTTTTTTCTAAATTTAAAAAAATCCATGCAATGCATGGCTAGTTGTCTAATAAATAAAGAATCAGAATTACACACACGTTATCAAAGTCAATATTTTATTTTTCTTGTCTTCCAAAAATAATTTATCATCCTTTTGACTATAGTAAACTAAAAAGAATGAAAATGAGTACATAATTTCCATAACAATAGAAATATATATATATATATATATATATATATATATATATATATATATATATATATATATATATATATATATATATATATATAAAAACTAAAACTATTCATATCCGAAGTGATTAAGGTAGATGGATATTTACGTCAAAATTACAGGTTACAAGTGTAAGTTATGTAATTTACAAAAATCTAACCTCATACTTTTTCACACATTGCAAATGATTTACCAATTGAGACAACTAACATTTTCAATTACTTAATTGTTTGTTGATAGTTTACTTTGTTATGGGTGCATTATAATTATCAGAAACTAAATCAATTCAGAAACTTATGCTGCGTTTGATGCATCGTATAAAAAAAATCTGATAGCATAAGTTTATACTATCAGGTCTTAGCATGTGTTTAGTGTTAACACATGATAAGATAATCAAATCCGGTCAACTATTTTATCCTATTCTTATAGGATAACTTTATCCTCTCCCCTACTCTATGATAAGATCAGATAGGATAGTTATTACAACTATATCCCTCATCTTCATCTATTTCTCATTTCTTGATCAACACTCATAGCCCCATTTCTCTATTTTACTCTTACATCTCAATGTTCCATCAAATTTCAATTTTTTCTCTGTTTCCCCAACTGGTGTGTGATTTTGTAAATAAATTAGTAGTAACTATTCAAGAGAAGGGAAGACGAAAATAAATTGCAGCGTGGAACCTGCAATGTATCATCCGTATCATCCACTGTCACAACCAATGAAAGACAGAAATGGCATATCACCCAAAAATCAAAACACAACTCGATAAAACAAATAAAAAAAATACAAGTAAAAAAATCAAAATTCAAGTATCTTAAGGATTGAATTGGAGTAAAATAAAAAATAAAATAGAGAAATAGGAATTAACTTGTTCAGACTTGAGATGGTAAAGAAAATGAAGAATAATATGGTCATATTAGATAGTTACATGTACTATCAAGATGTACTATGTGCACCAAATATTTGATAGTATAAGAACTTATCAGCTTGTTTATACTATCAGATCTTATCCTATTATTTTATACTATTATACTTTATACTATCAAGTGCATCAAACACAGCTTAAGATATTTGGTGCAAGTTCAGAAATGAAATCTCGATGTTAAACAATATTTATTGATATATTATTATTTTTATTGATTCTCGAAACAAAGATTAATGCTACATCAATCAATATAATAATTACATATACAAAAATTATTATATATTTTTCATTAGTTGATTATGTTGGAATTTGTATATAACAACATTAATATACTATATACATTTTTTAATTCTTATACATAGATCCAATTTTGTGTAAAAGCGCACTTTGAAAACATAGGTGCCTAGAAAGTAATGGCTTGCTAAAGTTTTTTTTTTCTTGCTGAAATTATTTGCCTAATAAACATACTTACATGCCCGGTGACTTCAGAATTAAAATTGAAAAGTATATTGAACATAAAGGAGCCTGCAAATATATTCACCATGAGTTGTTTTCGTGCATGTAATAGGTTCTTGTAAGTAGTGACTAGTGATGTGTAGGGTATCAGAGTTATAGAAACAGTAACACATAACTAAAATAGAATTGAGAAAATTGAAACTGACACAAAATATTTAACGTAGAAAACTTCCTTTAATGATGAGGAAAAAACTACAGGAAAGACTAGAAGGTTTTCACTATATGGAAGAAAAATTACAACTTCTCTCTAATTACAAAGAGAGAACAATGACACTCTCTCTTGAGATAGGAGAATACACCTCTCTCTGTGTAAAATAAAAAAGACTCTCAGAAGATACTATGTAATATTTCTCTATGAAAATGGGATGATTGAAACCATTGGAGGAAGCCTTTATTTATAGGCGAGAGCCTCCTCCATTTAGCTGCCTTCCACCGAAAGCATACAAGAAAAGTCTGCCAACCTTGTGGAAAAACAAGCCATCTGCCACCGAAAGCAAGAAAGCAAAGTTCACCTCTACCTACTCCACATGCTTTTAACTTTGAAAGCCAAAATGGCTTTACGTTCACAATCTCCCACTTAAAGTCACTTTTGGTGAGCTTTTAAAACCTTTCTCATCTTGCCAGATTCATGCTGCCTACGTTTCTAATAGGCCATAAGAAGATCTATACCATTTAAACTTATCAGACCTGATTGGTTTTATCATAACATCTGCTAGGTTCTCTTTGGTATGAATCTTTTGCATATCCACACTCCCTTCTTCCACTACTTCTCGAACAAAGTGATATTAAACTCCTATGTACTTTGTCGTGGAATGAAAGGTCGGATTTCTTGTAATGTACAAGGCACTCTGACTGTCACAATACAAAGGAATCTTTTGTTGCTTGTGCCTGAGTTCCTTCATTAACCTTTTAATCCAAATTGCTTCCTTGCATGCTTGCGTAGCTGCCATGTATTCAGGTTTTTAGTAGATAAAGCTACAACAGTCTGTAACTTTGATAACCAGCTCACAACTTCTCTTGCAAGTGTAAACACATAGCCTATAGTAGATTTCCTTTTATCAAGATCACCTGCAAAATTTGAATCAACATATCCCCTGACAACAAACTCTGATCCTCCAAAACATAATGCAACACCTGAGGTCCCTTTAATGTATCTTAGAATCCTCTTAACAATATTCCAATGCTCTTTACCAGGATCTGCCATAAAACGATTGACCATACCAATTGCTTGAGCAATATCTGATCTAGTACAGATCATAGCATACATAAGACTTCCCACTGCTGATGCAATCGATACTCGAGACATTTCTATCCTCTCTGCTTCATTGTTAGGTCTCATACTTGAGGATAATTTATAATTGATAGGAAGTGGGGTAGAAATTAGCTTACAGTCTTGCATGTTGAAGCACTGCAAGACCTTTTTCAGATAATTCTTTTGAGAAAGCCAAATTTTCCTATCTTTTCTGTCTCGGTGAATTTACATCCCTAAAATCTTATTTGCTGGTCCCAAGTCCTTCATATCAAATTCCCTAGCCAGTTGTGTCTTCAATTCTTGGACTCAATCTTTGTTGGGGCCTACCACTAACATGTCATCCATATACAACAACCAAATGATGAAATCATCATTACCAAACCTCTTGTAATATGTACAATGGTCTGAACTGAGTCTGTTGTATTTGAGGCTAATACTGAAGAAATCAAATCTCTTGTACCAACACCTTGGTGCCTACTTTAGACCGTATATAGATTTGGTTAACCTGCAAACCAAGTTTTCCTTGTCTTTTTCTTCAAAACCTTCTGGTTGGAGCATATATATCTTTTCTTCTAACTCTCCATGAAGAAAAGTAATTTTCATATCTAGTTGTTTAAGATGTAAATCAAATGCAGCACACATAGCCAAGACTACTTTGATAGTGGTAAGTCTGACAACTGGAGAGAATATCTTATTGAAACCAATTCCTTCTTTCTGAGCATAGCCTTTGACCACCAGCCTTGCATGATATTGTTCTACTTGATCATTGCTATCTCGTTTGATCTTATAGACCCTTTTGTTACCAGTGGCTTTCCGTTCCTTTGGAAGTTCAGCAAGTTCCAATGTCTTATTTCTATGTAAGACCTCTATTTCTTCTTACATTGCTGCCATCCATAGAGAAGCATCTGAGCTACTCACAGCTTCCTAAAAGGTTGATGGCTCTCCTTCTTCTGTTAGAAGACAATATGCATCGTGGCTTGCCATAACATAGTCTGAGTGCCATGATGGTTACCTTATCTGACGAGTTAACCGCCGAACTTCTGTATCATTGGCCTCAAATGGTTCTTGTTCCTTGTGCTCTGGTTCTTGTTCTACTTCAGGGGAATCTTCTTCTCCAACTTTTCCATCTATCTGTACTGTAGTAGTCTCTTTCAAAATACTGACATCTTCTTGTTTATTTTGTAGTTCATTTTTTGCAAATATCACATCTTTGCTGACAATAACCTTACAGGCAATGGGATCCCACAGGCGATACCCCTTAACACCATCAACATAACCCAAGAATATGCATTTCCTGGATTTTGGATTCAGTTTCATTCTTTCTTAGGAATTATACATCATATATGTAGGACATCCGAACACATGAAGAGAAGAATAATCTACTGGCTTGCCATTCCATATCTCCATTAGTGTCTTTAAACCAATTGCAGCTGATGGCGATCGGTTTATCACGTAACAAGCAGTTTTGGATACTTTTGCCCAAAAAGACTTGGCTAGGCCTGCAGTTCGCAATATAGCTCTTGTTCTTTCTAGGAGAGTTCTATTCATCTGCTCTGCTACACCATTCTATTGAGGTGTGTGTGCAACTATAAATTGCATTTGAATACCCTCTTGCTTGCAAAATGCGATAAACTTGTCATCTGTATATTCTCCTCCATTGTCTGTCCTCAAGCACTTGATCTTTTTTTTGGATTCAAGTTCTACTCTTGCTTTGAAGTCCTTGAAGATTTAAAACACATCTGACTTCTTCTTGATTGGGTGCACCCATAATCTCCTAGAGTAATTATCAATGAATGATACAAAGTATTTTGCTCCTCCTAAGGAAATTTCCGGTGACTCCCATACATCAAAATGAATCAAATCTAGTATGTGCTTGCTTCTAGCAGTTGATCTATCAAACTTTAAACAATGTTGCTTGCTTGTAACACAGTGCTCACAAAAAGGTAAATTTACTGATTTGAGCCTGGGAAGGAAATCACGTTCTACGAGAATCTTCAAACCATGTTCTAACATATGACCTAATTTGCGATGCCACATTATCGTTGATTCTTCTTGGCCGGCTGATGCAACTGATGCATCTGGCTTTTGCAATGTCTTTCCCTGAAGTATGTATAGATTTGCCGTGATCTTTTCTGCTTTCATCACCACAAGAGCACCTTTAACCACCTTCAAGATCCCACCTTCAATATGGGTCATGCACCCGAGATAATCCAATTGCCCAATAGACAATAAATTCTTCTTTAAACCTTTTACATGTCGTACCCCTTGAATTATGTGAATAGTACCATCGTGTAATTTTATTTTGACAGTACTAACTCCAGCAATCTCTAAGGCATGATCATTTCCCATGAACACAGATCCTTCTGAGATAGGTTCATAAGAGCTAAACCAGTCTCGTTGTGAAGTCATATGCTATGTTGCTCCTGAATCCATTATCCAAACATCAGTGAGTTGTTTTCCACCTTTGGAACCAATTGCTACTTCGCTACAAAGGATTTCTCCATCATCAGAGGTACTCGCAACACATCCTTGAGAGGTTATTGCTTCAGGAACTTTTCCTATATTTTCCTTGTTGTACCAACAATCTTTCTTCAAGTGCTCTCTCATGTCACAATTGTAGCATTTGAAGTTCTTCCTTCTTCGTGACTTTGATCTACTCTGATCTCGGCTCCCACTAGAGCCACGTTCTGTTGATCTTCCCCTTGTCATCGACAAAGCCTCTTCTTGTTTTGAGCTTTCTAATCTGTCTTCCTTGTTTTTTCGTTTGTATTCTTCTTCAAGAATAGCAGCAGCAATATCATCAAATTGAAGACTATCAACAATATTATTATTTGTTATGTTGATGATGAGTTAATCATAAGAGTCAGGTAGACTTTGAAGTAGAAGTTCTACACGTTCATTTTTCACCATGTTGTAATATGATGTCATTAGCTGAGAAAATAGAGTATTCAGATTATTGATGTGATCCGTTACTATCGCGAATTCACTCATTCAAAGAGTATAAAGCCTCTTTTTTAAGAATATACAGTTGTGAAGTGACTTATGGTTTTACACCAAATAATTTTCAACTGAACCGACTTACACTATTTCACTGTAAATAGTACCATATACATGAACAGTACTATACGTATTACCGTATACTAGAACAAATCCAGTATGCATTAATAATCACTATAAAAGTATACAACTACACGTATGAATAGTCATCATAAATAGTCATCATGAATAGTATCCGTAGTGTGAATAGTACTATATACTAGAATAGTGCCATATACTAGAATAGTGACCGTAGACCGTGAACAGTGTACTAGGCAAGTTGCCAGGAAAGAGAGGTAGGTCACTAATGGACACGCTTAAATACCAAGTCTTTCCTAGTCAGAACTTTTCTAGACATACACTCCCACACTACCACACTTTATTTCCAGTAACAAGAATAATTTTTTTCTGATGTGGAAGATCAGTCAATGCTGCAATCACAGAGCATACTAAGAATTTTCTTTTGAACCCTGCACCGTAGTAACCGTGAGCTCTGATACCACTATAGGGTACTAGAGTTATGGAAACAGTAACACACAACTAAAATAGAGTTGAAAAAATTGGAACTGACACAAAATATTTAACGTGGAAAATCCCCTTTAATGATGAGGGAAAAACCACGGGCAAGACTAGAAGGTTTTCACTATGTAGAAGAAAAATTACAACTTCTCTCTAATTACAAAGGAAAGAACAATGACACACTCTCTTGAGATAGGAGAATACACCTCTCTCTATATAAAATAGAAAAAACTCTCAGAAGACACTATGTGATATTTCTCTATAGAAATGGGATGATTGAAACCATTGGAGGAGACTTCTATTTATAGGCGAGAGCCTCCTCCATTTAGCTGCCTTCCACCGAAAGCATACAAGAAAAGTCTACCAACCTTGTGGAAAAACAAGCCATCTGCCACCGAAAGCAAGAAAGCAAAGTTCACTTCTACTTACTCCACATGCTTTTGACTTTGAAAACCAAAATGGCTTTGCATTCACATGATGGTTGTCGTACGTATCTCCCCACTGTTGGAGCCTGCAACCACGTCACCACAATCACAAAAGAAAAATGATATTCTCATAAATAAAATTTGTTTGATACCTTCAAGTAGGATCTATGAAGCACAAACACGAACATAGATAAGGGGACACATTAAATTCAAAAAATTATAGGACACGGACACGATATATATGTATATATATATATATTTATATAAATTAAAGAACTTAGTTTATATATATATATATAATTACAAAATTTAACAAAAAAACTCATAATTCATTAATATCATTTCTATAAGTTTGAATATTTACAATATCTTAATATATGTCATATGTGCCAATATTTGCTACTTAGTAAGCCTCTCTTAAAAAATATGGAGCATAATTTTTATTAATGTTTTCTAAAAAAAAATCATAAACCAACTTCTCCTAATAGAATTAACTATGTACAAGTACATATGCATCTAAAAAAAATTAACGAGGGGGAATATTGTATGAGACAAGCTTTGGTGACGATGAAGTGGATGGCTTGGTAGGAGCAAAGGTAGAAGGAGTAGATAAAATAATGATGTGTGAAAAGATAAAACTTAAAAGGTCAAATAGTAGTGTGTCTCAGTCATGTCTTAGACGTGTTCAAGCGTGTCCGAGACGTGTCTAAATGTGTCCGAGACGTGTCCAAGTGTGTCCGAGACGTGTCCAAATTGAAAAAAATAATTTTTTTAATTGGACACATTCTAACACATAAGACACGTGTGTCGTACGGGTGTCCTCATATGTCTGACACAGACGTGTCCGAGACACGCCACATAAACGATGTGTTCATACTTCATAGGGTAGGATGAGGTGATTAAAGCAATGCCTACTTATTACACCAAATAAATGATACATGCATAGATGATTCGGGTACAGAACCATCACAAAGCCCATAACAGTGGCGGAGCCACATTGATTCGGGAGAGAACAAGCTTCTCTTACAATTTTAATATATATATATATATATATATATATATACGAGGAATGATCCAGTTACTTCGGTGTAAGTTAAAGTCGCTTTTATACTATTAAATAATTTTTAGTAAATAATTTTCTCACTAAATCTACCATTAGATTGAAAGTTCTTATCATATAAATCATATTTATAAAATTATTTTTCATGCTCTCTTCCTACCAAATTGACAAAGTCTTTTCTTTTTAGTCACGAGTATTTATTAATTTTTCCATACTTACTATAAAATTTGTTAAGAGTGAAACTGTTCTGGACCGTACCCTGAGCTCTCAATATGTAGTCCAGTCCAATGCATATACAAGTAGAGGTCTAATGCTCCACGCCTTCAACTAAGCCAGCTTAATGTGAGATCCTAATTTTGGATGGTAACAACTTTACTCCAACATCCATGCAATGGATGAATCTTGCAATATATCCTAATTGCCAATCACGATCTTATGGAATAGTTGCGTTGTAACTACCATACCAGTATTACGATAATACAGGGATTTTCTACAACTAAATAAGAAACATATCTTCTCTAACAATTATAATGCGAATGTATCTCTTCATCAAGAGAACAGATCAATCCAATCTTTATAAATATTAGGCTAAGTCACCTAAATCAGGTATGAGTTCTCCCATATCATCGATCTAATTGGTGCACATCCTGACTTGAGCGTTGGATTCCTTTTGCATGTACCCACCTCCCTGGTTCAACACGCTTGATAACAGACGTGCATCGAAGGAGTCCACCACATACGTGCCTATCTCAGGTACCTTCTTAATCCACTTCAGAACATTGGTGTCGTCTGTGGGAAATGACAAACTTATAATCCCACTCTAATCATGGTGAACACGAGACAGAATTCAAGAAGAAACATTGGGCAAGCCTCCACCAACCAAAGGCAGGACCAGGCCACTCAGCACCCTCCTCTTCCTGCCCCTCTGCTTGCTGCTGAAGCCTCCGCTGTGAGAAACCTGGCACTCAATGCAGAGAACCAATCCGATGGACATTCCACTTCAGTTTTCGATGAAAACCCAAACCCACCACGTAGGATTCCTGTACAAGATAGACTTGGAATCCCAGCACAAGGAGGCAATCCTGATTCCCAACAACGCAGAGTCCCAGTTCATCAGCGTTTGGGAATGGCTAATAATGAGATTGGTGATCGCGCGTCCCACTCTCAATGCACAAATCAGTCTCAAGCATCCCAACGTCAATTTTAAGACATGCTACAACAACATATGACTATGCTGAACGAGCAATATCAGAGGTTGGAAGACATGCAATGTGCCAGCATGAAAATCGACCCAAACCTCACCGTAATGATGCCAGTCTTAGCACGAGAAACAATCAGAGAAGGGCACACACTGATGCTTCCATGCTCAATATCCAGAATGACAATCCGAACCGTGGGTTCGAAGAGCACCCATTTTCTGATTAACTGATGGCATACTGCGTTCCTAAGAATTTTAAATTTCCAGCAAACCTGGAGATTTATGATGGAACTACGGATCCCTAAGAGCATATCAACGCTTACGAGCAATCCCTCTGCTTTCATGGAGCATCTATGGAGTTGCTATATCGTGCTTTTCCTCTCTCCCTAAAGAAGGGAGCCCTTAAATGGTTCTCAGCCTTACCACGGAGGTCCATGGTTAACTGGCCGGGTCTTAAACAACACTTTTTGCTCCAATACACCACCAACAAAGAGCAACCCAGGTCTATTGAATCACTGGAAAAGCTCTGCCAAGGAAGAGACGAACCCCTCCGAGATTATGTAAAGCGTTTTATGACGGCTTGCACTAACGTGGAGAACTTCGATGACAAAATAGCCATTCACTATACCAGAAGTGGTCTTCGGGTTGGCTCTGAGTTCTTAGCTTCCTTGGTCAAGAAGAAATCGGAGAATTTGGGTGAGTTTCAGAAGTGATCCCAGAAGTACGTGGACATTGAGGAAGCAACAGTGGGCCAGAGGAGATAGGACAAAGGTGAATCTTCTCACCAGAAGCCTAACCGTAATTCCTCATGGCCCCGATCATCCAAAGATAGTCCACCCCAGGCTAGATACTCTGTCTATACTCCACTAAATACTCCACGAGAAACAATCTTGAGGAAGGTGATGCACACCGAGTTTCAGAATATGCAGAGACCGCCCCCATTAAGAAACACAAGCAGAAAGACTAGTCTAAGCATTGCACATGGCATAAAGGTTATGGGCATGATACTGAAGACTGCTATCAATTCCGTGATGCCATTGAATTTCTAATCAAGGTCGGTCGATTACAGCATTATATCCTCCAGGTCCAAAACAAAGAGCATCATGGCAGGCGCAGAGATGACAAACGCAGTCCATGACAAAGCTCGTCCCCTCACCGCAGAAGGAGGACTCGAAGTCCTAGCAGTACCTCACCGGGATAATAATGACTGACAGGACAGGAACAGGAACGCTCCCGTAGATGACAATGGTGATCGACGTTCCAAACCAAATAGAACAATTAACACTATTATAGGTGGCTTTGCTGGTGGAGGGTCTTCAAATGGAGCCCGAAAAAAAGCATTGAGGATGGCGGTGTTTAGTGTATCCCATTCTAAACCCAGAATCCAAGCTGCTGAAAAGAAAATGCCATCCATCACTTTTTCGGATGAGGACTACGGCGGAATTATCCCGGAACATAATGATCCACTCGTCATGTCGGGAATAATATCTAATGTCGAGGTTCACTGAATTTTCGTAGATCAAGGTAGCTAAGCAGATATTATGTTCCTAGATCTCTCTCAGAAGCTAGAATTGCCGCCATTGAATTTAACTCCTCATGATGGGGAACTGACAGGTTTCACGGGTGAGAAAATCACCCTGGTAGGTTACTACGAAACCCACTTGACCTTGGGGTCTTCTAAACTCTTCAAGACGATCAAAGTGAGGTTTTTGGTCATGGACTGTCATTCGGCTTACAACATTATCGTAGGTCGTCCCTCACTAAATACCCTCGGTGTCGTGGTCTCCACTACTCACCTCGTGATGAAGTTTCTGAATAAGAACAACGAGGTTGTCACTGTCAAGGGAGATCAAGTAGCAGCCAGGAAATGCTACAATGAGAGCCTAAAGATTTGTAGAATTCCCAAAAATAGAAAATCTACCACCCCCGGCCAAATCCTGGACCAGGTCAACATACTCATGACTGAACTAGATGTTGGAGAAGAAATTCGTGGTACCAGGCCCCAGCTGGAGGGTGAGTTACAACCTCTCCAACTTGGAGCCAGACCTGATCAGGTCACCAAGATTGGAGCACATTTAGAGGAAAAAGAAAAACAATAATTGACAGATCTTTTGCTGAAGAATAAAGACATTTTTGCTTGGACATCCTTTGACATGCCAGGACTCGACCCTAGCTTAATCTATCATCCCTTGTCCATCAGAGAAAGTGTGAAACCGGTTGCACAGAAGAAAAGAAAGGTCAGCTCAGAAAGACAACAGGTCATTAAGGAGTAGATTAAGGAGTTATTGAGTGACAACTTCATTAGGGAAATCTCTTATACCACATTGCTATCCAATGTGGTCTTAGTCAAGAAATCTAATGGGAAGTGGAGAATGTGTGTAGACTATACAGATCTGAACAAGGTCTGTCCCAAGGACCTATACTCACTCCCCAATATGGATAAATTGGTGGATAGCTCCTCAAGTTTCAAGTAGCTGTCGTTCATTGATGCATATTCTGGGTACAACCAAATCCCTATGTATCCCAGACATGAGGATACGACTACCTTCATCACTGACAGGGTGGGCTACTACTATAGGGTTATACCCTTCGGTCTGAAAAATGCAAGAGCCATCAGAGGATGATGAATAGAGTCTTTGAAAACTAAGTGGGGAAGATGCTAGAAGTCTACATAGACGACATGATAGTGAAAATCCCACAAGGCGGATTGCATACGACAGACCTTGAAGAAGCATTTACCCAGGTCAGAAAGTATAACATGAGGCTAAACCCTGAGAAGTGTGTCTTTGGGGTCCAAGCAGGGAAATTCTTGGGTTTTATGCTAACCCACCGTGGAATTGAGGCTAACCTTGATAAATGTCAGGCGGTACTTGACATAAGAAATCCTCAAAGCGTAAAAGAGGTACAATAACTCACAGGCTATGTTACAGGTCTCATAAGATTCTTTGCCAAAGCAGCCTATAAGTCTCTTCCCTTATTTAAGTTGCTAAAGAAGGGGAAGAAATTTGCTTAGACCCAAGAGTGTGAGGATGCCTTTTTATTTGTGAAGAACTTGTTGTCTTCCCCTCCTATTTAATCCGGGAGACAAGCAAAGGGCAGAAACCGGTCTACTTTGTGAGCAAGGTTCTGCAGGGATCTGAGCTTTGCTACCAGAAAGTTAAAAATGTGGCTTTTGCACTAATCATCACGGTTAAAAGACTCTGGAAATACTTCTAATGTCACCCCATGGTGGTCAGAACGGATAAGCCCATCCGCCAAGTATTGCACAAGCCAGACTTAGCCGAAAGAATGATTTCCTGGTCGATTAAACTTTATGAATTTGGGATCACTTATTAACCATGGCTAGTGATAAAAGCCTAAGCATTGTCAGATTTCATAGCAGAACTTACATCGAACCCTGGTAACCCAGCAAGAATCTCTTGGACCATCTTTATTAACAGATCCTCTAATCCTAGAGGAAGTGGTGCCGAGGTAATCTTGAAAAACTCAGAAGGGTTAACATTAGAACATTCCCTGAAGTTTGAATTTCCAACCTCGAACAACTAGGCTGATTATGAGGCGTGTATTACCGGGCTGCTAATGGCCAAAGATATAGAGGCAGCCAAGACCACAATCTACAGTGATTCCCAACTTATGACCTCCCAGATCCAAGGAGAGTATCAAGCCAAGAAGCGCCTCCTGTAGAGATACCTGGTAAAAGTGCAAGAGTTTCTTAAGAATTTTGAAATGACAAAGGTCGAGCACATTTTGAGAGAACAGAACTCCAGGGCAGAACTTTTGTCTAAGCTTGCCAGTACTAAGGGCCCCGGAAATAACCGGTCAGTAATCCAAGAAACACTCTCTCAGCCTTTCATCACGGATCAAGTCGTATTCCAAGTTGAGGAGAAAGAACCATCTTGGATCACCCCCATTATAGAATACTTGCAGATTGGGGTCGTACCTTTAGATCCTAACGAAGCCTCTAAATTGGTCAAGATAGCCATCAGGTATATCATTTATGAGGGGCGGTTATACTGTCATGGTTTCTCATCACCCCTTCTTAAATGCCTCACTCCGAAAGAAGCTGAATATGTCCAAGCCGAGATTTATGAGGGAAGTTGCAGACATCATTTAGGAGGCAAAGCCTTAGCCCTAAAAGCGTTAATGGCAGGATATTATTGGCCAATGACGGAAGCTGACTCTCATATGTATGTCTGAATCTGTGATCAATGTCAGCGTCACTCAAATCATTACCAGGTTCCCTTTGAATAGTTATCTACAATGGTTGTACCTTGGCCTTTCTACAAATGGGGAATGAATATCTTGGGCCCATTTCATCAGGCCCCAGGTTAATTAAAGTACTTGGTGGTTGTAGTGGATTATTTTACGAAGTGGATTGAGGTAGAACCTTTGGCTACGATCACTTCATCGCAAATTCAGAAGTTTACTTGGCGCCACATTATCACCAGGTTCAGAATTCCAGAGTCCATTGTAATGAATAACGGTACCCAGTTCAAGGATAAAGGCTTTGAAGAGCTAGTGGCTAGTTTAAAAATAAAGCACCATTGTAGTTCTGTGGAGAATCCCAGAACTAATGGACAGGTCGAAGCGGCCAACAGGATTATTGTGCGTGGAATTAAAAGAAAATTGGATGAAGCTAAAGGAAATTAGGCTGAGCAGCTTGATCATGTTCTCTGGGCCTACCGAACCACACTCTATTCTACTATGGGTGAAACTCCCTTCAAGCTCACCTATGAGTGTGAAGCTATGATTTCTGTAGAGATAGGCGAGCCAATTTTGCGCAAGCAACAATTTTCAGAGGACAATAACCCCGGTTTGATTAGGGAAAACTTAGATTTAATAGAAAAAAGAAGACGCGTGGCTCACATACATGATGTTGCCCTCAAACAAAGAACAACAGCCAAATACAACCAAAAAGTAGTCCCTAGAAGGTTCCAACCAAGAGACTTAGTGCTCAGACGAGTGGATATCGGTGGAAAAAATACCTCCCAAGGGAAATCAGCCCCTAACTGGGATGGCCTCTACCGTATTGTTGTCAACACTAGCAAATGAGCTTACACATTGGAGACTCTAACGAGCACCCCAATCAAGAATTACTGGAATATGGATAAACTTAGAAAATACTATAGCTAGGTGCTTTTGACGGCCTAGTCTTTTAGTAAAACTAATGTTTAATCTATGCATCATGTTGAATCCTACGCTCTGTACAAACCTTTGTTTCCCAAAATCCTTAATAAAACAGAGTAGTTCAGACTTTATCTCATATATGCGACACATTAGTACATCCAGGTCATAAGGTAAGGTCAATACCCATCCTCGACACTTAGCATTGACTATCAAAAAGTCAAATAATCAAGAGGCAATGTGGATTCAACATCTGTGGTTCTCACCAATACCTAAACCAGATGGGACCCCAAAAGGACCCCGGGTAAGGTCATTTGAAAATTATACCTAAGGCAGAAGGGACCATATGCACCAAATTTCTTTGGGAAAAAAACCCTTAGCTAAGGTGTTATATTTGCCTAAATCTTAAGATTCTAAATGTTTGTTAGTCTGAACCTTGATTATGGATTAAAGTGTTATATTTGCTTAAATCCAAAGATTCCAAATGCTTATTACTATGAGCCTTGGATTATGAATTAAGGTGTTTTATTTGCCCAAATCTTAAGATTCCAAATGTTCGTTATTATGAACCTTGGATTACAGATTAGGGTATTATTTTTATCTAAGTCTTAAATTCCAAAACACTTAGTTATGATAGGCATTAGATTATAGACTAAGGCGTTATTTTTACTTAAGTCAAGTGGAATGCGATACACTCGTTATTATGGGTGTGGGATCCCGGACCATGGTCTTCCCAATAAGAAAACTGTTTCTTAAGTCTGTGCAATGGAAGTCCTACATTTCAGGCATTGGACCCAAAACGGACTATGGAAATAAATTAAATTCGCAAGGAAAAGTATGCACCAGAAGCAAAGTTTCAAACTAAAGAGCCCCGGATGCGGGGTAATTGTTAAAAACAAAAAAAAAAACCCCATACAGGGGGCAATGTTGAAGAAAAAATATCTAAGTATCAGGTTTCCCTTCCACTGGAGTTGGAACAACATCTTGGTTAGCAGTGGAATCAACTTGAGCAAGCTCCTTCTCCCAAACAAGTTGACCATCATGGAAGACTTTTTTCGAATTAAGCTCCTCCAAGGCAAGAGTGATGCCGGGATTGAAATGTTAGATTTGAGCCACGATATTATGGAATTGCTCTCCACCAATGTTTTCTGAAATGGTGTCGAGCTCCTCCACATCTTTTTCCAAAGATATGATTCGAGCCTAGAGGGTGCTGATGGTATCGCCAGCTTGAAGATTCTTTGCTTCAAGGGTCTTCTTGGCCAGGTCGGAGGAAGCCAATGTCGCCTCTAGCTCAGTAATTCACAATTGGGCATCCTCATTCAGCTTAAGAGCCGTGGTCAACTTTTGGGCAGCCTCTTCATTTTCCTTTTTATTTTCCTCTGCCATCTTCTTAATGGTCGCCTCGATGGACTTCTCGATGTAGCAGACCACGACGGCGGTTTGAAGGGCAGAAGTCTAAAGCTTGGCCAGAGTCTGGGCCATATCTCGTCCCGAAATATGTCCCAGCACTTCATCGCTCAGTAACTGCCCATTTATGAATGTCCCGGCATCAGACTACCCTAAAATAACATGCAAGGGGTCTGTCCTCTCTCAGTTACCGCTCTCCAAAGTTCCTTCCCTACCGCGGTCAGCAGAGCTCTCGATAGCTTTCCTTTTCCTCCCTTGAAGGTTTAGGTTATGGAGTCTGGTTCTTCCGGAGTCTCTTGAATAACAATACCCCAGTTTAAGGACGCTGGGACGGTAGCAGTAGAGGATCCCACTCCTTTCCTCCTTGATCTTGAAGCTTGCAGAGCTACCAAAGAAGATCCCGATGCCATGTTGTTTACTGAAATAAGACAACAAAATAAGATGGAAGTCAAACAAGCAAAATTATAAAGAATGGAAATTTAAAGCCCAAAAAGTCTGGGGCAAATTATAGGTAATAATATCCTAATTCCTACCTAACAAAACAAAGAGAAGATAATCATCTGGGGTATAAAGAACGTCCTTGATTTTGATGGACCCATATTTTTCAGAATACCAGGTTATAAATTTAACACAATTGACCTCATCCAGAGTAAGGTCTTTCTCTTCTTTCTCAAGCAACATCATGGAAAAACACCAAGCATCTTCAGACCAGTATAAGGGGAACTTTGGCTCCTCATCGTCTTTCAGGAAGAAGGGGTGGAACCCTTCTACTGCTATCAGTTGAAAAATCTAGTCTTAAATCCTTTCAAACTATCTTGGAAAACATCGAAGGATTTGCGACTAGATCTTGACCGAATTATTAGCCAACCCTTTTGTTTTACCAACCCTTGGGGGTTTATCCGAGTATAGAAAAAAAAGAAGGCATTGGTCGAATATCGTAGCCCCATTATTCGACAAAATCTCTTAAAAGCAATGATATAACCCCAACCATTGGGGTGAATTTAGGTAGGGGCCGCATGCAGAGCTTGGAGTACTACAATCTGGAATTCGATGAAAGGTAATCGTAGCCCTAATTTGACAAAGAGGGGTTTGTAATGAAACATAAAATGCGAACCTGCCTCCCGAGAAGAACAAACCCTATCGTTCCACTTCGGGTATAAAACATGGAATTCTCTATCGCGGTTTCTCCTTTCCGTCAACTCCAGATATTGTACTAATTGTCTGAGTTCGTTTTCAGAGGAAGGCTCAGATAAACGCTCCTAGACATCATCCCCTACCCAAGGGTATACCCGTCCTGAACCACACCAAATCCGGATTTGGTCCTCCTCGGTTAGTTCATGAGCCTCTGCAATTAGTACTTGTGCTCTAGCTCCTCTCCTACCTCTGGTCATAAAGATCCTGAGAACACCCAAAGAGGCAAGTAAGTAAATGTCAGAATCAACTAAATTAGAGATTCAGACACGGTGAAGGGTGAACTGGACAGTCCATACCTACACGTCGACCTCCTCTCCCTTCAAAGTTTGAAACTTCAGAAGGAAACCTCTGCCACGTCTACAATGGCAGAAAGGGTGTTTCGAGAGGATAGGGCCATGTGAAGAGGATTGAAAGTCCTAAATCTACTCTATGAGTTGAAAAATAGAAACGCACTCCATTAAAGAGCGCGTAACTACTCAGCTATTCAATTACAATAATAAAAGAAAAAGAAGGGGGAGTACCGTGTGCAAAAAGCTCATAGTTGTTAAAGATGAAAATAATTTGAAACTCCTCTAGGGCTCCTACTTCACTGCTGCGCAGAGTTCTCTGAGAGATGTTTGAAAATAGTGAAATGGAAACAATGCATCCCTAAAACCCCTATTTATAAAGGCTAAGCGGTTAGGGGGCATTGTTGTCCTTACAGCCCAGTTTTCAAAAGAATGCTCATTATGGCGCGCGAAGCACTATGCACGTCCTTCTAGTGAAAATATGTCACGTGGTCTATACAGTTCCTAAGGCAGTTGAAAAGACAGTGGTACAGTAACTCGAATGTCACACAAGTTCTAAAGTTTGGGTTTGAATTATTGTCATGAACCCCGGCTTTAGCCAGCATACTTGTTCGATGAAAAGTTATTGCTTTGGATCGCGATTGTTAAAGCAACGAAGGGAGACCCTGGCCCACATTTTGTAAGTGGTAAGTTATTTGAATCTCATATTAGAGAGTTGGAGCTTGTTACTTATTTAAAATGGGCACTAGGCCAAAGGCAAAGTAGTGTTATGCCGGAATAAGTGTTGGACTTACCCCGGCAAAAAGGAAAAAGTGCGAATAGCGATAAAAAATCTAAAGGAAGGAAGTGGGCATCGTGAAAGTTCATAATATGTGAATTTTTATTAATTTGTTTTCATTCCATACATCATCTTACATCTAGAAAAGAAAGAAAAGAAAATATTGAAACATAGAATGTATAAGGAAAGAGCATCGGCCTATCCTTTACTTTGTCGGACGGGGTGCAGTCTTTCATGAAGAAGATCATTCCACCAACCTCATGACTACACCAAGTTGCCTTAAATTGCGGAGCTGCTACAATAATCCCCCCTGCTTATCTGAAGAACTAGCAAGGCTCAAATTGAAGCACCTGCTAAGTTCTCAGAAAGAAGGAGGAGTGTAGGCTCTGTTTCTCCGAAGAGGACTGTCCGACGTGACAGGAGACACTGATTTTCCTAGTAGTAGAGCATGTTTCAAATACTCCCTTGTACGCTGGGAAAGAAAAGTGTCTGCCATTTGCTACACTGAGAAAGAAAAGTCCCCATTAAAAAAGTAAAAGTCGTTGGCGAGTGAAAGGGAGAACATCTTCACAGATTTTGGGAAGAACGAGAAGATGATCTTCACAGAGGGCAAAACCCTCTTTGAATATGAGCAAAATGAGAAGAAAGCCATGGAAAGTTATACTCTAGAACACAATGGCAAGAAGAGAAGAATGCAGTAAAAGGAATGCAAGCCTAAACACAAACATTCTCTATTTTATAGACACAATGGGGCATTCTGATTGGTCCCTCGAAAGGTGAACTGATCGTACGAGATTAACTGCATCCTAGATGCTCCTTGTTTTTGATTGGTAGAGAAGTAAACGGGCAGTTGGGAAACAACATAGATTTAATGCCCCATTAATGGGTTTTTAATTCCCGATAAAGCTGAGGCAGTGATTTCCCAAGAAAGCTCAGTACTGTCAAGGGTGTGTGGAAAAAGTCAAAAAGCCCTGTGATATTGTATGCGGGGGCAAAGGATACACCTCGGATGACAGGATGGTGCCATATGCCAACCCCAGAGGTACTCTGTAACAATGGATCTCGGCCTAAATGGATTTCTATCTATTGAGCGTCACAAGTTCTCATCAAATTTGAAATCTTGACACTTAACTGTTCCACTTAAGCGCCAAGCTGGGGACAACTGTTCTGGATCGTACCTTGGGCTCTCAATATGTAGTCCAGCCCAATGCACATACAAGCAGAGGTCCAAGGCTCCACGCCTCCAGCTGAGCCAACTTAATATGAGATCTCAATTTTGGATGGTAACAACTTTACTCCAAGATCCGTGCAATGGATGAATCATGTAATATATCATAATTGTCAATCATGATCTTATGGAATAATTGTGCTGTAACTGTCATACCAGTATTACGATAATATAGGGATTCTCTACAACTAAATAAGGAACATATCTTCTCCTGCAATTATAATGGGAATGTATCTCTTCATCAAGAGAACAAATCAATCCAACCTCTATAAATATTAGGTTAAATCACCTAAATTAGGTATAAGTTCTCCTATATCATAGACCCAGTTGGTGTACATCCTGACTTAAACGTTGGAGTCCCTTTACAGGTACCCACCCCCTTGATTCAACACGCTTGATAACAGACGTGCATCGAAGAAGTTCACTACATACGTGTCTATCTCAAGTACCCTCTAAATCTACTTCATAATAGAAACCTCTATTTTTATTTTAAGAAAATGATGAAGGTTTTTTATTTATTGTGTAGTTATTCTTTTTTTGTCTTTATTACTTCTTCTTTTTTTACTTTAGGAAGTATATATTGTTTATGCTTTTTTTAAATTATCTATTTTTCTTTTATGATATTCTTTGTGGCAATGATATTAGAAATTTTTAATTATTATTCTCTTTGTACTCTTTTAATGTTTTTAATTCTTATTTTCATGCTTTGAGTTTATTGATATTTAGAATTTAAGCTTGTTCAATGTAGCTGTATTGGAAATTTCAGATGCTATGGTTATAATTATTATTTAGATAAATATGAAGTAATATGATGTTAATTACAATTTTTATAATAGTGTATACTAGTATGAAAAATTTCTGTGATGAACACCAAAAATTTTCTCAAATAAAATAATAAATAATTGATACAAACTTAAATAATCTTCTTACAGATCTTAGTTTATATCCCAAAATTTTATCTTATCATCAAAATAATAAAAAAATTATCTCTAAAAAGTATTAGTGCTGTCCCTAATATTCAAATCCTAGCTTCGCCAGTGACCATAAAATGTGGCTGAAAAAAATTGTACACATTAAAAAATGATAGTTGAAATTTTTTGGATTATGTGTAATTTTTGTGTGAAAAAACTTTATATATTTTATTATTGTATTACAACAGATAACTTTTTTTTTAATGCTTGTCACTTCACTTTAGGTTTTTCCATAAATTTTGTTTATAGAAACTATTTTTTGGACATCCCAAAAAGTTATTCACGTGTATATTACTTATATTAAATTTCAAAAAAGTAATAACTTATTAGAAGTTATAAATATTTTAAAATTAAAATTATTGTAACTTTAAAATATTTATAACTTAAGAATATTAATAGCTTTATTTCGAAATTCTTATAATTTTTTTTAAATTTTTTATACTTTTATTCAAAATTATTCTAATTAAATTTTTTTTCATTCAAGTAAAAAATAAAAACAACATTTTTTACATTATGCACGCGTGATTCGAGAATGCCCCCAAGATTTTCCGTCACGAAACTAACCGCTTTCAAAATCCAACCGCAAACAAGACAGGCTTTTGATGTACTGTATTGCATAAGACTTGATTAGGCTTGAGTAAGTATTGATTTATAATTTTTTTTAAATTTTTATTTATTATAATTTTAATATTTTAACATTTTCAATCTTTATTTATTAGATTTTATATTATTAAATTTTAAATTATTAAATCTAATATTATTAAGCTTTATCTTATTATGTATATTAAACAGGTCCTTAGATTATTATTGTTGAGTTCAGTTGACCAGTTACAGATGATAAGATGTCCGTAAACGAAAAAGAAAGATTAAATAAGATTTTTTAAATGAGTTTATCTCTTAAATAGGTAAATAAAACTTTGTTTGATATACAAAGGGAATGAATGAATATTTCTTCTTTGTTTGATATCAACTTATGAATGGAAAGAAAGTGATTGTGATTCCTCTTCCTTTCTTTTTATGCCTCCATATTATTTTTTCCCATCTTTTTTGAGGGATTGAGAGGAAAAAGAATTTTTTTTCTTACTTTAATTTCTTTATCTATTTTATTAAATGAACAATAATAAAATAATTTAATATTTATTTGCATATATTTTTATTTTTTTATTGAAATATAAATAAGATAAAAAAAATAACTCTTCTATTTATTCTTTTATTTCTTTTTTCTTCTATCGTGTTTTTTTCTTTCTATTATATCAAACAAAATTTAAAAATAAAATATTCATCATTAAATTTTAATAAATTAAAATTATAATTGACTTTAAATTAAATTAATAAATATACATTTATTTATACAATTTAAAAATAACGTCAGTTTAAATCACCTTTTTGAATAATAATAATATTTTTATTATATATTTTTTCATATAAATTTTTATACTAATTTTTATATTATTAATTATATTATTTTTTTATTATTTTTTCACTTAATCATAATTATAAAAAATAATAAAAAGTATAATAAAAAATATAATGAAATAAATATTTTCCTTTTTTAAAAGGGTTGCTTCTCCTTTGTTCGGATGCATGAGAGAACGCCTTTCGCGGGACAACGACTTCTTGACACGTGGCTAGACGTGGAAGCTTGGACCACTTGAGAGGAGGTACCAGTCGGAAGCACGCGGCAGCGTTAAGCACTTAAGCTTATGAGGTCGGTCCAAGTGGAGGTTGTGGGGACCACCCTGATTTTTGACTTCTCTTCTCTAACAGCCGCCGGCTTCATCAATGCTCTCGTTTTTTAGAAAAAATAATAATTTCACATTAATTTTTTACATTTTTATATTATTTTTAATAATTGTAATTAAATAAAAAATATTGATATGTAAATATTAATTTTAATAATATGGGAAATAATTAATAAAAATGATTTAAGAAAAAAATATGATACAAAATTTAGAATTAATTTACTAATTCTACTTGATACTTGAATACCATACTTTTAGGTATAAATTTAGTGCACGTTTTGGCAACAGATATAACTTTTTTTTATTTAATTATGTTTGAAAAAATTAATTTTATTTTATATAAAATTTAATGTATTATAAAAAAATTAAATGTTGAAGATTAAAATTTATAATTTTAGATTATAAATTATTTTTTACACTTTGAAATATAAATATTATTTTATTCTTAATTAAATAATTTTTTAATTATTTTATATTTATTTTAATAATTTAATACATAAAATTAATTTTTTTATATCATCTAAATAAAATAAATTAGATTAAAATTATTTTTCAGATAATATATTTAAATATAAAATTAATTCTATTATAACTGGTTATAACAATAATTAATTATTAAAATAATAAATTTTTACAATTGTTTCCAAACACCCCTTCATTTATTTACTTTGGGTGTATTGAGTTATTCAAATATTGAGACATTATTAATCTATTAATAATGATAATATTGTTAATAAAAATTAAATATGTTTATATATTTTATTTGCTTAGTATACTTAAATTAAGTACATACATTAAATTAAATTTATATAGAAAATATCTAAAAAAATTAAAGTTGTGTTATATAAATTAAGATTCATCAATACATTTTATAGATGAACAATATGTTTAAATTATTTTTTAATATGGATCATATTAACTTATATAAATTTCACAGTGAATCCTAATGTGTTTAGGCTTAGTAATTTTATCCAACTCGTAGATTTCTAATTCCTTAGTTGTGGGATCGAATAGAATAGTATTGCTAGATTTGGTGAGTGGTGAGTGTATGCAAGTTTGGAGTCAATATATTCCACATTGTTTCAAACTTCTAATCTAAATAAGTATTATGCCTAACTTAATTAGTAATGAAATTAATGTTTGTTCATATAAAATATTTTTTTTACAAAACATAATTAGTTTTTATTATTTTAATACATTATGTATGTATCTTTTAATTTATATGTGAAGATAGATTAATTTTAATATTATAACTAATTATTATATATTTTTATTTAAAATACTCATATGTACAAGACAAAGCGTAGTCAGGTATGCATTTTAATATTTTATAATCGGACATTCAAATTTTCGCCTCCCAAATATATCCTAAAAGATTTTTATTTTCCCAGTTTTAAAGTATCCGCAAAGTAAAAGCAGAAGTCCGTCGCTACCAAACCCAGTGCGAAGCAATCAATATTAACGCAACTCCAAAAAGTAGAACAGAAGCACAACATATAAAACAGGGAAAGTACTTTGTACCCAAAAAAAAAAAAAAAAGGAAAGCACCTTGGCTTGGAAAATAGGTGAAGTGGGGATTCATTTTTCACAAAGGGTCCACTTTCGGGGGCGTTCACGCCAAATCCACGTAGCTATTACCTATTATCCCTCCGATGGTCCCCTCTAATTTCCCATTTTCTCTCTCAAAAATTGTTTGGCCTTTCACCAATGATTTAAAACTTCTTTGGCCCCTTGTGAATATTACACTAGATATACATAGGCATACATCACACATCCATCACGCACATAAAATTGACTTACAAATTTTAAAGGGTCATTATTCTAATAAAGATACATAGAAAAAAAAAAAGAGATATGATATATGTTTTGGAGAATAAAGAATGTAACTTAAAAAACTAACGTATATCACTATGACTAACTTGGAATTTGGAACAGAATCCACTTGCTTAATCATAGTAACATACATTCCTTGTAACATATATCATTATGATTCATCAAGTGAATTTTGTTACAGTAAAAAAAATGAATTTTGTTCCAAATTTCATTATTATTCTTTTTTTTCTAATTTGACATGATTGTATGTTTATAACTAAATATTGCATTCATAAACATTTACATTATAATAATTTTATACCTCTTTATAATAAATAGTAGCTTACACTTATTGGATAGTTGAGAAGGACAAAGAGACTTAATGGAAGATTGAACCTTCGATATCAGTATTATACCCAAATCTTAAAACTTGAGTCGATGTCAATTAAGTTACCAGTTTGTTGGCAATGTTGATAATTTATTATTACTACTTAAAAATTAATTTAATGATAATTAGTAATGTATCTTAAAGGATCAATATAAAATTATTTGTATAAAATAAATACGAACCACTATTTTCATCAAATAATAAAATGGTGTAAAATATTATTATATATTTTTTATTTAAAACTTTACCCAATATAATAAATTTGAACACATAACTAGTAAGGGAAAAAAAATACTTTGGACACTAATTTTTTATTTATAATATCAATTTGATGATTAACATTTACTTTGTATAACTTTAACCACTCAATTTTTTTTACAATTTAACCACTCGATAGAACGACCATTGACGTATAAGCTACGTTTGGTGTGTCGTATAAAAAGAATTTGATAGTATAAGTTAATATTATTAGATTTTATCAGATGTTTAGTATACTTACTTAATAGTATAATAAAATCATGTCAAACATTTTTATCTTACTATAACATGATAACAATATCATTTCTCTCACCCAATGAAAAGACCTAATAGGATATTTCTTTCTACCCTACCTCTCAACTTCATCCCTCTCACTCCAAGTCTCTCCTTCTCTATCAAGAAGCTAGACCACCGTCGAACCAAGGCAGCGTCGCCGTCGCCGTCGCCATCGCCTCCACGACAGCCACCACCAACATCATGCTAGCCATCTACGAGAAGAAAACAAACTTATCCCCACATTATACGAAATATTTTATCACCGCCATCGAGTCTGCTGCTGCAACTTGTCCCCTGCCCAGCGATCAAGACCCAAAGCTAGTTGAAGCTTCTGCTACCACAACCATCGAATTTGGAACCACCGAGCTCCAATACGCCAAATCTGTGAACCACACAAATCGGTCACCCTCAAACCGAGCCCTGCCATGCGAATCCCAACTGCCATCCACCGCGACCAACAAACCAATACCACCAAACCCTATTGCCTTTGGCAAGTCACACATCGTTGTTGTTGTCTTTCGCCGCTGGTAAATCGCTAAACCAGTGTCATCGCTCTGTCATGAAACTTGTAACTTCTGCCTTTGTGTGTTTGTGGCTTTGTTTATGATTTTGAGTGTTTATGGGCACTGCGAACCATGAAATGAATAATCCACTTGTGTGGGCATTTTGGGATTGTAGCAATTGGGATTTGTCTCAGGGTTCTTTCTTGGCCGGCAATGGTGGTGATGGGGATTTCTGGTAGCAATGGGTGAGGGAGGGGTTAGAGGTGGATGAGAAAAAAACAATCTTAATAATCTTACTCATTTTCAACCACACTACTTTTCACACCATATAAAGTTGGTTAATGAAGTACAAATTCGTGGTTAATGATGTAGAAAAGTTGATTAATGAATATGTAAAAAGTTAGTTAATGAAGAACAAAAAAGTGATTAATGACGTATATAAGTTAGTTAACGGAATCAAGTTAGAAGGGTTACATATTTGTATATACCCATTAACCAACAATTTATATTTCATTAACCAACTTTCATGTGGTGTTAAAAGGGGTATGAGTATTGTTTAATGTAAAATAATCATTATTCATAAAAAAAAATATGAAATGACAATATTGTCATGATAAATAATTTTGTATATATACAATCAGTTCTTTTATATCATAGTAATCAAACATTTGATAGTATAAGAATTTATCAAGTCTTTTATACTATCAGTCTTTATCATATTATCTTATATTATCAGATTTTATACTACCATGCTAAACGCAACCTATAGTCTTGTGTGGACTGGATGATTGGTAAGAAAGGTGAAGCTAGAAGTTTCTATTTGCAAGGGATAAAGAAAAAGATATTATGTTTACGATCGAGGCCAACTTAAGAAATTTATATATTTTTCTAAACTAAATTATATGTGAAAAATTGTTTTTAAAAAACTTGGGGGCCATTGCTCTTTCCATTGACACTACCCCTGTCCTGGTTATAAACAGGGTAAGAAGCGGTCGATGTTTTCAATTCAATTTCAAGGAGCTTTAGTTCTACAATGAAAAGCCCTGACATCTATTCCACTTTGTTTCACGTGTTAACATACAAGAAAGTATAAGGTGGCAATATGTTTGTTGAAATGCCTCATCATTGTATGTGATAGTTATTGGATTATTATTTTTCATCAAATAAATGAGTTATTTTGTCGAGATGTTAAAATAAAATATTTTAAAATTTTGAGTGACTAAAATAATACATAATAAGTGTTAATAATTAAAGTAATACTTCATAGAAAGACGAAAGTATTTTTTTTCTCATAAAAGCCTGGGCAAATAAGATTTTTATATAAAAAATATTAGTAACACATTTTTTTAATTTTTTTAATATTTATTTTATTATTAATATAAAAATAAGTGTTATTAATATTTTTTAATAATATTTTTAAATATATAAAATATATTATTAATAAAATAAATATTAAAAAATATAAAAAAAATTGTGTAATTAATAATCCTATTTTTACATATATTTTTATCACCATGGATTGTAGTAAGTTCGTATATGGTAATTCCCGTCAAAAAATAAAAAGTTCGTACATGTAATGAATTGGAATTATCAAAACGCAGCGATGGCATTCTATCCGACGAAATTAAAAAAAAAAATTATATAGTAGAATAAGTCAAACTGGCTTTATTAAACATTGACTTTTAAAATTGTTAACCCTTGCCCCTGTCCGTACTAATATTCACCCATTTAGTTGAATAAAAGACATGGTGTCGCGATTAAGCCGCAAATCTCTTGATGGGTATAGCAAAAAGAAAAATGGCACCTTTTGGAGGGTGCATAAAAATTGGTGCTTACACTCAAGTGCAAGGGCTGCCTTCTACACTTACTATAATTACTTCCTTCTTTGTATATTTTTGAATAACCTTCATCTTATCTCAAATAGTAATTATTTTTTAATATTATTTTTTTATAATTAATTATATATATTAATTAATTAATAAAAATTATGTAAAAAAATAATTAGAGTTTAAATTTACTTATTAATTGATTAATATACATAATTAATTATAAATTTATATATTATTAATCAAATGTAGAAAAAAGTGTTAAAAAATTTGTGTAAAAATATAAGGTTTTGTTTTTTTATCTCCCCTTTAGTACTACTCGCTTGTTTGTATATATTTCTTAGAGATCAATTTACAATATAAGCAGCAAAGAAAAAAAAATCTGTTTGACACTAAAATCTCAGCATTTTTTGTTTTTGTTTTGTTGCTTGCAGCAAGTCCAAAAGTAACATTAACTTGATCTAAAATGTTCTGCTCAGAGCGATAATCTATATGTTTTTACTTCGAACGTTTAATTTGCGGCTGTAAGAGTTATACAAAAATAATATATAATAGCGAAAGTATACATGCACAAAAAAAAAAATGTCTACAGACCTCACGCACTTTTTGTGGACTATCGATTTTTTTAAGCAAGTGGGAGAAGGAGAATGGAATAGAGAAATGAATGCTAATGTTTATGAATCTATAAAATATATGTATAAAACTTGTTTGTACATTGTTCGGAACTGAGATTAAGGGTGGTGCACCTAATTTCAATTAGAGCGGTTGAAGACGATGACATCTTCTTGTATTATGGCAGAGAAGGGATGATGTACTTGTAAGGCATATTAACACCTAAGTTAGGGTTTGTATTAGGAGATTAATATATGAAAGATTAGATGTATATCTAGTTGGCTAATTCCTTTATTTATAGTATGATTGCTTACTTGCGAAGCAATCCTCTAAAGATTTAGTTTCCTTATATCTAGGAATCTAGGAGATTATGCGGGGATTTTATCCTTCTATCCTCATATAAGTTGAGATTATGTTACAGCCCTAAATTCCTTCTAGAAGGTGGGCTAGCCGCATTATTGAGCTGGTATGGGCCTCGAACATTTTTTGGTTGAGTCGCAGCCTAGTCAATTGGGATTCAAAATCCAGTCTAGATCAATGCCCCTTGCTTGGTGATTTGATGAGGCATTTGAGTGCCGAGCTTCGATGTATCGGGGTCATGTTGATTATTTTTAATTTATCATCGCAGTTAATCCTCTAGCTAAGATCGTGGAGTCTTTATGTTGGGAATTACTTGTGTAATGGTTCTACTCATTGGTAGGGGGCTGGCATTAGGGATTCGTGTTACTATGCTTTTTTTAAGACTTTGGCTTGCCTAAGACATTTCATCTGGAGCTAGTGGCATTTCACTTGATGAGCCGAATTTGTACTGTCATGTGCCTTCCAATGATGAGATTTTTGTGGCTGTTGAGTATTTTGTGATGGAAATTTTTGCCTCCAACATTGGGTGGTAGTTGGCGTCTTCTTCTCCTATAAAAAAGAATGTGGTGATTAGTTTACCATTTTCTTACTTCGTGGCAATCACATTTCTTCTAAGAGTTTTCCAAGTAAGGACTTTTGTATTTTTCGATGTTTCGTGACGATTGGTGCTATTTTCCCAAGGGTTTATGTCTCTGTTGGTGGTGGTGTCTTAAGTTTCCTAGCTTCAGCCCCTAGTGACCCTTTTGCTCTCCGATAGCTTTTCTTGCCATTTCTTCACAAGTCCCCCCCCCCATTTCCCTCCTTTCTCCCCATTTTGCTTTATGGTGACTAAGAGGATTAAGTATTAAACTAAGGCAGCGCATTTGGTGACCAGAGAAATCCAATTTTCATCAAAATCTGGCTTCCTTATTATTTCTTTAAGGAATATTCATTCCACTTGATCATAAGCCTTGCTCATTGAATTTCATGGAAAAACAATCCTCCTTCCCAAATCTCTTATTTTTTAGAGTATGCACTGGCTTGTAAGCAATAAGGACGTTATCTATGATTTTACGCCTTTGAACAAAAGCACTTTAGGACTTTGAAATAATAGATGGGAGGATAACGTTCAATGCATTGGCCATAGCTTTACTAATGATTTTGAATTATGACATTACAAAAATGGGGCGAAAAAGAGTCATATTCTAAGGGGATGGGATCTTAGGAATAAAAACAATGAAAGCATGAATAATATCCATCAAATCCACCCCCCATTAAGAACATGTAAAATTGCCCCAATAAAATTAGGCCCAAAAATATTTCAATATTTCTAATAAAAAAAGGCAAGCATATGGTCTAGACCTAGTGATTTCATGGCACCACATTTGGGATATACCTTCTTTTACTTCAAGTGTTGTGTACGACATCAATAGGAAGCCATTCATTTCTTCTTTCACCTTTCTTTTTACTCCCAATTGTACCTCTTTAATTCTACTTGGATGTGAGCTTGAGAACAAATAAATAAAGCACCCATTCCCCACACCTTCTATTTTCAATGGATTAGTTTACCATTCAATGTTATCATCCTTAATTCTATCTATTCAATTCTTCTTATGTCAGGTCCTTGCCCTTCCATGGAAAAACTTAGTATTAAGACCCCCTCCTTCAACCATCTCATCTTTGATCTCTGCCTCCACTTCACTTCCTTATCAAGAAGAAGATCATTTAGCTCACTTTTCAACTACTTTAACCGACTCGTATTCACATATGTTGCTCTTGAGACACTAGCATTTCATTTGAGTATTGTAATTTATGAATTCTCTTTGAAATGTTCTTGAAAGTTGAGAAATCCCAAGATTTCAATCCTTGGCAGACCCTATGAATTTTGCTAACCACGTCTTGCACCATAGATTCTCCATGCACATCCTGTCCATCCATTCGTGATAATATGCTTATAATTCTTATATGACACCCATATTTCTTCAAAGCAAAAAGACTTTGACCGCAACCACATTTGCGTAACATGCTATCGCTTTTCATGACCATCAAAAAAGGATGATGGTATAAGTATGATGATACTAAATGTAATACTTTCACCTACCTCCATTGAGAGCGCCACTCTTAATTCAAAAAACATTTGTCTAGTTGTACTTGAATAATTTGACTACCAACTAAACATTATTCTCTGTGTAACCATAACATGTGTAACCTATATCCAGCAAACCACTTGCATGCATAGCTTCCTTAAAGGCATTCATCTGTCGTTGGGCTCTTGTGTTCCACTACCCCCTACGCTTTCACGGGGATGCAGAATTTTATTAAAATCTCCATCAATCACCCAAAGAGGAGAATTGTCTTTGTAGAGCGCTTTCATAAGATTCCAAGAAAAAGTGCTTGTTCTACATTAGAACTCTCCATAAAACTTGGTAAACTACCAAACACCCTTATCTCTATCACCTTCAATTTGAGTATCAATAAAATATAGGTCATAAGAGACCAAGTGGAGATCGATCTCATCTTTCCACAGCAAGCCTAAACCCTTTTTGATCCACACAAGTCAAACCAAGACTAAACTGTACCTCACTTTACACTTTATTGTTGAGAACTCTAAATCTAACAATTTGGTTTCTTTGAGGAAAATCACATTAGGAGTTTTTTTTGCCTCAACAGAAGGAGTAGAGTCAGAATTGGTTGTGGGTTTCCAAGCCTTTGATAATTTCAAATGAGAATTTTCATGGCTCTAGGTGGGGCTAGGCATCAACTACTGCCTTTGGATTAGATATAATCACCATCTCGTTCACAGAACCAGCCAACTTTAGTTTTTGCACAAATTTTCTTAGTCCACAGCCATAGGTTCAAACCTATGCATAATCTCATCCAAGCTTTTCTTTGCTTGTATAGAAATTGCTTGCTTTTTTCCTTTACCTACATATCTTGCCATTTTTTGCATTTTTTCCTTCCCTGACTCTAACGCACTGCTGACTGAGCTTAATAATCATTTATCTCATAACCCATATGCTCAGTTGTCAACAAAAAGGTCCTTTCCTATTAGTTCTTGCTAATTCTTCTCACCTCCTCACCTTCTATATAACCTTTATCCAAATTTCTTGCCACATCCAATTGATGAGGAGCGCCCATAGCTGCAATATAATGGGTCTGTTAGAGGTATTTTGAAATTTTTATTACCAATATGGAAAAGTGAGCAAGGACTTACAAAATGGAATAATAAGCAAAAGAAACACGTGATTAAAGAGACAAGAAAATAAGGAGTCGACATTAAGAAGAAGAAGCTCGACACAAGAAAATGGAGTTGACATTAAGGAAAGAGTCGACATAAGATTAGGTTTCATATCAATCAGAGCAAAAGTCACACGCCACTAGGAACTTCAAGAAACTACCTAAAAATGCATGTAACAGGATACATTGTAAGAGAGAAAATGTAAAAGCTAACCTTGAAAGAGAGATTAATTACTTAAAGGCACCTAAATTGTTGAAATTTTCAAATTTAGAAGGAAGCGGGAGCAATGGTAGACAGAAAAGTATAAGTAGCAAATTTGAAGAAGAAGAAAAGGCTTGACACTTGTAACTCCTCACACACATAGTAGGAAAAGAGTCCCTCAAGCGTCTTTATATTTCCAGAAATTTTCTTTCCTTTGTTTAGTTCTTTAGTTCATTTTTACCCTTTATTGTTTTGTTGTTACTGTAACTCTTACAACTATGTAAGTTGTATTCTTTGATTTCAGTTAAATCAAATTGCTATTTTTATTAAACATATTAATGGCATTTTGCATTTCGTCGAATATACATTTGCACTCACAAATTTAGACACAGTGTAAAAATAGAGAGCCCATAAGAGGAAGTGATTCATTTCCCTGAATTGAGATTCTAGAATCACATCATTAATTAGATTGTCAAAATTTAACAAAAAAAATTTGGCATGCCTAGTGGGACCTGTTAAAATGATATGTGTCAAATCTTATGCCACGACTAAGAAGTAGTACTAAGACCTCCAATATATCCCCAAATGATAGTACATACTCAGATCCCACAAATATAATCCCAACTACACCAGAAGTCAGGGAAACACAAGCGTCGCCTACGGCATTTATAACTGCTGCATCATTGAATGGGATAAACAATAGGGGGATATGGGTAGTTTGGACCTTCAAAAATTATAGTTATCATCTTGGCTTTATACCTATATATGGAATGCCTATGATTGCTGGAATCTTAAGTACTTTTTCAATAATCGCTACCATATATACCCTTCCAACTACAATTTCAATGGTTGGTGGAACCTCAGTGTTTAGGCTAAACATATGTTTCAACCTGGTTATCTTTTGGCTATGAATGTTATGAATAACTTACCTGGTCCGTATAGTGGTGGTTCTAGTAGACAAAATTTTCTGATAGACCCGCAAAGGGGTGTCAAAGAAGGCGCAACTCGACATCTTGGACCCATATTTCTAGTAATGATGAGAGGAATGTCAGCACCATCCTTGGGTCAAAGCCAAACGATTCAAACCTTGGCTAACATGAGACAACAAATTGATAAGAGCAATCATGATATGGTTCATATGTTAACTCGAAAGATGAACATAGTTCTCAACATGTTGATACAAGCTACTAATAGTACTTGCAATGTCTTGATTCAATAAGTGAGTTTACTCAATATTATGCTAGGAGGTGCAGAAAATAAACACCCTTATGGTTGAGGTTACATAACCATAAGGTTAGCTATACTCTTGGAACTCAAAACTAAGATGCAAATAATCAGTTCTAGTATGGCCATGTAGGCTAATGGATAGAAGTGGACGAGTAATTAATGTCCAGCCATGAGGTGGGTAATTTGGACCGGGTCAACCATTGGTCCTCTTAAATCAAAATGTTAATTGTGCCGTGGAACACGCCTTAACTAGGTTCAGGTTTAATGTCAGCCCTACGTTTTACCCACAATTTGTTTCTACTTTTCCAGATTGTATAAATCAGTTGGAATTGCCTAAGGGCTACAAAGTTCCTAAGTTCACTAAGTTTTATAGTGAAGGTGGAGAGCTATCCGTCGAACATATCACCAAGTTCACTACAGAATATGGTGATTTAGCATCAAATGAATACCTTAAGTTAAAGGTGTTTCCTAATTCACTAACTCAGAACATCTTTACATGGTATTCAACCTTACCCTGAGGTCGATCCACTCATGGGCTCAACTTGAAAAGATGTTCCATGAGCAGTTCTTTAGATCCAAAATGAAGGTAGGTTTAACAGAATTATTTAATGTCAATTGAATGCCCTAAGAATCCTTCGATGATTACCTCATGAGATTTAGGCATTTAAGGGGTCGAAGTTACACTCCAATACCTGAACTGAAAATAGTCAAAATTATAGCATCAGGCTTAGACTTCTCCATTAGAAAGAAATTAGTGAACCAACAGTTTGTCAATATGACATAACTAGCCAATAAGGTCTGACAAATTGAATGTTTACAAGATGAGAAAGAAAGGTTGAAGTGACAAAATAAGAAAGAAAGGATACATATGGTCCAATGTGATGGAGAGGTTGAAGAAGCCTTGAGTCAGATAATGGTGGCGAAATCACAAGTTGAGCCACCTTATAGTTGCCAAGCTTTAAAGCCAGTAAAGGGTATAGAGAAAATGTCCTTTTTGGATAGAAAAAAAATACTCATTTGACATTAAAAAGGCTTATTAAATATCTGATTTGTTATTGAAAGATAACCAATTAAGATTAAAAGGAGACCAAGTTATTCTTTTTGCACATGAAATTAAAAATAAAAAGTATTATAAATTTCACCATGATTTTAGGCATTCTACTAATAATTGCATTTATTTTTTAGGTTTAATTCAACGTAGCCTGAAGGAAGGCTTCCTGAAGTTTGTGAAAAAGGACAAGCACACTGTGAAGGTCGACTCGAACCCCTTTGATGTTTCAATTAGCTTTGCAAAACCTGAGCTACCATGCAATATGATTCGTATCGACTATAATCCTCTTGCCAAAAGGAATCAAGGTCTTGTCGATACGTTGGACTTGTCCAAAGTTTCTATATGTATCTAAGACTCGAAGAAACGATGATGCAGTTCCTTCGAAGAATAAATAAAGAAGGATATAAGGGCAAAATATGCCCTACCTGTCAACTATTTTATAAGTCCGAAGAAGAAGTTGAAAAGAAACTGAAGCTTATTTCGGCTAGGCCTTCCTGTCAGTTAGTGGAAACTGGAGGCCGTATGCAAGTTGGCAACTCTAGGGTCGAATATTATCCAAAGAATAAGATGGATAAAACAATGCATGTTGTTGGAAGCAAGAGGATGGTGAACTATGACCCTTCGTGCCATCTGTGAATATTGTCAATGCCAAGACCAAGGTTCCAAATCCTATCCTAGGCCCTGGAAAATGACAAAAAAATATTGGAGGTTATCATGTGTAGTTTGGATCCTTACCACTACAAACTGTATACCCTCTCGTAGGTATGAATGAAGGAGTTTAGAAACGGCTGTAATTCCCTAGAAATATATATCAAGCACCTTACCAGTAGCTATCAAGATCTTATAAGAGGTGTAGAAAGCATGAAAGGGCCTTATCATGCAAGCTAGCTAGAGAGAAGCAGGAAGTTGACACAAAAGGAAAAAAAAAGTCATGGAAAAGCCAAAGTTACCTCTAATGAAGAAAAAGACAACCGTTGAGGCTAAGAACGATGATTGCTCTTAGAAATCCTCAAAGATCATCATGATAGACGAGGACCTACTGGAGTTAGAAAGTAAAAAAGAAGTTAAGAAACAAACCCAAAAGGTAGCAAGAGAATTATCCCCTCTGAAAAAGGATACCAAGGGTGAAGAACCCAAGCAAGTTGATAAAGATGAAGTGTATGGTGAAGAAAGGTTAAAAAGCCTTGAGAAAGAAGATGCTCATTTATCTAACATTGAAATTGATATGGAAGTTGATGACTTGCTGGAGGAAGAATTAACTGAATTCTTGAAGGAGACAATAATGTCAGAGAAATCAAAAGACCCCGAAGCCCAAGTAAATATAGTATCTGTGCTACCCTATGACTATGAAGACTATGAAGTTATCAAGAATCTAGAAAAAGATTATGACAGTAATTCTGATAGGCCCTAGGTGTTGGAACAATCAATGGTGACGGTCTTTTATTAAGAGACTAGTTTTACTAAGCTTTTACATGAAGAGATGGAGCATTTAAAGCCACTGCATATAAAAGAACATGTCAACAGTAGGCCTATCAACAAAGTACTATTTGACGGAGGGGCTGCAGTAAACTTGATCCCAAAGTCGATGTTTAATAGGCTAGGAAGGAAAACATCGGAGTTGGTGCTTATAAATATATTGGTAAAAGATTTTAATGGGCAAAAGACTTGTTCAGAAGGGTTAGTTATGCTAAACATAAAAGTGGGAACTATTGAAAGGAGGACTTTGTTTATGGTTGTGCCATCAAAATCCACTTTCAACGTGATGTTGGGTAGAGATTGGATTCATGTTGTGGGTGTTATTCTTTCAACAGTACACTAGAAGTTAGTCTTAAGGAACAAAGAAGGTAATGTCAAAGTCATTCCTACAGATGATAGCCCATGTTTTACTCAATAATGCAATCTAGACTATAAGAAATATAGTCCTTTAATGAAGCTAGTAACCTCAGATGCCAACAACTTTGGCCCTAAGACAATTACAATGTACATCCTTGATAGGGGAGGCTTTAGGATGGTTCCCAAGGCTGAATCACGGCAATCTAGTTAGGATGATGACTATTGAAAAAATATTACAGAGATTGTTAGCCTATGTGGCTAACAAGGCTATCAGGGAAATTGATTACAAAATTTTTCATTGTGTTTATGAAGAATAATGTGATAGATTTGTGGGTTTTGATGAGTTGCCTCTAAGGGAAGACATCAAGAAAGTAGAGGTGTTAGATCCCATAAAAGAAGTAAATTTAGGAATCGAAGAAAAGAAAAGGTTAATTTATGTAAGCAAGTTACTTACACCTCAAATGAGAGGAAGAATTGTCAAATTGTTAAAGTAGTACCAAGATTGCTTCATATGGGATTACCATGAGATACCTAGTCTAAGTAAGGAGCTAGTTGAACATCACCTTCCAATTAAGCCAAGATTTAGACCTTTCAAACAGCCTCCTTGACGCTTCATCCTAGAAGTAGCCTTGAAGGTTAAGGAAGAAATTAAACACCTAATAAAATCCAAGTTCATTAGAACTGCTAGGTACGCCGAATGGATCTCTAATATAGTTTTAGTAGTTAAGAAAAATGACAAGATAAGAGTTTGTATTGATTTTAAAAATTTAAAATCGGTAATACCTAAAAATGAGTACCCAATGCCTATAGCTGATATGTTGATAGATTTGGCCTCAAGCCATTGAATAATGAGTTTTATGGATAGACACTCTAGTTATAATCAAATCTTTATAGCCGAAGATGACATCCCAAAAGTAGCTTTTAGATGTCCTATGGCATGGGGACTTATGAATGAGTGGTTTTGTCCTTTGGGTTAAAAACATATGAGCAACCTATCAAAGGGCAATGAATGCTATTTTTCGTGATATAATTAGTAAATTTATGGTGGTTTATATAGATGATGTTGTAGTTAAATCTTATTCGGATGATGATCATCTAAAAGATTTGAAGAATGCTTTCAAATGAATGAGAAAACATAATCTAAAAATAAACCCACTTAAATACAATTTTGGTGTATGTGCAAGTAACTTCTTGGGATTCTTGATGTACTGCAAAGGGATAGAGGTTAAGAAGAACAAAACTAAGACTATAATGGAGGTTTCTCCACTAAGGAACAAAAAGGAATTACAATCTCTACTTAGAAAAATCAATTTCTTCTGGCGTTTCATTTCAAATTTGACTAGCAGGTTAAAGATTTATTCCTCTTTACTAAAGTTGAAGAATGAGGAAGAGTTCAAATTGAATCAAGAATAACAAAAAACTTTTAACGAAATCAAGTAATATCTTGTAAATCCACCTGTAATGACTCCAATTGAGTATAAAAGACCATTAAAGCCATATTTGTTTGCCAATGACGACAACATAGGTTGTTTTTTGGCCTAAGATGATGAAAATGGGATTGAAAGGTCAATCTTTTATTTTAGTTGTATACTAATAGAAGTCAAAAGAAACTTTAGTGAAGTAGAGAAACAATGTTTAACTTTATATTCGGCTTATATGAAACTTAAATATTACATGATTCTGACTATAGTTTATATGTATTTTGATGCCAATATAATTAAGTATATGCTAACCAAGCTTGTGACCCATAATATAATAGGTTGATGGGCTATTGCCCTTTCAGAATTCTCTTCGTAATTTGTACTATGAAAAGCCATGAAAGGTCAAATGTTGGCCGATTTTGTGGTTGACCATTTTCAAAAACCATAGTGAGTTACATGGGCTTAAGAAAATGAAAGCTCTATTTTGATGGTTCGAGTAATCAATGTGGAACAGACATAAGTAATTTTATTATTGATCCTTCATGAAAGCTTATACACCTCAATTTTTGCCTTAATGGAACTTTCTTAAATAATGAGGCCAAATATGAAGCCTTGGTAGCTGAGTTAGATTTCGTTCTCAGGATGGGAGGAAGGAATATAGAAATATATAGTGACTCGATATTAGTTATTAAAAAAATTACACAAGAATATAAGTGCATTAATACAAGTTTGATGCAATATTTAGCTATAGTTGCATGACTATTATATGATTTCGATGAGATGGATATTCAACATATCCTAAGGGTGTCGAACTATGTGTCAAATGCTTTAACTCAATCAATATCTGGCTATTTGCTTCCACCTGCTGAATTGGAATTTTAGTTGTAAAGGAAAGGTAAATATTTCATGCTAAAGTTTTTAATGATAGGATGATTGATTGGGTGCAGGAATTAAAGTCTTATTTATCTAACCCAAATGGTAATGTCGAACACAAAATAAGGCTGAGGGCTATTAACTATGTTTTACTCAATAAGGAGGTGTTCTTCAAAAGTGTCAATGGCCAATTGTTGCAGTGTTTAACCCACAAAAAAGTTGTAAAAGTGATGGCCAAAGTTTACGAAGGCATTTGTGGTGCTCATCAAGTAGGAAATAGAATGAGTTGGACTTTGTGTCGCTAAGGCTACTACTAGCCTTCCATGAGTCGAGATTGCATGGAGTACGCCAAAAGTTTCCGAGAATGCCAGTGACATTGGCCTATCCAGCATGTTCCGTCGAGTGACGTGCATGCAATTATCATAAATTTGATTAAGAAAAACATTGGTCAGTATCCAAAGAATTGGCATAATATGCTAAACCAATTCCTATGGGCAAGCCGAACATCTTTGAATGAGACAATTGGTTACACTCTATATAAACTAGCCTACGACTACGATCTCGTGCTTTCGGTCGAGACTGGACTCTAATTAGCTCACATTCTACATCAAACTAATTTGCATTTTGAGCAATATTGACAAATGATGTATGAAGAACTAGAAAACTTAACCGAAAAAAGGCTAGAAGCATTAAATCATTTAATGAGTTATGAGGGCAAGGTTTCCACAATCTACAATAAGAAAGTAAAACTAAAAATATTCCAAGTAGGAGAGCGGCAATCTGGTTATCTATCTCTATTGCTTGAACCTTTGTATATGCATCCATTGCTTAATCTATTTTCTGCATGTCTTGACCGACACCAACATCCTTGAGTATTTCCAGGCAAGTTTGAGTGAGTTACTGGTGTTATTCCAAGGTGGTTTCAACTATGTTAAAGGCCACGAGGATTGGACCAAAAATGACAAGAGCCATAGTAAATCCTAGTACACGTTAACGAATAGGGGAGCAACACAGTTCTCAACAGGAACTGCTACTTAATCAAATAGGCCAGTCATTCTGCGCAGTTGTCACTTACAGACTGTTGGATCCTTTGCAAGTGCTTCTAAGCCTTTCGATGAAAAAGTTTCAAATGCCCTAATGGTCCTTTGAGCATGTGTAATGTTGGCAGGATAAAGGCCATTCAAAGTTATAGGGATATCCTCAAGCTTGGAGAGAGTTTGTTTAAAAATATTTACTTCATCATTCAAAGAAGGGTTAGCAGTAATCGATGGTCCAGCAACATCTCGACCCTGACCACCCTTTTGTGTAGCACCATGAAAATGGATATGTTAAAAGACTCTTACAATGTTAGACACAATAGTAATAATGTATATATAAATTAAAATAGACTCAAATTTTGAAAGTCATGACCTAAAAAGGAGGTGGGGTTGAATCAAACCCATGTTATTTTATGTCATGAAGAGTAGGAGTTGATATGGCAGCTTCATTATTGGTAAGGTTGGGGGTAATAAGTCCTATTGAGGAATTACCTTGCAAGAAACTAGACAAAGGAAATATGTTAAAAGATGTTCTCAGCTAGGTAAAAAGGATATTAAACATCAAGCAAATCATACCTGAAGTTCTTTTTCCTGTTGACAAATCGTGTGGAAAAAAAAATTTTGAAATGAGTTCCTAGTACGAGGAAGTATAAAGTAAATAACAGATGGTGGATCACCACTTTGCAAAATCAATAATGCAGGAGTAGCAAGGTCGAAATACATAAAGACACTGAAAACAGTTCACAATCCTCTTATTCTTGGTCAATATCCTAGTAATATCCTCAGGAGATGTTAGAATTTCCCTGGGACTATAGAACAAGGAAGGATTCTCAAAAGAGGCAGGAATGGTTTGGATTAACCTAAATTGTCGAGATGGTAGATTGGGAAAATGGAGCACAAAATAACATACATCATTGCTAGGCTACCAGTATATGAGTTCTTGGCAGCATAAAAAGTGCCCTCATATAGGTTTCAACAACGACCTAGTTTCAATGATCAATTGATCAATACCTCACCAAAACCATTCAGGTCCATAACAACATTGTGTAAATGGTTGTAGAAATTGAGTAGGATGGTTATGGTCGATGTGGTAGAAGAATTACATATAGCTCTCAAAAGCAATTTGAGGAATCAAAGAAGGATATAGAGGTCAAGAATATGCAAACTTAGCCCTATTAGTCATTATTTCAAAGGATCTTGATGGGGAGTGCAAGGTCAATTTGTCTTTTAGTGCATTAAGCCATACTTGAAGTAACCACAAGGGACCATCTAAGTTAACAATCTCTATTTGGGCCCTCAGTGTTGGTGTATGCCTTAGAGGCTGATACATTTGTCTGTATTTACATACATTCTATTATGCTAATTTTAAAATATGAGGCATTTCATTTATTGTGTTCTTTTTTAATAAACATAATAAAGTCCTTAGAATAGTAAGTTTGATGCCATAAGACATCAAGTGGTTGACTTGATCATGAGATCCTATTAGATAAAATTAGAACATTATTCTTAAATGTCCTTAGTCAAGTATTATTGTTAATTAGGACAATAGTAATGCATTGATACTAGTATGTGCGTAGACTGATGACCACATCTCACGAGTCATGGATATGAGATATCAAGTCTTCACATGGGTACATATTAGAGTAATGATATACTGGACTGACCCGCCATGAGAATGTTACATGGATTGTTACATGAGTGTCATAAACGATTCTCATAGTGACAATGGTGTTTGTGGTCCTTTTATTACTACATGAGGAGTTGTGTATTTTAATGCCATCAAACGTCATTTGTAACAAGGTGATTATAAAGTTAGTTATTGGACATACTGCGAATCATGCAGAGGGATGTGAGTGACCTAGATGGGATTTGTTACTCCTACATAATAGGAGCAATATTTTCGGGCCCCCTGATTGAGTGAGACTGCGAAATGTATGGTCATGCTCAAATGAGTTAATATGAGATATTGATTTCATTTATTGTTAAAAGTCTACTCGAGTATCAGGAAACAAAGGATTGGACTATACAAGGGTAATACATTCCATGCATCTTGACAAATGAACTAAATAACATAGAAACATTGGTTACGAAAAGGTTATGTTAAATTAATGACATTCTCATTACTTGAGTAGTAGCGATGTGTTGCTAGATACCGCTTACTACTTCTAATATTAAAATGGGATTTTAATATTACTGTTAATGTAATGAGAATTTGTAGGGTCATACATATAGAGCAGACTAAAATTGGAGTAATAGATCCAAGTTGGACTCGAATTCAAATATAGGTCAGACTCATAACGGATGAGTCTAGGGTTGTCGAAATAAGTTTACCCCAAATGGTTTAATATATTAAGTTTTGATGATAACAAATACAAGACAAAAAGAATACTTTGCTTTTGTTCTTTGTTGCATCCTATATAGAGCATATCCATTAATAATTGATAAATATCTTATTTGGATGTGTATATGAAAGTTTTATATACATGTTAAACTAACTAGAGTTATACATTTATGAATCATGTATATGAAGATATTGAATTATGATTTTGGACTAACTATACTTGTTTAAGTGAGCAATACTTTGTAGGATAGTTCAAGTACCAAGAGTGAGCATTGCAACAAGAAAGCAAAAGATATCTATTAAGCTCAACACAAGGAAAATGTGATTAAACATATGTCTTTGAAGATTTGTTTTGATGATAACACACATGATGGGAAGACCAAGTCCAAGATCTTTTAAGGATAGCTTTAGGACTTAGAGTCTCTCTGTTCGAGGATCTCTTTGAATATCTCATAGTACGTTAAGATAAAACAAAAATGCTTCCTTAAACTTATACCAAAACTGTTTTGATCCTTGAAAATAACTTAAAAAGGTTTTGGTGTTTTTGATAAACTTTCTGGGATGTTTTTCAAACATTTATAACTGTTTTATAAACTGAATTATTCGAATAACTTATTGTTTATTCAAATAAAGTTTTTAAATTGGCTGCTGCGTGCCTCTGTTTTTAAAAAGTGTTATTCAAATAACATTCCTGTTATTTGAATAAAAGTTTTTCATAGCTTGTTTCATATCATAAGAGTTTTTCATAATAGCTTGTTTCATATCAGCTATTCGAATAACTCATCAGCTATTCGAATAGAACCTTTTCCTAGAAGTCTATCTTAACAAATGTTATTCGAATAAACTTATCTTTATTCGAATAACCAATTTTCTAAAGGAAGTTTTTGTGGCAGCATTATTCAAATAACACTTGCATTATTCGAATAACCAGTTTCAAAAACGTTTTTAAAAGAACGTGTTGTTCGAATAGCAAAAGCTTATCCAAAAAAACACGGATCCTGATATAGAAACTAACAGACATATTTTTATAATAATTACATAATTAATTGCTACAATGACTAATTTTCTTTTCGACTCTATAAATAGAGACCGTGGGTCTCATCTGTTAGCTGCCCAGCTATCTGTTTAATTTACGCTTGCTTTGAAAAATGTGATTTATAATTTACGCCTATTTTCTGTGTTCTTTTTGCTGAAACTTTGAGATATCCTTTGAGAGCCTCTTAGAACTTCAATTTGTATTATTTGCTCTGAGTAAGAGTTTCTCTTCATCTATATTTCTGTTCTTCTGTATTGAGGGTGAGGTATCCCTCAAGGTTTGTATAAGGGTGAGATATCTCTTCAAGGTTTATATAAAGGTGAGGTATCCCTTCAAGGTTTGTATGAGGGTGAGGTATCCCTTCAAGGTTTGTATAAGGGTGAGGTATCCCTGCAGGCTGAGGCTTTAGCATAAGGGTAGAGTTTTCCTGTGTGTGAAAAGTGCTCTTTTATGTAACGGTTGCAAGCACCTATTGAAGCTTGTATACATAGTGAAAAATCTTGGATTGTTTTCGAGGACTGGACGTAGATCACAAGTGGGTTAGTGGTCGAACCAAGATAAATATCGTGCCTGCTTCTCTCTTCTCAATCTCTTTATTTTACGTAATTTTATATTATTGCACATTTATTTATTTGCTGTTCTTAAAGCTTTTATTCTTCATTTCACAATTTCTTTTCTTTTATTTAATAGCTTAAATATTTGTGTTAATTTTAAGAACTTTTATGAAAAGTTTTTATACCCAATTCACCCCCCTTTTGGGTGATGGTTGCCATGACTAACAAGGGTTACACAGCTTACCTTGCTGCTGCTCACACTCACTAAAGGCAGTCACTGTTATAAATAGTACTGCTAAAGGGGCTGCTAAGACATGCATTACAAAACCCTACCCGCACCTACAGAAAAGTGAGTGAGAGAGTGACAAGTTTATTCTCTTTTCTTCGCAGCTAGCACTGTGTGAGAGACGTGAGGCTCCTTTTTTTATGAACATTGAACGTTCGTGAGTCTGTTCGTGTGGATACCATAGAGACATCATCGCTATTACGGTGTTGGTGATTCACGTCACTTCCTTTGATCACGCTTCAAGAGGTAAACAATTTTTAAAAGTTGGATTATGACTTTTTGTATGGATTCTTAGTGAGAATTCTATTTTTCGTTGCATGATATATCTGCAATTCCCAACACTCAGCTAGCAAACAACATGGTTAATAAACCTATAAAAGGTAGTTAATAAGAGTTGCCCCAATGCACATGGTCCCTAGTCCATCAAAATAGTAGCTAGTGGGATGTAGGTGATTGATACCTTAACCCAGCAAGATGAAATACATACTTACATAACCAAAGCACTCAGAAAGCCAAGTGCTCCACTTCGGACACCAGACCAGTTTTGTGGTGTCTATTTATCCAACGAGAGTAGCTAAGATGATTCAAAGGAGTATTTCTCAGTTCCTACTGAGTTGATGCAAAGAATGTTGGTGTATTAGGGGTGATGGGTATGCTATCCGGTCTCAATCCAGTTAATGCAACTAAATCAAATAGAGTAATGCTTATCATTCCACAATGAAAGGCAAAGGTAATAGTCAACGAGTCCCACTAAGATAGCGCAATGCCTATCATTGGAGGGATCGCGAAAACCTTATGACGACCAAGCTTGGTAAGGTGAAATAAACTAGCCCTTTTCCTAGAGTTCCCGTGTACCATTTCCTCCAACCCAATGGACTTAATCAGGGCAATAGTGGCTCAATAAAATTGATAGAAGTTATTTGATGATTTTGATAATGATTTGGAATGATTTGAGCATAAATCTATAACAGTGAAGTTGATAAATAACTCAAATAAACTTAGAATTTATCTTGAATAGCTACGAAGATAGAAATAAATATGGAACATTTATTTCTAAGTCATAGATGATTGGAATGAGTTGTATTAAATTCTGAAAGATGAAATGAATTAGTTTGACATTTTTATTAATACTAACATAATGTTTAAAGACCAAACTAAAAAGACCAGTAGTTTAGAAAATCATAAAATTATGAGCAAATGTCAAATAGTGGATAAAGACTAAATGAGAGGGTGAAAACAAATTAAATTGAACATTTGAAAGTTTCTTAGTTCAATTCCATAAGGTTTAATTTAACCTAGGGATGAATAGTGAAGCTTAGTGTCTGATAAAGGTGCATAATGAAATATATCGAAATATAAAATCAAAAAATGAATGAAATCCTAAAATTTTTTGTAATACATGTGAAGGTTAGAAAACCCGATAAGGAAATATTAAAGTGTCTTTAGCAGATAAAATGTTTCCAGTGAGATTTTACCTTTCCCCTTTATTTCTTATTCCTCACCACCTTTTACCTCTATTACTCCTGCTTCTTTTCTCACTTTTCTCTCTATTCTCTCATGCTCATTTTCCTCTCCCTCACGTTTGCCCAACCATCAAAAAAGAAAAGAGAGAAAGAAGGAAATGAGGAAAGAAAGAAAGATCAAGAGAAATGAAGATTCAAGGATAGAAAGGATGGAGCTTTGCAAAGGAGATGAGGTAGGGGGTTTTTCATGGATTTTCTATTTCTTCCTTTGTTTCCAAAGTATTGGCAACTTGAGATTTGAATGATGGTTTTGAAATAGAAAAGATGATTTTGTGGATTATGATTTGAGAACTTGATTCTTGATTTAACTCTTGATGAGTTTTAAGATTTGGAAAGGGGGCTTCACACCCATGTTGATATTTGATGTTTTATGAGTGATTTGGATGTATATTTATGATGATTTGGTATTGTTGTTGATGTTTAATGGTTTGGGTTAGGTTGGGATGGCTTAAAGGCTTTGTATTCTGTAAATTTTCATGTGGTAATCGACTACCAAGCTTCTGGAATTACGAATTATGTTTTTGGGTAGCTTGTAATCGATTGCATAGTCTTTGTAATTGATCACAAGGCTTTTAGGTAAGATGTAATTGATTACATTCTGATTGTAATCGATTACCAGGGTTCTTCCAAGCTGGCAATAGATTACCAAGGCCTGGTAATCAATTACCAGGCCCCTGAATTGAAGTTTTTGGTCTGAAAATGATGGAAAAGTAGTTCTTTATCCTATGGGGCCCAAATACAAACCTTAAACCTTGACTTAAATGATTGAAATTCATTATATTGGGAAATGATTATGCATCCAAACCAATTGAGAAATTATTTTTATGATGTGTTTGAATCAAATGAGATTGAATGATGAGTTTGATTACCTATGATGACAAAAGCCTTTATATACATATGATTGCATGCTTGAAAATATAATGATTGAATAGATTTAAAGAAATATGATTTTTCTCTCATGGGTATCCCTTTGTTAAACTAGGTTGAATTGGATTTTGGATATACCTTATACTTAGGATAAGTCTTGGATGATGGTAAGAGTGAATAAGTGAATTTTTCTCTTTACCGGAGTAATTGAGGTTAAGGAATACCTCCCTCTTTACCTAAGCTTCCCTAGTCATCAAGTAGTAAAGGTTGGATGATTCCCTCATTACTTGGGGTGATCTTAAATCCTGGATAGTGTGAGAAATGATGAACCTTTCCCTATCCCGGATGAAAAATAGTGTGAGGAAGGAAAATACCCTCCCTATCAAGGTAGTATGAGGACTTAAAATCCCCTCTCTACCATGATTATAGATTGAGTATAGGACACTTCCTCTTTACTAGACTGAGATAAATATGGCCTAGTTACTCAGAGTAGCTTTGTGTGGCAAATTGATCGTCATAAATAGGTTGATGTACACTAACTTGAAAGCAGACTACTACCAAGTGAATGGTATTGTGAGGCTAGTACACCCTCCATATCTTGATTTGAGATGACACATGTGTCTTGATGATTTGAGATGTGAACCTTGAGAAATGAGATTTCTTGATATGATTTTGATAATCGATGATATAGATAAGTTTTCGTATGAAATTTGAAATAATTTATAACTTGATGACTCAAGGTTTGATAATATGAATCATGATTTAAGACCTAATGATATGATGATTTGAGATTTGATAAAATGATTTATGATTTGATGACTCAAGAATTGATAATATGAATCATGATTTGATTTCATGAGATTTGATGAAATGAACTATGATTTGATATATGAATTTTGACGAATGAGATCCCTTGATATGAATTTGAGACTGTTGTGAATTTTTCACAAGTGCACGGATCATTCAAGTAGTAAAATAAAGATCATTTCCATGAGGATCGATTGATTACCAACTTTTATGACCACTTTGATTATTTAAGCAATTAAAATCAATAATGAAAATCAATCAAAATCAAAATGAAAATCAAAACAATAAAGTAAGCAAATAAATTTAGAAAAGTCAGGATTCAACCAACATTTAAAGGCCTAGGACTAGGAATTCATTACACTACCCCTTATGATAAATTGTAATCTTATCTTTGCTAATGTTCAATTATGTTCTTGAAGGCGATTTATCCTAAATTGTTTACAGCCTAATTTCTTGGCACTAAAAATGTGCTAAAACTCTATTAATCCTATTCTTATGGCAATTAATCCAAGTTCCAACCCATTAGGTTTTATGACAATCATTTTCTCCTCGAAGGATTTAAGCCTATGTCTAGGTCTCAATTCCTAAGTCCAATTCTTGGATTATCTAGCAATTAGATTTTATCTTTCAATCTTTCACCTAAAGCCTAACATCATGTAAATATGGCCAATAACATACCACAATCATTTAGCATACCAAGAATGAATCAAGAATAATAATTTTCTATTAACAAAGAATCAAATTAACAATTCAACATAGAAAAGTAGAGAGTTGCATCTTAATCCTAGAAAAAGAAATTTAGCCGCTCATGGCCAATGTAGCATAAATAAGAACAAAAGTTAAAGAAATAATCATGACTCTATCTAAAGAAAATAGAAAAAAGAAAATAAAAAGAGAAGATGGAGAAGATAAAGAAGGAGAAGATGTCTTCAATGGTTGAATTTCAATTACTCTTGCACTTCTCTTCAGAACCCTAGCCTCCAATCTTTGGTTTTCTGTTGTCACAAAAAGTGTGTTTCAGGATTAGGGATTCGCTTCTATTTATAATATTTGGAGTGAAAAACTAATGTTTTTAGTCACATGAGACCTCATACGGTCATGTCTAAGCTCGACACGGCCTTCTGAGCTTGAATTGCGTAACTCACACCATAAGTGAGACACAACTGTGTGACTAAGAGACACGGTCGTGTCTCTTAAAAATAGTCACACAAAAGCATTCTTCAAGTTAGACACGGCCATGTCTAACTCCTCAATCACTCATAAGGCCTTGTCTAAGCCAAAATGGTCATCTTTTACTCTGAAATTGCAGTGTCTTCACTTGTTTTCACTCTAATTGTGTTAAATCTTTCTAAATATGTAAAAACGAAGACAATGATTAGGATCCATCTAAAATTCACTAATAAATATAAGTAAATCACTTCAATTTATCCAGTATAAGACCATAAAATATAGGCTTATCAGAGACTTTGATAAGATTTGATAACTAATGTAATCATTCAAATGATTTTATATAAAATGAACCTCTATTTTGAGAAGAGGAAGGACTCGATTTGGCTTTAGCCACCTTCCTATGGATTATATATTAATGATTTGAAATGGTTTTTCTCCGAAATAGCTAGAATTATTGTGATGACAATATTTTTATAAACTACTAAGAATTTCATAATTCTCACCCCCTCTACTTCTATAATTTCCATGATAATTCCAGGCAGGATCTAGACAGTCAAGCAAGATGGAGCTTTGACATAAAGAATTAGATTAGTTCTTTTGCTCAGATAATTGTAATTAGTTATACCAACTTTGTGCCATGAGGTGATCTATGTATATAATGTACGATGTTTTACAATTTGTATAAAAATTCTTTCATGATATATATATATATATATATATATATATGCTCTATGAAATACTCATATTTTGATATTTATTCAATTAAGTATTTGTAAAATTGATGATATTCATAAATAATGTACTAAATCCTAATTACTGATGCATAAATAAGATATGTCATTAATAATAGTATTTAGGACGTTACACTCCGTGTATTTCTTGAATTTGATCTAACCAAGAAAGGTATTCTGGACATTCCCTTCGATAGGTCCTAATGACCCTAACATCTCATAACCATGGATAGAGGGAAATTTTAGGACTCATAAAGATAGAACCCTAAAAGGAGGACAAGAGATAAGCCTTTGAATTTTAGGGATAGAGTTAAGGGACAGGAAAGAAAGGTCATGGAAGACAAAAGATATATAGAAAGGAATGAGTATCTGCATTCCTAACCGTGAAGTCTCTTCCTAATTTAGAGAGACTTCTTGAGCAATCATCTTCAAAGAAACATCTTCAGCTTTTCTAGGGTTAGATCATGAAACAAGATCAACATCCATATAATTTGGATGCTGTGAAGAACCTTTAGCAGGAGACGAGGATTTGAAATCAGCAGACTGATGGCAAGCAAATCTCCTGAGAGAGGCTATAGAGAGAGCAAGAAAAGCGAGTAAGGCATGTTCTTTGAAGTTTTAGAGAAAAGGTTGTTTTGAAAGAGCCTACGTTAGGCTATAGCAATTAAGCTTCTCTGTTTGCCTTATTTATAGATGTTATCTTGGCAGTTATAAAGCAACCAATTAATTATCCAAGTCAGAATCAATTTGAGTCAAGATAGCAAAGGAATATGTAAATAATATCTAAAGTTCAAGCCGAAATTACATGGTCAAAAAGTCACTTAAGTAAATTAGAAATTTCATCCTTAAGCTTGGCGAAAGAATTTAAGAAGGTGAGCCACAGTGAAGTTGGCAGTAACATAAGAAGGAGGTTGAATTATGTTCCATTTTTCTTGAAATTTCAACTTTCTCACAACTTTCTTAAATTATTTAAACTTAGGGGTGAAAAGGTTCCAACTTGAAATAGAATAATAGTGAGAAGACTTAAGATAACCAAGTAGTATAAGGTGAGAAAGTTCTAAGAAAGTTTGGTATATATGAACTTTCTCACCGCAGAATAAGAGTGTAGATGTTTCTTACAAAACTATATTTAAACTTCCAATACTATTTCTATTAAAAGCACTTTTAAACAAATAAGCTTAGATTATTAAGTAAGCTAACTTATATTCAAACTAATTAAATTATATTTCTTTGTAAAACTTCAGAAAATATCAATTCACCTGAAGTTCAGTTTTATCCTTAAAAAAAAACCAATCTAATCATATTAAATAGAAAAAAAAAAAAGAAAAGCTTGGCACCAAAATTTATATTGGTTCACCCCTAAAACCATGTGGGGCTACGTCTATTACCTAGCAACCACTAGGATTTTCCACTATCAAGAGTATTGTTTAACAACTAAGCCTCTCTAAGTTTCAATACAAGTATTCTTTAACCACAACCTCTTCAGGTTCAACAAGAGTATTCTTTGTCAATCAAGCCTCTCCAGGCTTCAATACAAGTATTCTTTTACCATAGTTTTTTTTAGGCTCAACAAGAGTATTCTTTGTCAACCAAGCCTCTCCAGGCTTCGACAAATATTCCTTTAAGACAACCTCTTCAAGCTCAACCTCATAAAGTTATAGTGACTTGTACAACCCTCAAGCTCACTTTCAACACACAAAGATCAATACCGAGATTTAGGTGTTTGTTACAACTAGGTGGCTCTCGAAAACTCTCCGAGAGTGGATTAACATTATTTGGTAGAGTTCATAATACACCTACTAATGATTTGGCATATTGCAGAACAAGTAGGTAGATATGAGAAGGTTTAACTATGTGTTCATTATGCTATTAAGGCTCAAGATTCTAATATTCAAATCTTCATGGGTAGCTCTCTAAGGAGTGTATATCTCTTTTAAACTCTGTAGCCCTTAACTTCTTAGATGTAAAACTAGATGTCTTCTCTCAAAGAGAGAATAAAACAGAATATGAACTCAAATCTGACTTTTTGCCTTAATCTGATGTTAGTCTATGCAAAGTTCTTGTTAATCTTCATGGGTAGGACATATTTATACTTAGGAATATACTTATAGCCATTAGAAATAAGTCTCAAGTGATTTCATGTAGAAACTAGTTGTTGCAGCAATTTCTAACTCGTGTTTGTCCTTTCTTAGTATAAGTGAGAAGGTTACTAGCACTGAACTTTCTCAGCTCGGACTTTTCCATCCCAAACTTTCTTAGCTCGAACTTTCTCAACTTCTGCTAGGCTCAATTTTGACTTTGTTGGAATCTTTCATGCTTATCTTTTTGAACTTGATTTCTTCAAAGTATGACTTTGCACATCTTGTCTCTTTTAAGCTTGTAATCTTGTTCAAAAAGACTTCAAACTTTTTCTTCTAGCATTCGACCTTTTCTTAGCTTGTAAGCACTTGTTCAAACCTTGTATTCTGATGCTTCTCATCTAGTGCTAATCATTTTGAGCTTCAACTTGCACCTTTAGTAGCTTGATAAAAAATTCATCTTGATTATCTTTATTTGCTTTGCTTTCTAAAATTGTTCTTTAGAGACTTTGAGAGAGATTCTTCATGACTATTCTTAACTTGAACTTTCTTATCTAACTTTCTCATGTCTTCAATCTTCTCAGGCTCTGTTTCTACCACTTGATTGAATTTGCCTTGTCATTGTAGGTGGATAAGAAGCTCTTTTAACATACTTCAATCTTTAAATATGTTCTAGGAGAGTTCTTCATTCTTTATTCAACTTGATGTGAACTTTCTCATAACCAGTCTTCTCATCCAACCTTCTTAGCTAAACTTTCTCATAGCCTATTATGCTTCAATCTTCTCATCTTCATTGATAGCACCACTTGATGATATTCTTTGATGAAATAGGTGGTTGAGATTACTCTTTAAAATATAATTTGATCTTGAAACTTGTTCTATGAGAGGTCTTCTCTTTTCTAGTCTTTTGTTGAACTTTTTTAGAACTTTCTTAGGACCTTCTTAGAGTGAACATTTTCATGTTCAACAGGAACTTTCTCAGGTCATTCTAACCGTCCAGAGATCTTTCTCATTTGTGATTTTTAGATCCTGCACATTAATAACTCAAAGAAAAGCTCCATAGAAGTGCATTAATCCATTCAATAATGTTAGAGCAATAAACTAAGATTTTCAACAATTTGTTAGCATCAAAGCCAAAATAAGAAATATCACCACAAGAGGGCTTTAGAGCTTACACATAGAACTTCGACTTCAGCTAAATATTTTTTGGCTTCAAGGTGTCGATGTCGCATTCATTCTCTCGATTTCAATAATGCTTCGGCCTAGGTAACTAATTCTTTCCCTTAGTCATGAAGGATAGAAATCTATTGTTGGCAAACAATAAGGGAAGAATTATCTTTCTTGTGGTCTTTCTCTAAGATTTCTAGCTTTTTTTCTTCTTCTTTTAATCGACTTCTCAGCTTTGCAATAACAAATTTAGAAATTCAAATTTGGTCTTTTCGAGAGGTGATGGCGGAGTGGAGAGCTTTTCTTAGGCATGAAAGGATGAAAAAGAGTCTTGAGTCTTGACAGCCTTATCCTTCAAATCCTTTCGATAAGTGTCCAACATTGATTTTTTGCCAAGAATGGTGTAAGCATTGCTATACCTCTTCAAGGACTTGATGATAGAAGCCCTGAGAGAAGAAAAAACCTTTTTTCTACCTTTCACTCAAAAAATCAGAATGTTGTGATAATGTGGCAAAAGCCTAAGAACAGAGGCTAGCTGAATGAAGGTTCATTTTTAAAATAGATTAGTCCTGGTGCAACAAAGAATGAAGTGAATCCAGGGTTGAACGTGTAATATCCTCAGTAACATGTTAGACTGGTAAACGGGTTACAAAAGTAGCCTAATATTTGCTTAACATGTCAATTTTGTTTTGTAACAAACTAAGTTAGTTTAGGTACTTAATTGCAACCTAGAAGTTAAAAACTAGTCTAAAATGACTTAGAAAACGGCTTTAAAGGCCAAGTTAAGGGAAACAAGTATGGATAACTTGTTTCTAGGTCATAAATGAGTTAAGTGCGGTGTAGTTAAATTTTGAGAGCAATTGGAGTTCATTTGGTGTTTTTAGGCATACTGTTGTGCTCTTAATGCTGGATTGAACCCCAGCAGATATGAAAAAATAGAGAATTAGTGAAACATGATTTTAGATAAATCTTAGTATTTATTCTAAAGTTTTTGAAAGTTGAAAAGCTTGAATTAATATAATTCAAGTGTCCTTAGCAGATATAAGTTTCAGTACAAAAATTAGTTCCTATCCTTTTTCTTTATTTCTTTTATCTCTTTATCTCTCCCTCTCCATGACAGAAAAAGAAATAGAAAACAAAGAAAAGAAAGAAACGAAAGGAGAAGAGAGAAAAAGGGGAAGGAAGGAAGAATAAGAAGATGAAGAAGAATAAACGAAGATCAACAGCAAGATCAAGAGGCTTGAAGATTGGTCATCACCACAAGGTAGGGGAGTTCTTACCATCTTTTTCATTTTTGTTTCTCTTTATAGAAATTAGGAATTTGGATTGGGGAAATGGATTTAGAGAGTCAAATCCTAGTTCTTAGCTTGATTCTTGATACTTAGGATTAAGTTAGGTTAGTTTTAGTTCAATGAATGTTAGATGGCCATTTATGGCTCAACCTAAACCATGTTGGTTCATAGATGAGGAATTGGTAAATGGTTTGGGTTAGTATGATTTGGAACCTAAATCTATGCCATAGTAAATCAATAGGTTGTATGAGAGTTGCAACAAGTTTAGGGGCATAGATTGATTAGAAATCACAAAAAAATTGATCATGAGTGATTGGAAGATGATTTTCGGCCAAAGGAATCAATGGCTCGGTTCTACAGAATTTTTTGTAGAATTGGTCACGCCTAGGCATGGACTGATCAGTTTTCAGTCCTGACCAGACAAAGAGTGTCATGCCTAGGCGTGGGCTGATTATTTTTCAGTCTAAACGAGATAGAGAGTGTCACGCCTAGGCATGAGAATTCCATGCCTAGGCGTGAGGTAGCCATGCCTAGGCGTGGGAAAGTCATGCCTAGGCGTGAATTCCAGGATTTTTCAAGAATTATATTCTTGATATTTTGAGGTTCCTTATTAGTTGGGATCACTTATATAGAGTTATCTAAGTGTGTTAAGACACTTTTTAGGATATTTCACAAAGGAAATAACCCACCTAGTATATAAGAACAAGTTGAATTTCTAAACTTTTCAAGAGAAGGATTTGTTTGGAAAAGAAGTCTAGGACCTTTTATCACATTAGTGTGGTTTATAATACTATTAGTGATGTAATGACAAGGTAGATTAAAAACAAGTTTAAGAAGAAAGTTATAAGCAAGATTCGCTCTCTTGTAGTTAAAGATGAGTTGATTATGCTAATTTCAACAAGAATACTCTATTCTCTCATTAAGTTGAGATTGAGTGGAGTAGCAGAATTGGATCCCTTGTGCAATAAGGTTAAACTTAGTGAATTGGATCCCTTATGTAATAAGGTTGAATTAGTGAATTGGCTCCCTTATGTAATAAGGTTGAACCCTAGAAAAATGGATCACTCAAGTAATGAGGTTGAACCATTGAGAAAGTCCTAAGTTAGACGGTGGACTAGAGGAAGTCCTACGCTAGGTGGGGGACTAGAGGAAGTCCTAAGCTAGTTGGCAGACTAGAGAAATTGCTAAGCTAGGCGGTGGACTAGAGAAAGTCCTATGCTAGGGTATGGATCAGTATATTCTACGCTAGGCTATGGATGAGTATGTCCTATGTTAGGCCATGAATCAGTATATTCTATACCAGACTAAAGATAAACACATCCTATGTCAGGCTAAGAATGCGTAAATGTAGTATGCCTTCTTTAAAGAGTAAATTTGAGGCATAAGAGAACTTTTGATATTTTACATTTGTGTAGACATTCGTTTATATCGAAAGTAAATATATGAGTTTTAAATTTATAAATGTACCTTTGTATATATATGTTTTAGTACCAAGAGATATATATTATTACTGAGAATTTTATATTCTCACCCCGTTATGTTTCATGGTTAGTAGGTCAAGGCCCTTCAAGAGGGTATAAAGATGAAGATAGAGAGGAACTAGATGAGTTTAGTTATGTTTTTAGTTCAAAACTTATGTATTTATTTATATTTGCTTTGAGGATATAAAAAGTTATATGTATAATACTTATATGTATGACTTTTAGATATGGCTCTCTATAATTGTTTATTTAAATGTTATGGATTAGTTATTCAATTAAGTTAGAAGTAGCATAACTAATACTGTTTATCCAGGTATATATTGGATATACTAAGGTGCATGTATTAGGATGTTACAGAATGAAATCTTTAATTCTACAAGATAGAAGACGAACTTACACAACCAGTAAAGGATAAAGCTAAGGTGTTCTTCATCGTTGACTTTTGCAGGCTTCTCCATGCAACTCTTAGAAAACCCAGTGTAGCACAAGCTTGTCTTCTATTGTAAGTTGTCTTGGGCCTTAGTCTTTTTTGGAAATAAAGTGGGAAGGATCAACTCACCATCAGAACTCAGTCCCAAATTGCTACTATGTCAAATAGCATCGGACCCATCATTCCGTCATGAAAGTAAAAGGAATTTGTAGTGGTGTTCTAGAAACATAAAGTTGCACCCACCATAGTTGGATTTTCCAAGACTCGGTGCAGGCTGAGATGAATGGCCTCATAAATACTAGTTGATTTCTAAAACTCACCCTTTGCCTTACTTACATAGGTAAACCAAGCTCAATAGTCTCCTGAGGGATTTGGAAAATTCTTCAGAATTTGATTCCCAACTAACCAAGGGTTAACTGGGATTTTTGGGAAATTAACCAACAAATCCTCCCCTTTGACCAACAAGGCTGATTTCTCCTTTTCTAAATCCCTGATAGGATTTTCTAAAATAGGGCCATGATGAACTAAAAGTGGAGAAGAAGAGGTAACTATTACCTTACTGGCTAGGGCGTTCCGCTGCGAAGTTATAGGTGCAGGAACCTTCATCAGTTCTTAAAGGTTAAGACCAGATACTGATTTTCCCTTGTCTTGTTCTTCTGGAGCCATGGTGCAAAGATGAAAATACCTAGGATTAACGATACTCAAAAGGCATCTTTATTCATATTTAAAATTTGCAAGTTAAAATGCATTGGCAAAGTGACTTGAAAAGTACAAAAATAAAATACTAAGTATTAAAAGTCCCAAAGCAACTAAAAATATGAGTTATTTGCTGGACGATGTAATGGAGGCATTCGAAAAAGTTTGCAAAAACTTGCATAAGCTCAGCTTGAGTTTGTTTTCCCTCTTCTTTGTCCAATTCAACTTTAGCACTCAGAGTCGACCTGACAATAGTCTCCTCATCCAAAAGAGCTGTTTGGGTCTGATTATCCTCCAATAACTTGGAGTATCTTTCTATATTAGCTTGATCTTGAGTCGAGTTTTGGTAAGATAAGTATAAACTAAACCTCGCAATTGATAATTTTTCCTCCAAGTCTTCGATCTCATCAAGGAGGGCTTTCTCCTTTTTCAACTCTTCAACATGAAAAAACTTAGGCTCCTTAAGTTTTACCATCAAGGTAAGTTTTTCCCTCTGAATTCGAAGAGAATCTTTAACTTATTTTTCTCATCTTCTTTCAAAAGCATGGTGACGATCAATAGTTTCTTGGGCACTATGAAATTAAGCAAAGATCATCTCAACTTGTTTGGAAAAGACTAATAATTCTTCTCTTGCTGAATCATCCATACTATATGTAATAAGTGGGAGAAGCGAGGATATTTTTTCCCAAGTTGAAATATCGGTTGCGGCGTCATAAAGGTCTTAAGATAGAAATAGTTTAAACTCTTTGAGGAGGGAAGAATGTCGATTCATATTCGATTCATAAGGAGGTGAGCTTTCAAGATGTTTGAAGATGCCATCAAACAAAGCACCATTGTAACACCCTAAATTCTGACTATATGAATAGTAATAGCAGAATTACATTGTTTTGCATTTTCTGCATGGTATAAAAATAATTTGACTGTTCTGAGATCATATTTGATCACTCTGTGTGTTTGCTCCTGGCTAGGAAAAATAATAATTTTTCAGGCCGGGGAAATTCTGATCTGCCTCATTTGGAGACGAGGGATCTTACTAAACCCGAATCTGAGTGACTCAGAAAGGAATCTTTTAAATTTTTAGAAATCTATCTATAAAAGAATAATATTATACTGATAAATACCTGTGATTGCATTTATAGCAGTCGTTGCTATGAATGTTGGACCCGATAAGTTTTAATTAATAGAAAAAGTGTTAGAATATTTCTTGTAATTAAAATTAAAGTAAACCAATAGGATGTAGTCAAAACAAATGGTTGGACTTTTCTAACCAATGAAAATTGGTCAAGGAAAGAAGTTTAGACTTCCTTGTGGACCATTAGATTTGAAGCTAGACTTAGGAGCTTTGATCTTCACCATTGATCCAATCAATGGTGTAAAACAAAGCTTACCAAAACTATCAAGTAATATTCACCATAGATAAGATTAATGGATAAGATTGGGTCAACAATAATTGCTTGACTTTTACTTAGGAAACTAATTAACCTTAATTTAGTTGTCCTAATTACCTAATTAAGAAATTAAGTAAACTAACTTAATTAGGGATTAGTTAAAACTTAATCTTTAATTTAACATCCTAATTCTAATTAGAGGTGATGATGCATGCTAAATATGTTAAACTAAATTAGTTGTATACTTGATGGATTAAGTAAGAATGGTTAGGAGATTAAACCCAATTAAATAGCTAATCAACTAACTAGTAATTAGGCTTGAACTAATGATGAATTAAGGACATAAACTCACCTAAAACCACCATGGACAGCAGCAGAATTTGAGGCCCAGCAGCAGCAAAATTGGACAGCCCAGCAGCACCTAAACATGCCATGGTCCAGCTGAATTGGAGCAGCAAAATTGGAGGCCCAACAGCAGCACAAATGGCCCATCAGTAGCAGAAATGGACGTCCAACAGCAGTAGTAATACGTTCAGTAATTGTGAAGACTTCAAGTAATATTTGAAGGTTCAAATGCCATGCAAAGTCAAGCTTGCAACCAATGAGAAGAGAGAGTCCTTGTGCAATTAATGCATGGCTATTTGCTCAAGCAAATGTCACTCACGTCTTTCACAAAGACACAACACGGCAAAGAAGCACATGGAGCAAATGGATGGAGTGGATAACCATGCAAATGAATCTCTCCAAATGTCACAATTTCATCCACTGCTGGCAGCTGTATTATGCACTCAAAAATTGGATAATGTTTCAAGTAAAATCATCCACATTTCACGTGTTATTACACGGTAGGGCAGCAGCATTATCCCTTCCTCATTATTCACTTGTTACTTCTCAAATATAAGCCAATTATCTCCCAAATATACACGGCCAGCAGCCTTCCCAAAACATATTCATTCTTCACTTTTCTACTTATCAAGATATAAATCTATTTCTCTCAAACACCAAGGAAGAACTCACGCATCTCCCATTCTCCTTTCTTCTTCCAATCGGTCACCATCTTGAAATCACACCACTCACTCTTTAAAACACTCATCTCTTGGTTTGTTTTAATTCAAACTCTACTCTAAACATTTCTTCTTCACAAGGTCCTAAGCTTCTTCAATTTTCTTCCTAAAAAGGTAAGCTTTGATTCAAGAATTTCAAGTTTGATTTTAATTTTTTTAACCATGATTTTTCCATGGTTTTCAACCTTGATTCTTGTATGGTCCTTCACTAATTTTTCTTGAAAAATTTAGGGTTTGTTTAGGAGGTGAACAAAGTCTCAAGGAAAGGAGGAAAGCTTAGAAAGCTTGTCTTCAAGAGGTAAGAGGGAGACTCTACCTTACCACCCATGTTCTGGTAGTATGAGGATGGTATGTTCGGTGAAAAATCCTTAAGGATTTAATCACCTATTGTTTGAGGCTCTTGGACTGTATTGATTGAACTGTATTGAGATGTGCCTGATTGTGTTTGTGTGTTTTGGATTGTATTTGGGATATGTCTACTTGTGTTTCTATGTTTGTAAGTGTAGTATCTGTGAGGTATAAAATTATTTTCGATGCTTGCCTGTATGCTGTAATGCTTAGGAACTGATAATATGTATGTATGTAGAATATATACTGTAGAGAAACTTATACTGTATGTACGTGAAATTTATACTGTAAATTTCTGTAAATTTTATGAGAAAGGGATTTACTTGGAAATATTATGGAAATATGGGGTCATTATGAAAATACTCTGTTTTGAGGGACAATAATGTAATTTATGTAATTTGAAGAACGAAAATATAATTAATCTGTTTTGAGGGACAAAAATGTAATTTATGTATTTTAAGGGACTATTTTACAAATATGTGAGAAATACAGTAAATTTTAATATTAAATTAAATAAAACAGTAATTCTGATTCAAAACGTATGAAAAATATTCACGCGATTGGAAAACGTTGAAAAATCACTAAGTAATTTGAAAAGGCAGCAGAATTGGGTTGCGAATGAAAATATACGAAAATGTGACTATGTGATTAAATTACAGTAACACTGTTGTTAAATTATTATATGAACCCTGTACATGGGATATCAATAGAAATTTTAAATAGTGCATACCACGTGCATTGAAAGGGTCCAAAGGATTATGTAAGGCGAGTTGCCTAGGAGAGATTACACTTCTTGAGTGGGTGCGATAAGCGTAGTGTAGGTCACTGATTGACCTTGGGGACATTGGGGTGCGGGTTGCCTACAATGGACAGTTGGTAGCTCTTCTGTACCGTGGGTTAGACCGATGCAACACACCAATGATCCGGACCGAGACACTATCCCTAATCATGATTTGTTAAAGACTGTCGTGCATGTGCTAGATGTGCAGAAAATGAGCACGTGGTCTGAAGCATGTTGGTGCCGACAGATCTTTTCAGTCATTCTCTCCGACTTGAGTTGTAGCTCCATGGAGTAGGATATTGAGTCAGTGTACATTGCATTTACATTTGCATTCATAGATAAGATATCATTGTAATTTTTGTTTGTAGAAATTAATATATTGAATACTTGAGTATTGAAAATAGCATAATCGTAATTATTCTTTTATTTCTTGTGTAATGATAATATATAAGGTTAATGGCATAACTGTAATTATAGTATGACATCTGTATGATATTTTTGGATGTGGTTATCTTCATTGCTACCATACTGGTATTGGCATAGGTGATCTCACCTCTTGTATGTATATATTGTATCATGTGTATGTGTTGTTAAGACACTGAGCCGGACGTAGAGCGAGAAGCAGAGAAAGGTCTAGATTCCGTTGAGAATCTTGAGTTTTGATGGCGGTAGAAATCCCTAGCTTTCTGGGTTACATGAGACTGACATTCATCGGAGGGGACGAGGCATGGACTGAAGATCTTGAGAGAGAGAGTATATATTATTTAGGAGATGTAAATATTAGATTGAGTAGGCTACAGTCAGGGAACCCTTACTTTTTTGTTACTATTTATGTACAGTTAGAGTTTCCTATATCTATCAGGCAGCATTGGGGGGCGTACTATCGCACCCGTAGAGAGAGTAGTGTTGTATCGTCCGCTCGGACATTTCCTCCCCAGACTTTACGTCGGGTTGGAATTCCCCCACCTGGGGAATCTGAGGAGGACCCATCTGAGGGTCCGACTACTTCTGAGGGCTCAGCTGCCTAGTTGTACTTGGGCAAAGATGTCAATGTAAATAGTGTTTAAACTTTTTGGAGTGGCTAGTTGTAATATTTATAGTATGACAGTGTTAAAGACTTGTATATGTATAACAAGAGATGTGAATATGTATAAATGATGTAAATTATTTGTAATGATGCTGTGATGTTTTATTTTCTGTTAAGTTTATTTTCTTGTTATTAAGGAATTTTTGAAATTCGTATTTTTCCATACAAAGTACGTTATCTAAATAAGGTTAATCTGGTAATTTTGAAACATAAATGTGGCATCCTAAGGTGGGTGTTACAACCATCATCCTAATTCGGCACTTCATTAGCGGAATGGTCAGACTTATATTCACTAAATGAACATTCCTCATACATGGTTTTGCCCTCGAACCCTTCAACTTGTTCCTCTTCATCTTCTGCTTGTTCCTCGAACCCCGGTAACGGTGTCAAAAACTTGATGCGTGAAATCCGCAAGTGTACGATTTCATCGTCAAGTAATAAAAAAATTGAATCCACAGGGACTGTATCTATGAATACTAATTAATTAATTAATTCAATTAAATTAAATAAAAGGGAATATGATTGTTGATTACGAAGAACGTAGTAACAAAGTAATTAAATAATTAAAAATTAAAGTGCAGAATTTAGAACAAAAATAGCAAGTTATCAAGAAGGGATTTTTCAAATTCAAGAAAGCTTCCAAGATTGGGATACCACAATGATACAAGACAAATCCTAATTGACAACCCTTTTATTAAATCTAAAATTCAATTAAAGGTGAATTACCCTAAATTAGTTAATATTCTTTCTCAAGATACAAGATCCGTGCCCAATTAAACCAATTCCTACTCTTGTGATAATTGAATTTAAATTGAACCCATTACGCTTTGTGGTAATTCATTGAATCCTCGAAAGGCTAAAACTACTCTCGTGATTTAGACCTTAAGTTCAATTCTTATGGTTCCAACACCTAAGTTCACCTCTCAGTACGTCCCTAAATGCCTATGAGATGCAAATAAGTGGCCAGCAAATTCACATAAATAAGAGCAATAAGAATTGAATCAAAGAACATTCAAGATCAATAAAAGGGAAAACAACGTCAATTAATCATTATCAATGTATCAAAGGGTATTGCCCAATCCTAGAAACAAAATAAACTACTCAGACATAGAGAAGAAGGAATAAGAAAATATGTTCTTAAACATCCAAACTCGTAATCTAAGTGAGAAGAGGGAAGAAAGATCAAGAACCCCAAGCCTCCAATGTGCCTCCTTCAAAACCAAATTAGAACTCCCTAATTGTATTCAGAACATCTATTTATAACCTATGGTTTTAATTGGCTAAAAAGCTCCTAAAAGAAATAAAAAATAAAACTTAAAAACTGATGCGTACTGCGATCCACGGTCGTGGATTATTCCATAGGCTAGTCGTGGATCTTGCTGTCAGAATTCCATGGCCATGGATCATTCCATGGTCAGGCCGTGGATCATTCCACAGCTGTGGATCATTCCACGGCCAGGCCGTGGAGCTCCCTGGAATCTCTCTTTTCCTCCTTCAAGTTGCTGCTCGATCCATGGCCGTGGTTTAATCCAAGGGCAGGTCGTGGATCCCTCTGGAATGGTCTTTTTGCACCTTTTTGCTATCCATTAAGCTCCAACTTCAAACATGCAAGCATTCCATTCAATCCAAGGCCAATTCAACATTAATCCTGTACAAGAACACTAAAAACATTGCAGTTATCTGAACTAAGGGAAAAATAAACTAAAAGGAAAACTAAAATGCTTAGAATGCTCAAGAATGCATGCAAAACAAGAACAAAACATGATGTTGTTCCACACACATCAAATCCCCCCAAGCTTAAGACTTTGCTTGTCCTCAAGTAATAACTAAGGTCAAACCAAAAAGTAGGATCAAAAGACAATAATGAATGAGGAATCCGAGAAAACAATATCCAAGCAATAGGCTAAGGCAAACAAAGAATCTGAGAGGTAATCAAAATCAAGTCCAATTAGAGGCTAAGTTATCAGAAATTATGCATCTTCACTGATTGAATTAAGTTCACTCCACTAACCACACTCAAAGTGTTTAAGGGTGAAAATAATACGTTCAAAATCCTTCAAAGAAAATGCACTTCCATATGCTTGATAAGAAACCGAATTTCCACTAATAATCAGCATGCATGCAAGAATCAAAAGGTCTTTCAGGGGTTGTAATGGGGCCATGGGAATGATGTTAGGTAAGGTAGAGAAAGGAAGGTTTGCACAAAGGGCTCATCAAGATTTTCAATAGACACAAGAAATCCAATAGAACATAAATGGAGCAAAGACAATTTTTCAATCTAAAACATAACTCCACATTTCAAAGAATTTTCTTCCTTACTTTTCCTTCTCCTCTTTCTCCTCTTTTTCAAGCTTTCATCTTAGGATTTTTTTTTTCATTTCTCTTTTTTATATCAAATTTTTTTCATTTGAGAAAGAGAAAGTTCAAATACATATGATTCCCAACACAACTTTACACAACTTTCAAACCCAATTTGTTCCATTTAATATTCTAAATGATTACCAACAATGTATCATCATGGGCATCAAGAAAAATAATTATGCAATAGGCTCAAAATGGGCAACTAGAGGATGAAAGTGTAACAATTTCAGAAGGCTAGAAAAATACCTAAAATGCCTTAATCACATTCAAGCATGCAACCAAAATTTTCGCCTCAAAAAGGTTTCAAATTAAGTTCTAGAGCACATGATCAATGAGGAATATCACTCAACACAAAGAATGGGAGTAGAAACCATATAGTGCATATATCTCATACAGGCTCAAAACTCACATTTAGAGGTTCAAAAATTAATGAGAAGCACAAATTCAGAGAACATATGCAAATTATCAACTATCAAGAGATCACCTTCACTATCAATTAAAACAATGCCTGTTACCTACCACAAGAATCAACAAATTGGGTTCCAAATCAATACCATCTCAAAAATCCTCAAAAGAGAGGGGATCAAGTTCAACCAAAAAGCTAAGAGATATGATGGTGTGAAAATGCAACATGAAGATTAAATGCAAAATGAGACATGAAAATTCATGAAACTAATGATCTAAAATGAAAATGAAATTACCCCCCAAGCTTAGAACTTACATTGTCCCCAATGTAACAATCTTAACAAGAGAAGGGATAAAAGAAATGAACTCACTGTGGTGGTGAGAAATCTTCTGGTGTTCAATCCATGGCCATAGAATTTTCCATGGGCTTGGTGTGGAACTTTCTGACTTCACTCTCCTACTAATTTGAGCTTCGAAAAGGGTTAAACCTAAACAAGATCCATGAGATAAAGATCAAACCAGCAATCTAACACGTAAAGTCAAAAGAAAAATAAAAAGAAAAATAAAAAACAAAGAAGCTTGGGTTGCCTCCCAAGAAGCGCTTATTTAAAGTCATTAGCTTGACTTTGGTCTGGTTTCTGTGCTCAGGTGACGTCAACGGAGTAGTGCTCAGTCCCCACTCCTTCAAAGTGTTTCACTCTCTGGCCATTTATCATGAAAGGCTTATGACCTTCTTTCTTCACCTCAAGCACACCGTATGATAAAACTCAAACAATCTCATATGGTCTTGACCATTTCGACCATAACTTACTAAGACAGAAACGTAGAAGCGAGTTATTAACAAGAACTTTATCACCGAGTTTAAATTCATACTTCTCGACACGCTTGTCATTCTGCTTCTTAGGTCCTCTCTTGCAGGTCTTGGACTTCTCAAATTTTATGGAACCCTTGGGCAAGGTCTTTTCTACTAAAGCATCAGTCACTGATTCTTGCACACCTGAAAGCACAACATTATCCACAACATTAGTAGCATCTATGCGATTACATGAATTTAAGGAATTAGAATTTTTTTCAGAATTGAAAACATCAAAAACTACTTGCTCATCATTCAATCGCAAAGTCAATTTCCCTTCGTGGACATCAATGATCGCCCTTCCAGTGGCAAGGAATGGACGCCCAAGTATAATCGGCATTTTAGCATCAGTTTCCATGTCAAGCACAACAAAATCCACTGGCATGTAAAACTTACCAACCTTAATGGGAATATCCTCCAAGATGCCTGTGGGGTACTTGACAAACCGATCGGCCAATTGAAGGGAGATAGTTGTGGGTTTTAGTTCACCCACCTCCAACTTCTTACACACAAAAAGGGGCATACGACTGACACTAGCCCCCAAATCACACAGAACTTTATCAAAATTAGTGTTTCCAATCAAACAAAGAATAGAGAAGCTACCTGGATCTTTTAACTTAGGAGAAAATTTATTTTGAATTAACGCACTACACTCCTCAGTTAAAGCTACTGTCTCATATTCTTCTAGCTTCCTTTTATTAGATAAGATGTCCTTAAGAAATTTAGCATAGGTAGGCATTTGTTTTAACGCCTCAGTGAAGGGTACATTAATGTACAATTTCTTAAGAACCTCTAAGAACTTCCCAAATTGCCTATCTAACTTCGCCTTAGCAAGTCTTTGAGGGAAAGGAATTGGGAGTTGGTATGGTTCAGGGGGTACATACTTAGACACCTTCTCAGTAGTGTCCTCTTCTTCTAAGGGTTGTGTCTTAGTCTCTTTATCCTCAATTCCCTTATCTTTTTCACTCTCCCCCTTACCCAAAGAATCCTCTAATTTCTTTTCACTCCTCAAACTCACAACCTTACAATGTTCATTGCCTGAGTTGACTTCAGGTTGACTAGGAAACTTACCTTGCTGCCTAAAAGAAGTGCTTGCTTATTGGGTAATCTGGGTCTCCAACATCTTATTATGAATAGCTAAATTGTCAACCTTAGCTGACAACTCTTTAATTGCCTCAGTCACAACTTGCCTATGGTGCCTAAACTCCTCATTTTGCTTAGACTGGCTCTCAATAAAGTTATCAATAAGAGACTCAAGTCTAGATTTCTGTACCTGTGGGACTCCAGAAGAGGGTTTAGCATTACCTTGCCCAGCTTGGTACTGACTATTCCAGTAAGAGAAGTTAGGATGTGACCTCCAACCGGGGTTGTAAGTTTGGGAATACGGATCATTCCTCCCCTTTTGGTTGAAGTCATGGAAATTGTGGCATGATTCCACTTACTCCACCGGTGCACCATGTGAGGAACCCATTCCAACTTGGCATTTAGCACCTATATGTCCCTGTGCTCCACAAATCTCACAAAAATTGTTAGAGGCACTTATGGCATTAACATGAGCTATCTCAAGCATGTCAAAACGTTTATTCAAAGAATCAAACTTTGACATAATTAAATCAACACCATCTACCTCAAACTTACCTCCCGAAATCTTTCTCGGGTTGTGTCCTCTTTCATTAGCCCATTGGTGATAATTTGAAGCTACACTCTCAATTATCCCATAAGCTTCTGTGAGCCTTCTATTCATCAAAGCTCCACCAGCTGCGGAGTCAAGAGACACCTTCGAAGAATATTCCAAACCATTGTAAAAGGTGTGGACGATTAACCATTTCTCTAACCCATGGTGTGGGCAGGCTTCCAGCAAAGCCTTATATATATCCTAAGCTTCTGACAATGACTCGTCATCTTTCTAAACAAAGCTTGTGATTTGGGTCCTTAGGTGAGCAGTCTTCGAAGGTGGAAAGAATTTATCCAAAAAGGCTTGCTCCAATTGGTCCCAAGTAGTTATCATCTCAGTCGGAACAGACTTCAACCAAGCTCTAGCTCGATCTCTCAAAGATAATGGAAACAGGCGGAGACGAATAGCATCAACAGAGGCGCCTTCGATCTTGAGGGTCTCACAGAACTCCAAGAACATATCCACATGATCATTAGGATCCTCTGACGGTAATCCTCCAAACTGGTTCTGCCTTATCATAGAAAGTAGGGCAGGAGGTATGGTGAAGTGCCTGACTTCAATGTCTGGCCGAGCAATTCCAGATCACAAACCCCGAGCATTAGGGGCTGCATACTCTTTTAATGGTTTATTATCCTTAACTGCTGCCATGACAAGTGGTGGTTCAGATATTTCTCTTACTCTTTGCCTTTGTTGTCTTCTCCTTCTATGTAAAGTTCTTTCAATTTCAGGATCTGCTTCAATAAGAGTCCCAGAACGTCTAGTACTTTGCATAAACAAAAGAAATTACCTACAGAGAGTCAAAGAGAAATCAAGAACGTAAGAACCAAATAAAAGAAAAAGGTTTAAAATAATTAAATTAAAAATTAAATTAATATTCAAGAAAAACACAGTCCCCGGCAACGGTGCCAAAAACTTGATGCGTGAAATTCGCAAGTGTACAATTTTGTCGTCAAGTAATAAAAAGATCGAATCCATAGGGACTGTGTCTATGAATACTAATTAATTAATTAATTCAATTAAATTAAATAAAAGGGAATATGATTGTTGATTACGAAGAACGTAGTAACAACGTAATTAAATAATTAAAAATCAAAGTGCAGAATTTAGAACAAAAATAGCAAGTTATCAAGAAGGGATTTTTCAAATTCAAGAAAGCTTCCAAGATTGGGATACCACAATGATACAAGACGAATCCTAATTGACAACCCTTTTATTAAATCTGAAATTCAATTAAAGGTAAATTACCCTAAATTAGTTAATGTTCTTTCTCAAGATACAAGATCCGTGCCCAATTAAACCAATTCCTACTCTCGTGGTAATTGAATTTAAATTGAACCCATTACGCTTTGTGGTAATTCATTGAATCCTCGAAAAGCTAAAACTACTCTCATGATTTAGACCTTAAGTTCAATTCTTATGGTTCCAACACCTAGGTTCACCTCTCAGTACGTCCCTAAATGCCTATGAGATGCAAATAAGTGGCCAGTAAATTCACATAAATAAGAGCAATAAGAATTGAATCAAAGAACATTCAAGATCAATAAAAGGGAAAACAATGTCAATTAATCATTATCAATGTATCAAAGGGCATTGCCCAATCCTAGAAACAAAAGAAACTACTCAGACATAGAGAAGAAAGAATAAGAAAATATATTCTTAAACATCCAAACCCGTAATCCAAGAGAGAAGAGGGAAGAAAGATCAAGAACCTAAAGCCTCCAATGTGCCTCCTTCAAAACCAAATTAGAACTCCCTAATTGTATTCAGAATATCTATTTATAACCTAGGGTTTTAATTAGCTAAAAAGCCCCTAAAAGAAATAAAAAATAAAACTTAAAAACTGATGCGTACTGCAATCCATGGCCGTGGATCATTCCATGGGCTAGCCCTGGATCTTGCTGTCAGAATTCCATGGCCATGGATCATTCCATGGCCAGGCCGTGGATCATTCCACGGCCAAGCCGTGGAACTCCCTGGAATCTTTCTTTTCCTCTTTCAAGTTGCTGCTCGATCCATGGTCGTGGTTTAATTCACGGGCAGGCCGTGGATCCCTCTGGAATGGTCTTTTTACACATTTTTGCTATCCATTAAGCTCCAACTTCAAACATGCAAGTATTCCATTCAATCCAAGGCCAATTCAACATTAATCCTGCACAAGAACATCAAAAACACCGCAGTTATCCGAACTAAGGGAAAAATAAACCAAAAGGGAAACTAAAATGCCTAGAATGCTCAAGAATGCATGCAAAATAAGAACAAAACATGATGTTGTTTCACACACATCAAATGGTCAGACTTATATTCACTAAATGAACACTCCTCATACATGGTTTTGCCCTCGAACCCTTCAACTTGTTCCTCTTCATCTTCTGCTAATAGAGACTTGCTAGATTGGTCTTTTGTGAAAACACGGGATTCTCACTAGGAATAGGCTCTGAAACAGTTGTTGGCTCAGTCAAAGTACTATGAATTTCCAAAATAGTGGGTAGCTGGGAGATTGGTTGAGTATTTTTGACAACAGGGGGAAATGGTATAGGATTACTTGGTGTAGGTTTATCTTTTTGAGGAGAATCTTCATTATGATTAGTAGAAGATAGTCGACATTACTTCAAAAGCCATTTCTATGAAATTGTATAAAATCACAATAGTAATTCTTTAAATACCATGCAAGAACATATAACATAGAAGAAACGGCGGAGTGGTCATACCTTAGTCCAGTGGGTTAGTAAAAAAAGAAGTGTCAAGCGATACTATGGACACTAAAGGGAGTATTTCCCATGACTTAGATTAGAGGAACCTACGATGACTAAAGTGACTCCTTGTTGAATGGGTGTCAAAGTCATCACATTAATACCCACTAAAAAAATGTCGTGAGGTAATGTTCCAATTAACCAAAGAATGCGAATAAAACAAATTGAATAAGTGATTGTACCTTGAACGCAAGGAATAGCGGACTCGGTAGAGCGACCCTTGGGGGCTAGCTTGGGTAATGTGAAGGGTGCATTTCGAAGCTTGATAGGGTTGAAAGGCTTCAAGTAGTCAAGTTTATCAGCTGAAAGATTGGTTTAATTGGCCTTGCTAAATCTATGAAGACAGCGGTTAAAGTACTGATGTCGTTTCTCAACAAAAGCTGGATTTGCTCACCTTATGTTGTCCCTCACGAAAGTAGGATTCTGGGTGCTTTTGTAGAAATTTTCAAATGAAGTAATTTCCTTAGTATGAAGGTTACGATCTTTAATAGTTCCAGGATGAACTTGTGAAGAAGAAAGGTAAAAACTATAGTAGACAACATTGGTTGATAAAATATGGGAAACGAATACATGGGTACTTAATAGTAAGTTGCAAAATTCCTCTTAATTGATATCTCGCATAAGTTCATCTACCTTAGCCAAATGTATAGGATCTTTTGGAATTTTGGGATGATGAACAAATATGGGTTTGCCCAAATTTGGATTTAGCAGCAATGAGGCCTTCTAAAAAATTTCGTAAAGCTCATCAGAGTCACCAAAAGAAGAAGATGAAGAAGGCATGATAACTATTGAATTGTTATATATAGCAATTTATTTTCTTTTAAGGGAAAAGTTTTCTAGGTTTGAGGAAGAATTCAAAAATGGGGTGCAATTTAACAAATGCTCACCATACATCAAGGTTAAAATTAATGGGCCTAGGCTCACCTAAAGGCCCACTTTATCTAAATCCAGCCCAAACAGAGGGATTATGGTAGAGATTTTAAATTGATCAACCAAGATCTCACCCCTCCAAACTTATCCATTTCTTGTGACAAGTTAACCCAATCATTTTATAAAAATATAGATTTTATGGGTTATTTTATAGTGCAATTTGGTTAAATAAAATCAATCCAACTGAGTCTAATGAATTGGTAAAGATAGGGCTTGGTTTATTAGGACAAAACACACACACACACACACACATACACACAAATATGAGCCAAGATATCTGGGCCATCAACCAGCTCTTTGTTTTGAAATGCGGGATTAATGAGCTGAAGTTAACTTTGGAAAATCTGATTATGAAGTTCAACCATGAATTCAATTTTATTTTTGACTTGCCTATGTTAGTTGAGACATTTTTTGAACCGAGTTTAGTTGTCATACACGGCAATCGACTGGAAACTTAAATTTTTTACTAAATTGGTCTTCTAAGTTTGGTCAAAAAGAGCAAAATTATGATCATGCCCTTTGCCAAAAAATGAGTTATCCTTTTTGGTCATATTGTCATGAATCAGGTAATAATATAATTCTTTTGAAAGTATTCATAATGTTTAAGTCGATGTCCAAGACTATGGTCGAAGGCTTGGTTTAGAGGCTCAAAAGTCAGGATAAATAAGGGCTTGGATTGAATGTCGACAAAAAAAATTGAATGACATTATAAGTATTTATAGATAATGAACTCGTAAAATTACAAAGGTGAAAAGTATAACTTTGTTGATGTAAGTTTACAAGATCAGATTTAAAAGCAAATGGTGTATTAAGAATGGTCTAATGGATATGAGCCATCTTCGAGCAACCTAAAGCAATAAGGGGTGAAGAAGACAACAAAAACCTTGCATTCAAAAGAATGAGAGAACTTGACAGCAAACAATCCTTTAAATGTAGAGTCATGAACTTTATTTTAAGTTAGTCTAAGGGTGACAAATAAATAAGGGTTCATCTACCCAATAATCCATACATGGCTTGCTATCAAGTTCCCCCATCCTTTGAATGCAACATTTGTGGGTCTTGACACAACCCAGTCCAAGAAGCGATGAAGCAGGGCATCAAGTCAATGTTATCAAAGAACCTTGGATAAATGCTAAGTTTTGGCCAACTTCAAGGTAGTAAGACGAGGTGTTAGGCCAATGTTAACAAAGAAACTTGGATGAAAAAGGGATCTTCAAGAACCTTGAAGATGTTCACAACTCAATTCAATATAATTGAGGTGATAGAACTTTCTGGGTAGATAAGAATATAAAAAAGAATAAAAGTACCCCATGAAGCAGGAAGATGAAAATTCCTTTTAGAAGCCATGCAAGAAGATTTAAAAGGAGACCTCTATTTATAGTTGAAAATCCAAAAATGGCCATTGGTAGAGGGCAAAGGCAACAATTAATGACACTATGAGATTTACTTCCTATGAGCAGGACCCTATATATAGCCAATTGAGTAATAACAAGTGTAGCCTTTTCAAGTAAGTTGGATCAAAGAGAATACTTGTGGGGGCATAATATGACATGCAAAATGGAATAATAAGCAGAAGAAACACGTGACTGAAGAGACAAGAAAATAGGGAATCAACATCAGGAAGAAGCTCGACACATGAAAATGGAGTCAACATCAAGGAATGAGTTGACATAAGATTAGGGTCTATGTTAGTCAAAGCAAAAGTCACTAGCCACTAGGAACTTCAACAAACTATATGAAACTTCATGTAACTGCCCAAGACACGTTATGAGAGAGAAAATGTGGAACACCTTGAAAGAGAGGATCAATTACTTAAAGGCACCCAAATTGTGGAAGTTTTCAAATTTAAAAGGAAGCGGGAGTGAAGATAGCCAAAAGAGTATAAGTAGCAGATGAGAAGAGGCTTGACACTCACAACTCCTCACATAAATAGCAGGAAAAGAATCCCTCAAGCGCCTTTATATTTCTAGAATTTTTCTATCTTTTGTTTAGTTCTTTAGTTCGTTTTTACCCTTTGTTGTTTTGTTGCTGTTGTAATGCTTACAACTTTGTAAGTTGTACTCTTTGATTTCAGTTAAATCAAATTACTATTTCTTATGCATATTAATAGCATTTCGCATTTTGTCTAATAAACATTTGCATTTATAAATTTAGACACTACGTGAAAATAGAGAGTCCATAAGAGGAAGTAATTCCCTTCCCTAAATTGAGATTCTGAAATCACATCATCGATTAGATTGTCAAATATGACAGAAATAGCGTCACTCGTGGGTTTATACTAGAATCTTTTTGTGAGACTCACCTCATACTAGCCATACCATGTACCCTCCTCTTTCTCCATGTTCACAAAACTATTCCCCATACTAGCATGACTCTTGATTTTCTCACTCATGCTATTCACAATTATTTAGCACATGGCCTAGCTCATCACAACCATAACAAAAGTTGGGTAGTCTTTCGTATTGAAAGAAAAACCATTGTGGATCGCACTGTGTATTAACCGTGAGTATTACTCCATTCCTTAAAGGTTTACGTACACCAATGTTGACATGGATATGTAACCATGAACCCTTGGCTTGGCCTTTTTGATCAACATCCACTATTATACATCCGTCCATTGCCTTTGCCACCTATTCACCCACAATTTGTGTCATCATACATATAGGAAGGTCAAGAATGTTTATCCAGAACAAGGCATGGGTGAAAACCATATCAAAGGGTTGGCTGGACCATTATACTCCTTTGAGAAGAGTAAATTCTTATCAAAGGGTCACAGGCCACCCTTCAAGATCTATTCTTGATCTTTTCTAATGTAAAATGCAAACATCACATTATCTGCGAATATGTGAAACTCCATTCCTTTAGTGAGCCGCTATATCTGTAACACATTCTTCCCTATGCACTATGGTTGAAGGGTCGTATAGAAACAAGACAGACTACAAGGAAGAACTTGTCATTACTATTAGATCTGCCTCCCTCCCTTTTTCCTGACACCCTAATAACCACTGTTTCCTCCTCTGATAACCTAAGCCTTCGCCATTTCTCTACAATATGCTTCTCCATTAGAAGCGCCGCTTAACTCCTACTCACTCATAGAATGAAAGAGAGGAACTCACAGATGTGAGACACCCTCCTCCATAATAACCCTAGAATTCCTAAGAAACCCCTAGCAAACTCCTTAAAAGTTCATAATTAATATTTATTGTAGGAATAATTATAACGATAGTAAAGTAATTTTGTGATGAAAGAAATTGTTTATTATGTGGGATTTATATAGATTTTCATAAAATCCTTTAAACAATACTAGAAAATTAATTTTAACAAGTGAGACTTTTTTGAGCTGTGAAGAGGTGGAGCCTAAATATTACAAAATTTACTTTGATACATAGATAGACATGCTCCACGTACTAAGGAAATAGTTGTGGAACTACAAGCACCAACGCCGAATTAACTTTGGGCTTCCTAACTCAGGTAAAGTTTGGGTGGATTTTATGTGTGAGGAATTACCAAACTTTTGCTATTATTGTGGTATTATTGGCCATGGGAACAAGAACTGCTCTATCATGATCCAAGATGAGTTGGATGGTAAGCCAACAACAAAAAGGTTTGGTCATGGCATGAAAGGTGAACCCTCAGGAGATAAGATGGATGCTACCACCAAATCAAAGGAAATTGTTGGCTCTTCCTCCAATTTGAAAATTAAACCTATAGCAATAATACAGGAATGGTGGAGCAAGTCTTAACTCTTCTCTCTACTCTATCAATGGCAAACCCAAGGCCAAAGTTGAACCAAGTGGTAAAGCAAGCAACTCCAAGCCAGCAAATCATCCCCTCTGGGCAACCCCAAGCTAATCTTCCTAGAATGGAAAATTTGGCCCCACTTCAAGCACTTAAAGAGCAGAGTGAGAGTGACACAATAATCATCATTAACAATTCAACTCAGAAGAAGGTCCATGCCAAAGCAGGTGAGATAACACCTCCTATGGAGAGCAATGAGCTAGTAAAGGGGAACCTCCTATAGAGAGCATGCTCGATCCACACATGTTCATTTTCTTTGCTGGGAGTGGATCAAAGAATGAGATTGGTTGAACAAAGAGGAAGATTAAGAAGGTAAAACTTAAGCAGAACAAAACTAGGTTGCGGACATCTAGCTTAATGAAGTGTTAGTCCAAGAAGTTAAAGAGACTTCAGGATCCAAAAAAAAGACTTTACAAAAGGACATGGATATTGATGGAAAACGAGCTTGCTATGAAGCTCCATAGGTATCGTGTTTTGATTGGATTTGTTTTTATTTTAGTTATCTTTCCAAGATTGTTTGAAGCGATCTTGAGAAGCTTCCCATCTTTTGATGCCTTTGGAATTGTGTTTTTTCTTTCATTTTAAAAATGAATATTATCTATCTCTATTAAAAAAAAGTGAGACTTTTTTATTAAAATTTCATTTTAAAATACTTTAAAAATAATTATATTTCTAATACCCAAACAAAATCAAAATTTAAAAATAAATTATTTTATCATTAATGAGACAGTAGACTTGATTATTCACTCTTATATATTAAATTATAGTACTTTTACTTAAGAGTTGTTGAATTTCTTATTCTATTCACCTTTAAATAATGTTACATGTTATTTTTAATTTTTAATTTAATTCTTTTATTATAATTATATGCTTATCGTCTTTTTAGTTTTAATATTTTTTTCTTTTACTCTATACTTTTTTAGATTCTAACTGAGTTTAGAAAACTCGTACAGTACACCAGACACTCACTATTTTATAAAAACGATAGTTAAGTCTCATGTCTAAATATTTTATATTCTACATTTCTAATGCATTTGAAAAATTATCACATGGTTATACATAAAAGGCATCTTAACTAATAATAAAAATATAAGTGCCTATCATCATTTAATATCTACATATTAAACATGGATATCTTATATTTATGTATTCAAATATTTAAAATGCATAGTATTTATTATCTACACAACCAAACACCTGCGAGTGAAGGGGGTAGGGAGAAAAATACTCGTGTCAAAGCTCGAACATGTGTCCTACACGGTGGTATAGCAGCGAATGAGCAAATGGTGTTAGAAAATTGATAAATATTTCCACGTACTAAGCTTTTTGAGACACGCACGATATCTTTCATTAGAACTATGATAAGTGTTGGGTGTAATGAATAAGCGAAATGTTGTTTAAGGAAAATGGCTAAACTTTAAATTATGAAGAAGACAATTATTTAGAAGATTCCTTAATCGTGATAGTATCACATCTATTTTGCATATGTTTACTTTCTCAGTTAGGAATGGGTCAAAGAATGAGACTGGTCGAACAAAAAGAAAGATTAAGAAGATAAAACTTAAGCCAAAACAAAAACGGGTTACAGACAATTAGTTTATTGAAGTGTTACTCCAAGAAGTTAGAGAGACTCCAAGATCCAAGAAAAGGACTTTACAGAAGGACCTGAATATTGATGGAAAACAAGCTTGCTATGAAACTCCATAGGTGTCTTGTTTTATTTGGGTTTGTTTTGATCTAGTTTTCCTTCCAGATTGTTAGAAATGATCTTGAGAAACTCTCATGTTTTGATGTCTTTGGAACTATGTTTTTTCTTTCATTTTAAGTAATAAATATTATCTATCACTGTTTAAAAAAAGGTGAGACTTCAAAAAAAAAATTCTCATTTTCAAATATTTTAAAATTAATTATATTCTCCAATACTCAAACAAAATCAAAATTTAAAATAAATTATTTTATCATTAATGAGACAGTAAAGTTGGTTATTTACTCTTATTTTATAGTAATTTTACTTACGAATTGTTTAATTTTTTTATTTTACTCACCTTTAAATAATAACACATGTTATTTTTAAATTTTAAATTTTAAATAAATTTAAATTCTTTTATTCTAATTATATTTATGTTATCTTTTTTGGTTTTAATAATTTTTTCTTTTATTTTATACTTTTTATATTTTAAATGAGTTTAGAAAACTCGAATAATACACAAAATACTCACTATTTTTCAGATAAAAAAATGAAGATACTCACTATTTTATAAAAACGGTGGTCAAGTCTCATGGCTAAATATTTTATATTCTAATGCGTTTGAAAAATTATCACATGGTTCCTGTCAAAAACAAAATTATCACATGGTTATGCATAAAAGACATCTTAACTAATAATAAAAATCTAAAATGCCTTATCATCACTTAATATTGGCGTATTAAACACGGACATGTTATATTTATGTATTCAAATATTTTAAATCCGTAGTATTTAATATCTACCCAACCAAACACCGACGAGCGAGAAGGGTTAGGGAGAAAAATAGTTGGTCAAAGTTCGAATTTGTGTCCTACACGTTGGTAGCAGCTAATGAGCAAAAGTGTTAAGAAATTGATAAATGTTTCCATGTACTTAACTTTTTGAGACACGATATCTTTCATTAATTTAAAACTATGACACAGCAACCAATAAGAATTTGGTATAATGATAAGTCAGCGGCTGATCAAGGGAAACGAGTAAAGTTAAAATTCTTAAATAGATAATTGTTAATAATTAGTTTTATAATAATATTTCTAAAAATATTTGATTAAAGATAAAAAAAAATAACACAAAAAAATCAAACTGCTTGATCCTTTATCAGGTGAAAAAAACGAATTAATATTTTATTATTTTCAATATATTATAATCTTTTAAAATTCTGAAGCGACAAAAAGAAATAAAAGTAAATGCATTGTATTATTAAAAGTCTGCGGCAGTTAAATGTTTGGATCGATGTTTTAAAATTGAATTAAATTAACTGATTGAATTAATTAAATTATGATATGATTATACTTTTAGTTTAAATATTTTTTAATTTAATTATAATTTAATAACAATTTAATTACAATTTTAATCAATTAAATTAATTAAATCATGACTCAAAAATTTGGTCAATTCAACCTTTGCTTTACAGTAATATTTGTAAGAATATTTAGTCAAAGATAAACAAAATAAATATAACACAATAGAAAATCAAATTGCTTGATTTTTTATGAGGTGAAAAATATGAATTAATATTTTATTGATTTTCATATAATCTTTTAAAATTCTGAAGCGACAAAGAGAAATTAACGAAAATGCATTGTATTATTAAAAGTGCACGGCAGTTAAGTGTTTGGATCGAAGCTTTAAGATCAGATTAAATTGATTGATTGAATCAATTGGATTATAAAATAATTATATTTTTTTGTTTCTAATATTTTAAATTTAGTTACAATTTAATTATAAATTTGATCAATAAAATTTATTAAATTATGACCCAAAAATTTTATCTATCCAATTTTTTATTTAATTTTTAAAACATTAGATTGAACTAGGCAATTGACATATTTGACAATTAACAGTATGTCTCTTTCAAACCCTTTCGGGATAATTTTTCCCGTCAATTAGCGTGGAAAATTCAAAGAAACACTACTCTCTCATCCTGTAGGCTCCCATGTGGCTCATTTCTCGTCTTTTCGAACACTTCAATTGACGTTGATTTCATCTCAATCGTCCTACTGTTTTTTTGGTACAAAATTGTCCTACTGCTTTATTTACTCTTTAGTAATCCGAATAATTTTAAATTCACTTAAACAATTTTATTAATAATTTTTTATTTATTAAATAAAAAATATTAAATATTTTTTTATATTTTTAAAATATTAAACATATTTATTTTTTATTTAATATTTTTTATTAAATATTAAAAAATATTAAAATAATATTTTAAAAGAATTTAACAAAACTCTACTAATCCCAAGCAATTCAAAAAACGGAAAAAAGATTTCTTTAATTCTTTATATTGTAGGAAATTGTATAAATCAAAATAGCAAATCGCTTAATTCTTTATATACTTTTAAGATTGAGATATTTTTAAAGATTTAATCTGATTTTCTAAATTAAAAAAAAGATTTAATACCAATTTTAGCAATTATTCATTATTTTTGTGAAATAGTAATATTTATTTTAAATTTTTTTAACTTAGTGTGTGACATTATAAAATATTACTTTTACATTTTTAATTATTGTAATTATTGAACAAATTAATGATATTTTCATACATTAAGAAAACAATTTTTTTTTTCAAACATCATATATATATATATAGAAAGAGAGACAGAGAGAGAGACAGATAAAAACATTGTGTGCACGTTTACATGTATTTTTTTTTTTTATCAAATCCGTTATTATTATTATTTTATCATATTCAAACCAAGATCCACGAGAAAAGACAAGAACGATGCTGCTGCCAAACTTGTCACCTCTGAAAACTTTTGCACTATTGTTGATTCCACCCACGCCAACCATGCATGTACATATAGGCCGATAGGCATGTCCTGTACAGTAAAAACCAAAAAGTTCGCAATATGGGGAATAATAATCAATAATCCACACTTGCTTAAGTTTGGTAATCTTATCCTGTCCTACGGTTTACAAATCAGCCCGTAGCGATGCGGGTGTTGATCAATACACCTCATCTTGTTCCACCTCATATTTTGTATTTAAATAATATTAAGTTTAATTTAATTATTAGTATAATTAATTATATTAATTAATTTTTAGTTGTTAAACGCTTATCTTAACATATATTTTAGTTTATATAAAATGAATGATTAATTTTAAGATATTAAATATTATATAGATTTAGTCTGAAATATTAGTAAATACAAGACGAAACGGGACGAGTTGGGGCGGAGTCGGAATGGGCAAAAATTAGCCCTTATCTACCTCATTGCCAAGACTACACTTGCACGATCATCAACTTGTTATGGCTTCCAATTTTTTTTTTTTCAGGTAATTAAAAGTTTAGGACGCTCGCATAGTCATCAGCTTCTTGCGGTTTTTTTTTTTTGGTGATAATTAAAAGCTTAAAAATGAGGCTCTTTCATTTCAATATTAGGATATGTTGGAAGCTTCAACAAAATCTTAGAGATGACCTACCAATAAATGATTATTGGTAGGAATCGAATTCAAAACACTTTGATATTACTCATTGAGACAACCTTGATTAACGCTTCTTGTGAATTTTAGCATTTCATTATGCAATAAAATATTTTAATTAAAGTCTATGCCTATACTATCACCAATTCGGTATAATTTTTTTGCGAAGAGTTGGTAAAGTTAGCTATAGCCTCTAGGTTTCTTTTGTGTAACTAAGTTGATTCATTTGGTAGGGATAAAAGCATTTTACTTGAAAAGCTTAAGCTTGATTTTTGCTACTAATATTCTACTTTGCTAGGCGATATGTAAGTACTACTATAAGACCGCTGATATTTGTATTGCTCTGATATTTGAATATAACACCATTCTCTCCCTTAAACCGATTAAGGTGCGGAAGAGGCGAGACAGTTTGAGGAGTGGCTTTGAGCGCATATGGAGTTCAGAGGGAAAGGGGGCATAAGGAGGTTGCTGAAGTGTCTAGCTCCACTAGGATTGGTGGTAGCCTAAGAAAGTAAACAATTGTGAGAAAGGTTAATAAAGAGGTTAGAGAGGTTGCTAAAGGGGTGCTTGTAGTGGAAGAACGGAGGGAGGATAACAGGAAGGAGGTTTCATCTGATAAACCTCCAAATCTATAGGGAAAAGAATACAACAAAATGGAAGTACCTTGCTTCCTTAGGAGTTAAGAGTAAAAATGAGGCTATTGTCTCACACACACCTAAAAGAAATTTTTCAATGATTTTGAACAAAGGTGATCTAATGGAAGTGGAGGTGAATCATATAATGTAGAAGCCAAAGACCTCTCTAGAAAGGGGTGTTACTTCTTCATCTACAACGGCGGAGGCTACTATGCAGCCCTGTCGAGAGCGTGAAACTCTTTCTTTGAAATTATTGAGCTCTAAGGAATCCACTGGCAATTCCAGCTTTATGCCTCCTTATGAGGCAAGAAAATCACGACATAGTGTTCTTAACTAAAATAAAATTATATAGCTTAGAGTTCTCCTAGTTTAAATGGAAGGTTGGCTTTAACTTTGGCTTTTGTGTGAGTGGTGAGGATAGAGAAGGAGGTTTGGCGATTCTTTGGAATGCATATATGAGTTTGGAGTTTAATTCTTACTATGCTCACTACATGGATGCTAGAATTAAAGGATAGGAGGATGAGGACGGGTGGTGGTTTACAAGATTTTATGGTGCTTCAGTAGTCATTAATAAGCATATGATCTAGGAGTTAGTCAAAAATCTGCAACAAGAAGACGTTATTCCATGAGTTATTGGTGGTGACCAAGGTTTTAAATCTCGTTCCGAGATGACTGTAGCGGCCGCGACAAAACGGTAGCGGCGGCGGCGGCCGTTTCCGTTTCCGTTTCAGCCCGCGACACGACTGAGTTTCGGAATCACGTGCGACGGCCGCAACGGAACGGTGTTGCGGCCGCAACGGACGAAATGAAACGGCGTTTCAGCCGCTACAGTCCTCCGTTCACATTTTTCCCACTTCGAACATCGTTTCGATTGATTTTTCTCAGCATAAACAGCCAAAATCCCAAAAACATACACCAAAATCAAACATAACGGAAGCCCCTAACCTCTTGAGAGACTCAGATCTGTTGAAGGAGCTCTTGCCGCCGCATCTCTGGGTTGATCCGTGCTCTGTTCGCCTTTGCAGTGAGATGGTGAGTGGGTGCTGTGCTGCTATGATGGTGAGTGGTGAGTGGGTGGCTCGGTGCTGTGCTGTGCTGCCGTGAATCTGTGATAGTGAGTGGTGAGTGGGTGCCGTGGAGAAGAGTGGTGACTGGTGAGTGAGTGCCGTGAAGAAGAGATGGTGAGGGGGCGTGTGTGAGTGGTGTGGAGAAGTGAAGTGAGGGAGGAGAGGAAAGAAAAGGTAAAGCTGGTGAGTGGTGAGGTGAGAAATAGAGAAGTAAGGGAAGAAAAAAGGGGAAAATGTGAGGGAAAGGGGAAGTGCGGTGGAGAAGTGAAATGAGGGAGAAAAAAAAAAGTCGATGAGGTGAGAAACAAAGAAGTGAGGGAAGAAAAATTAGAGGAAAAAGAGAAAATGTGAGGGAAAAGAAATTTAGATTGATTAGGTAGAGGGAAATTTTGAGAGAGAGGATGAAAAGGAAAAAATTAAGTTGGTTGAATGGAAAAAATAAATTATGTAAGTGAAAGAGTAAAATTGAGAGAAGAAAATTACATATTCAAAATAGAAAATTAAGGATAAGAGAAAAATTGTGTTGTAAATTTTTAGAGAAATTTAGAAATTTATAAGAATTAAATTAAAATTTATTTTTAACTAATTTGTTAGTTAATAAATTTTAAGAATTTGCTTGAAGTATAATGTTATAAATTGGTCAACTAATATTCGTCAATTAATTTATTACTTTTGAATATATCTTATTAATGAAAAAAATTATAAATTATTAATTATGATATATTGTACAATAAAATAGATAATTTAATTTAATTTGTGTAATTTGTGCTAAGTTATAAAAAATTCACGCCGCAGCGACCGCAATCCACATCGCAACACTCGCAACGTCCGCAATCGCAAAAATCGCAACACGACCGCGACCTCGACCGCGACCGCTATTTAAAACCTTGGTGGTGACATAAATGAGATTTTGACATATATGGGAAAAGTAAGGGAGAGAAATTCTTGATTATACACAATTGTATCATGTTATTTTTACACACACTCACAAAAAATTAGAGAGAGAAGATGATTTTTTATGATGAGTGAGTTTAGAGAGTCTTATTTTTTCTCTCTCTAATTTTTTGTGAGTGTGTATAAAAATAACATGGTACAACTGTGTGCAATTAAGAATCTCTCACGTAGGGGGTGTTTACTTAAGCATAGTTATCAAAGTGGAGAAAAGCACGTGTACCATCTCTCTTCCTCCCACTCTGATCATTCTCCTATTTTATTGGATGTGGAAGGAAAGACTTCCCAATAACTGGTGTGCCAAGTCTAGGCCTTTCAGATTCAGGAAGATGTGGATTCACGTCCAAAGTGTGAACAAGTTATTGGGAAAAGTTGGAGAACTTCCTTGGGCAGTGGTTCTCTGTCTGTTGTCACAGAAAATTAAAATGGTAATCCAACATTTTAAATTTTAGAAAATCTCTTATTTTGGCAATATTGACAAACAAATCTAGTTTCTTCAAAAACCTATAGATGGCCTATCTTCAAGGAGTCCAAGTAGTGAGAATTTAGAAAAACTAAGGAAGGCGAAGAATGCGCTGAATGAATTATTGCAAGGGGAGGAGATTATGTGGAGCTAGAGGTTGAGGGTGCTGTGGTTATAGGAAGGAGAACCAAATACAAATTTTTTTTTTATGGAAGAGCCTTGGCAAGACCAAAATTAAATTTATAAAATTAAGGATAATGGTGGTACTTGATAGTCGGAGCAAGGGAAAAGAGTCTTTAAGAAAGTCATAGATAACATGTATATTGTCTTCTCAATGTTGTTTATAGATTTGGAGGTAAAGGATGCTATTTTTCGAATCGGTGCTACTAAATCTCCTGAGCATGATAGGATGCTTGCTCTCTTTTTAAAAAAATATTGGAATATTATGGGGAACGAAAGTCACTAACACTACACTAAGTTATATAAATGGGGGTGCTTCTCATCGTGATATTAATCATACTTTCTTTGTGCTAATTCCAAAGATTTAATCCCCTGAGGAATTGACTTACTTTAGACCAATTTTCTTATGGAATTTTTTTTAAACAAGAATTATTAGAAAGACACTGACCAATTGATTGAAGGTTATTCTTCAAAATATTGTTTAAGAATCTCAAAGTTCTTTTGCTCATAATCGCTATATCACAGATAATGTCTTGAATGCCTATGAGCTTGTGCTTACTCTAAGGAGCTAGATTTCTAGTGAAGAAGGATATTTGGCAATGATATTTGTTTTGGAATGTGATCCAAGATCTCGTTCAGCGGGGCGAGACTGGTATAAGTATAATTGGACTCCGATATGGATGATGTGGTTAACACTACAAAAACTTACAAAATTGGTAGCGAAACATTTACAGCAAATGGGCCAATGTTGCTATTAACTATTATTTTGCAGCAGCTATTCACTAATATCGAGGCACATATATAATTTGATTGGCAAGAATGGACCTTGCTTCTAAAAGGTGAAAACTGGCTACAATAGCCCAAATCACAACGCGCCAACGTCTCCTACAGCAAATGGGCCAATGTTGCTATTAACTATTATTTTGCAGCAGCTACTCACTAATATCGAGACACAGATATAATTTGATCAAGATTTTAACAGCAAGGATGGACCTTGCTTCTAAAAGATGAAAATTGGCTATAATAGCCCAAAACACAACGCGCCAACATCCCCCTCCTTTTTTTTTTGTTACTTTCGCTCCAAAACCGAAAAATGAGCCACACAATCTAATCAGCTGTAGAAAGGGAAAATCCCCAATTTCTTTGTCAACGAAAACCCTCAATTTCTTCAAAGACCACAGCCCTCTCGTCGGGCTCCCAACATTGCAAAGTCTATTGTCTCTGGCGTGTGGTCATCAGGTCCATTGTCTCTGGCGTACACGGTCATCAGGTTCGTTGTCTCCGTCGTGTGGTCATCAGCTCCATCGTCCTCCGACATTAAAGATTTGCTGGTGGGTTTGGTCAAAATTTGAAGTGGTATCATCTTCATTTTCGGTGAGCTTTCTTTCTCTCTCTATATGTCTCAGAGTCTTTCCTTTTACTGAATGGGTGTGTGTTTAAAAGATCTTACATTCACCCTCAAAAAGCTAAGCCATTTTGCCCCTCAATGTGAGTAAAAGAGCATGCGTATGAGAAGAGTGTGAGTTTGAGTGAAACAATAGTGGTGCTTGTTCTAATTATTTTATCTGGGAGTAATTACCTTTATCATTAGTAGACATAACTAGATGAGCATTGAAAAAAAATGGTCTTCTGGATATTTGGAAGATAGGCTATTGTAGTATATCATAGGGTAAAGTTCTTCTGCGTCTTAATTATATATTTTCTAACCACATGATTTGCCATGTTGTATTTTCAATTTTCAATTTTGTGAGTGGCGTAAAGTTCTTCCCTGAAGTGGGAATCTCTTATGTTTGTGTATATCATAGGGTCCACCACATGTTATTGACAAAGCATTAAAACATGTCCTCATTGATTTGGCACATTGCTATATAATGATAGAGTACCACACTGCCTATGTGAAAGAGTGTGACTGCTAGTTAAGATTACCATAAAAGAAAATGACCAAATATATATATATATATTTACACCGAACTGGTATACTATTTTCAACCAGTTGGTGTTCAGTGGCATGCTCACACTCACATAATCACATACTTGTGTTATTTGTGAGATGTTATACTTATTTCTGGCATGGCACTAGTCCTATTTCACTATATAGCAAAATATATCATAAATAATAAATGTGTATTCCTTACTTTGCTTCTAATTCTATTTTAAGTTAGAAAGGTCATAGTTTGAGACTTGCCAAAATTAATCAAGATTTTGATACTTGATGCACGAGTTCCATTATTAGCTAGAGTGTGACTGATATTATTATTTTCCTTTATACTCATGAGTTCCATTATATTCAAGGGACTGTTATTCCTTTTAAATATCATGGATATCTATATTTGCCACCATTTTTTTAGAGAAAAGAAATTGTATTATTACTTGTATTCTAGTTTTAGCTTCTCTGTAGATTAATTTTTCTTTTTCTACATGACAGGATTGCAAAGGATCCTTGATTTGAAAGAATACCCTGTACTCATAAAGGGACATATGCTGATGACTGCCTTGTTGAGAGAGTTAATATTGAGGTGTGTTTTATTTTTTATTTTCTGTTAAATGTTCTTTACTGAATCATCCAGGAGCAACTTGATTATTAAGATTAAATGTGTTTTAAATTCTATTTCAAATGTTAATAGAATAGAAATGAAAACATCTATACTTGTTTAATTGTTTAGCTTCAGACTCTTGTTTCATTTTCTTTGAGATTATGCAGAGTGTACATTTTTGAAAAACAACACGACAATCTGGTCCTATTAGAATAATTTTATGCATAGTTACTTTGAGATTATGCAGAGTGTACATATTAGTGAAGTTTTATGTGTGTTTAAATATTTAGATACACTATTGAGCTCAACTACACTATATTATGTGTTTTTTTTTAGTTGACATGGTATCCAGGTTAATGTTTAATATGTAGATGCATCTTAGTGCTTGTAGTTAATAAGTGTTGATATAGTTGATTGTGATGAATACTTCTTGTTTTGTTGTATTTGGAATGGTATGGTTTGTATTTGGAACTTGTTGATTCTGCCATGGCTGGCTAGAAACAAAGTTTTAACAAGGACTAGTAATTCAAATTAATTTTTTAACACAATCCACACAAACCTATTAGTTAAATAGGATTACATGACAATCTGGACCTATTAGAATAATTTTATGCATAGTGACTTTGGGATTATGCAGAGTGTACATATTGGCGAAGTTTAATGTGTGTTTAAATATTTAGATACACTATTGAGCACAACTACTCTACATTATGTGTGTTTTTATTTGACATGATATCCAGGTTAAAGTTTAATATGTAGATAAATCTTAGTGCTTGTAGTTAATAAGTGTTGATATAGTTGATTGTAATGAATACTTCTTGTTTTGTTGTATTTGGAATGGTATGATTTGTATTTGGAACTTGCTGATTCTGCCATAGCTGGCTAGAAAAAAAGTTTTAACAAGGAGTAGTAATTCAAATTAACCATTATTTTTTAACACAATCCACACAAACCTATTAGTTAAATAGGATTAATGTCTTTGCCATGCACAAACTAATTTATAGCTGGTGATATGATAGCTAAAAAAAATCATATCATGAGATACTTCTATTTTTTTTTCTTTGCTTCTTTTTATAATTTTTTCCTTTTCAATTCAAATTAAACTTAATTTATCTAATTTATGACAAGCTAAACTTTCCCAGTTACAGTCAAGCTAATTGGGGTGAGCATCTCCACTCTTTAGTGAAGCTTAATTTTGTATTTTAGCTGTGTAGCATGTGTTGGTTTAAGTAAATTTGTTCCAAAGTTAGGTTGTGTTTGATTCAATGGTTTTCATGTGCATTTAATTATCTATTTCTTGGAATCAATTTTTTGTATCTTTCTCTTTTCTTTATACTGCAATTGCTTAGAATATATATTTTGTTTTTTTATTTTGGTCTTGACTGTTGGCCGAGAAATTGTGGGGTGGTGAACATTGATTTATGGGCATAAAATACCTTTATACCATGTGATTTTAAGTTTTGAGTGCCTTTATGTTCAAAACTTTATTTATCATGTTACTTTCTATCTGTTTTATTAATTGTTAGCTCTACATTCTTTCATGTCCTCTATTTATATTTTATTATGCTTCCTCCTAGATTTCACTAGTCATTCTTCCAATCAGCAGCAGGCTGTTTTTTAACATTTACTAGTTATTTCACATCACATTTAGTTTTTCTTGTGTGATAATGTCATGTAATGGATTATATATCATTGTAAAGGAGGCTTGCCCTTAAATGTTCTAAATTTGTATGCTACACACATATTATGCACCTTCAACAGTTTGTTTTGCTTTGGAGGATGTCATATCCTCCCTCCTAGGTGCACCTCTCTCTCTCTCTCTCTCTCTCTCTCTCTCTCTCTCTTTCTTTCTTTTATGAAAATATTATATTGTGCACCTTCCTAAGGGATGCTTCTATTTTCCACCTTTTGTGGTGTGCTTCTTTGAATTTGTTCTCTATCTACAACAACTAAGAAAAATTCCTCTATAATGTAAACTTTGCTTAGGTGGCCCAATGCATGAGAGGGGACTCCTTAGGTAGTGTCTTGGGGAGGAGCTTGTTGCACTCCATTTGTTAGTTACTAAATAGTGAGTGAGAAGTCATAGTTTCTCATATTTATAGAGAAGGCAATAGATGTGCAGACTTTTTAGCCATAGTATTAATAAAACTGAAAGTTCGAACAAAGATACTAGAATATTATGTCATTTTTATTTTTATTTTTTGTGTGCTATCATTTATTTTGATTGATACAATATAAAATCATCAAGGTAAACATTACTTATGATAAAAATATATATGGGAGAAGGAAGGTTTACACAATTAGGCAATTTTAATGGTATTCCACATACAAAGATGCAAGTACCCTTGAATTCTCCTGTTAATTAGTATCTCAACTTCTATTGCATTTGTTAAAAAGCCGCAACATAATAGTTTAGTAACATTAGATTATATTTGTCACTTGAGGAATAGTTCAGTTGATAATATTTTTTATTTGATTGAGGTATTTTTATAAATATTTCTATGAGATTAACCCCGCTTCTCATTTAGCCTATTTACCTCTTCATTTGTCAATGTTAAAATTGTTGGGATTGACTAATGATGTGATAATTCTCTCAAATCTCTTCAATGAAGATTGCTTCCTTCTTCATCGGGGCTTTTTTTTTTAATATCAATGAAAATCCATAGCTCATTAATGAAGGTTGTTACGATTTTCTTTATATCCATCTTCTATTTCTATTTTTGTCTTTTTTCCCCTGCTTTTGTTCTTGTATCTTGTGCATCAATGTAGTAATATTCATCTATATATAAGTTTTGGTCCCATCAATTGGATTGGGGGTACTGCATACTTCCTTAGCAATAATATTTTTCACTTTTTTACCTGAAATGTTCCATTGGTTACTGTTATTTGATATGGTTAAATATTGTTCAGGCCAACGGCAAGGCGAAATTTGATGAAACTGTTGAAGCACATGTAAGATTCAGTATTGATCCAAAGCAAACAGAACTGGTATGTGTTTACTTGTTAACTTGTTTCTTGGTATTTTTTTAAGGGGCTAAAACTGTGAAGGTAGGGAGCAACCAAGGCCTACAAGTAGTCAGAGCATAATATTGACAACAACCTGACAAAGGTTTCTATCCATCTAACTTTATCTATGTGATTTGCATCTTTATGTCAATGTTGTTTTAGAATATTACAAATATTTTAGAATTAAAATACACATTTCTACATTTTGCTTTTTGAAAAAAATAGATTGCTATTACAATCTTCATCCCTTTGAATTCAATTACCCCTGGATTGTTCAATTCTATGAATGTGTAAGCATGCTTGTTCTTTGTTCTTATCTTTCAATTGAGGCACTATGTTGTGTTTTTTCAAATCATGAAAAAAAAAGCTTTGGAAGTCTTCCATTTTATTTGTGTTTTACCCTATTGTGAAATCATGATAATGAAGCCTTTGGAAGTCTTTGTGTTCTTATGGTAGTACTTTTATATAGAAGAAAAGATTGGTGTAGAATATTATAAGATGAAATATAAGTTTTCTTTTAACACAGGGAAAGTCACAATGGAAGAAGAGAGGAAAAATAAGAGTTGGATGTTCATAAGAGACAGGCGGTTACTAATATTTAAGAGGAGTGGATGAGTTTCTTAATATGGCCACCTTAGTTGCAGACAAGGAGGATAACATTAAGTATCCATGTTGTAAATGTAACAATTGCCTTAACAAGTCAAGGGAAGAAGTAAAGGGGCATTTACTTAGATGGGGAATAGAGCCAAGTTATATAAAGTGGGAATTTTATGGAGAGTGTTCTTCTGATGATGAAAGTATAAGTGACTGCAATGATCAAATAACTGATGAAGGAAATGATGATGGTCAAGTATATTCAATGTTACATGACATGTATAGATGCAATAATGTTGATAACATGAACAATGAGTTTCATGAGACAACATCTAGTCATGAATTTGAGGAGCCAAATGAGGAGGCTAAGAGGTTTTATAGATTGTTAAAAGATGCTGAACAAAAGTTGTATCCAGGTTGCATTAAGTTTACAAAACTGTCATGTGTTGTCTGACTTTTCCAAATGAAATGCTTGAATGGATGAAGTAATACTTCATTTGATTTGCTGTTAAAACTACTTAAGGAAATTCTTTCAGAGGGTAATATACTTCCCGAGTCATTTTATGAGGCAAAAAAAAATTGTTAAAGATCTTGGGCTTCATTATGAAAAGATAGATGCGTGCATTAATGATTGCATACTATATAGAGATAGATATTCTAATCTTGACAAGTGTCCTACATGTGGGGAAAGAAGATGGAAAACAAGTAATAAAAATGACTTTGATGAAGATGCTGCCAATAATTCGGAAAGACAAAGAAGGAAAAAAAAACCTATTCCACGGAAAATCCTTCGATATTTTCCTTTAAAAGACAGGTTGCAAAGGTTATATATGTCTCCCAAGACAGCTGAGCTTATGAGGTGGCACAGTGACAAGAGAGTTAATGATGGAGTATTAAGGTACCTTGCAGGTTCAATGACTTGGAAGCATTTTGATAGGGAACACCCATTCTTTAATTCTGATTCACGAAATGTTAGACTTGGTCTAGCAGTTGATGGGTTTAACCCTTTTGGTAATATGAGTACTGCATATAGTATATGGCTTGTTATTCTTATTCCATATAATTTGCCTCTATGGTTTTGCATGAAATAATCTTTTTCCATATTGTCCATGATAATCCCTGGTCCTAAGGGGCCTAGAAATAATATTGATGTATATCTTGCACCATTGATTGAAGAATTAAATGACTTGTGGAGTGCTGGAATTAACACATATGATGCATCAAAGAAACATAATTTTAAGTTGCATGCAACTTTGTTATGGACCATTAATGACTTTCCTGCATATGCTATGTTATCTGGGTGGAGTACAAAAGGAAAACTAGCATGCCCATGTTGTCATTCAAATACTCATTCTCACCGTTTAAAACACGGTAAAAAGTATTGTTATATGGGTCATCGTAGGTTCTTACCTACTAACAATTCTTGGCGTAAAAATAAAACTTCTTTTGATAATACTGTGGAAAGTAGGCCTGCACCAAAATCTTTCTCTGGAGATGATGTGCTTGCACAATATGATACATTTTCACAAGTAGTGTTTGGTGATAGTAAAAGAAAAGAAAGAAAGATACTGATGTGCATCATAATTGGAAAAAGAAAAGTATTTTCTTAAATTTGCCATATTGGAGAACACTTTTGTTGAGACATAACTTGGATGTTATGCACATTGAAAAAAATATATCAGATAGTGTGTTAGGAACATTATTGGATATCAAAGGCAAAACAAAAGATTCCTTCAATTCTCGATTAGATCTTAAAGTTATGGGAATTAAAGCAGCACTTCAGCCTACAAAAAATAGGGATAAATATGTGCTTCCTCCAGCTAGATTTACCTTGTCACGTGAAGAAAAGTCTCAATTTTACCAGTGAATTAAGGATGTTAAGTTTCCTGATTCCTATGCCTCCAACATAGCTCGCTGTGTCAATATTAAGGAATGCAAAATTATGGGACTGAAAAACCATGATCATCATGTCTTGTTTGAGCGGGTTTTGCCTCTTGTCATTAAGGATCTAATGCTAAAAGATGCAAGTGATCCATTGATTCAATTATCTTTATTTTTCAGCTATTTGTGTTCCACAGAATTAAAAGTTGATGACTTAGACCAACTATAAAGCAGCATTGTAGTAACTCTTTGTAAGCTAGAGCAAATATTTCCACCTGCATTTTTTGATATCATGGTTCATTTGCCAATTCATCTAGCTAATGAGGCAAAGATTGGTGGTCTAGTGCAATATCGTTGGATGTATTTTGTTGAAAGGTATAACTTAATTTGAATAATATTTTCCTTGAATTTCATTGTTTTTGTTTTCATATATATATTAATTAAGTTTGTTATTATACTTGTTGTCAGAATTTTACACACAGAAAAGCATTATGTGCGTAATAAAGCCCATCCTGAAGGCTCCATTGTTGAGGGTTATATCTCAGAAGAATCCATGACACTTTGTGAACGATATTTGAATGATATGGATACAAAGTTAACTCGAGCAGATCGCAATTCTTACTCTTGTCTTGATAATGCTCATGGCTGCTTGTCTGTGCTTGATAAAAATGGCAGAGCATTAGGTGGTGAAGAATGCATAAGTTTGGACTTAAATGAACTTAAAAGAGCCCATTTTTATATACTTGAAAATTGTGACGAAGTCAAACCATGGATTGAGTAAGATATCTAACATTTTATTTTTCATTTATCTTTGCTACATTTCCTTGCTAGTATGATGTCCTAATTTGTTTGAGTTTTCTCTTACATTAAAATGTTCTAGGGAACATAAAGAAGTACTTAAGAGAGAAAATAATGGAAACACAGAAAGAAGACATAAGGAGGAATTCATTTCTTGGTTTGAAAAAGAGGTATAGGTTGTTTAAAATTCTATTATCATTATATTAAAAGCTCAAATAATATGGACATATTTTGACTTTGAAAATTCAGATTATAATTTATACAGGTGGTACGTTTACATGTTGAAAAAGATTTTTGAGTGACTTCACAATTGCTAGCACTAGCTAGAGGACCAGATTGTTGTGTTTGTTCTCATAAATGATACATTCTTAATGGTTTCAGGTTTCGCACAAAAGAGAGTGAAAAAAATTTGAAAACTCAAAACAGTGGGGTAATAGTTAAGGGTGATGAACTCAGTGAGAATCTTGAGTACTATGGTGTAATACAAAAGATATATGAGATAGGATATGTGGGAAGGAATTCAGTAATATTATTCAAGTGTGATTGGTTTGAGATTCCACCTCAAGGTAGAAGCCAAAGTAGAGGCTATAAAAAGGATGTCTATGGGTTTATAAGTGTAGATGTGACAAGATTACACTTCAAAAATGATTCATTTGTCTTAGCAGCTCAAGCTGAATCTGTTTATTATGTTCAGCATAGTTCAAATGCAAATTGGCATACAATAATTAAAGTAAGGCCAAGAGGTGTCTTTAACATACTAGATGGTGTTGATAGTAATGATCATGAGTCAGAACTGTATCAACTTAATGAATTAGCTGAGATGTGGATTGACTTGACTCAATATCATACTCACAATGATAATGACATTATTAGAAGGGATGATATTACTGGAGTTAGCATTGATGAAGCTATCTTAATTGAAGAAGAGGAAGAGGCTGTTCACACATCCACAACAGATTCTGAAATTGAAGATTATGACTCTAGTTATTCAAATGGAGACACATCCAATAGTGAAGAACTTGAGGATGATGATTGGCAATAGTTTAGAAATAGTATTGTGTATATTTTGTTTATAATATTTTGTAGCCATTGTTGAAATGCAATCTGTATTCACCTTTGTTTTTTTTTAAGTCAATCTTTTTTTAGTTGTTATACTATTCAGCTTTAAAATTAGCAAGGTATCTTTATCATACTATTCTTGTTTGTCTTCAGTGGTGATTTAAAATGCTCGAGAAATTTAGATACTTTACTTGTTTCTAATTTCCAGCTTATCAATATGACTAATACAAACCAAGTTTCAAATGAGGGTGGTTCACAAGGGACATCTAGCAATTCAAGAACTCAAGCTACAGGTATATTTAGATTTCACTTCTATTAATCTAAAGTATACAATGTTGTCTTTCAAATACTAGAAAGTATGTCATTGTTTAAGTGTGTGTGTGTGTGTGTGTGTGTGTGTGTGTGTTGTGTAACAGCATCTTTGAAAGCTAAAAGAGGGCCAACTAGAGGCTTGAGAGTTCAGAAAAGACGTCGAGCAAGCTTTGATGGAAAGTTGGATGTCATTATCCCTCCAGACAAGAATGTTGCAGTAGGTGAAGGTGCTAATGATTTTGTGACTTCTCTTTCAGTCATAGTCCATCAACATGCCTTACAAAATGTAGAAACATGGAAGGACATTCCAGAGATTGTCAAGGAAAGAATAGTGACAAATGCGTTGGTATAAATGTTATACTTTTGAGTTTCAAGATTTCAAAACATTTAGAATTATGCTTTAATATACGTTTTTCTTAGTTATTCATATTTCACCCTTCAATTCAGGATTCATTTAGACTTCCAGATACTAACACAATTAAAAGGGCTATTCTAAATGAGGCAAGAGACCTATTTCGTTATAGGCGCAGTAGGTTGCATACACATTTTCTGAAGTTTGCGACAAAGGAGCAATGCCTAGAGAACAAGCCAAGTGACTTATCAAAGGAAGAGTGGGAATACTTGGTTGATAATTTTAGTTCTCCAGCTTTTATGGTATTATATTTCTACTTCTCTCTTATTGGAATAATTCTATTTTCTTACAAATTAATTAGAGGATAACTCAGGTTCTTATAATTTTTGTGAAGTAACATTAATTTTTTTATTACTATCCTTGTATGTCTTTACTAGCTATTAAGCAACAAATATGGTTCATCATATGAATTCCTCTTAGTAAGCAAATACTCATGGAGCAAATTTTATTTGTGGCAGAGAGTTAGTCAAAGAAACAAGAGAAACAGGGCAAAACAGCTCATAAACCATTGTTGTGGTCGAAAAACATTCTAATGTGTTAGCTATGACAAGGTGATAAATTATTTTACCTTAATGCTTTATGTTGTACTTGAGTTATTTTTATCCTAATTAGTTGAATTATGTGTGAGTAGAGGAATCCAGATACAGGAAAAGAGCCTAATCTTCAGTAGCTATGGCAAATAACTCACATCAAGAAAAATGGAGATTGGGTTGACGAGGGTTCTAAGAAAGTTGATGTAATGAAATTTTCTATTGCTTAGTAGCCTATTTATGAAAATTTCTTATTTTATCTTTTATAATTAACTTTATCATTTATATTTATTTTAGGAAAAAGTTAGTGAGCTTGGCCATGAAAAGCTACAGGGCATTGAGGAAGGTATAGATCCAACACTAATAATTAATGCAGCCTTTGAGTCAATAGTTGGACATAGATCAGGGTATTGCCGAGGACGTGGAAAAGGACCAAGGCCAACAAATTCTACATCTGTTGAACTTGAAGCTATTCAAGAACAACTAGCAGCACAACAAAGAGAGGCAAATGAAGCTAGAAGGCAGACCAATAAGGTCTTAACAACTTTAGTTGGGGTTCGAGCCCAATTAGTGGAAGAGCATCAAATGAGAGAAGATATGGAGGCTCGTTTTAATGATCGCCAAGGAGAAATGCAAGAAAGAATGGGAAACCAATTTCAAGAAGCTATGCGTGCTCTGTTGTCACAGGTGAAAAAACATTTGACTAAGTCTTTCAAAGATTATATTAATTATCTTAATTTATTCTAACTTAACTACCATGCTTACAACCAATGGACATTCATTTAATTATTCAGCTTAAAGGTTTGAATTTTTAGCATTCTTACAAGTGCTAAAGTGTATGACTAAAACAATTTGTAGATAATAAATTAATTTCCTCTATTTTTGACAGGTTGGGCTTTCTAACATAAATGTTAATTTGGACTTCAGTCAAAGTACTTGCTGATGTTTTGGAATCTTAATGCATGTTTTCACTCTGGATAATATACTTAACTATGTAAGTTTAACTCTTATTGTTAGCTTTATGATGTAGATTGATATATGCATTTTGGTCATGATTGATTGGTGTTGGAAATCTTTTTATTGCATGATGTCAGCTTTGTGCTACTTTATATGTGGTATGTCATGGTTTGTTGTCATTATCTTGAGTGTTATATGGTCAAGTTATATGAGGAGGTGATAATGTGAGATTAATTTATATTTTTGACACTATGTGTATGAGATTAATTACTGATGTAGATACCCTTTGTTTTATTACCTCTGTTTTCTAGAAATCTGAAATATGGGTTTAAAGGGTGGGAGAAACTTCCACAAATGGATTATAGTATGGACTGAGAACTGTGAATTTTTATTGGTTTTGGTGGAGTCCCTTACTATAGGGATTGACTTATTGTGACTAGGCACAAAGCCTACTCATTTGGACTCTTTTATTATTTTGAAATGTAAATGAAGAGTTTAAGTCATGGTCTGATTTTGATGAGTTAGCCAAGGTTGTTGGGTGAAACGGGATGTAGATGAGTTCCTGATATTTTGGGTGGGTTAATTATGTTTTTTATGTGGAACTTGGTTTTTTTTTTCATTTTTTGTTCTCTCTTTTCATGAACTTGTGTAAATTCTGGAACCTACTCAACCATGTTTATGTAGTCTCAAACATGTTGGATTCTTCATGATTGATATGGCATGCATGTTGGGATTAATGTTCTATATGGAATCACATTGAAACCATTGAGTAGAATTTATAATTGACATTTTTCTGGTGTACATTTCAATCTGCTATGATAAGTTGTAACTCTATTTTTTAGTGGAGTGTGTCCCAAGCTCAATTTTTGTTTTGTTTTTGCTGGCTCCATATGTGCTATAATTGTAAATAGGAAAAGAAACTGCAGTTGGACAAGTTGTTGAACAAAATGACTTAGTTGTTTAGTGGTTCCCTAGACAAACTGAAAATTGTTAGGTTGTTCATTCTGGTATGTTGCTGGGTAATTCTTGATTATAGTAAAAAGTGCAGATTCTGATTTTCAATATGTAAAATATTTTTGGGTGAAACGGGATGTAGATGGGTTCCTGATATTTTGGGTGGGTTAATTCTATTTTTTATGTGGAACTTAGTTCTGTTTTGTTCTCACTTTTCATGAACCTGTGTAAATTCTAGAACCTACTCAACCATGTTTATGCAGTCTCAAACATCTTGGATTCTCCATGATTGATATGGCCTGCATGTTGGGATTAATGTTCTATATGGAATCACATTGAAACCATTAAGTAATTTTTCTGGTCTACATCATGTATGGATGGACGTGATAAGCTATCACTTTGTTTTTTAGTGGAGTGTGTCCCAAGCTCAAAATTTTTGTTTTGTTTTTGCTAGCACCATATATGCTGTAATTGTAAATAGGAAAAGAAACTGAAGTTGGACAAGTTGTTGAACAAAATGACTTAGTTGTTTAGTGGTTCCTTAGACAAACTGCAAATTGTTAGGTTGTTCATTCGGGTATATTGTTGGGTAATTCTTGATTGTAGTAATAAGTTCAGATTCTGATTTTTAATATGTAAAATATTTTAGGTGACAAATGTGAGTTTTGAATCAAATGTTTGAGCTACATGGACATGGTTGACTTGATGGCTATATGCTGACTTTATACTAGTCATTCAAAAATGCTAAGTCTGCTTGTTATGGTTAGGTTGAATGACTAGATTGAACCATTAAAAATCTTGTTTGGCTTGCTGGTTAGTTTGTAATTTGTGCAGATTCAAGTCTTAAAATTTGAAAACCATTTTGATGATAGTCCCCATAGATTTAAATTAATACTCTGTTTTGATTGAAATTCAAGTCTTAAGGATGCTGTTTATCCAATACTAACATGAATGAATAGATACCTTTCTTTTTCTTTACTTGTTTTGGATTCAAGGCGAGTAATTCATGTATGGATGGAATTATGAATGGGACAAGCGTATAGGTATTGTGAAAACCCAGAAGATTTAAAATTTGATTTAAAACTTCACTTTGTGCGATGTTGAATTATTCTTTTTCTATGGGCAGCATTTGATAAATAATCACATGATCTTGAGAATGAAATCTACTTAGCTTTATACATAGGCTATCTATTGAATTTTTTTTTTGTGTGCTCATTCACTAGATGTAGAATCATGTCACTACTTCCTTGCTTTTGTACCTATGAATCCATCATTTGTTTTTGTGAAAAATCATTGAAGGTGGTTAAGGGAGAGAGATCTGTTCTTGGAAATAAGTTTGTGAATTGATACCTTGTGAAATGTGTTGTTCTTTAAGGGATATATTGCCTAAACTCATGGTTTTAAAGAAAGTGCATTCAATTAATCTTCTCTTCATTATCCTACTCATTATGTTTTAATAATATACAAATATATTAATTTGGGTAAAGGATTTGCTAGCGTGGAGTGTTGTTTGAGGTTTAGTTTTTCTAATTTGTGACTCGTGCATAGTGATGTCAACAAGGTTATGTTAAAAGTCAGTTACATTACTATAACTAATTTTGATTTGTTTGGTTGTTTAATATTCATTTTCACTTTTATTTGACACCATTTATGTTTGTCTGAAAGGAGAATCATGATTTTTATAATATATAGACTTTACTTGATTGTCTATGGTTTAATTTTTTTTTCAAGTATGAGTAGTTCTAAATGCATTTATAATGGTGCAAGTATAAGTAGTTTTTATAACCGTGACTTCATGAAAATTATTTAATTTAAACAAATATGGTGCAAGTTTTGCAAAGATCAAGTTGGTTACCTTTTTCTAAACTATTTTGTGGTTGTTGGTTGGAGCATATTTGACATAGCAAAGTGTTGCAGGATTGTTCCTCGAACTTTTTGCTGGGAAGTTGAAAGCATCTAGTAGAATACATGACTGATCTTAAGTTAGTTTTTTTGGAAGCAACATCGTATGTGAAAGCTTATGTAGTCACTAACCAATGTTGTTTTTTAACTTGGTCTCATCTCAAGTAGTCTAGAGGTTATGTATGTAAGCTTATTGAACAATTTGTAGTGTCACTAAGTCTTATGTCTAGGACTAATTTTTAACATTTGTATGATGAAATGTTGAAATGAAGACAATGTATGACTATATATACACATATATTAAATATTTTATGTTTATCTAATTCATATTTTTTGTTACAAAAAAATTAATAAATAAATTTAATTTTTTATTTATTGATAATTTTGTTAAATTTATACTTATACATAAATGATGTTAAATAAACCTAAGTAAGTTGATTAATAAGGAATTAGTTTTCATTTTTGTCATTTGTAAAAATATATATATATATATTTCGCAGCGACATTAGTTGCTGCAAAAGGTGTTTCAATAGTCATGTGAATGGTCTGAAATTGAACATTTCGCAGCAACAAGATTGGCTGCCAAACGGTTAATTTACCGCAGCGAAATTGGTTGCTGCCAAAGGTGTTTCAACAGTACCTTTGGCGCTCTGAAATTGAGCATTTCGCAGCGACTACATTGGCTGCTAAAGGATGAATCTATTACAACGAAAAAATATTGTTGTAAATATATGTATATTGGCAGCGACAATCTTCGCTGCAAAATATAACCTTTAGCAGTGAGTCCAAAAAGTGGCTGCAAGAGCCTTTCGCAACAGGTTCTAATGCAGCGGCGTGCAGCGACTATATTTTGCTGCAAAAAGTATTCTATTGCAGCAAAATCTCTATTTAGCAACGACTTTTTTCTCTGCTAAAAGGTGAGTTTCCTGTAGTGTAAGGATTTAAGTACAGTTCGGATCTCGGATCCCTGCGTATTAGGTGATATCGGGCCATAATTGATAGATACGAGCAGAGGATATATTCCTAAATATTCGTAACTACCAATCATCTACTTACAATATTATAGGACTCATAGCAGTCTCGGATGGATATGCAGCTCTTATATTGGGAATTCTTAACTTATAGGGATCTATCCCAGTTATAGAAGGAAAGTAATCTTTTCCAGGATACTAATCCTAAATACCTGCATTTAATACATATCACACAAGGATTCTATGCACGCTCTATAAATACAAGGCTAAGTATCCTCAAACAGGTATCAATAAATTACTTAATATACTTCCCCTACTTGTACATAACCTGACTTGAGCGTTGGAGTCCCTTTGCAGGTACCCACCCCCAAACTCTACACGCTTGATCGCTGCTGTCAAAGGAGGAATCCACCACTCACGTACCTATCTTAGGTATCCTCTGAATCCACTTCAGAACATTGGCGTCGTCTGTGGGAAACAGCAAATTTCTAATCCCACACCAAACATGGTGAACACAAGACAATATTCCAGGAGAAACACTACGTAACCTCTTGCCGATCAAGAGCGGGAGCTAGCAGCCCAACCTCCTCCTCGGTCACTTCCACCAGCCACGACTGAAGCTTCGACTGTTGGAAACTGAGAACATATGCTTCAAGAAGGCAACGAGACTTCAATTTCTGATGAAAGTCCGCATCCTCCTCGAAGGACATCCGTATTGGACAGACTTGCCCGCCCCGGAGAGGGGGCGAATAGCACTATACTGAGACCTAGGGGCTCCGTGCAATCACGCCTAGGTCCTCGAGATAACAACCATGCTATTCGTCCTCCAAGCCGAGGTCCTGCTAATTCAGAGGCAACCAGAAACTGTCTTCACGAGCTGGTGGCCCAGCAGATGCAGCAACTTGATGAACAGCACCACCTATTAGATGTTCAGCGGCGTCGGATCGACGAATTGGAATGGTTAGTACGCATGGAGACTATCCACGAAAGAAGGAATACTGATGTCTACCAGAAAAGATCTCCGTGTAATGAAAACAGCCATAAAGTCGGCAATAATATCCCATTGCCCGGCATTCAGTTATAATCGTTTTCGGAGGAGCTAATGGCGTATAGGGTTCCATGGGGCTTTAAGGCTCCCTCTAATCTGGAGCAATACGATGGCATAACAGACCCACAAGAATACCTTAATGCCTACACCCATTCTATGCAGTTCCATGGAGGAACATCGGAATTACTATACCGGGCTTTCCCTTTTTTTCTGAAGAAAGAAGCCCTTCGCTAGTTTTCTATCCTACAACCGAGGTCAATTATAGGATGGGATGATCTCTCACAGTGCTTCCTGTCACACTACACCACCGTGAAAGAGCAACCAAAGTCAGTTGACTCCTTGTTTGCTATCCGACAGGGGAGCAACGAATCTCTCAGAGAATATATCAAGAGATTCAGCACTGCATTAGCCTATGTGGCCAATCCTGATGACCGAATAACTCTTCACTATGCCCGAAGCGGCCTCCGAGCTGATTCGGATTTCTTTGGGTCGTTAGCAAAGAAAAAGCTGAAAACTATGAATGAGTTCCATAATCGGTCGGCCAAATACATTACAATGGAAGAAACAATCAAGGATAAGGAAACCTTGGAGAAAGGTGAGCCCATCCATCAAAAAATCAACCGAGGCGCTAATCAACCACAGAACACTACCAAAGTTGATTCCTATGGCTCTAAGTATGCAGACTACACTCCCCTAAATACTTCACGAGAAAATATTCTCAAAGAGGTACTTCAGACGGAGTTCCGAAATATCAAAAGGCCGCCACCATCGAAGAAAATAAAATATCATTCCAAGTATTATAAATAACACAAATGCCACGGCCATGAGACTGAAGAATACCGACAACTTCGGGATGTAATCGAGTCTTTTATCAAAGAAGGCCGCTTGCAAAAATACATTGTCAGAATCCAAAATAACAGTAATACCGAAAGACAAAGAGAGAGAAGACGCAGCCGTAGCCCTAGACGAAGCCCTACCCCTAGGCAAAGAAGGAGAACCCACAGCCCTGTCAGGAAGTCTCGAACCTCGCATCATAAAGAGAATGGAAATTGGGACAACGAAAATCGAGATAACCATAACGGAGCTAATAGAACCAATCGATTGGTCAGCACGATCTCCGAAGAATTTACCGGGGGAGGATCTTCTAGTAGTTCTCGGAAGAAAGCACTACGGACTGCGGTATTGAGCGTCTCAGGCTCTACACGCAGACCTCCTGCCAAAGACGATGAAGAACCCATGATCTCCTTCACTACTAAAGATTACGGTAATATCATCCGGGATCATGATGACCCACTCGTCATATCCAGAATAATATCAAATGCAGAAGTTCACCGTATCTTTGTCGATCAGGGTAGTTCAACAGACATAATGTTCATGGACACTTTTCAGAAATTGGAATTCCCTTTGACTGAGTTAACTCCATATGAAGGCGAACTCACGAGATTATCTGGTGAGAAGATTACCCCTATAAGATACTTTGAAATGTTTCTAACCCTCGGGGATAATAGAATCTACAGAACCATTAAGGTCAATTTTTTGGGCGTGGATTACGCGTCTGCATACAACATCATCCTAGGATGGCCCACCCTCAATGGCATCGTTGTCGTAGTATCCACTGCCCACCTAACCATAAAATTCTTAAATAAGAACAATGAGGTGGTCACTGTTAAGGGCGACCAAATTGCGACGCGCAAATGCTATAACAACAGCATTAAAATATGCAAGGCGCCCCAGAAGGCAAGAACACCCAGGGATGCCCAAGTGTTGGAACAAGTGAACATCCTCATGACTGAGCTGGATGTAAGAGAAGAAGTCCGGGGTACCAGGCCCCAACCGCAAGGAGAGCTACTGCCCCTTCAACTAGGTGACAAGCCCGACCAAGTCACCCAAATAGGAGCAGCCCTAGACGAACAAGAAAAACGCCAGCTTATAGGGCTCCTTCAATGCAACAAGAAACTATTTGCATGGATGTCTTCTGATATGCCAAGATTGGACCCTGCCTTCATCTGCCATCGACCCAGAAAGACAGCAGATTATTCAAGAGCAGGTCAAGGAATTGCTCAATGTCAGTTTCATCAGAGAAGTCTCCTACACCACATGGCTTTCCAATGTGGTCCTAGTGAAAAAGTCAAACGAAAAGTGGAGAATACATGTGGACTATACAGACCTGAGCAAGGCATGTCCGAAGGACCCATACCCCATTTCGAACGTCGACAAGTTGGTCGACAACTCATCTGATTTTTGACTTTTGTCCTTCATAGATGCCTGCTCGGGGTACAACCAAATTCCTATATACCACGGTGATGAAGAAAAGACTGCTTTTATTATTGAGAAGGCAAGCTACTGCTATACCGTCATGCCTTTCGGCTTAAAAAATGCCGAAGCCACTTATCAGTGCATGATGAATAGGGTTTTTGAAAGCCAAATAAGAAGAATGCTAGAAGTGTACATTGACAACATGATTGTCAAGACCCCGGAGTGTGGATCCCACGCCGCCGACCTTGAAGAGGTATTCACAGAAGTAGGAAGCACAATATGAGGCTTAACCTTGAGAAATGTGCTTTCGGGGTCCGAGCTGGAAAGTTTTTGGGCTTTATACTGACAAATCGTGGAATAAAAGCAAACCCATATAAATGTCAGGCGGTGCTCGACATGCACAGCCCCCGAAATATAAAAGAAGTCCAGTAGCTTATAGGCCGAATCACCGCACCCACACGCTTCTTTTCTAAAGTTGCTCACAAATCCCTCCCCCTCTTCAAATTATTAAATAAGGGGACAGGTTTTGCATGGACCCAGGAGTGCGAGGACGCCTTCTCATCTCTTAAAAGCTTGCTATCGTCTCTTCCCATATTGACCAGACCAAAAGTCAGAGAGACGTTATATGTATACCTCTCTGTTCATGCAGAGGCTGTTAGCTCAGTCCTGATCCGAGAAACTATCGAAGGACAAAAGCCAGTTTATTTTGTGAGCAGGGTGCTGCAAGGACCCGAACTTCGTTATCAAAAAATCAAGAAGATCGCCTTTGCTTTAGTTGTCATGGCCAGGAGGCTAAGGCAGTACTTCCAGTGCCACCCAGTAGTTGTTAGGACAAATCCACCAATCCGCCAAATACTGTACAAACCAGACCTTGCAGGAAGGATGATTGCTTAGTCCATTAAACTTTTCGAGTTCAGAATTTCATATAAACCCAGAACGGCAATCAAAGCACAAGCGCTATCAGACTTTGTAGCTGAGCTCACATCCAACCCCGACATCTGCGAACGGGCTTCTTGGATGGTGTTTGTAAATGGCTCATCTAATCCCAAGGGGAGTGGTGCCGGGATAATCCTGGAAAACCCAGGAGGCATGACCGTCAAGAGCTCCCTCAAGTTCGAGTTTCCCACCTCGAACAACCAGGCGGAGTACAAAGCATGCATAGCCGGCATAAAGATGGCTAAAGAGCTAGGCACAACTAGGATCACACTATGTAGTGATTCCTAACTAATGACCTCCCAGATCCAAGGCGACTACCAAGCTAAAGAACCTCTCTTGCAGAAGTACCTAACCAAGGTACAGGGACTCCTAAAAGAGTTTGAAATAGTAAAGATGGAACACATCCCCCGGGAACGAAACTCAAGAGCCGACCTTCTGTATAAGTTGGCTAGTACAAAGAGCCCGGGGAGTAACCGATCCATGGTCCAAGAAACCTTAGTCCAACCATCAATCATGACGGTCTTAATTTCCCAGATTGAGGACTCAGAATCCACATGGATCACCCCCATTTTTAACTACCTACAATCTGGTATCCGGCCCGAGGACCCAAAAGAAGCTTCCAGACTAATAAAAACCACAGTCTGATATACCATCTACGATGGTTGATTATATCGATGAGGATTCTCCTCGCCCCTTCTCAAATGCCTAACCCCAAAAGAAGCAGAGTATGTCCTAGCAGAGGTCCATGAAGGGAGTTGCAGACACCACTTGGGAGGCAAGGCCCTGGCACTGAAAGCCCTCAGGGCCGGTTACTACTGGTCCACCATAGAGGCAGACGTAATGGCTCATGTCTAAGTCTATGACCAATGTCAGCATCATTCAGATCATTACCATGCTCCACCAGAGGAACTGTCTACGATATCCGTACCCTGGCCATTCTACAGATATGGTGTGGACATCCTAGGTCCCTTCCCCCAAGCTCCCGGGCAACTAAAATTTTTAGTGGTGGCTGTGGACTACTTCACTAAATGGATAAAAGTCGAACCATTAGTCACCATCAGCTCGGCTAAAATCCAGAAGTTCACTTGGCGCCACATCATTACTAGGTTTGGAATCCCAGAGTCCATCGTAACAGACAACAGGACACAGTTTAAAGATAAGGGGTTTGAAGAACTGCTTGCTGGTTTGAAAATCAAACACCATTGTAGCGCAGTTGAGAACCCCCGAACAAATGGGCAAGCAGAAGCCGCAAACTGGATTTTTGTCCGTGGCCTTAAGAGAAGACTGGATGAGGCTAAAAGAAATTGGACCAAACAGCTGAACCACGTCCTCTGGGCCTACCGAACTACACCCCACTCCACCACTGGCGAAATTCTCTTTAGGCTCACTTACTGGTGTGAGGCGATGATTCCGGTAAAAATAGGAGTACCCAGCTGGCGCCTCCAACATTTCTCAGAAGATAATAACCCCCGCCTGATCAGAGAAGATTTAGATCTCTTGGAAAGGAGATGCATCGCTCACATACGCGGTGCCGCCATAAAATAGAGGACGGCTGCACGCTACAACCTCAAGGTTATCCCCAGAAGATTCCAACCCGATGACCTCGTACTTCGCCGAGCTGACGTTGGAGGGAAAAAATGCCTCCCAGGGGAAGTTGACCCCAAACTAGGAAGGTCCCTACCGCATCGTAGCTAGCACCGGCAAAAGAGCTTACACCATCAAGACATTAACTGGAAAGCCGGTGAAGAACTTTTGGAATGCAGATAAACTCCGAAAGTACTACAGCTTAGCGCCTCTTAAGGCCTAGTCATAGTCTACTTCACGCTTAATATATATGGAAACACTTTGTAAGGACCTTAGTCCTACCTTTAATTAATAAAGCAAAGTGGCTTTTTACTTGTGATCGACAAAGCATGTCCTAGACAGCTAGATTAACACAGTCCCCCCGAGAGCATCTTGTGTTGAAAGGTTGTGTAGTAAAAAAATCCCAAGTCTTAAGAAAATTCTCACACTAAACCATGCACACTAAAGACCCCGGCAAGGACTAATAATGCTAAGGTTGGGTGGGCTCCAAAACACCTCAATGATTGGTGATGGACCCCAGAACCAAGCTTCACTTAAGCCAAAGTCAAGCGGGCTCCGGAACACCTCAATGATTAGTGATGGACCCTAGACAAGGCTATACACCAAAGTCAAAAGAGACTTGCAAAGCTAGGTAAATTGGCAAACAATCCCAGACATGGTTCCTATCCAATAAGCCGTAAAAGGATTCCCAAGTCTATAAAAGACTTAGGACCCCAGGTAAAGTCTCTATCGTGAAATCCAGGTCTCACAGGGACACCACAAGTCCACAAAGGATGTTGAACCTCGGACCATGGTTTCTAACATATACAAACTGCCTAAGGTACAAAACAAAAGGCGTTGGACCTAACGTAATCAGCCGGCATGCAAAGCAAGACAACGATTCATAGCAGAAATGAAATAAATTTAAGACTCCAAAAATAAGAGCATTTGTCCTTAGAAAAGCCAACAAACCCCACGCAGGGGGCATAAACAAAAATAAAAACTTTAATCCTCAGCAGGTCCTTGATCAGCGGCCGCTATAAATGAAGTCCCAGCAGTACTCGGATTAGCCTTAGGATCTGCCAGTTGTCCATCTCGCACCACCTTGCTAGAATCCAGATTGCCCAAGACCAAATCCACCCCGGGATTAAAAAGTTGGACTTGATTAAGGGCATTCTGAAATTGTTCTCCACTAATGTCGATGCAGACTGTGACCAACTTCTGAACATCATCTCGTAATTGTTTAATCTCGGTGACCGATTGCCAGTCCTTGTCCCAAAGCCCTTCGTTTTCAGCTTTTAGCACGACCACATATCTCTTAAACTCGGCTAAGCTAAAATCCTTTTGCTTACCGACATCCTTCTGTGCGGTTACCTCTTGCCTCAGCTCTCAGACTTGGGCTTTAGCTTCACTTTTCACCTTGGTGACATCTTCCAAAGCCTTAAGAGTTTTGTTATGATCCCATTCAGAGGCCGCCGCTTTGTCCATTAGCTTCTGCTCACGCTCCTCACAAACTTTTTCTAGGTACCGAGTTTCTGCGGTAAGTCGAAGACTAAAAGTTTCGAACTATGTGAAGGTGTCTTTAGTGCTCCGAAGGGCGAAATGATTTTTGACCTGCTCATCAAGAAGGTTATAGTTAATAAACTCTCGGGGGTCAGACTCCTCGAGATACAAGTTGATTGGACCGTTGATATCCTTGACTGCAGTCCTCTTATCCCGGCCGCTCGATGCCCCTTCTTCCACTGCCTTTTTCTTCTGGCTTACGATAGTTTCAAGAGAGTCCTCTACCTTGATAGGCTCCCTGTCCACCCCTGGAACTTCGGTAGGAGGTGGCAGAAGAACCGCGGCCACAGGATCCAATAACTCCTCTGAAGTCCTGGCTTGAAAAGTGGCAAGAATCGCTAAGGCATTTCCGGTCTTTGACATCTCAGCTAAACTTTATACAAAGGAAAAAACAAAGGATCAGAGCTCAAAAATTGCAACAGGATATTACAAAAATACTAAACCCACGAGTTAACACTCGGGCCTAGACTAAACTACCTAACACAGCAAGGAGAGTCTTGTCATTCGGGGTATCCAGGATGTCTTTGGGACGAATCGAGCCTACTTCTTTAACCTACGTCTTGAAGAAGTTGACGCACTCTAACTCCTCATCACCCAAGTGATATGCTTTCCTCTCGAATAACTGAGTAGGGATGCTCCAGGTTCCCGGGTTCTAGTACAGACTGAAGGTCGGCTCACCATTGCCGCCCAGCCAAAATGGGTGCGCACCATTGGCCACCTTTAGCTTGAAGAACTTCTCATTGAAATCTTTATAACTCTCAAGATATGGGAGAAAAATTTTACGTCCTTAGTGAGATCGGACCGAGAGGCAAGTCTTTGGAGTGGCACTGCCGCCACAAGTGGAATACCGAGTATGAAAATAGAAGAACACCTCCGAGCACCGCAACCCGACCAACCGACATATCCTTTCAAAGGCCATAATATTGGCCCAACCGTTGGGATGAATCTGGATTGGAGCGGTGTTTAAGGTCTGGAATATAGCAATATGGAAGTCGGTGAACGAAAGTTGAAGTCCAAACTAAACAAAGAAGTCATCGTACAATACGTGAAGTGTTCTCCCTCCTCACGAGCCGAACACACCCTTTCGCTCCCCGGTGAAAGGACCTCGAACTCATGATCCCTGCTCTTTCCCTCCGTCAACACCAAATATCTTTTCAATTCCTCCAAATGTACTCTCGGTTAAAAGCGGGATATCTGACTATAAGCGCCATCCCCGACCCAAGGATAACTGACCCCGGACCATGACGAATACAAATTTCATCCTTCATCGCTGCCTCTTCCTCCGGTTCACCTCCCTCTGTAACCGGGACAACATCTGGTTCCGGCTCCTCGATTCTCACCATTTTCCTTCTGGCCATTAGAAGTTCCTGGACACACACACAGAGGCTGACCGTTAGAACCATTCAAGTTCAGAAATCCAGAAATGAAGGCAAGCAAGCAAAAAGCTACTCACACCCACGTACTGGCCTCTGCCCCGACCAAGACCGAAGCCCTAGTGGGACATCTCTGTCGCAGACCTGGCGACGGAGGAGGTGGTCCAAAGAGCAACACCACTCTAAGAGAGAAAGAAACCTCTCTAAAGTCTTAATGACAGAAAAGGGCACCCCAACAACGGAGCATCCGACCTTTCATAAAGATTAGATGAATCAGGAGAAGTTAGAAGAAAGTAAATATCTTTAGGGAAATGGAAGGTCACCGGAAGGGTAAAGCGCCAAGTAGAAGATCGTCAGAATTGCCTCTTAAAATCACTGGAAGCTTCTCCAAAACCACGAGAGATAAGGAAAATGATAGCGAAATGAGCAGTGAAAGGTTAAAGCCCTATTTATACAAGCTAGATGGTTGAGGGGCAATCCGGTCAGACCAATCCATGATTTGAAAAGATATTCATCATGGCGCACGAAGCTCTATGCAAGCCTTTCCAGTAAAAACGTGCCACAAAGCCCATACAGTTACCAAAGTGATCGAAAGGACAGCTATGCAGTAATTCAAGCGTCAGGCAACTCTATATCATCAAACTCAAGAACTCCCCAGGAAACTCGATTTAGGTCAGGATTCTCAAAAAGAAAAAGAACCCCGGCTATCACCGAGGAAACAAAGAAAAGCAGAGACCGGGACCGCCACTTCAGGGAGCCTCGTTCGTAAACTTTAAATGGACCCCGGTGGTCAGATATGTAACTTATTATTTCGTAAGTCGGTGGTTAAAAGTTAAACAGAATTGGGATTAAGCCGCCCATAAGGTAAGCGTTGGACTTATCTTGGGCCACGTAAAGCGGAAAACAAGAAAGTAAGATATGATGGAAAGAAGAAACAAAAGAAAGCGAACACTGGATGAAGTTCATAATCTACTAAGTTTTTATAAATTACTTCTCATTCCATACATTGTCCTACATCTACAAGAGAGGGAAAAGAAAATATTGAGACATGAAATGTATAACGGTAGAGCATTGATCTCTTCTTCCCCACGTTTGAACAAGGTACGATCCAAAAACTAACAAGGCTCTGACCGAATCATTTTCCAAGTCCCCGGGAATGAAGTGGAGTAGGAACCCCATCTCTCTGAGGAAAAATCTGACACATCCATAAGAGAGCTTCAGGACGGGATGTCATGGCAAGAGCACCTCGTCGTGCTGTCACATTCAGAGTCACATCCACAATTCCTCCATTCTCTTCCCCGGAACGGACTGAAGCCACACCAATTTCTTCTTCCCTACCTCCTTCACCGTGATAATAAAGGCAGATCCCGGTCATCTTTCCAGAGCAGGTCAAAGAAAAGATCTCACCCCAGGTTGCCCTGAGAGGGTTTTCCTTCCCTGTGGCCCGCCATTACTGCATATCCGGTCGTACTATGAAGAAGACCAGCCAGGTGCCTCCAAATAACTCAGGAAGAAGGTGGAGGAAGGAACGGTGCGCTCCATTGAGTCCCCATGCAATGAAGGACAGAAGCATCATTCCATCCTAACAACACGTTGGATCAAACACCCCCGTGTATGCCAGGATAGAAAGGCTTCCGCCTCCCTAAATGCATGGCTACTCCACTTTACGCCAAGAAAGAAAGGCTTCTTTGAGGCAAGGAAACTATCTGATGGGAATCAATTACTTTCAGGAATTTTGAAAGGATTAAAAGAATGACCCTTACAGGGGGCAACACTATCCATATGAGTGCAAAGGATGAAGGGAAAATCACCCTCTCAGAAAGAAACATTTTTTAACAGAGCTGTCGGATGAAAGAAAGGCGATACCAACTTAGGTGCACACATTCCTTATTTATAGAGAAAACCCCGTTTAATGCTTCCAAGCATCTGATATGTTGCAGAGTATCGGGCAGTTGGGAAACAATATCCTTATTAAAGGATGTTTAATTCCTAATGAAGTCAGAGTGATAACTCCCCATGGAGTCATAGGCTGTTACGGATGGAATAGGTGTGGAAATTATATATGAAAATCCTAACAATTAATGCTTGGGGGCAGAGAATCTACATGACGTAACAGCATATCACAATTACCAGCATAATGCATGGACCATCAGGTGTCTGGGGTCAACTTGCCGAGGTCTCGCAATGATCTTGTAACCAAGCAATCAGAAAAAACTTGACACTTGGTCATTCATCCAAGTGCCAAGCTGGAGGCAACTGTTCTGGACCGTGATGCAGGATCCCGTTCAGCGGGGCCGGACCGGCATAAGTATACTCGGACTCTGACATGGATGATGTGGTTAAGGATTTAAGTACAGTTCGGATCTCGGATCCCTGCGTATTAGGTGATATTGGGTCATAATTGCAAGATACGAGCAGAGGATATATTCCTAAATATCCATAACTGTCAATCATCTACTTACAATATTATAGGACTCATGGCAGACTCAGATGGATATGCATCTCTTATATTGGGAATTCCTAACTTATAGGGATCTATCCCAGTTATAGAAGGAAAGTAATCATCCCCAGGATACTAATCCTAAATACCTGCATTCAATACAGATCACACAAGGATTCTATGCACGCTCTATAAATACAAGGCTAAGTATCCTCAAACAGGTATCAATAAATTACTCAATATACTCCCCCTACTTGTACACAGTCTGACTTGAGCATTGGAGTCCCTTTGTAGGTACCCACCCCCAAACTCTACACGCTTGATCACTGCTGTTAAAAGAGGAATCCACCACTCAGGTATCCTCTGAATTCACTTCAGAACAATATTAAACATGAGTAAGGCATATGACAAGGTGGAATGGGTCTTTCTAAAACGATGAAAGGTGGATAGCATTGGTTATGAAGTGCGTTTCATCAATTTCTTATTATATCATTGTCAATGGGATCCTAGGCTTAGTTTTTAATTAAGCCTTAGAGAGTTTTGAGATAAGCTGCTCATATTTTCCCCTATTTATTTGTTATGTCTGTTAAAGGCCTATCTTCATTACTTTATCATGCTAAGGAACAACAACTATTTTTGGGTCTCAGAGTGTGTAGAGCAGCTTTGGTAGTATTACATCTCTTCTTTTTTTTTGGGTGAAGATAGCCTAATTTTTGCAAGGCCACCCTTGGGGATTGCATTTCCATGTTGGACACTCTGGCTTTGTATAGTATGGCCTCAGTCAGGTAGTAACATTTTGGCAAGCATGCCTTATCTTTTAGTCTGAATGTGAAAACATATCTAAGGCACTGGATTACCCAGACATGTAATGTCCAAACGATGGTCTTTTCTAAAAAATATCTAGGTTTGCCTACAATGGTGGGGAGATAAAAAAAAAATTATGCACTTCAATCTCTAAAAAGGTAGAGTGTGGAAAAGAATTGCAGATTGGAAAGAGAATTTGCTCTTTAGAGGGGAAAAGGAATTTTGACCAAAGTAGTGGCTTAGACAATTCCCACCTACTTGATGTCTTGTTTTAAAATCCCATTATCTTTATGCAAATAAATTGGCTACATGATGAGTAAATTCTAGTGGCAAGAATAAATTGTTGCTCAAAATATTCAAATGGGATAATTTATGTTAACCCAAGAGCACAGGTGCTATGTGTTTCAGAAATCTCTACACTTTCAATCTAGCTATGCGAAATAGGGGTGGAGACTCATGGGTTTCCCAGACTCTGCTAGCTCAAATTCTTGGAGCTAAATATTTCCCTATAGGGAATTTACTGCATGCTTGCATGGACTCCACCCTTCCTACACAAGTATGAATATTATGGAGGGTCAAAAATTTTTAGAGATTGATGTATTATGGAGGGTAGGTGATGGCATTTTCTATTAATATTTGGAAGAATCCTTGGTTCCCATCTCCTTCATGTAAAGTGAAGGAACCCATCATCATTGACACCACAATCGACAGGGTTTCTTAGCTAATAATATAGTAGTCTAGGAGTTGGAACTCAAAGCTTGTGAATGTAATATATTGCTAAGAAGATGTGGCCTCTATCCTTCGAATTCCCTCGAGTCAAGGTAACCTTAATGACTTCCCATTCTAGTTTCACGATACAAAAGGCAAATTCTCTGTTAAAAGTGTATACAAAGTGGCTTGGGATAAGTGTATCCAAGGAAAGGCTATAAGAGGGGTGGCTGGCTATAACAAGGTGAATGAGTTAGAAATGCACTCAAGTATATGGAAACGCATTTGGAAAGCTAAAATTTCTCCTAAAATTCGCATCTTCCTGTAGAGTGCTTGTAGAAATATTGTTCTCTAAAGAAAACATCTCAGGCTTAAAGGAATTGAAGTAGCCTATGGTTGCTACTTGTGTTAGTGTAAGGAAGAAACTATAAAGCACATAAGAGGCGAAAATGAGCTGTGCCAAGCTGAGTTAGGCTTAGCTCAGCCTTGGCTCAATATGAATATGCTCGGTTTGATAAAAAAGATGGCTCATTTTATAGGTTTAAGCTCATCTCACTCTTAGCTCATAAGTTGCTCGAACTTGATGGGGCAAACTAGAATCCCATACCCAATAAATTTTTTTTTAATTTTATATATTTAATTAAGATAGAGTTTAATAATGTAAGAAAATAATAACAAATACATACATATATTATATTAAAAGTGTTATCTATATATATATATATAGCCAGCTCACAAGCTATTGAGTTGAACATATAAAAGCTCAACCTTGACTCATATAAAAAATGAGTCAAAATCTTTATCTCAAGTTCAAATCATTATCTAGTGAACTTAGATTTTTGAGTTGTTAACAAACCAAGTCGAGAATAGTTTGCAAGTTGGCTTGACTTATTTCCAACCTTAAGCACATCCTCTTGAACTACTCTTATATGAAAGCCTTAGTGCTTAGTGCCTTGCCAAACTTTCAATTCTTGTACTTGTTAGGCTTGGCATGGCTTGACCACTGTAACCCTCTCTTACACAATCTCAATCATGATCATTTAGATATCCTGGTGAAGGTGTGGTATCATGTGTAGGGTGAAAAGAATTTAGTGTGGAAAAGAAAAAAATTCAAGACTAGTGCAAGAGCTTGCTACTTCTGCTTTGTTGAATCTAGAAGCCTACAAAGGTACACAATACTCAAGTTCAACCAACAATGAAAATTTACAAAGTTAATGGGGTTATGGCTATGTGTATGGAAAATCACTCTTGTGGAGTAGGAGTGTTGATTAGAGATTGGAAAGATAATTTATGGAAAAAAAAATCACACAAAGTCATAGAAGTGGTGGATGCTCACAGAGGTGAACTCATGGCGGCAAGAGAGGGCTTGATTTTGCATGGGTGATGGGCTTTTGAAGGGTGTTCTTAGAGGGTTATACCAAATGTGTATGTTAGCATGGCTCATAATACATTTCTTACAATGGTGCTTTCTTGAGAGATATCAACTTTTATGCGTCCTGGTTTTATAGATTTATTGTGGTCTTGTCCCATGTACATGTAATAAGGCTACAGACTCTCTAGCAAATTATGTGTTTTCTTGTGATCATAATGTTTGTCTAGAAGACTCACTTGTAATAAGATTTCCTTACGGGAAATGATGTTTTCTACAAAATTTACTTCGTGAAATGATTCACGAATACAAAAGAACAACTCGCGTTTTGTTAATAATTTTTTTTTAATTTACAACTGTTACTTTTGGTTACCCAACTTGATTGGTTATTCATTTCTTCGTAATGTATTCCATGAAATAAGTTCGTGGGATATAACAATGCTCATTTCCTTGTATGCCCAACCCTATCATTGACCAATCTGTTAGCATCGTCGTACCAACAATGATTCACCTTGGGCGTCGCATGATTGTGATTCTTGAAACTTAGCCACACAAACTTGTTCCTATTCTTCGCTACCAAAGGATCCTTTGAAGTCAGAGTTTCTAGAAACAAAGGAAGAGCCACCACCGACATCAGGTCCTTCTAATCTGGCAAAGGTATGGTTTTTCTTCGCCAGATCCTTCAAGTATACCATTTGTTGTCATTGTTATCTTTCTAGCTCTGCTAGCTTTAAAAAAAGTGTTATCGCTTGCAATAAAGAACCGTTGAAGGTCTTGTCGTTGGGAATCGATTTGGGGGAGATGGAAAATGAATGTCTGGAAATAGAGATGATGCAATAGGAGAATGGACAATGAACGACGCTAGAAGGAATGAAGATCATATGTCCCCTTTTCTTGTCTCCTTCCTTGTCTCTCCACTTAAATTTTGCCAAGTGGAGAAAAAATTTAATGCTATTTATTATAAAAATTGTAATTACTCTAGTTTGTCCACTTGACAAAATTTAAGTGGAGGGAAAGAGAAGAAAACAGAAAAAAGGGACAGGTGATCCTCATCCTGTTAGAAGATGAGGTACCTCATTTTAATTGAGTTGACTAGTTTTAATTGGGAGGTCAAGGACGAGGAAAAAAAAGAGGGATAGATGATTTTATATTATACTGTGCATGCTTAGTTTAACTTTTGAAACTCCAAAATTATGGATTGGGCAAAAGTTACAAAAGACAAGCTTTTATCCAAACTATAATTTAAGGTTTTTAAAAGTTAATCCATACGTACTATTTCTGCCCTTTAACTATTAAGCCAATTACGTTTTAATTTTGTTTTTTAGATATTTTTAATTTTGTTTTTTTTATATTTTTAATATTAGAGTATATTATAAAGATAACTCTTGTTGTAAATAGAGAAGAGAAATATAGAAAGATCAAGATAAGAAAATATGGACTCAAAATCTTGTTTTGTATATTACATGATATACATATCTTTGAGATCTGACAGGATATTTATAAAAGTGTTTTAGGGTTTATGCAATGCAATTATTTAGGATTAGTATCCGTTGAGGATTGTGATCCCTTTTAACTAATTTTTCTATTTATGTGGGATAATTAGTATGCATATTATAACCATCAATCTTTTAAAAATAAATTAAAATAGTCATCCACCACATGCTAAATGTGCATGTTTTATAATACTTCTCCTTGGATGACTATACACTATGAATATGCCTCGTTAAAACATTGCCAAGAAAAACCCAGTGGGATAAAAACTTAGTAAAGAAAAAAGGATACAATATTCATAGGAAACTTCCCCTCAAAATATATCCAATTATGAAAGGTCCTTAAGTTGATGCATTCCAATATTATGCACATGTTTCTTGAAAATTGAAGTTGGTAATGCCTTTGTGAATAAATCAGATGGGTTGTCGCTTGAGTGAATTTTACAAATATTAACATCACCTTTTTTCAGGAGTTCATGAATGTAAAAAAAAATTTAGTGAAATATGTTTAGTTTTATCACCCTTTATGTAGCCTCCTTTGATTTGTGCAATACATGCTGCATTATCCTCATGCAATATTATTGGCTCATCATTTTCCTTCAATAATTCAAATGTTCCTTTAATGTGTTGGATTATAGTTTTTAACCATATACACTCACGACTTATTTCATGAATGATCAATATTTCTGAATAGTTTGATGAGGTATCAGTAATTATTTACTTTACAGACCGCCATGAAATAACAGTATTTTCACATGTGAACACATAACCTGGTTGTGATCGAGTTTTATATGGATATGAAAGATAACCAGCATTAGCATATCCTACCAATTTTGACTTTCCTCCCTTTAGGTAAAATTATAGTTGTCAAAACGGGCCGGACTGGCCTGTTTGGCTGGGTCAGCTCGGGCCGGGCCAGATCGGGCTATGCGAGTTTTGGATTGGTATTTTGTTAGCCCAGACCACCCCTATGCAATGTTATCGGGCCGAATGGGTCGGGCTAATTCAAGCTATTTTTAATTTCGGGCTGATATTTTGCTAGTCCAGCCCGCCCATTTTGTCGGGGCTATTCGGCCTGACCCATCAAGATTGACCCATTTTGACAGCTCTAGATAAAACAAACTCATATCAGATGTGTCACAGAGATAACAAAAACATGTGTTACTCCATTCCAATGTTTTCCAGTTAGTGCAGAACTAAACCTTGCTAACAAATTGACTGCAAAAGCTATATCTGGTTTAGTGCTATTTGTAAGATACAAAAGTGCTCATATTGCACTGAGATATGGTACTTCAGGATCAAGAATTTCCTCATCATCTTCATGTGGATGAAAAGGATCTCTTTTTACATCAAGTGAATGAACAACCATTAGGGAGCTTAATGGATAAGATTTATCCATATAAATTTGTTTCAAGACTTTTTTTTATATTAGATGATTGATGCACAAGAATTCCACTTTCCAAATATTCAACTTGAAACCCAAGACAAAACTTTGTCTTTTTAAGATCCTTCATTTCAAATTCTTTCTTTAGTTAGTCTACAATCTCAGATATTTCTTCTGGAGTCCCTACTATGTTTAAATCATCAACATAAATTTCGACTATAGCAAATCCATAATTTATTTTCTTAATGAAAACACAAGGACAAAAAAGATTATTTTCATATATATTTTTCAATAAATATTCACTTCAAGATTATACCACATGCGTCCAGACTACTTTAACTCATACAAGGATCTTTGAAGTTTAACAGAGTACATGTACCGAAGTTTTGAATTATATGCTTCAGGCATCTTAAATCCTTCAGGAATTTTTATATATATGTTATTATCCAATGATTCATATAAATAAGTAGTCACAACGTTCATTAAACATATGTCAAGTCCTTCAGATACTGTCAAACAAATCAAAAATTTAAAAGTAATTGCATCCATAACAGGTGAGTAAGTTTCTCCATAATCTATACCAGGCCTTTGTGAGAAACCCTGCACTATAAGTTGTGCCTTGTATCTCGTAATTTCATTTAGGTCATTTCTTTTTCGTACAAAGACCTATTTATACCCAACAGGTTTGACATCTTCAGGTGTCTGGACTACTAGTCCAAATACATTACATTTGGGTAAAGAATCTAAGTCAGCTTGTATTGCTTCTTTCCATTTTGGCCAATCACTTCGATGTCCACATTCTTCTACATTTTGAGGCTAAAGATCATTATCATTGATAATTTCAAAAGCAATTGCATATGCAAAAACATTATCAATAACAAATTCATCTCTTCCCCTTAAATTTTTAGATTTTAATGTATCATAATTTGTTAGTACCAGAACTGTTTCTGAGGTTACTTCCTTAGAAATATGGGGTTGTTGATCTATATTGCTTTTGACCTCTTCAGGAATGTCAATGACCTCTTATAGAGTGTCATTTTGAAGTTTTTTCATTTCTTTCTTTTTTTGAGAAACAGTGACCTTTGCACCAATAGATCTACCACGCTTCTGGCATGCTTTAGATTCATTGGTTGCCATACGCACAAGATGTCTTATAGGGACAACTAATCGTGCAGGAGTATTTGTAGCCAGCACATGTGATTTAGTGACCATTTGGGTGTTAACAAAAATATCTGGCAATTAATTTACGGCATTCTACAAATGAATTATTTTTTGAACTTCAAGTTCATATTAATTTGAGCGTGCATCAAGATTGGACAATGTTGGTATGTTCTAACAAATTTCTTGTGCTTTGGACCCTTTACCCTTTTCTTCCCCTAATGATAGGAAAGTTGAGTCAACAAATTGACAATCTAAGAATCTTATTGAGTCATCAAATTGACAATCTATGAATCTTACTCTAAAAAGATCACCAGTTAAAGATTCAAGATATCTAATGATAGATGAGGAGTCAAAACTAACATAAATACCAAGGCGACTTTGGGGGCCCATCTTAGTTGGTTGACGGGGTGCCATAGGAACATAAACAACACAACCAAAAAATCTAAGATGAGATATATTAGGTTGTTGAGGAAAAACAAGTTGTAAATGTAAAAACTTGTGATATGCAGATAGTCAGATGCAAATCAAAGATGCAACATGAATTATAGCATGTCTCCAAGCAGATGCAGGAAATTTTGATTTCATAAGCATAGGTCTAGCAATAAATTGTAAACATTTAATAAAAGATTTAGCTAATGCATTTTGAGTATGAACATGTGCAATGGAATGCTCAACACTAATTCCTATTGACATGCAATAATTAGAAAAGGCTTTTGAAGTAAACTCACTTGTATTATTTAAATGAATTAAGTTAATAGGATGGTCAAGAAAACTTGATCTTAACTTTATAATTTGGGCAAGAAATTTAGCAAAAGCAACATTACGAGTTGAAAGCAAACAAATATGTGACCATCGACTGGAAGCATCAATTAAAATCATGAAATACTGAAATGGTTCACAAGATGATGGATTGAGCCATAAATGTTACCTTGTATTCTTTGTAGAAAATCAAGAGAATCCAAAGATAATTTAGATGAGGAACGTCTAACAATTAATTTACCTTGAGCACAAGAAATACAAAAATAATGATTAGGCAAAAGAATTTTCTAATCTTTTAAAGGATGCCCATATGTATTTTCAATAATACGTCACATCCTAGTTGAACTTGGATAACCAAGACGATTATGCCAGAGCATAAAAGTTTTAGGATCTAAGTACTTTTGGTGCATATAATTTGACTCTAACCACCCTTATTTTTGTAAAATATAATTTAGATGAGAAACTTAGAAGTTTCTCTAATATGAACTTCTGGTTCAAAATTATAGAGGTAATATATAGATATTCTACATGTCCCTTATTTTTTATTTCAACGTGATACCCATTGTGACGTATATCTTTGGAACTTAATAGATTTCTTCTGGATCTACTAGAATATAACGCATTATCAATATACAATTTTATCCCATTTGGGAACATAAATTTGGACTCTTCTAGAGCCTTCAATTACATTTGCAAAACTAGATATGATATTAACATTAATTTCAACTAATGTCAATTGTAAGAAATTTTTTTTATCACGAAAAATTATATGAGTTGTGTCATTGTCCACTAAACATATGTCATCTTTCATTATATCAAGTTTATTTTGCATTATCTAAAAACACAAAAATATATTTGTAAGAATTAGAAAGAGACAATAAACAAGAAATATGCAAATCATTGATATTCATGTTATAAATAAAACTTTAATAAAAAATTACAAATGATAAACTTCAAAATAACATAAACATAAACTTAACATAAACATAAACATATTTCAATAATAAACATTTTCATCCCTAATCAAATGATCAATCTTGCCACTATTGTCTTAAAAAAAATCAGAAACATCAAAATCAACATTCATAGGAGACTCATCATCATGAGTAGGTCCAACAATTTCAGAAAAATTCACTTCAACATTTTTTCCTTTTTCTTTTAGTGATGCATTGTAAATTTCAATTATGTGTTTTGGAGTGCGACATATGCGAAACTAATGACCTTTTGTTCCACATCTGTAACAAATATTGTCATATTTTACTCTTTCCCAAGATTTCTCTCATTTTTTACTCATTTCTTTTGGTTCCTTTAAGCACATTTGCTATCAAAACTTTGAGGAGGATTAGCACGGGTCCAATAATTATTCCTACCACGACCCCTTTTACTACCATGACCTTGTCAACGACCTTGAGAAAATGTCACATTCACTTCAGGGAATGGTGCTGAACCAGTTGGACGAGATTAATTATTTTTCATTAAAAGATCATTGTTTTGTTCAACCACAAGTAAATAAGAAATTAGCTTAAAATATTTTGTGAATTTACGCTCTTGATACTGTTGCTGCAAGAGTACATTCGAGGCACGAAAAGTAGAATATGTTTTTCTAGAATATCCTCATTAATAATTTTTTCTCCACATAATTTTAATTTAGAGCTAATATTAAACAAGGATGAATTATATTGACTTACGGTTTTAAAATCTTGTAAACGTAAGTGGATCCAATCATAGCGAGCTTTTGAAAGAATCACTGTTTTTTGGTATTCATATCTTTCCTTCAAATTATTCCAAAGGGCTAATAGGTCCTTAATAGTAAGGTACTCTGTTTTTAATTCTTCATGCAAATGATGTCGAAGGAAAATAATTGCTTTTGCGCGATCCTGCAGGGATGCTTGTTTTCCTTCTTTTATAGTATCCCCAAAATTCATAGCATTAAGATGAATCTCAACATCAAGTACTCATGATAAATAATTTCTTGATATATAAAAAAAAACTTGGAGGATTTAACTATATCGTAAATACTTGATCATACTAATAACGTGTTGTAAATAGAGAAAAGAAATATAAAAAGATCAAAATAAAAAAATATAGACTCAAAATATTATTCTATTTTTAGATAAGATACATATCTTTGAGATCCGACATGAAAGTATTATAAGAGTATTTTAAGATTTATGTAATGTAATTATTTAACATTAGTATCTGTTAAGGATTGTAATCCCTTTTAACTAATTTTTCTGTTTATGTGAGATAATTAGTGTATATATTATAACCACCAATCATTTAAAAACAAATTAAAATAGTTATCTATCATATGCTAAATGTGTATATTTTACAATAACTCTTGTAATATTAGTATTTTTTTCTCGTAAGGAAAAAATGGTTTTTTTTTTTTAATTTTATGAGAACTCATGTAACATTAGTAGACTATTATATAAATATCAAAATTGGTGTAAATGACTAATGCCAAATGAAAAGATTCACAGATTAATTATTCATTCTTATTCAATTATTAATAGCAATTTAACAATTCAGAAGTACTATAGGCCGAGGATTAATATTTTTTTACATGCATACAGATATTTATATTTTTAAAATGAAAAAAAATTATATTTTAAATTTTAAATTATCTCAATATGTACAATATATGACATTAATATTGTAGTTCTTAATACTGCATGTTTTTTTATAAGAATGTTAGTAATATATTTTTTTAAATATTTTTTAATATTTATTTTATTATTATTTTATTTCATATATTTAAAAAATTATTAAAAAAATAATATTTACTTTTAAATTAATAAAAAAATTAAAAAATATAAAAAATATATATTACTAATATTTCTCTTTCTTTTTATAAAATAAAAAATTGTGGCTAAAAAGTTGTCCTTTCTTTGGCGGGTTTATCTTTGTCACAATGGTTTTTGGAAAGTGGTAATGGTATTTATTTATTTAATTTTATTTTTCTGATAATAAATAGAATTAATTATTTGTGAAGTTATTAATTCTTCTAATAAATATTTAAATTTTATAAGAAACATAACTAATAATTAATAAATGTTCAGAAGTACTCAAAAAACAAAAACACATGAAAATATATTATTTTAAAATTGACTTAATCTCTTAAGTTATTCTTCTTCTAAAAATAATATATGTCTTTTTTAACTTTTTTTAAATTTTAAAATTCAAATCTTTTTAATTAATTATGCATTTTTTAAATATTTTAATTTATTTTTTAAATTATATTTAAATTAATTAATTAATTGATCATATCTTATTTATAATTTTAAATATTTTTATCATCTAATCTATATTTATTTAAATTCTATTCAAAATAAAAATAAAAATCGTGTGATGTAACGTATAGGAATACAATTTTACTCCGTCCCATGATGCATACGGTAATACGTCAAAATTCCTCCTGCGAATATAAATACCCGTTTAGTATTATCCCCGCTTAATAAACGGAACAAGTATGTAGGTGGTTCAAATTTCTCATGAGTCTGCATAAAAATTTTATATAAATATTTTATATAAAATTATTAAAAAACTTAATTATATAAATTAAAATATTAAAAAGTTATATAAATTAAAAGTATTTTAGGTGTTTGACATTATTTTTAAATTAAGTTGTGTTGGATAAATTTTAAAAAATTATAGTATTATACTTTTTTTTTTTTATTTTTTATTTTTTTATTTTATTTTTTTGATTTTTTTGAATTTTTTTATAATTTATTGATCACTGCGGATATCCACGATATCCCGTTCTGCTCGGAAAAAGATAAACAGACACCTACACAAATATATAGACAAAGGCGAAGACGAATATTATTCGCGGGAGCGGGGGACGGGGGGCTACTACCCATCCCTACCGCGCCCCGTTGCCATCCCTAGTAACGTATACTTACTAGTAAAAAGATTAAGCTTGTGGGCTTCGTGGAGCATCCGCTGCCTCTAGCTCTCTCTGGGTACTGAGCCAATCATAGGCCGTCACGTATAACGTTCTTTCTTTCTGAGTTTGGACGGTAGTCTAGTCCCACACGTTTTACACGAGCAAACTCAAGAAAACCCTCACGCTTGTCCCGTTTCGTTTTACGAAACTTTTTGTAGTCTTTAGACTAGTTATTTTGTTTACTATTTTTGTTTTTATTTTTATTTTCTTAATTATTAAAGTAACTGATGAATGGATTAATGAAAATAAATAATTAATCACACTCAAGTAAATAACTGATTAATTATTATCAGGTTGATAATTAATCACACTTAAGTAAAGAACTCATTAATTATTTATCAGGTTGATAAATCCGATTAGTTTTTTTTAATAATAATGATCTTTTTTCGTGTTTGGTGGGTTGTGGTTCATCAATTGTTAAACTTCATTGTGCTCCACAAACACACAACACATGTGAATATATTTAATTATTTGTTGACAAATATATATATATATATATATATAATCTTATTCAGATAAGAGGAGTGTTTATTGTGAGAGATAAGAGGAATGAATTTTGATCATTGAATCTTTCATGAATGATCAAAATTAAAATATAAATGCATATGACTTTTTTAAGTGGTCACATGACTTTTAAATAACTTTTAATCTTGACTGTCCATGTATGGTTGTATGATCAAGATTTACACCTCTTATCCTCTCACAATAAAAACTCCTCTCACTAGATATGTCTCTTATATATATATATATATAAGGCATATTTAGTGAGAAGAATTTTTATTGTGAGAGGATGAGAGGAGTAAATTTTGACCATACAACCATACATAGATGGTCAAGATTGAAAGTTACTTGAATATCATGTGACCACTTAAAAAAATCACATGTATTCATGTTCTAATCTTGACCATTCATGTAAGATCTAATGATAAATATTCACTCCTCTCACCTCTCATAATAAACACTTATCTCACCTTGATACACATCCTCTATATATATATATATATATATTATTAGTTTATACTACTATTAAAAAAATGTCAGTCTAATCCGTAAGAATGTCTATTATATGAGTTTGGATAGATTTTGGAGTATTTTTAAACTCAACCCATTTATTAAATAAGGGATTTAGTTGAGTTGAGTTGAAAAAAATTTCCCATTCAATTTGATCCGTTCAAGAGTGAATTAGATTAGGTTAAATTTGTAAATTTGACATATATTAAAAAAAATTTCTTGCTAAAATAAATGTTGATATGCAAAATAAAAAATTTGTTATACATAACACGTTTTAATTAAGAATAATATATGTCTCCAATAAACTAAAGTCACACAACTAGTTTTACCTAAACAAAATAAGTCTAAACAAATTAAATAAACTTAACAAGTCTTACTAAGTTAATATAAGTTTGAAATAAACTAAAACAAGTTAACATGTCCTAAAAGTCATAAATAATAAATCATATTAACTAATTGAAGTTAATATTATCACATATAACATTAGATTTGATATAATCATTTACTTCATCAATTTTTAATTTCTTAATATACTCTTTATCATCCAAGTGATCTATTAAATTTTTATTATAATAATCTGTTAGATATTTTATAAGTTTTTAATCTTTATTTTTTTAGTCACATTGAGAATATGACCACAATAATTACATATAAACTTATTTTACACTAAAAAAAAGTTAGGAAAAATGTAATAAAAAATGTCACAATGATTAAATGACTTTAAAAAAAATTATTTGAATGAATTAGATTTGTGTGGATTGATATTTTGTAAATCCGTTACTCGACTAATACCTAGTGATTTAGCATTTTACAATTTGACCTAACTTATAAACTTAATTTAATATGCATTTTATAAATTAGATTAAGTTAAAACCTACAAATTCGAGTTCATCTAATCCACGATACTCTCCTACTAATGAGGTTTGTCTTCGTCTTGATTAGCCAAGCTTAGGTACTACTATATTGGCATGGTGCGATTTAAATGGGGCCCGTCTTCATCTTCCAATTCATTGCATGGTTATCTGCGTGTGTATATATATTTTTAAATGTAGCAAATTGGGAAGGTGGATAAGCTCATGAATCATGACGCTGTCTTTGTTTTTTTCCTTTTTTTAATTTTGTTTTTTCTAATTTTTTATTGTGATTAGTGATGTTTGCGTCAGGTTAACCATGCCTGGACTAATGCACTTGTTTCAATCAAAGAAATCACTATAATTAAATAAAATTAAATTCAAATTTATAATTATATATTTACTCATATATTATATACATATTTATTGTTAAATTAATTGGACTATAATCACAAACAGATCTAAGGGGGTAAACATGGGCTTTGACCTTCTTTTTTTTTTTACTAATTTTTTAAAGTATCAATAATTTAATTTAATTCACTAAAAAATAAAAGAATAATTACATTAATTTTTTATAAAATTAGTATTTATTATATTGACACTTTTATTTAAAAATTATACTCATATATATGATTTTATATATTGTTATTACACTCTAACACCATTCTTTATTTACGAAATTACATACACCTCATCTACTTTATATACAAATATTACACAAAATCTTATTAAAAATATAAAATAAGAAAGATATGAATAATTTCTTAAATAAAAAGATGTCAATATTATAAATACTAATTTCAGGAGAGGTCAAGATAATTATACTAATAATAAAAAATTGTGAAGTTATAAAAGTTTATATTTTATATATATTTGATATGTGATTCATGATTATTTTATATACAAATGATATTATAATTTCAACTCATCTTTCTATTAATTTTTAATATTTATATAATAAACATAGTAACTTCTCTCACTTTTAACTTTACTTTCTTTTTTTTTAATATATACATATATATATATATATATAAATTTTATTTTACTTATGAATCATGATATAAAAAATAGCTACTATTGTGATGCATTTAATATCGAATATATATATATATTTATTTATTTTTTTCACTTTATTCATAAATTTTCTTATATAATGAAAAAAATACTCTTTTAAAATAAATAAATAAAAATATATTTACTTTTAATTTAAAATAATATATTTTAATCTTAATCTATTAAATAATTTAAAAATAAATACATATTTATTTACTAACTTTAAATTTTTTTTTTATATTTAATAATATAATTTATAATTTTCAATTCCTTCATTAAATATTTTTTACATTCGTCCTTCATTATAATTATACAGCCAAGTCCACTAAAAGTAGGAATAGGAACACTAACCCTTGAGGTTGATAACTGCAACAAAGCTATGATGTTGTTTACTCTTTATAGTACACTCCTTTAGGATCCAAATCCATTTTATATAGTATTAAATCATGAATTTATAATTTAAATTTTAATAATGAACATATATAACAATTTAAGCTAAATCTTTTTTCCTTTGCTGAAGTAATTTAAGCTCAATTTGATTATATATATATATATATATATGAGGAGGGATCAGCTTATACCAGTGTAAATCTTTTTTATCTTACACTCACTTTTAACCATTAGTTTTACTTTCATCTAATGGTTGAGATTATTTCATTAAAGATAACCATTAGATAAAAATAGATCTAATGGTTAAAAATGAGTGTAAGAGAAAAAAGACTTACACTGATGTAAGTTGATCCTCACTCTATATATATATATTAAATTAGTCATGTTTAAACAATTTCGTTAGTTTAGCCAATTGTCTCCTTAAAATTTTAATATAATTTTTATGAAAAAACTTAATTACTGCAATGATTCAATATTATTAATTTAATCCAATAAAAAATATTATTAATTTAATACCTCAACTCTGACACAATATAATATTTATATAAAATATCGTAAAATTTATTCCAAGTTGAAAATCAAGAAATAACCACAATCATCTACATATATAATCCCATGAACCATGCATGTTTTTTGTAATCTTTTCCGGCCAGGGGGTATATTATTTTGAGACTGTTTTAAAAATTAGTTGGATCGGCTGAACCGTAAATCAGTTATTTCACTAATTTTAATTCATCTAAAAAATTAGATGATTAGTTGAACCACAAAAAATAGTAAAAAATCTAAAAAATTGATGAAAATTAATAAACTGACTAGTTGAATTAATTGATTTTTAATTTTTAATTTTTAATTATTTTAAAATATAAAAAAGATAAAAACTTATATAACTATAATATTAGAATTGTTAGTTAAATTGATTGAACTAATTGAATCATAAATTACTCACTTCAACGATTCAACTGTTTAACTATTCAATTTATTTTAAAAATATTGGTTCGATATTCTAGTTTCCATACCATTAAAGTAGGGGTGTTTAGCAAGTCGGGTCGACCCACGAATTCGCGAGTTTCGATCAAACTCAACCCATAAAATGCGAGTTGGGTTAGGTTGCGGGTTGGGTCTAATTAAAAAAATGCTTCAACCCACAATGTGTGGGTCGGATAGTGGGTTGGAACACTTTTAACCCACACAACCCAACCCACCCATCTTTTTAAAAAAAAAAAAAGTAGTCCAGACAGAGTGTGCATTTTGCTTTAAAAATGCCTTTAAGGTTCGTAAATATCATTTCTGATATAGTTAGGAACATCGTTAAAGCATGTATATATGTTAACAAATATATGCCAAAGTGGAAAGAGAAAAAAGCATTAAAATCCTATCTACGTACTCACTCTCCACTGACCTCAGTGCAGCTAGTAGTTCTCTCTTATCAGCAACTAGTCTCTACAACTAGTTCTCCACAGTGCAGCCGTTCTACCAAGCTCCCAGCGTTTGCACCTTGAGTCCATGACCATTGCTTTTTCTCCCACTCGATCTCCTAACCGTTCTCTGTAACTAGTCATGCCACCACACAGCCATGCGTCCCACTTCCCTCTTGCGACTTTTTCAGTTTTCTGCACCACGTAGTGCCAACAGGCAAGCCTTCTTCCTTTGCTCTTTTCATGTAAATATAGAACATAAGAAGGAGTGCATTTGGGTATAGTGTAACTACACCGTACGGGCAATGAAGTTACGGGGGGCAGAGGGGGCAGCAAAGCTATGGGTACGAGTAGAGTGGGCAGGCGGTGAATGTAGTATCGCTAGAGAAGAAGAAGAGCAAGCTTGGAGGATTGGGGGCTGGATTGGCTATCGGTGCCATAGCAGGTGGGCTTGGTGCACTCGCATTAGGTGAAGGCGTTAACATTCTAGATGACAGGATTGCTGATCGTGAAGGCATTTTGCACCCTTTCCCCTTCATGTTGCCAATTTTCTAGTTGGATTTCCTGAGTTTTATTCGAATGTGGAATAGTTTCTTTTTAATTTTCAAGTTTATATGTCAATACTAGAAAGGGAAATAGAACAGTGCTAATAAAATTTGCATTTGAATTTTCTAGTTGATTCCGTCTAATTTCTCTTTTGTGATAAATATATTTATAAATATTAGCTGATGTTTTATTACATTGTTGGGTTGATATTTATTTACTTATTGATGACAGAAAATGATTGCTGAATGGCAACTAAATCTTGAAAATTCACTAACTGGAGAAGAGCAAATTGGAAATACTTCTACTCCCCTAAGTTGTGTGTAACCTTCCCAACATGTTGAGCGTTTAGCTATTGAACAAAGAGCTCATCATCTGTTGGTAAAGGTATTCATACTTCCAAAAATGCCTTCAAGACGAAGTTCACATATGTGGGAACATTTTATAAAAAATGGTGAAAAAGCTTAATGTAATTATTGTGGGAAAATATATGCATGTGGTTCTAGAAATCATGACACAACTAATTTGTCTAGGCACTTGTCAATGTGTAAGAAAAGTTCTAATATACATGTTGACAATAGGCAAAAAAACTCTTGGATTTCTAAAGAAATGTAAAGAAGAAAATGATGGTAATGCAAAGCTTAAGGTGTTGTTTTTTAATCAAGAAGAGTGTAAGATTGTACTTGCTAAAATGATTATCATTGATGAGCTTCTATTTAAATTTGTTGAAAATGAAGGCTTTAAAAGTTTTGCTCAAGTTAATTATGCAACCTCAATTCTAAGTTCCTTCTAGACAAACTGTTGTTAGAGATGTTATGCAATTGTATGTGTTTGAGACTAATTTATTGTTTAAGTTATGACTAACTTTGTTTAATTAATTCCAGATTTAATAAGATTTGTTAGTTGTTAATTTGTTATGCACTTATTAACTTATAATGTTTAGTTTATTTAAGATTAAGACTTATGGTATTAATTTGTTAAATTTTGTATTTTGAATTTTTTTAGGAATTTTTTTTTAAAAAAATATGTCAGACCCACCCAACATAACCTAATCTTGAGCAGGTCAGATTGAGCAAAAAAATCTCTTCGATCTAATTCAACTCAATTCACTGCTCTAGTAAACGGATTAAATCCAAAAACGCTGCTGAACTCATTCAACCCAACCCAAGACACCCATTAAAGTACCATGCCAGAAGTAGTTGCCTAATTTCGTGTGTGGGGTATGCAACGTTTCTTTTGGGACTTGAGAGAGAATGAGAGATAATTTGCGTTTGTGAAAATGGTCCAACGTAGGAATTAGGGAGAGAAAGGGATCCCATCTCATAAAAATATATTCTCATTCATCCAACGGAAACCCTTGATGGAATCCACTTTTGACAAGTATCAATATTCTGCATTATTAAAGGGTTTTGACCAATAAAAATTCTTAGTTAGGTGGGTACTATATATCATAAACAGTCAAATTAATCATTAATAAATATAAGATTATATATGTCATAATTAAAAGTATACATATTTCTAAAAATTATTTTTACATATATTAACTAATAATTTGAGTATATATAAAAGACCGTATTTACCTTAAAGCTTCTCTTTGACCAATAACTAACTAGGTAGGAAGTAATTCTTTCAAGAGTTCTAATCATGATATATGTGCAAACGTTAAACTTAGAAAGCCAATAATTCTCCTATATACACGTCCAAAAATTAATTTGCAATCTACCTATACCAAATGTCTTTCAAACCAAAAGCATAGTTATTTCTAAGTCATAATATTAAGCCTTGACTAAACTTGGAAATATAGCATAATTTCATAGCTTCACCCAAAAATTCTAACTTACTTCAAGAGTATACTCTGAATAGTTTTATAACTATCGATATTTATTTTAATAATATTTTATTTTTAAATCTAATGTTATTTATAATTATAAATGATTTGTGTTATATTTTTATTAAACTGATGTAATGTTATAGGAGTGTCCAATAAGTTCTCAACTTCACCAAACCCAATTTCGTGTTATCAGCCAATCATAAACATTGCCCATGACTTTTTCTACCACTGCTTTAAATTATAAGACTAAAGACAGACAAACAGTTGTAATCACAAACTTTAAATTGCACTGTTTGAAAGAACCCTAATTTTCCAAAGTGTGTGTGTGGATTGGACAATAGACTTTGGAAGTGTCTAATTCAAGTTTACGCGTGATAATGGCACTGTCCCCACTCGAGGAAGTGATTGCGTTATCCAGATTAGACCGTCTCTGGATCTATCCATATTTTTCATTTTGAAGACTTTACATTGCATCCTTGTTTTTGTACCCATTTCGGTGTATATGCTTTTCGTGTTGCACTTAATTTGTTGCTGAAAATGATTGTGCAGATCAAAGCACAATGGTATCTATATTATCAGTATGGAACAATTATGGAGGGAGGAATTTGACTCAAAAAGTGGTACCCAAAATAATGCTCATTGCGGAGTTCAAAATGGCGTGCGTATTATTCTTATAATTGAAGACAAAGGATTGAAATTGCATTAACAAGATGCCCCTATGCCCTATATCCTATATGAAAAAAAATCATCATACACATTTTTTAAAAGTGTATATACTATTGACACTTTTTTTAATGATATCAAATTTAGTGAAAAAAATAAAAAAATTAAATATAATAAATGATATTAAAATGAGTGTAAAAAGAAATGTATATACTATTAATGCTAAAAAAATTATAACTGATCCTATATATGCCTTGCACATAAAAAAAAAGTTTCGGGGAATTAAAAAGGGGTCAAGGAAATGAATTTTGTTTATTGTAATTTTTCTTGGAGAGTCATAATAATATGCTGTCATTTCATTTCATATCAGCAAATTAATTTTCTGTTTGGAGTTAGAGAAAGAAAGATCGAAACCAAGACAGTAAGTCATGGGTCTATCCACTTCCTATTAAGAATTTAGGATTAAGTGAGCCTAAGACAATGGAGAGACATGAAATTAATAAATTTAAAGAGGAATCACTAATACTATATTTTAACTTAAAATTTTAAGGTAATAATTTATGGTTTTAACCTTTTATAAAATCTTCACTTTATTTATTCCTTTATAATTAAGACTACTTCAACTCATATATATATATATATATATATATATATATATATATATATATATATATAAAAACTTACAAATGAATTTACAACACACTCCTCCCCCTCTTACCACTTCATGTTTCTTTGGCCCCCCTTTTAAGTTGCCTCCAAATTAGGCTTTCCTCAACTATAGGACCATAAAAGCACTTACTAGCACTGTTTCCTTTCCTTTCCTGGACCACTTAACCACTCAACTCTAGCATCTTGCCCTTCACCCCTAGCTCCCACTTTTTCTTCGCTTGGATTTATACACATAAGACGCTGCATATATATATAACTTGGATAAAACCAGTAACGGATCAAAACTTGATCATGTGAAACTGAAGAACACAAACATGAATACAGTTGGCTCCACAACTATAGGGAATTATGAGTCACGCTCCAAGTGAAGGCGCGTGAGAAGCATAGGACATGAGGGTGAATGCTATGTATATAACTGGGAACAGTAACACCAACCAGAATAAGTAAGAGGGACCAAGTGTCCCCCCCAAGGCAATGTAGGTGATATGATAGATGAGGAAAAAAGCATCATGGAGGAGGCATATATTTGAAATGATCGAGCAAGCATGCCTTCAGGCATCGCAGATTTATGGTTGATGGTTCTCTGTTTTATTTTCTTTCTTTCAAAATTTTAACTGTTTTGGCCTGGTATCGAACTATGGCAATTTTTATGCTCTCGTGTTGTATGTGCTCTTTCATGTATTGTCACACCAATCTGCTTCCCTTTTTTTTTTTTTTTTATCTGTTTGGTTGGTCGTTGGTTGCTTGATTAAGGAGACTCAGAAGAAGTCAGAATCAAATACAATAAACGTTATGCTTTCTAATATGCGTACTACACTAGCAGCTGGATATATCTATAGCGCAAGAAAGCCACGTATATATAATTACAGGAAAAAAATTATCATTCACTCCTTTTAGGATTGTATGTACTATTGATACCCTTTTTCAATATGTTAAATTTAGTAAAAAAAAATAATTAAAAAAAATAAATATAATTAATGATATTGAGAAGAATATAAAAAGAGATATATGTATAATTAATAATAAGAATATCAGAACTGATAATTACATATACTTTATCTTACATTTACACAAATTTTACCCTCTGATTACAATTAAGTATAACTCATTTTCTGGACAATTATACTTTAATTTTGTCATATAAATAAATGTGAGTGATATGTATGTGAAAGTGATATGTAGTTAACAGTTTTCATCTCTAAAGTGGGAGGAAGGAGGGTTAAAAGTGAAAAATTGGGTTAAGTTAGTTATTGGACCATTTTGTCATTGCAACACAGCCATAAAATATTAGCATTATATATAAAAAAAAATACTAGCATTAATAATTAAAATGAAGGGTTTTTAGTAGCTCATAAAGCATTTGTACCAAAAAAAAATTGTAAATGTACAAAAAAAAGCATAAATTTGACCATTCAAGGCCGTAAAAGAACCCCAGTATGCCAGTTTCTGTAGTTTTGTATATCTTTATTGAGATATAATCATCTTACATAATTTTTTAACATTTTTTTATATTTAATTAATAATGCATAAATTTATAATTAATTATATGTATTAATTAATTAATAAGTAAATTTATAATTTAGGGTTGGAATTTGAATTTATTTATTAACTAATTAATACATATAATTAACTATAAATTTATATATTATTAACTAAATGTGGAAAATGATGTTAAAAAGTAATGTAGGAATATAGAAGTTGATCTTTATTTGTTGTTGTTGATAAAACCTGAGTCTTAGTTTGTTTAATTACTAAGACAATGAAACAATATTAGCATGAAAAATAATTATTTTATATTATTTTTTAATATCACTTTTATACGTGGTTAATGATATATAAATTTATAGTTAATCACGTATATTAGTTAATTAATGAATAAATATACAATTTAAACTTAAAGCTTGAATTTATTCATTAATTAATATATGTGATTAATTATAAATTTATATATTATTAATTAAATATAAAAAATAATGTTAAAAAGTGATATAGGAATATAGAAGTTGTATTGGCATAGCGGCCATTGACTTGTCTTATTCTTTTACAGAAAAATAATAACAAAATATGATTCTTGACGACCATTCAGATATTGATGGACATTTTTGTGTATGTGGAAATAATAAAGACGTATGGAACCGGTTTAAACCATTACGGCATTATTATGACCTTTCGATCATTCTTATGGCATATTAATTTCGAAAGTCTCTGATTCTTGTCTTCCAATAGTATACATGCATGTGAAATAAATAAACTGGTCAATGTGAAAAAGAACAGGGTGCAAATGAAATGGAGCCATGTGGCATAAACACAATGGGCAGCTGATATATAATTATAATTCATAAAAGAAAAATTATGCGGTATAGGTTAAAACAGGAGAAAAGGTCGATGCGAATTTACGCTGAAAATTTCCCCATTTGTAAAAAGGAAATAATAAAAGCAGATAGAAACTGGAATAGGACACAAATTGATGGTTGAGGAAACCGTTTAAATCATCTCTGTACTTGAGGCATCCTGCTATACTAATTACTAGCCATGCATAAATAGCTAGGGTCAATTGCACATTCAATCATTTTCAAGTGTTTGCCAAAGTACCATATTTCCCATATTCTTTTGGGTCACTTTCCTTCGGTCCATTTAGGTAACAATGCCGTGTTTCCCTTCTCCCAACCGGTAACACCAAGAGAGTGACCTAATTTCTCAATGCCATCTGCCGCTACAACCCAAGTCTCCTCTCCTTAACCAACAATTTTAACCTCACATGTCAGACGTTATAAAAGAAAATACTAAAAAAAGAAGAGAGAGAGCCGTAACTGTTTGCAAATGCATTCGAACATAAGTGAATATCAAAATATAGCCAAAAAAATAAAGTAAAATCACATAAAACAATAAGTTTTTCTCATAATTCAATATTTCTAATTTTTCTCATTATCTTTCTTTCTTTTGTTTTTTTTTTCTTCCCTCAACCAGTCAAATTTTTTCCTTATTTTTTTTTTCAATATTCAATCACACCTAACAATAAACCCCATTGGCCGTTGGCATGTGGAAGATTTCACTTTTCCCTTGGGCTGAAACCATACAAGGCCCAGATCCGTGAATCCAGCCCGTTAAAGAAAGAAGAAAAATAAGTTAAAGAAAATTGAAGTGTTTCTGCTTTAAGTAATAGTTTTAAAAACCACTATCAGTATCCAACAACAATGTACAGGCTTCAATGCAATGAAATGTGAGCAATCATTCCTTCAATCACATATCTTTTTCTCTTCGTTGATATCGACATGCAAGAATAACACGAGTTATTCCATGAACACACTTTGAAGGTGTTAGTTGTGCATATCCACCGTAAAATCAGAAAATGAAAGTGGGTGAAAATATCATAACTTGAAATTGAGTCTTTCCATTGCCACTGAGTTGTAACGTTACAGTCACAAAGGTTTTATGATGAGTGATGATGGAGACTCTCAGGAATTCAGTACGTAATTTCAAAGTCACAAAGAACATAAACTTTTCTCACATGCTACACATTGAAAGGGAGACCACGTCTAAGCTTTTAATTTTGCTTGGTTATTAATGTTTCCCCCACCTGAAACTGTGCTACCTAAGAACATCCCGAGGGTCAAATCATAATGATAATTATATTTCTTCAAAGTAATGATTAACAAATAAGAAAGCAATTGACAATTTAATTAGTAATGATCAGAACCTTAAGAACCTTGCACAATTACAAATGTTCTACTCTATCTTTAATATTAATTAGAACTCAATATCAAAGCCCCAAGCCTGGAGTAGTATCAACTTCAATATGAGTATCAGTATGTTTAAACTTTAAAAAAGGGAGTTGCTTTTAGAATTCCAAAAACTCCACAGTAAAAGGAAGGAAAATTTGGGCTTGCAAAGTTTTGTAATGGGGGAATGTGGGCCTATATACAGGTTATGTATGGTGAGAGTTGGAATGAAGGAAAACAATGTATACCATCTTCAGTGAATCTATACAAAAGTAAGAGGAAAATCCCTTTATATATATATATATGCTATTGTTTTGTCTTAACTAGTGTCTCAGGACATTTGTTAACGACCTTCCGGCCTCACGAATATAACACAATCATGTATCTGTAGAGTGGATGATGATGACCTGTATTTATTTTTTGTCTTCATCTGTTTTTTTACTTAAATTTTAATAAATATTTTAAATTTAATTATATATATATTTTTTTATTTAATTTATTTTACACTTATCTAAATTTAAATAAGAAAGTAAAAATAAAAAATAAAAAATAAAAAATAAGGACAGTTGAGATCCTCAAGTATATGTTATTGTTTTAACTTTTAAACATGGTTATCACGTACGATTGTGGGTAAAATGTCATAACATCCATGTGTAATTGTATTGCCTTTAACCAGTGGTTTCTGGGAGACATTTATTATACTCTTAAAATGTTTTTGAGCAGTGATGTTCATAGAAAATTACTTGTTTTGAGGCCGACTTTATTGTCGGAGAAAGAACACCAGCAATGTCTCTGTCAAGGGAGAGGAGGTCGACGGTGAGTTACCGGAGTTCGACGTGGAAATCAACGGTGATGACGGCGGAGGAGGAATAGGTGATGCCGTCTAAGGTTGGAGATGTCAAGGTCGAGGATTCAAAGGGAGGTAATGTAGGAGGCGATCTCGCCGGAGATGGCCTTCTGATTGGCGATCACAAGGGTGGTGAGATGGCCTTCTGCTTGCAAATTTGTGACGAGATTTTCCAGAAAACACCCACATGAAATTTCAGCAAATACCATTTACCAATCCCATAGCATTGACATATAAATTCCAAAATTCATGATTGCATCATCCAATCCCAAAGGATGGATTCATTCCTCCATTTACTTTCAAATGAAACAAAAACCACACTAGGATTAAAATTAAAATATGTAAAAAATATATATTATGCAGTGCAGACTGCAGAGACAGAGAGGAAGAGAGCAGTTATGGCCGGAGTCGTGAGCGGCACTGCCGTCGGGGTCGTCTCTGTCAGCGTCGTAGACTTGGTGGTGGTGAAGAGGTTGCGGTGGTGCTTGAGGGAAGCGGAGAAAGAGAGGTTGGGAAGAATAGGCGGAGAAGGGGAGAACCTGTTATGTAGGTTACTGGTATTTAATGAGTGATTGATTATTAAAGTGTATAAATTAATCATCATCACTTTAGCAGCATTCATGTTCCTCAACATTTTAAGAGCATTTAAAACGTTTCTTAGTTTCTAATAAAGGATGATGAAGACACCGCGGCGTTCAGTACGTAATTTCAAAGTCACGAAGAACAAAAGTTTGTTTCATTTTCACATGCTGCTCTAAAAAATAAACAAGTTGGTTTCACATGCTACAGATTGAAAGGGTGGCCATGTCCAAGCTGCTATTTTGGTTGCTTGTTCTGAATGTTGCCTCTAATTGTGCCACCTAATTAAGACCCTCTAGGTGGTAAAATCAAGATGTGATAATCATATCTCTTGCAAATTGCAAGTAATGGAAAACAACTAATTAATTCTCCTAAAAAAGAACTACGAAAGCAATTGACATCCTAACTAGTCATAATCAAAACCTTAAAAAGTTGCACCATTACAAATTTTCTCTATCATTAACATCAAAACCTCTGTTCGACGCCAAATTATATTAGATGGTCGCCTACAATCTTGAGGTACTTCAGTTCAAAATTGTTAGAGGCGAAGCATTCATATTAAAAAAAGGTGGGCCTCAATTCCTCATGGTTTTAAACCTTAGCTTTAAAGATTTTATTTATTTCACATCTTCGAAGTTGTCAAAGGCCCATGAATTTTCTTTTTTGTATTTCTATGTAAGGGCTATAAAATATTTTACTTATACCTCCTAAAGATGAATATAACCATTATAGATCACAAATACACAACCAAACGTAACGCAATACACCTGCTTGGTTGCTTTCGAAAACACACTATAAAAAGACTTGGAAATTTTAGTATAAGCTTGAAGTATCCATTACACTAAGCCAATCATGTCATTAATTAATAAATAATTATAATACTTAAGTAATAATTAATAACCATAATCTATAATAATTAATGATGTGACCGACTTGATACACTAAAGTAATCTAATTTCATGCAAAATTTTCTCAATAACTTGAAATAAAAGCATGTCATCTATGATCATGTTAGTCATGATGTCTAGTACATTTTGCGAGCGTATTACTCATCATTGATCAAATTGTTAAAAAAGTTGGCTCTTTATTATGTGTTAAATAATCAACCACTAAAAGCTGAATAAGAAATATTGACCCAAAAAAAAAAAGTTAGAAATTAGAACAAGCGTCAGTATTGGCAAAAATAAACAAAATTTCCAAAACAACTATCTCTCTTCATAATACATTCAACATGATTTACAGATAAAACCCCAAGTTATATCTTCAGTTGAATTCTTAATTTGGAAAGTACACTTCAAGAAATTTCAACCAGAAGAACCCCAGAAGCATCATTGCATGTAGCTGCAGTACATCATTGTAGATAACCAAAGAAAAACTCATACAAGTGGAAACTGAAATCTACAATATGAGCTAAGCAAGTTCACATCACATTTATGGACAAAAGCTGTCATGCAGTCCCAAGGACACGAACGTGATATGGTGGTCCACGACAGAAAATTGGCTCAGCAGCTGAAGTGGTCCTTGCACGAGCCCGAAGGATGTCATTTGCATCATCAATCACTGCTGCTGCGACTAGCGTATACTCTCCCGGGACAAGAAAATGCAGGCAGAAAGAATGTTTAATTTGTTGAAGTGGGGGAATTTCCATAGCAATATCACTCAGAACACCTGAAAAAGATTGATAAAGGCAAGACGATACTAAGTTAGAGACAGATATGAATGCATGCCAATTACAGAAAGAAAACAAAAATTAGAAATTACCAGTCCATAGAACAGTTGCCTTGGTACCGTCTACACAATTTTCCCCAGCTACATCTCTGCATGTAATATCAAGACTCATTTTGATCATATCCTTTGTGTTATTACGAACCAGAACTTCCATTGGTGTCATTTCATGTGCAAGCACAGAACCTTTGGAAGCAGGAGATTCAACATTGTTAGATTCTTTATCAGGATCACGTTTTTCTGATTCAAAACCATCTCTAACAAGCCTGAAACCAAAAGTCAGTGGATCTGGCAGCAGGACATCCATGACTGATGTCTGCAGAGCTGCTTGGATAGCATCCTTGATATTTAACTCTCCCGAGCTGTTGCGTCCTGAATGCCATTGAACCTTAATCCTAGATATAAGGTTCTTGATACAAGCATTGAGTTCAGCTTTGGTATTCTTTTCAGAGAAGGATGCATTTCTTCCTCCGCCAACCCCATCTGCCTGAGTGTCCTTCATAAAAAAGGAATCATCAAGAACAGGTAATTTAAAATGCTCAAGAGGCACTAGAACCCTAGCTGAGCAATCTCTATCAATTCTTGTTTTAGGATAGCCATATTCAGTAGCATCCTGATCAGCAAAATGATTATCCTCACTGCTAGAGTTCTCTAGTTTGACAGAGACATTGATTTCAAACACAACATCAGTTGGATTAGACAACTCAAGTTCAAGAAATCGCAGTCCCCAACTTCCTCTGAAAGGATCTATTTTCACCAATCTGTCCATTTTTGTCTCTGAGTCAACATGTCCTCGGTCAGACTTATTATTTACATCATCCAACTTAGGAAGATTTTCACCAACATGAGCAGGAAATTCCATAGAAAGCAGCTGAGCCTTTACAAAAGACAAACCCTGCAAAACACAAATCTGCAGGGGAACAACAAGGCGTCTGCCAGGGGGCACAGTAGATCCATCTGTTGGAGGATCTCCAGAGGTTTTCAGTGGACCTGAAATAAACGTGGAAAGAGCATTACTACCAGATATAAAAGGACTACCACAAGCTAATGGTCCTCAGCAGCACAAGAGGCTACCACATGAGAAATATGACACACAGAAAATGGTTAGCAACTTAGCATGCATGTAACTGCACATACAGAATGCCAATGTGCCACGAGATGGAAGCGCCATAAGGAACCAGAACAAATCCACATTTTTCAACTGTTTGTGACAGGCTACAATGCAAGAGAACAATGACAATGATAAACAAAAGGGGGAGGGGAGGAAGACAAGGAAAAATTGAAAAAAGGGCAAACTACGCTGGTTAAGTTAAATGATTTAAATGTTGGAATCCACCAATAAAAGGTTTGATCTGAATGTATTCCCGTGTAAGGAGTAAGGACTGCAGATTGAACTGCTAAATTCATCAAGAAGAAAGCAAGAAACAATACTGATTGTGTTTTGAAGACAGTACCAGCATAGTGGATCAATAATGATGGGCTACTTCCATCTTTGGAATGCCTCATATTGCTTCCAGAGACAGTCTTCCCTGCACCAGTATCAGCATCCACCAAGCCAACCTGCCAGGCTTTCAAGGTCACAGGGAATGTCACTTCTGCTCCAGGCTTCAGAGGGAGGCAAGATTTTAAAGTCTCACAAGAATATGAAATTACAGAATCTTGATTTTTCCCTGACAGTGAAATATGTGCCTGCTCAATTGGAACTGTGCCTGCATTAGCCAGACTTATCCATACATCACGAATTTCGCCTTCATACAAAATGATGGCACCATCACCTCCAACAACATGTGATAACAGCAATGGAAGTGGTGGTACTACAGAAATATTTGGAACAGATACATTCTTCAGCTTTGGAGAACCACAGCATCGAAAAGGGTCAGAAAGGACAAGCCCTTGTGCAGCCCCGAGAAGCAGATTGTCAACCTCTCTAAACAGGTGTTCAGTAATAACACCAAAACAATGAACAATGCACCCAGGAATTGTAACTGGCCCCACTGATGTTGGAATGCCTGATAAGGTGATCACTTTTGATGAATTTGGTAGAAGGCTTACACTCACGGGGAAAGCATCAAAATTTCCTGAATGCACAGATAGATAGATGCTATCAACCCTTAAATCAAAGCCACATGGGTTTGCCAATTCCACCAAGACCTGGACAGGCTCTCCAACAATCCAAATAAGCTCTTGCTTCTTGATATTATTTGGCTCTCCTTTACTGAATGGTGTATAAATGAAAGGGCCTGAAGGAGCAGAACCTGCCCACCAGTCTTCTCTAGCTGGATTACGTTTTACAATGTCCATTTGTGTTGGGTGGACAGGAAAGGAATGCAACCTGAAAGCAATTAATAATCAAATTGTTACCTATGTTAGTTCTCCAAAATTTATGTAATTGACAAAATTAGCATTTGAAAAACATGATGACCCAAAGCAAGGGAAAGATGATTTTGAATTCCCACTGGGAAAAATCCATTTCCTCTGGGGACTCAGCAAACAAAAGGAGCTGAAAACCCTGTTCTTATTGTGATATACTGTTTTCTACTTCTATGGCAAACAGCTTTAGTCTGAATGTATAGATTGTACAGGATTTTTTCATTCAAGAAAGCAACTTGATCTGTTTTCAGCTCTCAAACTATTTGATATTATGACAATGTTTGTAAACCAAAAAAAAAAATTTGATATGGGGAAATCCAACCCCATCTGGGGAAGGAGCAAACTCATTTTAAAAGTTGAATGAGTAAAAATACATAAAAGAGAAATGAAGTGCAAGTGTGCAACTTTTGATAGGTAATATTCAGAAAAAAGGTAGTTATAACTTACAAGTCACTTCTGCTAATAAACTTAAGTTCATCATTAATTCTGGCTTCATTTTGCACAAGTACAAATGAACTTGCATTGAAAGGATTATGACACAATATGACTTAGTCATCATGATGTAAATTGTGGGAAAAGAAATCTTTAACCAAGTAAATACCTTATAAAAGGTAAAGCAGGATCAGCACAACGAGTCCCTGGTGGCAGCCTCTCAGCTGAATTTGAAAGTGCATTAGCAAGGCCATTTTGCCCAGCAGGAGTTATTAGAGGATAGTAGGATCTAAGAAGTCGTGCTGCTGCACTCCATGCAGTAAGAGGATCTCCAGCACGAACTGCAGAGAGCAGAATTTCTCTTAATACAACCATCTGGAGGGTACTCCACTGAGACTCAAATAGTGAGACTGCTGATTGGTGATATATTTTCCCACTATCAGCATTGCTTGATCCAATTCCCTTCTGTGAAGAAGAAACAGTTTAAATTACAATTTTATAAATGCGAAATATATTATTAATAATTTTAAATATACTGATGTGGTACATTGAATAAGTATGATCCAATTCCCTTCTGTGAAGAAGAAACAGTTTAAATTACAATTTTATAAATGCGAAATATATTATTAATAATAAAAGTTTTTAAATATACAGATGTGGTACATTGAATAAGTAAATACTAATTCTTATGAAGTGATGATTACAATATCTAGTAATCATCACTTATGAGTCAGTTATGAAACATGTGAAGCATGTGAAACATGGCTTAATTCTAACACTCCCCCTCAAGCTGGACAATATATGTCATATGCGCCAAGCTTGTTACAAATAAAATCAACCCGAGTCCCTCTAAGGGACTTAGTAAATATATCGGTTAACTATTCGTTGGAGTTGACAAAGCTAATAATAATCTCGCCTAAAAGAACCTTTTTTTTCTCTGACAAAATGACAATCAATCTCTATATGTTTGGTCATTTCATGAAAAACTGGGTTAGAAGTAATATGTAAAGCAACTTGGTTGTCACAAATCAGTTTCATTTCCTTGACGTCTCCCAATTTCAGCTGCTGAAGCAATTGCTTTAGTCACATAAGTTCACATGTTGTTGTTGCCATAGCGCGATACTCGGCCTCTACGCTAGATCTAACAACAATGTTCTGCTTTTTACTCTGCCATGAGATTAAGTTACCTCCAACAAAGATACAATACCCTGAGGTTGATCTTCTATCTAATGGTGAACCTGTCCAATCAGCATCAAAATAGCCAACAACTTGAGCATTGCCTTTGTTTTCATAAAGTAACCCTTTTCTTGGTGCACTTTTGATGTATCTAAGAATGCGAACCACGGCATCCCAATGACTATTACAAGGAGCATTTAGAAACTAACTTACCACACTTACAGTAAAAGTAATGTCTAGTCTAGTTACTGTAAGATAGTTAAGTTTACCAACTAGATGTCTATATCTGCCAGGGTCTATTAGTGGGCAGCGGGTAGAAAGGGTTAAGACTTAAGTTTCTGGATCTTGGAAGCAGAAGCCAAGGTCGGAAAAGGATTGGAGGGTCGCCGGAAGTGTTGCCGGCAAAGTTAGGTGGTCAAAAAGTGGGCCATGCGCTCACATGCGTTGGCGTGTGGAGAGACGTGCGGGCACGTGCGGCGGTGGGAGGTGGTGGGTTAGTGGTGGAAGGGCGAGTCGGTGGGTTCTACCTCCAATCTGGGGTCGACGGCAGAAGGGCCGGTGGGTGGGTTCTGCCTACAATTTGGGGTCGCCGACGGTGGATGGTGTTGCCAGAAAAGTTGCAGCCGATGGAAGCACGACTATTTGTAAGGTAAAAAGCACCAGAAACCACTGGTGTGATGCACAGGGGTTTGAGGATCTTATCCTACCTTTGATACCATATTAGAATAACTGGCCTAACTCCATCCCAAAAGCTAGCTCAAGGGGGGAGGGCTATAAATGATTCTTTGCTCATATCAAATTTGTTTGAGTCTCTGATTTCAGTCAATGCTTTCATACTATACTTTTCACCTTTGATAATTTGTGCTATGTACTTAAAAAATTCAATACAGGATGCCAAGAGGGCACAGCCAGTGACACAAGATATAGAGTGAGTCACATTTGCAACAGAACGACATGACTTATATAACATATATCTATGCAACTAAGCAAGTTAGCATCTTTCCTTCTGTTGGTCCACAAACTTCATGTGAAATCTTCCATATTTTCTGTGTGAATGATGCAAAGAGAAAACCATGTTGCATGGAAACTGGGAGATTGAAATTATAAAGGATAATGCCATATAGTATTAAGTTGATTAACTAGCAATGTCAGATATAGATAATTCAAAATCAGATAATTTCCTTTCATCTCTTCCATTTTAAGACCTATCAATTCTAACATCCTCGCTGGATAATTTCACTGAAAATATAGAGATGAGTTTCCACTGAGGTTAGACATTTATTCTCCTAACAATAAATGCAACAGCACACAGCACTTCAGTAGCTTTGACTTTACAAAGGCTTACATTAAAACAGATCAATTTCATGGAGAAGGTGAAATTTTAATACTGAATATTATATTTAGTTTCATGTAAAGAAAAAGATGACAAGCTTCATTGATGCACAAAATGTTGATCTATTCTTATCCACTATGCAAAGTCCTGACTTGTAATTTTCTCATTCCTTACCACCAGAGCAGAAGCCTAGGAATATTAATGCCAACATCATTCTTGATATAACATGCTATGCTTTGAGTATCAAGATGTGTGATGACCCCTAGAGTTGACCACGAAACGTTTATAATCAGCAACAACCTCAACCAGAGTTACAGCATTAAGTTTGAAGCTCAAACCAGCCAGGTAAAGGAGTAGGCCATGGGCAGTACTTTAAGCAAAGAAATCGAAAATAAGATATAAGCAATAACAGCAAGAGGAATTCGGCCTACCATCATAGCAACCAATAGTTTCTAGTTTGAATGCAAATATGACAAATCAATCAAAACTTATATCTCCAATGCATAAAATGATTTTATATCTTCAGTAACAAAAGCACAAGCATGGCCCATATATAATTAGGTGTTTAATTATGCAAAGAAATAAGGTGCTCTGATGGCTAATGCTTGTGAACTCACATTATGCAGAGAATGATTGGAGATTGATGATCTACTCTGAACATGATAAGCTTTCGTGGTCATAGCCAAAACTTGCATAGCACTAATAGCAGCCAGCCTATTTTCTTGCTGCAAATATAACTGAGCAACCTGCCTTGAAAAAAAAGCAGCTTTTCTCTGGTATCCAAGACTGCCATATAAACGAGCTATTTCAATATATAATATGAGTTTGTCACTTGCATCAATTAAAGATTTAGCACCATCTGCAGCAGTGGTCAACAACTCCACCACCTCCTTGGCCAGCTCTCTCCTGTTGATCGAGAGAATTCATATAAAATTGTTTTAAAAAGAATAGAAAGGGAAACACATTGCTTAATGTAGTACTACAACTAAAATTCCTCTAAAATTTGCTAACACACAAGTAAAGATATTCAGATGTATAATATCAACTGTTTTGATTAAACAGAAGCGTGAAATCTACAAATTTATGAAGCATTAACCCAAATGTTGGTCTAACTTCTGAAAGTCAAACAATTGAAATGCAAAATTTACAAGGGCTCAGACATAATGCATAATCTTAATTCAAGAATACCAAAGTTAACAAAATTTTATATTCATAATGCATTAACTTTGCACATTTATCACATTGTAAAAGCTCAGCAAAGAACCTACCTGCAAAGAAACCTTGCTAATTTTAAAGTAGCCTCAAGTTCGAAAGTTATGGGAGAAACTCTGCACAAAAGGATTAAAAAACACTGAGGATTAACAAGTACCAATTGGAATAATCTGCAAGAGGTCTAAATACATACAAGTAACATAATTAGGGAAAGCACAGCTTATGGAATAGGTGTTAAGAGAGATCAGTTAATGAAAACTCATAGCAGAACTATTTACCGCTGAGCATTATCTTGTGACTTCTTGTAATGCAAGATGACACTATTATAACGATATCTAACTTCATCCTCCAAGACTGAATCTTTCTGGCCCATACGGTCAATCTGATACCATAAAACTAAAAGAAATAAATATAGAGACATGAATGTAGACAAGAGTCACACTATCCACTTTTCATTACAATCATGGTCATCATATCTATATTCCTATCTAATGCACTGCAACTATATCCCATTTCATAGCAACTAGTAACAAGTAGTTAATTCAAGTAGGTAGATAAATAATAAAACACTACCATAGTGCATCATCTCAATCAGTTTTCAAATTGCTACACTAATCAACAAAAGATAAGTGTTGAATAATTATTTAATGTACAAATCAGAGATGGGGTTCACAAAACCCAAAATGAAGAGAAGTTCTTGTGTACCTTGAGAGTACTACACTCAGTCTAATAAAAACATAATACGTGGACTACATGACCATATAGGCCTTATGATTAAATTTAAAATATTACAATAACAACCAAAGTCTTTTTCCACTAGGTATGGTCGACTACACGGATCAAATGACACCATTGTGTTTTGTCAAAAACCAAATCTTCTGAAAGGCTATTTATATCTAAATCCTTTCTAATGGCTTCACTTAGAATTTTTCTTACTCTTCCTCTACATCTAATTATTGAGCTATCCTCCATCTGATCAACTCTTCTAATTGCGGCTTCTATTAGTCTTCTTCTCACATGTTAAAACCATCTTAGGCGCGATTCTACCATCTTTTCCTTAATAGGTGCCACTCCTACTTTCCCTCTAATACATTCATTCTTGATCTTATCTTTTCTTATATGCCCACTCATCCAACACAACATTCTCATCTCTGTCACACTTATCTTATACTCTTGTTGGCACTTTATTGCCCAACATTCCGTACCATAAAGCATTGTTGGTCTTATGACGGTGTGATAAAAATTTCCTTTTAGTTTGATAGATACCTTTCGATCACAAATAACACCTGAAGCATTCCTCCTCCATTTCATCATTCCAACTTGAATCCTATGATTTACATTTCCTTCTATTTCTCCATCATTCTATAAGATGGATCCAAGATACCTAAATTGTGTGACTTGTGGTATGGTGTGATATCCAATTTTCACCTCCAAGCCATTGTGCGCGTCTTACTGAACTTGCATTCTATATACTTCGTTTTACTTATGCTTTTTCGGAAGCCATGTGATTCCAGAGCTTCCTTCCATAACTCTAGTTTTCCGATTATTCCCACTCTCGACTCTCCCACTAAGACTATATCATATGCAAAAAACATGCATTGAGGCATTGGTTCTTGGATATGTTGAGTAAGAACGTCCAAAACCAAGATAAAAAGATAAGGGCTTAAGGTTGACTCCTGGTGTAAACCTATGGTTATAGGGAAATCTTCTGTGACTCCACCATGTGTTTGCATACTAGTAACTAGTTTTAACCCCATCATACATATCCTTGATGACCTGAATATAAGCAACTCGAACTCCTTTCTTCTCCGGTGTCTTCCACAAGACTTCTCTATGTTCCCTATCATAGGTCTTTTCCATGTCAATGAAAACCATGTATAAATCCTTTTGTTTCCTCCGATATATCTCCATTAAGCCTCGCAAAAGGTATATTACTCTATGGTTGACCTCCCAGGCATAAAACCAAATTGATTCTCTAAAATGTGAGTTTCTTGTCTTAATCTCAGTTCAATTACTCTTTCCCATAATTTCATAGTATAGCTCATGAACTTAATCCCTCTGTAATTAGCATAGTTCTATATATCTATCTTGTTATTATAAACAAGGATCAAAGTGCTTCTCCTCCATTCATCTGACATTTTCTTAATCCTCAGTATCTCGTTAAACAATTTTGTGAGTCAGTTTATACCTTTTTCTCCAAGACACTTCCATACTTCAATAGATATATTATCTGATCTAACCGCTTTTTCATTGTCCATCCTCTTTAGTGCTTCTAACCCCAATCTCAAATTTTACAATAAAAGGTATAATTTTGATCTTCCTCTCTAGTGTTAAAATATTTGAGTCCAATAACGTCGTGTCTTTCATTAAATAACTAAAATAACCTTTCCATCATTCCTTGATATCTCATTTTGTAACCAAGACTTTACCCTCCTTGCCCTTAATGCATTTCACCTTATCTAAGCATCTTGTCTTCCTTTCTCTACTTTTAGCAAGCCTATAAATATGCCTTTCCCCCTTCTTTGGTGCCTAAAGATTAGTCTAGTCCATGTCAAACACTTTAGCTTTCGCCTCACTCACCACCTTCTTAGTATCTTTCTTAACTACCTTATATTTTTCCCAATTCTCATCATTTTTACACAAGTGTCAAGCTTTATAACACTCTTTTTTAACTCTAACCTTCTCTTGAACACTTGCTTTCCACCACCTTGATTCTTTATTTTTGGGTCTAGAGCCTGTTGATTCACCGAGTATTTCTTTTGCTATCTTCCTAATCCCTTTAGTCATCTTGTCCCACATACCGTTAGCACTTCCTTGTGCCTCCTAAATCCCTTCCTTCAAAATCTCCCTTTGAAATATCGTTTATTTTCCTCCTTTTAGTTGCCAACATTTGATCATTGGGACCTTGTCTTGGCAAATTCTCCTTACTCTCATCTTAACCAAAACTCTGTGTTGGGTAGTCAAGCTCTCTTTCCGGGGATGACTTTGCAATCCATGCAAAGCTTTCTATTTGATTTCCTTATAAAAAATAAATCAATTTGTGAGCAAGAAACACCACTTTTGTATGTAATAAGATGTTCTTCCCACTTTCTAAAACAAGTGCTAGCTATTGTAAAATCAGAAGTTATCGAAAAATCTAGAATAACTTTACTCTCCGCATCAGTTCCTGTAGACCATAGCCCCCTTGCACACCCTCATATGCCCTAGATTCACTCCCCACATGTCCATTTAAATCTCCTCCTACAAAAATGTTTTCTCCTAGAGTTATTTCCTAAATTAACCCTTCTAAATCCTCCCAAAAATTTATCTTATGTTGCTCGTCTAACCCAACTTGGGATGCATACACATTGAAAACATTAAAAGTATCTTGTTCCACCACAAACTTTAATGCTATGATCCTATCTCCGACCCTTTTAACATTCACTACATTATTCTTATGATTCTTATTTACTATTATGCCTACCTCATTTCTAGATCTTAACTTGTCGGTGTACTAAAGCTTAAAACTTGAAGTGTCTAATTCTATAGCCTTTTCTCCAACCCACTTAGTTTTTTGTAAGCACATAAAATTAATCCTCCTCCTTATCATGGTGTAATTCCCTAGCCTTTTCTCCAAATATTTCCATTGATTTAATTGTGTGCCAATATTCCAAGTTCCAAAATGAATCCTACTCTCATGATCTAGCTTCCTTACTCACATCAGTTCACAAAAATGTGGAGACCTTTTCTTATTTTTCACTACACCCAATGGCTCTTGCAAATGTGACACTGTACTCGAGCCATACAACGCATTACTTACATATAACAACCTTGCATTAGCACGATCACATCGTCTGTCCATGTCATAAATATTCGACAAAGTTTTCAATTAGCTATTGACTGCCTAACATAAACCTCCTCTTTTATTCGGACTTGTGACTGGCTATGTAAAGATTTGTAACAAAACACAACATAGGCAGAGTTTTTAAATTTAAATATTATTTAAAAAATTTTAAATCAAATAGTTTAACTCTAAGAGTACCTTAGAATTTCTTCAAAATGAGAGGGGTAAAAAATGAAAAGAAGAGAAAATACCAGCAGGGCACAAACGCTACCCTCCAATGCTCCAGCATACCAGAAGTAATCCCCGGTCAGCCTGGCAAGTTCCAATGCAGTAGAATAATGAGCATTGGCATCAACCGGGGATCCTGCCAGCAAGCAGTAATCACCTATGGTCTTCTGTGCACGCCCAAGTCTCCTTTTTTTGGCCTTGATAACCTGCATTTCAACCAAATACCCAAAATGAATCAAATTAAACTTATCCACAAGAAAAAAAACAGCAAATCAAAAAAATCATGTATACATAATAACACTACTAAAAATGCAAAAAAAATAAAATAAAAATAAAAATAGAAACAAAAAATCAGGACACCTAAACTTGAACCTCCTCTGAGCTGAGACTAGCTTGAGAATCCAACGGAGTCTTGAGTATGGTTCCAGAGGATTCAGCTTGAAGCACCCATTTCTCAAATTCCATAAGCAGCGATGCAGCTATTTCTTGCATCATCGTGTTCAAGTGGAACTCCAACGTTGGACGATCCGCAGGAGGAAACAACCTCAAATTCCCCCCTTTTTTACCTCCTTCCTCAAGCTACAACCAAATCACACATAACAAAGTCAAATAATATTTTTTTAAAAAAAATATAAGATTCTTTGTTTTTGATCCACTTCTTCACTATATATATATAAATGCACCTGAGAATCGTTGGGGCAGAAGGCGAAGCAGCGATCGACGAGGGAGGAAGGGTAAGACTTGCAGGCATTGGAGAAATGGTCGATGACGTCGTCGAGATCTGGCGAGGAAGGGCAATGTACGATTCCGATGGTGGCGAGGGTTTTCCGGTGGGACTGGAAGTCCTCCCAGGGGCTCGGTGGAGCGCCGCCGAGGACGAACTTGAACCGGAGGGAACCGGAGTCCCAGGGTTGGTGTGCGAAGGGGGATTTCTGGTGCTCGGTGTAGAAGGAACTGATCGCGGAGAGCGGGATCGTGTGCAGCGGGAGCAGCATGGAGTAGTAGTCCCGCAGCGCGTTAGGGGGTACCGTTCCGATGGGGAGCACCGCTACCTGGATCATCGACGAGCCCTCGATGCTCACTTCCGGTTCCATAGCGCCTCAGAGCAGAAGCAGAGAAGCAGTTACTTGATACTTTCTGTTTCTGAAGAACAATCACTGCTTAATACGAACGAAGATCTTGCGCAGTTTTGAAATGACTGAAATGCCCCTTGGTTTGGATGTTAAATGACGAATTTGCCCTCGTCTTGTTCTTTTTGGGGTTTGGGTTTAGCACTGAGAAAAGAAGCGTCTTTTACTCTATTTAGTTTTTTTATCACTATTCTCATGTCGGTATCGGTAGAGAGCGAAGCTGTGTCGTTTCAGGCTTCTGAAGCTCAGAATAATCTTCGAAGAATTCTTGAGTCATGCTCCAAAGTAAGATCAATTACTTCTAAACTTTTTTTTTTGCTTACTGTTATAATTGATTTTTAGAGAATTTGATTGAGTAGGGACTGAAAGGAGAAATGTTTGTATGAATTTGAAGCTTGAATAAAGCTAACAACTTTGATTAGTGAGGATTAATGCAACTTCTTTTTTTTCTTTTTCTTCCCTTTCAAATCTGCTGCAATATTTAATTGGAGCATATTGTGAAGTAGGCTGTGAAATTTGTGAATCAGGAAAACAATAACATTATTAGTTTATTAACTGTTGTTGGTTTTGGATTTTCTTCACTTATGTTAGCAACGCCATACAATACTACAGGATATAGCAAGAAATAAAAGGGAAAAAGTTTGAAAAATAAAAAATTAATGCTTGTGCTGTTATGATTTTATACTTTGTAGTTGGCTGAAGCTGGAGATTTCCATGAGTCTGAAAACACCATCTCGGAGCTTGTCAAATTCCTTGATTCTTTATTGGATGCTGCTCTATCAGACCCAGACAATGAACATGCAGAAAACAATGCATTTGAAGCTCTCTCTGAGATCCATCGATATATCAGTTCTCCTTCTCTTGACCAGGTGGGTTATCTTCAGCATTTCAGTCATGTTTCACATCCAGGATTTTTAAGTGTTCGATAATATAGACATACAAATCAAACAACGTAGAGCCATGTTGATAGGTGGCACCTAGTTGTACTGTAGACAAGAAACTTTTAAAGGTCCAGAAATGGGTACTATAATTAAGTCTTAAACATATTATTATTTGGAATTTGGATCATGTCTTCTTTCAAGCTCACAGTTTAATGTAAGTTCTTTAAAACAACAACAACAACTACAACAACAACCAAGCCTATAAAAATTCTAAGAGTGACTTTATTGATTGTTTGGTGATGTGACAGGAAGTTGTTGACACCCTTTCCTTTGAACTGCCAAAGGCTGTTTCGAAGTTTGTGAGCATTTCAAGTAAATTTTTGGAAATGGCAATTAGCATCATTGATCAGTTTATAGTGAAATGTGGTCCAAGGGATATGCTTTCAATTCTTTGTAATGTGAGTTATGTCTTTATTTAGGAGTAAATGTTTGTCTATTTTAGTCCTTCAAAGATATATGAGACATCACATTAGTCCTCCAAATATCAGAAACATTAAATTGGTCTTTCAATGATAATCAAATGCCATCAGTTTCATCCTTTTAGGGACCAATTCTATATCACCTTAAAAGAACCAATTTGATGGCATAAATTGAAATTGAAGGATCAATTCGTTGTATTTCTAAATGGAGGACCAACCTGATAACACGTTTATCTTTGGAGGACCAAGATGGACATCTACTGCTATATTTCATAGATGCTGCTTGTTGTTTACATCTTTAAATATCTGCTTACTTCTTAGGTAGAGTTGAAGTAGGCTAGTTGAGTGAAATTCTGCTTTTAATGTGTATTTATAGGAGAATTCTATGGTACTTTTTAATGGTGCCCCCCTCTGCCTAGTTGGCAATACTATTGATTATTGGATGATTGTTGAATGAACCTCAATGTAGAATCCAATTATCAATAATGCAGCAGGCACTAGAATAGAAGGTACCATAGAAACCTCCATATTTACACATATACATACATCTCATTCTGTATTATATACCTTTGGCTTGAGTTCCATTTCCTTCTACTTTTATGACACCCCATCACTTAACCCTGACACCTTCTATTCACCTGTATTTCTCACTTCCTGCTAGCTCTTGACTTTTTTTGTGCTTGTTAACTCTGAAATATTCACTTTCTATCCCATGGCCATATATCCAAAAAATGTCAGATTTTTTAATAATCATATCATAGTTCATGTGTGAAGAAATACAGGTCAGTGCCAGTGTGATATTTAATTTATTTATTTTTGGTTAATATCCTGATCCTATGCTTCTGTAAATTTAATTGAAACAGACATTAGGTTACTCAACTAAGATGACCAAGGCTGCCACTGCCAGTTACATTGTTCCTCCTTTATCAGGGCTCTCAAAGGGTAATTCATTGCAGTGAGCTTTTTAATTAGTGGATAGAGTAAATAAAACTGTAACCTCTGTTCCATAATAGAAAGATGGCGCAGTTACCTTGCTAATTCACTTCCAAAGTAGAGTTTTGAAGAATTATGTTCTTTTTCTTGTTTCTTTTAGCGTGTGAAACTCATGGTTTGATTCATTTTATGAACTTGTTTCTGGTTATCTTGAGTGGTTATCTTGAATCTTAGTTGCTCAGAGCTTGGTGTAAAAATTCCACTCCTCACCCTCTCTGGCCTTTACAACCCAGGCTCATTTTATTGTTCACAGCCTGAGTTGCATCTAGTTTATGATTATATTATGCTATATTGAGAAAATTGAATCCCATATCAATATTGTTTTTACTTGGTTTTTTGTGAATTATTGAAGGCATTTATAATTTGTTGTTCCACCGCTCTAACTTGCTAAGCAAATGATAGGATCAATTTGAAAGAGATGTTTTAAAAGGGATAGGTGCTGTCTATTAGATTCTGGTCACATGTACATGAAGGATGAAACCAGGGATGCAACTTCTTGCAAGACGGTGTGCTTTTGCTTCAGCATTTTGAACTATCCTTATGAGGACAATTTTTTTTGGGTTGAATATAGTGATTTGAATCTTGAGTTTAACAGGACTAATAGCAAACAAATCTGAGACAAACTATTTGTTTGGGTAAAGTGGCATGATATGGGTGAGATAGAATTATATTGCTTTGGGACAATATTGAAATAGTTATTTGGATGTCTGAGAGATGAGAGGGCGTTGATGAAATCTAACTTTACCCTTCCAATACAGTGAAGAATAAACAAGTCATATTTTAAGATAGGACTTTTCTATCAAATCACAAAAAATAAAATATTAAAAAAAATTCTTAAGGTCCTTAGCTTCAGCTTGATATTAAATCACCTATACTCTTGTTAGCTGCCAATTGTATTGCATATTTTATTGGGCTTATTTATTTTTAGTACGAAGACCAATGGAGAATTTCTCCTACCACTTAAGCTATTATGTTGAAGTTGAAGTATCTTTGTTGATGAAATGCAAAACCTAAATGCTAGTTTTGGGCTGAACAGTTATGTTTCACTCTGTCAATGGTTTGAAGCCACATTGCTTGGAAGTTTTCGTTCATACTTATTTTGCCTTTCAGTCTTTATCTCCATTCAGAGGCGTCAGTTTGAGCAAGTAAAAGAAGCCGTTCCTATCATTCTTAATGTATTGAAGGCTGTGTCTTTGGAGTCAGATGATGCTGAACTTGAGGGTGTATTCGATAGAGCTGTTGAGATTGCAAATTCCATATATGAAGTTAGCCATAAATTGGTCTGTTAATTTTAAAACAATTTATCTTTTCTTTGTTAGGAAAATTTAAATTACTGATTTATTTTCAATTATTTTGATGACTGTTTTTCACTTTTACAACAGGAGGGTGTTGCAAATGAGAAGCTCCGAGCTCTTCTTGGTCTATATGTCCTGCAATGCTTGGTAGGTATCTCTGTACTGCATTAAAATTTTATAATTATTCTTATTTGTATTTTTTTCCCAAGTACTGTTTAGTAAAATTCATTGCTTATGATATATGGTTTTATCTACTTTAATATGATTTAATATGTTACCTTGCACTGTTCAGGCTCTTGTTTCTGCCAGCATAAGCTATAAAGCTTCCAGTTGTCATTCGTTGGTATTACAACTGTCACAAATTTCTTCATATTGTGGTTTATCATATCTCAGTCTAGTAACAACTTATGATGTCGAGACTGTGGCTGACTCTGTTTTTGGAGGTAGTACTATTAGGTTACTTTTAGAATATCTAAAATATCTCATAATATTTTTATTGTATCTTAGGATATTTTGGAAAATCTTACGATATATTGTGGAATCAATTAGGAGTAGTTTTCTGATTTCATCATATTTCTTGATTTTTTTCTTATTTAATTAGGGATAGTAGTCTTATTTTATTAGTATAAATAGAACCATTGTGTTTATCACATCAATATATACAAGAGAATATTGTTGTCTCTATTATCTTTTCTTCCTCTTCAACCGTACAATTTCAAAAGTTACTTTGTGTCTGCTATTAATTTATTTCAATTTTAAGGTAAGCACTATTTACTTTGTCTTTCTCCCCCCCCCCCCCCCTCAATTATCCAGATGATAAAGATGACTATATGGGCTGTTTATCTCATGTCAAACATGGTGCTGCTCTTTCAGGTTTGTGTTAGGAAAATTACTTTAATTGAATCCTTGCCTTTTCTTTCATGCATTTCCCTTCCACTGACCCATCAAATTCCATTTTTTGCAGTGATTTGGGGGCACCTCTCAGAGGAGGTTTCTCGTGCTACTAAAGAGGATTTGATTGCCATCAAGGATGAACTTTGTAATAACCAGACCAAAAGGTGGCAAGCAATAGGAACATTAAAGCATGTACTTTCCTTTGTAAATCTGCCATGGGAGTTAAAGAAACATACTATCAACTTCTTGCTTTGCATCACAGATGGAGATATCTCTGGAAATTATGAGGATGAACATTCTGAGTGGTCATCTTGTATGCCAAATCTTTTCTCGGCTTTGCAGGTTGTTTAGTGCAATTCCTGACTTCTGTTTGTATATCATTGCTCAATCTATTACCTTCTCAATGAGGAAGGAAAGTGCTGATATATTCTTCTCTTATGGTCACACTTTAACCTTGCAGGCTGTTAAAATGGTTATCATGTATGCCCCAGACCCAGAACTTCGAAAAAAATCCTTTGCTGTGCTAAAAGGAGTGAGTTTCTGATACTATACAATGCCTTTTAAGTTGAAAGTTTTTTATAGTTTATATGCAATATGAAATGTGCATTTTCTAAAATTAAGATTTATGATGTTTGTTAAACCCCTTTGTTAGAATATATTAGGGTTATTAGTAGTGGATTTGAGCTTGTACTAGTAGTACTTATATTTGACTGAATTAGTAATATAAGGCTACGTTTGATGCACCTGATAGTATAAGATATGATAGTATAAGATAATAAGATAAGACTTGATAGTATAAAGAGGTTGATAAGCTCTTATACATCAGGTATTTGGTATACATAGTATAAACATCCTGATAGTATATATAACTATTTACCATGATTATACTACCCTTTAACATAAAAAATTCAAAAAAAAAAATTATTATATCCATGAGGCTGAAATAGATTCGCTGTCATGGAAGCCCTTCCCTGGGTTCCACTCGCAGTGGCTGGAACAGCCACCAACCTCGCCGGAAAAGCTGTGAAGAGGAGCCGGGGACCAAGAAAACAATAGATCCCATCCAGTTCAAGGAGGTAGTCATCGTCTTCATGGCAACCTTGAAGCCGGTGTTGCAGCCCAGTGATGCGACCCAAAGAAAGAAACCAGTGGTTGTCCACCATGAACGGCGACCCAAAAGAAACAGATCCGCCGTTATGGCGGATGACAAAATAGCGACCGCCATGAACGACCGATCGTTGTGGTTGTCTACCTATCATCGTTCGATCCACAACAACACCAAAAAGCTTCAAGCCTCCATTAATGGCATAATAGCAACCTCCATGAATGGTCAGTTAGCCTCATGGTCCGGTGGTGGTCCTGTGATGGTTGGAAAGAATAGCCATGGTGAGGGTGGGCTTGGTGGTAGTAATGTGATTCTGGAAGATGAAGAGGTTAGAGTGGGAGAGATGATGTTGAAGGGTAGGGTTGGAATAGTTATCCTATCAGGTCTTATCATGAGGTGGGGGAGATGATAATGTTATCCTGTTATAATAGGATAAAAATGTTTAACCGAATTTGACTATCCTATCATGTGTCAGCACCAAACATCTTATAAGACTTGATAGTATTAACTAATACTATCAGGTCCTCCTTATCCTGTTCACCAAACGCAGCCTAAATAGATGCATCAGGTTATTGTATTTGAACAACACATTCTCATATCAATCATATTCAGTTTTCTATTGTTAGCCATCTCTCTCTTTTCCTGCTTCCCTATAACCTTAAACCTCCATATCATCCACCTTGAAGGCTCTGTTCTTTCCATTGTGTTGAGTTCTATAGAACTTTGTATGCCCCCTTTTAGTTTTCCTAAATAGTCTTTCTATATATTTTTCTATATTTTGAGACCATAAAAAAAAAAGATTCTTTTTGAAATCATCACGTGCGTAACATCTTACCGCAGCCAAGAGTGGCTGTCGGTTCTGTTTTCCATGCTACCCAAGAGTGGTCATCAGTGATTCGCTAGCAGACGTTGCCGGTGAGAAACCGGCGAGGTAGGTGGTGTCATGTTCTCTGTTGCATGTCCTCTGTTGGTGGCTGGTTCTGTTCTTCTCTGGCATAGATCTAGTCACCAGACGTCAGGCAACCTTTCAGTTCACTGGTGCTCTGCTAACGAATCTCCTGCGTTTGAGTGTTCATACTGGTGCAAGATTTGAGTTTTCTGCTATTTGTGACGAGTTGGGTGGCTGGATCTTCCATAGAAATGTGCAACTGGGATATATGAATGGCGAGGTGTGCTTGTCAGTAGCCGGTGACTGGAGCTCCGGCGAGGACTCCGGTGAGCCGTCTTTTAGGTCTGGTTTCTCAATTTCCTGCCCAATTTTTCAGTCTCTCTGTGTTGGGTGTGTAACAGCCCAATATTTGTTACCCAAATATATCGTCATATAAATGAATAACCCAATATTGACCCTGCTACTATTAACATACGTCAACGTCTAACCCATATCATTCATACATAATGAGTAAATATGGAGAGCCACAAAAACAAAAGTTATATATATACATCATAGCCTCCAAGGCATACTATTATACATAACCTGAAACAACTAAGCAAATATAAAACATTTATATATGCTTAGTTCAAAATAGCATCCAAGCTATGCTAATCCTCATACATCTTCTTCTTCCCTTTCGAAGAACTTGCACTTGGATTTACATGGCAACACAATCGGGGTGAGAAAACATATCTCAGTAGAAGTATTCCAATACCAGTATATATATAAATAGATAATATTTACAATTATCAAGTTGACACTTCAATCATAGAAGTTACAACATCTCATCTCAACAACAAGCAATTGCTCATACAATTGCAACGCATGAAAATGTCATGATAGCAACTGCCCATACAATTGCCATGCTATGCTTGATTATGACTAATGATTATGTCTATGTAGATTCCTAAATATGAAAGTGAATAATGCATGATACCACATCCAGGACCTCCAATCCCATGGTAATGTCATGAATGCATGAAACTTGAACAAAGTAATGGAAGTCCATAGTTTCATCCATAACCTTGAACAAGCACTGGAATTCTCATCCAGCATACATCATTATCCCAGAGGAAGTCTCATTCCCACCGGCTAGTGAAGTCTCATCAACTACACGGTTATCGATAATGAACAAGGAATTTTATCCTTTAATACTTCACTATATTAGGAAGGGTACAATGCGCCTTACCTGATATAGAACACCCACTTTCACGGGCTCACACCTTTCCATAAGGCAAATCATACCATTACGTATATCATCATGTCTAATTAACTTCTTATAATTAGCATTACAAACCTCAATAGGTTTCACAAATATCTCATGCAATACAATTACTAATTACTTGCCATAACTAGTTTTCACAATTGATTTATATGCATTCCAAATTCATTTCACAAACAAATCATCAAATACTTTTAAAAGTACCTTATCACTCTTAAAAGAGCATACACGAATAATTGCCACACTTAGGGAAACTCAATTCCTCGATCCATCACAATACAAATTATATGTATATATATAGCCATGTTTAATTACCTCCTGTAATTAGCATTTCAAGTCAACTTGACTTAATACATTCCCACTTCATCAATTACTCCTATTAGAGTTTCAACATACTCTACTAGGCATAAACAAAGGATCCTAACAATTAGGAACCTCAAAACATCAAAATGGAAATTCTGATGAAATCTGTTCTGGGCATCTAGGCGCCCTATCCTTACCTATGGCATTCCACCATACTATGGAAGCCTAAAGTGTTCCAACACATTACCCTTTGATATTCCACCTTAATATGGTTATCTAAGGTCCCTCTAAGGCTCCTAGCCTTATAAAATGCCAAAACATGCATTTCCTAACCCGAAACGCATTCTGCTCAATCTCAACTTTTGACCTTTGTGTAGTAAAATGAGCATAACTTGAGTTACAGTTATCGAAACGACGCGGTTCTTGCGGCATTGGAAAGATAAGAGAAAAAGTTACAAGTTTCATGAAGACCACAAGAGCTTATTCTCATCACAGAGGAATTACACGGCCGTGTAAAATTACACGGCCTTGGCCGTGTAATCGTCTGTGAAGAAAATTTCTGGCAGAGAGTTACACGGCCTAGGCCGTGTAATCGCACACGGGCCGTGTAACTGAACCAAAAACATGGCAGAAACTCTCCTGCACGATGCTACTGTTCCTTTGGTCATTTTTCATGGATTTTGGCCACTCCAACTTAGTTTCTAAGTGATTTCAAGTCCCAAACAAGTTTACAAACAAGAAGGAAACTTAAAACACCAACTCACAACACAAATTTTAGATTCTTCGATTAAATCATCCATTCACACCCTAAAACTCCAATTTCTTCACAAATGACATTCAAGGGTGTTCAAGTGATGCAAAACTGTTCTATTGCCTCTAGCAACCTAAAAACATACTATTCTCAAGCTTTCTAACAAGATTCATGCATTTACTAACATAAACACAATTCTCACACTTCAAAACCCCATATCCTTCATCAAGTCCCCATAAAACCAATGAAGAAGATGAAGTCATGAAGTAACACATATTTTTCTCCTACCTCAAGATCAAGAAGATGAAGATGGAGCAAAGACTCCACTTGAGTCCTCTCCCTTGATGGTTGATCCTCCTCTTCCTCTTCGGTTTCTCTTTCTCTCTTTTCTTTTCTTTCCTTTCTTCACGTTTTCCCTTCTCTTCTCTATTTCTGCTTCTCTATTTTTCTGATTCTGTTCCTACCCCTCAAATATCCCCACCGTGGGATATTTCAAGAAGGGAAGTTCCTTTTGAATTTTCTTAGTTGGGTACTAAAATCCCGATCTGCTAAGAACACTCAGATTGCTCCAAATCTGATTTCGTAGCTTCCAACAGATTCGCAATAAATCCTGAGATTCATTAAAAATTTTGTTTCACCAAAAATTGATATTTTCATATTAGCTGTGGGTCAATCCAGCATTAAAACACACAACCAGTATACTTAAAAATGTCAAACTAACTCCGAAAATTCTCAAACTTTATCTGTAGCACAGTTCCCACATTTATGACTTGGAAACAAACTCTCCACATTTATTTCCACTAACTAAGCAGTTTAAGCCACTTTCGGAGCAAATAACAGCTATATTTCTCACATAGTGTTACAGCAAAGTGCTTAAATATACTCAGAAAGTCACAAAACTACACAGACATGTTAAGTAAGTATTAGACTACCTCTGTAACCATATACAAGCCTAACATGACTTTCTAGGGTATTACAGGGTGGGTTGTTATTCCAACTCTGGTCCGCCCTCCTACTATTGTTGCCTCCTTCTGTAGTTTGTTTCTTTGGTTATTCACTGCCAGTTCTGATGGCGTTTCTTTTCCATTTTTGAAGCATTCTTGAGTTCAGCACCTGTGTTTGCATCATTTCAGCTTTGATTTTCCTATTTTTGGATGGTTCCTTCTTCTCTTCTTGGTCTTAGCATAAGCACAGAAGATTGTGGTGCTTTTGGCGCTTCTTATGATTTTGAGGAATAGCATAGCTAACTTATTGTTGACCACATTTGCTGGCTAGTGGTGCCATGTTTGGCTGCAACCAGAGCGGCAAGACTTTGGGAGTTCTTGTTGACGGTGTCTGGCAGTGTTTGATTGGTAGCAATGGTGTTCTGGTTGATTGTTGTTCTATCTATATTTGGCTTTGTTTGAGACTTTGAAGTAATTTTGTGTGGCTTGTGTTATTTGGAGATTATTGTTCGTGGTTTATTTCTTTTTTGTTGTCAAGGGATTTGCAGATTGAAGACTTTGGACACTAGTAAAGAACCCCATTTGTGTTGTTGGGTGGTGTGATACCTGACTCAGTGTTTTGGAGACCCAATTGGAGGTCATTTCTGGGTGGTATGATACCCGACTCAATGTTTGTTTTGAAGACTAGTTTGGAGGTCGAGGGGGCCACTAAGGAGAAAGGTCGAAGACTCTAGAATAGGTTTAATTTGCTTGGGACGTGTGCTAAGGAGAAGCAAGGAGCTATCTGCTAAAGACTTTGCCAAGGATTTGTTATTTAGGGAGATTACTAGTTTCCTTCGTTCTTTGTTGAGATCGGCTGTGTTTTAAATGTTGGTGATGTTCTTTGTTTTCGGTTTATGGGTTTGTTACTTGTAAGCTTAAGCTTGAGGGGAAGTGTTAGAGTATATTAGGATTATTAGTAGTGGGCTTGGACTTTGTACTAGTAGTACTTGTACTTGACCTAATTAATAATATAAATAGATGCATTAGATTATTGTATTCAGTTTTCTATTGTAAGCCATCTCTCTCTTTTCCTGCTTCCCTGTAACCCTAAACCTCTAATTCTTTAACACCCTTAATGTCTTGGGCGTATTTTTCTTGAGATTTTTAATGGTACTATACTCATGTTAACTAGGTACTTGCTGATATTCCGATTTCTCGAAGGTTTGACATTTTGAAAGCGTTGATTACAAATACTGACTCTTCCTCCATGGTAATCCTCTTAATCAGAGTTTGTTTAACTTTGTTCTTTATTTAAATAACTGTCAAAAGTTAAATCATCTAGTGGTGGTCTTGCATCCTTGTGGAGATTGCCATTCTCATCGATCTTGTCAGGAGGGAAATGCACACTGAAATCTGCAGTAGTGCATCAATAGTAAGAAAAGTCCCACAGACAGATAACGAAGCATATCTGGATATATCATTTTGGACTCCCAGTGTCCTTGAGCTGGTGGAGTTCGTTCTAAGACCTCCACAGGGGGGGCCTCCTTCCCTTCCTGAGCAGAGTGATGCGGTATTCTTCCTGTTTCATGCGTTCTTTGTAATTTTTTTAGTCCTGGTAGCTTGAAGTGCATCTATTTGAAGAAGCGTTCTGCATTATTGTCATTTCTTTTTTGGGTTTTGCTCTGAATTGAAAAGGTTTTGACTTATAGCATTATGTATTATAACCTACAGGTTTTGTCAGCCCTCAACCTTTACAGATTTGTATTGATGACAGAATCTACAGGTATGTAACATCAATGAATTATCAATTTGATAGGAACTTGGCTTTCTTTAAGAAAATATGGAGATTAACCCCTTTCAGTAGAGGAAGACCTCTGTAATTGCTCAAATACAGAAGCAAAACCAAGACAGAAATGAAAAGAAAGATGGAAATGATAGAGACACTGCAGAGCTTCGAGGATGTGCAAACCTCCCTGCCCTAAGGCCCCAAAACCTTACTTAATTCATGCTTATCCCACTCTTCCTCTCCTTCCCTCTTATATTCTCATTTCCCACAAACGAATTCCCTCCTCCCACTACTCCTTGTCAGCTCAGCATTCAGTTATGCTCCAGACTATCAGTATTCCCCTTATTTCCCATTCTGTCGTCCCTACCCATGTGTGCCGATCCTCTAATTCCCATCCTTTTCCTTGTAGCATACACCTTAGTAATAGGGATCTATCAAAATTAAGGCAATGAAAAAATGGGGAAAATTACATAACAGGAGTTATTGATAAAAATATATTCAATTAATTTCGAGTTGTTAATGAATAACAAGTTGAGTTAATGCACCACCTGAATGTTTAATTATTGTTTCTAAACAGGAATGTCAAATGTTTCTACCTAGAATTTTCTTTTTGCAATTTTCCCGAAAATATTGAGATTATGTTACATCTTTGTTGTGGTTTGATAATTAGTACTTGGCAAACTTAATCTAAATTAATAGTCTAATAATGCCATTATGAAGGTTTCGGTCCTATTACATTTGTAACAGGAAAGACAAACCGCACCGGAGTCCTGTCTAGGAGCAGTTTACTGAAGGCCTACAATGAATGGCTGCTTCCTTTGCGTACTTTGGTGACAGGTATAATGGCAGAGAACAAGAATGATTATGATGAGCTTGCAGTTGACACTGAATGTACCCTAAATCCACTTGAGTTGGTGTTGTACCGGTGCATTGAGCTTGTAGAAGAGAAGCTAAAGCAATCCACGTAAGCTGTCTTTTTTACCAAAGTAGTCATTTATGAAATATTAATCATCTCAAGGATGAACGTATTGTTTCAAACTTTCAATAGTAATTCTCCTTGCAGATGCATTCCAATTTAGAACATTTTATTTGCGTTGTGTTTCCTTGAGTTTAATTTTATTTGCGTTGTGCTTCCTTGAGTTTATACTTTCATTTCTTTTTGTCCATTTTAGTGTGAATTAGCTATACTCTTTCTGACCGTTTCAAAAAGTCGACCGGTTAACTCAACTTAACTTATTAAAAGAAGGTTAAAATATAATTTCAATCTTTATAATTTATACTTATTTTTTATTTAGTATTTTTTTTTTTTAAAAATTCCTATAGTTGCAAATATTAGCAAATAAGTCTCCAACATTAGGTCAAGTTATAACACCATTAGTTTTCCGCTGGTGTGGCTAACAAAGTGATAATGTGGTTAATGCTCTTCCATGTCATGGCCAGAGTGGCATGTTAAGCGGCAATTTATGCCAACTCATATTCTTTGGGCTCTATATCATGCTGGCAGTCCCATTGGTCTCCATATTTCATCCCCTCTTTTTCCCCTTATACTCTTGTTCCTTACTCACTCGGCAGCTCCTTTTCCCATGAGAGCACTCTTCCAATCTCCTATCCTGCGCATTTGTTAATTACAGTTGCGGAATCCAACAAGGTTAGAGGAAATATTAGTAATTATAAAAAATTATAATATAAATTTATTATGAACATTATTCTAAGAAATTATATTTTTTAAAAATATATTCATACTGACAAACCCTACAATTAGTATTATATTGCTTCATCAATTTATTTAAATATTTAGCATTTCAAATTTTTAACAAAATTACATTTCACAAGTTGAAATTCTAGATATCAATAATCTACCATAAAAATATAGTTGTATAAATCGAACTGGATTAGTTAGTGCATTGAAAAACTCACAAAGCAGCCCTTAAGCCAATTCAATCAAGCCTCTAAACAAATAATTGAATCGGTCAAACTCAAAATGACTCGTTGGCATACTTGGTTTTGCTTGAATCGGCTCATTTGAATTAGAGTTTGTAAACTTAAATTTGAGTCAACTTTGTTTTGCAAACTTAAGTTTGGTTTAAAGTGAGTTTGGAGTAATATGATTTATGTTTAAAAATTTTTATCTTAAAAGTGAGTTTAATAAAATAAATATTATCTAAATGAAAGATTGAAATCACTTCTGTCATTTTTGTAGATGGCTACAACCCCAAATCCATCCGCTTTTAGAGTGACGAGAGAGAAAGAGAGACAACGAAGATCTTTATAGATGAAGAGTAGAAAAAAGAGGGGAAATGGGGTGAGGAAAGGTCCCTTAGTCTACAGAGAGATAACTAGATGGAGAAAGAAGAAAGAGGTGAAATGAGAATAACGATGAATTGTGTGGTGGTAAAACGTAAAGTTATTAGTACCATTTATTTCTTTTTTTTAGCATTATTATAATTGTGTAGTTTTTTTTTAAAAAAAAAAGTTAATAACTATATATACAAGAATTCTGTATCATATGTATACATAATGTATATGATACGTGCCTATGTGTTCACCAAATAATGATACGTGCACATATGCTTTTATTAGTTTCACAAATTGTGATATAAAAAATAATTGCCCATAAAATAATTTTAAAAATTATTAATACACAATATTAATCTTGTACATCTTTAATTACATCAAATCAAAATTGTGCATGCCTGTATCGAAAAGTAAAATTATGCATGCTATAAACAACTATAATTATATATATTTTATAAGAAAGTTTATTTTTAAGTGCTTTAATTTTTTTCATTTTATATTTAAATTTATATGCTGATAAAATTAACAAGAAAATAATTGAACTTGCTATAGGATTATTGAATTTATGGTTTTTGTTTTTGTTTTTTGTTTTTTTGCAAATAGGATAATTCAATTTATGTTTTGTTTAAAAACACGTTTGGGCTATTTTCTTGTATTTGATTGTAATATTAAATTATGTATATTTTAAATATTATATTTGAGTTGTGCTATAATAAAAATAAATTATTTTTATATAGTATTATATGTTTTTTATTTTTTTATCCGAGTTTTTTTTTGTCTTGGTCACTTGATTCACAATTAGATAATTGATTTAGTGACTCGATCTTCTAATTGGGTCGACCTTTGGTTCAAGTTAAACAGCTATGCATAAAAGCAGGAATTAGAAGCAATAAAAACATACAAAGAGATAAATAATTAGAGATTTCTAAATTTCACCCCACGAAAGTGATCATGGAAGGAAAATAAAAAAATTAAAAGATAAAATATAAGAAATATGTTACTTAAAGTGGAGAAAAACAATAAAAACAAACAAAATAAACAATTAAACAATAAATCAAAAGCTTCACTATTGTCTTAAAGTAAAAATAAAAACTCCATACATAAAATTTTTTAAAGTGAGAGTAGAAAAAGTATTGAGTACTTGTGATCAAGGAGATAAAAAGGCTAGATTGTTGTCATAAAGGAGAAGGATTGGTAAAAAGGGCCTTTACTCTTGTGGTCTTACTAATTTAGTGTAAAGGATTGATAAAATTATACCAATATGTAAAGTTTAAATAGCAGAGAGAGGATAATATTATTTCTTCATTGACACTGAAGTCTTTTAAATTTTTTAACAACACTAGTTACTTTAAAAAAAAAAAAACTCAAGGGAAGCCTGCTCCCCCTCAATGCAACATGGCTCCAACACTGGTTAATATGCTTCTCCACTATTTGTAACTTCTACATCTCCGATGGGGCAACGTCTTCAATGCTTCCTTTCATGTCGGGTGCATCGATGCTCGCAAAATGTGAAACAATTGATTAATTGGAAAAAAAAAATTAAGGGCAGGGATGCATCACCTACAAATTGCTAAGCAGGTTTGGATAAAGATTGGAAAATTACAAACTTAATCATGTACTAAAAGGATAATATTTGAATGATATTTGCAAAAATGTTCCTATTTCAACTCTTAGCTTTCACCACCCCTGTTTTCAAGCATCCCTCTTCCTGCTCACACTCATAACAACCCAAACTCCATAAATTTATAAACCTAGATCACCTGAGGAGAAAACCCATTAAGTTCTCAGCCACAACCACAATAACAAGAAGATAATAACCATGAGGAAATGCTACTGGATTACCCATTTAGAAACCTTCCCATACTACTTGGCTTCAATCAGTCTTCAAATTGCTATTTATCATTAAAAAAAACAAAGATCCAATTTATCCTTAGTGTAATCGAACTTGGCGTTTCCCTTTTGAGTGTGTGCGACACCACTTATGTGAAGGTTCGAAGCCATGGCGAAGGAGTTTGGGATTTCAAAGAGAAGTGATTGTGTTTGCATTTAAGAGGAGAGAGGAAGCATTGGTGGGAGTGGTGAGTCGTCAGTCAATTTGCAAGTTTTAGTCTTCAAATTGCAAAAGAAAAAGGATAATCAATTTAGCCTTCTCAAACAGAGCATCATGGAGTTGAAAACATGACATACCCACATTCATTCAGCAATTTTAGGTAATAAGGATAAAGATAATATTATTAATATAGGAGTATAAAAAAAGTTTTAATAATTATATTTATATATAAAAAATATATATTGATATAAAATTATAAAAAATTAATTTATAATATGGAAGAAGATTAAATTTATGATCTTAAAAATAAAACATATTTAAAAAAAAATCTCTTTAAGCAAAATTAAAAAGAAAAACACATAATTTTATGGGGATAACAAAGAATTCTAGAATTTTTTAAATTTGGGTTCATAATAAGCCTATCAACTTTGCGAGGTAATTTTGGTTTTAAGGTAAAGTTACAGGAAGAGGCAAACGAGATAAAAAAGTATAGAATGAAAAAAGTGTAATTGTGTATTTCGATGGAGCAGCCATGGAAGAAGAGATTGAGGATAGTAGGAGAAACATCTATGTGGTCAAAATTGATGCGAGTGCTCTGAGCGAATAATGTCCTTTGTCACTGCTAGTCTACAGAGATAAAAAAAGATGAGAGAAAAAAAAATTTGTACTCTGAGTATATTAGTACTAAATCCACATGAGTATTGTTAAAAAATAAAAAATAATATTATATAAGTATACTCATGTACTAAATTACGTAAGTATTATTAAAAATAAAAAATTATATTATATAAATTTTATATAATTACCTATATAAAATTAAAGAAAATTTCTAAGGTAGAATGGAAACACGTGAGTCTGTCCCTGGCCACATAGGACCCAAAAAACAAATAACCATAAGCTTGTTCCACGAGAAAACTAGTTCAGATCCTCACTGCAGGGGCTCGATTTTTGCCAGCTGTACTATTCTAAACTGAATCACTAGGATTCATAGTGTGCCACGAGTAGAGTTGACGGAGACAATCAAGCTGGTTGGCAGTGTTGTGTTTGTGTAAAAATTAGTGGAACCAGTCGCCAGTGACTGAGAAGGCATTGCTACCCTGAAGCTCCAGTAACCACTGAGTGGTTGAGCACATGGTCGTCACCTCCAAGCTGCTGCTTTCTCCTTCATCGTCGGTGAAGGTTTTGAACTTTGAATGTATGGACTAATTAGCAACCTATTACAATAGCAAGGACTAAGTTTTAAATAGGATAATGAATAAATATAAAAAAAATTAAAGTTCAAATTTTAAATAAAAGGAAACCAATACTTACCTGTCATTGCAAGTAATTTGAAAGGAAGCATCGATGCTCCTTGCCCTTTTGGGAGCATACAATGCTCCCTCGAGTAGATGCAGATGTAGCCTAGGATAAATGAGGTGCTTCTTAACATTCTCAACTTGTCCTAACTTGTGACATTACCATTTCTCAAATCAATATCATTCCATATACTATGTAAAAGGATGAATGCAAACCCAAATAAACTTGCATACTAGGAATCTTTGAGCTTGCTATTATGGACTCATTATGTTTGGGTCTATAGATGCACCATTTTTTTTATTTAATAGAATTTATATGCAGATCTGAGTGTATGTAAATATTACTAGTTAAAATATACAAGTTTTTTGTATGTACAGTTATTCATAAAAAAAAGTGATCTAACTAAATTTGTATGCGAATTTGAGTGTTACTAGTTAAAATCTATAGAGTTTTAAGTAATCAATCTCAACCGTTGATTTTTTAATTAATAAATCAATGATTTATTATTGTTTGGTCCATCAATGGATTATATATTTTGAGGTCCATATTAGTCAAACTCATCTTTACAATTCCATCCAAGTTAACAACTTTAAATCTTATAGAAATTACTAAAAAAGTTGAATGTTAAATTAAAACTACTAGGAAAAACTAGAAAAAAATAATAATAATTCAACCATGACCAACAAAATTGAAAGTGTTTTCATAGAGGAATAGACACAAACACGAGATGAGCAACCATTTTGACGGTATAAAGTGATTCATTCAAGCACTATTTTTACTGCCTTTTCTCAAACACTTGTCGAGCTTCTCCTATATACAAGATCCTATGCTTAAGTATCAAACTTTCTTTAGAGAACAAGTCCACCAAAATCCCAAAGTAGCCATCTCGTAGGCTAGCTTTCAAGGCATTCCCAATGTAGATGAAAAGATTATCTAGGTATTCCCTCTTAAGCTTCCTAAGGTTGAAATACTCTTTACCCACTTCAATCACATACAAGTCAAGTTCCCACTTGTTCTGGATATTGATTGGGACCTAGGTTGGTATGGTTTGGTAAGTAAAAAGGGGACTCGTTGGAGACCTACAGGCGAGGCAACAACAAGGTCAAGGATACCTAGGTAGGTCAGCAGAACGATCGCAAAGTTTGGTTGGTAAAAGTGTTTAGGTAAAAATGAAACATGCATGGCCTAGGCATCCAGGTCAGTTTATATAGATGATTTGAGCACTGACTGCTCGGACACCTGTCGTTCAAGCCATTTAAGATTCCGAACGTTAGGATTCGTTATGTTTGATTATTAAAGCGTGAAATCATTCATAACCATTGGTTATGATGGTGTCGGTCAGCAAGTGACCGTTAGGGGATCGTATTAAGTATGTGTTTAACGGATAGTTTCTCATTCATTAATAGATCGGTCATATCCTTACAGCAGGATCGCGGTCGGTCTGACGCGAATTCCTCCGGGCCTGATATTCTGGAAATGGCCTTCCCAGCAGATGGGCTTGTATGGTCGGTATGTATAGGTCCACAGTAAGTCTATATGTCAAGCCTAGGACAGTCCACAACCCCTCAGCTCGACATCTGCAAAGATAGGCCGAGTTTGAGAGTGGCCGGCAAAAAAATTGGTTAGGACGGTCCACAGCCCTTAGCTCGGCCATATGCAAATATAGGCCAAGTTTGAGAGTGGCCGACTGAAAAATTGGCCAAGACAATCCACAGCCCCTTAACTCGGCCATCTATAAAGATAGGCCGAGTTTGTGAGGACTATGCCCTTTGTAGGGTTCCAAACGGGACGCTTTGTGTTGCGCACGTTTTGTTCAGATATGGGAAGATGCGCGACACGTGTAGCTCATTCATTGTACAAGTGTCATGTTCCATCATTTCACCATTAATGAAACTATTGGGAAACTGTGTTGCAGCCTTTGATCATTATCCTGATGAATCTCCATCGTTGGATCAATCCCATGGTTAGGATAAAAACCTTTCAATTTCTTAGATCTTCAACCGTTGATCCGTGGCAGTTTTATTCTATTTGAAACTTCCTTTCTTTCACTTACTTCATTGAATTCAACTTCCTATTTCCCCCAAACCCCTCGCATTCCAGTTCTTCACCTTTCCATCTTTGAAGCCTTCATCACTCCTTCATCAGGCTTTGAATCTTCATCAAATCAAAGAGTTTCTTCACATTTTACTTCCAACACCAGGTATTTCTTTTACTCCTTCCTTCCACGCTTTTGCATAACTTATTTCGAGTAGAGTTTTTAGATTATAGAGCGCAAAATTTCTGTTGGGGAAAGTAGTAGTGATAGTGAATCAATGGAGATTCTAGGTGAATCTCTACTGGCCTCTCCCCGTCAACACACTATGGACCCATCCACTAGTAAAGGGAAAAAACAAGACGAGAACTTAATTGAGGGGATGTCTAGTCCTAAAGGTCAGTCGTTGTCTCCTAAGTCAGGGGACGAATACGACTGGGTTCATCCTTATGTTAGGAAATACTATTCAGATTTTGACTTGACCGAGAGTACTGTTATACTTCGGAAGTGTATCATAATGGCGACTGACGGAGATGAAACGAAGTTCATCTGCCGACCGTGTCATCCTAGAGAAAGAATCTTCATGGCCCCGGGAAAAAAAATGATGAACTAGGCTGGATTTATATGTACGATACGTTCTTCACTCAAATCGGTCTTCGGCTTCCATTCTCAAACTTTCAGTGTGAGGGTTTTAACTAAACTGAATGTCGACTCGACCTAACTTCATCCGAATAGTTGGGCGTTTGTTAGGGCTTTCGAGGTGTTTGTACGTTTTCTAGGTCGGGAACCAAGCATTGGAGTGTTCTTTTTCCTTTTTCAATGTAGGGAGGTCAATAAGAGGGTTGGGCGTCAATTAATAGTCATCACCGAAAGAGATTATTTTCGGCCTTTGATTCATCGTATAAAAATTTCAAGAACCATTTTTTACGAGTGAGTTCTCCCCCGACTGTTCTTTCATTCTACTTGGATCGATAATAAGTGGAGAATTTTCATTTATACTGGCGGAGAAATCTGATTCTCATATTGGGAGTGGAGTATAAAAGCCTACCTTTGAAGACCGAGCTCTAATCGACCTCTTGGAGGAAGCTTCTGTGTTGGACACAACTTCTTTGATAAAGTTCAGAGATAACCCGATCGAGCTTTCCAAAATTCTATGTAAGTCTTGTCATTTTATTACATTGTTGAACTTGTTCTTATACTAATGTATTTTAACTATTTCTTCTTATTACAAGACCAATGGCTCCAAAGATAAGTGTTCATGAAATGCAGAGGCAACTGAGGAAGTTGAAGAATGAAGGACTTCCAATCGTGCTCCTGCCAACGATGTCCCTCCCCATTCGGACCCTGTGAATATAATTCCTGAACCCGAATCCTCTAAGAAAAAATTGGACCCAATGGTGAAAAAGTAATGTCGATTAGAGGATCAGAACAATAACTCAAAATAGGGCGTTCTGACTGGTAAAACCCAGCCAGTAGGCGAGGGTTCTTCATCTCAAAGTTCAGGGCTCAGAGCCACTTTTGACAGGCTAAGTGGTTTTGTAGCTAGAACGCATGCATCTTCTCTATGGTCGTCAAATTTCCCCATTTAGTTCTTTAGTGGATACTCACATCGTGCTTCCAGACGAAAAAGAGTGCAAAGAAAAGGTCGGAGGGATTGAAATTTACCGATGGGTCGAGGTACAACTTCTTCGGGCCATCAATGTAATCCAATCAGATGTACTGGAACTAGAGGATTCAAAAAAGAAATTATCTTCCTTTAATCTTCTCTTCTGCTCAAAAATCGAAAAAACTCAAAAGACTCATCAAGTCAAAGTGTCCGGGATCAAGAAACAAATAGAGGCTCTAAAAACCAAAGCATGTTGAGTCGAAGGCCTTGAATCCTCATTGGAGTTATAAGAAGAAGAGAAAAAGAAAGTTGAAGAGGACTCGTCGACCGCCCAAAAAGAGAAAACTAGTACCGATCAGGCACTTAAAGAGGCACTTGATGGGAAAAATAAATTGTTCGTTGAATTGGAAGGGTTAAAAGATGAAATCACAATCAAAGGGTTGTCAGCTATAAGACATGCCTTAAGCAAGTCATGCTTTTGAACCCTGATGGAGTCTTCAACAACCGTTTTGGCCAAATGGGTTCCTTCCAACATTGAAGAAGAAGACGAAGAGGAAGAAGTCAGAACAGGAAACAACGAAATGTGAAGACATGAATGTTTTGTAATGAACTATTTTGGGAATTGTGCCTTTTGCTTTTAATGACATGAATGCACTTCAAGGTTCTTACTTTTTTAGACTTTGTTTTTAATTTTTCCATAACATCGGTTGAGTGAAAACAAACTTTTCATAACATTGGTTGGGTATATTTTAAAAAACATAGTTTCAAAACTTCGGTCGAGTGATGATCGTTTAATAACTTTTATCGTAGAACATTTTGACGCCTCTTGAAAATCAAACTCTTCATAACATCGGTCAGGTATATATTAAAAAACAAAGGCTCAAAGCTTCAGTCGGGTGATGATCGTTTAATAACTTTTATCGTAAAACACTTGGACGCCTTATGAAAAACAAGCTTCTCATAACATCGATCGGGTAGATATGAAAAAACATGATTTCAAAACTTTAGTCGTTTAATAACTTTTGTCGTAAAACACTTTGACGCCTTATGAAAAAAAAAGGTTTTCATAACATTGGTCGGGTATGCCTGTTAAGAAAGACCCTAGATGGATCTCTATGACATGCTATCAAAAGCCTCTCGCTTTGATTGATATCATCTTATTAATCTTTTATCCTTGATTTTTGACTGGCAATAGCTCATATAGTTTGTTTTCTTTGGTCTTTGACTGACATCAGCTCCGAGGGATGACATCAGCTCAAAAGGGCTGGTTATCCTCGGTCTTTGACCGACATCAGCTTAAAAGGGTTGGTTTTCTTTGGTCTTTGATCGGCATCAGCTCAAAGGGGCTGGTTTTCCTCGGTCTCTGATCGGCATCAACTTAAATTCATCAGTCTTTGACCGACATCAACTCAAAGGTGCTGGTTTTCCTTGGTCTTTGACCGACATTAGCTCAAAAAGCTAGTTTAGAATGGATCAGTTTCAAAGAATCAATATTCTTGAGGGATCTAAATTCTTGAATTGTAAGTTAAGATAAAGAAATAAATCGGAGTAAAAAGGTGTTAGTTAAGATAAAGCAATAAACTAGAGTTAAAAGGTGTAAGTTAAGATAAAGCAATAAACTAGAGTTAAAAGGTATGTCTCGTTAAAACATTTTAGGCAAAACCTAGTGGAAAAAAAATCCTAATAAGAAAAAAGAGTACACTACCTTAACTCTTATACATTAATCATAAAGGTTGAATGAAAAAAGAAGTAAACTTAACTAAAGTATTTCTGAAAGGAGGCTGAGTTCCAAGTTCTAGGAAGTGGATTCCCATTGAAGTCACCGATCTTATAGGCTCCTACAATGACATCCTTAAGGATTCAAAAGGGTCCCTCCCAGTTGGATGATAAATTTCCTTCACCAGGTAATCTTCTAGAGTCTTTGACTTTTCGCAAGACCAAGTCCCTTTCTTTGAATTTTCTTGTTCTGACCTTTTGATTGTACTTCTTGGTTGCCCAGGCTTTAGCGGCTTCCTCCCAAATGTGGGTGCTTTCTCTTTCTTCTTCCAACAAATCCAGATCAGTCTTCCTGGCTTCATCGTTGGTTTCCTCATTAAAGGCCAACCTTCTGAAGCTCGGTCCTCCGATTTCTATTGGAATCATGTGTCAGCACCAAAAGTAAGTCGAAAAGGAGTTTCTTGGGTAGAAGACTGAGGCATAGTGTGATACGCCCAAAGGATGCTCGGTAATTCTTCTGGCCAAAGACCCTTAGCGCGATCCAATCTTCTTCTTAGTCCGGTCAAAATAACCTTGTTTGCTGCCTTGGCTAAATCATTTGTCTGAGGGTGCTCGACCGAGGTGAACACCTATTTTATTTCGTTTTTCAAACAGAACTCTGGGAATCTTTTGTTAGTGAATTATGTTCCATTATCAGACACAATTGAATATGACAAACCAAAAAGACAGATAATATTTTTCCAGACGAACTTTTTAACCTTTTCTGAAGTTATACTAGAAAGAGGTTTGGCTTCAATCCATTTTATAAAATAATCAATTGCGACTACAATGTACCTTAATTATTCGGTCGTCATGGGAAAAGGTCCTAGTAGATCAACTCCCCATCTGTAAAATGGCCACAGAGTCTCTATGCTGTGAAGTTATTCAGGTGGAACCTTATGTAAATTGGCGAACCTCTGGCACTTATCGCACTTTTGAACATACTTCAAAAATCAACTTTCATTGTCGGCTAATAAATTATGGCCCGTAGAACCTTGCCTGCTAAAGACTGGTTGTTGATGTGACTGCCACAGACCCCTTCATGGACTTCCTCCATAACCGACCTTATCTGATTTTGATCAACACATTTCAAGAGAGGAAGAGAAAATCCTTTTTTAAATAGCTCACCCCTGATCAAGGTGTAGTAATTGGCCGACTTCCACAACTTCTTCACCTTCTTATCATCGATCGAAAGCTCACCGTCTTGCAAATATTTGACGATTGGGTTCATCCAAGAATTCGGGTTATTATCAATAGCCAAAAGCTCTTCTGTTTCTATAATCGGTTGGTCTACAATTTCTTGAATGACTAATCGGTTGTTGCTTGGCCCTTTAGTGTTGACCAACTTTGAGAGTAAATCAGCCTGAACATTCCGTTCTCTAAGAATATGCACGATCTCAAATTGTTCAAACTTTTTTACTGCATTGTGCACCTTCAGCAAGTACTTAGTCAATTGTGAATCTTTGGTTTGAAACTCACCCTTAACTTGCCCTGTGACCAGTTGGGAGTCTGACTACGCAATCAACCAAGTTGCTCCCATTTCTATGGTCAATGCTAGCTCGGTGATAAGGGCCTCATATTCGGCTTGATTATTGCTCGCTCGAAAGTTGGATTTTAAAGATTGCTTAATCAAAACTTCATTTGGCCCTTCTAGGATGATTCTAGCCCCGCTCCCTTTGACATTGGAAGCTCCATCAACAAAAAGAATCCAAGGGTCAGTATTCAAATCAAACGGGACAGGTGAAGATAGTTCAACTAAAAAGTTTGATAATACTTGGGATTTAATTGATCCCCTGGGTTGGTATTGGATATCGAACTTGGATAATTCCACCAACCATGAGATCATATGTTCGATGAGTTCCAGCTTTCTGAGCACTTTTCTAATCAGCTGGTCGGTTCTGACGATGATCGAATGGCTTTGCAGATTTTGTCAAAGTTTCTTGGCTGTTACCACTAACATCAGTGCCATTTTTTTTAATATTCTAATATTGGACTTCCTGTCCTTGCAAGACCCAGCTGATAAAGTAAATTGGTCGCTGCTCCTTCCCCACTTCCTTCACTAAAATCGGGCTTAACGCCTTGTTAGAAATAAAAATATAAAAAAATAAATCATCACCTTGTTTGGGCTTGGTTAAGATCGGTGGAGTATCCAAGAAATGCTTTAATTCATTGAATGCCCTCTCGCATTCCTCTGTCCATTGGAAACTCTCCAATTTCTAGAGGCACTAGAAGAAAGGGAGAGATCGGTTGGCATACTTAGAAAAGAACCTTAATAGAGCGACAATCTTTCCTGTTAACCTTTGTACCTCTTTAATTGTTGTTGAGCTCCTCATGTCCATTATTGCTCTACACTTGTCTAGATTTGCCTCTATTCCTCTGTTGGTAACAAGGAAACTAAGGAACTTCCTGGCCTGAACCCTGAGCACGCATTTCTCTGGGTTTAACTTTATGTTAAGCGAAGCATTCAGCAAGGTCAGAATAATGATTTCCATTAACCGAAGTCTTAGCCACCATGTCATCAACATAGACCTCAATGTTTCTTCTGATCTGCTCCTCAAACATCTTATTCATCAATCGCTGATAAGTTGCCCCAACATTCTTAAGGCCAAAAGCCATAAATTTGTAACTAAAATTTCCAAATTCCGGGATGAAGGCATTCTTTTCCTCATCATCTGAATGCATCCTGATCTGGTTATACCTAGATTACGCATCCATAAAGCTAAGAAACTGATAACTGGATTCTCCGTCTACTAACTAATCTATGCTGGGAAGTGGATAGGAATCTTTAGGATAAGCTTTGTTGAGGTCAGTAAAGTCTGTACACATTCTTTATTTTCCTAAGGACTTCTTCACCATAACCACTTTAGATAACCACGTAGTATACTCTACCTCCCTTACAAAACTTGCTTCCAAAAGCCTCTTAGTTTTTTCAGCAGCAACCTTCTGCCTCTCCGATCCCAGTTTCCTTTTCTTCTAAGCCACTGGCTTCACCTTCTTATCCAAGGAGAGCTTGTGAGTGATGATTTCTAGATCAATTACCAGCATATTTGCTGCTGTCCATGAGAAAATTAAAGGTTAGAGTTTTTCTTCAGCAACTCCTCCAATTCTTACTTCAGATAAGTCAGTAAATAAGCCCCAATATGTGTTACTTGGTTGGGTTTGGGGCCTAAAGAAATAGTCCGCGGCTCTTCAATCAGTTGGGGTCGGTCCTACTCATCACCCCTTGGATCCAACTCGGCTATGTTGACATTGTGTATCGGTCACTTACGGTCAGTCATGTCGGTCAATTCCTTTGGCTTTGGCTTCAAACTCTCATTATAACAAACCCTGGCCTCTTTTTTATCTACATGGACTACTCCAACCTCAGTCTTGGAGATTGGGAATTTCATTGTTAAGTAAGGGGTTGAAACTATGGCCCCAAGAAGGTTTAAAGAAGGTCTCCTAAGAATGGCATTATAAGAGGTATAACAATCTATTACTAGATATTTAACTAGAACAGTTTTAAGTAGAGTACTTGTCCCAAAAGTGGTCCGGAACTCGATGTACCCCTTGACATTTACTTATTCCCCAGAGAATCCGACCAAAGTTCTGTTGAAAGGAGTCAGATCCTCCTTTGATATCTACAACTTTCGGAGTGTAGACATGTAGAGCACATCATCTAAACTTCCTTAATCAACTAGAACTCTTTTGATTTGGAAATTCCCCGCTATGATGGATATTACCATCGAATCATCTAAATTCTCATCCAATCTGAAAAAATCACTATTTAAAAATGAAATGAACAGTCCATCTTCAAACTGCTTATCCTGCAATGGAGAAGAATAATTTACTAACATTACTAATCGAAGGTGGTATTTCTGAGATGAGTTCGAACATTCACCAAGTGCGAACCCACCAGCTACCGAATTGACGACTCCCCTAATGGGTTGATCTCGAGAGTTAAAGGTTGTCACGACTGCTTTCTTCTTCATGTATGGACTTGGGCTCCTTTCTCCAAATTGATTCCCTTCCTTTGCTTCCCTGCTCTGACTACTACAGTGGTAAACATATTTTCTGAGGTGTCCTTCTCGAATAAGTTGCTCGATTCTATTTTTCAAGGTAATACATTCCTCGGTAGTATGCCCATATGTTTTGTGGAATTCACACCTCTTGCTTCTATCAACATTGGGTGGAACTCTTTGTTGTACAGTATTTCTTAGGGGCCAGATCAGACCAGTGTTGTAGACTTCATGGAATATCTGATCTTGACGAGTATTCAATGGCGTGTATTCACCCTACCAGGGTTGCATCTTATCTGTAATCGTCTGAGTGTTTCGGTTGGATCGATCAGTTCTGTCTTCCTTCATTATCAGTTTGCCTCTTTGATCTGATCCTCATCTCACGTATTGTCAGTCTTGAACAATCGATCAGATAGATATATGGGGATCACTCCTTTCCCTGGCCTCTGGTTCAAAAAATCATTGCTCCATTTGCTTCCTTGCAACAACTATCTCTTCCATATTTATGTATCCCATGGATTTGGCTCGCAAATCATTGAAGTCCAGAGGTGGTTTCTAGCCAAAGAATCTGTAAATGGTCCTGGTCGCAATCCTACCATGATGGCATGTAAGGACACAGCAGGATTAAGGTCCTTGATCTGGATCACCTCTTCTCTGAATCTCCTCATGAACTCCTCGAGGGATTCATCTTGACCTTGCCTCAAATTTATAAGGCTGGCTGAGGTCTTCTGATGAATCTTGCTAGTAGAAAATGTGGAAATATGTTTGCCCCAATGATGTAATATGTTAAGTTTTGATGATAACAAATACAAGACAAAAAGAATGATGTTTATGCTTTATAGTTGTGCTTAATAAATGACAAATGCATCACAAAATAATGTTGATCATGTTACATAGATGTACTTAATGAGATATATTATATCATGCATGATTATGTATTTTATTTAGTTATATTTCACTTAATAATCATGCAATGAGATATATGTATCTTTCTTCATATAATATATCTAATAATTCTTTATATGAGTTATAAATGAATTAATATTAGATTTGACTTTGTTTAAATGAAAATGTGCAATGTGTTCTTTATTGCATATTATATTGTGCATATCCATTAGTATTTGATAAATATCTTATTTGGATATGTCTATGAAAGTCTTATATGCATGTTAGACTAACTAGAGTTATACATTTATGAATCATGCATATGAGGATATTGAATTATGAATTTGGACTAACTATGTTTGTTTAAGTGAGCAATACTTTGTAGGATAGTCCAAATACCAAGAGTGAGCATTGCAACAAGAATGCAAAAGATCACAATTATGCTCAACTCAAGAAGAATGAGAATGATAAAGATGTTCCAAGCAATTTGCAAGATTTGAAGAGAAGAAATTTGTGGAAGTTTGGATTACATCAAGAAGCCTAAGGACTAGAATTGATATATTTTTCTTTTAGGTTTTCTCCTATGTAAAGATAGAGGTTTTACAAGAAAATAGCTCAAATATATTTTTAAGTCTTTAAAAATGATTCTTACATGTTTAAATGCCCAACAAACTATTTTTGGAAAGCTAGTATTGGTGGTAATTCAAATCTATGAAAAATAGTCAAGTTTGTGTTTTACAAAACTGACATATGATTACTATTTTGATCATAAATTTTAAAATACTTTGAGTTTTATTTTGAAACTTCTTTCATATGAAAATAGACTCAAAGATCTTTCCAATGAGTGGTCATTCGCTGAAAACGGATAGGAAACGAAAAAGTTATGACCAATTAAAATTTGAGTTTTGAAAATCTGACATTTGGTTACTATTTTCATCATATCTTCCAAAATACATTTTATGTTTTGTTTTGAAATTTCTTTTATATGAAAATAAACTCAAAGATCTTTCCAATGGGTGGTCATTTACTTTAATCAGATAAGAAATGAAGAAGTTATGACCTTTTAAAGTTAGTTTTCAAAACCAGACATGGTGTAATCGATTACACAAGTCATGTAATTGATTACAACATTGACAGAAGCCGTGTAATCGATTACATAAAGTGTGTAATCGATTACAAAGTGCCCAGAAAGCTTGTAATCGATTACATGAAGCTTGTAATTGATTACCAAGTACCCAGGAACGTTTCTAACGGCTATAAACGGCTAGTTTTCATAGAAAATCATTATAAAACACTACCAACAGCTATTTTATCACTTGGGCTCTATATATAAGTGTTTTATGAAGCATATACACCTCTTGAACACTTGATTTGATCCTTGAATCACTAAAATCATATTCTGAGCTCTTTATTACAAAATCCTTCTATTCCTTTGTTCTTCAATTCGTATTATCCACTATTGAGAGAGAGTTTTCTATCATCCATACTTTGTTCTTCAAGTTGTATATCTACTCTTATGAGAGTTTCTATTCTTTCTCTTCACTTTGAAATCATTGTAAGAGGATGAGGTATCCCTTAAGAGAGAAAAGGGTGAGGTATCCCTTGTAGTGAGACTCAAACACAAAGGGTGAGGTATCCCAAAGGTGTTGTGAGTGCTCTTGATTGTAAAGGCCATCAAGCACCTGTGAAGCTTGAAGAATTAGAGGCTCTAGCACAAGGGTGAGGTATCCTAAGGTGTGATGAGTGCTTTTGTTTGTACAAAGGTTTTCTTAACACCCGTGAAGTCTAGGAGATAGTGAAGAAAATCTCAAGTTAAGCTTAGGGACTGGATGTAGGCCACAAGTGGTTAGTGGTTGAACCAGGATAAATTCTTGAGTTTGATTCTCTCTTTCCTACACTCTTTAATTTCAGTATTTGGTGTAGTATATTTATCTATTGCATATCTTGTCATCTTGGTGATTTGATTCTATGAACTTGATATCTAACTTATTTACTTAATTCATTATATATCCCAAGTTGTATTTGAGTAATCTATAATAGTTGTACCTTTGTTGTGCATGTTTCGCTGCATTTATTACTTGAGTGATTCAAAATGCTTAATTTTTCAAAGTTGCAATAAATTTTGTAATCACCCAATTCACCCCCCTCTTGGGTGATGGTTGTCATGGCTAACAAGTGGTATCAGAGCTTCGTGCTCTGGTAAAAGCTTAACCGCTTAGAGTTAAAGATCATTGTTTGTTTGGCAACTATTAAAAGCTTTTCAAATGGAAGGTTTTGAAATTAATAAACCACCATTCTTTGATGGTGTGAATTTCGTTTATTGGAAAGTTAGAATGGAAATTTATATGCAATCTATTGATATTTATTTGTAGGATATTATGCTTGATGGATTTACATGCAAATCAAAACAAACTTGGAATGACTATGATAAGAAATGCTTTTCATTAAACATTAGAGCAATGCAAATATTGAGAAGTGATTTAAATGATGATGCTTATGCTAAAATTAAGAGTTGCTCTAGTGCTAAAGATATATGGGATACTCTTGATGATATCTATCTTGCTAACAATGATTTTTTTGTATAAAGGTGTACATAGAGAGCAAGAAGAGCAAAAACCATTGAAGGAATCTTGTTGTGAAAAATATCCTCAAAATGATGCTCAATTTGAAGAAGTGGCAAAGCAAAACCAATTAGTATATACTCTTGAAACTTTGATGCACAACAATGAGGAAGATGGTGATTCCCTTGAAGCGTCATTAGTATAAGAAATTGTGACAACCTCCCACTTAACTCCAAAGAACCTTGAGGTAAATAATGTCTATATTGATTATGGTCCTTCCTATGATGAGCTACAATGTGCATATGATGAATTATATGATGGTTTGTTAAATTTAGAAAATAAAAATTTATCTTGTTTGGAAAACATTTCCTCCATTGAAAATGAAATTGAGATTTTGAAAAATGATTATGCTTTTCTTGATGAGGAAATGCCTTTGAAATGTGAAACCTCAACTTCTTGTGAAAAGTGCATTGATTTAGACAATCAAGTTGAGGACATATATTCCAAACTTGCCAAAGCAAATAATTCTAATTGCTTACATTCTATGCTTGTTAATGAGAATAAAATTAATATTATTCCACATAAAAGTTTAAGCAAGGCTTATGACAAAAATAGTTTAGAATATAAAAACAACAAAAGGCTTAAGTTTTCCAAAAATGATCTTCAAAGGACCAAGTCATTATTAAATTCAATTGTTTATAATTTTTGTGGTCATCTAGGACATATTTCTCATTTATGCAATTATAGAAGAAATCTTTATATGAGAAATAGTATGATATGGGTTCCTAAAGACCTTAAATGCCCTAGTACTAACATTGAAGGACCCAAGATGAAGTGAGTACCAAAATGTCCTCCTAGTGTTTCAATTATGCATAAAACTTCTCAAAAGGATGGACAAATTGGTCAAGTGAAAAAAGAATCATCAAGGGGAATGCTTCCAAAGTCCATTGGTAGAAGTTTTAATCAAAGAATGAAGATAACTTCAACCAAAACTTCTCAAGTACAAAATGTGAAATTTGCAAAGGTCAAAACACTAAAAGAGAAGCAATGGGTAAAGAAAATAGTTTCCTTGATTACCAAGGCCAAGGTATCAAATGTTTTTACCTCTTATGCACATTCACTTAAAAAGACAATGAATATGAGGTATATTCCTTATAGGCCTTAGGTAAATGATAGAATCATGTGCACTTGGTAAAATATGAATATTTTGTTTAGCACATGATCATATTAATTCTTGTTGTACCATAACTCATTAATTTGTTATATATCTTAGTACATGAGATTCTACAATGCCTAGGTATGTTTGCTATGATTTGAATTATCTATATATCATGAAAGTAAGCATGCTATTGGCTATGTGCTTAATGGTAATTGATTATTTAAATATGTTATACTCAATTTACATACTATGAAAAAATTGATATTTATAAGAGCATAATAGATTAATGATCAATGACTAACCTCTATGGATCCAAAATTGGTGGATACCAAAGAAAATGCTTTGAATTGTGTTGTAGGGTGACCATTAACTCAAGTATGCTTTGAAGTGAAATACAACCATGCTACTTGAGGTTGCAAAAACTTAAAATGGTCCAAGTTCTTCAAGAGTAATGAAAACATAAAAGGATGACATAGAGAACCATAACATTCTCAAGGAGCCTTGAGGTATGGAAGTTGGAGTCACCTACAAAAACTCAAAGAGTACACTTTCAGTAACATCATTCTCTTATCCTTATTTAAGCTTTAAATTGAATTTCATATGATATTTGGATAAGTAGAGATTTGTTTTTATGCCTTAACATGCCTTAAGTTATACTTTTCTAGCATTATGTTTTAAAAATATCTTCACATATGCTAACATGCTAGATAAGTACATACCTTATTTGGAATGACATGTTTTATGATAATATTTCTTATCTTGAGCTTGTGACCATCTCTCTTTGTTCAAATATGAAAGTTCACATGCTCATAAGTAGTTTTAATGCTTTCTCTTTGATGCTTAATTGTCTTATATACTCACTTGGAGATTAGAAAGTAAAATGTTATATGTCTTCTTATTTGAAATTGCATGATATATTCATATCTTGAAAATAAGAAGTAAATGATTCATTTTTGTGCCTTGAACTTGCCTTTGAACTTCAATATTCTTTTTGATGAAGTATATCTTAAAATGAATCATAAATGATCTCAAAAGTTATAATTCCATGATTTTTCAATTCTTTTATTACAATAAGGGACTTTTTGTTCTTGACTAGCATGTGTGCGTACTAAAATTTTTTACTTGATATTACGTGGCTAACATGATCATTGTTTGCCCCAAAATGCTTATATAAGTTTTGATATTAATCATGTATTTCTTGATAAACTTGAATCATGCCTTAAAATATTTAAATCATATTTGTGGATTCAAGTGCATATGTGCTTCATGCATTCTTGTTAGAACTAACATTGCATGGTTGATAATGTAATACATGTTTTACATTATATATCAATCTAAATTATGCTTGTAAATAAGTTTAAATGATATTTGATGCTAACCTATGTTTTAGAGAACTTTTGAAATATAATCATCAAATATTGAAATGTCAAGTATATATGGATAAATGAGAAATGTTGAAGGAAGAGGAACATGAGGAAACTTTCTTCAAGTGCAATGGAATGAAATACTCAATGGAAGAAAGTACAAACTCAAAGAACCTAAATGAAGAACATTCTAAAGGAACATCACTCTCTATCTAACTCAATAAGTATCTCTATCCCTAATCTATTGTGATGTCTTATATGCTATGGATTGTATGATACTTATTGATTAATTAATCTTAAATTATTAGATGTTTTCCTTACATGAGAAGTATGCTTAGCATTGACAAAGTGCCTAATTAGACATTAAATTGCTAGTTTTGTCATTACATATAGGGTGGATGACATTAGTTCTATACATACAGTATATTTCATCATAATGAATGTTTCATATCTATGATTCTCTTGATCTATGGTTTCTTAGTAGTATAAAACTTATGAGAATCATGCTCTTTTTGAAAAGAATTTCTTATTTGATTAAAAAAAAATTTTAAAGGCAAAATCTTCTATCATATTTGAAAGAAGCTTTTAAAGTTCCATATCCTTGAGAATCCTTTGAACTTGTCTTAAGACCTTGAAAGCATTATCACCTCCTAATTGTCTTAAAAAAATTGGAAATCATTCGATTTGTGCTATAAATGTAGTACTCTCTTCATTGCTTTGAAATGTCTATTAAATCTTGAGAGAGTATTTAAGAAAGTTTCTAAATAAATCTTTTGAAATGTTCTATAGAGCTCATCTTGATACTTCAAAAGATAAGCCTCGTTCTTAAAAAATGTTTTATCTTTTCAAGGCTCTTGTTTAATAAGAAAGAGAGGATATGTACTTTCAAATGTTCTTTTGACTTGGATTTGATCACTCTAAAGGAATATGTGATTTCAATATAAAACCATTCTACCCTTCTAAAATGCTTTTGGAAATGTAATGTGTTATTATAAAATTCTTTTTGAAAGGGGGAGAAGCTTTTAAAATGGTTTTGTTTGAGGGATTAAGAATATGTATCCATGTCTTGCTTTTCTTTATGGTAATGTGCTTATATGGTCTTGGCATGCCTATTTCCCTTTATCTATCTTGTGCTTCAATAAGGGGGAGCTTATCTTACATATCCTTCTTCCATATCATTGTTAACTATAAATATATGCATAACTATGTTAAACTATTACGTTTAATATTTTGATAATTGATGCACACTTTTTAATTTCAAACAAGTCTACAAACTTGATGCGGGATTAATTGTTGCTTTGCGAACCCAAGTGCAGGTTGTCTCAAGTAATAAATTTCTCGAGAGTCCGAGGTCGATCCACAGGGAATTGTTGAAGATTAATTAAGGTGAAGTAAATATTTTGTTAATATGATAAAAATTATTTACTTGAGTTAAAAGATCCACTCTTGGTAAATAAAGTAAAAGTAAGATTAATTTCTTTTATAACTCAATTAGAATCCTCACAACATGGAGGTTTCAATCGAAAAATACAACATTAAAAGTCCATTAAAATAATATACGTAATTATATTATGTTTCCTAAAAATATTACCACCACTTATAAATGGGTTAAAGTATTCATTGTGCCAATATTTTGTTTACAACAAATCAAGAACTCCTCTTTACAAAGATGGTTTCTAAATTATAAGAAACAAATTATAATACATATAATGGTTACTAGAAAATATAAATCATTTAAGCACAAGAGAAGAATAAATCTAACCTTACTTTATTACCAAGAGCTTCATCCTTTCACCCAAGTAAAATAAAACTTAGTTACTCATAGATAAGAAAAAAGAAAGAGAGAAGAAGAAGAAGAAGAAGAAGAAGAACATGACTTTAGTTTAGAACAAAAGAAAATTACTACAAGAAAACTTAGTAACAAAATGGCATCATTTTTGTAACTAACACCTAACACCCTCAATGATCTGCCAAGGCTCCCTTTTATAGAGGATTAGAGATACAAAATGACAAGGGGGCTGAGTCATTAGTGGGTGGATGAGTGGAAAATGAGTAGAAAATGCCAAATCACTTTAGGTGAGTGGGAAATTATGGAGATTCATTGTCTCTGAAATCATGCAGCTCTGAAGTTATTGCATTCGTCATTTTTGAACCAAGTGGTCTTATGAAAGTTGTAGGCCTGGATCTTAGCTTTCAAATGACTTTAGTTTGAGTCCAATATCATTTCTATAACTCCAGATACGTTCAAATTACTGCACACTGCCCAAGCCTAGTCACAGCTCCTCTGTTCTAACTTCCAAGCCCAATATCACCTTCAAGGAGTCCGATTCTAAGAAAGTGTTCAATATAAAAGTTGTAGATATGGGTCTTAACTATTCAGCATCCAAATTTCAGCCCATTTGACAATCTCTAGCCCGAAAACTATGATGAACAGTACACATAGGTAAGCTGTCAGGAAAAGCACTCTGGTTCTTGCTTCAACCCCAATTTGAGTTATCTAATCGTGTGATTAGGCCTTTGAGGTCTTCATGAAAGTTATAGAACTCTCTCTTATCTTTCAAATGCCACTAGAATCACCTCCAAAGACCACCTACATCCTAAGATATAGCCCAAATATAGAAACAACATAAGACGTAAATTATGCTGAAAAATTCAATTAAGTCCAATTTGAGTCCAAACTTACAAAACATAATCAAAATCAATCAATTAAGTACATGGAAAGTGTAAATGAATAAAAATGAAGGTTTATTAATGTATCAAATATGTGATCATCAAATTCCTCCATACTTAACTTTTTGCACTCCTGGGCAAAACACATAAGACTACTCACAAAAAAAAAATGAAACAGATGCAAAAGCTAAACACTCTAAAAGACTCAATTTCTAATAATATTTAAAAATTGAAGAGCAACCAATCATTCAAGTAATCAAAACATTCATGAGGTAACATATCTTCACTTCTCAAATCAACAAGCAAGGATATTTCAATTGAAAAGCATGAGTCAAGAATGATAGACTTTCACAAGATTCACTCTCAATCCCTCAAGTGTTTAAAAGGTAGGTATTTCACTCAATTCAACCCATGAAAATTACACTACCATAAGCTTGCTTATCTTCTACTTCTTCACTACTCAGAACACATGCACACACAAATCATGATGACTTTATTCAAGGTTGTAATGGGGTCAAGGTAAAGGAGGAGGTAATATGAATATGACAAGATAAACACCAGAGAATAAAAGAACATGAGAGCTGAGTTCAATTAACAAGCATGAAAGTTTATCCCAACTCCACCTAATACAAACTCCCTTTACATATTCTTTTCATCCTTTATTATCTTGTTGACCCTCTTTTTTTTACATTTTTTTATTGATTTTTTTATTGATTTTTTTTTTTACAAAAAGAACATCATATATACATTTTTTTTAACCATTCTGCACACATACCCCCACACTTGTTCAAGAACTCATCGAATGATAAAACTAATGTTCTCTTATTCCCTAAGGTCAAGTAAGAACATAGTTTTTCATTTAAGGCACATAATGAGTTTGAAACAAAGAATAGTCAAATAAGCTCAAAGGGGTTAAGTAAGGGAAAATAGGTCATTTCTAATGCTTTATGTTGGTAGGAATTAGAGAATTTCCAAGAAGTCATAAGAGTACTTGATATCATATTGAGACAACATGCTGCTAAACAAGGCTGGCTATTTGATTAAAGTAGCTATTTCAAGAAAAATGCCTCAATCATATTTATATATGCATATGAAAATGTAGTCTCAAAAAGAATCAAAGCAAGTTCTAGAGTAACAATTCCATGAGTGAAATTCACACAATAAAGAAAAGAATGGTACAAATGTTCAATCCATTCATCAATAGGCTCAAAATCTCACAAGGCATAATTTTATCATTCTCAATCCACCAATTCAACATCTATAACCAAGCATGTGAATTTTAAGAAAGAAGATAATTTACTCAATCATGCAAATTTTCCTGAATTTCAATTGCTACTTCCACACAAACTAGTTACTACCCAAATTACTCCTTACTCTGCCACCAATTTTTGATGTGTCTCAAGAGTAAATAATTTACTCTTTACTCTGCTATCCCTAATTACTTTTGTTGTTAATAAATTGATGACAAACACAACAAACATATTAACAAACACACTCCTATATTTTTTTTAGTTTTTTTAATATAAACACAATAAACATATTAACAAACATACTTCCTAATAATTTTTTTTTGGGTTTTTTTTTTACAATCATCCTTCTCCCCAACCAGATCACAACATTGTCCTCAATGTCAAAACATAGATAGGTAAAGAATAGAATATATTACTTGTTACTGCAATTACTGAAAAGAAAAACTTCACACAAATTTAAACAGAAACAAAGTATGATAAATAAAACTAAAGCTTATAATTATTTAAATAGTTGGAGTGTCTTGGCTGGCTTTCTTTTCATTTTGTTTCCCTCACCACTTCCTTCACCCCTTCCTTCAGACCAATCTATCTGAGCTGTTACTAGATCAGGTTCATAAACAAAAGCTTCTAATTTATCAATCAACTCATCAACAGTGGAAGCAGAGATAAGGAGTCGTCTTGCAGAAGGTGTGACAAATTTCTGTTCCACAGCATGGTCAACAAAAGATAACAAATTATCAAAGAAATTATTAACATTCAACAAACCTACAGGTTTATGGTGGATGTTCAGTTGGGCTCAAGAGATAATTTGAAAAATTTCTTCCAAAGTACCAAAACCACCAGGTAAGGTAATGAATGTATCAGAGTTTTCAAGCATTGCCTTCATTCATCCATGCATAGATGATACTTGAATTTCCAGTCCAATTGTCTTTCCAACGGTGTTCCTTCGAGTTAAAGGTTCAGGAATGACACCTAAAACTTGACCACCTCTTATAAATGCAGAAAGTGATACAGCCCCAATTAACCCAAGGCAACCTCCCCCATATACTACACGAATGTTCCTCGCAGCAAGTGTTCTACCAACAGTGCTTGCTGCGTTTATAAACTCTAAACTATTCCCATAACTTGTCCCACAACATACACAGATACTGACAAATCTACGAACAGAAGAAGAAGCTCCCTCCATTTCTACACTCACACTCTCTTTGAATGATTATGAGTTGCAGGAAAGTGAAGAAAATGGAGTGTTTAAATAGGGAAGAGAATAGAAAAAGTAATAATAGCTCCTAAACAGGTAGGTTGGCTTGTGTCAGAAAAGTTTGAAATTAAAAAAAAAAATTTGTTTTTGTTTTTTTTTTTTGACTTCAAGAAAACCATCAAGGTAAAGAAGTTTAGAAACCCCCGAAGGATCCCATCCAAAGGATCGTCTGTCCAAAACCAAAATTCAACAAAATCATACAAAGATAAAATAATAATAACAAATGATTATATACCTTTATGTACAGATTTCATGGCAGATCTTTATGCTGCGCGTCATGAGTGCAGTAATACCAAGACGGCTCAGCCAATCTGGGCATTCTTCTCCCTCCCGCTTGTGGGATATCCCAGCCTATGCATCGTCCCTCTAGTTAAAGAGAGAAAATCTGAATACGACGACCAGTGACCACAGCCAGTGAGAGGTCGCTGGAGAGCCCATGGCATTAAATCACAAGATCCAGCTCAGAGGCATTATCACGCGAGAATGCAAACACGGGACGCTTCTTTCTGTCCATCAGCAAGCAGAGCCTTTGGTTAAAACCTGGGAATGCTTGCGCGGCTCTCTACAGAGCATGACACACGAATCTTATTTACCGACCGGCGTGCGAAGGTCCACCCGAGTCAATGACGGGTCTGCCACTCCACTGGCAGGGGCTCCTAATCTAATTAAAGACCAAGTACAACCGAAGTTTCACCCTTTTTTATTTTATTTAATTTTTTTCATTTTTTTCATTTTTTTTCTTTTTTTTTTACTTTTTTTTTTTTTCTTTTTTTTTTTTTTGAAGATGTACAAGATAATATATACATGTTGTTGTGATTGTGGCTCACATTTTCGTCTGGTTTCACGTCCAGAAGCGGCTTAAACGCCTTCTATGAGTCGAGGATAAGCTTCCCATCTAATTTTCTTATAAATTGGCAAACAGGGTCTTTTTGAGTCAGATTCCTAAGACTATAACGCTCTTACTCGTCCCTGAAGAGATTCCACAAACTAAGAAGTTCATGCTGCACAATTCCACAAGAATGCGTCTCAAGAGTCAATAAGATATTATCTAATGACTCCTTACTCAGTCCATTCTTGATGAAGAATATTTTATCTTCTCTGTTTACGGAAACCATCCCCAAAGAGTGACATTGCATGTTGCAATTCCATCGTGCACACTTGTAACAAACTTTTATTCTTTTTGCTCTTCTCCTTTTTTGAAAATGAACTTTTACTGAGACCAGGCATGTATGGGACAAATGAATCTGAAGATTCACCAGCTAAACGAACCTTTGCTTCGATTATCCAGTGTATATCTTCTGGGATGCCCTTATACATTAACAATCTCAATCTTTCACACCTAACTTCATAGACTTTTGTTAGAGCATTTAAAGGGAGAGAAGGAAAATGTTTTCTTAGATTTGAGAGAATGACATCTATTTTAAAAGGAGAAGAAATCAGTTATTATGGGAAACTGAAAATCAAACTGACTTCAGAGTCACGGAGTACCGTTATCCGCCATTTAACCAGGAACACAAAGAACTGCAAAAAGAAAGAAACAACATTAAAATAAATTCTACTCATAACAAGGATTAGAAAGAGAAATGGATTCTACCTCAACAACTTGATGTTCTAGAAATGGTTTGAGTCTTTGTCCATTGACCTTAAATACAATACCATTCCTAGGATTCTCAATGTCTATGGCCCCATAAGAATACACATGTTTGACAATATAATGACCAATCCACCTAGATCTCAATTTTTCAGGGAATAGATGAAGACGAGAATTATAAAGCAGAACTTTTTGATCAATTTCAAAAGTTTTTCTCAAAATTGATTTGTCATGAAAAGCTTTTGTTCTAGCTTTATAAATCTTTGAGTTTTCATATGCATCATTTCTTAATTCCTCAAGTTCATTCAATTGCAATTTGCATAACTTGTAAGCATCATCAAGACTTAAGTTGAAAGCTTTAATGGCCCAAAATACTTTATGCTCCAATTCTACAGGAAAATGACAAGGTTTTCCATAAACTAACCGATAAGGAGACATGCCTAAAGATGTTTTAAAAGCAATACGATAAGCCCAAAGTGCATCGTTTAGTCTTAAAGAACAATTTTTACGATTTGAGTTAACCATTTTTTTTAAAATTTATTTAATCTCCCTATTTTCTAATTCAACTTGTCCACTTGTCTGAGGATGATAAGGGGTTGCAATTTTGTGGGTAATGCAATATTTCTTCATTAAGGATTCAAATGGTTTATTGCAAAAATGTGTTCCCCCATCACTGATGATAGCTCGAGGAATTCCAAATCGACCCAAAACATTTTCTTTTAAAAATTTTAGAACAGTTTTATGATCATTGTGCCGACATGGAATCGCCTCAATTTATTTTGAGACATAATCAACTGCAACCAAAATGTACACAAATCCAAAAGATGATGGAAATGGACCCATGAAATCAATTCCCGAACAATAAAAAATTTCAATGACAAGGATAGGGTTCAAAGGCATCATATTTTTTTTAGAAATGGACCCCAATTTTTGATAACTTTCACAACTTTTGCAAAAAGTATAACTGTCCTTGAATAAAGTGGGCCAATAAAATCTACACTGCAAGATTTTTGCAGCTGTTTTCTTTGAAAAAAAATGACCTCCACATGCTTCTGAATGACAAAATTTAATGACACTACTTACCTCATTGTCGGCTACACATCTCCAAAAGATTTGATCAGGACAATATTTGAACAAATATGGGTCATCCCAAAAGAAATTTTTTACCTCAATCAAAAACTTTTTTCTGTCTTGGTGTGTCCACTGAGGCGACATCTTACCTGTTACAAGAAAATTGACAATGTTAGCAAACCAAGGCATGGAATTGATAGAAAATAAAAATTCATCGAAAAAAGAATCATTGATAGGTGTGCTATCAAAAGATGAGCTTGTTGTCAGCCTTGACAAATGATCTGCAACAACATTTTCGGCTCCTTTCTTGTCTTTTATTGTGATGTTAAATTCTTGAAGCAACAAGATCCATCGTATCAACCTAGGTTTGGCATCCTATTTAGACATTAAATATCTAACAGCATCATGATCAGTGAATACAACAGTGGAAGAACCAATTAAATAAGCTCAAAATTTATCCAATGCAAAAATTACAGTAAGTAGTTCTTTTTCAGTAGTGGTGTAATTCATTTGTGCACTATTCAAAGTTCGACTTGCGTAATAAATTACATGAGGCTTACCTTCTTTTCTTTGGCCTAAAACAGCGCCAACAGTAAAATCACTAGCATCACACATCAATTCAAAAGGTAAAGACCAGTCAGGAGATTGCAAGATAGGAGCAGAAGTCAAAAGACCGATTAATTTTTCAAAAGATTTCTGACAATCTTGAGTCCAATCAAATGGTGTATCTTTTGTTAGAAGATTACATAAAGGTCTAGATATGGCACTAAAGTCCTTTACAAATCTTCTATAAAATCCTGCATGTCCTAAAAAGGAACGAACTTCTCTGACTATTTTTGGGAAAGGCAAATGAGCAATTAATTCAACTTTGGCCTTATCAACTTCAATTCCTTTAGAAGATATCACATGACCTAACACTATTCCTGAGCTAACCATGTACTGACATTTTTTCCAATTTAACACAAATCCTTTTTCTTCGCATCTTTTAAGAACTTTTTCCAAATTATCAAGACAATTTTCAAAAGAATTTTCAAAAATTGTCAGATCATCCATGAAAACCTCTAAATAATGCTCAATCATGTCACTGAAAATACTTAGCATGCATCTTTGAAAAGTTATCGGAGCATTACAAAGACCAAAAGACATTCTTCTATATGCAAAAGTGCCAAAGGGAAAAGTAAAAGTGGTCTTTTCTTGATCTTCTAATGCAATTGGTATTTGATTATACCCTGAATAACCATCAAGAAAATAATAGTAGGGATGTCATGCTACTCTTTCCAAAATCTGATCAAGAAATGGCAATGAAAAATGGTCTTTCCTAGTGGCTGCATTCAATTTTCTGAAATCAATACACATACGCCAACTAGATGAGACTCGAGTAGGTATTAATTCTCCTTTTCATTTTCAACCACTGTTATTCCAGATTTCTTAGGCACAACTTGTGTAGGGCTTACCCATTGGCTATCAGAGATAGGATAGATAATTCCAACATCAAGTAATTTAAGAACTTCAGCTTTAACTACATCTTTCATATGTGGATTTAATCTTCTTTGAGGTTGTTAAGATGTTTTAGCATTATCCTCTAAATGTATTCTATGTATACAAATTAATGAATTAATACCTTTTATATCCTTTAATGTCCATCCAATTGCATTTTTATGCCTTTTAAGTACTTCTATTAATTTACCTTCTTGTTCTTTGGTCAAGGATGAGGAAATTACCACTGGAGAGCTTTGTTCTTCTCCTAAAAATGTGTACTTCAACCCATCAGGTAATGACTTCAGTTCCAGTGTGGGTACTTCTTCATGGGTATCATCATTCATGGATTTTAGCTCTTCGAATGTTGGCTTCTTTCTTTTGTATTCTATTTCCTGTGTACAGTCAAGCAAAGAGCATATTTCAGAAATATCATCATCTAATTGTGTAGCTGAATCAAATAAATTAATTAAACAGATTTCTAATGGGTCAGAAGAACTCCTGATTTGAATATGATCATCTATAATGGCCTCAATCCCTTCAATCTCTTCCTTTTCATCATAAACTTCATGTGGTTGCTTGCACATATTGAAAACATTAAGTTCCAGTGTCATATTTCCAAAAGTTAGCTTCACCACTCTATTTCTGCAATTTATCAAAGCATTAGATGTTGTTAAAAATGGGCGACCCAAAATAACAGGAACTGACTTAGAACTATCAACCATAGGTTCAGTTTTCAAGATAATAAAATCCACAGGATATATGAATTTATCAACTTGTACCAACACATCTTCTACTATTCCTTTTAGAATTTTAATTGATCTATCAGTAAGTAGAAGAGTTACAGAAGTTGGTTTTAACTCACCAAGGTTGAGTTGCTGATAAACTGAATACGGAAGCAAATTAACACTAGCATCAAGATCAAGTAAAGCTCATTCAATTTTATGTTCACCAATAATGCATGAAACTGTAGGACAACCAGGGTCTTTATATTTCAACTCATTATTGTTTTGAATAATGGAGCTTACCTGTTCAGTCAAAAATGCATTCTTTTTCACATTATGTTTCCTTTTAACAAAGATTACACAAGTCTTTCAAAAATTTGGCATAACAAGGAATCTGCTTGATAGCATCTAACAGAGGAATATTGACCTTCACTTGTTTAAAGATTTTAAAAATGTCACTGTTATGATTCACTTTACTTGAATTGTTTAATGCTTGAGGAAATGAGGGTGAAGACGAGGGTTTGATCTCCTTTTGGCTAGGTGGCTTATCAACTCCTTCCTCATCTTTAGGAACTGACTCATCATTTTTCTCAAAAAGTTCAGGAATTTGTTTTTCAACAACCTTTCCACTCCTAAGAGTTATCACTGAGTTGACTTGATCTATTTTTTGACTTTCTGAACTACCCTTATTTAAGCTAAACTGACCCTTGGGATTTGGTTGAGGTTGAGAGGGAAACTTTCCTTTCTCATGAATGGCAAGTGCAGAAGAAAGTTTAGCAAGAGTGTCTTTTATGTCAATCATGGCTTGATTGTTGTGGTTATTAATGGCTTCTTGTTTTTCTATGAATGCATGCAATGTTCCTTCAAGGTTTTTCCTATATGGTGGGACATAGGGTGCATATCCTTGAGGATTTTGAGAATCTTATTGTGCCTGAGAAGGTGGTGGTTGCATGAATTATGGCTGGTTGCTATTCCTCCAACTGAAGTTCGGGTGATTTCTCCATCCCGGGTTGTATGTATCTGAAAAAGAAGAAGTGAATGGCTTTTTAAATTTATTCATTGCATTTACTTGCTCATGCACAACTTCTTTAAAAATAGGAAGTTTTGGACATTCATTTGTTGAGTGTTCTAATTCATCACAAATGCCACAAATTTCTTCATTTTGCACAGATTTGATTTCTTTTACTTTCCCTAATTCCATAGCTTCAATCTTTCTAGCCAAACTAGCAAACCTTGCATTTAGATCTTCTTCTTGACTAAGATGATATTTTCCTTTACTAGCATTTGTAAGGTTAAATCTAATTGAATTTTCAGAAGGATTAGTACCATGCCAAGATTGAGAATTTTCAGCCAAATGGTCTGAATAGTCTAAAGCTTCTTCAGGTTCTTTATCAAGAAATTCACCATTGCACATTGTTTCCACAAATTGCTTTGTTTCAGGTGTTAACCCTTCATAAAAAAAGCTTATAGTGCGCCATTTTTCAAAACCATGATGTGGGCAAGAATTCAACAAATCTTTAAAACATTCCCAACTTTGAAAATACGCTTCATTGGAATTTTGGAAAAAAATTTGGATTTGTCTTTTCAAAGCATTGGTTTTATGTGTTGGAAAAAATTTCTTCAAAAACTCATATTGCGTTTCTTGTCATGTGCCAATTGATCTTGGTTTCAAAGTGTTAAGCCAAGTTTTTACTTTATCTTTCAAATAAAAAGGAAACAATTTAAGCTTAACAACCTCTTCAGTGCAAGTTTGATCATAAAAAGCGGTACATACTTTCTCAATTTCTTTTAGATGTAAATATGGGCTTTCAGATTCTAAACCATGAAAATTGGGAAGTAAAGAAATCATACCTGACTTGAATCTAAAATTGTTGGCATTGAGTGGAAAGATAAAACATGATGGACTAAAATTTCGAGATGGTTGCAAATACTCACGTATGGTTCGCAACGGTTGATTTTCATGTTCATCATGCACACTTTCGTTTTCAGCCATTGTACTTAATGTGTGTGATTGTGATTCAAATAAATCAATATGTAAAGTACTTGGATTAACTCTAACTAAACGACCAGAATTTAAATCATGATACTAATTAAGCATAAACAAGTAACTTACAGTAAAAAAAATGTACAAGCTAGCAGTATAAATCGTCCATTAAATATTAACAAATGCGTGGTATAAACCAACCACCAAATAAGTTAAAAAGCATAAAAATTAAAAAGTTAGTATACAGATAAATTAAAATGTTAGAAGCAGAAAAAGTAAACAGTTAGACAGCTGATAAAGTAAAAAGTTAAATAGTTAGTAAGAGAGTTAGTAAGTTAGTAAAAAAATGACAAAAAATAAATAACAAAAAAAAGATAGAAAATAAATACAAAAAATAAAGTACAGAAAAAAAATAAAAGGGAGAGTTACCCCACTAAGTTAATATGTACAAGAAAATAAAAGGAGAATTACCCTCATTATACGAGAAATTAAAATACGAGAAAATAAAGTGCAAAAAGTAAATTTAAAATATGAAAACTGGAGAATCGGCAAGCCGATTTTTTGCTCCAGCAAGAGAGGAGAGAAGAAGAAAGATTATTTTATTAATGATTAAAGATTATAGATAAATTAGGGAGAGGTTCCCCCACAAGCTATTATGCACATAAATTAAAAAGGGAGAGGTTCCCCCACTAGTTAGTATGTTAGTATATATACAAAATTTTTACACCAGAAATTCAGTCTTCAAATCAAGTCCCCGGCAACGGCGCCAAAAACTTGATGCACACTTTTTAATTTCAAACAAGTCTACAAACTTGATGCGGGATTAATTGTTACTTTACGAACCCAAGTGCAGGTTGTCTCAAGTAATAAATTTCTCGAGAGTCCGAGGTCGATCCACAGAGAATTGTTGAAGATTAATTAAGATAAAGTAAATATTTTATTACTATGATAAAAATTATTTACTTGGGTTAAAAGATCCACTCTTGGTAAATAAAGGAAAGGTAAGATTAATTTCTTTTATAACTCAATTAGAATCCTCGCAACATAGAGGTTCCAATCAAAAAATACAACATTAAAAGTCTATTAAAATAATATACGTAATTATATTATGTTTCCTAAAAATATTACCACCACTCATAAATGGGTTAAAACATTCATTGTGCCAATATTTTGTTTACAACAAATCAAGAACTCCTCTTTACAAAAATGGTTTCTTAATTATAAGAAACAAATTACAATACGTATAATGGTTACTAGAAAATATAAATAATTTAAGCACAAGAGAAGGATAAATCTAACCTTACTTTATTACCAAGAGCTTCACCCTTTCACCCAAGTAAAATGAAACTTAGTTACTCATAGATAAGAAGAAAGAAAGAGAGAAGAAGAAGAAGAAGAAGAAGAAGAAGAAGAAGAAGAAGAAGAAGAAGAAGAACATGACTTTAATTTAAAACAAAGAAAAATTACTACAATAAAACCTAGTAACAAAATGGCATCATTTTGGTAACTAACACCTAACACCCTTAATGATCTGCCAAGGTTCCCTTTTATAGAGGATTAGAGATACAAAATGACAAGGGGACTGAGTCATTAGTGGGTGGATGAGTGGAAAATGAGTGAAAAATGCCAAATGACTTTAGGTGAGTGGGAAATTATGGAGATTCCTTGTCTCTGAAATCATGCAGCTCTGAAGTGATTGCATTCATCATTTTTGAACTAGGTGGTCTTCATGAAAGTTGTAGGCCTGGATCGTAGCTTTCAAATGGCTTTAGTTTGAGTCCAATATCATTTCTATAACTCCAGATACGTTCAAATTACTGCACCCTGCCCAGACCCAGTCACAGCTCCTCTGTTCTGACTTCCAAGCCCAATATCACCTTCAAGAAGTCCAATTCTGGGAAAGTATTCAACATAAAAGTTGTAGATATGGGTATTAACTATTTAGCATCCAAATTTCAGCCTATCTGACAACCTCTAGCCCGAAAACTGTGATGAACAGTACACGTAGGTAAGCTGTCAGGAAAAGCACTCTGGTTCTTGCTTCAACCCCAATTTGAGTTATCTACTCGTGTGATTGGGCCTTTGAGGTCTTCATGAAAGTTATAGAACTCTCTCTTATCTTTCAAATGCCACTAGAATCACCTCCAAAGACCACCTACATCCCAAGATATAGCCCAAATACAGAAACAACATAAGACGTAAATTATGTTAAAAAATTCAATTAAGTCCAATTTGAGTCCAAACTTACAAAACATAATCAAAATCAATCAATTAAGTACATGGAGAGTGTAAATGACTAAAAATAAAGGTTTATTAATGTATCAAATATGTGATCATCAATAATATGCATATTTTGAGGGGGATCCTAATTCTTAATTTATTGCTTATATCTCTTGGTTTACATCCTTGTCTGATATGAAATATTTTATTGTTAATTTTATCAACATGTCAACGAAAATTATCTCTTATTCTCTTTCCCTCTATCCTACTCCTTTTGACAACATGCATTTTATTTATAAAGAGAAAATCTTATATTTTCCTCCTAAGCCTTTTTGTTGATGTCAAATAGGGGGAGTGAAAATTGGAATGAAAAATATGCTCTTGTGCTTATTGCTTGATATGCTTACATGAATATCTATTCTTCTATATTACTCAACATATTTTTCTTTGGTGATTTGTCATCATCAAAAAGGGGGAGATTGTGGAAATAGGTTTGCCCCAATGATGTAATATGTTAAGTTTTGATGATGACAAATACAAGACAAAAAGAATGATGTTTATGCTTTATAGTTGTGCTTAATAAATGACAAATGCATCACAAAATAATGTTGATCATGTTATATAGATGTGCTTAATGAGATATATTGTATCATGCATGATTATGTATTTTATCTAGTTATATTTCACTTAATAATCATGCAATGAGATATATGTATCATTCTTCATATAATATATTCAATAATTCTTTATATGAGTTATAAATGAATTAATATTGGATTTGACTTTGTTTAAATAAAAATGTGCAATGTGTTCTTTATTGCATCCTATATTGTGTATATCCATTAGTAATTGATAAATATCTTATTTGGATGTGTCTATGAAAGTCTTTTATGCATGTTAGACTAACTAGAGTTATACATTTATGAATCATGCATATGAGGATATTGAATTATGAATTTGGACTAACTATGTTTGTTTAAGTGAGCAATACTTTGTAAGATAGTATAAATACCAAGAGTGAGCATTGCAACAAGAATGCAAAAGATCACAATTATGCTCAACTCAAGAAGAATGAGAATGATAAAGATGTTCCAAGCAATTTGCAAGATTTGAAGAGAAGAAATTTGTGGAAGTTTGGATTACATCAAGAAGCCTAAGGACTAGAATTGGTATATTTTTCTTTTAAGTTTTCTCCTTTGTAAAGATAGAGGTTTTACAAGAAAAGAGTTCAAATATGTTTTTAAGTCTTTAAAAATGGTTCTTACATGTTTAAATGCCCAACAAACTATTTTTGGAAAGCTAATCTTGGTGGTAATTCAAATCTATGAAAAATAGCCAAGTTTGTGTTTTACAAAACTGGTATATGGTTACTATTTTGATCATAACTTTTAAAATACTTTGAGTTTTATTTTGAAATCTTTCATATGAAAATAGACTCAAAGATCTTTCCAATGAGTGGTCATTCGCTTAAAACGGATAGGAAACGAAAAAGTTATGACCAATTAAAGTTTGAGTTTTGAAAATCTGACCTTTGGTTACTATTTTCATCATATCTTTCAAAATACTTTGAGTTTTGCTCTGAAACTTCTTTTATATGAAAATAGACTCAAAGATCTTTCCAATGAGTAGTCAATGAAGAAGTTATGACCTTTTAAATTTAGTTTTCAAAACCAGAAATGGTGTAATCGATTACACAAGTCATGTAATCGATTACAACGTTGACAGAAACCGTGTAATCGATTACATAAAGTGTGTAATCGATTACAAAGTGCCCAGCAAGCTTGTAATCGATTACATGAAGCTTGTAATTGATTACCAAGTGCCCAGGAACGTTTCTAACGGCTATAAACAGCTAGTTTTCATAGAAAATCATTATAAAACACTACCAACAACTATTTTATCACTTGGGCTCTATACATAAGTGTTGTATGAAGCATATACACCTCTTGAACACTTGATTTGATCCTTGAATCACCAAAATCATATTCTGAGCTCTTTATTACAAAATCCTTCTATTCATTTGTTCTTTAATTTGTATTATCCACTCTTGAGAGAGAGTTTTCTATCATCCATACTTTGTTCTTCAAGTTGTATATCTACTCTTGTGAGAGTTTTTATTCTTTCTCTTCACTTTGAAATCATTGTAAGAGGGTGAGGTATCCTTTGTAGTGAGACTCAAACACAAAGGGTGAGGTATCCCAAAGGTGTTGTGAGTGCTCTTGATTATAAAGGCCATCAAGCACCTGTGAAGCTTGAAGAATTAGAGGCTCTAGCACAAGGGTGAGGTATCCCAAGGTGTGATGAGTGCTCTTGTTTGTACAAAGGTTTTCTTAGCACCCGTGAAGTCTAGGAGATAGTGAAGAAAATCTCAAGTTAAGCTTGGGGACTGGATGTAGGCGACAAGTGGTTAGTGGATGAATCAGGATAAATTCTTGAGTTTGATTCTCTCTTCCCTACACTCTTTAATTTCAGTATGTGGTGTAGTATATTTATTTATTGCATATCTTGTCATCTTGGTGATTTGATTCTATGAACTTGATATCTAACTTATTTACTTAATTCATCATATATCTCAAGTTGTATTTGAGTAATCTATAATAGTTGTACCTTTGTTGTGCATGTTCCGCTGCATTTATTACTTGAGTGATTCAAAATGCTTAATTTCTCAAAGTTGCAATAAATTTTGTAATCACCCAATTCACCCTCCCTCTTGGGTGATGGTTGTCATGACTAACAGAAAAATGGTTAAGAAACTTGATTGGCAATTCTGAAAAATCATAAATTGAACTTGCTTCAAGGCTCAAGAACCACAGTGGAGCTTATTTTTTTGGGGTCATCGAGAAAGCTTAGCACCTAATCAGATCAGTTCTCCCATTCAGGAGTATCGTTGAATTGAACATTATTAGATGTTCTTGTGGATTAGTTGCTCCATCATAGAGCTCCATCGTCGGACGTCAGAAACTGTCTGGAAGAGGAATTGACATTATAGAATCAAAGAAATGGTGATTAGCAACTGGTGGAGGATAATTTATCGGCCGTCGGATTTCTCGATCAGTCGACTGAGGAAAGCTAGGCTGTCGATGGACTTCTCTGGTCGGGGTATCTTCTTTAGGCACTCTTTCAGCTTCCCTTTCCTCAATTGCCTTTCCAGGTTCTACACGATGCTAGTCCCTGTTCGTAATCTGGTCAATTCAGTTGTTCATGTCCCTAATGGCCTGCAAAGTACCTCAATAGGATTGGATGAAGAGTTTCCTTGAGTGACCTCGTTGAAAATGTTGCTTTCATTGGCGGCCATGTTTTGATGAAATGGCTAGCTGAAAAACTTACGGATTAGCTAAAAGGGAGATTGTTTTATCGTGGAGTAGGACAGTTTTACCTGAGCCTCACACTGGGTGCCAAATGTTCTGGATATTAACCAGAACCTAGGTCGATATGGTTTGTTAGGTAAAAAGGGGACTCGTTGGAGACCTATAGACGAGGCAACAACAAGATCAAAGATACCTAAGTCAGTCAGCAGAATGATCGCAAAGTATGGTTGGTAAGAGTCTTTGGGCAAAAATGGAATATGTCTTACCTAGGCAACTAGGTTAGTTTATATAGATGATTTGAGCACTGACTGCTTGGACACCTACCGTTCAAGCCATTTAGGATTCCGAACGTTAGGATTCATTATGTTTATTCATTAAGGCGCAAAACCGTTCATAGTCGTTGGTCATGATGGTGCCAGTCGACAAGTTACTATTGGGAGATCGTATTAAGCATGTGTTTAACTAGTAGTTTCTAATTTCGTTAATAGATCGGTCAAATCCTTACAGCAGGATCGCAGTCAGTCTGACCCGAATTCCTTTGGGCCTATTATTCTGGAATGGGCGTTCCCAGTAGATGGGCTGCTATGGTCGGTCTGTAGAGGTCCATAGTAAGTCTATATGTCAAGCCCGGGATGGTCCACCACCCATGTATAACCATTTATGGATACAATTTCAACCATGATGCGAGCCATACAGCCCACACCGAACCTAAGAACTCCCAAGGGTCTTAGGCACAATGAGAGGCGTCATAGTGAACTTGTCGATGTAAGTTTAGGTGAGTGATGTGAAAAGAAAAGATATTTTTTTAGAGTTTTCGGGGCCATCGAGGAGGAGAAGCCTCAAATCGGTGAATGGGTGATCGGATTTTATGGAAACTTTTGTGGCCATAATTCTTTTTGCCAAAGAGGCTTACATTTTCAATGGGAATATTTTTAGAAGGGAGAGATGGTGAATTGGCATATTGCCACATGTAAGATGACATGGGAGAAAATCACCCACATTAGCACTTTATTAGCTACATCAACAAAAAACTTACAATGTTCTACCAGGAACAAACACCAGGAACTTATTTGCTAATTATAGAGACTGATTTACAAAGGAAAAAATATAGAAACTAAATTAAAAATGAGTGTCAATTATTAGGACTAAAACTATATTTTAATCTAAAAAAAAGTGATTGAAGTTCATATTTGTTAGGTTTTACAAACTTAGACTGCACCGATTGGTCGAACTGGTAAATTGTTGACTCCGCCTGGTGACCAGTTCGAATCAAGAGTCATATTGAAAATGTTTTCAAACTGATAAAAACCAATTTAAACCGGCTGAATTTTGATTAACTTGATAACTTGCCAGTTACTATGACTTGGCTAAGTAAGACTTTTTTTATAAGAAAAAAAATCTCTCAAGTTAAGAAAAACTAGGTCGAGGTTTGGTAACCAAGCATTCGATAGAGGTTGTTGGCCAAAATAGCCGACAACAGGTGAAGGTTTGGTGGACGGTGCATGACATGACTCTGCCTTTGAACTTGAAGCATGAGAGGGAGAGAGAGGGAGCTCGTAGATTAGAAACAATGGCATTGAACCAGCAAGTAGGAAGCGGCAAGAAACTAGCAAAGAAATTCAAATCGAGAACCAACAGTCTCACCTTACTCATTGGTGCATTGTCACCTAACACTGTCTTCACAAAACCAAGTTGAGCGAATATTTATGGTTGAAAGGGGAAAGACCAATGAGTAATGGATCAAGTTTTGATAGTGTGAGTGATTTTTGGGCTTTAGTCCATACTAAATAGGCCTTTGAGCAGTGTTATGAAAAGTAAATTTTGACTTTGCGAAGTGTATCTCCTTTGAGATTTAAATTTCTAGCACAAGTTGAAAATATGCTTGGGTTAGAAAGTAATTAAATTGTATTTTGTTTAAGAAGGTTCATCCATTTTTCATTTGTAATTTTTATGTAATTATTATTTATATTAAATATTTATATTTATTTTATTTTATCTCGATTTTATCTTATTTAACTAGTGACTCATTATTTGAACTAGTGGCTCATTAACCCAATAATTCGGCTAAGTCGATAACCAGTCTAAGTTTAATAACTATGGGTTTTACATAAATGCTTATTTAAATAATTGTTTGTAAATTTTACTTGGAATTGAATTGTTATTTAAATGTGTTTAACATTTTAACAGTGAGAGTTTGAGAGTGATTGCTTGTTAAGCAAATTCTTGTAAATTATAAATACTTGTATAGAAAATTAGTTGGGTTATGAAAATAAGAGAGAATAAATAATGAGTAATATAATAATATTGATGATTGTTTACAATTTTACTAGTTAAAAGTTATTGAAAGTATACAACTTTTATGTCCAAAAATTGTAGTTGGGAAAAATTTTATGCTTGATTTGTTCCATAGCTTTTTTTCTTAAAAAAAATAATTTTCTTTTATCCTTCCAGCACTGTCCTAACTTTTTTTGTGTTTTAAAATTAATTTTCTTAAATATTGACGTGGACCATACACCATTTATCAAATAGAAACATTGAATATTGAATAAAACTACTAACAAAATAAATGGTTGTCCAAAAAAATCCTTTCAGCCCATTTTGTTGTCCATTCCCTTGAATGTACTACCTCATGATCCAACCTTTGCCTTGGCTTAAGCATTGTCAGTATAGGCTTGTCTCTAGCTTCCAGAATTCTTCTATTGAAAGCTTTTGATATGTTATTCATTAACATATCACTTTTTGAGTGAAATGTGAAATGAGACCTTGTCCACAATGCTGGATCTAGGCCTGTCAACTTGTCATAGCACTCCTTCTTCACCCTTTGTAATTCTTTCATCTTCCTCTCCTATTCTTGCACATACGGTGCCTTTGTAGCAGCAAGTATTAAATCTCTTAACACTGAACCACCTCCATATGTCTTCTTACAATTGGCATATAAATGCCTAAGACAGAATCTGTGTTCCACACCTGGCAGCATCTCCTCAAACACTTGAACTAGCCCCTGTAGTCATTAATATAAAAATCAAGCTATGAGGTACTAAAACAATTAAAAACACATAATGATATGCAATGTTGAAGCAGAAAATATTTACCTTTTGTTGGTCAGATATAAACACCCATCTCTTCTCACTTATTGCTCATATATCTTCCAAGAGCAATGTCATGAACTAGTCCTAAGAGTCCTTTGTTTCTCTCTCTACAGTAGCAACAACAAATAGGAAATAATTATCATTTAGTTCCATAGCCACAGTCACCAACAATTGTTGTCCATATGGTCCTTTGAGGTAACACCCATCTAAGCCAATATTGGGTCTACAAGCAGCCAAGAATCCTCTTTTTACAGCATCAATACACATGTATAATCTCTGAAATATAAGCTGGTGAGTAAGTGATGGTCTGTCAACCATTACCTTAAGAGTGGAACTTGGGTTTGAGTTTCTAACTTCTTCACAGTAGTCCCATATTTTGTTATATTGCTCAACAGCTATCCCTTGAAGCTTCTCCATTGCCATCCTCCTTGCCCAGTAAGCCTTTGTAACAGAAATTTCAGCCATATATTTTTCTTTTATATTTTGAATAACATGTGAAAGTTTGATATTCTCATCCAGTTTCATAGTCTTAGCTAGTTTACCAGCAACCCACTTTGAAGATGCCAAATAACCTTTGAAGTTCCTCTCATATATGTGTTTGCCTTTGTATGTCTTAAGCCTATAAGTTAGTGAACCTCCCACTTTGCTACAGAAAGCAAGCCAATCATAATCCTTCCCCATGCAATGGACCCTACATCTTTGTTTATCATTTTTCAAATACCTCACATCCCTACCATTCAACAAAGAATATTATTTTATTACCTCCTTAAATTGATTATCGAATTAACTCCAATCCCAATACAAATTCAGAGTCATGAGACATCTCTTCAGGGTTGTATTTTGGATATTTGGGTTTCTTCTCACAATCATCATAAAAAATCTATCCATAGAATCCAACGATTCAGTATAATAATCAGGATTAGATTCAGCGTTACCCATAATGAGACCTAATGGGATAGATGGTGCTGCATCATCTATGTTTTCAAGGTACAGTGGGCTAATATTGAGGCTAAATGGCCTTGCATCATGTCTATTTTCAGGAAGTTGATCAATAGCATTAAATCCCTTCAACACTACACCCTCATCTTCTACAACATTGTTGTCAAAATAGTCCTCATGATCACCATCGTCAGCATTGTCATCAAATATAATGTTTAATGCACTGTCATCATTGCTTGAGTCACTATCCTCACCATCAACTTGCATCTCATTTCCATCCTTTGTAGCAATTTCAACACCTTCATGTTTACTGAACCCATCAACAACAAATAAATCTGCTTGTTTGACATAAGTGCTCAACACAAGTTTAGCAAATGCAATGTAGTCACTATCACTCTTTAGCTTCTTCAACCCATTGTTTATGCATCTACCTGGTTCCTTATACTATATTTTAACATATCCTTTGTAACTCAAATCTCTCAACTCTCCAGCAACTTCTTGGAGTGACCAATGGCCAATGTCACACACCTATATCTTGATCCTCCCATCAATGTATTTAATGTCCAATGTACTAGGCATCAAACGCCTCCCATGGTGAAGGGTAATATAAAATTTGTCATCAAATATTTCTATAGAAAAAAAAAGTATCACAACAACAAGAAGACGTTTTTACCCTACAAAGCAAACCATAATTTCCCTACAATTAAGAAAAAAAATGTCTCACACCAGAGCAAAAAGAGGGTGTTTCTATATTTTGGTTCAAAATAAAGCTATCAGCTATGTTAGGTAATTTTGGGTATTAGGCAAAGTTATGGGGAGAGGAGAACGAGACAAAAAAAGTATGGAATGAGAAAAGTGTAATTGTGTAATTTGTAATGTGAAAAGTGTAGAGAAAGAATAGGACCAAAAAGTTCAAGAAACATGAAAAAGTGTAATGTGAAGGGAATGAAAAAAGTGGTGAGTAAATAAACTAATTTTCACTGCCACAAAAGTGCCATTCGTAAGCCTCTCCTTTACAAAAAGTCAACCCTTTTAGTCTTCCATTAATCATAACCACTAAGCTAATTTTTGTCATAGTATCAAATTGCTTTGCAAGTTTATTTCAATGCCACATAAATAAACTCAGTAAATGAATGAGAATGTATAACCTTATAGACAGTACCAAAGCCACATTCTCCAACCTTGTCTGAGGAATGAAAGGTAGCAACGAGCAGAGGGGGAAAAGGAATATAGGAATGGAGAGGAAAAATAGACACAAGTTACCATTTGTAAAATGGGTTAATTTAAGGCTAAGGTAAAAATTGGAAAAGAACATGTGCAGGTCATATGTATTTTTATGTGTGAGATGGTTAATGCCACGTCAGATATTGTTGCTATGTGTGAAATGTTGTCACCAATATTTAACGGAAGTTAAACGGTGTTAGTCTTTAGGGACTCAGTCACGAAGTTTTATAATTATAAGGACTTTGTTAAAAACTTTTTAACTATAGGGACTTAATTAAAAACTTGATGAAACTACAGGGACCTATTGATTAATTTAACCTTTTTTTAAGTGTAAGTTTTTCAACAACCTCTCCGGTGACATTCCGGCCACCCTCAGCAATTCCAACAACTCCAATCCCTAAGCCTCATCTACAACTTCCTTTACAACCATGTGGCTCAACACTGGAGTCTGCAGTTTGTGGTGGATCTGGGCGAAAGGAGGTTGTAGCGAGCAGAGACGGTGACGTGATTCGTGGGTCCAGGTGGTTCATGACTGAAGCTCGACGACAATAGCGTGGTCTTGACTGTGATTCTGCGACGGTTCTAACGAGTGTCATAGGTTGAGGTTTATAGGTGGTATCCTAGTTCATGGTGTTACGACAGTTTCTTAGGTTTTTATCGAGTTTTGGGTTCAACCATGGAGGCTTGGTGGATACTGGTGGCAGTATGCTAGAATCATAGAATAGACATGGTGGTTTTCGAGTTTGAGTTATTTTTAGTTTCGATAAGTGGCATCTGACTGATTTGAAGACTATTGGAGATCTAAAGACTCTGTATGATGAAAAGATCTAGCCACCCACGACCAACCACCACCATGCCCATCATCGTCTTCCTTTATGCTGTAGCCAGCGAGGATGTTGCTTGCACTTTTTTTTCTGGCGAGTAACCACCACCACCACCACCACCATCCTCACCCCACCCCTCAGTCTTTAATTTTTGACAGATTTTATCACTCTAGGAAATTATCAATCTTTAATTCCAACCTTTGATTTTTTTATTAATAAATTAATGGCTTGAAACTGATGGTGCTTCTGTTGCCATGGTGGAGGTCATTTGGTGTTCATCAAGGTTGGGCCAATGAAGTTGCTAAATGGGGAAGGAGAAGGAGAAAGAAAGGAGAGCGAAAGATAAGAGAGAAAAAAAGGAAAAGATTGATTATTGTTTACCTGTTAACAAAGTTGCAGGTGAAATACATGAGCCATTGATACAAAATCAACTAAATTTTCCACAAAATTAATGGTGAAAGAATGTGGAGCATCTATACTCCAAATTCCTTTAGACACATTTAAAACGTTAACTTCTTTTTGCCAAAGAGGCTTATATTTCTGATGAGAAGATTTTTAGAAGGGAAAGATGGTGAATTGGCATGTTGCCACATGTAAGATGACATGGGAAAAAATCACCCACGTTAGCACTCTATTAGCTACATCAATAGAAAAATTACAATGTTCTAACAGGAACAAACACCAGGAACTTATTTGCTAACGTTCGCAATTATAGGGACTGATTTACAAAGGAAAAAATTAAGTGTAGAGACTAAATTAAAGAAGAATGTCAATTATTAGGATTAAAACTATATTTTAATCTAAAAAGAGTGATTGAAGTTCATATTTGCTATGTTTTATAAATTATGACTGGACTGGCTGGTCAAACCGGTAAATTGATAACCCTGCCTTTTGACTAGTTCAAATCAAGATTCAGATTGAAAATGTTTTCAAACCGATAAAAACCAATTTAAATCGGCCGAATTTTGATTAACTCGATAACTTGCCAGTTACTATGACTTGGCTAAGTGAGACTTCGAAAAAAAAAAACTTCTAAAGTTAAGAAAAACTGGGTTGAGGTTTGGTAACCAAGGATTCGAAAGAGCTTGTTGGCCAACGTAGCCGACGACGGACAAAGGTTTGGTGGACGGTGCGTGACATGACTCTGCCTTTGAACTTTGAAGCATGAGAGAGAGAGAGAGGTGGGACCTTGTAGATTGGAAATAATGGCATTGAACCAACAAGAAGGAAGTGGCAACAGACTGGCAAAGAAATTCGAACTGAGAACCGACAGACACACCTTGCTCGCTGGTGCATTATCGCCTAACACTGTCTTCATGAAACCAGGTTGAGCGAATATTTATGGTCGAAAGGGGAAAGACTATTGAGTAATGGCTCGGATTTTTGATAGTGAGAGTGATTTTTGGGCTTTAGTGCATACTAAATAGGCCTTTATATAGTGTTACGAAAAGTAAATTTTGTCTGTGTAGTGTATCTCCTTTGGGATTTAAATTTCTAGCACAAGTTGAAAATATGTTTGGGTTAGAAAGTAATTAAACTGTATTTTGTTTAAGAAGGTTCATGTATTTTTCATTTGTAATTTTATGTAATTATTATTTATATTAAATATTTATATTTATTTTATTTAATCCAATTTTATCTTATTTAACTAGTGACTCATTATTTGAACTAGTGGCTCATTAACCTAATAATTCGGCTAAGTTAATAACTAGTCCAAGTTTAATAACTATGGTTTTACATAAATTCTTATTTAAATAATTATTTGTAAATTTTACTTAGAATTGAATTGTTATTAAAATGTGCATAACATTTTAACAGTGAGAGTTTGAGAGTGATTACTTGTTAAGCAAATTTTTGTAAATTATAAATACTTGTATAAGAAATTGATTGGGTTATGAAAATAAGAGAGAATAAATAATGAGTAATGTACTAATATTGATTATTACATACAATTTTACCAGTTAAAAGTTGTTGAAAGTATACAACTTTTATGTCCAAAAATTGTAGTAGTGAAAAATGTTATGCTTGATTTGTTCCATGGTTTTTTTCCTTAAAAAATAATTTTCTTTTATCCTTCCAACACTGTCTTGAATCTTTTTGTGTTTTAAAATTAATTTTCTTAAATATTGACGTGGACCAAACATCATTTATCAAATAGAAATATTGAATATAAAATAAAATTACTGTATAAAATAAAATTACTAACAAAATAAATGGTTGTCCAACAAATTTGTGTTTTAGTTGGGGATCCTGCTGCCAGGATTCTCATTTTCTACATGGTGTGCTTGGTGAATCGCACAGCATAGCCAGTTCCACCACATCCATAACGATGGCGAAAAGTCATACAAAGAGCCAAGAAAGGTGAGCCGATCTTTTTAACATTCTCAAATATCAAAGAGATGTCACATGAACTTGTAAATAAATGATATGGAGGTGCACCTTATGGAATGGATGAATGAAACTGAAGATTAATTTAAGTACCTATTAATGGAAGCCGAGAGCTTTAACCTACAAAGAATGATATATTTTATATGATTTAAGAGTTTCAAAATTAGAAGTAACGAGGCTGTATCCCATAAGAAATTTCGGAAACAGAGGAACTTGCTGCATAAGCATCACTATAACCTAGTGTCTAGAAATTGCCTTACTAATCAAGAAAAGAAATCTTCCCGAATCATGACCGCCTCTTCTTCCCTTTATAAAAATTGGCAGTTGCATCAAGTTGACACACGCAAGACTTTGTCTAAATTTTCTATTATAGATAGAACCTCCAGAAAGCTCTCTTGGGCTGTACAGTGTTCTATAGTTCAAGCTTCCACCACACGGTGCAACTGTTTCAAACAGGGCGTTTCTCAGTGTTCCACCACATAGTATAGCAATTAGCTAGAGTCCAGCGTGCTGGACGATAAAAACATGTAGAGCGTTTCTCAATTCATTCCACATAGAATGTCTGTTTAAGAATCATCCTCAGATGGCATCATATTCAGATCTGGTAACTCAGTCCGGGTTGCCTTAGAATCTGCTGCTTGTGGATGAGTATCATCTTCAGTGGCATTAGTGTGGGCCCTGCAAGGTACTATTCTCAGTTGGGGTAGGTCAGAAAGTGTACACAGCGGTTCATCAGATGATGAATTTGGCTTGTTACGAGGTATTGAACCCAAATCAAGCTGGGAATAAAAAAGATTTGAGGTAAGCAAGAAACGTAATGGAGATATCTGAAAATTATTGCAATAAATATATGATTTGTTATTCTATAAAAAAACATTTGAATTTACCTTCATCCTCTTCAAGCTCTCATTTCTAGCTCTCTGTGCCTTAAAAGTTGCATTTTTATTTGCAATCTCCTACAAATAAAGAGTGATATTAGTAACTATGCATACCCAGATATAAATGTGTCACAGAAAATTGAACAGGGAAGGAGAGGTGGAGCGCAAAATTATAGATTTTTAATATGAAAAAGAAAACCACATTGCTACCTTTCTTAAATATATCCTTTCCTTAAGCAGGGAGCTTTCCTCTTGCACAAGCTCAGCAAAGGTCTAGAAGATGGCAAAAAAGAATCATAATTAACACACGTGATATATCAGTAGGCAATGACAGGCCAATGGCGTCTCAACCCAGAGACCATTGACCATGATGTATGCACAGAAATTTTAAAACTATTAATAAAGTAAAAAGATACATGTAAGGTAGCTTTACCTTTCTCCTTTTGCACCTCTTGGTGGAGGCAGCGTTGCCCGTATATTCACTTGTAGCAGTAGCCTGAAAATTTAGGTCATTAGAGATTAGCTCAAGACCACTAGGAAAAACACAATCACAATGGAATTAAATAACGGGAGAAAGGGGAGTTGCATTGATTTAAAAGAATGCAAAAATAAGTAAAATTAGTTGGCCAAATCATATAAAAGTATTAAGCAACTCAAAATAATCGGGATACTAAAAATAAAAATTAAAAGAATCAGACAGAAGGGGAGGGGGGTGGGGGAGGGCGCCCGGGTTTGTCAAGACACCAACCCAAGCACACAAACTTGGGGAGAAATGTTGAATTCTTCACGGTATGGAAGAGACACTGAACGCTCGGGTTCAGCTATAAACTTAGAAATTGGCTTACAAAACAAAGAGGTTGCTTGACGCTTACAACTTATAATAAGAAATATCAACATTTAATCAATATATTTAATTAAATTATTAATAAACTCTTTCAACAGATAGAAAAACACTCGTCTCCCAATAGTTAAGCATTGGGGTCGTGCCAGAAAACGCAGATCAAAGACAATTAGACAAAGACGTGGCCATACCTTCAAGTTGCTCATTGTTTATTCTTCCAGTAAAAATAGTACGAGATTCAAACACAAAATACCGAAAAGGAAATTTCCCCCAAATTGAAACTCAGATAGATATATTCGAAGCTAATCCGCAGAGGACAGGTCAGTCAGACGTCAATGACCCGTAGAAACGCAAGCCAGGCAACGCATCACTATAACCGACCGCCAAACCCTAACTGCACCTGCACCTGCACCTGCACCTGCACCAGCACCAGCGGATGCAAGCCACGTCATTAGAGGCACGCGGTGGCACGTGATGGTCTTCTTTTCAGTGCTCACGTGACTTGATCACATGCTTGGGGACATTTCTTTTTAGGACTTCTTTCTTTTCTTGTTCTCTGCTCCATTTTGGTCAGCTTCGAAAAACAGATTAAGCACGCCCCCGAGTGGGCCAAGGGAAAACAGGGAAAACAAACAACAGATGCTGCCTCTTCATCCTCACCCAAATGAATCCTCCAAGGTTGTAATGATTTAATTTTCCTATTTAAGGCATCAAAAACAGTCACCCTCGTGAACCTCACCTCATGCCGATGCCCCGCATCTCTAATCGGACTCCAATGGCTTCACATAATAAACAGTCAAGCCTCCACCGTTTGTTGAAACTTGAAAGACCCCTGGGCCCTACTACGAATTATGATGTGAAGTGTTGTGTATCTCTCTCGACTCTTCAACATGGATTGGACCAACGCCCAATATGACTAACCCAAACAACATCCCCATATATCGAAAATCGAGGATAAAAATAATCAAAATATAATACCAAAAAACTAAAAAATAAGATTTTTTAAAATAATATCTTAAGAATATTTGTTAAAAATTTTTAAAAAATTAAAAATAAAATATTCAATATATTAAAAATTAAAAAATGCTTTTTATATAAACTTTTTTATTTTAAATTTCTTAACAAATATTTTTAAGTTACTCATTGGAAAATAATCAGAATGTAAGATTAGATACGTACAAATCCACGCAGAGAAAATAAATAGGAAAATAAAAAAGGACAGAGATAATCGATTCGCATGATAAATCCACCGAACCACGCCACAACGAGCGAAAACTACAACCCCCCACTAACTTCAACGAAACGCAGACCAGTGACCTATTCATCACGAACCCATCCATCTATAGTCCTACCTCTAATCTCTGGACCCATGTCCATTTAAATGAGAGGGACCCACTTATTAATTACTTTTATTATTTATTTAATTTTTATATATTTAACTTTTTTAATTTATTTACAAATTTATTTTATATTCTAAAAAATGTTATAATTACATATATATATATATATATATATGTATATATAAACTAATTTAACATTTGTTCAGCATTAATATATTATATAAATATGAGATGTTTACAAAAATTAAATGCAATACATTTCCCATTCCTAATTCACGAAAAAGCCCACGCTCCTACCTCCTGCTGCGGAATTTCACCACTTTCACCAATACAGTCCAACAAAAATAAATAGATAAATAAAGCGCTGGGAAATTTCTCGAAATGGCCAATGAGCAGGTACACTCGTTTTTTCTTTTGTGTACCTGACAAAACCGTCTCAGATAGGGTGGTCAGCAGAATCTTAATTGGACCGAGCAAGGGTGTTTCGGTCAATCCAAGCGAGAAAATCGAATGGCAGGTGACCCGAAGAGAGGCGAGAAGAAAACGTAAACCGGTCGCTTCCACTTCAATCTGCTTTTGTTGTACGGAATTACACAAAGCATTCGTGGGCATTTCCATCAACCCAAATTTGAGAACGGAAAATATCAAAATAGCGAAAATCAAAAGAAATAAAACAAAATATCCATGCACATCAAACAAAAAGAGAAACTACGACGATAATCCACCCACCATAACCATCCGTAACCAGTAAGATGATTTAACTAAAAATCAAAAAAGAGAAAAACAAAAAAAGCAAAAAAAAAAAGATATTAAATAAACAAAATCGCAAAATGACAGATTTGCCCGTCAGCATCTGACAGGGTTGGTTGGTTTCGTCAGCCGGAGATCGAAAGCGATGCGCGATTGGGAAAGTATGAAACCGAAAACAGTGGCTTTTTTATGCATTGAGAAACCAGAGACCAAAAAGGTAAATACTGCAATAGACGAAGGGCAAAACAGTCAAAACGTACGGAAACGTCATTCCAAAGGCAAGAATGTTGTTCCATCGTCGATGACCTCACACGAAGCCACCGCAAACCGCCGGTAGCCACAGCTTGGCTCCGGCAGAAACTGCGCGCACTTTATAAGGGTATTTCAGTCAAAACAACACGAGTCTGACACACCAGCGAACAGAGAGAGAGAGAGAGAGAAATTCAGGTAGAAAACGGTATAGAGAAGAGATAGAACCTTGGATCTGGTGGCGGTGGCGGTGGCGACGGCGGGGTGAGAAAGAACAATAGGATGGCTGGAATCTTCGTAGCCATCGGCGGTGGGTGAAGGAGAGGCGCCTCCGCTCCAAGAAAGCGGCGTGGTTGGGCTGCATCTGGTTGAATCGGCCTCCTCCTTCCTCCGGGAAACGACGGCGGTGGCGGCGCCGTCGTAAAGAGATGCGGTGGTTAACCTGGAGCGCGGCTGCTTCGTCCCCCACTTGGGCAGCGGCGGTGGCGCAAGCTTTGGGTGCGATTTGGCTGAAACGGACGCGGCTTTCGAGTGCTTGAGGCGAACCAGAAGCTCGGCGACGACTGTGTCGTCCGCCATCGCCGATATCATCCACTCGTCTATGACCATCGTGTCGTCGCTATGAGCATGCCGATAACGGTCTTGTAAGAGAAAACCAGTGAGAAAGAGTGAGAAAGAAAGAGGCTCTTTGAATTGGAGTGTGCGTGTGTATGAGAGAAAGAGAGAGAGAGAGAGAGAGAGAAGGAGGGTGGCGTACGAGTTGGAGGAGAAAAGAAGAGAGGAGCAATAATGGGTTTTATATATAAGGAGAGAGTGAAAGGGTTGGGGTTGGGTTTTGTGTAGTGGCAAAGAGGGAGTAGATTCCAGCCATTGCTTTCTGTTGTTCGTCATTGCTCGTAAGGGGTCGTTTCTTCTTTCTCACTCTCTTTTGGAGCCCTGGACCCACCCACCATTCACACGTGGCACTTCCCTTTTCTATATTTATTATTTATTATTACTTATTTAATTTGATTATTTATTATTTATTATTTACTATTATTATACATGAAGTTTAAATAGGTTATTTTTAAGACATGTTCATATATATTAGACACTTATTAATATCATATATGTATTAGTGTGAAATACATGTGGACACGTGTATAATATATGTATTTTATTTGTTTAAATGTGTTCGATTAAAAAAATTATTTTAGATATATATATTTATACATAGTTAATTTTCTTAAAAAAGTTAATTTATAAATTTTTTTAAAAATTATCAATATAAAGTATGCTTTATATTTTTTGATAAAATTTATTAAGTAATAAATATTGACACATATAATATATATTAAAATATTATAAATTTTTAAGATTATAAAAATAATATTTATAAATTATAAATTTTTTTAAATTTTATAATTATATATATATATAAATTAAATTCTTTAATTTATTTTGATATTAATTTATATATATATGTGTCATATATGTGTTTTATAATTTTTAAATTTAATGTATTTTTATATTAAATCTATGTTGTATTCTGTATCTACATATGTGTATGCACTTCATAAATTATACTTAAAAGAATAATTATATCCGTATCTGTACTTCTTAAAAATTATATTTCCCGTTTAAAATGATACCTTTAGACGCTATAAGTTAAACTCATTTTGAATTGGAATTAGAAATTAGAAAAGTGAAAAATAATTATATTATTATTGTCTTAATAAATGGTCAATTAAAATTAATATTATAGGAAATCAAATCATAATTATTTTAAGTTACTTATTTTCAGTAAACTTATTTAATGGATTCAATCAATCATCATGATTATTTTAAGGAATTGGTTTATTTTATCAATTAACAAATTCAATCAATTACCGTATTCGTTGTAAAGAATAATTAATGGACACAATTAATTAATAAATCAATCAAAACATAATTCAATATTTGTTTAGGGATTTGATCATAAAAAATATTTGTTTAGGTATTTTTAATTTTAAAAACTCATTTAAGTGGCTTGAAAGGAACATTTGTTGTGAGTTATGCTTGCTGCGTGGTCACAAGATTCATTTAGGTTTCATAAGGTAAGTTACGGCTTTTTTCCAATCCGGATAATGCAATTTTAAATTTTATTTTTTAATATATCACTCTTTTAATATTATTTCTCAGAATTTATTTGTTGGATAACTTCATTTATTCAAAATTAATTTCTCAACTTGGAAATATTTTTTAATATAATATTAAGAAGTTGATTTGAGAAAAATCAATTTCTCAATATTATGAAACAAATTTTTTTTTATCCTGTTGAAAAATCGATTCTTTAGGAACTAACTTCACAATACTCTTTTTTGTTATCTCTAGATTGTCACTAATATGGTTGCACAACCCGACTCAATAACCTGCAAACCCGACTAACTCGATCCAAGTCAATATAAAATATTCGAGTTGGTTCGGGTCATCGGGTTAGTTCGGGTAGAATTCGATCAACCTGACCACTTATTGATTCGGGTGACAGGTTCAATAAACAAACTCGATGATCCGACCCGATGACCCAACTACTCGAATAAAACGACATCATTTTCGGTAGCTTCATTTATGCTTTCTCACTCATTTTCTCAATTTCTCCTCAATTCCTCAATTTCCCTAAGCGCCCTGTTGCTGCTTTGAGGCTCTCCCCTCTCAATCTCAGCCCTCTCTCACCGGCAACGAGTTCATGACCACCAGCCTCCTCTCGTTTTGGCGAAGACAGGTTGCATAGGGTCGTGGATTGGGGTGGTGCTCGACGGTTGTGAGCTGCGAGGACGCCACGAGCAGCGGCTCTGGCAGTGACTGGGTCATGGTGGCCAGATCTAGGTGATTTTGGGTCGTGGGTTGCAGTGTAGAGCGACAAGGGCTAGTGGTTGGTTCGCAGTGGCCAGATCTGGTGTTTGTTTCGCGGTGGCCAAATCTGGTTTCACGGTGTCCAATCCGCACCTTAGCAAAGGAAACAAGAAGAAGGGTTGGTGGTTGGTTCGCGGTGGCCAGATCTGGTGGTTGGTTCGCGGTGGCCAGATCTGGGTTCACGGTGTCCAATCCGCCCAAGACATAGAGGGGAAGGAGTAGGATGTTTCATTAGCAGAGTTCATGGCCACTTTTCTGTTCCTCTACATCACCATCTTGACTATCTTTGGCATGCAGGTGTAGAGGTCCACCTCCAAGTGCCAATCTGTTGGTATACAAAGGATTCCCAGACTCTGGTCAATAAAGATGATGAAAGGAATTTATCTGAGTTTGAGAGTTCTGATGATGAACAAGTTGCTTTGTATGCACTAGAAGCAGAAAATGTGCAATTATCAGAACAGATATTTGGCTTGGTAGCTGAAATGAGACAATAGAATGAAGAAAATGAGTCAACTTGTGTGGCGCTGGAGAATTCTGAAACTGTTGTCATAAATCTCCAGGCTAAGATCAGGAGATTGGAAACTAAAAATGAGGCACAAAAACAAGGGATTGCTTGGGCTTTTGGTAAGGGAAAGTTTATAAACTGACTACCCGACCCAATCCAACTCGTTAACATTTCAGGTTGGTTCGATTCGAGTTATCTAATTTTTTTTTCCTAAACCCGAACCACCTCAACTTAACTTCAACTAATTAGTTTGGATTTTTTTTTATCCTTGAACTCGAACCAACTCGACCCGTGTGCAGCCCTAGTCAAGAAACAATTCTCTGTATGCCTCTAATTTATCGAAATAACAAATGACCACTCCCAATTCAAAGTTAATTTTCCAACACCAATATATCAGTTTCTCACCCGCATATAGACCCAGCTTAGTCACCAAAGATTACTACAAGAGCAGCCTAGTAAATAGCCAAAAAATAAAAAAAGACCCTATTGAGAAGTTGGTTTCTAAAGAACCAACTTCCCAACAGGGCTTGAAAAAAAATCTGATTTCATGGTGTTGAGAAGTCAGTTTCTCTCCCAAACTGATTTCTTAACGCCATACTAAAAAAATATAAGTTTTCAAGTTGAGAAATTAATTTGGGATAAATTAACTTTCTAATGTTATCCAAAATAAACATATTTTAAAAAATAATATTGAAATAATGGTACATTAAAAAATAAAATTTGATGGTGCATTATCTGGGTAAAAATGCCTTAAATTATACCTAAATAATTTTAGATTTTCATATTATACTTTACGCTATTAGAAGAAGCCTTCTTTGGCCGTAACACATTGTTATTGCCAAATGTGGTTTCATTGGTTCCAATAATTGATAATTCATAATGTGATGTGTGATACTTTTTAGGAAGATTACATGTTCATACTTATTAATGTTTTTTCCGATAGAGTTGAGTTTATATGGAACTATCGTAATTGTCGTTTGCAGCTCAATTACGAGAAGTCTCTTAAATCTAAACATAAGCATGTACGAGGGTGTTTAGTTTGTTTTATATTTTTCATTTGTATTTGATATATATTTTCTATTTATTTATAATTAGAGGACTCAGATATTTTAAACACTAGAGAGGAGGATCAAAATAAAATATTTTATCATAGAATTCAGGAGTTTGAGGTAAAAAAACATTGAAGATGATGAATAATTAAAAAGTGGTTGGACCGGATAATATACCTATTGAAGTATAAAAGTACTTATGAGAGAAAGGTATAAGCTAACTCACAAAACTGTTTAACGAGATAATGAGATCTAAGAAAATGTCAAATGAATGGAGGATAAATACTTTAATCCCTATTTATAAAAACAAGGGAGATATACAAAACTGTACAGATTACAGAATGATTAAGCTCATGAGTCATACCATGAAGTTATGAGAAAAAGTAATTGAACGGAGATTAAGACAAGAGATTCATATTTCAGAGAATCAATTTGATTTTTATGTATGGGAGGTCAACCATGGAAGCAATCTATATTCTACGAAAATTGATGGAGAGATATTAGGGGAAGTAAAAAGACTTACACATGGTTTTCATTGATTTAGAAAAAGCTTACGATAAGGTAACTAGAGAGGTCTTGTGGAAGGCTTTGGAAAAGAAAGAAGTTTGTATCACCTATATTCGAACAATCCAAGATATGTATGATGAGGTTAAAACTAGTGTGAGAATACAAGGTGAGACCACAGAAGATTTCCCTATAACTATAGGACTATACCATGGGTCAACTTTGAGTCCATATCCTTTTACCTTGGTCTTGGATATGCTTACTGTGCATATCCAAGAGCAGGTGCCATAATGCATTCTGTTTTACAAATGATATAGTCTTAGTTGGAGAGTCGAGGGAGGAAACAAATTGGAAGCTAGAGCTATGGAGACGAGCTTTAGAAGAATATGACTTTCATCTAAGCAGAGTAAGACAGAGTATATGAAATGTAAGTTCAGTAAGAAGTGTGTTAATATTAGCTTAGTGGTGAAAATTAGAGATCATACCATACCATAAGTCACACAGTTTAAGTATCTTGGATCTATCATACAAAATGACGAAGAGATAGAGGGAGATGTAAACCATAGGATTCAAGCTGGATAGATGAAATGGAGGAGTGCTTCAAGAGTTGATTATTTGTGATAGAAAAGTACCTCTCAATCTTAAGGGTAAATTTTACTGCATAGCTATAAGGCCTGCGATATTGTATGGTACTGAATGTTGGGCCATAAAAAGTCAACAAGAGCATAAGATCATTGTCGCAGAATTGAGGATGTTGCGCTGGATGTGTGGTCATATAAGACAAGATAAGATTAAGAATGAATGTATTAGCGATAAAGTAAGGGTAACACCTATTGTGGAAAAGATGAGAGAATCTCGCCTTAGATGGTTTAGACATGTAAAAAGAAGACCCTTAGAAACTATTGTAAGAAGAGTAGATCAAGTAGAGAATAACTCAATGACTAGAGGTAGAGGAAGATCAAGAAAAATTATAGGTGGAATGATTAAAATAGATTTAGACTTGAATAATATTTTTAAAGACTTAATTTATGATATGACATAATAATGCTATTTGATCTATGTAATCAATTCCACTTAATAGAAAAAAGCTTGATTGTTATTAAATTTTCCTATTCTCTTTGAAAAAGAAACTACTTTCGTTATGATTAACTTTGGTAGTTGTGAAAAGATATCCTTTATACAATTATATTTTTAAGTGAGTTGGGACAAACCTTATTTTTTATTTTTTATTTTGTATTTTAACATCAAAATAATGGCAAAATAAAAAAGCAAAATTTGGAGGCCAAATAGGGAGACTCCCCTTTATCAATTAGTATAGGAAAAAAAAAACTGCTCTCAATATAGTTAACTTGATAGTAGTAGAAAGATAACTTCTATGCAGTTATATTTTAAAGTGATTCTCGGGGACAAACCTTATTTTTTTATTGTCTTTTTTTGTGTTTAACATCAAAATAATGGTAAAAAAAGAAAGCAAAGCTTGGAGACCAAACAAGGGGAATCCCCTTTATTTATTAGTATAAATAGAATATTACAATGTTTTTATTCTGATTGCTTTTATAGACATTCTATTTGCTATTTTAAACATTTTATGTAAGAAACGTTGAAGAAAAGATATCATTTTCATCATTTTCTTAACAAATTTTAAACACAAGGAAACAAAATGAAATAAAATAATATGATATTTTTATAATTATTAATAAAAATATATCAACTAAAAATAAAAATAAAAAACAAACTTAATAACCCTTGAAGATTTCTTCTTGTTTTTTTTTTAAATCTGTCTTCCTTACGTGTAATTTTTCAATATATACTAGCATCTTTACCTGTGTAATGCATTAGATAATATAAAATATGATATAATAAATTAAACAAATAATAAAATTATTTAACAATTTTAAAAATTACTATTTTATTGTATGATAAACAAAATATAAGAAAATTATAAGATGAAGATAATAAGTTACAATATTTTCAACCACATCTCAACAGTAGATTAAGATAGCTTTGAAAGAACGAAAAAATATCATAAATATTGTGAATATATTCTTTAACATCGGCACTTTGTAACATTATTCCCTCAAATAAAAAAAAAACATTATTTCCATATAAGTACAATTAGCAACATTATCTATATTTTATAGTATTTTATACCCATGTACCATATTGGATAGTTAGAAGTTAAAATAACAATTAATCTATATAATTTCAGCCTATTTGGATTTATAATTATATATATATATAATTAGTTCCTATATGTTGATTCATTTGAGTTTTTTTTTTTTTTAGAATCACTCATTTAAATGATAGTTAATGCAAATGACCAATAACAACGTAAATATCGTCTATAGCTTTCACACATGTTATTATAAAATTAGAATTGAAATATAAAATTTTAATTTTAATTTCAATTCTTTTAAAATTAGAATTAGTTCAGAATTTTAAATTTTATATTTAGAGTTGTTAAAGAATTATGATAAAAAATTATAATTCTAAATTTAGTTATAATTTTATTGTTTAAATGTATGATCTAAAATATTAAAAAATTATTTATAAAATTAAAATCAATAAAAATATTCATACAATAATATTTTTTATGATATAATAGTCATATTTTTTATAAAGAAGTTTTGCATGAATTTTTTTAGAAAAAATAAATAACTATTATAATAATTTTTATATAAATATAAAAATAATTTTTTATATAAATATGGAATCTTAAAAAATATGTTTATTTATAAATAAATGTGGAGAGAGAGAAATTTAATTTTTAAGTTATGAAATTGGTAATTCTTAAGGTATATGCTAAGAATTGAAAAAAAATTTAACTTAGTTATTTTTTAATTCCATGGAATTAGTTTATAGAATTATAATTTTAATTCTAAATAGCATTTCAAACATAAAAATTAGAATTAAGATGTCCAATTATAATTTTAAACTCTAACTTCATACTCAATTTCAAGAGCCAAACAGACACTAAGAGTCTATTTGGATAACGGAATTGGAATTGAAACATATAATTTTAATTTCAATTCCAATTCTTTCATAATTAAAATTGGTCTAGAATTTTAAATTTTATATTTGGACTTGTCAAAGAATTAAGATAAGAAATTGTAATTTTAAATTCAATTATAATTTTATTATTTAAAGGTATGATCTAAAATATTAAAAAATTATTTATAAAATTAAAATTAATAAAAATATTCATACAATAATATTTTTATAATATAATAACCATTTTTTTCATAAAGAAAATTTTCATGAATTTTTTTTAGAAAAAAATAAATAGCTATTATAATAATTTTTATATAAATATAAAATAATTTTCTATATAAATATAGAATCTCAATAAATATGATTGTTCATAAATAAATGTGGAGAGAAAGAGAAAATTTAATTTTAAGTTATGGAATTGGTAATTCTTAAGGTATAGGATAAGAATTGAGAAATACTTAACTTAATTATTTTTCAATTCTATGAAATTAGTTTATAAAATTACAATTCTAATTCTAAATGACATTCTAAACATAAAAATTAGAATTAAGATGTCTAATTCTAATTTTAAACTCTAATTTCATACTCAATTCCAAGAACTAAATGAACACTAAGAAAATATCCAAATGTAATGTATTTAATAGTAAACATTTGTGAGGATTATAAGACTGGAACCTTCCTATTAAGAATAAATTGCATTCAATTAAAGAAAAAATTTTAATTAAAGATGTTAAACCACATAATAGATATTACTTTTTTTTTTCCGTGTATGTTTCCAAACCTTTATTTGCCATTCAAGTATATTCAATATATCACATAGCTATATATAATTAAAGATGCTAAGTCATATAATAATAGATATCATCTTATACCAACCTTTATTTTCCATTGAAGAATATTCAAGTAATAACTGTATCCAATGAACCATCCAACTATTCCACTGAGATATCTTAATTTGCCTAAATCTAGCAAATATAGAGGATGGAACGGAATCTCGTAGTATAGAACCAACTCAAAAATAGAAGATCATCTTTTGTTGCATTGTTGAGCCGTTCCTTTATGTTCTATACAATAATTCTTCCCAAACATTTAATTGCTACAAACTTTAACACCACATGCTCAAAAGAAAAGTAAGCTAACAATCTTCTATTAACATATCATACCAGAATTTGACAACTGCGTAAACCATTTGATAAACCAATATATCTACCATCACCATTTGGTTCTAACTCAAACTTTCTTCCAAAGCTTCTTTTTTTTTTTCTATAGACAGCCAAAGTTTCCCCTTATTTTTTCAAAGACAGTCAAATGATTCTTCAACTTAATTGCACTAACTTGAAAAATAATGCAAGAGCTTTAATAATTCAATAAGGGCTTATTTGATACGCAAGATAGGATAAGACTTGATTACATTAGGTTTGATAGTATAAAATCTGATAGTACAAGATTTGATAAAATTTTAATACTATTTAATGTTTGACGTGACATTGTATAAGATGTTGTGTTATATAAAATAATATTAGCATGTGTTTGTTGATACACTATATAATACTATATATGACAAAAAATTAACACTTTTGACAAAAATATCTTTTAATAAAAAATATACCATATTCATCCAAATTTATTATGTTATACTAATTTTTGGAGAAATAAAAGTCTCCATGACCTATGAAAAACATAATTAAAATTAAATTAAATAATTAATTTTTATTAAAAAAAATCTTTCTGATCACGTTCTAAGATAGATCATTTCCTTCCTTAATGAAATTTTTATCCTATTCCTCTACTCTCTTTCACTCTTGCACAGAAAAAACTATGTCCGCTACACTGCTTCACCTAGAAGGCTGCAACATGCAAAGGCAGGGCTGTTTCTATGGGTGTTGATGGTGAATAAAGGAGGAAAATTTACAGAGGAGAGCGAAAAAGTATCCCATTCCTCTTTCTCTCAAAAGCACCTTGCAAATCGTCACCCACATACTAGCAAACACAAAGCACCCATCATCAATGTAAACCTACAGACCCAAAACAAATTAGCAAAACCTCATAACGAAACTCTACCATCAACCTAATCATTCTGCATAAACAAATTCCACTCAACCCCATAAGTTCCAAATCATAATTAAATCGAGAAACTTAACTCAGCAACCCATTCCCTTTAACAGAATTCCAACCTAAATCTTCTCAAATGACCACATCCCAGTAGCCCCTCTGTTCAACGAACTACAACCCATTCATCCACCAAATGAAGAACCCCACGAATCCAGCCCCCTGCCACACCACCGTGCCGCGAGGACCAACAACGCCGTTGGCCACTACGTCCATGAAACCCACCAACACCCATCCCTTCCCTTCCTCCACCTTGCTACCAAGCTGATGTCCAGCCCCCTCCCATGTTTCACCCGGTTGCTGTTGTTGCACTGCTACCCTAAAGCAACACCCAACCAACGCCAAACCCAGTCGCCCAGGCACGAGACCACCATCTTCCATCACCATTCTCGAATGATAGGGTTTTTAGTGGAATATTTTCAAATAAGTTTATCCATCAAAACTTAATCAAGTCTAATCTCACCCCCAAGGCCTGATTAAGTTATACGTTATTTTAATGTATAAGAGGAATATGTTGAATAAGCTTATACAATATTGTGATCATACCAAATAACTAATAAAGTCATAATATATTGTATTAACTTATCCTATCAACTCTTATACGTCGTGCCAAATGTGTCCTAAGTGAATTTAATAATGGATAGGGTATGGACTATTAAATTGAAGAATGATTGAAATACCTACAACTGTTTTGCCACTAATTATTCCTCTGAACTTTAGTATCCAACTATTAAGTCTAGGGTGCTCTCTACCTTCCTCTATCTCAACTTATTGAATGGTCTCTCTACCCAAAACCTTCAACTTCAACCATAGTCTTTAGGCTACAATCATCAACATTAGTCTCATTAAAATTATTCAACCAAAATACTCCTACAATCACTCATAATTTGACTACTATTGGTGTCATCAAATAATGTTCATTAATTAGGTCCACAATTTGAAATCATAAGTTACTATACATTATAATGGAATGGTTTTCAATAACATCAAATAAACCAATAATTGGTTGTCAAATAAATTTCATTAATTAGATCCATAATTTGAAATCAATTATTACTATACATTATACCAATTATACAATATTTGAATTTGAATTTGTAGGCCAATATTCAATTTTTTAACACCATTTATTATATGATGCCTCAGTCATCGGTTGTCAATTCAATGGTCACAATTTAGACACTAGCAAACAGGTGCATGTTTAGTCAACATTCTCAGAATTTTTATTTAAAAAATAATAACATAAAATAAAAGTATATATATTAGCATAGTATTTTTGCAAAATGAAAAAGCAATTGTGGATGGAATATCAATCCATTCCAATCTATACACAAATTATGGATTCACATGGTTATAGTTATTCATACTGAATACTAATTATAACCAATTATCAGCAATTATGCATTTTATTGTCTATTTATCAGAATGAAAAAGGATGGAGAACAAAACTAGAACCATTTGGAAGAGGACATCTTCCTTTGATTTGAATGAGCAAATGGGTCTACAGGGCATCTTCCTTCGTTTTGCTTCATTTCGTTTTTGCAAAGCCAATCGCCACAAGTGGGAACCATTATGCATCTCCAACAAAGATAGTATGACCAAACACCAAAAAGGAAAAGCAAGTCACTTCTGCGTATTAATATCGCCACATGGATGAACTTTGAAGGCTTGAATCCCTCATCTACAAGTCACCCATTTAACATCCATGGGTGCTTATCGTCAACAGTCATTCGTGCAAATACCTTTGCCCTAAAGTCCTAGAAAGTTGGTGTTACTCTAGATTTTTTTTGTTATTTGTTATTCTTTGTTTTTAAATTTTTTGAGTTTACTTGTTTTGCCAATTTTTTTTAATAGAGAGCTCTTTTTTTAATTCATTGATACTTTTTATATATATGTGACAATTTCTTTTAAACATGTCAATATTCTTTTTAAGTTACTACATCAGATGATACATGACAAAAAATTAGGTAACATAATTATCATATGTCAAAAACTTAATGCATTTACTAATTAGCTTGAATGACACATGACAAAAATTTTAGCCATGTATTTTTCTTTTATATATTATGTTGAATATATTGATTGATTATATTGATTGATTGATTGATTTTTAATACAACCATTATTATCTTTTTTTGTTGTGATTTTATTCTTTTTTTTTTGCATTTACTTTTCTTCTTACTACGTGTTATTTGTTGTTTAGTGTTTTAGGTTTTAAGTTTTTAGAGAAATTATCTCTACAAAATCAGTTTCTTCTTTCTATTTCAATAGTTACTTAATCAAGTTTGTCTAAACCATTTACTTCATTCACGTCAAAAGAAAAAAAATCCATTTACTTCATTTATTTTGTGAATTTTGTCCTTTCCATGTATTTTCTTCTTTTTCTTTTTTTTTCTCATGGTAAAAGTGGAATATATTAAGATGAAAAGTCTGGAAGTACATCACAAGAAGCCAGAGAACTAATTTTTGGAGGGGATTCTTCTATCCAAAATTTATCATGTGAAGAAGCAGCCAAGTTGGCTTAAGCATGAGTTACATGATTACAATTTCTCCTAGAATGTAAGAAAAGGACAAAGTGGAAAGATCTGCAAAGATGGAGGCAATCTTCCACCACTAATGAGAAATATGAATTGGACCAAGGATCACTTTGGAGAGAAGTAATCAAAGCCTGGAAATCAGATTCAACTTCGACTTCAAAAAACAGAGATCAAGAGCAAACTGCACCCCTAGTTTGAGACCTAAGGCTTATGCTAAAGAGGCATTCGAGTAAGCATTTATTGTCCAAGCAACACATGACATGATGTTACTCGAACTGTCTTTTATGATTGCAGCCACACTCGACTCATTGTTACCAGCCTCAGCTACGTCAATATTTAGTTTAAAGAAGCCATTTTTGGGGAACTCGACTGAATTGTCTCTGAGGTTCTTTGGGGAGGCTCTGGAGTATTCTTTCTAGATAAACTACTCTCAAGAGTGTACGAGTTGAGACTTGAAATGGCATTGGAGATCACCTTTTCTGTTTCAAGCAATTTTCCTTCAAAAGTGAGTTTATTCCGAGCTAACTAGATGCCATAATCTATGATTGCCACTATTTCTGTTAATGAACTTGGAGTAAATGCTTGCTTATCATAGATTATGGCATTTGAAATATCTCACAGGGGAAACCATTAAGAAGAACAACAAAAGATACAGTAGTAAGACAACTCATAATTAAATCCACTCAATGATGAGGAAAACCCAAACTAATAAGAACCTCGATCCTTTAAGAAAGGCCATTTAATTCTATCATATGCTTTTGCCATATCAAGCTTCAAACTTGTATACCCATCTTCCTATTCCTCTTTTTTCTCATATAATGGAAAGTGTCATAAGCAATGAGAGCATTATCAGTGATTAACATTCCTGAGACAAAAGCACGTTGAAATTCCCTAACCAAGTTTGGCAAAATAATTTTCAATCTATTTGTTATTGTCTTTGTAGAAATTTTGAGGATAACATTACAAAGGGAAATTAGGCAAAAATATTTATTATGTTTTGGTTTTTTTTATTTTTGGGATCAAGTATATAAGAGTGTGGTTTTATAGATGACGGATCTACCCCCCATTAAGAATATTCAAAATCGAATGAACAACATCATCACCAACAATATGCCAAAAATTTTTTTATAGAAAAGAGCAAGCATACCATTTGGCCCCTGGGCCTTTGTAGGGCGCATTTGCTTTAGAGCATTGAGAACCTCTTCTCCAGTGAACTCATTCTCCAATATCCCTTGCATTTCAGCACTAATTATACCCCTTATTACCCCTGCTACCTCACTTACTCCACTTATTGTATTTGGGTGACAAAGGTTTATGAAATAAGTTGAAATAATTGATTCAATGGCCTCTTCTTCTATGAGTACACAACCACTGTCACCTTTAATTGACTCAATATTGTTTATTTCTCTCATTTGGTTGTTTTTCTAGTGAAAAAAAATTGTGTTTTTGTCTTCGTATTTCAACCAAGATGTTCTTGATCTTTGAGCCCACCAAATCATCTAAGTCAACTTCCACTTTACGAATTTCCATCAAAACCTCTAGTCTCTGAGATTTCTCATTTAAAAACTCCAGCTTTTTTTTGTAACTTATTTATTTTCTTTGAAAAGCTACCAAACATTGGTCTTCCCTAGTTGCCTAGGCTCTCCATGGTAAATTTAATCTTTGATGAGATATCATGGTGGAAATTGTCCCATAGGTCAGCTATGTGATCCTTGCATTCTTCAGAAGTCAACCAAACTGTGAATACTTATTTCATAAAGGTTTTGATGATAACAAATCAATGACAAAGACCAAGTCCGAGGGAAGCTTCAAAGCAATAGATTTATACAACTTAGGATCTTACTTGTGAGAAGTGTTCTTTGATATCTTAGTAGGCTTAACTTCGTTTTAAAAAGTCCATCATGAAATCCTTAAGTTGATGATTGTTCGTTTTAAAAAATCTAGGTTGTTTTGCACAAAATCATATTTTAAACTTGGGTTATGAAAATCTGTTTGAATCCTTGAAAAATCCAAGTTTTAGTTGTTAGTAATCTTTACAAAGCTTGTTTGTGTTTAAAATCTGGTTTTAGAATGATTGTAATCCATTACAAGAGCTCCATAATCCATTACGAGAGTTCGTAATCCATTACGAGCTTGACAGAGAGCTTGTAATCGATTACCACTCCTTCATAATCCATTACAGCCCTTCAAAAACCCATTTTCAACAAGTCAGAAACATGATAATCAATTACCATGTCTTAGTAATCAATTATAACACCTGGAAAAAAGCTTGTAATCGATTACAATATGTTGTAATCAATTACCAAGTGTCTCAAACACCTAACACTCATTTTTAAAGTATGGTAATCGATTAACATAAGCTTGTAATTGATTACCATTCTTCTGAAACTAGTAACAATTAGTTTTTGGTGCATTAAATGCTACACCAACTCTCTCTAACGATTCTACTTCATTGATATGCTATAAATACAAGTTTTGAGATACTTAATGCTATCTTTTGAACATCCAACAACCTACTCCCATGCATTAAATCCGAGTTTAAATTCTTTCAACTTTTTTGCTCTATTTTTAAAGCCTTTGAGATATCTTAGAGAGCTTCATAGTGCTTCAAGTTGTATAATATTCTCTTTGACAGAGTTTACTCTTTTCAATCATTATTGTAAACACTTGTGAAGATAGAGGATCCCTGTAGAAATTGAAAAGGCTTCTACACATAAGGGTGGATGATCCTGAAAGTGTAAAAAAGGCTCAAAACTTATAGAGTTTCTCAATCACCTATTGAAGCTTGAAACGTAGTGGAAACTCTTGGATGGATGATCCTAGGGACTAGATGTAGATCACAAGGGTGATTGAACCAGTAGAAATCTTATTTACACTCTTTTCTACCCTTATCTCTTTATTTTCAAGCTTGTTTATTGACTTTGTATACTTGTTTGCTTCATCCTCTACTCATTCACTTTCTTTAAAAACTTATGTGATATCTATTTGTTGTCATAAATCCATTCAGCACATAAGAAAATAACTTTAACAAAAAAGCAAAAGTGGCTTGTTTCTAATTTTTTTTTGAAAAACTCAATTCACCCTCCTCTTGAGTTTTGAAACCACTTGGTAACAAGTTATATCAGAGCTTAACTCTTGTTTAAAGAGCATTATAGCTTCAAGAGGAGTGATGACTTCTTTTCAAAGTATTTTTCTTGAAGGTGCCTCAATCAATTGGCCCCCTGCTTTTAATGGCATTGGATATACCTTTTGGAAAGAAAAAATGAAAATTTTTATTGAAACTATTGATCTTGATGTTTGGAATGTCATTGAAAAGGGTCCATTTATTCTAACCAAGATGGTTAAAGGTAAAGAAGTCACAAAGCCAAAGGTTAAATGGATTGATGAGGACAAAAAAAGAGTTCAATACAATGCTAGAGTTAATAACATTATCATTATTGCTCTAGGGTATGATGAGTATTTCTACATTTCTAATTGCAAAAAAACATAAGAAATGTGGGATGTTATTCAAGTTACCCATGAGGGAACCAGTGAGGTGAAGAGAGCTAGAATCAACACATTCACACATGAATATAAGTTGTTTAGAATGAATCAAGGGTAAAGCATACAAGATATACAAAAAAGGTTATTCATATTGTTAATCATCATGCGTCATTAGGAAAAATATTTTTCAATGAAGATCTAATTAACAAAGTGTTGAGATGTTTTAGTAGGGAATGCCGGCCTAAGGTAACAGTCATAGCTGAATCAAGAAATCTTGCTACCAAGTCTCTTCCAACACTCTTTGGGAAGCTTCAAGAACATGAGATGAAATTATCAAGGCTTAACCAAAATAAATATATTGATAAGAATAAGAAAGGGCTAGCTCTCAAGGTCTCCTCATCCCACAATGATGAAGATGATGATAAAGATGAGTTTGAGGACTTGGAGATGAATAAAGAAATATTCAACTTTCTTGTTAGAAAGTTTGAAAAATTTCTAAAGAAGAAGGGAAATGGAAGAAGGCCACATTTTCCTCCAAAGAAAAATTATGTGAAGGGTAAAAACTCAACTCTACCTCCTCTCACTTGCTTTGGATGTAAAAAACCTGAGCACATAAAGATGGATTATCCTCTAAATCAAAAGAAGGGAAAGAAGTTTGAGATAAGGCCAATGATGCGGAATTTATATGTTGCGTTGCAAACTCAAGTGCAAGTTGTCTCAAGGAATAAATTCTCAAGAGTCCGAAGTCAATCCACAGGGAATTGATGAAGAAAAATTCTTTGAGGTAAGGAAAAAATTTGTCACAAAAATAAAGATGATAAATAAAATTATTCACAAATGAAAAGGAATTTCTTAGGCTAAGAGATCCACTCTTAGTAAATAAATTAAGGACAAGATTAATTCTTTTATAATTTAATTAGAATCCACGCATAATGGAGGTTCTAATCAGAAAATACAACATTCAAAGTTCTTTAAAAGTTATAGTAGTTATATTATGCTTCCTTTAATTATCCACTAACGCTAACACTTGTAAATGAGTTCAAGAATTCATTGTGTCAATCTCTTATCTACAACAAATCAAAATCTCCACTTTACAAGGAGGGTTTCTAAATTGATTGAAAATAAAATATAATAAATACAATGACCACTTGATAATATAACATTCAAGCACAAGAAATAGATTAATCTAACCTTATTTCATTACCAAAAGCTTCACCCTTTCACCCAAGTAAAATGAGAATTAGTTACCTATAAACAAGAAGAAAGAAAAAGAGAAGAAGAAAAAGATGAACATAACTTCAATTTAGAATAAAAGAAAATTACAACAAGAGAAACAAATGAAACAAGAAAATGATCTTGATCTCTAAACCAAGATGATTCTAATGAACAACCAATGGTGCCCTTTTATAGAGCATGAAGGGCACACAATGACAAGGGAGTTGTTTAATGAGTGGGTGGATGAGTGGAACATGACAATGAAGTTATTAATTTATGCTTGTCTTCCCGCTCAACCAATTCAGCTGTCTTCACATAATTATAACTCTATCATAACGTCACCTATTGCATAAGTGGTCTTCATGAAAATTGAAGGTTTTTGTCTCAGCTTTCCAATTCCACCAGTTTCATCATAATCTGACCCTACAGCCCAACATATGGCCTAATCTTTGCACAGTGTTTGGGTTCTAGTAACATCACCTCTGTTCTAACTTCTAGGCATAATATGACCTACTAGACATCCTATTTAACTCTTGTGTTCTTATGAAAGTTGTGGGTTTGTGTCTTAGATTCCATTTGGGCTTGGTTTTGTGTCAATTGAACTCCTATAGCTCAAGAAATGGGTTGATGAGTGCGCAAAGGTCAAGCTGTTAAGATCAGCATTCTGGCTCTTGCTTCTACTTCAATCTAAATTATCTAAGCGTGTGATTATGCTCTTGAGGTCTCATGAAAGCTGTAAAGAATTGTCTTAACTTTCCTATAAGACCAGAATCACATCAATCAAATATTTGTAACTCAGATTATAGCCAATTTATTGAACACTGTCAAATAGACAAATTAAGGTCAATTCATGCAATAATTCCTTCAATGATTCAATTAGGCTTAATATTATAAAATGTGACAAAACCAACTTAATTAAGACCAATTGAACTTTAAGAAGTCCACCAAGAGAATTATTAAATGGATAAAATATATTGCTATCAAATTCTCCCACACTTAGCTTTGCACTCTCAGGCAAAACACATAAGGCCGAAGCTTGGAAATAAGGAAAAATAACACAAACTCAAAAATTAAAAACTCTAAAAGACTCAATCTCTAATGATATTCAAGAATGTAAAAGTTTATAACAGAAAAGAGTAACTAAAGATTCAAGAGATTAAAACATTTATGAGGTAACATTTCTTCAAATCTCAAACCAATACGCAAAGAAACTTTAATTAAAAAATAGAGTCAAAAATGATAAATCCTCACAAGATTCACTCTCAATCCCTCAAGTATTTAAAAGGTAGGTATTTCACTCAATTCAACCCATGAAAAATTGCACTACCATAAGCTTGCTTATCTTCTACTTCTCCACTACTAAAAAACACACGCACACACAAATCAAGAGGACTTTATTCAAGGTTGTAATGGGGTCAAGGTAAAGGAGGGAATAATATGGATATGACAAGTTAAATACTAAAGAGTGTTACCAAGTGGCCTCAAACTCAAGAGAGAGGGTGAATTGAGTTTATGAAATATTTTCGCAAATCTTTCGTAAAACGTTTGTTTATCAATTTTCGTTGAAGCTATTGGATAATTGAAGTGAATAAATAAATGAGACTGAATACTTCACTCACAAATTAAACAAACCAAGATGAATAATATTCAAGCAAGTATATAAAATAAATGCACAAATGTAAAGAGATAGGGTTAAGAGAATCAAACACAAGGATTTATCCTGGTTCAGCCACCCCTTGTGACCTACGTACAGTCCTCAAGCGAACCACTCGAGATTTTTCACTAAACTTCAAGCTTGAACGAGTGCTTGAAAACCTTTACAGATTGAAGCACTCAACAACACCTTGGGATACCTCACCCTTATACTTTGAGCCTCAAAACAGGGATGCCTCACCCTATACAACCTTTTAGGGATACCTAACCCTCTTTACACCTTTGAAGGATACCTCACATTCTTCTCAACAAGGGATACCTCACCCTTTTTCACTAGAGGGATACCTCACCCTCTTTACACAATAAACAAAGTGTTTGAATGATAGAAACTCTCTCAAAGAATAGATTAATACAAATTGAAGCTCTAACAATACCCCTTTTGAATATATCAAGTTTTCTCACAAAAACAGGACAAAAACATTTTCAGGATTTGATTCTCGTATATGAGTGTTAGATTGATGTTCTAAATTGAAGTTCAACCCTTAATGAAGTCCAAAAGCAAGTATTTATAAGTTGTTGGAAGAAAGGAGTCATTGGGGGTGTTAAAGTCAAGCATTTAATGCAGTTAATATAGCCGTTGGACTCTGTCAGATTGCTTGTAATCGATTACACAGTAAATGTAATCGGTTACAATGTTGTTCTAACATGTTCTTGGCTTTTTGGGCTCTGTGTAATCGATTACATTCTTGGTGTAATCAATTACAAGGCCTCTGACTTGCTTTGTAATCGATTACCATTTCCATGTAATCGATTACATACCTTCTTGAACGTGTTCTTGCCTTTCTGGGTTCAATGTAATCGATTACCAACTTGATGTAATCGATTACAAGGCCTTTTGAACATTTTCTTGCCTTTCTGGGTTCAATGTAATCGATTACCAACTTGATGTAATCGATTACAAGGCCTCTGACTTGCTTGTAATCGATTACAACGCTCATGTAATCGATTATAAGGCCTCTGTTTGCTGTGTAATCGATTACAAATATCATGTAATCGATTACATTGGCCTTTGAACAGATTTTTCAAGTCCAATTAAGTATGTAAGTCATTTCTAACACTTCAAGACATTTGATTAAACATAAATCCTTTCATGAGTATTAAATCTAAGATTGAAAATAACGTTTCTTTGAAAAACATGTTTAGCTTTGAATTTTCACACTTATTTTGGAAATGATATATGAAACACCATTTGAGAATCATTGAGATACTAAAAGGGTATTTTACATTGATATTCTAAGACCTATATCTAATATACCTCTTTTGATTTTAGTCTTTTGTTTTGCTCTTGATCTTCTCTTTTTGATCTTGATCTTCATCTTTGGATTTGTTATCATCAAAAACTCATTTGATATGCTTCAAGACATAAGCATTCATAAAGAGAATAAAAGAGTATTAGGGTTGAGTTCAAATAACAAGCATGAAAGTTCATCCCAATTCTACCTAATGTAAATTCCTTTTACATATTCTTTTCGTTTCCTCTTTTTACCTTGTTGACATTTCTTAACACTTTGTTTTTTGTTTTTGTTTTTGTTAAGAAGATGACTACTCTTTCCTTTTTCTTCAACCGTTTTACACACACAGCCCCACACTTGTTCAAGAACTCATCCAATGTCAATGCTCTCTTATTTCCTAAGATTGGGTAAGAACATGTTTTTTTTTTAAGGCGTGTAATGAGTTAAAAAAAAGGAGTGGTCAAATAAGCTCAAAGTGGTTAAGTAAGGAAAAATATACAAGGTTAGCTATTTGATTAAAGTAGCTATTTCAAGAAAAATACTTTAATCATGTTTATGTATGCATATGAAAATGTAGCCTCAAATAGAGTCAAAGCTAGTTCTAGCTAGTTCTAGAGTAACAACTCCATTAGAGAAAATCACACAAGAAAGAAGAGAATGGTACAAATGTTTAATCCATTCATCAATAGGCTCAAAATCTCACAAGGCATACATCTGTCATTCTTAATCCACCAATTCAACATCTATAACCAAGCATGTGAAATTTAAGAAAGAAGACAGTTTATTCAATCATGCTATGAACCTGAATTTCAATTGCTTCAAAGGATGTGAAGGTTCATTCACTTGAATCTTTCAAAGGAAATTAAATGATAAAACTTTGTTACTTCCATAAATCAACACAAAATAGTTATTTACCTAATTACTCCTTACTCTGCCACCAATTTAGATGCGTCACAAGAGTAAATTTACCTCAAGGGCATAATTTACTCGTTACTCTACCATCCTTAATTAGTTTCATTGTTAGTAAGTTGCTGACAACTATACTAATAAACATACTTCCTTTTTTGTTTTTGTTTTTTTTTATGGTCAACTATCCTTCCCCCCAACCAAATCATAACATTGTCCTCAATGTTAAAATATAGATAGGTAAAGAATAGAATATATTACCTATTGTGGTAATTATTGAAAAGAAAAACCTAGCATAAATTTAAACAGAAATAAAGTATGATAATAAAAACCAAAGGTAAAGGGAAGTTATAAATGGAGTGTCTGATCAAACCTGTGTTCCTTACTGCTTCCTTCTAACTAATCTATCTGAGCTATTACTAGATTAGGTTCATAAACAAAAGCTTGTAATTTATCAATTAACTCATTGACAGTGGAAGCAGAGACAAAGAGTCGTCTTGCCGAAGGTGTGATAAAGTTCTATTCCACAGCATAGTCAAGAAAAGATAACAAACCATCAAAGAAATTATTAACATTAAACAAACCTATGAGTTTATGGTGGATGTTCAGTTGGGCCCAAGAGACAACTTCAAAAACTTCTGTCAAAGTGCCATAGCCACCTAGTAAGGCAATGAATGCATCAGAATTGTCAAGCATTTTAGCCATTTGTCCATGCATACTTGATACTCGTAGTTCCTCCCTAATTGTCTTTCCAGTGATGTTCCTTTGAGTTAAAGCTTTAGGAATGATACTTAAAACTTGACTACCTCTTAGATGTGCAGGGATTGATATAACCCCTATTAACCCAATGCTACATCCCTTATATACTACATGAATTTTTCTCGCAGTAAGTATTCGACTAAGAGTGCTTGTTGCGTTTACAAACTCCGTACTCTTCCCAAAACTTGACCCACAAAATACATAGATATTTGTAAATCGACGAACAGAAGCTCTCTCTATTTCTATACTCACCTTCCCTTTGATTGATTATAAGTTAGATGAAAGTGAAGAAAATAGAGTATTTAAATAAAGAAAAGAATGAAAAAAGTAATGATAACACCTAAATGTATAGGTTGGCTGTTATTAGAAAAGTTTGAAATTAAGAAACACAGATTTTTTTTTTATTTTTTTATTTTATTATTATTATTATTTAAATAAAACGAGAGATATAACCAGTCCAAAATTGGAGGCTAGGCTCTCACGCCCGTTTATTCAACAAAGATGGCATATCTTTATACTGCATGTCATCAGTGCAGTAGGTGGCATATCTTTGAGTTACGTGTCACCAGTGCAATATAAGAACTCCACAAGGATTAGGAACAACCTGCCAAAACAGGCCATGAAAACCTTTGAGCCCTCTCTGTCCCGCTTATAGAATAACAGCCCTATCTTCCTACAAACTAATTAAAGGCCTGTATTCTAAGAAGGTGGTACTCTACCGCAGCCAGTCAGAACTCGGCATTGAGGCCTACTAATTAAAGTAAGTATATAGCTCAGTGACAGTTTCATGTGCATTGTAAAGACGAGACACTTCTATATGTCCATTAATCATCCAGAGCCTGGGAAAATCCTGGGAATGGACAATGCGGCTCTCTATAGAGCATGACACACAAACTTTATTTACAGACTGGTGTGCGAAGATCCACCTAAGTCAATGACGGATCTGCCACTAGCAGGGGATCCACACTCAATTAAGAGCATGGTACTCTTTCGATCGCACTTTTTTTTAGATTAATAAGATAATAACATCCATGTTTGTGATTGTAGCTTACATCTTCTTCTGGTTTTACGTCCAGTAATGGCTTAAACGCCTTGTATAAGTCAAGGATAAGCTTCCAATCTAATTTTCTTATACATTGGAAAATAGGGTCTTTTAGAGTCAGATTCCCAAGACTGTAATACTTTTGCTTGTCTCTGTAGAGATTCTACAAATTAAGAAGTTCACGATGCACAACTCCACAAGAATGCATCTCAAGAGTCAATAAGATATCATCTAATGACTCCTTACTCAGTCCATTCTTAATAAAATATGTTTTATCTTCTCGATTTACATAAACCATCCCCAAAGAACGACATCGCTTGTTACAATTCCATCGCGCACATTTATGACAAACTTGCATTCTTTTCGCTCTTCTCCTTTTAGAATACGCTTTTACCGAGACCCGACATATATGAGGCAAATGAATTTGAGGATTCACCTGCTAAATAGACCTTTACTTTGATTATCTAGCGTATATTTTTTGGGATGCCCTTGTGCATTAACATTTTCAATCTTTCATAGCTAGCTTTGTAGATTTTTGTTAGAGCATTTTGAGGAAAAGAAGGAAAATATTTTTTTAAATTCGAGAGAATGACATCCATTTTAAAGGAGAATGAATCAGTTATTATGAAAAAATGAAAAACAAACCGACTTGAGAGTCATGGAGTACCGTTATCCACCACTTAACCGGTATCACAAAGAACTGCAAAAAGAACACAACAAAATTAAAATAAATTCTTCTCATAACATGGATTAGAAAAAGAGATGAATTTTACCTCAACAACTTGGGTTTCTAGAAATGATTTGAGTTTTTATCCATTGACCTTAAATACATTATCATTCCTAGGATTCTCAATGTCTATGGCTCCATGTGGATACACATGTTTGACAACAAAAGAGCCACTCCACCTAGATCTTAATTTTCCAGGGAATATGTGAAGACAAGAATTATAAAGCATAACTTTTTGACCAATTTCAAAAGATTTCCTGAGAATTGATTTGTCATGAAAAGCTTTTGCTCTAACTTTATAAATCTGAGTTTTCATATACATCATTTCTTAATTCCTCAATAATAAAAAATTTCAATGACAAGGATAGAGTTCAAAGGCATCATGTTTCACTTAGAAATGGAACCCTATTTTTGATAGTTTTCATAACTTTTTCAAAATGTATAGTTATCTTTAAATAAAGTAAGTCAATAAAATCCAAACTGCAAGATTTTCGTAACTGTTTTCTTTGAAGAAAAGTGACTTCCACATGCTTTTGAGTGACAAAATTTAATGATATTACTTACCTCACTGTTGGGCACACATCCCCGAATGATTTGATCAGGACAATTGAGGCGACATCTTTTTTGTTACAAGAAAATTGACTATGTTAGCAAACTAAGGCATGAAATTGACAGAAAATAAAAATTTATCGAGAAAAGAATCATTGATAGGTGTAATATCAAAAGGTAAGCCTATTTTAAGTCTGGACAAATGATCTGCAACAACATGTTCGGCTCCTTTCTTATCTTTTATTGTGATGTTGAATTCATGAAGTAACAAAATCTACCGTATCAACCTAGGTTTAACAAAAACTTGTTGTCAAAATCGGTAAGTGCACCGAATCGTAAAAGTAATAAATTAGTGAAAAGAGTATCGTTCCCACGAGGAATTAGTTTACCAAGTACCACTTCTCTAATATAAATACTATCTAGGCAACCAATAATTAAAAATGATTCAAAACAATTAAAGACACAAAAAACAAAAACACAAACACACCAAAATGCATGAAATTAAGACAAGAGAATAAAGCATATGAATGCAAAACATATGAAGTTAAAATACTAGGGATCTAACTTGTTACCAAGTGGCCTCAATACTCAAGAGGGGAGTGAATTGAGTATGTCAAATAAGTTCGTAAATCTTTCACAAATCGTTTGATAAATAATTTTCGTTGAAGCTATTTGATGATTAAAGATGATTGGATATATGAGATAAACACTTTTACTTATAAATGCAATAACCAAAGGGAACAATATTTAAGCAATTCAATAAAATAGTGCTCAATGTAAAGAGAAGGGTTTAGAGAAAACAAACACAATGATTTATCCTGGTTCAATCACCAATCCACTTGTGATCTACGTCCAGTCCTCAAGCAACCGCTAGAGATTTTTCACTATTTCTTCAAGCTTCAATAGGTGCTTGACAACTTTTACAGCCTTGAGCACTCAACACTTTGGGATACCTCACCCTTATGCTTGAGCCTCTATTTCCAAGGGATACCTCACCCTTACAATTCTTGAGGGATACCTCACCCTCTCTAAACAGATTGTATAAGATTTAAATAGAAGAAACTCTTTCTAGAGCAAGTAATACAAATTGAAGAGCTATGGTATTTAAGATTCACATAAGTTCAAGCTTGAAACAGAGGATTTTGTGAAATGATGAGAAAAACTTGTTTAATACTTGGTAGTAAACTTTCAGATTAATAGTCTCTGTTTTTCTAACCTTCCATTGAAGCCCAACAACCAAATTTATAGTTAAGGGCCATTTAGTGCCATTGGTGTTAGACGTAAGCAATTACTGCTCATTAATATAGCCGTTACGAGCTTCTCTTTATTTTTCCAGAACATAGACTAACCGGTTAGTCAAGCCCCCTAATCGGTTAGGGGCCCTTTAAGCATAAAGGAAAATATTCTATTTGGATAAATAACCGGTTAGGGTTGTGTCCTAATCGGTTAGGACAACACAAAAATGGGTTCTGAGAAAGATGCTAACCGATTAGAGCTCCAGGCTAATTAGTTAGGACATAATTAGAATGGTTTCTGAGTTAGAGAATAACCGGTTAGGTCTCCTACCTAATCGGTTAGGACAAGAACAAAATGGCTTCTGAGTTAGAGAATAACCGGTTAGGTCTCCTACCTAATCGGTTAGGATAAAACGTTTTTGGCTTCTGAGAGTGAAACTAACCGGTTAGGTCTCTCACCTAATTGGTTAGGACAAAATCATTTTGGCTTCTGAGTTGTTAAATAACCGATTAGCAACTTTGCCTAATCGGTTAGACATTTGATAAATAACGAGGCAAAGCCTCTGTTTGAACAAGCTAACCGATTAGGAGCTGGTCCTAATTGGTTAGGAGCCTTAGAATTTTGGCTCCTAACATTTAAAGAAGCAGTTTTGTGTTTATTAAAAAAACTGGTAAGTTCCCAAAAAGGGTTGTTTCAATTTTGGCTCATACAAGGAGATTTACTTGAAAAAGGATATAAGATTTCAAAGAGTTGTTGCAAAAAACCTTTTGATCCTAACTTGAAAAACTATTTTGCAAATTCATTTTTAGGAAGCCATTTGAGCTTGAGGTGAATCTTTAATATACTTTTACACAAGATCTATAACCTACATGCTAAGCTTGAGTTCCTTATGACTTGATCATTGTGTATCCATTGCTTTCTTGTTTGTCGACATCAAAACCATTTGCATCTAATCCATATCAATCACATTCTCTCCCTTTTTGATGATGACAAACAATTATTGAGAAAAAGATTAGTTCAAATGATAATTAGAATTCATAATAGGATTTGGAAACTTACTCCCCCTCTTTTATTCAAGAGGTGCTTGAATCAGAGATGCACAGCTCCCCCTTTGTTTTGGGATTCCAGGACCATTAACAGACAACACATTATCATAACACATACAATTATTTTTCCTACTTTTCTCAATAAATAGAAAGCCCTTATCCTTCTTCCCCTTTTGTCATAATAAAAAAAAATCCAGTAAACCAGAAGCATGGGTCAAAGATATGTTCAAGATTAAATATGTTCAAAACATATTGTTAAAACTAAGCATTCAAAACATGAAACTCATAAGATTAAACATAATTTCCAGAAACTCATAATTAGTCATACAGAAACTCATAAGGTATACCATAATTAAATATGTTCAAGATTCAAATCATGAGTCAAAGATAACTATTAAGACTAAACATAATTTCCAGAAACTCAGAATCAGTCATGCCAAATAAGTCTACCAAAATATCCAAAATAATATAACCAAGCATAGTCAAAACAAAGCTCAGAAGCAATTAGTTCAAAAATACAACTATGACAGAAATAGATAGTCCATGCCTAAACCCTAAGGTCTTCGGGTGCTGGGAAGCGATGCTCGATCCTATCCAAGCGGTCCTCCATAGCACTCAACCGATCAAAGATTACTGAGCTGCTATGCTCTTGGAAGGTTCGCAGATCTGCGATGGTTGCAAGAATGCGGGCTTCACTTGTGGTTTCGGAGACGCTACTCATTTATGGTGCCTCTTCCATAGGGACATCAGTCGTATCAGCAGGAATTTCTTCTGGTGGTGCTCCTGCCACTCGTGCATGACCATAAGTCCATTTGCCATTAACGTTCTTCATGTGCATTCTATTAAGAGAGGCAAGGCCAAACTTATGAGGGCTTGCAGTGTTTACAATGCCATTGTCCAATAGGGGAACCTTATGGTGGTCTAGGATTCGAGCAACCAAAAGGGTATACGGAAGATCCATAACTACCTTGTTTTTAGCTTTCATCATATTATGTATAATGTAAAAAGGCTAGTTAATCTTTATGCATTCCTTGAAAAGCCACATCAGGAAGATGTCTTCCTCTTTAACCAGGGCATAGTTACTTGCCCTTGGTGCAAGGATATGAGTAACAATGAAATGAAGAAGACGATCATGTATCTTCAGAAAGCCAGTAGTAAAAGTTCCCTTTGGTATTTGAACACCAGGCTGAAGCATGCCCATAACAGCTTGATCCCTCTTATAATTTTCCAATGAGCCATGTTTTTCCAATTTGAGCTTTTCACCAGAGTGGGGAAGATTAAACAAAGGAACCCACTCACTGGGATTCACAACAATCTTGTGCTTTTTAACTTTAGAAATCAAAGTTCCACCCTTAATAGATAAATTGCAGAAGAAAACTTTAGTAGGTTCAAGATAGAAATACCCTGAATTGGTGGTGACGAGAGTTCTCAACCCATGGAATTTAAGAAACTCTGTAAGAGAAGTGAATCCTTCTGTGATGAAAAACTCCCAGTCCATCCATTTAGGTGAGATAATGCGTCTTGCATGAAACTCCAACTGAAATTTCTTCATTTGAGCAGGGTCAATAAAGTATCTTCCGAGATTCAAAGCTACTAAAAAATTTAGGTCAGTGTCAGTAGGAGGTGTTTCCTTTGGGACATTGGAATTTTTGGTGTATGACCTTTTGGGGAAGGAAGAGCTGCTGGCCATGGTGGGGAATGGAGGCTTAGGGCACGGTGGAGGGGAGAGAGAGTATGAGGGAGATGAAAATTTTGGAAGAAAAATAGAATTTTAATCTGAGAAAGATGATGGAGAGTGAGGGATTGTGAGAGAAATGGGGTTTAAAGACTGAATTTGTGGTGGTTTTATGGTGAGGGATAAATGTGATGGAGTGGGTGTGAGAGAGCTTTAGAGGATGAAGATGATAATAGGGGTGAGGGTGCGTGAATGGGGATAGTTGCACTGCTGGGTGATGTTTAAGAGGGGTGTCCTAACCAGTTAGGCAAGGTGGGTAACCGGTTAGGGCTATTGGAGTTAAGCCACTGTGTTCTCCAATAACCGGTTAGGATAGGTGGCTAACCGGTTAGGATGGGTGGCTAACCGGTTAGTGTGCTAAGTCAGAGCGCACAAAATAGAATCCAGAAATAGGGTAACCGATTAGGGATTGTTTGCTAACCGGTTAGGCAAATCAATTTGGAGATCATGATTTAAGATCACCGATTAGGGGCAATTGGCTAACCGGTTATTTTGCTTGACAGAGAGCACGAAGTTGCTTCCAAACACAGGGTAACCGGTTAGAGGCCATGCCTAACCGATTATTTGGTCTTGACAGAGAGCTCTCAGGGTTCCAAAACACTTCCAAAGGCTAAACAAAATTACATTTTCTTCTTTTACTTGATTATTTCACTTATAGCACTAGAACAATTTCATAGGAATAATCCTTGAGCATATGAGTTCAAGTCTTCTTGAAGTTCATTTCTGGCTTAACTTCATTTTCATTTTAAAAAAAATAATCCCAATATCAGATCAAGTAGGAGGAGCTTCAGAGATCATTTTTTGCAGTAGGAACTTGAGTTTTAAGATTGGGGGACTTAAGCATGAACTGAGCTCCTGCAAAACAAAATAAGGGGACACTCCGACGCTCAAGTTAGTATTGGATTTAAAAGAGATTAACAGCGAAACAATGATATTATGCAGTAGAGGAGCAAAATAGGTATCATAGAAGATAAGTTATGCAGCAAGTAATTAACTTATGCATGATTGATCCAATATTCCGAGTTCATTTCTTATATAGAAGAATGTTTTTTTTGCTAAGGGCTTAGTGAAAATGTCAGCTAGTTGCTTAGTGGTTTCCATAAATTCAAGCATGCAATCACCCTTTTGAATATGATCTCTAATGAAATGATGTCTTATTTCAATATGTTTAGTCATAAAATGCAAAATGGGATTTTTGGATAAATTAATTGCACTAGTATTATCACATCTTATGCGGATTTGATCAAGTTCAAGACCATAGTCCAAGAGTTGTTGTTTCATCTAAAGGATTTGAGCACAACAACTCCTAACTGCAACATATTCAGCTTCAGCTGTAGACAATGCCACACTATTTTGTTTCTTGCTATGCCAAGAAACTAGTGAGCTTCCAAGCAAGTGGCATGTTCCACTAGTGCTCTTCCTATCCATTTTCCATCCAGCAAAATCAGAATTTGAGTACCCAATAAGGCTATATGAGGCACCCTTAGGGTACCACAAACCCATTTGTGATATGCCTATTAGGTATTTCATTATTCTCTTAACAGTACTTAGGTGTGATTCTTTAGGATTAGCTTGATATCTAGCACACATGCATACACTAAACATTATATCAGGCCTACTTGCAGTGAGATAAAGGAGTGAGCCAATCATACCTCTATATTTGGTAATTTCTACAGACTTACCTCATTCATCCTTGTCCAAATAGCAAGAGGTGCCCATAGGAGTAGCCATATGCTTGGCATTGTCCATTCCAAACTTCTTGAGCAGCTCTTTGCAATACTTAGATTGGCTTATGAACGTTCCTTCTCTTGTTTGCTTGATTTGGAGACCAAGGAAGAAGTTGAGCTCACTCATCATGGACATCTCAAACTCACTTTGCATAATATTTGAAAATTCTTTACAAAGAGAGTTGTTAGTAGCTCCAAATATAATGTCATCAACATAGATTTGAACTAGAAGTATGTCATGCATTTTGTGTTTTATGAAAAGGGTAGTGTTAACTTTGCCTCTAGAAAAATCTTTTTCTAAAAAGAATTTGCTCAACTTTTCATACCAAGCTCTAGGAGCTTGTTTCAAGCCATACAAGGCCTTTTTTAGTTTAAAAACATGGTTGGGCAATTCAAAATCCTCAAAACCAGGAGGTTGTTCCACATACACTTCTTCTTGTATAAAACCATTTAAAAAGGCACTTTTGACATCCATTTGATAGAGTTTGAAATCCATGATGTAAGTATATGCAAGTAACATTCTAATGGCCTCTAATCTAGCTACGGGAGCATAAGTTTCTTCATAGTCTATGCCTTCTTCTTGATTATAACCCTTAGCTACTAGCCTAGCTTTATTTCTTATTATTAGGCCCGTTTCATCAAGTTTGTTCCTAAAGACCCATTTGGTGCCAATTATGGGATGATCATTGGGCCTTGGAACTAATTCCCAAACTTGATTTCTCTCAAATTGATTTAGCTCTTCTTGCATGGCCAAGATCCAATGTTCATCATTAATGGCCTCATTTATGTCTTTAGGTTCAACTTGAGAGACAAAAGCTAAATGATTACTTGTATCTCTAAGTGAGTTTCGAGTGATTACCCCTTTTGATACATCACCTATCACCTTGTCGAGAGGGTGATATCTTGATGTCCTCCATTATTTAGGTAGGTCTATGATTTCTGAATCCTTTTACCATGAGTGATCAAGGAGTCTCTCTTCTTACTTCTTGGGCTCTTTCTCTTGATTTTTCAAGTATGTCTTTGCTAAGATTTCTGCAACATCATCAACAAGCTCCTTTCTCGGCTCATTTGGGTTAGTTTCATCAAATGCAACATGTATAGACTCTTCTATGGTCATAGTTCGTTTGTTATAGACTCTAAAGGCCTTACTATGTATAGAATAGCCAATGAATATTCTCTCATCAGATTTTGCATTCAACTTCCCCAAGTTATCCTTTCCATTATTTAAAACAAAACATTTACATCCAAAGACTTGAAAATATGACACATTTGACTTCCTTCCTTTGTATAACTTATATGGGATTTTCTTTAAAATTGGCCTTATTGGGGCTCTATTCATAACATAACAAGCGATGTTAATCGTATCCACCCAAAAGTACTTAGGAAGGTTGGCCTTATTGAGCATAGTTCTTGCCATTTTCTCTAAAGATCAATTTTTCTTTTCTATAACACCATTTTGTTGTGGTGTTCTAGGGGCAAAAAAATTATGCTCAATGCCATGTTCATCACAAAAAGTTTCAAATTCATGGTTTTCAAATTCACCACCATGGTCATTTCTTATGGATGCAATATAAAAACCTTTTTTGTTTTGAATTACTTTGGCAAGCTTTTTAAATGATTGAAAAACATCATTTTTGTGAGCCAAGAATAATGTCCATGTAAACCTAGAAAAATTATCCACAATCACTAATGCATAGTAATTCCCACCAAAGCTCATAGTTCTAGAGGGACCAAAAAGATCCATGTGTAAAAGTTATAAAGGTCTAGAAGTTGAAACCATGTTTTTAGCTTTAAAAGAGACTTTTACTTATTTTCCCTTTTGACATGCATCACAAAGTTTGTCTTTTTCAAATTTGAGCTCTGGAAGACCAATTACTAGTTCTTTAGAAACCAATTTGTTTAAGTGATCCATGTAAATATGAGCAATTCTTCTATGTCATAACCATGAATCATTTTCTTTACTCATAAAGCATTTAGCATCATTTGAGGAGATATCATTGAGACTAATCATATATATATTATTGACCCTATGACCAACAAACTTAACTTGCTTATCATCCTTTCCCTCAATTATGCAACAAGAGGAATCAAATATAACTCTATTGCCTTTATCACATAATTGACTAATGCTAAGCAAATTATGTTTAAGTCCTTCAACAAGCAAAACATTATTAATAGATGATGAAGAAATCTTACCAACTTTGCCAATTCTAAGAATCTTCCCTTTGTTGTTATCACTATATGTAACATGACTATGTTTCTTGTGGGTAAGGGAGGAGAACTTGGAGCCATCACCGGTCATGTGCTTAGAGCAACCACTATCAAGATACCAACTTGACCTCTTGGTATTCAAGTACACCTACAACACATATTCAAATTTTAAACTTTGGTACCCAAATTGTTTTGGGTCCTTGTGTGTTAGAATTAGGTATGGTGCCTTTTGGAACCCAAACCCTTTTGATTCCAACCTTAGTGTTTATGTTCTTTCTAACATTGTAAGTGGATGCACTATGTCCTTTCTTACCACAATGAAAACATTTGACAAAGGGACTACTTGAAGTTTTTGAGGAAACAAAGAAGTTCTTATAAGACTTTTGATGGTTGTTTGGATTAAATCCCAAACCGACTTTTTGAAAAACACATTTTTGTCTCCCTAACAACACATTTAAGTTGTCTCTTTCAAAAGTGAATTTTGCAAGAGTATTGTTCAAATCTTCAATTTTTTTTCAAAAGCTTTGCATGATAAACAAGGTAATAATATGGATATGTTATCATGTGAGGAACAAGTCATGCATAATGAATTAGCATCAATAAGTCCTAAGGTCTCATTTTCAATCTTAAGCTCATTTATCTCTTTACTTAAAGTAGAAACTTTGTTTACCAATAAGGAAATTGTTTTGTTAGAGGACAAAACCATTTTTGTGAGCCTCAAAGATTCATCATGCAATTCTTGAAAAGCATCTTGCAATTCATCATATGAAGGTAGAGATTCTGAGTTAGAAGAAGTTACCTCGGTGTCGTTCTCTTTACTTTCTTCTCCTTGATCCATGAGACAAAGATGAGCTTCTTCATTCTCTGAACTATCGAAAGAGCTTAAGTCATTGTCCTCCCAAGTTATGTATGCTCTCCTTCCTTTCTTCTCTTTGGAATGCCTTTTCTCAAACTTCTCTATCTTCTTGAGATACATAGGACATCCATTTTCATGTGCCCCGATTTTCCACATTCATAGCATTTTGGAGGAGTAGAGGATCCTTCTCCTTTGTGATACACTTTCTTTTGAGGAAAGGGTGGTCTTCTTTGAAATCCATTTTTCTTTAGGAATCTTCCAAACTTTCTCACAAAGAGACTAAGATTCTCCTCACTTAGCTCAAAACTTTCAACATCCTCTTCACCATCTTCATCATTATCTTCAATTGTAGATGAGGTAGCTTTGAGTGCAATTCCCTTCTTCTTTTTGTCATGCTCTTCATTTTGATTGAGCCTATTTAGTTCTAGCTCATGTTCTTGAAGCTTTCCGAATAAGGTGGCTAGAGATATTGTTGATAAATCTCTTGATTCCGCAATAGCCATTACTTTGGGTTGTCAATTCCTGCTTAGACATCTCAAGACTTTGTTAATAAGATCCTCATTAGGAAATGTCTTTCCCAATGAGATAAGATGATTAACAATATGAGTAAACCTCTTTTGCATATTTTGAATATTCTCACCTTGGTTCATTCTAAACAATTCATATTCATGAGTAAGAGTGTTTATTTGAGATCGCTTTACCTCACTAGTACCTTCATGAGTTACTTGTAGGGTATCCCACATTTCTTTTGCGGTCTTACAATTTGACACCCTAAAGAATTCATCATACCCCAAGGATGTGGTGATGATGTTCTTGGCTCTCAAATTGTATTGAACCTTCTTTTTATCATCATCGGTCCATTCATTTCTAGGTGTATTAATTTTCACACCATCTTTAGTTTGTGTTGGAACAAAAATACTATTTTCAACGGCATCCCACACATCTAAGTCAATAGCTTCAATGAAAATTTTCATCATTTCTTTCCAATAGGCATAACCATCCCCATTGAAATAAGGAGGTCTGTTTATAGAAGAACCTTCATTTGAAAAATCATTTGAAGCCATCACTTCTCTTGAAGCTGCTAAGCTCTTTATATAAGATTCTAACTCTGATACCACTTGTTACTAAGTGGCCTCAATACTCAAGATGGGGGGTGAATTGAGTATGTAAAACAAGTTCATAAATCTTTCACAAATCGTTTAATAAATAATTTTTGTTGAAGCTATTTGATGATTAGAGATGATTGGATATATGAGATAAACATTTTTACTTATAAATGCAATAACAAAAAGGAACAATATTCAAGCAATTCAATAAAATAGTGCTTAATGTAAAGAGAAGGGTTTAGAAAAAACAAATACAATGATTTATCCTAGTTCGATCACCAATCCACTTGTGATCTACGTCCAGTCCTCAAGAAATCGCTAGAGATTTTTCACTATTTCTTCAATCTTCAATAGGTGCTTGACAACCTTTACAACCTTGAGCACTCAACACTTTGGGATACCTCAGCCTTATGCTTGAGCCTCTATTTCCAAGGGATACCTCACCCTTACAATTCTTGAGGGATACCTCACCCTCTCTAAATAGATTGTATAAGATTTAAATGGAAGAAACCTTCTCTAGAGCAAGTAATACAAATTGAAAAGTTACGATATTTGAGATTCACACAAGTTCAAGCTTGAAACAGAGGATTTTGTGAAATGATGAGAAAAACTTATTTAATGCTCGGTAGTAAACTTTCAAATTGATAGTCTCTATTTTTCTAACCCTCCATTGAAGCCCAACAACCAAATTTATAGTTAATGGCCATTTAGTGCCATTGGTGGTAGACGTGAGCAATTAATGCTCATTAATATAGCCGTTACGAGCTTCTCTTTATTTTTCCAAAACATAGACTAACTGGTTAGTCAAGCCCCCTAATTGGTTAGGGGCCCTTTAAGCTTAAAGGAATTTATTCTGTTTGGATAAATAACCGGTTAGGGTTATGTCCTAATCGGTTAGGACAACACAAAAATAGGTTCTGAGAAATATGCTAACCGATTAGAGCTCTAGGCTAATCGGTTAGGACATAATCAGAATGGTTTCTGAGTTGGAGAATAACCGGTTAGGTCTCCTACCTAATCGGTTAGGACAAAAACAAAATGGCTTCTGAGTTAGAGAATAACCGGTTAGGTCTCCTACCTAATCGGTTAGGACAAAACGTTTTTGGCTTCTGAGAGTGAAACTAACCGGTTAGGTCTCTCACCTAATCGGTTAGGACAAAATCATTTTGGCTTCTGAGTTGTTAAATAACTGATTAGCCACTTTGCCTAATCGGTTAGACATTTGATAAATATCGAGGCAAAGCCTCTGTTTGAACAAGCTAACCGATTAGGAGCTGGTCCTAATCGGTTAGGAGCCTTAGAATTTTAGCTCCTAACATTTACAGAAGCAGTTTTGTGTTTATTAAAAAGTTGGTAAGTTCCCAAAAAGGCTTGTTTCAATTTTGGCTCATACAAGGAGATTTACTTGAAAAAGGATATAAGATTTCAAAGAGTTGTTACAAAAAACCTTTTGATCCTAACTTGAAAAACCATTTTTCAAATTCATTTTTAGGAAGCCATTTGAGCTTGAGGTGAATCCTTAATATACCTTTACACAAGATCTATAACCTACATGCTAAGCTTGAGTTCCTTGTGACTTGATCGTTGTGTATCCATTGTTTTCTTGTTTGTCGACATTAAAACCATTTGCATCTAGTCCATGTCAATCACATAACTTCACTTAATTCAACAATCTATCATAGACAATAGAGTAGCTTTGGGACCTTCATTCTAATTAATTTTTAATCATTCAATTGATGGGGAGAATCCCTTAATTAATTAAAACCCAATTCCTTAGCAAGTTAATTCTCTTTAATTATCAAAGTCTAGTCAATTCCTTAATCTAAACCCTAACTCTTAAATGCATGACCTTTACTCTATGGATTCTCATGAAAAATACTACAATTCTCTCACATAACCTATAACCTCCATTCCTAGATGATTATAAATCATGACTCTTATTATTTATGGTCTAAGTCATATGCAAACCTCCTGATTCTACACACATCTCACTAGATCAATTTATGAGTGGTTAATTCATAAAAGTATTAAGAATCATAATAAGCACCCAAATTGAATAAAAAAGAAATTAATTAAAATTTCAATCTTAACAGATGTTGATTGAATCAAGTTACATCTTCACCATAGAAATACATGAATTTAGCTACACATGACAATAGAGAAGAAGAGATAGGAAGAGGAAACAGAATTCATCATGATAGAACCGTAGAGAAGAACAAAGCGCCTTCAATGGTGATTCGATCTCCAACTCCATGAGAGTTCCATGACGGCTCCATGACGGCTCCTCTTCCTCTCTAGGGCTCATCCCCTCTCTGCCTTTGAGTCTCTCAAGGCTCTATATTTTTTTTAATATTTTTTTGTGTTTAATATGTGTGGTTATGATTCAAACAGATCAATATATAAAATACTAGGATTAGTTTTAACCAAACAACCAAAATTTGAATCACGATACCAACTAAGCATAAATAAATGACTTAAAATAAAAAAATAAAATATATACAGAACTCAACCTTTCAAAATAAAAATAAAAATAAAATTATCAAGTAGGCGGGAAACCTGCTATTAAATATTAACAAGTAAAAAATTAAAAGAGTAGGAAAAGAATATACCAGATAGTGAAGTTTACTTAAAGAAAGAAAATCTCAAAAAATTTATTCTTCAAATCAAGTCTCCAACAACGGCGCCAAAAACTTAATGCCAAATTGATATGTTGCGTTGCAAACCCAAGTGCAGGTTATCTGAAGTAATAAATTTTTAGGAGTCCGAGGTCGATCTACATGGAATTGATAAAAAAATTCTTTGAGGTAAGGAAAAGATCTATCACAAAAATAAAGAAGATAAATAAAATTATTCACAAATGAAAATGAATTGTTTGGGCTAGGAGATCCACTCTTGGTAAATAAATTAAGAACAACATTAATTCTTTTATAACTTAATTAGAATCCATGTATAACGGAAGTTCCAATAAAAAAATATAACATTCAAAGTTCTTTAAAAGTTATATTAGTTATATTATAGTTACTTTAATTATCCACTAACGCCAACACTTGTAAATGAGTTCAAACATTTATTGTGCCAATCTCTTATCTATATCAAATCAAGATCTTCACTTTACAATGAGGGTTTTTAAATTGATTGGAAACAAAATACAACAAATACAATGATCACTTGATAATATAACATTTAAGCACAAGAAATAGATTAATCTAACATTATTTCATTACTAAAAGCTTCACTCTTTCACCTAAGTAAAATGAGAATTAGTTACCCATAAACAAGAAGAAAGAAAGAGATAAGAAGAAGAAGAAGAACATAACTTTAATTTAGAACAAAAAAAAATTATAACAAGAGAAACAAATGAAACAAGAAAATGATCTTGATCTCTAAACCAAGATGATTCTAATGAGCAACCAATTATGCCCTTTTGTAAAGCATGAAGGGCACACAATGACAATTGAGTTGTTTAATGAGTGGGTGGATGAGTGGAACATGACAATGGAGTTGTTAATGAGTGGGTGGATGAGTAGCTGGATTATTGTCATGCTTGTCTCCCCGCTCAACCAATTTAGTTATCTTCATATGACTATAACTCTATTATAACGTCACTTATTACATAAGTGGTCTTCATAAAAGTTTAAGGGTCTTATCTCAGCTATGCAATGCCACTAGTTTCATCACAATCTAACCCCTACAGCCTAAGATATGACCTAATATTTGCACAGTATTTGGGTTCCAGTAATAGCACATCTGTTCTAATGTCTAGGCCCAATATGACCTATTGTAAACCCGATCTAACTCTTGTGTTCTTCATGAAAGTTGTAGATTTATATCTTAGATTTCATTTAGACTTAGTTTGGTGTCAATTGCACTCCTATAGCTTAAGAAATGGGCTGACGAGTGCGCAGGGGTCAAGTTGTCAGAATCAGCATTTTGGCTCTTGCTTGTACTTCAATGTAAATTATCCAAACGTGTGGTTATGCTCTGGAGTTCTTCATAAAAGTTGTAGAGAATTGTCTTAACTTTTCTACAAGACTAGAATCACATTAATCAAATATTTGTAACTTAGATTATAGCTAATTTACTAAACACTATAAAATAGACAAATTAAGGCCAATTCATGTAATAATTCCTTTAATGATCCAATTAAGTCCAATATCATAAAATATAACAAAACTAACTTAATTAATCCCAATCGAACCTTAAGAAGTCCTCTAAGAGGATTATTAAATGGATAAAATATATTACTATCAGCCAAACAAAGAGAGGAAATGAAGAAGAGCATACATTGCATGGAACGAAAATGACAAGGACTCTTTGGATGAATTGGATGATGAAGTAGCCAACTTTTGTCTCATGACCAAAAATGAATTAGAGGTAGAATCTCAAACTCATGAATCTCAACCTTCTTATGAGGAATTATAAGATGTCTTTGAGGAATTAAAGTTAGAAAATGAGACTATTTGATTAATTGATGGTAATTCCTCATGCTCTACTTGCTATTCTAGAAAAGATGCCCTCTTTTCATCTTCTTCATGTCATTCATGTTTAACTTTGAAAAATGAAATTGAAGATTTGAAAAATACCTTTACTAAGTTTACCATGAGAAGGGATAACTTAAATATTTTACTAAGGAAATAGAGATATGTGTTTGACAAGGCTGGATTGGGTTACAATTCTAAGAAACAACAAAATTTTTATAAGAACTTATCTGTTTCCTCAAGTGTGTCAATTAGTCCTTTTGGTACGTGTTTTCATTGTGAAAGAAAAGTTCATAGTGCATCCACATGTAGCATTAAAAAGATTACGTATGTTGGTCAAAAGAAGATATGAGTTTCAAAGGACTCTTTGTCCAAACCTAACCCACAATGACCCAAAAAGGTTTGGGTACCTAAAACCAAAACTTGAACATGTTTTGTAGGCGTGCTTGAAGGACAATAACTTAAATTGGTACCTTAATAGTGGAAGAATCCTTAGTGTTGGAAAAGTTGGTAAAAACCTCTTTACCTCAAATGATAATATTTTGTATGTAGAAGGACTCAAACATAACTTTCTTAGCATAATTTAATTATGTGACAAGGAAAATAGAGTTATTTTTTTACTCTAATCACTGCATAATTGAAGGAAAAAATGACAAGTAAGTTAAGTTTGTTGGTCATAGGGTGGATAATATCTACACGATTAACCTAGATGATATAATATCTCAAGATGTTAAATGTCTTATGAGTAAGGAAAATGATTCATGACGTTAACATAGAGGAATTGCCCACATTCATATAGATCATATAAACAAATTGGTTTCAAAAGAATTATTAATTGGACTACCTAAGCTCTTTTTTTTGAAAAAGATAAAATTTGTGATGTATGTCAAAAGGAAAATTAAGTAAAGGTCTCTTTCAAAGCTAAAAATGTTGTTTCTACCTCTAGACCTTTACAACTTTGTACATAGATATTTTTGGACCTTCAAGAACTATGAGTTTTGGTGAGAATTACTATGCCCTTGTAATTATGGATGATTACTCTAGATACACATGGACACTTTTCTTACTCACAAGAGTGATGCTTTTAATGCATTTAGAAAACTTGTCAAAGCTATTCAAAATGAGAATGAAACATTGAGTATTGAGTATAATTTTTCAGCCCCTACAACTCCATAACAAAATGGAGTAGTTGAAAGAAAAAATAGATCTTAGAAAGAATTGACTAAAACTATGCTCAATGAAACAAACCATCCTAAGTATTTTTGGACAGATACGGTAAGTACCGCTTGTTATGTAATGAATAGGGCCCTAATAAGGTCATTCTTAAAAAAAATCCTATGAATTATACAAAGGAAGGAAACCAAACATTTCTCGTCTTCATGTCTTTGGACGCAAATGCTTTGTTTTGAACAATGGGAAACATAACTTGGACAAGATTGATGCAAAATCTAATGAAGGTATATTTCTTGGTTATTCTTTTAGTAGTAAAACTTTTAGAGTTTATAATAAGAGAACTATGATCTAGAAGAATCTATACATGTTGCATTTGATGAGACTAACCTCATTGGACTGGGAAATAGTGATGTTGATGATATTGCAGAGATTTTGACTACTACTCACTTGAAGGACAAAGAGGAAGAGCAAAAGAAAGAAAAACAAAGTGAGCAAACACCACTATAACAAGAGGAGCAACAATCTATTGATCTTCCAAAGGATTGGAAAACTTCAAGATACCACCCCCTTGACAAGGTTATTAGTGATGTATCACAAATGGTAACAACTCGAAACTCACTTAGAGATGCATGTAATCATATGAATTTTGTTTCTCAAGTTGAACCTAAAGACATAGATGAGGTCATTAATGATGAACATTGGATCTTAGCTATACAAGATGAATTAAGTTAGTTTCAAAGGAATCAAGTTTGAGAAATGGTTCCAAGGCCTAATGATCATCCTATTATTGGCACCAAATGAGTTTTTAGGAATAATCTTAATGAAACAGGATTAATAATAAGAAATAAAGCTAGGTTGACTACTAAAGATTATAATCAAGAAGAAGGAATTGATTATGAAGAAATATATACTCCCGTTGCTAGATTAGAGGCTATTAGAATATTACTTGCCTTTGCATGCATCATGGATTTCAAACTTTATCAAATCGATGTGAAATGTGGCTTTTTAAATGGTTTTTATACAAGAAGAAGTGTATGTTGACCAACCTCTTAGTTTTGAAAGCTTTAAACTACCCAACCATATCTTCAAACTAAAAAAAAGTTTTATATGGCTTAAAACAAGCTCTTAGAGCTTGGTATGAAATGTTAAGCAAGTTTTTTTTTTGAAAAAAAGGTTTTTCTAAAAGAAAGGTTGACACTACACTCTTCATTAAAAAGAAAAAGCATGACATTCTCCTTGTACAAGTGTATGTTGATGACATTATATTTAGTGCTACTAATGAATATTTGTGTAAGGAGTTTGTTGATCTAATGCAAAGTGAATTTGAGATGTCAATGATAGGTGAACTCAACTTCTTCCTTGGCCTACAAATTAAACAAATAAAGAATGAAACTTTTATCTATCAAGAGAAGTATTGCAAGGAGCTGCTTAAGAAATTTGGAATAGAAAATGCCAAAGAAATAGTCATACCTATGAGCACATCTTATTATTTAGACAAAGATGAAGGAAGTAAACCTGTAGAAATAACTAAATATAGAGGTATGATTGACTCTCTCCTTTATCTTACAACTAATAGGCCTAATATAATGTTTAACGTTTGTATGTGTGCAAGATAGCAAGTATGTCCTAAAGAATCTCACCTAAGTGCTGTTAAAAGAATAATTAAATATCTTGTTGGCATAACATAAATGGGCTTGTGGTATCCTAAGGGTGCCTCATGTTGTTTGGTTGGTTATTCCAATTTTGATTTTACTGGTTACAAAGTGGATAAGAAAAATACTGGTGAGATATGTCACTTGCTTGGAAGCTATTTAGTTTCTTAGCATAGTAAGAAACAAAATAATGCGACATTATCTACAGCTAAAGCTGAGTATGTTGCAGTTGGAAGTTGTTGTACTCAAATCCTTTGAATGAAACAACAACTTCTATATTATGGACTCCAGCTTGATCACATCCCTATAAGGTGCAATCAACCTAACTAAGAACTCAATCTTGCACTCAAGGACCAAACACATAGAAATAAGGCATCACTTCATAAGAGATCATATTAAAAAAGGAGATTGTGTGCTTGAATTTGTGAAAACATTTAAGCAATTAGCTGATATATTAACCAAACATCTGTCTAAAGAAAGTTTCATTTACATAAGAGGTGAACTTAGTATAATTAACCTTTCATGCATTGAATGATTATTTGTGTTTGTTATATAATTTTTCTTGTTGATTTTATCTCATGAATCCTATATTGACTTGAGCATTGGAGGTTCCCTTAAATTTGTTTTGCAGGTGCTCTCATCATTATTAATTCCTCTAATTTGCTCAAGAAGTATTTTGCTGAAGTTTAGTTGCAAAAATTTCAAGTTTCTAATATAGTAATGAATTACATGGAATGTGAAATGATTTACAAGCTTGTGAAATTACAAGGGATGTGGCTTTTGATTCAAAGTAATGGATTACAAGGAGGTGTTATGGTTTACAAAGCTATTGGAATGGATAGAATTCTAGTTTTTTCTACTAGAATGGAAAGAAATATATTTTATGATCGTTGTAATCAATTACAAGAGGGGGTGATCGATTATGAAGGCTTTGGAATACAAATTTTTGGAAGACATTAGTATGGTAATCGATTACCATGGTTCCCAGGTGCTTGAACAAAAAGAAGTAATTGATTACACAATGGTGTAATCGATTACACATCACTTAGCAATGTTGTAATCAATTATAACATGAGTGTAATCAATTACAAGGGGCCTTTAAACCACTGCAACGCCACTTTCATCTTTCTCAAACACTTTTCTCTTCCCTTTCTCTCTAGAACTCTAAAAACCTAAACCTATCCCTACCAAATTCTACCTTATTTCTCCACCAAATTCCTCCATTCCACCTCTAAATCATAACAAACATTCATCCTTCCTTTTTCCCGAACAACCTACTCATCAAAACATCTCCCTTTCACCTAAATTCATTTTTTCACCATCTCTCTCCTCTCTCTCTCTCTCTCCAGAAATTGCGACCCTCTCTCCAAATCCTACTCAAATCTCCATAAAATTCCTCCTTTCTTGTCCCAATCAACTCCAAATCACACTTTCTACTATAATCCTACCAACCCACTCACCAAAAGCCTCATTCTTCATCATAATCTCAAAGTCCCAAAATCTCACTCCCACTTTCTCTTTCTAACCTATGACCACCACATCTAAAATTCCTAAAATCTTCATCAAATTTCCCTTCTACCATCTCTAATCCTTCCTAAAACACTTCTTCCATTACCCCTATCTCTACTCCATACCAAAGGCACCCAAAGATGGTTGAATCATCCAAGGGCACAAAAAGGAAAAGAACAAGGAAAGCTATATAGGCAAGGCTCTACAAATATCTCTTCCAGCACTGGATCTTTCCCGTCTCTTTAGTACTCCAAGGCGAGCTAAAATCTTCCGAAACAAATTTTAAATCCAGAAGATCATCCAACCAATGTATTTGGATGATACTTTTTTCTTAAATGAGCTATTTCAATGCTATAAATTGTTGTAAGATCTTGGTCTGATTAAATTTTTGAGCATTAAGAGAGACATTTATCCTAATTTAATAAGAGTTTTCTATGCAAATCTACAATATAAAAATGCTACTCTATACATTAAAGTAAAAAATATGAAAATTGTGATCAACCATGAGATGTGGACCAAATTGACTGGGCTGAAATTTGATGGTGCAAACTTTATTAGTAGTGGTGATGCTTCTATTTGGGTTGATGAATATGAGTATAAGACTGCTTTGAACACTTTGATTCGGTTTAGTTATTATGCAAAAGATAGGGTTATGGCTAGTGGTTTAACTCTTGGGAATTGTTTATTGCACTATATTCTAGTCAAAGCTCTTATTATAATAGGGGGAAACTATTCTCAGGTACAATCAAAAGATGTGTTGACTCTTTGGGCTTTGAACAATGTCAAACAGATAAATTGGGTGGGGGGTACTATGTCATCAAATACATGCTAAAGGCACAGAAGGACAATCATCTTTTACCTTATGCTATGCTTATTACCAAAATACTTCATTAGTTCTATGTTCCACTCATTGGTGAAGTTAAAGACCAAAGCAAAGATGGTCCTAAATCCAATGATGAGCACACCCTCACCAAGATAAAAATGAAAAAGGTTGGTGATGAATGGTTCTATATAGACCATGGTGTGGATGGTAACATTGTCCAAGGCAATGGAATCATGAAGAAGCAGCAATGCCGAAACCACAACAAGGTGCTCCACCACCAGTGTCCATGGCTCAGTTACTCCAAGAGATGAAAAGCCTACACACACTTATTGTTGTGAGTATAGGAGAAGTTCATGATCAGGTGAATCAATTTAAGGAAACTATGATCCAATGCATAAATCACGTCGATCGAGAGTTGGCCTTTATCTGATCTATGATAGAAGGTGTTGAGATTAAACAAACATTCACTATTGCTACCCCAACCACTTCTATTGTCCCTCATCTGGCTCAATTAGCGTGTGATGATGATGATGATGGTACTGATAATGATGATACTGACAGTGAAGCGACCGAGTGAAGAGTTGGGACTTAGTGATGATGAGCTTTATGGTTATCTATCTTTTATATTTTTTTCTAACCTTTAGCTCATATCTTGACCTTATTGACACATTTGATTGTTTATGACTTATGTTTAACATAACTCTGATCTTTAGGCAGATAACTTTAGATGTTGAGTTTCATTTCATTTGTTAACTCTCTTATGCTCTTAAGCTGTTTAATGATCATATTGAAACTTTATGCTTATTTCATGTTTCTTTTCTTTTTGATAATACCAAATGAGGGAGAGTATGAATTGCATGAGTAAAGGGGAGAATTGAATATGAATTCATTGTTATAAATCTATTTGCTTGAATCTTTTTGCTTGAATCTCATGCATAGCTTAAGGGGGAGTGCTACCCTTTTATCTCTATTTATGTTACTCTTTACCCTTGTTAGTTTGTCATAAACAAAAAAGAGAAGAATGTGAATACTTATTTCATGAAGGTTTTGATAACAATAGAGCAATGACAAAGACCAAGTCCAAGGGAAGCTTCAAAGCAATAGGTTTATAGGACTTAGGATCTTACTTGTGAGAAGTATTATTTGATATCTTAATAGTCTCAACTTATTTTTGAAAAGTCCATCATTAAATCCTTAAGTTGGTGGTTGTTGGTTTTAAAAACTCTGGGTTGTTTTACACAAAATCATGTTTTAAACTTGGGTTATGAAAATCTTATTTGAATCCTTGAAAATCCAAGTTTTAGTTGTTAGTAATCTTTACAAAGCTTATTTATGCTCAAAATCTGGTTTTAGAATGGTTGTAATCCATTAAAAAATCTCCATAATCCACTATGAGAGTTCGTAACCCATTACGAGAGCTCCGTAATCCATTACGAGCTTGGCATAGAGCTTGTAATCGATTACCACTCCTTCGTAATCCATTACGACCCTTCAAAAATCCATTTTCAACAACTCAGAAGCATGGTAATCGATTATCATGCCTCTGTAACCAATTACAGCACCTGAAAAAGGCTTGTAATCGATTACAATATGCTGTAGTAGATTACAAAATGTCTCAAACACCCAGAACTCATTTTTAAAGCATGGTAATTGATTACCATAAGCTTGTAATTGATCAACACTCCTTTGAAACCACTAACAACTAGTTTTTGGTGCATTAAATGCGGCACCAACTCTCTCTAATAACTTTATTTCATTGATTAGCTATAAATATAAGTCTTGGGACACTTAATGCTATCTTTTGAACATCCAACAATCTACTCCCAAACATTAATTCTGAGTTTTAATTCTTTGAACATTCTTGCTATGTTTTTAAAGCATTTGAGATATCTTTAAGAGTTTCATAGTGCTTCAAGTTTTATAATTTGCTCTTTGAGAGAGTTTACTCCTTTTAATCATTATTGTAAATACTTGTGAGGGTGGAGGATCCCTCTAAGAATTAAAGAGGCTTCTACACATAAGGGTGGATGATCCTGGAAGTGTAAGAATGGTTCAAAGCATGTAAGGGTTTCTCAAGCACCTATTGAACCTTGAAACATAGTGGAAACTCCTGGGTGGATGATCTTGGGAACTGGACGTAGATCACAAGGGTGATTGAATCAGTATAAATCTTGTTTGCACTCTTCTCTACCCTTATCTCTTTACTTTCAACCTTGTTTATTGACTTTTCATACTTGTAACTTCATCCTCTACTCATTCACTTTCTTTAAAAACTTGTGTGAGATCTATTTGTTGTCATAAATCCATTCAGCACATAAGAAAATAGTTTCAACATAAATCAAAAGGGGTTTGTTTCCAAAAAGTTTTGAAAAATTCAATTCACCCCTCCTTTTGAGTTTTGAGGTCACTTGGTAACACAAACTTCCTCAAATCTAATTACTTTAGCTAGATTTCTCCTATGTTGTCTTTTTTTTGTAGGCTTGAGCATTATGGGCATGTGATCTAATCTATGATGTGGAAGATGGTGAACATAGATGATGGGGAACATGATCTTCTAATTTTTAGTTGCCAAGAATCTACCAAGACGACCCTAGAGGTTTCTATAACCACTTTGTCTGTTTCACCAAGTATAACAAGGGCCATTGAAACTAAGATCAGGCAAATTATAAAGATGACGAGCCTCTTTAAATTTATCTAATTGGGAATTTTGAACGTGATTTCCACCTACATTTTCCTCATTGATCGAAACCTGATTGAAATCACCAAAACACAGCCACAGAAGTTTTGGGACATTTTCCAAGTTCTTTAGAAGCTCCCAAATCTGACACTTTTTTGGTTTGATTCTGGAAAATTGTAGACCCCAGTTGCCCTCCAAATCTCCTGATTGTTTTCATCTTTAATAACTATGTCTATGTGGTTAGGAGATATATACCTAACTTATAAATTCATTGAGTCCTTCCAGAAAACAACAAGACCACCCCCTCTTTTGTTCTATTGAATTACAGGCTTGCAGTAGAAAAAAAAAACTTGAAAAATCAAAACATGAAGAAAATACAGACATGAGCATAACAGAGCATGAAAGCTTTTAAGATTCTGCTTCTACAATTTAAAAAATAATAATAATATACATATACATTAGTTACAACACAATATCATGACATTTTTAGCCTCAATTTTAACCACAAAACCTATTTCTAGACATTTCTAATGTGGACATATCAGTAAATATATAGAATACAAAATGCACAAAATATCTTATAATATCACATGATTAGCACATGACATAATACTTCAAGCAAAAGACATCAAACTCAAGTCAACACACTGCCAACATTCTCCTCCTTGATGTTTTTGCTTGACACACAAAGTAAAGTCCTTAGAAATTCAAATCGTGTTCTTGGAAGTGATTATTGAACATGTCAGCAACATTATGCTCTATAGGACAGTAAATCAGAGCAACTTCTTTGCCTTTTCTGCATCTCTAATAAAGCAATATTTGATCTTCATATGCTTAGTCCTGCCATGGTTAACATGATTTTTCACCATTGAAATTGCTGACTTATTGTTACAATTTATGAAAGTAGCTTCATGATGTTCTTGCCCCAAATCTCTAACCCTGTGTTTGGATGTTTTTTCATTAATGGAATGGAATGAAATAGGTGGGGATGGAGCGGAAAGGAAAGGAAAGGAAAGGAAAGGAAAGGAATGGAACATAGTTTCCATTCACTTTGTTTGGAAGTTTCATTAATGGAATGGAGCGGAACGGAATTACTCATGTGTTCTCTCCATTCCATCTCAATTTTGGGGGGAACAAAAGTTGGGCATTTGAGGGGAAGAGAGGGAAAATGATTCTCCATGTGTTCCGTTCCCTTTCCATGTATTTTAAAACTCCCAAACAAGGAAAGTTATTTTCGTTCCCCTCATTCCCTTTCTGTTCCCCTCATTACCTATCATCTAAACATAGTGTAAGAATTTTTCTTAGCCAAATGACTTAATTTACTCCGTTATAAGCTGCAATGAATTTAGCTTCAGCTATAGATATTGTAACAACTGATTGCTTCTTAGAATTCCATGAAAAAACACTAGAACCAATAGAAAATGCATAACCAGATGAGCACTTCATGCCATCAGTGGAACCAACCCAGTCACTATCTACAAATCCTACCAAATCTTTAGTTTCATTAGGTTGAAACCATACACCAAGATCAACAATTCCTCTAATGTATCTTAACACCTTTTTAGGAACTCCATAATGACCTTAACTTGGGGAATTCATAAATCTAGAAAGCATACTTGCAGCATACTGATGTGGGTTAATTTGTTACATACCCAAGTGCAGGTTGTCTCAAGTAATAAATTCTCGAGAGTTCGAGGTCGATCCACAGGGAATTGATGAAGAAAAATTCTTTGATGTAAAGTAAATATTTTGTCACAACAATAAAACTAATAAAACTTAGTCACAAATAAAAAAGATTTACTTGGGTTAGGAGATCCACTCTTGATAAATAAAATAAGAATAAGATTAATTCTTTTTATAACTCAATTAGAATCTACACATAATGGAGGTTCCAATCAGAAAATACAACATTCAAAGTTCATTAAAAATAATATACATAATTATATTATGAATCCTTTAATCATCTATTAACACCACCACTCATAAATGGGATCAAGCATTCATTGTGCTAAAATCTTGTCTACAACAAATCAAGATCTCCACTTTATAAAGAGAGTTTCTAAATTAATTGAAAACAAAATACAATACGTATAATAACTACTTGAAAATATATCATTAAAGCACAAGAAAGAAATGAATCTAACCTTATTTCAGTACCAAGAGCTTCACCATTTCACTCAAGTAAAATAAAACTTAGTTACTCATAGAGAAGAATAAAGAAAAAGAGAAGAAAAAGAAGAAGAACATGACTTCAATTTAAAACAAAGGAAAACTACTACAAGAAAAACTAGTAACAAAATGACATCATTTTGGTAACTAACACCTAACACCTTCAATGATCTACCAAGGCTCCCTTTTATAGAGGATTAGGGATACAAAATGACAAGGGGCCTGAGTTATGAGTGAGTGGATGAGTGGAAAATGAGTGAAAAATGCCAAATGACTTTTGATGAGTGAAAAATTATGGAGATTCTTTGTTTTTGAAATCATTCAGTTCTGAAGTCATTGCATTCGACATTTTTTCATCAAGTGGTCTTCATAAAAATTGTAGAACTAGATCTTAACTTTCAAATGCCACTAGAAGTACCTCAAAACGCCACCTACAGCCCGAGATATGGCCCAATTACTGCATAGTATTCAGGCCCAGTTATAGTTCCTTTGTTCTGACTTACAAGCCCAATATGACCTCTAAGGAGTCTGATTTAACTCTTGTGTTCTTCATGAAAGTTGTTTATATGAGTCTTAAATTATAGATACCAAAATTTTATCCCAATCTAGGTCTTACAGCCCGAGTTATGCTTTGATTATTGTACACTATTCAGGTTCCAATTACAAAACACATATTCTAACTTCCAAGCCCAATTAGTTCTATTAGATGTCTGACTTTGATCTCGAGCTCTCATAAAAGTTGCAGAGCTCACTCTTATCTTTCCAACAAGGTAAAATACATAATTAGTAGACATCTAGAACTTAAGATATGGCCAAAATACAGAAATAGTGTAAGACGTAAATCATACTAAAAAAATCAATTAAGTCCAATTTGAGTCCAAACTTACAAAACATAACCAAGCTCAATTAATTAAGTACATAGAGAGTGTAAATGACTAAAATTGAGAGTTTATTAATGTATCAAATATGTGATTATCAAATTTCTCCACACTTAACTTTTTACACTCCTGGGCAAAACACACAAGACTAAAATTACGAAAAAAAATGATACAGATTCAAAAGCTAAACATTCTAAAAGACTCAATTTCTAATAATATTTAAGAATGAAGAGCAATCAATCATTCAAGTAATCAAAACATTTATGAGATAACGTTTCTTCACATCTCAAACCAACAAGTAAGGAAACTTCAATTGAAAAGCATGAGTCAATAATGATAGATCTTCACAAGATTCACTCTCAATCCCTCAAGTGTTTAAAAGGTAGGTATTTCACTCAATTCAACCCATGAAAATTGCACTACCATAAGCTTACTTATCTTCTACTTCTCCACTACTCAGAACACATGCACACACAAATCATGAGGACTTTATTCAAGGTTGTAATGGGGTCAAGGTAAAGGAGAAGGTAATATGGATATAACAAGTTAAATACCAAAGAGAATAGAAGAGCATGAGAGTTGAGTTCAATTAACAAGCATGAAAGTTCATCCCAACTCCACCTAATATAAATTCCCTTTATATATATTTTTTCTTTATTGCCTTGTTGACCTTTCTTTACACAACCTTTTTTTTATTTTTTTTAAAAGATGAACATAATATATATATTTAAAATTTTTTTTTTCAATCATTCTATACACACACCCCCACACTTATTCAAGAACTCATCCAATGATAAAGCTAATATTCTCTTATTCCCTAAGGCTAGTTAAGAACATGATTTTTCATTTAAGGCACATAATTGTTGGTGTATGCCCTAGAGGCTAATACATTTTCTGTATTTGCATATATTCTATTATGCTATTTTATATATGAGGCATTTCATTTATTGTGTTTTTTTTTTTTATAAACATAATAAAGTCCTTAGAATAGTAAGTTTGATGCCATAGGACATCAAGTGGATGACTTGATCGTGAGATCCTTTTGGTTACAACACTATTCTTAAATGTCCCTAGTCAAGTATTATTGTTAATTAGGACAACAATAATACATTGAGACTAGTATGTGTAGAGACTGATGACCGCATCTCACGGGTCATGGATATGAGATATCAAGTCTTCACATTGGTACATATTAGAGTAATGATGTCTTGGACTGACCCACCATGAGAACGCTACATGGATCGTTACGTGAGTGTCATAAGCGATTCTCATAGTGATAATGGTGTTTGTGGTCCTTTGACCGAAATCACTACGATTCCTACATGAGGAGTTGTGTGTTTTAATGCTATCAAACGTCATCTCGTAACAAGGTGATTATAAAGTTGGTTATTGGATATACCGCAAATCATGCGAGAGGGATGTGAGTGACCTAGATGGAATTTGTCACTCCTACATAACAGAGCGATATCTTCGGGCCCCCGATTGAGTGAGATGCGAAATGCATGGCCATGCTCAAATGAGTCAATATGAGATATTGATCTCATTTATTGTTACAAAGTCTACTCGAGTATCGGAAACGAATGATTGGACTATACAAGGGTGACGCATTCCATGCCTTGTGTTCAATCTAGATATCTTGACAAAGGGACTAAACTACACGGAAACATTGATCACGGATAGGTTATGTCAAATCACCGACATTCTCATTACTTGGGTAGCGTTGATGTGTTGCTAGATACCACTCATTGTTTGTAATATTAAAATGAGATTTTAATATTACTACCAACGTCATGAGAACCTGCGGGGTCGCACACTTAGAAACAGACTAAATTGGAGCAATAAGGATCCAAGTTGGACTCGGATTCAATTGTGGGCCTAACTCATGACAGATGGGTTTTAGGGTTGCACAAATGCTTACCTTGCTACTTGCTCACACTCACTTAAGGCACCACTATTATAAATAGTACTGTTAAGGGGGCTGCTATATACGTTACATCACAACCCTAGCCGCACCTAAGAAAGTGAGTGAGAGACAAGGTGAAAGGTTCTTCTCTTCTATTCGCAGCTAGCACCGCGAAACAGAGGCGTGACTCCTTTTGCAAGTCTGTTCGTGTGGATACCGCAGAAACATCGTCACTATTACGGTGTTGGTGATTCACCTCGCTTGTGTTTATCACGCTTCAAGAGGTAATTTTTTAAAAAACTCGGATTATGGACTTTTCGCATGGATCCTGTGTGGGAATCCTATTATTCCGCTGCGAGATATTTTGATCCGCAATTCCCAACAATAATGAGTTCGAAACAAAGAATGGTCAAATAAGCTCAAAAGGGTTAAGTAAGGGGAAATAAGCCATTTCTAATACTTTACGTTGGCAGGAATCAAAGAATTTACAAGAAGTCATAAGAGTGCTTGATATCATATTAGGAATAAGAAAATTTCCAAGAAGTCATAAGATTGTTTGATATCATATTGAGACAATATGCTGCTAAGCAAGGCTGTCTATTTGATTAAAGTAGCTATTTCAAGAAAAATGCCTCAATTATATTTATGTATGCATATGAAAATGTAGTTTAAAAAAGAATCAAAGCAAGTTCTAGAGTAACAATTCCATGAGTGAAATTCACACAAGAAAGAAGAGAATGGTACAAATGTTCAATCCATTCATCAATAGGCTCAAAATCTCACAAGACAAAATTCTATCATTCTCAGTCCACTTATTCAACATCCATAACCAAGCATGTGAATTTTAAGAAAAAAGACAATTTACTCAATCATGCAAATTTTCTTGAATTTGAATTACTACTTCCACACAAACTAGTTGTCTACCCAATTACTCCTTACTCTACCACTAATTTTGATATGTCTCAAGAATAAATAATTTACTCCTTACTCTGTCATCCCTAATTACTGTTGTTGTTAATAAATTATTGACAAACATGTAAACACAACAAACGTATTAACAAACATACTTCCTAATTTTTTTTTATTTTTTTTTTGGTTTTTTTTATACAACTATCATTCTCCCCAACCAGATCACAACATTATCTTCAATGTCAAAACATAGATAGGTAAAGGATAGAAGATAGTACCTGTTGTTGTAATTACTGAAAAGAGAAACTTTACACAAATTAAAACAAAAAATAAAGTAAGATAAATAAAACCAAAGATAAAGGAAAGTTAAAGGTGAAGTGTCAGATCACACTCTTGTTCCTTGCTGCCTCCCTTGCTGTTGCCTTCTAACCAATCTGGCTGAATTATTACTGGTTCAGATTCATAAACAAAAACTTGTAATTTATCAATTATTTCATCAACAGTAGAAGCAGATATAAAGAGTCATCTTGTCGAAGGTGTGATAAAGCTCTGTTCCACAGCATGGTCAACAAAAAATAACAAATTATCGAAGAAATTATTAACATTCAATAAACCTATGGGTTTATGGTGGATGTTCAGTTAGGCCCAAGAGATAATTTGAAAAACTTCTTCCAAAGTACCAAAACTACCCGGTAAAACAATGAATGCATCAAAGTTTTCAAGCATTGTCTTCATTCGTCCATGCATAGATGATACTTGAATTTCCAACCCAATTATCTTTCCAGTGATGTTCCTTCGAGTTAAAGGTTTAGGAATAACACTCAAAACTTGACCACGTCTTAGATATGCAGAAAGTGATAAAGCCCCCATTAACCCAATGCTACTCCCCTATATACAACACGAATGTTCCTCGCAGCAAGTGTTCTACCAACAATGCTTGCTGCATTTACAAACTCTAAACCCTTCCCATAACTTGTCCCACAAAATACACGGATACTGATAAATCTACGAACTGAAGAAAGAGCTCCCTCCATTTCTACACTCACACTCTCTTTGAATGATTATGAGTTGCAGGAAAGTGAAGAAAATAGAGTGTTTAAATAGGGAAAAGAATATAAAAAGTAATAATAGCTCCTATATGGGTAGGTTGGCTGTTGTTAGAAAAGTTTGAATTTCAGAAACTTGTTTTTTAAATTTTTTAAATTTTTTAAATTTTTTTATTTTATTATTATTATTTTTAGACTTCAAGAAAACCATCAGGGTAAAGAAGTCTAGAAACTCCTGAAGGACCCTGCCCAAAGGATCATCTGTCCAAAACAAAAATACAACAAAATCAAACAAAGATAAAATTAAAATAACAAATGATGGCATACCTTTTATGTACAGTTTTCATGGCGTATCTTTATACTGTGCGTCATAAGTGCAGTAATACCAAGACGGCTCAGCCAATCTGGGAATTCTTCTTCCTATCGCTTGTGGGATATTTTGGATTGAGCTACGATGCAACTAATTAAAGTGCATAAATCAGACAGCCACCACCAACGACCACAGCCAGTGAGAGGTCACTGGAGAGCCCATGACATCAAATCATAGGATCTAGCTCAGATGCATTATCACGCAAGAATGCAAGCACTTGATGCTTCTATCTGTCTATCAGCAAGCAGAGCCTACGGTTGAAACCTGGGAATGCTTGTGCGGATCTCTACAGAGCATGGCACACGAACCTTATTTACGGACCGGCGTGCAAAGGTCCACCTGAGTCAATGACGGTCTACAACTGGCAGAGGCTCCTAATCTAATTAAAGACCAAGTACAACTGAAGTTTCGCCCTTTTTATTCTTTTTATTCTTTTCTTTTTTTCCTTCTTTTTTTTCTTCTTTTTTTTTTTTCTTTTTTTTTTTCTTCTTTTTTTTTCTTTTCTTTTTTTTTTTTTAAGAAATGTACAAGATAATATATACTTTGTGATTGTGGCCCACATCCAATTTTCTTATAAATTGGTAAACAGGGTCTTTTTGAGTTAGATTTCCAAGACTGTAACGCTCTTGCTCGTCCCTGAAAAGATTCCACAAACTAAGAAGTTCACGCTACACATATCCACAAGAATGCGTCTCAAGAGTCAATAAGATATTATCTAATGACTCCTTACTCAGTCCATTCTTAATAAAGAAAATTTTATCTTCTCTATTTACGGAAACCATTTCCAAAGAACGACATCGCATATTACAATTCCATCGCGCACAGTTGTAATAAACTTTTATTCTTTTTGCTCTTCTCCTTTTTGAATATGAACTTTTACCGAGACCCGACATGTATGAGACAAATGAATCTGAAGATTCACTAGCTAAACGAACATTTGCTTCGATTATCCATTGTATATCTTCTGGGATGCGCTTGTACATTAACAGTCTTAGTCTTTTACACCTAATTTCGTAGATTTTTGTTAGAGCATTTAGAGGGAGAGAAGGGAAATGCTTTCTTAGATTTGAGAGAATGACATCTATTTTAAAAGGAGAAGAAATCAGTTATTATGGGAAACTGAAAACCAAACCAACTTGAGAGTCATGGAGTACCGCTATCTGCCATTTAACTGGGAACACAAAGAACTGCAAAAAGAAATAAACAAAATTAAAATAAATTATACTCATAACAAAGATTAGAAAGGGATATGGATTGTACCTCAACAACTTGATGTTCTAGAAATAGTTTGAGTCTTTATCCATTGACCTTAAATACATTACCATTCCTAGGATTCTCAATGTCTATGGCCCCATGGGGATACATATGTTTGATAACAAAAAAAACCAGTTCACCTAAATCTCAATTTTCTAAGGAATAGGTGAAGACGAAAGTTATAAAGCAGAACATTTTGACCAATTTCAAAAGATTTTCTCAAAATTGATTTGTCATGAAAAGCTTTTGTTCTAACTTTATAAATCTTTGAGTTTTCATATGCATCATTTCTTAATTCCTCAAGTTCATTTAATTACAATTTGTGTAACTTGGAAGCATCATCAAGATTTGAACTGAAAGCTTTAATGGCCCAAAATGCTTTATGCTCCAATTCTACAGGCAAGTGACAATGTTTTCCATAGACTAACTTATAGAGTGACATACCTAAAAATGTTTTAAAAGCAGTACGGTAAGCCCAAAGTGCTTCATTTAATCTTAATGACCAATCTTTACAATTTGGGTTAACCATTTTTTTTTAAATTTGTTTAATCTCCCTATTTGCTAATTCTACTTATCCACTTATCTGAGGGTGATAAGGGGTAGCAATTTTGTGTGTGATGCCATATTTCTTCCTTAAAGATTCAAATGGTTTATTACAAAAATGTTTTCCCCCATCACTGATGATAGCTCGAGGGATTCCAAATCAACTTAAAATATTTTCTTTTAAAAATTTAAGAACAGTTTTGTGATCATTGTGTCGACATGAAATTGCCTCAATCTATTTTGAGATATAATCAACTGTAACCAAAATATACATAAATCCAAATGATGATGGAAATGGACCTATGAAATCAATTCCCCAACAATCAAAAATTCCAATGACAATGATAGGGTTCAAAGGTATCATGTCTCTTTCAGAAATGGAACCCAATTTCTGACAACTTTCATAACTTTTGTAAAAAATATAGTCGTCCTTAAATAATATGGGCCAATAAAATTCACACTGCAAGATTTTTGCAGCTATTTTCTTTGAAGAAAAATGATCTCCACATGCTTCTGAAAGATAAAATTTAATGATACTACTTACCACATTGTCGGGTACACATCTCTAAAAAATTTGGTCAGGACAATATTTGAACAAATATGGATCATCCTAATAGAAAATTTTCACCTCAATCAAAAACTTTTTTTTTGTTTTGGTGCGTCCATTGAGGCAGCATCTTACCTGTTACAAGAAAATTGACAATGTTAGCAAACCAAGGCATGAAATTGACAGAAAATCAAAATTCATCGGGAAAAGAATCATTGATAGGTGTGCTATCCAAAGACGAGCTTGTTGTAAATCTAGACAAATGATCTGCAATAACATTTTCAGCTCCTTTCTTGTCTTTTATTGTGATGTTGAATTCTTGAAGCAATAAGATCCACCGTATCAACCTAGGTTTGGCATCCTGCTTAGACATTAAATATTTAACAGCAACATGATCAGTGAAAACAACAGTAGAAGAACCAATTAAATAAGCTAGAAATTTATCCAATGCAAAAATTACAGCAAGTAGTTCTTTTTTAGTAGTGGTGTAATTTATTTGTGCACTATTCAAAGTTCGACTTGCGTAATAAATTACATGAGGCTTACCTTCCTTTCTTTGGCTTAAAACAATGCCAATAGCAAAATCACTAGCATCACACATTAACTCAAAAGGAAAAGACCAGTCAGGGGATTGCATGATAGGAACAGATGTCAAAAGACCAATTAATTTTTCAAAAGATTTCTGACAATCTTAGGTCCAATCAAATAGTGCATTTTTTGTTAGAAGATTACATAATGGTCTAGATATTGCACTAAAGTCCTTTACGAATCTTCTGTAAAATCCTGCATGTCCTAAAAACGAACAAAATTCTCTGACTATTTTTATGGAAGATAAATGAGCAATTAATTCAACTTTGACCTTATCAACTTCAATTCTTTTAGAAGATATCACATGACCTAACACTATTCCTGAGGTAACCATGTAATGACATTTTTTCCAATTTAACATAAATCTTTTCTCTTCGCATCTTTTAAGAACTTTTTCCAAATTTTCAAGATAATTTTCAAAAGAATTTCTAAAAAACTGTTAGGTCATCCATGAAAACCTCTAAATAATGCTCAATTATGTCACTAAAAATACTTAGCATGCATCTTTGAAAAATTGTCTTAGCATGACAAAGACCAAAAGGCATTCTTCTATATGCAAAAGTGTCAAATGGGCAAGTAAAAGTAGTCTTTTCTTGATCCTCCAATGCAATTGGTATTTTATTATACCCTGAATAACCATCAAGAAAATAATAGTAGGGATGTCATGCTACTCTTTCCAAAATTTGATCAAGAAATGGCAAGGGAAAATGATCTTTCCTAGTGGTTATATTCAATTTTCTAAAATCAATACACATACACCAACTGGATGAGACTCGAGTAGGTATTAATTCACCTTTTCATTTTCAACCACTGTTATTCTAGATTTCTTAGGCACAACTTGTGTAGGGCTTACCCACTGGCTATCAGAGATAGGATAGATAATTCTAACATCAAGTAATTTAAGAACTTCAGCTCTAACTACCTCTTTCATGTATGGATTTAATCTTCTTTGAGGTTGTTGAGATGTTTTAGCATTATCCTCTAAATGTATTCTATGTATTAATGAATTAATGCCTTTTATATCCTTTAATTTCCATCCAATTGCACTTTTATGCATTTTAAGTACTTTTATCAACATACCTTCTTGTTCTTTAGTCAGGGATGAGGAAATTACCACTGGAAAAATTTGTTCTTCTCTTAAAAATATGTACTTTAACCCATCAGGTAATAGCTTTAGTTCCAGTATGGATACTTCTTCATGGGTATTATTATTCATGGTTTTTAGCTCTTCGAATCTCGGCTTTCATCCTTTGTATTCCATTACCTGTGTACAGTCAAGCAAAGAGCATATTTCAAAAACATCATCATCTAATTGTGTAGCTGAATCAAATGAATTAATTAAATAAATTTCTAAAGAATCAGAAGAACTTCTGATTTGAAGATGATCATCTATAATGGCCTCAATCTCTTCAATTTCTTCCTTTCTATCATAAACTTCCTGTGGTTACTTGCACATGTTGAAACCATTAAGCTCTAATGTCATATTTCTAAATGTTAACTTCATCACTCCATTTATGTAATTTATCAAAGCATTAGATGTTGCTAAAAATGGGTGACCTAAAATAACAGGAATTAACTTGCTACTATTTTCCATAGGTTCAGTTTCCAAGATAATAAAATCCACAGGATATATGAATTTATCAACTTGTACTAACATATCTTTCACTATTCTTTTTGAAATTTTAATTAATCTATCAGCAAGTAGAAGAGTTACAGAAGTTAGTTTTAACTCACCCAGGTTGAGTTGCTAAAAAACTGAATATGGAAGTAAATTAACACTAGCACCAAGATCAAGTAAAGCTCGTTCAATTTTATGTTCACCAATAATACATGAAACTGTAGGACAACCAAGGTCTTTATATTTCAATGCATTATTGTTCTAAATAATAGAACTTACTTGTTCAGTTAAAAAGGCATTCTTTTTCATATTATGTTTCCTTTTAACAGTGCATAAGTCTTTCAAAAACTTGGCATAATAAGGAATCTGTTTGATAGCATTTAACAGAGGAATATTGACCTTCATTTGTTTAAGGATTTCAAAAATATTACTGTTATGGTTCATTTTACCTGAATTATTTAATGTTGAAGGATGTGGGGGTGAAGGCAAGGGTTTGGTCTCCTTTTAGCTAGGTAGCTTATCAACTCCTTCCCCATCTTTGGGACTTGACTCATTATTTTTCTCACAAGGGTCAGGAATTTGTTTTTCAACAACTTTTTCACTCCTAAGAGCTATCACTGACTTGACTTGATCTATTTGTTGACTTTCTGAACTACCCTTATTTAAGCTATACTGACTCTTGGGATTTGGTTGAGGTTGAGAGGAAAATTTTCCTTTCTCGTGAATGGCAAGTGCAGAAGAAAGTTTAGCTAGAGTGTCTTTTATATCAATCATGACTTAAGTGTTTTGGTTATTAATGGCCTCTTACTTTTCCATGAATGCATACAATGTTCCTTTAAAGTTTTTCCTATATATGGTGGGACATAAGGTGTATATCTTTGAAAATTTTGTGAATCTTGCTGTGCTTGAGGAGGTGGTGGTTGTATGAATTGTGCCTGATTGTTAGTCTTCTAATTGAAATTTGAGTGATTTCTCTATCCGGATTATATGTATCTGAAAAAGAAGAAGTGAATGACTTTTTAAAATTGTTCATTGCATTTACTTACTCATACACAACTTCTTTAAAAACAAAAAATTTTGGACATTCATTTGTTGAGTGTCCCAATTCATCACAAATGCTACAAATTTCTTCATTTTACACATATTTGATTTCTTTTACTTTCCCTGATTCCATGACTTCAACATTTCTAACCAAACTAGCAAACTTAGCATTTAGATCTTCTTCTTGACTAAGATGATATTTTTCTTTACTAGCATTTGTAAGGTTATATCTAATTGAATTTTCAGAAAGATTAGTACCACGCCAAGATTGAGAATTTTCAGCCAAATGGTCTAAATAGTCTAAAGCTTCTTCAGGTTCTTTATTAAGAAACTCACCATTGCACATTGTTTCCAAAAATTGTTTAGTTTCAGGTGTTAACCCTTCATAAAAGAAGCTTATAGTGCGCCATTTTTCAAAACTATGATGTGGGCAAGAATTCAACAAATCTTTAAAACGATCCTAACTTTGAAAATATGCTTCATTTGAGTTTTGGGAAAAAAATTGGATTTGTCTTTTCAAAGGATTAGTTTTATGTGTTAGAAAAAATTTCTTTAAAAACCCACCTTGCATTTCTTACCATGTGCTAATTGATCTTGGTTTCAAAGCGTTAAGCCAAGTTTTTGCTTTATTTAAAAAAAAAAGAAACAATTTAAGCTTAAATTTGATCATGAAAAACAGTACATACTTCCTCAAATTCTTTTAAATGTAAATATGGGCTTTCAGATTCTAAACCATGAAAATTAGGAAGTAAAAAAATCATACTTGGCTTGAATCTAAAATTGTTAGTAGTGAGTGGTAAGATAAAACATGATGGACTAGAATTTCGAGATGGTTGCAAATACTCACGCATGGTTCGCAACGGTTGATTTTCATGTTCATCATACACACTTTCATTTTCAGTCATTATGTTTGATGTGTGTAATTGTGATTCAGACAAATCAATATGTAAAGTACTAAGATTAACTTTAACAAAACGACTAGAATTTAAATCACGATACCAATTAAGCATAAACAAGTAACTTAAAATATAAAATAAAATGTACAAGCTAGCAGTATAAACCATCCATTAAATATTAACAAAGATGTGGTATAAACCAGCCACCAAATATATATTAACAAGGGTATGGTATATACCAGTTACCAAATATATATTAACACTTAGTAAATACATATTAACAAATGTGTGATATAAACCAACTACCAAATAAGTTAATAAGCAGAAAAATAAAAAAATTAATATGCAGATAAATTAAAATGTTAGAAGTAGATAAAGTAAAATGTTAGATAACCGATAAAGTAAAAAGTTAGATAGTTAGTAAGTTAGTAAGCAAGAAAATTAAAAGGTTAGTACGTTAATAAGTTAGAAAGTTAGAAATAAAATACGAGAAAGAAAAGTATAGAAATTAAAGTGTAGAAAATAAGGTGCAAAAAGTAAATTTAAAATATAAAAACCGGATAATCAACAGAGTCGATTTTTGCTCTAGCGAGAGAGAAGAGAAGAAGAAAGATTATTTCATTAATGATTAAAAATTACAGAGAGATTAGGAAGAGTTTCCCCCACTAAATTAGTACGTTAGTAAGTACAAAGAAAAAAAATTAAAAAAGTAAAAAATATATATATTTGATGTGGGTTATATTTACAAAATATAAATATTTACAAAATATTTATACCATAAATTTGTTCTTCAAATCAAGTCCCCGAAAACGGCGCCAAAAACTTGATGTGGGTTAATTTGTTGCATACCTAAGTGCAGGTTGTCTTAAATAATAAATTTTCGGGAGTCCGAGGTCGATCTACAGGGAGTTGATGAAAAAAAATCTTTGACGTAAAGTAAATATTTTGTCACAATAATAAAACTGATAAAACTTAGTCACAAATAAAAAAGACTTACTTGGGTTAGGAGATCCACTCTTGGTAAATAAAATAAGGACAAGATTAATTCTTTTTATAACTCAATTAGAATCCACACATAATAGAAGTTCTAATTAAAAAATACAACATTCAAAGTTCATTAAAAATTATATACATAATTATATTATGATTCATTTAATCATCTATTAACACCACCACTCATAAACGGGATCAAGCATTCATTGTGTCAAAATCCTATCTACAACAAATCAATATCTCCACTTTACAAGGAGGGTTTCTAAATTGATTGAAAATAAAATACAATACGTATAATAACCACTTGAAAATATATCATTAAAGCATAAGAAAGAAATGAATCTAACCTTATTTCATTACCAAGAGCTTCACCTTTTCACCCAAGTAAAATAAAACTTAGTTACTCATAGAGAAGAAGAAAGAAGAAGAGAAGAAGAAGAAGAAGAAGAACATGACTTCAATTTAAAACAAAGGAAAACTACTATAAGAAAAACTAGTAACAAAATAACATTATTTTGGTAACTAACACCTAACACCTTCAATGATCTGCTAAGGCTCCCTTTTATAGAGGATTAGGGATACAAAATGACAAGGGGCCTGAGTTATGAGTTAGTAGATGAGTGAAAAATGAGTGAAAAATGCCAAATGACTTTTGATGAGTGAAAAATTATGGAGATTCTTTGTCTTCAAAATCATTCAGCTCTGAAGTCATTGCATTCATCATTTTGTCACCAAGTGGTCTTCATGAAAGTTGTAGGCCTAGATCTTAGCTTTCAAATGCCACCAAAATCACCTAAAAGGCCACCTACAGCCCGAGATATGGCCCAATTACTGTACAGTATTCAGGCCCGGTTACAGCTCCTCTATTCTGACTTACAAGCCCAATATGACCCCCAAGGAGTTTGATTTGAGTCTAGTGTTCTTCATGAAAGTTGTTGATATGGGTCTTAACTTATAGATACCAAAATTTCAACCCAATCTAGATCTTAAAACTCGAGTTATGCTCTGATTACTACACACTATTCAGGTTCCAATCACAAAACTCGTATTCTGATTTCCAAGCCCAATTAGTTCCACTAGATGTCTGACTTTGATCTCGAGCTCTCATAAAAGTTATAGAGCTCTATCTTATGTTTCCAACAAGGTAAAATACATAATTATTAGACATCTAGAACTCAAGATATGATCAAAATATAGAAATAGTGTAAGACATTAATCATGCTAAAAAAATCAATTAAGTCCAATTTGAGTCTAAACTTACAAAACATAACCAAGCTCAATCAATTAAGTACATAAATAGTGTAAATGACTAAAATTGGAGGTTTATTAATGTATCAAATATGTAATTATCACATACATCAAATTTGGTCTAGTTGATGTCAACTACAACAAACTACCAATCAAGCTTCTATATCTTATTTCATCAATCCTTTCATAATCATCATCCTTGGACAACTTAACATTAATGGGGAGAGGTGTTGTAACTGGCTTGCAATGTTGCATTTTAAACTTTTTAAGAATCCCCTTTGCATATTTCTTTTGATAAATGAAAATTCCTTCTTCTATTTGATGAACCTCCATTCCCAAGAAATAACTCATGATTCCAAGGCCTATCATTTCAAAAGCAGTTCTCATTTGCTTCTTAAAAACAACAATAAGCTGTGCATTGCTCCCAGTCACCAATAAGTCATCAACATAAAGAGAGAGAATGATAATATCAGAATTTGGAAAAAATTTCACTTAAACCGTGGGCTCACTCATGCTCCTCTTGAAACCATTATCAATGAAATAAGAATCAATCCTGCAATACCAAGCTCTTGGAGCTTGTTTGAGGCCGTACAAGGCCTTTTTCAGCTTATAAACATTATCTTCTTTTCCTTTTACAATAAATCCAGCAGGTTGCTCAACATAAATATCCTCTTCCAACATACCATTTAAGAAGACATATTTGACATTTAATTGGTAAATGGTCTAATTTTTTTGGGCTGTTAAAGCAATAAGAATTCTAATGGTGTCATGTCTTGCAACTGGAACAAATGTATCTATGTAATCAACACCAGCTTCTTGGGCATAACCCTTAGTCACTAATCTAGCCTTGTGCTTGTTAATTGATCCATTAGAATTTAGTTTGGTCTTGTAAACCCATTTCAGTCCAATCACCTTTCTATGATATGGTTTTCTAACCAGCTCCCATGTGTCACTTTTTTCAATCATTTTAATCTCCTCCTCCATTGCAAGAATCCACTCTTCATATTTTGCAGCTTCATCAAAATTTTCTGGCTCAAGAATTGCAAGGCTGTACCTTTCATAAACTTCAGCAGGAGGTCTTATTTTTCTAATTGGTGATTCAAATGAAAAGGAAGAAGGATGATCTCTTGGAGAATAAAGGCCTGAGCTAGAAGAGCTTGAATAAGGAATTGTTTGTTCAGAATCTGAATCTAAATTGCTTGAGTCTCCATCATCATAACCATGATCAACATCTTGTGGTGGCTACATAAATTGGTGTTGGATGGTAACAATTAGTCTTGTCTCAACTTTGGACTCCTCCTAATTCCATGAACCATTCTTATCAAATTTCACATCATGGCTAACAATTTTCTTTATTTTTAAATTGAAGATTCTATAGCCTTTGGATTGAGTGTTATAGCATAGAAAGATCCATTTTTCTACTTTCTCCTCCAACTTGTGTCTTTTCTCAGCTGGTACATGAACATAGCACACAGAACCAAACACCCTCAAGTGCTTGACGAAAGGCTTATGTTTGCTCCATGATTCCAAAGGAGTTTTACCATTGACTACTCTTGTAGGTAGACTATTAAGTAAATAAACAATTGTATTAATAGCTTCTGCCTAGAAATTTTTAAGCATATTTTTCTCAGCCAACATGCTTCTTGCCATGTCCATAACTGTTCTATTTTTTCTTTCACAAACTCTATTTTGTTTAGGACAATAACCAACAGTGAGTTGGTGTTGCATGCCTTCATCTTCAAAAAAATGCTCAAATTCAGTGGAAGTGTATTCATTGCCACGATCTGATCTCAAATTTTTAATTTTACAGCCACTTTAAGTCTCAACTAGACTCTTGAACTTCTTGAAGACATTAAACACATCAGATTTTTGTCTAAGAAAATAAACTCATGTCATTCTTGTGTAATTATCAATAAACAAGATAAAATACTTATTTTCACTTAGAGAAAGTGTCCTCATAGGACCACACAAATCTGTATGAACTAGCTCCAAGTATTCTTTAGCTCTCCATGCTTTTCCAATAGGAAAAGGCTGTCTATGCAGCTTGCCAAGTTGATAAGCATCACAAACATCATCACATACATAAATGAGTGGCAGATTCTTCACCATATGTTTATCATAAAGATGCTTCAATGCATTAAGATGATAATAACCATGTCTTTTATACCATAGCCAAGAGAATATCCATGTGAAACTATTTGAGAAACACTCAATAAATTTTGATCAAGCAACACATCATTAATAAGATTTATACCTTTCTTTGTTGGAATAGAGATTGTACCTCGTCCTGCATATTTAACTACAACTTCATTCCCCATTCTAACAGAAACATTAATTAAAGTATCAAGCTCCTTAAAGATCTTTGAGTTGTGAGTCATGTGGTTAGTGCAACCACTATCAATAATCCATGCATCTTTGTTCTCAAGGCTATAGAAGACAAAGCTGCCACAGACAAATGATCATCACAATCTTTACTTTTAGAAAATTTGCTTGCTGGTTTAGCTTAGAATTCTGAGAGCTTTGGCCTTGCTTCAACCTGCAAAACTTCTCAACATGACCAAACATTTTGCAAAACGACATTGCATTTGATGTTTGTCTTTATACCAACAATCCTTCTCTAAATGATTAGTTCTTTTACATATACCACATGAAGGGAATTTCCCTTTATTTTTAGGTTCTTTAATGCTTGAAGAACCTTTCCTAAATTCTACATTTTTATCACTAGCCACCTTTTTTCCTCCTTTAACATAAGAAAATTTCTATTTATGCTTAGATTGAAATGCCCTTTCAATTGAATTTTCAGTTCGCTTATTGATTCTTTGCTCATGTGCTTCTAGAGCACCAGCCAATTCAGTCACTGGCATCTTGGTATTACCTTTTGATTGTTCTATGGCAACAACTATTGACTCAAACTTAGCAGGAAAAGAAATTAACATTTTCTCTACAATTTGTTGATAAGAAATCTTATCTCCATATAACTTCATCTGATTTGTAACTTCTAACATTTTGGAAGAGAAATCCGTAACAGATTCAAAATTAGACATCTTCATATTTACAAAATCTCTTCTCAAGGTTTGAAGTTTAATGAGTTTCACCTTATCTATGCTTTGGTTCCCCTCCTACAAGATGGTCTAGGCTTGCTTTGCTGTAATAGCATTCATGATACTAGGAAAAAACTTATCTAACACAGCAGATTGTAGAATGAAGAGAGCCTTTGTATCTTTGGAAAAATTCTCATTGGAGGTTCTCTACTGCTCCTCAGACATCTGCCCATCTTGTTCTGGAACCTCATAACCTTTTTCTATAACATCCCATAAGTCATTTGCCATTATGAAAGCGTTGCATTTTGATTACCCAGAAATCATAATTTTCTCATGAGAAACTTGGTGCAGTGGGTAGAGAAAAGACTAGTAGAAGCCATCTTCATAAATTAAGGAATGAAACCTTTTGCTTTGATAAAACTCCACAGCCTGTAGGATCAATGGAGCTTTAATGCCAAATGTCAAATTACAAACTTACAGTTCTCATTGCACTCGTCCGCACTCACTGAGTCGGACACAGTTGTTTTTATGTTGGGTAACCAGGTCTACCTCGGGGTAACGGCCCTTTTATGGACAACAGTGGTGGTCCCATAACCCTTGGGATGCTGGTCACTATTGGTTGTGTCTACCTTCTCTTCTTGTTGAGGCCCTTCCATGCACGTAGCTTCTTTACTCTTCTGTCCCAATGATAACTCTGTAAAGTTAAGTTATTATTGCCCTATATCTGTGCAACATGGCAAGTTTAGTCCTTGTTTGTAAGCATTGATGGAAGGTTTTAGCATCATTTCTATCTGATTTCATTTTGATGACTTCCATTGTGATTCTGAATAAATACTTTCAAGATTATGATCAAATTGAGTACATTTGCATGATTTAAAGAATTGATAAATTCTCTTATATAGGCAGGTCTTAAAAGAAGCATGGAAATGAAGAAGTTGAAGCAGCTTTGGACCAGGAAGCCTAAGAGAAGCTAAAAAGTGCAGATCAGCACTCAACGTTGCGACGTGGATATGGTTGCGCCGCAGCGCTCCCCTGCATCAGTAGATAAGATCCGAGGCTGGAGCGCCGCAACGTTGAAGAGTAAGCGCCTCAGGCGCCTGTGACCTAATTACACGCGCGCCGCGGCGGGACATGTTGGACGCCGCGGCGTGACCCTGTTTTATTCAGCTTATAAATAGATTTGCACCGAATTTCTACGGGAGTTTTCATCATTTTTAGAGAGCAGCTGCTGGTTTTTGGTTTTTTAGAACTAGAGGAAGCAGAAAAGGCTAAGGTTGGAGGCCATCCTTCCTATGGAGGGTGAATCAAGCTCAAAGGATACAATCTATTGAGCTTCCTTCCTTTCCTTTCTTCTTTTCTCTCTTTATTGCTGCATGATCGTGATTTATATGTTTGTACTCTCATGATTCATGGCTAGCTAGGCTGTATATAAGATTTACTTTGTAGTTTCATATGGATACTGAGAAATTTGTAATCTTTTGAGTATATATTGAAGTTTAGTTGAGTTCAATCACAATCTGTGTTTAATGCTTGTGGTTGGCTGATCACTAATTGCATGATGTTAATATTGACAAATGAACTAGACATAGGGATTTGTTAATATGGATATGATGTGGTTGATACATGTTCGGCAAGTTCAATTGGCTTGGATGAGCTGATTCGTTAATAGGATAGAAATATACCTATTGGCCATGTATAGTGTGTGATTGAGAATAGATCATTAATGAGTGGAGTTTGCACTGGTTCTCAAGGAAACTTAGCGAGCTGGGTAAATGAAACCAGGGTTAATTGACCTAGACATAGGCTTTTAACTAAATCAGATTCTCAAGCTAACTAAACCAATCTTCGATTTTGCTTATAAGGATTGCAATTCATTAGTTGAAATAGGAAATGAAAGGTAATTCTTATTTCTCTATTTATCTATTTATCTTAGAGTTATTGCTTTTCAGTCTTTATATTTCTTTAACCATTCATTTATAAATTTAATGCTTTTGGATAGCATTAACTAGACTATTGGTTAATACTCAGCTTTACTTTGAAATACGTTTTCCTCGTGGGATCGATCTCTTATTCTATAACTGTATTACTTGTGCGACTCGTGCACTTGCGGTTAGCAAAAAAGGGCAACACGTTTGCACCTTCAACAAGTTTTTGGCGCCGTTGCCGGGGAACTACGGTTATTTCTGTTTAGTTGATATTAGCAATGAGTCTAATTAATGCTAATTCAAATTTTGATTTGTACATATTATTCTAAGTTTTCAGTTTATCTATTCTGTTATAGGTACTAAGATGGCAGACGATAACGCTGCACTCCAGTTGGAGGATGATAGTCATACAAGACCATTAAGGGAGTTTGCAACCCCTCACATGGAGAACTTGCAGTCCAGTATTAGGCGGCCTGCCATCTGTGCTAATAATTTTGAAATCAAACCGGCCATCATTCAAATGATACAGACATCTGTGCAATTTGGCAGTTTGCCCAAAGAGGATCCTAATGCTCATCTTTTCAATTTTCTGGAGATCTGTGATACGTTCAAGCATAATGGTGTCTCTGATGATGCTATTCGCTTACGGCTTTTTCCCTTCTCTCTCCGAGATAGAGCCAAGAGTTGGTTGCAGTCTCTACCTGCGGGATCCATCAGCACTTGGAATGACTTGTGTGGTAAATTCCTAAATAAGTATTTCCCACCGGCCAAGACTGCTGAGATGGTGAATGATATTACATCATTCACTCAAGCTGATATTGAGTCCTTGTATGAAGCATGGGAGAGATACAAGGATTTACTTCGAAGGTGTCCTCATCATGATATTCCACCATGGCACCAAGTTTATTCATTTCATAAAGGATTGCTACCCCATCATCGACCGATAGTTGATGCGGCTGCTGGAGGCTCTTTATTGAGCAAGTCATTTGATGATGCATTCCAATTGCTTGATGAATTGGCGGCTAACAGCTACCAATGGCCTTTGAAACGAAATACGTCAAGGCGAGTGGCTGGTGTGCATGAACTTGAACCAATGGCAGCATTATCAGCTCAGGTGGCAACAATTGCAAGTAAAGTGGATCATTTGGGGATTAGCCATCAACAAAGCCCATTTGTGTTGTATAACAAGTGTGGAGAGAATCATTCCAGTGATAGTTGCCCTTTCAGTACTGAAACTGCTCAATATATTGGTAACTACCGCCCTCAACAAAGTAATCCATACTCTAACCAGTACAACCCAGGATGGAGAAATCATCCCAATTTTTCTTGGAGGGACAATCCAAGGGCTTCCTCATCTGCTCAAATTAATGACAGACCTTATAATTCATCAGGTTATCCTTCCCAATCAAGACAACAGGGCCAAGATCGAAAACCCTCTTTGGAAGATATGTTTTCACAGTATATGGTCAAGACAGATTCTTACATGACAAAGACCGACTCTCAGTTGGCAAAATATGAAGTGATGTTGCAGAGCCAGACTGCTTCCATGCGAGCCTTAGAAACTCAAGTAGGGCAGTTGGCTAGTGCTATCAATAATAGGCCTCAAGGCACCCTTCCTAGTGACACTGAGAAAAATCCAAAGGGTGTCTCGAATGAGCACTGCCATGCCATTTCACTGAGGAGTGGAAGAACCATTCAAGGGAATCCGCGAACCAGGCTGCTTGAAGAGGATCATGCAGTTGTCAGAGAAAAGGAAGTTGAGAGACCAGAAGTTAGGCAAAGTCAAGATATTGCTAATGGGAATGGAGAGGAGAAGAAGAAGGAGTTCAAGCACTATGTTCATCCTTTGCCTTTCCCTAATAGGCAAGTGAGTAAAAAGCTTGAGCACCAATTTCAAAAATTTCTTGAAGTGTTTAAAAAGTTGCAAATCAACATTCCATTCGCAGAAGCTTTAAAACAAATGCCAAGCTATGTTAAGTTCATGAAGGAAATTCTATCAAAGAAGAGAAAGCTTAGTGATTTTGAAACAGTTGTCCTGACAGCGGAATGCAGTGCAATTCTTCTTAACAGAATCCCTCCTAAGCTCCAAGATCCCGGAAGTTTCACCATACCGTGTACAATTGGTGATAAGTTCACTGGCCATGCCCTGTGCGATTTAGGAGCCAGTATCAATCTCATGCCCTATTCTATCTATCAAAGACTAGGTTTGGGAGAAGTTTCACCTACTTCAGTTACACTCCAGTTGGCGGACCGAACCCTTGCTCATCCGAAGGGGGTTATTGAGGACGTGTTGGTTAAAGTGGATCAGTTTATCTTCCCTGCAGATTTCGTTATACTTGATATGAAGGAGGATAGCAAAGTCCCTTTGATTTTTGGCAGGCCATTTCTCGCAACAGGAAGAGCTCAGATCAATTTAGAGAAGGGTGAACTCATCATGAGGGTTCAAGATCAAAAGGTGAAGTTTAATATATATGATGCACAACAAAGCCCTCACGATCTAGCAGATTGTGCATTGGTGAACACTTTTCATGGGAAGAAGACATCCAAGGAAGGAGGTGTCAGTGAAACCTGTGTTCCTGCCCAAGGTCCAGTCATTTGTGATAGTGAAATGGACCAGATACAGGCTACTATGGTGGTACCTTTGTTAAATGCACCTGTTAAGCACACTCCAAACTTGGAGTTGCACGTCTTACCCTCCCAATTGCATCAAACTTATTTTTTAAATTAGGAGGAAGCTCCTCCTTATTGATAGAAATGCATTTGGAATAGTAGACAAGTCCTGCCGGGACTATAAATTAGGCCCTTTTTGGGAGGGAACCAAAATTTTTGCTTTCAAGCATTACATATGTAAATATATCACTTTTTAAGATTTTGTATATTTATGTATAATATTGTGTAAATTAACCTTTTAGATAAGTTTTTTAGCTGCTGGAGGCCACATTTAAGTCAAAATCACAGTTGAAGTGAATTTGCTGCATAATTATGCAGTATGACTGATAGCGTCGCGGCGTGGCACTGATAGCGCCGTGACGTGATGTGTGTTGGGCTTCAAAACAGGGAGCTCAGCGCCGCGACTTGGCATATCCTAATGTCGCGGCGCTATGAGCGCAGCAGTAAAAAAAAATAGAAAAAAGAAAGGGTAATTAGTAAATAGTAATAATTTAAATAATTAAATTAAGAGGGAATTAATGCACGCCGCGGCGCCATAGGTTTCACGCCGCGGCGCGTGTGGGCGGTGGTGTTTATTGCAGAGGCGCTTGGGTATCTTCATTTTCTTACCCTTTTCTCTCTCATTTTCATTTTCTCTGTTTGTTCTCTTTCACGTTACCTGCATAACTCTGCCTTTTTCTCTCTTTTCACCACGCTTTCCTCTCCTATAAGGTATGTTTTACATTATTATTAGTTTTTGTTACTTGTTACTTTATTTTTTTTTCTTATTTTTTTGGTTGTTTTGCGTTTCTACTTATAATGTAATTTTTACTTAGTTAGACAGTTAATATTTATTAATTAGGTTTAGGTTTTATTAGCTTTTAGTGTTTCACAATGCCTGTATGCATTATTGGGTTGGATTGGACGTCCTGAGGCGTGCGTTCCTGAAATTTTCAGCGCTGTGCGCCGCGGCGTGCTATGGCATGCCGCGGCGTTGGTAAGAACAGATTGAATGTCGCGACGTTATGTTGAATGTCGCGGCGCTGTGTTGTGTTTTGCACGCCGCGGCGCACTTTGTGCATGTCGCGGCGTTGAGTCCTAAAAATTGGCAGAATAGTTCATTATTTTCCATATGCTTTCTGTTTTCTATTCTTCCCTATTCTGATTTCTGCCATTTTTTTTGTTTCAGGTTATGGCTCCAAAAAGAGGCCGCGTAATGCTTAGAGGTTCATCCAGTCGTCCACCCAGGGAGCCTTCTCCCCCTTCTGCTGACTTTGATAGGAGGCGCTTTATATCAGCTGAGGCGACTGAGCGGTACACTCTTCTTATCACCCGTCCTCTTATATTGGAACGAGGCTTTGCCTTTACACGCGCTCTACATTCCGAGTTGGAGCAGAGATTGAACCACCTAAACTGGAGCACCTTTGCTCAACATCCAGAGTCATCTGCAGTGCTTCCAGTTGTTCGCGAGTTCTACGCGAATGCTGTTTTCCTAACTGAGGGGAGTACCACGGTTCGAGTTCGTGGTCGTGTGGTTTCATTTTCTCCAGCTGCTATTCGAGCTGCGTTGGGACTTCCTCCACCTCCGGAGATTTACGAATATACTGAGTTTTGTAGATGGGAGCTGGAGGAGGGTATAGATGTTAACGTGATCACGGCACGGATTTGTTTGGCTGAATCTCAGCCTGTTATGTGGACCATGAGTATTCAGACGAACAGGCCTAGATATTTTACACGTACTCATTTGACCCCAGAGGCTCGGGCGTGGTACCATTTCATCAACACGCGCATCCTGCCGTCGGCTAACCTTTTAGAGGTTACGCGCGATCGAGCCATTTTGATTTATGCTATCATGGAGAGTCGGTTGATTGATGTTTCTATGCTCATCTTCCATCAGATACTAAGGTCTGCTAGGGAGTATCGGAGTCTCTTCTTTCCATTTCTCCTACATACCCTGTGCGGCCGACATCAGGTCCGTTGGGGGCCTCATGAAGAACTTACCGACGTTCGGCAGCCGCTGAACGATACATTTATTGAGCGAGTCGGGGCAGCTCCTGCTGCAGCACCAGCGCGCCAGAGGCAGGCTCGTGGAGAGCCTAGATCAGCATTTCAACCAGCTCCTGCTCCTGAGGCCGTTGCTCCATCCCAGGCTGCACCTACTGACGATTCTGATTGGCGTGCCAGGATGGAAGCTATACTGGTATATCAGATGCAGACACAGAGGTGGATGGCGGAACGTCTAGGGCTTCCATTGCATGATTATCCCGTTCCTTCGTTTCCACCCACTTCGGTCGCTGCGCCCACTCAGGCTGGTCCATCTCGTGCACCTGATGCTGATGTACCTGATTCTACTGCTGATGATGATGAGGATGGTGATGGTTCTGCTACCGAGGGTCCTGAGAGTGATGACCAGTCTTTCTAGATCTGCATCCAGGGCATTATTTCTTTCGTTGTATTTACTTTTTGATTTATGTATGTCTCTTTTGTACAATTCGGACATTGTTTCCCTCATGTTTGGGGGTGTCTTTAACATTATGTTTTGATTATTTATGCAAGACATTATGTTTTCAAGTATTATGTTTATATGTCTATGTTTTGTTATTATGTATGTTTGTTAGTGTTATATTTCTTATGGAAGTTTATATATGTGTTAAAGTATTTTAGCTTAAATATTAACTTTAGGAGCAGTTATCTTGAAAGTTTTGATGAAAATTTCATTCAAGATACAATCGTCATTCCTTTCACTTGGTGTGTTGTAATGTTTAAAGGCTAGTGTGTATGGTTGTTCCAATGATAGATTTGGATACATTTGACCTTCATTGTTCTGTGAATTCATATGTAATCTTTGGTGCATGCTTAAGCATTCTAGTTTCTTTTTATACTTGGTGAATTTCCCAATTGCATGTTTTTTGAACTTTGGATAGGATATGAATGTTTGCTTGAAGAAAGTTTATGAATGATACATGTGAAAAATTTGATTATCTTTGAAATTGTTTGGCAACTCTCTTGAGGCGAAATCCTAGGTTGTGTCTGATTGAGGAAATGATTAGGGCATTGTTTGGATCGATTGAGCCTTAAAAAGCTTACCTAATATGATGATATCCTTAGGTCCTATTTTGAAGCCTTATACTGTTTGGCCTTATTTGTTTTTCATAACCATTGTGATCGTTAACCTGTTAATTGTTCTAATGCATGTGAAAGCATGTCATTTTCTTCCTACCTTCTTTGTTTGTTGAGTGCATTATATATGTTATTTCTTGAAGTGAGTCTTATGATTAGGGGTATAAATATTCAATTCAAAATGAGCCTGAAGGAATCAGATGCAAATCAAAGAAAAGAAAAAGCATTGCTTTGCAAAAATAGAGCAAAGAAAGAGAAAATAAAAAGAAAAAAAAAAGAATAAAAAAAAAGCAAAGCAAAAGTGAATTAAAGTTTGCAAAGCATCAAAGTGGTTCTGGCAAGTTTTCTGATCTCATTGTTAAATACCCTGCTATTATCATTGTAGGCTCATGAATTGGAATATCATAGGTATGTATCTCAATGTTTGTGTTAATTCTATCTGTTTATTCTGTTACCCATTACCATTGGCCTAACATTATAAACTAATAAAGACCCTTTTGATCCTCAATCTTGCATGATTTACATTAATGGAGAGAGAGTTGTATTACAATCTTGTGGATTTTGTGAATTATGTTCATTTGTATGTTTATAACCTCATTTGGGTGAATTGGAATTGAATGAAAGAGGTTTTTCTTGCATGGTTTGGGAAGAGTATCTTGTATGAAAAGAAGCTATGAATGCTAGTATGATGAGGATTGTGTATGCTTGACACTTATTCTAAGGTATCTGTATTCTTTGAGGTTTATGCACTCATCATATACTAGCCTGAGTTAAGTGAAAATGGAATGTTTAAAAATGGCTAAAAATAGGTTGCCAGTTGATCTTTGTGAATGTACTTCGTTTTGCTTGAGGACTAGCAAAAATCTAGGTTTGGGGGTGTGATAACTCTGTAGAGTTAAGTTATTATTGCCCTATATCTGTGCAACATGGCAAGTTTAGTCCTTGTTTGTAAGCATTGATGGAAGGTTTTAGCATCATTTCTATCTGATTTCATTTTGATGACTTCCATTGTGATTCTGAATAAATACTTTCAAGATTATGATCAAATTGAGTACATTTGCATGATTTAAAGAATTGATAAATTCTCTTATATAGGCAGGTCTTAAAAGAAGCATGGAAATGAAGAAGTTGAAGCAGCTTTGGACCAGGAAGCCTAAGAGAAGCTAAAAAGTGCAGATCAGCCCTCAACGCCGCGACGTGGATATGGTTGCGCCGCGGCGCTCCCCTGCATCAGTAGATAAGATCCGAGGCTGGAGCGCCGCAACGTTTAAGAGTAGGCGCCTCAGGCGCCTGTGACCTAATTACACGAGCGCCGCGGCGGGACATGTTGGACGCCGCGGCGTGACCCTATTTTATTCAGCTTATAAATAGATTTGCACCGAATTTCTACGGGAGTTTTCATCATTTTTGGAGAGCAGCTGCTGGTTTTTGGTTTTTTAGACCTAGAGGAAGCAGAAAAGGCTAAGGTTGGAGGCCATCCTTCCTATGGAGGGTGAATCAAGCTCAAAGGATACAATCTATTGAGCTTCCTTCCTTTCCTTTCTTTTTTTCTTTCTTTATTGCTGCATGATCATGATTTATATGTTTGTACTCTCATGATTCATGGCTAGCTAGGCTGTATATAAGATTTACTTTGTAGTTTCATATGGATACTGAGAAATTTGTAATCTTTTGAGTATATATTGAAGTTTAGTTGAGTTCAATCACAATCTGTGTTTAATGCTTGTGGTTGGCTGATCACTAATTGTATGATGTTAATATTGACAAATGAACTAGACATAGGAATTTGTTAATATGGATATGATGTGGTTGATACATGTTCGGCAAGTTCAATTGGCTTGGATGAGCTGATTCGTTAATAGGATAGAAATATACCTATTGGCCATGTATAGTGTGTGATTGAGAATAGATCATTAATGAGTGGAGTTTGCACTGGTTCTCAAGGAAACTTAGTGAGCTGGGTAAATGAAACCAGGGTTAATTGACCTAGACATAGGCTTTTAACTAAATCAGATTCTCAAGCTAACAAAACCAATCTTCGATTTTGCTTGTAAGGATTGCAATTCATTAGTTGAAATTGGAAATGAAAGGTAATTCTTATTTCTCTATTTATCTATTTATCTTAGAGTTATTGCTTTTCAGTCTTTATATTTCTTTAACCATTCATTTATAAATTTAATGCTTTTGGATAGCATTAACTAGACTATTGGTTAATACTCAGCTTTACTTTGAAATACGTTTTCCTCGTGGGATCGATCTCTTACTCTATAACTGTATTACTTGTGCGACCCGTGCACTTGCGGTTAGCAAAAAAGGGCAACACGTTTGCACCTTCAACACCCAACAAATATTCCTAGTGTCTAAATGTAGTTGCACTGCCTTGTCTTGCTCCCCTTCATTTTCTTTTCCTCCCACGTTCCAAAGCTGTAATACTCTCCGAAAGCTCCATCCGAGTTCAAGTTTTTTGGGTTATTGATCAGATAGCTACTCCATCTCCTTTCCTCATTGCCACCCTTTTTCTCCTGGTTGCTCCTCTCCTCCAACCACTCACAGCCTCTGCCCACCTGAGAAGCCCATGTTAGAATTTTATTTATGAACAAACATAAATCATATTATATAGAACCCAGATTAATTGGATGTCAAAATTATTAGAGCATTTTGTTTAGCCCAAATTGTGATCAGTATTGTTAATGGGCCTATTGTTGTTAAAACACTGCTCATATATGTGAGTTTTGTTTATGGGTCCTGTATATGGGTTTGCCATAGTGGGTAGGTTTAACCCATTTTAACTATTTTATATATACAGGGAGAGACTCCTATTCCTAATCACTCTAGTGCGTATAGTTGCCCCATTGATACTGACGCGTGAGCGACTATTGTGGGATAGGAATAGTATCTCTCCCTCATCGTATTTTATTTTTCAGAATTGTTCGACAATGTCTTCTTCATCGATGCTATTTCAAGGTAACCCTAAAATCTTTTATATGAAATTGATATGTCATAAATTATTGGGATTAATAGATCCGCTAATTATTTTCTATCAATTGGTATCAGAGCCAATATTTTAATCCTGATTATGACTATCAATATCTTGTTTTAATCCCGAAATCTTAACATATGTAATGTTTAATTAATTTTATTTTATAATCGATTTCAAAGAATAAAGTTAGGGCTTTTATACATTGGATTGTTCTGAATTCAGAAACATATTTATTGTATTTTGATATTGTGAATTTACAAATAATTTTATACAAATCCATTGAACCTTAAAGTTGCAATTCTTATATGATTCGTTTTCCTTTTGGAGTTTTTTTTTCAAAAAATTGATTTAGGGCTATTCAAGATCCCTGTTTTCTGTTTTCTGAGTCTAAAAACGTTTGGATCGTGAGTTTTGGTTGAGAGAGGATCGGAGATCATGTGGGGTTGCTATAGATCGAGAAAGAAGGGAGCTTTTCCCCTTGGTGATGCGCTGCAATTGAGGGTCCATTTTCGGATCATATCCGCATGAAAATCTGGCGAGAAGGGACTGTTTTCAGTCCTGGGAATGTAACCCACACGGGCGCCATGGCCGCTGCTTGATGCAGCGAGAGGAAGAAGGAGACAGGCAAAGCGCCTCTGCCATGGCTGTAGCACAACTAGTTGTACTGGCCATGGAAGCTGCTTACAGAGCAGCGTTGAGCTGAAACAAGAGACCAATATGGTCTCTGGTTGGTGCTCGCCCAGCTACGCATGCCCTTCGTGCAGATCTGGCGAGAAGAAATGGCAGAGCTTCTTGGCTGCGTGTGCGCAGCTTTTTCTATGGAATGAGAAGAATACACGGGTTTGACCCATGTTCTCCAAACCGGGTCATCTGACCCAGTTTTCCTTTTAGGATTTATATATATATTTATTTGATTAATTTTGAGTATATAAAAATTATTAAAAATATATGGTGTTCTCCTCTTTTGCTTCTGAAATTTTTTGTGTATTATTGTGATATTATTGGACATGATATATATTACACGCTCTCAGAATTGATGTTGTTTGGTCACTCAAATATTTTTTGGTGCTATTTTGTGCATAAATTAATATATAATATTCTAAAAATTATATGTCTTATTGTTATTTATGCGATTAATTCTGAGAATTACTGTTTAAAGTATTATTGTATTATTGTAATCTCATCTTCGCTGGACCAATTATGTTGAGGTGTTAATATTGTTAATATTTTGTTAATAATGTTGCATTGGGATTTATATTAATAATGCGCTTATCCTATCGGTTTGCCTTTATTAATGTGATTCCTAATGATTTGTTAAAGGCATTAAGGTTCTGACCTTAGAGTTCTCAGTATCCTTTTAGTACTAGCTTTAGGGACATGATTTTGATGTCTATGGGAGTCTACTCATGTATTGTAATTCGGGACCCTTCGGCGGGATTGCAATCGCATGGGGAAAACTCAATTATGGTTTTGCTCAAATGTTGTACATGTTGATATGCTTAACAAAATCTCCCTTTAATATATTGTTCTTTCAGCTTCATCGATGCAAATGAGTGCTATAACGAAATTGAATAGGACTAATTTTGAGGACTGGGTGGATTCTGTGAAATTGTTCCTGGCTGTCTCTAATGTTGATGCTGCTCTCACTGAGGATGAACCTCAGAGACCCACAAATGCATCTTCTGCTACAGAAAAGAAGAAGCATGAAAGGTGGGTTCAATCCAATAAAGTTTATTTGATGACCATGAAGTATAGTATGAAAAGACTATTAAAGAGAGCATTCCTGAAACAAATAATGCTAAAGAGGAAGAAATTTGCTAAAGGGAAGAATAGTAAGCCTCAGTTTAAGAAAAAGTGGAATGATAAGCCTGGATATTCTTCTAAGCCATCTTCTGGTCCTGGTGAGACTTCTGGTGTTAAACCCAGATATCGTTTTAATGGAAATTGTAAGTTCTGTGATATATATGGATATAAGTAGTCTGATTGTTTAAAGTTTAAGAGTTGGCTTGAGAAAAAGAAAGGTAACCCCTTGGTTCTAGTATGTTTTGAATCGAATCTAGTTGATGTTCCATTAAATACCTGGTGGCTAGATACTGGTGCAACTATTTATGTTACAAATTCATTGTAGGAATTCAGAAGCAGGAGGAAACCAAGTGAAGGGGAGTTGATGATCACAGTAGGAAATGGAGCCAAAGTCAAAGTAGAACATATAGGAGTGGTTTCATTAAAGTTGTGTACTGGACATGATTTAGTTTTGAAAGATACAGTTTATGTGCCTTCTATGAGGAGGAATTTGATTTCAGTTTCTGTTTTGGATAGTTGTGGCTACTTTTTCCATTTTAGTAATGCAAAAGTTTTTTTATATTATGATTCTGTTCTTGTTGGTTCTGGAGTCCTGTCTAATGGTTTATACATGTTGAATGTTGATTCTTTTTCTGGTGATCAACGGGATTCAGATATCAATAATGTTGTTGGAAACAAGCGTGGTAAAGTTGCTGAAAAGTCTTTTATGTTGTGGCACAAACGTTTAGGACACATCTCTAGGGAGAGAATGGAAATGTTGATTAAGGAGAATATTCTTCATGACCTGGACTTCTCTGTTTTTGATACTTGTGTTGATTGTATAAGAGGGAAACTCACAGCTGGAGCCAGGAAGAGTGGGGTTACCAGGAGCGAAGGAATACTACAGTTGATTCATACAGATATTTGTGAGCCTATTACTCCTATTGCTATGGGTGGTTTTAGGTACTTTATCACGTTTATTGATGACTTCTCTAGATACGGGTGGATTGATTTGCTATGTGAGAAATCTAATTCTTTAGATGCCTTTAAAGTATTCAAAGTCGTTGTTGAATTGAAATTTAGTAAGCAGATCAAATGTGTGAGGTCTGATAGAGGTGGTGAATACTATGGCAGGTATGATGAAACTGGTAGAAATCCTGGACCTTTTGCTAGGTTCTTACAGGACTGTGGTATTGAGGCACAGTACACCATGCCTGACACTCCACAATAAAACGGAGTTGTAGAGAGACGAAATCGTACTCTTATGGATGTGGTGAGGTGTATGCTTAGTCATTCCACTCTTTCAAAATTCTTATGGGGAGATGCCTTGAAGACTGCTGCTTATATATTGAATCAGGTGCCAAGTAAATCTGTGTTGAAGACTCCATATGAGCTTATGATAGGCAAACGGCCTACCTTGAGGCATTTTCGTGTTTAGGGATGTAGGGCAGAGGTGAGACCTTACAACCCACATTTAAAGAAGTTTGATCCCAAAATCATCAGTGGTTTCTTCATTGACTATTGTATCAGCTCAAGGGGTTCTAGGTTCTTTTGTCCTTCTCATACTACTAGAGTTATTGAATCCGATCGGGCTATCTATTTTGAAGGGGACTTAGGACATAGTGGAACTCAGGAGCCGCGTATTGTTGATTTTAGTGAGGAGCATGTTGTTGTTCCTATTCCTGTTGATCCCTTTCCAGGGATAATGTCATCTCCTCTGATCTGTAAAGATAATGTTGTTGATCCTATTGATGTTGTCGATATCCTTCAACAAGTTAAAAATAATGTACAGATTCCAGATGTTGTTGTGACTCCACTGAGAAGATCTGAGCGGGTTCCTATATCCACTGAGTCTACTAGATTCAGGGACTATGTTGTGTACCTGCAGGAGCATGAGTTTAATTCAGTTGAGGATTCTGATCCTATTTCTTTTCAAGAGGCCATGTTAGTCTTGATAGTGCACAATGGCTAGTGACTATGGAGGATGAATTGGCTTCTATGAGAAAGAATAATGTTTGGGAATTGGTAGAATTGCCTACTGGTTGTAAAACTGTTGGTTGTAAACGGGTCTTTAAGACTAAACGTGATGCTAAAGGTGAAATTGAGAGGTATAAGGCCAGACTTGTTGCTAAGGGATATAACCAGAGGGAAGATATTGATTATAAGGAAACTTTCTCACCGGTCTCCACGAAAGACTCTTTTCGTGTTGTGATGGCATTTGTTGCTCATTTTGATTTGGAGCTTTATCAAATGGATGTTAAGACCCCCTTCCTAAATGGTGATTTGTATGAGGATGTGTATATGGATTAACCTGATGGTTTTGTTGAAAATAGGAAAGATCATATGGTATGCAAATTGAGACGATCTATTTATGGATTGAAACAGGCTTCCAGGCAATGGTATTTGAAATTTGATTATATTGTTAGTTCTCTTGGTTTTAAAGAGAATATTGTTGACCAATGCATTTATCTGAAGTTTAGTGGCAGCAGATTCATCATTCTTATTTTATATGTTGATGATGTATTGTTAGCGAGTAATGGTTATGTTTTTATGAATGAGACAAAGCAGATGTTGACAGCACATTTTGATATGAAAGATCTTGGTGATGTCTCTTTTATGTTAGGTATTGAGATTCACCATGACAGATCTCGTGGTATTCTTGGCTTGTCTCAGAAAGCTTATATTGAAAGGATTCTGAATAGATTTAATATGAAATGTTGTAATCCTTGTACTGCGGCTATTCAAAAGGGTGAAAAACTCTCTAATACCCAGTGTCCTCAAAGTGATAATAAAGATGTTGCTGAAATGGAGAAAGTCCCATATGCTTCCGCTGTTGGCAGTCTTATGTATGCTCAAGTTTGTACACGTCCTGATATTGCTTTTGTTGTTAGTGTACTTAGGAGATACTTGAGCAAACCTAGTGTGGCTCATTGGCAGGCTGCAAAACGAGTTATGAGGTATCTACAGGGTACCAAAGACTGTATGCTCACCTATAGGAGGTCTGACCGCCTTGAGGTGATAGGCTATACTGATTCTGATTATGGCAGTTGTCCAGATGACTACAAGTCCACATCAGGGTATATCTTTATGTTAGCAGGAGGAGCTGTTTCTTGGAAGAGTGTTAAACAGACACTTACAGCTACTTCTACTATGGAGGCAGAGTATATAGCTTGTTATGAGGCTACGCGTCAAACGATATGGTTGAAAAATTTGATTACTGAATTTCTTATTGTGGAGAGTATTTCCAGGCCTCTTACTATTTATTGTGATAATTCTGCCGTAGTGCACTTCTCTCAAATTAATAAAAGCTCAAAGCGTTCAAAGCATTTTGATACAAAATTCATGTTTGTTAGAGAGAAGATTCAGGAGTTTCAAACTCGTGTTGAGCATTTTCCTACAGAATTTATGGTTACAGACCCACTAACTAAAGGTTTAGCTGTTAAAGTTTTTATTGATCATGTGACCCGTATGGGTATAGTGAGGTCTCTTGATGTTTTGGGTTAATGGGAGTTTAATTTTGTAATTTTGTTATGACCTCATTTTATTATGTCTCGAGACAATTATATTATTATTATCGTTGTCATATAATATTGTTATTGTTATTGATCTGCGCAGTTTTGTTTATTTATGATATGATATATTGTGGAGACATTTTGGACCCAGTCTCATTTTGTTGTTGTGCTGAGATGTTAAATCTCAGAAAGCGTCTTGGGCGGATGCTTGGGGCCATTTTGTTGGGAAATGCACTTTGATCACATATTGGAATGCAAATTTTGGATGTGCTTTCCCATTACCCATTTACCACATTTTGATGGGTCATCGAGATATGAGTATGTTGCATGTATGATATCAGTACTCCTTCGAGTATGATTTTCTGCATTGTTGAAATGCTTATAGTCTTATTTTGGACCAGTTGTTGAGAGTGCTAGCTTGATTTTGACATCATGTTGTGGTCACATATTGTTTGATTAATCTGGAGAATTATTTTCTTATTAAAGTGATATAATGTGACTTATGTTGTCCAAGTGGGAGAATGTTAGAATTTTATTTATGGACAAACATAAATCATATTATATAGAACCCAGATTAATTGGATGTCAAAATTATTAGAGCATTTTGTTTAGCCCAAATTGTGATCAGTATTGTTAATGGGCCTATTGTTGTTAAAGCACTGCTCATATATGTGGGTTTTGTTTATGGGTCCTGTATATGGGTTTGCCATAGTGGGTAGGTTTAACCCATTTTAACTATTTTATATATACAGGGAGAGGCCCCTATTCCTAACCACTCTAGTGCGTACAGTTGCCCCATTGATACTGACGCGTGAACGACTATTGTGGGATAAGAATAGTATCTCTCCCTCATCGTATTTTATTTTTCAGGATTGTTCGACAATGTCTTCTTCATCGATGCTATTTCAAGGTAACCCTAAAATCTTTTATATGAAATTGATATGTCATAAATTATTGGGATTAATAGATTCGCTGATTATTTTCTATTAGCCCAAAGCCATGGTCCCAGGTTTTTGGAATTTGAGATTCCCTTTGCTTCATCTTCTATTACTTTAGTTCAAAACGGTTCTTCATGGCCTACTCGTCCATAGTAGTAACAGAATTGTGGCAATTTTTTCGTAACAAAAATCTACCCAGAAAATTCCATCCTTTTTGGTCCCTGCCTTTGCTCATTTTTTAACAGTCGTTGTTATCTTCATTTGCACTAAGACTTTAACTATGATACCATGCGAGTCTGGCATCAAATAGCGATCAGCCTCAACCACCACTTCTCCCATTTATCCACCAATTTTAAAACCATCTATTTTGTCCTACAGTGAATTGGGAGACCCCACAACTGGATCCAAAGAGGGACTTTACTGAAATCCATCTGTGAGGGTTCGCAGTCTCTACGCCATCTTAGGAGTAACCATGAGTTACGGTGGATCAAAGGACTCCCCCGGAGAGCGTGGTTTAGGTCAGAATCTGAGAATCCTCCTTAAAGAACAGATGAAAAAATATTCTCCCTCATTTCCTCAATCTGAAAGCCTCTAGGTTTCCTCAAGATATTTTTGAGGGCGTTTTGCAGGGTTGCCCTTTTACTCACCTTATCTGTAACCATCTTCCCAATCAAACTTCATTCACACCCACCAACGCCTTCCACCACATCACTGTCATCAAAGAGGATAAATGTTTCCTCTTCATTATTTTTTGAACTGTCGTCTCCTCCCCCATCCTCTGCATCCCGAGAAGCACATGCCATCACAATGAGCAAAATAGAAATTCTCATGATCACAAAACTACAGCTTAAGCGTGAAAACATCCACGATCAGAACAGAGAGCTGCTACCTGTCCAACGAAACCCTAGCAGGGGTTTCGTATCTCCCAAGAGGATATTTTGTTTTTTTTTACTAAACTTTCATTGGTGAAAAATTATTTACCAAAACAACCCTAATTTTCTTACATTATTTTTCTCATCACTTTTTTTTTACTTAATCAGTATGAACATAATTTTTCTTACCAAAATGTTACTTTTTTTAAACTAGTTATCAAAATGCCACTTTTTAAAAACCATATATCAAATTGTCAGCCTTTGTCCAATATGATATTTTTTAATAATTTCTTGTTCACATAGGATGTGCCAAGATATGCCAAACAGGATGGTGCATCCACATAAATTATGCCAACACGGTAGGCGTAATCCACGTCTATGTGTCACCCTGTTTGGCGCATCCTATGTGGACACTCCATCCTACATGACATTTTTTAAGTAGATATGTCATGTAAGATGACGTTTTTTAAATTAAAAACGTCAACACATTTGGTATTTTTCACGTGGATAAAAAAAATAAAAAAAATACCACGTTGCATGTTCTTCTAGGGTACTTAAGTCATTTCACATGGATCTCGCACTCCTCCCAAAGACATATACATTTCACATACCTACTAGAGAGTGCACTGTAACGTTAAAAGACATCAGTATCAATTGGCTTATTTATAGGCTAAGTGTTTGTTTTTGATCCGTAAAGTAGTCGATGTGAGACTTTGGTGTTGGTAAGGTAAAACAACTAAGTAAGGCAATAAGGTATCTTTATTCGATGTGAGACTTTGGTGTTGGCAAGATAAAGTAACTAAGTAAGATAATAAAGTACCTTTGTTTGATGTGAGACTTTAATGTGAAGGAAACCAACATACAATAGGATCCCTCGGCCAATTGACACTGCAACCTTCCACTTTCTTAATAATTGTATAATAATACAAAGATATAGCATGTTCAATATGATTATTGATTCTTGGGGAAAAACTTGGCTTTTAGTATGATTCTTTCAAAGATATTCAATATAATAATACTTCTAGAATATTTGGGTATATAGCATGTTCAATTCAATGCCCAGCATATAAAGAGTAGCAATAATATAACAATTTTTATTTTTTCTCAACGAATAAAAGTTTAAGAGTGAAAGAAGTTGTCATTCTAAGGTTAGGACAAGTTATAAAAACCTCGACATAGTACTTTTAGTTCTAGATAAGTTATCAATTTATAATAAAATAAAAATAATGTAGATGGTTAAAGAAATATTGTTAAAATATGATAAGATAATAATGCAGTATCAATTGGCTGAGGGGTCCTATTGTAAGTTAGTTTCCTTCACATTAAAGTCTCACATCGAATAAAGGTACCTTCTTGTCTTAGTTACTTTGCTTTGCCAATACCAAAGTCTCACATCGAACAAAGGTACCTTATTACCTTACTTAATTGTTTTGCCTTACCAATACCAAAGTCTCACATTGACTACTTTACGGATCAGAAGCAAACACTTGGCCTATAAATAAGCTAATTGATACTGATGTTCTTCAATGTTATGATGCACTTTCTAGTAGGCATGTGAAATGTATGTGTCTTTGGGAGGAGTTCGAGATCCATATGAAATGAGTTTAGTGCCCAATAAGCAAATGCAACATGACATTTTTTTTGTCCATGTGAAAAATGTCAAATGTGTTAGAATTTTTAACTAAAAAGGTCATTTTACATAGTGTATACACGTAAAAAATGTCATATAGGATGACGTGTCCACGTAGGATGCATAAAACAGGGTGACACATCCATGTGGATTACGCCTACCGTGTTGGCGTAATCCACGTGGATGCGCCACCCTGTTTGGGGCATCCGACGTGGATCAGAAATTATCAAAAAATATCACGTTAGATAAAAGAATGATAGTTTGGTGTATAGTTTCAAAAGAATGATATTTTGATAAATAATTTTAAAAAAGTAATATTTTGACAAATAATTTTTTCACTAATGGCAGTTTGGTAAAAAAGTCTGATATTTTTTATATAAACAAAACTTGACTTTAACCTTTGGCTTCAAGCCTTGCCTCTACTCTCATTTTATCTACCTCTATTTGTTACTTCTAACTTCATTTAGTTGAGTTAATAAATACATAAAAAGAGATTAAATGATGTTAGAGGCAAGGATTCGAGTCAAACATTAGGATCAAGTTTTATTCTTCTTATACTCTTCTTTTTCATTCTTATGTTTACTTATGTGGCAAATTTGAAGTAATCCTCTACAAATGAAGTTCTTCATGAAGGCATTTAAATGTTTTTATTTTTGGTTTTTTCTTGGTTTATATTTGTTTTTTTTAACGTTTACATATGTTTCAACTATATATTTTATTTGGATTTATTTTATTTTCTTACTTTTGCTTTTTTTTTTGTATATTGTCATTAATCCACGATCGTGTTTTAGTGCTTAATCTTATAATTCTGTTTTTTTTTACTAAAATTGAAAGGTCTTTTAAACAATAGTAGTAGTTCTTATCAGTGGCAGTATGTCGCTCCATGGCGGATTGTGGACCCCCCAAATTTTTTATCTGTATGGATCCCCAATTCTTTTTTTTTTTTAAATTCATTTTACTTGAATATTCTTTTTGAAAAAAAAAATCTTAAGCTGGGCTCCATCAATAATGGTTTTATTTCTCTCTTTTTTAACCACGACTAAGTAAATGATCTAGCTTTGCCCGGATTCTTATCTATGTGTTTACTTTTTATTGTCAATTTTTCTGATCTAATATGGTTTCAATATCTTATATATATCTTTTAACAGCCTTCTTTTTTCTTTCTCATTGTATGTCTTAAATCTTTTCCTTTGTGTATTATCCTTAATTTTGTTATAGACTAGTGCATTGACTTCTAATATGTTTCAGCTATAACTGATCTACGTAATTAGTATTATTAAATATGGTTTCACTTAAATAGTTACTATTTATTTATCCTTCAATTTGACACTCAATTTCTTATTGAATTAAAGTGGTATACACTCTTAGTGTAAAGAGTTTTATACTCTCATCTACTAATATTTTGACATTTTTACTTTTATTTTATATTACTAAAAGAAAGATGTAATAAAAATATTGATTTGTCAAAATATCAGTAAATTTTAATGTAAAACACAATGCATATCAATTAAACTTTTTTATATTTACATTCATCATTTTTATTCAAACTTCATAATTTTCTTTTTTGCCGTTCCTTTTCATTAATTTGCTAAGGGAAATAGGATAGAGCCTTACTTTTTCTCAAACCGGATGTGTATTTTAACTATCAACTCTTATATTTTTACATTAAATAATATATATATATTTTTTATATCTTATTTAATATTATTTATTATACATATTTTTTTTATTATTTTTTTTCACTCAATCACATTCATCTAAAATGATATGAATAATAATACATCCCTAAAAAGAGATGTAAGATTATTTTTTTTTTTAACTATGACAGCTTTTTTATTTTTATTTAAAATGTTTAAAATAATGAAACTGTAGAACGGCTGGCATTCACTCTGGCTCTGTCCGGGCTTTGGTGACCGGGACATATAGCATCACTCATCTGCTAAAATTGTACTGAGATACTACTTTATCTTTGATTTGATTTTTTTTCCCCTTTCTTCTTTTTGTTTGTGTATGACCATTGATCATTGATTCAGCTATAGAAATATATTCAGATTTTGATAATCTGGCTGTCTGTTCTACTGTTTCATTATCAATGAGAAAGGGTAATCTGACGATGAGACTTTCTCCAATTCCTGTGGCTTCTCAACCATTGTTTCAAAGTAGTGGGTTTCAACAAGTTTTTTTTTTTTTGTGAATTATATCTATATTTTGTTTGTGTCCTATTTAAACTTTTTTTTATTTTTTTTAAAAATTTTATAAGTAACAAGTTATTAATATGAGGAGTGCTAAGAACATATTTTTTATTGAGATATGTTTGGTTGCATAGAGATGTAACACATTAAATTTACACACAAGAGACAAAAAATTAGAAAGAGAAAAAAAACAGGTTCTACTAAATTCACTTATCACAAAAAATCATATTCTTTTTGTAACTTTTTGTGAGTGTGTATAAATCTGACGTGTTATACATCCGTGTGCAACCAAGAATTTCTCTTCTCTACCACACTCCTTTCAACACACTCTTTTCTATTAGACTACGTCATACACTAAAGCACATACTTAAACTTGATTGTATGTTAATCGAGTTGATTACACATTAATCGAGTTAATTACACATTAATCGAGTTGATTATACATTAATTGAAGTTGAGTGTATACTTTAGTGTATGACGTGACTCAATAAAAAAAAATGTGTTGAAAGGAGTGTGATAAAAAATGTGCTCTTAATATTCCTCTATTAATATTGTCTATAGTGTTCTTGGAACGTTATTAACATGTTGAATACCTTAGTGTGTAATCAATATATAGCACCTCTGTGACTTAGATGGGAGTGAATTTAAATTTAAATTACTTTGGCGTGGTCAAAAAAGAATCAGGTTAAGCTTGGAAGTGGATGAAAAAGATTTTGTTAGAGAAAAAAAATATAAAAGCCAGGGAGACAGTTGGATTTAGGGTAGATGATGAAAAAGAAAGTACATTAAATGTCATGATCTTTCCAAAGTAATTTAGTGTTATCATGTCAGATTATTTGAAGACAACTTATTAATTTTTGTTTATGGACCTTATATATATGGTCATAATTTATAATTCTGGACTTGGTTATTCACAAGTAACTTATCTCTTACGTTAATGAAATGTTTAGCTCAGAATATTGACCAACTTGAAGTTTTTATTTTTGAAGTGTTTTTTTAATTTTGTATAGTCAATAAAAAATTGTATGGTAAAATTTTAAATCCTAATATTGAAAACATGTCCATTACTGAAATCATGGCTAACAGTCATATCGTTCGGCAATTCAAGTAAATAAGCATTAGTCCTATGCTTATGCAAGATATGAACACGGCCTATTATTTTTGCATGCAACTTTTAGAAATAATGTGTAAGATATCTATCTAGTTTATAGGAAGCAAAACATAATAATCTATATTGAAATCATGATCCCTCCAATGTATATTAGAAGCAAATTCATATTCTTCACTACTCAACCTAAACTTGTGTTTGATGTCGGCACGTAATTCATGAATATGATTGGCAAGGATTCCAGTTGAATCAGAAGATTTAAAGTCAAGTGGTTTGAGCACGAAGATCAATGGATTTATAGGAAGAAAAACCAATGACCAATATCAATATGACTCTTATTTATGGTCTTTAAAAAGTTATTAACCTCATGAAGAGTTTCACTAGTAGGAGAACTAGGGAGGTCAATCTTATCTTTAGGTATAACAATATCAAGCATAATAATATGGTAGAGAAGAGAGAAATGAAAGAAATCACAAGCTTGAATTTACTTAATGATGTAAAAGTGTGTACAATTAAGTTGATTTGTGGCTTATATAGACTATGAGAGAGTAATCAACTAGTAACTAACTGCTGACTAAACAAATTAACCAAACTAATATGCAATTAACACTCATCAATTAATCTCTATATGTGGCAATAGCCCCCACAAGCTGGAGAGGATGCATATTAGCATTTCCAGCTTGGGATGAAGAATACAACTCAAATGGATCAACATAAAAAATTGACCACAAAATGCAAGTCATGTTATAATTACATTGGCTAACAAATATTTGAAAATCTGAAAGTTTGGTGATGACTGTAAGTTTGTAGCTCTACTTTTGATGTCTCTACAACTATTGTTTCAAGTAAATTAATCACACCAGAATGATCATTGATGAAAATAAACATAAATCTAAATCTGAATCTAAAATAAGTCAACTTGTCAGAATTATCAATAGTCATGAGTCCTTGGAAATCGAGGCTCTATGGGCCATCAAATATAAGGAAATCCCAGTTATGGGAACAAGAATAATGAATACTATAACATCCATAATATTATTTTATACAATTTATAATTCTTCATATAGTACGACTTGTTTTTATGTTAAATTGAAACCACGGTAGAAGGGTAAACCTAAAATCTTAAACTTATGTTCATAGTTTAAGAAAAGGGGTTAACAAGTAAACTAAGTGAACTTAATAATTAAAATTGAAATTTTAATTAGGGAATAGAATTTTTTATTTTTTATTTTTTATATTTTTGCCATAGATAGTTTGACTAAAAAATTCTATATATTTCAATTAGGAATTGACTCACACACCCAGGTCCACACACATACACTACACCTCAGGCAAATGAGTGAGGGTGAGATTTGATCACAAGTCCTCACAATCAACTACATAGGATTTTATCAGTTAAGTTAGTTAACACATATGAATAGAAATTTATTTGATTTAAAACAAATAGGGTAATTAATAACATTTGGCAATAATAGATAAGCGGGGAAAGTAGGAACTGAACCAGTGGAATAATGAGATGGATTTCACCAAAGCTAAGTCATTAATCTCTAACTTCGACACCTAAGCAACTTAAACGTGTAGGTTGGGGAAGGTTATCTCAACACCAAAGTCAGTCCTAACATATTTTAATTACAAGAAATTCGCGCATGACTTACCCCTTTCACGGTTACTGAAAATGCTCACCAAAAAGTCTGAGAGAGAAAAAGGATGTAAGTGTAGAGATTAGAGGGTTTCAGTTACGTAAGTTACACGTTACACGTTACACGTTACACGAAAGCTTCATCATCAAGTAGTGGCTAAATTACTTAGTTGCTGATAGTGTTGTGGTGGAGAAGAGTTGAATTTCGAGGAAGAGGCCTTTGATAGAAGGTTAAACCATAGGATTTGAGATCTCAAGGTGAATAACTGTGATGTGAACTGCCTGTATGATTTTCTATTTTTGCATGTAGATTTATTGCTGTCAGAACTTGTGTACGTATGAAATGTGATATCAATAACGGTTTCCTGGCCAAAAGAGGAGCTCATATTTTGAGTAAATTGTTTCCCAAGATACCTGGTTAGAGGTTGGCATGAAACAAAATGGAATGAGTGAATCCTAGTGAATTCACTTCACAGCCACCCTAACTGGATGATTTTTCGTGTTATGCACCTTGTACTGAATATGTTATCTGCTCTGAGTATGTTTGAATGCAGAATTGGTTGCTATACCAGTAAGTTCCATGGTTATTTACTAAGATAGCTTATCTCACAATTTGTAAATGTTAGATGCAATGCAATGAGTATAAAAGGAGCTTTAACAATTACATGCTCTGTTATGAGAATAAAGAGTTCAATGAATGAATTAGTAAAGCATGAGTTACTGCAATGTATTTTGGATGTAGCTAGTGACAGACTTAGGAATTTTAGGTAATAGGGGTAAAGACAATACTATCAATATAGAAGCATAAAAAAAAGTTTCAATAATTATATTTATACATAAAAAAAAATATTAATACAAAACTATGAAAGATCAACTTATAATTATTCCCTTCGCGTTTTCATATTTTGAAAACGTTGAATGATCTTTTCATTATCAATACTATTAAACATTTCTCTCTCTATGTATGTAACTTTTCAATCATTCAACCATTCATCTCCCATACGATTGTGTAATTGATTCTTTATGATATTCATAGCAGAGAAAGTTCTCTCAACTGATGCAGTTGTTACTGGTAAGATCAAAGCTAACTTCAAAAGAAAAAATATAATTGGATAAACAATATGCTTTCAAGTTTCAACTAACTTCTGAGAGGGGCTACTAACCCCATTCACATTTGAGAATTGATCATCAAAACATACATCCAATATAAACTTCTCATGTTGACTATCAAGTCTCAAAAAATCAATGGAAGAAAATTCAGATGGATAAAATTAACGAATTAGGTTCTCCTTATCAAAAGTAGAAAATGAATCTCTGGGGTTTAAGCACGCTACACAAAGAAGTAACTCAATATTTACCTCTATAAAACGATTGTTAAGTTCTTGAAATTGTCTATTAGTCACTTGATAGAATAGTTCAACTTGAAAATAGTATTGATTTGAGATCTTTTCAACTTTACACCTTAATCTTTCTTGTATCACAAATATATTATTCATATTTGGAATGATAATATTGCGTTTGTTACAAAACAATGAAATTTCATTGAGCAAAAGATGCCAACCATCTTCTCTCATACTTTGCAGTTGTTGCTTGCACACTTTAACCAATGTCATGGCACTTACAATGTTTTGATCACTTCTTTGTAGTGCTTGGGATAACTCAACAGTGACTCCCAATATATTTTTCATCAAGTGCAAGTTGAAAATAAATTCAAAAGATTGAATAACATTTAACAAATGACATGCTTAAGCTCTTTGTTCTAAATTTATTCCATCTTCCTCAACAATTTCAAGAACATCAATTATTGAAAAAAAAACATAGAAACCAAGCTAAGTATTGTACCATAATGTGAGCCCCATCTAGTATTTCCTGCCTTTTTTAATGTTATTTCTTGATTCAATCCACATCCACTAGAAATTTCTCCACTTTGTAATGCTTCAATTGTCTTAAGCATTTGACTTTTACAGAGCATGTCTCTACGCTTACAAGAAGCTCCAACAACATTACATAAATTAGTAACCAAATTGCAACTGTCACAAGTGCTAACTGAAGTTGGTGGGCAAAGCAATGAACATAGAATGCACAAGAATTTTCTTTCAAGATCAAACTTTTTAGGCCATTGAATTATCCTTGCATGTTACTAGTTCCATCACATCCTTGTCCACATTTTTTTGCCAAGCTTAAATTATATGTTGCCAATAATGACTCCAAATAGTGATAAAACACTTGTATTAGAAACATGAACAAGGCCAAGAAAACGCTCCACAACATGTCCTTTATTCACATAATATAAATAAACAACCATTTGCTCCTTAATAGAAATATCTCTAGCTTCATCAATCAAAACAACAAACATATCTTCTCCAAGATCATCAATAACAACTTTAGTAGTTTCACTAATAGCTGCTCTTACAATATCTTTTGAATCTTAGGTGCTACTAATTTTAGATTTCCACGGGTATTTTTTAAAACAAGATTAATCTCTTCATTATGTTGGGCAAGAAACTTTAGAAGCTCCAAGAAATTACCTTAATTACTTGAATGCTCTGATTCATCATTACCACGGAAAGTCAGTCGTAATAGAAATCTAATACAATCAACTGTAGCCATCAAGTGAATTCGATAATCCTTTTTAACTTGCTCAAATTGCTTGCAAATAACAACTTCAATATGTAGCTTTTGGTTTATGAGTGTCTGACATTTTCTCCAAGCTTGATTATGAGCACTATCATGATTTCCAACATGAATGTGTAGTCTCACCTTTTTTCTCCAATTTGAAAAACCCTCTATTACAAATGCATCATTATCTCCAACCTTAAGTTTCATGAGATAACTACAAAAGACAAAAGACAACATCTTTTGATATATTATACTCTAACCAATTGCCAAAATCATCAAACCACTTAGGATTAAAGCTACGAAAAGAAGTCTCACAATTGGTTTTTGGGAAATCATGGTCTCTAGGTTGACAAGGACCTTTTTGCAAATAGGCCCTTCGAGCTTCATCTCGGTCATTTGGATGATAATTTGAAATTTTATGTCGTTGTCTTGGATCTACAGGAAGGCTTTCCACATTGAATTCAATAAACCTCTTCTTACTAGATGAGGCCAATAGGGTACTTTGAACAAGTGTTTGAGACTCTAATGATGATTTTCTTTTGAGAAATTTGTCCATTGCTAATAAAACACAAAATTTATGAGCCTAATTAGTAATTGGTTAACAATAATACTAATATGTATTACTAAATTCATAAATTTTTAAAAAAATCAACAAAGCACACACTTCATAAAAAACACCAAATTTTATAATATACATAATAGTAATAACAAATTAGTGCCAATAATAGACATAAAGGCAAGTTTCTCATAAAAATTAATGAATAAAACTCTAAACTTACTTCATTGGTATTTGGTAGAGCATAATTCAACACTTTGCCACTGAAAATGGAAAGGGAACCTACATAGTTGAGCTCAACTAACAACTCCAATAAAATATTTTGCAAAGCTTATTAGGCAAAGTTAGGAACAAAAAATTGGGAAATTTAGGAAAAACAAAATTTTTATCAATACACACAGTTAATTTTTTTTTAAAAGTACACCAAAAAGAAAAATATTAAAAAGAAAATACTTACGGACTACAAACAATGAGTTCATTCATAAGTTTTGATATTTGAGGCTCAACAATCACTCTCACCTCACTACATCTCTCACGCAGGGGAGGAGATAGGGACTTTGGATCATTGTGTGGGGTGAGGTGAGAAGGGTTTAAGAAATTTGGGGGAAGTTGGCAACCTAATGTCTTTGACTAAATATTCGGGAATGACTAACAATAGCATAACAAAAACATTTACAAAGGAGTTGACTAAATATCTATGAGTGAAGAACAAATGGTTAAATAAAAAAAAAGAAGTTTGAGAAATCTGAGAAGTACCATTGAAGCGTAATAGTGAAGAGGAAGAGGTGGGAGAAGACTTGGTGCTCTGAATATTTTGGCAGACTTTAATACTCTATTGGCTCCAAGTCACATGGGGACGGTGGGGTGTGTTAGTCATGACAATCATTACCCAAGAGGGGGGTGAATTGGGTATTAAAAAACTTTTCGTAAATGCTCTTAAAATAAATACAAATATTTAAGCTATTAAATAAAAGAGAAAGAATTGCGAGATGAAGAAAGAAAGCTTTAAGAACTGTAAATAAATAAATGTACAATAATATAAAATTGTATAAATAAATGTGCAATAATATAAAATTACGTAAAATAAAGATTGCACAACATAAAGAGATAAAGAGAAGAATAGCAGGCACGATATTTATCCTGGTTCGACCACCAACCACTTGTGGTTTACGTCCAGTCTTCGAAACACAGCTCGAGATTTTTCACTATATGTACAAGTTTCAATAGGTGCTTGCAACCTTTACATAAGAGAGCACTTTTCACACACAGGGAAACTCTACCATTGTGCTAAAATCTCAGCCTGTAGGGATACCTCACCATTACACAAACCTTAGAGGGATACCTTACCCCCTTTACAAATCTTGAAGGATACCTCACCCTTAATGTAGAAGAACAGAAATATAGATGAAGAGAAACTCTCACTCAGAGTAAATTATACAAATTGAAGTGCTAAGAGGCTCTCAAGGATATCTCAAAGTTTTAGCAAAAAGAGCACATAAAATGGGTGTAAAAATAAATCACATTTTTCAGAGCAAGCGCAAATTAAACAAATAGCTGGGTGTTTTCAGATGAGACCCACGGTCTCTATTTATAGAGTCAGATAAACAAATAGCCGTTGGAGCAAATTAAAAGCATAATTATTACGAGAAAATGTCCGTTAGTTTCCAAAACAGTATTCGTAAAAAATCAGTGAGTATTCGAATAGATGAAGTGGTATTCGAATACCACTGTTCATAAAACATCGTGAAAAGTAGATATATATGGGTTATTCAAATACCAACTTGAGGTATTCGAATACCTCTATTTAAAACACGTTAGAAAGGCAATTCTGAAGCTTGTTATTCAAATACCTTAAGAGGTATTCGAATGCCTCTATTTAAAATACAAATCTGAACGTTTTCGGGCATGTGGTATTCGAATACCATATCATGTATTCGAATGCCCCTTTAAAAAACTCATTCAGAACGTTTTTGTCTTTGTGGTATTCGAATACCACAAGTCAGTATTCGAATACTCCTCATGATTTTGAAAACTGAATTCAAATGATCATAACTTCTTCATTTCTTATCCGTTTAAAGCAAATGACCAGTCATTGGAAAGATCTTTGAGTCTATTTTCAAATGAAAGATTTCAAAACAAAACTTAAAGTATTTTGAAAGATATGATCAAAAAAGTGACCAAAGGTCAGTTTTACAAAACTCAAACTTTGCTATTTTTCATAAAATTGAACTACCACCATTACTAGCTTTTCAAAACTTGTTTGTTGAACATTTTAATATGTAAAAACCATTTGTAAAGATTTGAAAAACATATTTGAGATATCCATAAGGCTTCTTACATAAAGACCCTAAGTCCTAAAAGCTATACCATTTAATTTTCCTTTGGACTTGGTCTTTAATATGACTTTAATGTTATCAATACCTTCATGAGATAGGTATTCACATTCTCCTTGTATTGAGCTTAATATATATCTTTGCTTTCTTGTTTGTAAGTTCATTCTTGGTACTTGGACTATCTTACAAAATATTGCTCACTTAAACAAGCATAGTTAGTCCAGAATCATAATTCAATATCTTCATATGCATGAATCATAAATGTATAACTCTAGTTAATTTAGCATGCATATAAAACTCTCATAGATACATCTAAATAAGATATTTATCAATTACTAATGGATATGCTCTATATAGGATGCAACAAAGATCATAAGCAGAGTATTCTTTTTGTCTTGTATTTGTCATCATCAAAACTTAACATATAAAACCATTTGGGGCAAACTTATATCCACAGGGTGTTTTGAAAAGTAATATTAATTTTTTTTTAACTTTCTATAACTATAAATTTACTAAAGTATGGGAGCAAAAGTTACACATACCAAAAATAAAAAAGACAAATACATATGTAAGATCAAAGAAAAATTTTCAAATTAGGTGGGAACATGTGTCCCCACTCTTTTGTACCTGGGTCCGTCCCAAAATGTAGCTAAGGACTGTATTAGAACCTCTTTTATGTATATTGTATATGTTAAGAAGGTATAGTGGATGATAATGTAAATGAAAAGCTTTGTAAATAGTTTATTTCCTTCTTGCAAAAGTTTTACTTTTTAGAGTAAGGATTTTGTGACTAATAACTGTTCCATAAGTGTTTTGTTATGTAGTAATAGGTTCTCAAGAAACTCAGTAAACTATATATTGATATAGAAATATAACCTGTGTCTCAACTCCTTCTATAATTAATATGAAGTGAGGAAATTGAATTCCTTGCAACAGAGATGAGCCTATTTTTCTAAAGTATTATGCCTATAGATTATAATGGAAGACTTCTGAGAAGATCTTTAAGTAAGATCTCTATTCGGGCCTACACAAAGCATTCATTCGATAGTTGACACCTAACTAATTTAAAAGAGCAGTTAGTTCCTATAATTAACTTATTGATTTGTAATATAAGAGGTTATACTTAATATGGAGGTGATTTGATATTTAGAGTTAATTATAGAGAGCTTCTAAGAAACCTCTTAGCTGGAAATCGGACTTGGTCTCCCTCAAAATAAACAAGTCTCTGGATCTAAATTCTAAGCAGAGATTTAATGCTAAAAATTACAGTGGCCCTTCTCCCATAGGAACTCATAACCAAGATCTGGAGCTTTATGTTAAAAATATAGCTGTGAGTAGACAGTAGTAACTCATTTTCTACTAGTACTACTGAACTACTTGTACTCATATTTGCTCATTACTTGCATTGTGTTTGAATGTTTTTTTATGAATGAAACGGGAATGAATAGGTGGGGATGGATCGAAAAAGAAAGAGAAAAAATAAAACATAGTTACATTTTTCATTTTTTGGAAGATAAATAAGAAAATGGAAAGGAAATGGTTCCCTATATGTTTCTTTTGTTTCCCATGTATTTTAAAATTCTCAAACACAAAAAATTATTTCTCTCTCCTCATTCCTTTTCTCTTTTCTTCATTATCTATCATCTAAACATACTGTTAAGTTCCTTAGAAGTTGCCTTTAAATCATTGCTCCAACCCAATAAGAAGGGTAGAGAATCATTCAAGAAAAAGTCAAAATGAAACTAGCTGATTAACGGAACTCAAGTCTTAATTCCCTCTTTGGTTATGCACCTTGCATTATTCACATAGTAGAACTCTTGTATAGAAATAGATCACGGGCAGACTACGAATCTTATTTCCTTAAGTTTCAAATTTCTTACAAGAAGTTATTCCTGCTCAGCAAACCAACAAGTATATACGTATGAATTAAATCCTTTTGTGTTTGTGAATATTTACACGTATATTTTAAAGTACTCTCTTCAATTAAGACATTATGTTTGTGATTTATTACTGGGAAATCAAACTATTAAATTATCACTCTTCTTAATTTGTTGCTAATAAAATGACTTATATACTCATAAATATGCGTTGCAACTAAATATGTATTGTGTTAACGAGCTTAATTTAAAATTCTGCTTAAGTATGAGAAACGTGGCCAGGCTAATGCTGAAATCCTTATTTGTTCAGCATACTCTGGGCTTGTGAACGCTGTGTTCCCCACTACTGCTTGAAAGTACCAGTTTTTATTTTTGGTTGTTACAAATGCCAAAGCAAGGCAAATGCTTAACCACCATAAGCAGAAGCTCAAAATCATAGCCAAAACAAGGCCAAAAGCATGAAAATGTGACATTTGTGGTCACTCAAAATAATCTGGAAGCATAACAGTCCAGTAAATGAAACTGAATTGATCATGAAGCTAATCAAATGATGATGAGAAAGTGAGAAAAAATTCCACTACATGCTGTGTATTTGAATGAAATTTCGTTGAGTAAAAAAAATAGCCCTCGGTAAAGAAACGATGAGAAAGAAATACTGGAGAGAGAGAGAGAACTTTTTATGGCATAAAAAGAAAAGAGTTGATTGGATGCAAAAAAATAAAGAATACAAAAGTCAAACGTGGATTGAGAAAGTTGAAAAAAACACACACAGAGGAAATGGAAGTAGAGAGAAGAGAGAGAGTAGAAAACTTGTAGACTTTGGAATTGCTCAAGCTGCTGCTTTACTGCAGCAAGCACAAGATGCAGTGAACTTGGCAGAATTTGAGAAAGAAAAGGGAGCAAAGATGCAACTCTTGAAGATATCGAAGGCACCAAGTTTCAGATCTAGGGAAAGAACATGGAGGCGATGAACGAAACTGCCGTGCAACTGCGAGCTTCAGATCCATTGCTGGCCAGCGCATGGTTGTGGTAACAATGCAGCTGCTGTTAGAATTTTTTTTATTTATGGACAAATATAAATTATATTATATAGAACTTAGATTAATTATATGTCAAAATTATTAGAGCAATTTTGTTTAGTTCAAATTGTGATCAGTATTGTTAATGGGCCTATTGTTGTTAAAGCGCTACTCTTATACGTGAGTTTTGTTTCATGGGTCCTGTATATGAGTTTGTCATAGTGAGTAGGTTTAATTCATTTTAATTATTTTATATATACAGGGAGATGCCCCTATTCCTAACCATTCTAGTGCGTACAGTTGTCTCATTGATACTGACGTGTGAGCGACTATTGTGGGATATGAATAGTATCTCTCCCTCATCATATTTTCTTTTTCAAGGTTTCAATAATGACTTCCTCATCGATGTTATTTCAAGGTAACTTTAAAACTTTTATATGAATTGATATGTCATAAATTATTGAGAGTAATAGATCCGACAAATTTTCTTTCAATTGGTATCAGAGCCAATGTTTTAATTCTAATTATTACTATAAATATTTCAAAAATAAAGTTAGGGCTTTTGTACATTGGGTTTTCTTGAATTCAGAAACATGTTTATTGTATTTTGATATTGTGAATTTACAAATAATTTTACACAAACCCAAAGAACCCTAAATGTGCAATCTTTATGATTCATTTTCCTTTTGGAGATTATTTCAAGGAATTGATTTAGGGTTATTGTAGATCCCTTCTTCCTGAGTCTAAAAATGTATGGATCGTGAGCTTTGGTTAAGAAACAACTTCGAATTTCTGAGAAAATGATTCGTGGTGTGTGTCGCATGTGTTCTTCGTTTGGTTGAGAAAACCCATCCTTTTGTGTTATTTTTTCTGGAAATTAACTTAGGGATTTTGAAGAGCCCATTTTTCTGAATCATTAGACACCAAGAACTTGAAATTTGGTGGAGAATAAATGGAGAAAATCAGCGCGACCCGTTCCTGGACGAACCAGGTCGCGCGACACATTTCAGAGAAACGGGTGAGGAAGATGAATCTTCCTCCCAGACGACGCCCACTCGCGTTGGTGGCGCATGTAGCCTCACGGAGAGTGATTTTCAACTTCTATTTTTTGGGTTGTGCTCCACACGCCATTTCCTTTTTTTGGTAATTTTTATTTATTTTTTCATGCTTATTTGCTATTTATTTCAAAATTTCTAGAGATTAAAATTATTAAAAATATATGGTACTCTCCAATTTTGGTTCTGAAAATTTTTATGTGTTATTGTGATGTTGTTGGGCATGATATATACTACACACTCTCAGAGGTGATATTGTTTGGTCACTTGAATAATTTAGTGCTATTTTGTGCATAAATTGATATATAATATTTTAAAAACTATATGTTTTGTTGTTATTTATGCAATTAATTCTGAGAGTTGCTATTTAAAGTGTTGTTGTAATGTTTTGAGGCATTTTTCATGATTGTGAGCTCGCCTTCGCTGGACCAATTATGTTGAGGTGTTAATTTTGTTGATATTTTATTAATACTGTTGCATTAGAAATTATATTGATAATGCGCTTATCCTATCGGTTTACTTTTATTAATGTAATTTCTAGTGATTTGTTGAGTGATGTTATTTTGGGCACTTTTTATAATTATGAGCTCGCCTTCGCGGGATCAATTATTGTAAGGTGCTATTTTTGTTGATAAAATATTGTTATGTTGTGGCTTTGGAGATTATATTGATAATGCGCTTACCTTATCGATTTGTCTTTATTAATGTGATTCCGAATGATTTGTTAAAGGCATTGAGGTTCTGACCTTAGAGTTCTCAGTTTCCTTTCGGTATTAGCTTTAGGGACATAATTTTGATGTCTGTGGAAGCCTACTCATGTGTTGTAATTCGGGACCCTTAGGCGGGATTGCAATTGCATGAGAAAACTCAATTATGGTTTTGCTCAAATATTATACATGTTGATATGCTTGACAAAATCTCCCTTTAATGTATCGTTGTTTCAGCTTCATTGATGTAAATGAGTGCTATAACGAAATTGAATGAGACTAATTTTGAGGACTGGGTTGATTCTATGAAATTGTTCCTTGCTGTCTCTAATGTTGATGCTGCTCTCACTGAGGATGAACCTCAGAGACCCACAAATGCATCTTCTGCTATAGAAAAGAAGAAGCATGAAAGGTGGGTTCAATCCAATAAAGTTTGTTTGATGACCATGAAGTATAGCATGGAAAAGACTATTAAAGAGAGCATTCCTGAAACAAATAATGCTAAAGAGTTCCTCAAGTTTGTTGGTGAGAAATTCAAGAAGTTCGATAAAACCGAAAAGGCTTATTACCTCTCTTTGTTGACAAAGACTACATATGATGGTGTGAGTGGTGTTCGTGAACATGTTTTGAAGCTTGTGAATTGGTACAACAAGTTGAGGTCCATGAAAGTGGAGTTGGGAGAGGATTTCCTAGTCTGGCAGGTGTTTGAGTCTCTTCCGGCTAGTTTTGATGTCTTGAAAACTACTTACAATGCTCAAAAGGAGAAGTGGACTATTGATGAGCTTATATCTGTTCTTACTCAAGAAGAGCATACCATGAAGAAGGGCAAGACCCATAGTGTTCAGTTTGTTTTTCATAAGAATGGTGAAAAGAAGAAGAAATTTGCTAAATGGAAGAATAGTAAGCCTCAGTTTAAGAAAAAGTAGAATGATAAGCCTGGATATTCTTCTAAGCCATCTTCTGGTCCTGGTGAGCCTTTTAGTGTTAAGCCCAGATATCGTTTGAATGAAAATTGTAAGTTCTGTGATATATATGGGCATAAGCAGTCTGATTATTTGAAGTTTAAGAGCTGGCTTGAGAAAAAGAAAGGTAACCCCTTGGCTCTAGTATGTTTTGAATCAAATCTAGTTGATGTTCCTTTAAATACCTGGTGGTTAGATACTGGTGCAACTATTCATGTTACAAATTCATTGCAAGAATTCAGAAGCAAGAGGAAACCAAGTGAAGGGGAGTTAATGATCACAATAGGAAATGAAGTTAAAGTCAAAGTAGAACATATAAGAATGGTTTCATTGAAGTTATGTACTGGACATGATTTAGTTTTGAAAGATACAGTTTATGTACCTTCTATGAGGAGGAATTTGATTTCAGTTTCTGTTTTGGATAGTTGTGGCTACTTTTTCCATTTTAGTAATGCAAAAGTTTCTTTATATTATGATTCTGTTCTTATTAGTTCTAGAGTCTTGTCTAATGGTTTATACATGTTAAATGTTGATTCTTTCTCTATTGATCAACGGGATTCAGATGTCAATAGTGTTATTAGGAACAAGCATGGTAGAGTTATTGAAAAATCTTCTATGTTATGGCACAAATGTTTAGGACATATCTCTAGGGAGAGAATGGAGAGGTTGATCAAGGAGAATATTCTTCATGATCTGGATTTCTCTAATTTTGATACCTGTGTTAATTGTATAAGAGGGAAACTCACAGCTAGAGCCAGAAAGAGTGGGGTTACCAGGAGCGAAGGAATACTACAGTTGATTCATACAGATATTTGTGGGCCTATTACTCCTATTGCTATGGGTGATTTTAGGTACTTTATCACGTTTATTGATGACTTCTCTAGATACGGGTGGATTGATTTGTTACGTGAGAAATCTGATTCTTTAGATGGCTTTAAAGCATTCAAAGTCGCCGTTGAATTGAAATTTATTAAGCAGATCAAATGTGTGAGGTCTGATAGAGGTGCTGAATACTATGGCAGGTATGATGAAACTAGTAGAAATCCTGGACCTTTTGCTAAGTTCTTACAGGACTGTGGTATTGAGGCACAGTACATCATGCCTGGCACTCCACAACAAAACAGAGTTGCAGAGAGACGAAATCGTACTCTTATGGATATGGTGAGATGTATGCTTAGTCATTCTACTCTTTTAGAATTCTTGTGGGGAGATGCTTTGAAGACTGCTGCTTATATATTGAATAATGTGCCAAGTAAATCTGTGCTGAAGACTCCATATGAGCTTATGATAGGCAAACAGCCTACCTTGAGGCATTTTTGTATTTGGGGATGTAGGGCAGAGGTGAGACCTTACAACCCATATTTAAAGAAGCTTGATCCTAAAACCATCAGTGGTTTCTTCATTGGCTATTGTATTGGCTCAAGAGGTTCTAAGTTCTATTATCCTTCTCATACTACTAGAGTTATTGAATCCGATTGGGCTGTCTATTTTGAAGGGGACTTAGGACATAGTGGAACTCAGGAGCCATGTATTGTTGATTTTAGTGAGGAGCATATTGTTGTTCTTATTCCTGTTGATCCCTTTCCAGGGATAATGCCATCTCCTCTTATCTATAATGATAATATTGTTGATCCTATTGATAATGTCGATATCCCTCAACAAGTCAAAAATAATGTACAGATTCCAGATGTTGTTGTGACTCCACTGAGAAGATCTGAGCGGGTTCCTATATCCACTGAGTCTACTAGATTCAGGGATTATGTTGTGTACCTACAGGAGCATGAGTTTAATTCAGTTGAAGATTCTGATCCTATTTCTTTTCAAGAGGCCATGGCTAGTCCTGATAGTGCACAATGGCTAGTGGCTATAGAGGATGAGTTGACTTCTATGAGAAAGAATAATGTTTGGGAATTGGTAGCATTGCCTACTGGTTGTAAAATTATTAGCTGTAAATGAGTCTTTAAGACTAAACGTGATGCTAGAGGTGAAATTGAGAGGTATAAGGCCAGACTTGTTGCTAAGGGATATAACCAGAGGGAAGACATTGATTATAAGGAGACCTTCTCACTGGTCTCCACTAAAGACTCTTTTCGTGTTGTGATGGCATTAGTTGCTCATTTTGATTTGAAACTTCATCAAATGGATGTTAAGACCACCTTCCTAAATGGTGATTTGTATGAGGATGTGTATATGGATCAACCTGATGGTTTTGTTGAAAATGGTAAAGATCATATGGTGTGCAAATTGAGATGATCTATTTATGGATTGAAACAGGCTTCCAGGCAATGGTATTTGAAATTTGATTATATTGTTAGTTCTCTTGGTTTCAAAGAGAATACTGTTAACCAATGCATTTATCTGAAATTTAGTGGGAGCAGATTCATCATTCTTGTTTTATATGTTGATGTATTGTGGGCTAGTAATGATATTATTTTTCTGAATGAGACAAAACAGATGTTGACAGCACATTTTGATATGAAAGATCTTGATGATGCCTCTTTTGTGTTAGGTATTGAGATTCACTGTGACAGATCTCGTGGTATTCTTGGCTTGTCTCAGAAAGCTTATATTGAAAGGATTTTGAATAGATTTAATATGAAATCTTGTAATCCTTGTACTGCACCTATTCAAAAGGATGAAAAACTCTCTAATGCCCAGTGTCCTCAAAGTGATAAAGATGTTGCTGAAATGGAGAAAGTCCCATATGCTTCCACTATTGGCAGCCTTATGTATGCTCAAGTTTGTACATGTCTTGATATTGCTTCTGTTGTTAGCGTACTTGGGAGATATTTGAGCAAACCTGGTGTGACTCATTGGCAGGCTGCAAAATGAGTTATGAGGTATCTACAGGGTACCAAAGATTGTATGCTCACCTATAGGAGGTCTAACAGCCTTGAGGTGATAGGCTATACTGATTCTGATTATGGTGGTTGTCCAGATGACTACAAGTCCACATTAGGGTATATCTTTATGTTGGCAGGAGGAGCAGTTTCTTGGAAGAGTGTTAAACAGACACTTATAGCTACTTCTACCATGGAGGCAGAATATATAGCTTGTTATGAGGCTACGCGTCAAGCGATATAGTTGAAAAATTTGATTACTGAATTTCTTATTGTGGAGAGTATTTTCAGGCCTCTTACTATTTATTGTGATAATTATGTCGTAGTGTGTTTCTCTCAAATTAATAAAAGCTCAAAGCGTTCAAAGCATTTTGATACAAAATTCATGTTTGTTAGAGAGAAGATTAAGGAGTTTCAGACTCGTGTCGAGCATATCCTTACAGAACTTATGGTTGCAAACCCACTAACCAAAGGTTTAGCTGTTAAAGTTTTTGTTAATCATGTGACCCGTATGGGTATAGTGAGGTCTTTTGATGTTTTGGGTTAGTGGGAGTTTAATTTTGTAATTTTTTTATGACCTCATTTTATTATGTCTCGAGATAATTATATTGTTATTATTATTATCGTTGTCATATAATATTATTATTGTAGTTTTGTTTATTCATGATATAGTATATTATGGAGACATTTTGGACCCAGTCTCATTTTGTTGTTGTGCTGAGATTTTTTTTTTAAATCTCAGAAAGCATCTTGGGCGGATGCTTGGGGCCATTTTGTTGGAAAATACACTTTGATCATATATTAGTATGCAAATTTTGGATATGCTTTCCTATTACCCATTTACCACATTTTGATGGGTCACCGAGATATGAGTATGTTGCATGTATGATATCAGTACTCCTTCGAGTATGATTTTCTGCATTGTTGAGATACTTGTAGTCTCATTTTGGACCAGTTGTTGAGAGTGCTAGCTCGATTTTGACATCATGTTGTGGTCACATATTGTTTGATTAATCTGGAATTATTTTCTTATTAAAGTGATATAATGTGACTTATGTTGTCCAAGTGGGAGAATGTTAGAATTTTTTTTATTTATGGACAAACATAAATCATATTATATTAATTGGATGTTAAAATTATTAGAGTAATTTTGTTTAGCCCAAATTGTGATCAGTATTGTTAATGAGCCTATTGTTGTTAAAGCACTGCTCATATATGTGGGTTTTGTTTCATGGGTCCTGTATATGGGTTTGCCATAGTGGGTAGGTTTAACCCATTTTAATTATTTTATATATACAGGGAGAAACCCCTATTCCTAACCACTCTAGTGCGGACAGTTGCCCCATTGATACTGACGCGTGAACGACTATTGTAGGATAGGAATAGTATCTCTCCCTCATCATATTTCCTTTTTCAGGGTTTCAACAATGACTTCCTCATCGATGCTATTTCAAGGTAATCCTAAAACTTTTATATGAATTGATATGTCATAAATTATTAAGATTAATAGATTCGATAAATTTTCTTTCAGCTGCGAGAGAATCTATGAGTGGAGTTATGGACGTGGTTCTTCTGTTAATCTTTGAGAAAATTAACAAGGAAAGCCTTGAGCTTCTCTAAACATGTATTGTGATATCAAACTGAGAAAATAAATTAAAATTGATTCACATTTGAGAATCAAAGATCTGAGAGAAAATGGAGGAAAAAGTTTACAAAGGAAATGGATTTTAGATTTTCTAAGGAAAATGATAGAAAAAGAGGATGACAAAGAGAAGAATTTTAGAGAACTTGATCAGACTTGTGAAGAAAGTGATGAGAAAGAGAGAGAAACTAAAAGACAATATAGAATCTAGAAGGAAAATGAGACTGAAAAGAGTGCTTGGAGGGAGAGAAAAGAAAAGAAAACAAAAAAAAGAATGAGTTCAAAGAACTCAGTGTAGTGGAAAGAAATTCAAGGTGGGTGTCATTTCACTGATACTATGTTGAAAAACATGGTAGATAGAAAGAGAAATGAGAACTCACAAACTCAAATTTACTGAGTGATGTAATAATGTGTACAATCAAGCTAATTCATAACCTATATAGACCATGAGAGAGTAAACAACTAGTAACTATCTGCTTACAAAACAAATTATGCTAATTAATTTGTAACTAACACTAACTAATCATCAAATAATCTCTATATGTGGTAATAAATCTCCCTATGCTTAAACAGGTTAAGGCTTTTATTTTTTCTCAGCATCTTTGGCAATCAATGTATCTTTGAAATCCCTAATAATAGGCTTCCTATATATATTCCATATTAGGATTAACAGATTGCAAAATAATTTTTATACCTTTAAATTTAAAGGAATTTGTATTTCCCTACCTTGATGAATTACATCATAATTAAGGGTGTTCTACGGATTGAGTCAATCTACGAACTCACGGGTTTTGATCCAACCCAACCCACAAAATGCATGTTAAATTAGGTCCATGAGTTAGGTTAGGTTAAAAAATACTCTAACCCATAAAGTACGAGTCAGGTATCAGGTTTGAAAAGTGCCAACCCGCATAAACCCAACCCACCAAAGTAGTTTCATTTTTTATTATAAATCGTTTAGCTATACTGACATTTCAGGTTGTTTTTTCCCAACTTTTCTTTAGTGTCAATTAAGTTTAGAAGTAAGCATTATGATCACATTACCACATTGAGAATGTGACTAAGAAAATAGAGATCAAAAACTCATAAAGCATCTAATGGACTATTGTGATGAAAATCCAATGTATTGCTTGAATGGTAAAGAATATCATGAGAAATTTGATAATGAATTAAATGATTATGTCAATTAACATGTTATATGTTATGACATTGATTTTCAATTAACTAATCTGACTTGTTGTTTATGACTTTTAAGACCTGTTAGCTTACTTTTGTTTATTTCATACTTATGTTAACATAGTAGTAAGACTTGTTATGTTTATTTAGTTTGTTTGAAACTCGTTATCTTTTTATAAGATTGGTTATGTGATTTTTTACTTTATTTGAAACATATATTGTTTTAAATTAAAACGTGTTATGTGTTGTGAATTTTTGATTTCATATTTTGACATTTATTTTAGCATCAAATAATTTTTTAATATACTCGGATTCACAGGTTTGACCAACCCAACCCACTCTTGGGTGGATTGAGCGAGTGTATTGGGTTGAAAGAAAAATTTCCCTCAACCCAACCCAATCCAATCCAACCCACTGATTTAATGAGCTAGACCGGTCCGAAAATGTTTCAAAACCTACCTAACCCACCTAGCAGTACCCCTAATCATAATCATACAACTAAGGACAATGTGGCAAAATATGAGTAACGTTGATAAGTAAGACATCATAGTATATATATCCTCCTTATAAAAACACAATTAATTCAAGTAGTACTTTGCACTATTGGGTAATTTCTATACAAGTATTATTTACCTAAGAAGCAAGTTAAGGGTGAGATTCCAATTTAAGACCATGTCTAGATACTCCTTTATCATAAGTCACATTTAATATGTTATCATTATTTATGACCAAATTATGATTTTTTCCTCTGTATTTAATGTTAATTTTTCGTCCATCAAAATATATAGGGCTTTTAAGAATGCATCTTATTATATTATTGTGATTAGCAATTCCAACCAACTTATTATTATTCACATTAATATGAGGTTGAACAATTTCCCTTAAATAATCTTCAATATAAAGACGATTATTTTGTTTATTTAAGGTTTTAAGAACTTTCCTTTTATCATCTCTAACTCATTGTTTGGAATGAGAGAAAATGGGAGTAGAGGAAAAGGATGAAGAGAAAAAGGGATAAAATATTTAATTTTCTCTCATATGGATGACATGAGAAGACTAGTGAGAAAGAAAAATAAAATGTGGGCCAAAAACTTTTCTTTGTTGAACTGCTAAGAAAATGGAGAGAAACTGAGTAGTGCCATAATGAATAGCCAAAAAAAAAAAATCCTTGAAAAAACACTTCTCTATTTGAGGAAAAAATTACTGCCTCTACTTCTAATCCAGAACTCACAACCATAAACAAAGATAAAGATTGACAATTTTTCACTACTCAAGGTCCTAAATTTTCTTTACTCCATAGATCTGAAACTCAAAATCTTCATTTCTTGCGAAAGAAAAAGTCAAAACATTGGTAGGAGATAGTAGGTGGAGGAAGAACAATGGAGAGGGCGGAAAAAATGGGGGTGGGATGATGAGAAGGGGAAACTTAAAATTGAAGAACTGGAGGGATGATGGGGAAGGGATGGGGCAAGGGGTAGGTGAGGGAAGGAAAGGGTGGAGAAGAAAGGGGAAAGGATGTGGGTGGGTGGGTGATGAAAGGAAGGAATGGATCACATCAGAGAAGAAAGGAAATCAAAAAACGGGAGGTGGGTGGTGGGAATGTGGGGCTTGGTAGGGTGGGGTTGAGAGATGTATAAAAAAATTATTTTTCTTTCATTTTTTATTTTTGTGTAATTTTGTTTTACTCTTTTCTTTGTTTTCTTTCTTCACATTTTCTCTTCATCCAAACAACTCATTTTCATATCTACATTTCTATCTATTTTTCTCTCTTTTCATTTTCTTTCTTCTTATTTTTTCTTGTCATCCAAACAAAGGCTAAGGGAGTGTTTGTCAAACTCAAAAAATCAAATAACTAGATATAATTAGGCTGATTTTAAAATCTTACGCCTTTGGTAAGTTCCAAAAATTTAAAAAACTAATTCTTATCTAATCTTTTTTCAACTTAAAACTAGTTCAAAAAATAAAAAAAAACTAATTCAAAGTTGATTTTATTGTATTATGTTTTCATTATTGACTTACTTTCCCCCCCTAAATTTTTGTTCCTTTTTTACATTATCTTTTTATTTTTAATATTTAAATTAAAAGTTCTCTTATGTTTTGTTTCTCTTTATATTTAAGTTTTAGATTTGGTTATGATTTCAAAATTTTATAATAAAAATTCATTGAACAATATTTGATTTTAGAATTAGTTTAAGACAAATTTTAACCAAGTTAAGAATAACTTAAAACTAGTTACAAAGCAACCTGAATTTATATAACTAGTTTATGTTAAACAATTCTAAAGCAATTTTAAAGGTTAATAAAATGCCCCTAAGGGCTTCCCTTGTTTCATATGTAAGGTACCTAATAATGTCTTTAAAATCAATTAGTATTTGCTTGTACGATGCGCAAATTCACTTATGGATGTTGCATAAAAAATATTTCCAATTTTAGTATCCAAGTCACATCTAAAATTGGAGTAATTCTTAGGTAACCACCGTTCACCATAGGTACTAAAATTATTATCTGGCATGTATAAGGTTGTGTTGGTCAAATTAAAAATGCACCTATCTTTAAAAATACCTTTACATATGTCAAATAATAATTTAAGTTTAAAGATTATATAGAGCGTATCTACCCAGAAATTTCTCCTAAGATTGTTCATGATTTTTTATAACGGGATGATGGATATAAATAAAGGCCCTTTATGATAGGTATATCAGGCATGAAAAAGTTAGTGATAAAATGCCAACGGGTTAAATGCGCAGCAGGAAAAATTATAAAGTATACCTTAAAAGGAAAAATTAAAACCAAAATCTTAAATAGAATAATCATGTTATGATATGATACTAAAAATAACTAGCGAAGGTAAGAAGAGAACCAATGGCAACAGTTAATGTTTGTGTATGGGTGTATGTTTTTGGGGAGAGATAAATAAATAGGAAAGAAGCAACCTAAGGTAAATATGGGGAAAAATGTAAGAAACTTGGGATACTAAACACATTCACTAGAAAACTAAATTAATATGAAAATCAAACATGAGAAGAAAACTAGGAAGAGAAAAAAAATATATCAATTTTGACTCAACTAACTCATGATATGTGGTTTTGCTCCTGGTCCTTAAACTATCGATGACGACACATTTTTCACTATAGAGACTGATAGATAACGTGTTGCTATTTGAAGAGAGTATAACATCTCATATCTTAGTAAATATAAAGGTCTTACTGTTCCATAAAGCTAAGACATGAGATTGATTTAAGATAACCTAAGTTAAAAATCTCAAATCTATCATAATAAAGAGACAAATATGAGAAATTCAAAGCCAAATTCTTCAAATCTATCTAAAAGAGGGCTGCCGCCAAATGGTACGGGTGGCTACCCTCCATTAGAGAAACACCCGAAAAAGGGAACCAAAACACCACAAAAGGAGAGAGAACACCACACATACTACAAAATAATAGTATAATTGAGAAAACTAGGGTATAATTGAGAAATAAGAGTGATGTGACCTTTTTACTCTTGTTGAGAAAAATTTAGGGTGAGGGGATGCTAATCCCATTCAAAAGCCAAGACAAACCACCAAAATCAGCGAGAATTTATAGTGGGATTACAAATTGTGCGCGGGGGATTCCTTTATTTGAATCCAAGCCATGTAGTTGTCATGAGTGGAAGGTCAACTAGGTGAGCCAACCCCCTTAAAAAGGTGATGTGACCATAAAAAGCAACAATTGAACAAACTTGTTGTTGGAGACTTTGAACAACAAAACTAATAAATAACAGTAAGAGAGATGAGGTGGGATTGCAAGATCGAGATTGAAAGCACAATTTGAAAAAGGTTAAGAATTCTATGGGTACTTTAGAAAAAAGTATTTGATTTAGGTCAATGGAAATAGAACCTTACTCTTATACTAAGTGGCTTTAAAACTCAAGAAGCAGGCTGAATTGAGTTTTTCAAAACTTTTTACAAACAAGTCCCTTTTGATTTTTGTTGAAGCTATTTTCTTATATGGTGAATAAATTTATGACTATAAAAAGATCTCACACAAGTTTTCAAAGAAAGTGAATGAGTAGAAGATGAAGCAACAAGTATGCAAAACCAATAAACAAGCTTGAAAGTAAAGAGATAAGGGTAGAGAAGAGTGCAAACAAGATTTATACTGGTTCAATCACCCTTGTGATCTACGTCCAGTCCGTAGGATCATCCACCCAGGAGTTTCTACTATTCTTCAAGTTTCAATAGGTGCTTGAGAAACCCTTATAAGCTCTGAGCCCTTCTTTCACTTCCAGGATCATCCACCCTTATGTTTAGAAGCCTCTTTGTTTCATAGAGGGATCCTCCACCCTCACAAGTGTTTTCAATAGAGATTGAAAAGAATAAACTCTCTCAAAGAGCAGATTATACAACTTGAAACACTATAAAACTCTCAAAGATATCTCAAGAATGCTTTAAAACATAGCAAGAGAGTAGAAAGAATTAAAACTCGGATTTAATGCTTGGGATTAAGTTGTTGGATGTTCAAAAGATAACATTAGGTGTCCCAAGCTTTGTATTTTTAGCCCATCAATGAAATAGAGCCGTTAGGAAGAGTTGGTGGAGCATTTAATGCACTAAAAACTAGTTGTTGCTGGTTTTCAGAGATGTGGTAATCGATTACAAAGATATGGTAATAGATTACCATGCCTTAAAAATATGTTCTGGGTTTTAATTTATCATATTTGGTAATCGATTACAAGCCAATTTCAGGTGCTGTAATCAATTACAAAAGCATGATAATTGATTACCGTGCTTCTAACTTGTTGAAAATGAGTTTTTGAGGGGCCATAATCGATTATGGACATGTGGTAATCGATTACAAGCTTTCTGACATAGTCATAATGAATTACGAACCCCTCGTAATGGATTACCAACTGCTGGTAATGGATTACCAATAACTGATAATGGATTACGAAACTCTTGTAATGGATTACAACCATTCTAAAATCAAATTTTGAGCACAAACAAGCCTCGTAATGATTACCAATAAACAAAACTTGGAGTGTTCAAGAATTCAAACAAGATTTTCATAACCCAAGTTCAAAACATGATTTTGTGCAAAACAACCCAAATTTTTCAAAACCAACAACCACAAACTTAAAGATTTCATCATGGACTTTTCAAAACAATTTTTAGTTTATTGATATATCCAAGATCACTTCTCACAAATAAGATCTTAGGTCCTATAAATTTATTATCTTGAAGTTTGCATTGGACTAGGTCTTTCTCATAGCTTTTTTAACATCAAAACTATTATGAAATAAGCATTCACATTCTCCCTCTTTTTTATGATGACAAACAATCAAGGGTAAAGAGCAATATATAATATAATCTAAGATAAAGGCACAACACTCCACATTAAACATGCATGAAATTCATGCAAATAGATTTATGACATTTAATTCTCCCCCTCACTCATGCAATTCATACTCTCCCCCTTTTGGCATTATAAAAAAGAATTGAAATCATGAAATAAGTATGAAATTTCAACAAGATCATTAAATAGCCCAACACCATAAGAGAGTTATCATAGAAACAACAATCAAAATCAATATCCCAAATATTAGAACTAAGCATAACATAGGTCATATCATAATTATCCTAGTAGTCATATCATCATAGTTAAGATGCAAGCTAAGAGTTAGAAAAAATATAAGCAAGAGTAAACAAAAGATGAAGACTCATTATGATAAAGTCCTAGCTCCTCACTCGGTCTCCTCACTATCAGCATCCTCATCATCGACATCATTATCATCATCATCATCATCATCATCATCATGCTCATAGGAGTCATCTCTATCATCACAAACTGGTGGAGTCAGAGTAGAGGCAACAAAAATGGTGGGGATCAAGAGCAAAATTTTGCTCAATCTTAGCACCCTCAATTATGGATCAAATGAAGACAAACTCTTGATCAACATGATCCATGCGTTAGACCATAGTTCCTTCAAGACAATTAATAGTCCCCTCAAAATGATTCAGCCAGTCATGAACTCCACCTATGCTTATAGCAACATAAGTTCTTAGGCTTTACATCTCTTGAAGTAATTGAGCCATGTAGTGCGGAGGTGGAGCACCGGGTTGTGCTGTCAGTGGTACTATTACTTCATCATCCTCATTGCCTCAAGCAATGTTACCATCTACACCATGGTCTAGATAGAACCATTCATTACCAACCTTCTTCATCTTAATCTTCTTGAGGGTGTGAATGTCCAAAGATTCAGGACCATCTTTACTTTGATCTTTAACCTCACCAAAGAGTGGAATATGGAACTACTGAAAGATTTTTGTAATGAGAATTCCATATGGTAGAGGATGATTACCCATTTTCACCTTTTGCATGTGCTTCATTACATAGTATCCCCAATTTATTTGTCTGCCAGTGTTCCTTGCCCAAAGGGTTAACACATCATCTGATTGAATTTGAGAATAGTTTCCTCATCTAGCAATTAAGGCCCGGGCTAGAATATATTACATTAACCGATTTTCAAGAGTTAGACCACTAGCCATTACCCTATCTTTGGGATGATAGCCAACCTGAAGTAACGAATTCAAAGCATCCTTATAATCATTCTCATTAGCCCAAAGAAATGCATCACCACTTCTAGTAAAATTCATAACATCAAACCTTAACCTAATGAGTTTAGACTATAACTCATGGTTGATGACAATTTTTTCCTTTTTAACTTCAAAAAATAGAGTTGCATTTTCATATTGAATGTGATTGGACATATGCCTTTGAAGACTTGTTTTGATGATAACAAACGTGAAAACAAAAATGAAGATGATGGAAAGACCAAGTCCAAGATCTTATTAGAATAACTTTAGGACTTTGAGTCTTTTTGTACGGAGCTCACTTTAATATCTCACTGTTTTGAAAAATAAAATAATTTGGCTTTAAAAAGGAACTAAAATAATTTTTGAAAGGAATTTAAAACTATCTTCAAACTATTTTTTAATTGTTTTATTCGAATAATGTCACTTCTATTCGAATAAGCCCATCCACCAGTTTCTGGTTTTCAAATAGTTATTCAAATAGCATCCTTTTTATTCGAATAAAAGCTTTTCAAATCCTGCTGTGATCTTTCTGTTTTCAAACAGTTATTCGAATAGCACATTAGCTATTCGAATAAAAGGGCTTTTCATAACATTTTGATAAATGCATTATTCGAATAACCCAGCTGTTATTCGAATAAACCTTCTCTTTTAGAACTCTGGTTTTAACAGAGTTATTCGAATAACGCATGGGTTATTCGAATAACCCATATTAGGTTGCTTTTCACGATGACGTTATGAACAGTGTTATTTGAATAACATTTTACTCTATTCGAATAAACATGGTCTTTCACGTACTGATATGGAAATATCTTTTGGCTTTTATGAGTTTAAATTATACCCAACGGATATTTGTTCGAAATTTCTCTATAAATAGAAGCCTTGGGTCATCTCTAAAATTGCCCAACACTCTGAATTATTTTCTACTTGCACTAACTTGTGAATTTATTTTCTACGCTCTTTTTTCGATCAAAACTTTGAGATATTCTGTGAGAGCTCCATTAGTACTTCAATTTGTATAATTTGCTCTGAGTGAGAGTTTCTCTTCATCTACTTTCTGCTATTCTGTATCGAGGGTGAGGTATCCCTCAAGGTTTGTATAAGGGTGAGGTATCCCTTAGGCTGAGGCTTTAGCACAAGGATAGAGTTTTCTTGTGTGTGAAAAGTGCTCTTTTGTGTAACGGTTGCAAGCACCTATTGAAGCTTGTATACATAGTAAAAATTCTCGGCTATTGTTTCGAGGACTAGACGTAGACCACAAGTAGGTTAGTGGTCGAATCATGATAAATATTGTGCCTGCTTCTCTCTTCTTAATCTCTTTATTTTACACAGCTTCATTTTATTGCATATTTATCCTTTGCTATTTCTTAAGCTTTTCTTCTACATCTCGTTATTTCTGTGCTTTTATTTAATAGTTTAAATATTTGTGTTTTTCACTAAAAGAGGTTTGTGAAAAGTTTTTAATACTCAATTCACCCCCTCTTGAGTACTGGAAGCCACTTGGTAACAAGTGGTATCAAAGCTAGACTCTTGTATAAGGAGCTTAGCAGCTTCAAGAGAACATGACTTCTTCAAATGATTTTTCAGAAAGATCTTCCATAAATCGACCACCCTTTTTCAATGGGAGATGGTTATGCATATTGGAAGGAAAGAATGAAAATCTTCATCGAAGCTATTGATCAAGATGTGTGGGATACTGTCAAAAATAGTGTATTTATACCTACGCATGAGGTTGATGGTGTAAGGACCGAAACACCAATGAATAAATGGTCTGATGAGGACAAAAGAAAAGTTCAACATAATTTAAAAGTAAAAAATATTATTACTACTGCTTTGGGATATGGTGAGTTTTTTAGAATTTCGAATTGCAAAACTGCTAAAGAAACGTGGGACACTTTGTAAGTTACCCATGAGGGTACTAGTGAAGTAAAGAGGTTGAGAATCAATTCTCTAACTCGTGAATATGAATTATTCAGAATAAACTAAGGAGAAAGCATTCAAGAAATGCAAAAGAAGTTCACCCATATAGTAAATTATCTTGCATTTTTAGGAAAAAGTTTCTCTAACGAAGATTTAATTAACAAAGTATTGAGATGTCTTAGCAGGATTTGGCAACCCAAGGTAATAGCCATATCAGAATCGAGGGACTTGTCGACAATGACTCTAGCTGCCCTTTTTGGAAAACTTCATGAGCACGAATTGGAACTAAGCAGATTAAGTCAAAGTGAAGAAAATAATAAAAAGAAAAAGGGAATAGTGCTCAAAGCCACTTCCTCAACAATCGACAATGATGACGAAAAAGACAAAGAAGGCTCAGAAAATATCGAGGTAAACAAAGAAAATCTTAGTCTTTTAGTTAAAAAATTTAGAAATTTTCTCAGGAAGAAGGGAAAGCAAAAAAGACCTTCTTTTCCTCCGAAGAAGAATCATTATAAAGGCGAAGGAGCTTCATCAACTCTAACTTGCTATGAATGTGGCAAACTGGGTCACATGAAAATGGAGTGCCCAGATTACCAGAAGAAGAATGAGAAATTCGAAAAGAAGCCCTTCAAGGAAAGAAAAGAAGAAAAGCCTACATAGCATGGGATGAAAACGAAATGGATTCAACTGACAGCTCAGATAGCGAGGAAGCCCAACTATGTCTCATGGCTAAAGGAGAAGAAAAAGAAAGCAAAAATGAAGTAAGTTCTAATACTACTTTATTTTCTTCTTACGATGAGTTACAAGATGCCTTTAAAGAACTGCATGACGAGTCTTTAAAACTCACAAAATTAATTTCTTCTTCTAAGAAAACAATATATTCTTTAGAAAATCAGATTTTGATTTTAAACAAAGAAATAAAAGAATTGAAAATTGAAAATAAAACTTTGGGAATTATTGATGCATGCACAAATCATTCTTCACATGCTTTTACATCTTCATCCTGTTCTTCATGTCATATGCTTGAAAAAGAGATTGAAGACTTAAAAAATACTCTTTCAAAATTCACATTTGGAAGGGACAATTTAAGTATTCTATTAGGAAAACAAAAAGTAATTTTTCAAAAAGCCGGGATAGGTTATAACCCGAAAAATCAACAAAAATTCTATAAAAGTTTCTTTGTGCATTCTAGTGTTTCAAGTAGTCCTTTTATTAAATGTTTTTACTGTGAAAAGAAAGGACATAGTGCATCAACATGTAATGCAAGGAAAAACATTAATACAAAAATTGGAACGAAAATATTTTGGGTTCCCAATGGTACTATACCCAAAACTGACACACAAAGACCCAAGAAAATTTGGGTACCAAAAGTTAAAAACTAAACATGTGTTGTAGGTGTGCTTGAAAGCCAGGAGTTTAAATTGGTATCTCGATAGCGGCTGCTCCAAGCACATGACTGGGGACGACTCAAAATTCACCTTGCTCTTTCCCAAGAATCATGGACACGTTACATATGGTGATAACAACAAAGGAAAAATTCTTGGAATCGGCAAAGTTGGTAAGAATCCTAGTTCTTCAATTGAAAATGTATTATTTGTTGAAGGCTTGAAACATAACTTGCTTAGTATTAGCCAATTATGTGATAAGGGAAATAAAGTAATTTTTGATTCAAATTGTTGCATAATTGAAGATAAAAATGATAAGCATGTTAAGTTTATTGGTCATAGAGTAAACAATATTTATATAATTAGTCTTGATGATATATCTTCAAATGATGCGAAATGTCTTTTAAGTAAGAATGACGATTCATGGTTATGACATAGGAGAATTGCACACATTCACATGGATCACTAAAGAAGTTGGTCTCTAAAGAGCTAGTAATTGGACTACCCAAACTTAATTTTGTAAAAGATAAATTATGTGATGCATGTCAAAAGGGTAAACAAATAAAGGTCTCTTTTAAAGCAAAAAATATAGTTTTAACTACTAGACTTTTACAACTTTTGCACATGGATCTTTTTAGATCATCTAGAACTATGAGCTTTGGTGGGAATTACTATGCTTTAGTGATTGTGGATGATTTTTCTAGGTTCAAATGGACTTTATTTCTTGCAAATAAAAATGATGCATTTCTAGCTTTTAAAAGATTTGCCAAAGTTATTCAAAACGAAAAATGTTTTTCAATTTCCTCAATAAGAAGTGATCATGGTGTAGAATTTGAAAATAATATTTTTGAAAATTATTGTGATGAACATGACATTAATCATAATTTCTCTGCCCCTAGAACTCTGCAACAAAATGGAGTTATAGAAAGAAAAAATCGTTCTTTAGAAGAAATGACGAGAACTATGCTTTATGAGGCTGCTCTTCCTAAGTATTTTTGGGCAGATGCTATAAATACAACTTGTTATATAATGAACAGGGCCCTTATAAGGCCTATTTTAAAGAAAACTCCATATGAGTTATACAAGGGAAGAAAGCCAAATGTCTCACATTTTCATGTTTTTGGTTGCAAATGTTTTGTTTTAAATAATAAAAAAGATAACTTTGGCAAGTTTGATGCTAAGTCTGATGAAGGTATATTTCTTAGTTACTCCAACCATAGTAAGGCTTTTTGTATATATAATAAAAGAACTATGACTATCGAAGAATCTATTCATGTTGCATTTGATGAAATTATCCCAAATGGATCGAGAAAGGATCTTGTTATTGATGATATCGCACAAATTTTGGAGAAAACTCATTTGGGCAGCAAAGAAAAAGAAGTCAAGGAGCAAGAAGATAAACAAAGACAAGAAGATCCACGAGTCTTGGAACTTCCCAAAGAATGACGGACTTCAAAATATCATTCCCTTGGTCAAATAATAGGTGATGCGTCTAAAGGTGTAAATACTCAAAATTCCCTTAGAAATGCATGTAATCACTTAGTCTTTGTTTCTCAAATTGAACCTAAAGATATAATTGAAGCCTTTGATGATGAACATTGGATCTTAGCTATGCATGAGGAATTAAATCAATTTGAAAGAAATCAAGTTTGGGAATTAGTTGCTAGACCTAATGATCATCCTATAATTGGCACAAAATGGGTTTTTAGAAACAAACTTGATGAAAATGGATTAATAACTAGAAACAAAGCTAGGTTAGTCGCTAAAGGTTATAATCAAGAAGGAGGAATAGATTATGAAGAAACCTATGCACCTGTAACTAGATTAGAAGCTATTAGAATGTTACTTGCATATGCTTGCATCATGGATTTCAAATTATATCAAATGGATGTTAAAAGTGCTTTTCTAAATGGCCTTATTCAAGAGGAGGTATACGTTGAACAAGCTCCAGGTTTTGAAAATCATGAACTACCCAACCATGTTTTTAAACTTAAAAAGGCTTTATATGGCTTAAAGCAAGCTCCTTGAGCTTGATATGAAAGGTTGAGTAAGTTTCTCTTAAAAAATGATTTTTCAGGAGGACAAGTCGATACTACCCTTTTCATTAAAAATAAAAAGCATGATATTCTTCTTGTGCAAGTATATGTGGATGATATTATCTTTGGTGCTACTAATGAATCCCTTTGCAAAGAATTTGCTAAGACAATGCAGAATGAATTTGAAATGTCAATGATGGGAGAGTTGAATTTCTTCCTCAGACTTCAAATCAAACAAACAAATGAAAGGACTTTCATAAGTCAAACCAAATACTGCAAGGAATTGCTCAAAAGGTTCGAAATGAAAAATGCTAAACACATGACCACTCCAATGGGCACTTCTTGCTATTTGGACAAAGATGAAGGAGATAAATCAGTAGAAATAATGAAAAACAGAAGTATGATTGGATCTCTCCTTTATCTTATTGCTAGTAGGCCAAATATTATGTTTAGTGTATGCATGTGTGCTAGATATCAGGAAAACCATAAGGAATCTCATTTAAGTGTTATTAAACGAATAATGAAATACCTAGTAGGCACTTTATAAATGGGCTTATGGTACCCTAAGGGTGCCTCATGTAGCCTAATAGATTATTCCGACTCTGATTTTGCTGGATGCAAATTGGATAGAAAAAGTACTAGTGAGACATGCCACTTGCTTAGTAGTTCTTTAGTTTCTTGGCATAGCAAGAAACAAAATAGTATGGCTTTGTCTACCGCTGAGGCTAAATATGTTGCAGCCAGGAGTTGTTGTGCTCAAGTCCTATGGATGGAGCAACAACTACTACACTATGATCTTCAGCTTGATCACATCCCGATAAGATGTGATAACACTAGTGCAATATATCTCTCTAAGAATCCCATTCTGTATTCCAGAACAAAGCATATAGAGATAAGAAATCACTTTATCAGAGATCATGTACAAAAATGGAATTGCATTCTTGAGTTTGTTGAAACAACTAAGCAACTTGTAGATATTTTCACTAAATCCTTAGCAAAAGAAGCATTCTTTTATATTAGAGGAGAATTGGGAATAATTGATCAATCCAATATATAATTATTTGAATTTATTGCTTACATATTGCTTTTATCTCCTTTAAATCTTTTACTGACTTAAGCTTCGGAGATATCCCAAACCTTGTTTTGCAGGTATCTTATATTTGGGTAAGTCAATTCTCTTTTAAATCACATTCTGAATGTATGCTTTACTGTGTCTTTTAATTGCTTTATTCGAATAAAACTAAGTTTATTCAAATAAACTGACTTCTATGTCAGTTCTGTGTTTATTGTGCTCTCTGTCTATTCGAATAAATTTCAGATCATTCGAATAACTAAAGAATTGTTTTATTAGTCATTTGCTTTTGCTCTCTGACTATTCGAATAAATCAAGCTTATTCGAATAAACCAGAGACTTAGTTTTCTATCATGTTTGGCTGCTCTTTGTTTATTCGAATAACCCCTAGGTTATTCGAATAAAACCTGTTAAAAGGCCACAACGCTTGGCCTTCCCTGTTCCTTTATTCGAATAGGATCCCCCTCTATTCGAATAAAACCTAGCAGACTTCATGACCTTTGAGCTTTCTACAAGAGTTTATTCAAATAAACCTCTTAGTTATTCGAATAAACACAGGCCTCTCTTTAAAAGGCCCCTGCGTGCCAACCCGTCTCATTCCCTACTCTTCTCCTTCTCTGCCCATGCCTTCATCTTTTATCTGCTCTCCTCCACCATTTCTTTTTCTTTCTCTCTCCTCCAACCCTCCAAATACCATGGCCTCTTCTTCTTCTAAGCGTCCTCGCATGAAGACTGTACCTTGCAACAATCCACTTGACTTGAGAAGGCTCTCCTCCAACGAAGAGCACCGTGGCCGCTTCATTATGCACTTCTGGGAGCGTAACCTTGTCCAGCCCAAATACCTTGACCTCTCCTTCTTTCACAAAACAAAGGCTTCGACTTTCTGACTCTATTGTAAAATCAGGGGGTTCTACAGCTCTGTTCTCACTGGGCCACTCTCTACCCAGTTCTAGTGAAGATGTTTTTCTGTAATCTGGCTTTTGATGGCCAGAACCTCCTCTATGAAGTTTGCGATCAGAACATCGTAATCACTCCGCAGGACTGGCAGACTCTGTTTGGGTTGTAGTTCACCGGCACACTCGTTGAAGATGATGATAACCCCTTTCTTGAGGAGTTCAACAGGATTCAGGCGACTGAGGACCTGCTGAAACCTGGTCTAGCTTTGCCTGATAAGGGCCTCAAGGGTGGCATGCTGAAGAGCCAAGATAGGCTTTTGCATTATGCCTTTGCTCATATCCTGGCTCCCCGCGGTGGAAATTATGCCTACCTCAGTGAAGATGAGATTATGCTTTAGATTCTGAAGAATGGTTATCAGATCAACTGGCCTGTGTTTATCATGAAACACATGATGAGGGCCAAGGGCAAGGAAAAATCTGACTTGCCTTATGGTATTCTCATCACTACTTTACTCAGCAAGTATCCTCAGGTCTTGGAGACTAAGCGAGCCATCGCCTTGACTCATCACAATGTCTTCGGCTCCCACACCTTGCGCAAAATGAAGATGATCGAGACTGATAAAGGTTAGGTGTACCCAGATGAGGTTAATGATGAGGTTGATCCTACTGACGCCCCTGGTGCACCTGCTATCCCTGCTGATGCCCCTGCTACTGCTCTTGCTCCAGTTACTTTGGAGCAAATCATGGCTACCTTGCATGATAACCGTGCTTATATGGAATACACCTTCCCTATTCTGTTTGATAGAATAGAAGGTGTTGAACGTGAGGTTGTTGCCTTACGAGCTGCTTCACCTGCCCCTGCACCTGCTTCTTCACCTCCACCATCGGATACCTATTTCTAGGAGCTTTAGTTCTTAGGATCTCTGTTTTGCCTTTGTTTTGTTTATTTCTGACTTTTGTAAATGCATCCTTTTTTATTAATGAATAAATAAAGTTTTTGATGATCTATTCTTCTTGCATTGATATGAGTATGCTTTTAAGTTATTTGGTTCTTTTTATGCTCTTATACTTGCATATCTATCTATGGGACTTACCCCTCCTTTTTGCTCATGACAAAATGGGGAGAAAAATTTGAATTTAACTGAGAAAAGACAGGTAAAATTAAAAAGAGTTTGGATTCCACATGAAAGGGGGAGCTGCGCATATCTCTGATAAACGTTACCTCTTGTAATTAAAGAGGGGGAGTAAGCTTTTAATACCTCTTTGTGAATTCTAATTATATGCACTAATTCTTTTCTCATTGATAATTTGTCATCATCAAAAAGGGGGAGAATGTGATTGGACATATGCCTTTGAAGACTTATTTTGATGATAACAAACGTGAAGACAAAAATGAAGATGATGGAAAGACTAAGCCCAAGATCTTATTAGAATAGCTTTAGGACTTAGAGTTTTTTTGTACGGAGCTTACTTTAATATCTCACTGTTTTGAAAGATAAGATAATTTGGCTTTAAAAAGGAAATAAAATGTTTTTTGAAAGGAATTTAAAACTATCTTCAAACTATTTTTTAATTGTTTTATTCGAATAATGTCACTTCTATTCGAATAAGCCCATCCAATAGTTTCTGGTTTTCAAACAGTTATTCGAATAGCATCCTTTTTATTCGAATAAAAGCTTTTCAAATCCTGCTGTGACCTTTCTGTTTTCAAATAGTTATTCGAATAGCACATTAGCTATTCGAATAAAAGGGCTTTTCATAACTTTTTGATAAATGCATTATTCGAATAACCCAACTGTTATTTGAATAAACCTTCTCTTTCAGAACTCTGGTTTTAACAGAGTTATTTGAATAACACATTGGTTATTCGAATAACCCATATCAGGTTACTTTTCACGATGACATTATAAATAGTATTATTCGAATAACATTTTACTCTATTCGAATAAACACGGTCTTTCACGTACTGATATGGAAATATCTTTTGGCTTTTATGAGTTTTAATTATACCCAATGACTATTTCGTTGAAATTTTTCTATAAATAGAAGCCTTGGGTCATCTTTAAAATTGTCCAACACTCTGAATTATTTTTTACTTGCACTAACTCGTGAATTTATTTTCTACGCTCTTTTTTCAATCAAAACTTTGAGATATTCTGTGAGAGCTCCATTAGTACTTCAATTTGTATAGTTTGCTCTGAGTAAAAGTTTCTCTTCATTTACTTTCTGTTATTCTGTATCGAGGGTGAGGTATCCCTCAAGGTTTGTATAAGGGTGAGGTTTCCCTGCAGGCTGAGGCTTTAGCACAAGGGTAAAGTTTCTCTGTGTGTGAAAAGTGCTCTTTTGTGTAACAGTTGTAAGCACCTATTGAAGCTTGTATACATTGTAAAAAATCTCAGCTATTGTTTCGAGGACTAGACGTAGACCACAAGTGGGTTAGTGGTCGAACCAGGATAAATACTGTGCTTGCTTCTTTCTTCTTAATCTCTTTATTTTACGCAGCTTCATTTTATTGCATATTTATCCTTTGCTATTTCTTAAGCTTTTCTTCTACATCTCATTATTTATGTGCTTTTATTTAATAGTTTAAATATTTGTATTTTTCACTAAAAGAGGTTTGCGAAAAGGTTTTAATACTCAATTCACCCCCCTCTTGAGTACTGGAAGCCACTTGGTAACATTGAAAATTAGCATAAAAGACTCTCACAACATCCAGATAAATATTTCTCTTTATGCTAAAAAATTTAATAGACGAAGATCTTGTAATAGCCTATAAGATTGAAAAGACTCGTTTGAGAAAAAGTTATTATCTAAGTACCTTGGTTTGATAATTGGCTGAATTTACAAGTTGTTTATGAAATTTCCACTTTGATCATGATTGTTGAAAAGACGTGAGAGATCTATTATCGAAAGAGATGCTATAGAAGCTTGGGGTGCCTTGCTTGTGGCCTTCCCTGTTCTTTGCCTCTTAGTGCCTTTGGATGATTCAACCATTTGTGAGTGATTTTAGTGTTTGGGTAGTGATTGGAATACTAGAATGAGTGTTTTGCATAAGATTGAAGATGGAAGGAAGGAGATTTAATGGAGATTTTTGTATTTGTAGATGTGTTTGTCGTAGGTTCTAGAGAGAGAGGAGAAAGAAAGTTGGGTAATGATTTTTGGGTGAAATATGAGATTTTTGATGCGTGGGTTGATGTGGGAATAGATGGAAATAATATTTGGAAGTGTTTGAGAGTGGAATGAAGTGATTTCGCAGAGTTTAGAGGTGAATTTTTAGAGAGAGGTTAGGGTTTGAGTTTGAGTAAGAAAGAAATTTTTTAGAGGATTTTTACATTTTGATCAGTGGAAAGGTTAGGGGTTTTGATGAAGAAGTGTTTAGGAATAATTTGAGAGTGATTTGGAATGAAATGGTAAGGATTTGGGGTGGATTTGGACGAGATGAGGAAAGAAATAGTGGCGGTTTAGATAGATAGAGGGAAGAACAAAAGTTGAACTAGTGAAGGAAAGGGTGTCTAAGCCATAAAACCAATCCTGTAATCGATTATAGCAAGCCTGTAATTGATTATAACATTGCTGCACTTGATGTAATCGATCACCACACTTGATAATAAACTACTACATTCCTTCTGAGGCTCCTAGGTTTTCTGAAGCATGGTAATCGATTACCATGCTACTGATAACCTTCCAAACAGGTTCTAGAGGGTTTATAATCGATTACATACCCCATATAATCGATTACCTTGTCCAAAAATTGAATTCTTGACTTGACAGAGGCCTTGTAATTCATTACCATATGAGAAAACTTGAGATTTTTGCATCCAAACTTCAACAATCTTCAGCAAAACACTTCTTGAGCAAATCGGAGGACTTAATCATGATGAGAGCACCTGTAAAACAAATATAGGGGAACCTCTGATGCTCAAGTTAGTATAGGATTCATGAGATAAAATCAATAAGAAAATTATGCAACAAACACACACAATCATTCAATGCACGAAAGATCAATTATTCTAGTTTACCTCTTATGTAAAAGAAACTTTCTTTAGGCTAAGGTTTAGTTAATATATCATCCAATTGCTTAGATGTTTTCACAAATTCAAGCACACGATCTCCTTTTTGAATATGATCTCTTATGAAGTGATGCACTATTTCTATGTATTTGGTCCTTGAATGCAAGATTGAGTTCTTAATTAGGTTGATTGAACTAGTGTTATCATACTTTATAGGGATATGATCAAGTTGGAGTCCATAGTCCAGAAGTTATTACTTTATCCAAAGGATTTGAGCACAATAACTTCCGGATGTAAAATACTCAGCTTCAACTATATATAATGTCACACTATTCTGTTTCTAGCTATGCCAAGAAAATAAAGAGCTTCTAGGCAAGTGACATATCTCATTAGTACTTTTTCTATCAACTTTGCAACAGACAAAATTAGAATCGGAATAACTAACCAAACAACATAAGGCACCGTAGAGGTATCACAAGCCCTTTTGTGTTGTGCTAATAAGATATTTCATTATTCTTTTAACAACACTTAGGTGAGATTCTTTAGGACATACTTGATATCTTACACACATACAAACACTAAACATTATATTAGGCCTACTAGTTGTAAGATAAAAGAAAGAGCTAATTATACCTCTATATTTAGTTATTTCTACTAGTTAATTTCTTTCATCCTTGTCCAAATAGGAAAAGGTGCTCATTGGTGGGGCCATTTCTTTGGCATTGTCCATTCCAAATTTCTTGAGCAACTCCTAACAATACTTCTCTTGATAGAAAAAAGTTTTATTCTTCATTTGTTTGATTTGTAGGCCAAGGAAGAAGTTGAATTAACCCATTATTAACATCTCAAATTCACTTTGCATTAGATCAGCAAACTCCTTACAAAAATATTCATTATTAGCACTAAATATAATATCATCAACATACACTTACATAAGGAGAACGTCATGTTTTTTTCTTTCTAATGAAGAGTGAGGTGTCAACCTTTCTTCTAGAAAAACCTTTTTTTTCTAAAAGAAACTTACTAAACCATTCATACCAAGCTCTAGGAGCTTGTTTTAAACCATATAAGGCTTTTTTCAATTTAAAAAGATGGTTAGGTAGTTCAAAACTTTCAAAACCAGGAGGTTAGTCAACATACATTTCTTCTTCTATAAAACCATTTCAAAAGATATTTTCACATCCATTTGATAAAGTTTGAATTCTATGATGCATACAAAGGGAAGTAACATTCTAATAGCCTCTCATCTAGCTACGGGAGCATATGTTTTTTCATAATCAATTCATTCTTCTTGATTATAATCTTTAGCGACCAACCTAACTTTATTTCTAGTTATTACTCCTGTTTCATCAAGTTTATTCCCAAAGACCCATTTGGTGCCAATAATAGGATGGTCATTGGGCCTTGGAATAAGTTCCCAAACTTGATTCCTTTCAAACTAATTTAAGTATTCTTATATAGACAAGATCCAATGTTCATCATTAATGGCCTTATCTATGTCTTTGGGTTCAACTTGAGAAACAAAAGTAGTGTGATTATATGTATCTCTAAGTGAGTTTTGAGTTATTACCCCTTGTGATACATCACCAATAACCTTGTCAAGAGGGTGGTATCTTGAAGTTCTCCATTCCTTTGGAAGAACATTGGTTTGTGGCTTCTCTTGTTGTGAAGATGTTTGCTCACTTGGTTTTACTTTCTTTTGCTCTTCCTTTTTGTCCTTCAAGTGAGTATTTGTCAAAATCTCTACAACATCATCAACACTACCTTTTCCCATTCTAATGGGGTTAATCTCATCAAATACAACATGTATAAATTCTTCTATAGTCATTGTTATCTTATTATAAACTCTAAAAGCTTTACAACTAAGAGAATAACCATCAAATATACTCTCATTAAATTTTGCATCAAACTTTCCCAAGTTATCAATCCCATTCAAAACAAAGTATTTGCATCCAATGACATAAATATGGGAAATGTTTGATTTCCTTTCTTTGTATAATTCATAGGGATTTTCTTTAAAATTAGCCTATTAGGGCCTTATTCATTACATAACAAGTGGTACTAACCCTATCCGTCCAAAAATACTTAGGAATATTTGTTTCAATAAGCATAGTTCTAATTAATTCTTCCAAAGATTTAATTTTTCTTAACTACTTCATTTTGTTGTAGAGTTCTAGGGGATAAAAAATTATGCTTAATGCCATTTTCTTTATGAAACTTTTCAAACTTTTGATTTTCAAATTCCCCACCATGATCACTTCTAATGGATGCAATGCTACAATTTTTCTCATTTTGAATAACTTTGGCAAGTTTTCTGAAATCATTAAAAGTATCGCTCTTGTGAGCAAGAAATAGTATCCATGTATATTTAGAGTAGTCATCCATAATCGCAAAGGCATAGTAATTTCCACCAAAACTCATAGTTCTTGAGGGTCCAAAAAGATCCACATGCAAAACTTGTAAAGGTCTAGAGGTAGAAACAACATTTTTAGCTTTAAAAGAGACCTTTACTTGTTTTCCCTTTTAACATGCATCACAAAATTTATCTTTTCCAAAATTGAGTTTAAGTAGTCCAATTACTAGATCTTTTGAAACAAATTTGATTAGATAATTCATGTGAATGTGGGCAATTCTTTTATGCCAAAGCCATGAATCACTTTCCTTACTCATAAGACATTTAGCATCTTGAGAGGTTGTATCATCTAGGCTAATCATGTAGATATTATTCACTCTATAACTAACAAACTTAACTTACTTGTCATCTTTACCTTTAATTATACAATAATTAGAGTCAAAGATCACTCTATTTCCCTTGTCAAGTAATTAACTTATGTTAAGCAAGTTATGTTTGAGTCCTTCTACATACAACATATTATCAATTGAGGTAGAAGGGTTTTTGCTAACTTTTCCAACTCCAAGGATTTTTCCTCTATTATTGTCTCCATATGTGACATGTCTATGTTCTTTAGGAGCAAGGAATGAAAACTTGGATCCATCACTAGTCAAGTGCTTGGAGTAGCCACTATCAAGGTACCAATTTAAGTTATTGGCCTTCAAACACACCTATAAAGTATGTTCAAGTTTTGGTTTTAGGTACCAAAACCTTTTTAGGTCCTTGTGTGCTAGTTTTGACAAAGAGCCTTTTGGAACTCATATCTTCTTTTGACCAACATATGTATTCTTCCTAATGCTACATGTTGATGTACTATGACCTTTTCTTCCACAATGAAAACATGTAATAAAAGAACTACTTAACACACTTGAGGAAACAAAGAAGTTCTTATAAAACTTTTGTTGCTTCTTACGATTGTAACTCAATCCAGTCTTGTTAAACATATATCTTTGTTTCCCAATTAAGATGTTCAAGTTATCACTTCCCAAGGTGAACTTAGAAAAGGTAATTTTCAAATCTTCAACTTCTTTTTCTAAATATAAACATAAATGACATGGAGAAGATGAAGAAGGAGCATCTTTTTGGGAAGAGCAAGTAGAGCATGAGGAATTAGCATCAATTAATCCAAGAGTCTGATTTTTTAATTTCAATCCCTCAATTTCTTTGTTTAAAGAGGAAATTTGATTTTCAAGAAAGGAAGTTATTTTCTTTGAAGATGAAACCATTTTTGCAAGTCTTGTGAATTCTTCACGCAATTCCTCAAAGGTATCTTGCAATTCCTCATAGGAAAGTTGAGATTCATGAGTTTGAGATTCTACCTCTAAGTCATCTTTGGCCATGAGACAAAGTTTGGCTACTTCATCATCTGATTCTTCTGAAGAGTCCTTGTCATTGTCTTCCCATGCAATGTATACTATTCTTCCTTTCTTTTCTTCGTTCGGCCTTCTCTCAAACTTCTCTCCCTTCTTTTGATTTATAGGGCAATCCATCTTCATGTACCCTAATTTTTCATATCCAAAGAAAGTGGGAGGAGTTAGAGTTGAGCTTTTATCCTTCACATAATTTTTCTTTGGAGGGAAATGTGGCCTTCTTCTATTTCCCTTCTTCTTTAGAAATCTTCCAAACTTCCTAACAAGAAGGTTGAAAGTTTCTTCATTCATCTCTAAGTCCTCAAGCTCATCTTCATCACCATCTTGATAATCATAGGATGAGGAGACCTTGAGAGCTAGTCCTTTCTTCTTCTTATCAATATCTTCATTTTGGTGAAGCCTTGATAATTTCATCTTATGTTCTTGAAGCTTCCCAAAGAGTGTTGAAAGAGTCATGGTAGCAAGGTTTCTTGATTCAACTATGGCGGTCACCTTGGGCTACCATTCCCTACTCAAACATCTCAACACTTTGTTAATCAAATCTCTATTGGAAAATATTTTTCCAAATGAGGTAAGATGATTAACAAGATGAATAAACCTCTTTTGCATATCTTGTATGCTTTTTCCTTGATTCATTCTAAACAACTCATATTCATGTGTGAGTATGTTAATTCTTGCTCTCTTCATCTCATTAGCCCCCACATGGAAAACTTGAAAAGCATCCTACATTTTCATACATTTTTACAACTAGAAATTTGGAAACACTCAGCATACCCTAGAGCACTAGTGATGATGCTCTTAGCTCTAGCATTGTATTGAACTCTCTTTTTATCCTCATCAGTCCATTTAACCTTTGGATTTGTGACTTCTTTACCTTTAACCATCTTGGTAGGAATAAAAAGACCATTTTCAATAGTATCCTAAACATCAAAATTAATAACTTCAATAAAAAATCTCATTCATTCTTTCTAATAGGTATATCTAGTGTCATTAAAAATAGGGGGCCTATTAATTGAGGTAGTTTAAGGTAAAACACTTTGAAAAGAAGTCATCACTCCACTTGAAGTTGTTAAGCTCTTTAAACATGAGTTAAGCTCTGAAACTACTTGTTATCAAGTGGTTTCAAAACTCAAGAGGATGGTGAATTGAGTTTTTCAAAATATTTTGCAAACAAGTCCTTTTTAATTTTTGTTGAAGCTATTTACTTATGTAATGTGTAACACCCCAAAAATTACTTGTTTCATGATATATATTCATTTTATAATATTTATGATTTTTGTGAATTTTTTTGGAATTATTTAAATTGTTTGATTATTTTAATATATTTCTCAATTTACGTGTGCACTGAGCGGGGCCGGGAAAATGAAATATTTTCCCTGAGGACAGAAAGCATTGGACTATGGAAATGGTGATGGGGAATCTTACCAAACCCGAGGCTGGACATAGTTTACGAAGTTTTCATTTTTTGAGATTTTATCTGACGGATAAAATTTGGGTACACTCTATTGTCTATTGGACAATAAATACCGACTTTGTTAACTATGACTATTATCCATTGGATAATAACTTGCAATAAAAACTTAGTAGATTATTTCTATCTAGTCACTTTTATAATATCATCTAAGTGACATCACCACATGACATCATTGGTTGACTTTTTGGGAAAATGTGAGAAGCTTCTCAAGGAAGCTTTGGGAGAAGCTTGCAAAGGAAGCTTTGGGAGAAGCTTGCAAAGGAAGCTTTGCTCCTTCTCCCAAGGAGTGCATGGTTTTGGAGGGGGGGAAAAGATGATAACTTTGTCATCTTTTCACTCAAAGCACCATTTTCAATTTCATTTCAAAAGTTTTCATCTTTTCTCTCACTTTTTTCCTTTCTCTCACTTTTTATCTCTTTTTCCCTCATACCTCACGGCCACCACTCTCAATTTCTCTTTTCCATTTTGTTTGCTCCAATTAATCATATTTCTAGAATCTACATACTTTTTGGATGATTTTCTATGTTGTGATCATCATCAAATTATCTCATCTTCATCATTTTCTTTCAAGCCCTAACTTGAAGCTCTTAAGATGAGATTCTTGATTTCTATTTTTCCTCCTCTCATTTTTTTTCTCTATACCTCACGACCACTCTCACCAAAACTACTATCTCATTTTCTTTGATTTCACTCATCTACCTTCTTGAATCTATATTTCTTCCTAAGACCATTTGGGTGAAGATTTTGGCTTGTTCAAGTGATTCTACAATCTAGGACTTAAAATCTTCTAAGGTAAAGTTCTCATCTTTCCTAAACTTTCCTTGTTTGTTTGTGAATGACCATCTATCAAACACTTTCTTCCATTTCTTTCTCCCAAGGCTCACGGCCATTGGCCCTTGAAGAACCAAAGATTTGACTTTTTTTTGCTATCATCTAGTTCATTTTCATTTTTCTATCAAGAATCAAGAAACCAAAGTATAAAACTCTCTTCTTTTCTCTTGGAAAGCCTCACGGCCACACCCTCAACCCACTCTCTTACTCTTCTTTAATTTCATCCATCCACATCTCTTGAATTAAAACCCCATACTAAGACATTTTGTTGTTGTGGGTTCTTTTAAAATCATCTTGTTTCCAAGCCCTAAATGTTGATGCTTGTGTGTTGTTTTGTTTTAAGGATCTTCTTGGAAGGAGAAGCTTTTTCAAGAGGACTTACAAGGAGCTAGGAGGCTACACCTAAGGTAAGAAGGAGATTAACCTCATCAACCATGCTATGGTGGTGAGGAACGAATGGTTGTGTTGGGAGTGGAGAGTCCACGTGAGGATTCATCCACTCGATTGTGTGACTTTTGATTTATGTTTGTTTAATTTTGTATGATTATATGATGTTGTTGTATACAAGAGATGATTGTGATGGCTTAATGTATATATGTGATGATGTGATTTTGATAGTAAGCATGAACTTAATTAATTGTGATGATTAAAGTATGTGGCATGCTATGATTATGTTGTAAAGGAATGATTTTTGGTCCCCTTGATCTCTTGAGGCTCACGGCCTTCTTGGCCTAGGAAGAGGTATCCATGAGAAAAATATTTATTGATTAAGGACTTAGATGATTAGGTGACAAAAATATGATTTATGAGGTTACAAGTTGAAAGAGGAAAGAAACAAGTTTTTACCATTGAAAAGAATTGATTTTGGCCATGATATTTGATAATTGGATGAAAGAGTGAATTAGAAACCTAAAATATTTGATAATGGGATGGAAGAGTAATTAGGATAGGATTTTATTTAGAAGTTGAATAATGAAAGTTTTAGAAAGAATGTTAGAAAATATTGTTTAGGTGAATTGGATGACAAATTAGGGTTAAAGGATTTATAAGTAAGAGAGAAGATAATCATAATGTCATGATTTGAGGAGTAATAAATTTTGGATATACCAATGGTAATAATCTTGGGCATAATTGGAATAATGGAAAATAATTTATTAGTAGTGAATCTAGTTGACTTGATAATCGAGAAATTTAATTAAGGATTCATAAGATAAGAATGGAAAAGAATAAATTTTATTATTTCACAAAAGGGCGATTTTCAGTTTTGAGAGGAAAAACAAGCTTGAGAAAGAAAAAATGAAAACTTGAAAGACTTAGAGGAAAAGGAAAAGAATTGTGAGGTTAAGACAATATGGTTTCTTTCTAGGTTTTACGTGAAAAATATGAGGAAAGGTCACTCGAGGAACTTAGTTAGAAGAGCTTGGTGATTAGAAGTAATTTCTACTTTTATTCTTGAAAGTGTCATAATGAGAGCCTAAAAGTGAATTAATGATCTTACAGGTTAAAGAAATTGGTGAAAATGCTACATGCGATTTGAAAATGATGATCCTTGAATTTGCACAATGGAAGTGCTTTGTGGCTAAATATAATAGCCTTGTGCTGTCAGGCCGATGTAAAAATATCAGTGGATGGCTTAACCCAGTGGTGGTTTATTTTTCATGGAATGATATTGTTAATGAGTGTTGATTTTCTCATGTCATCCTATCATGCATTGTGAAAGTAAAAGTCTTGATGACTTGTTGTTAAGGCTATATGCCTAGGAGATTGAATTACACTTTTGTGCGGGTGTGAATAGTGTAGTGTAGTTCACTTGTGGTTGAACTTGGAGGCGTTGGGGTGCAGGTATCCCACATGTGGATAGTTGGTAGCTCCACTGGGCCGTAGTAAAACTGAAGCGACGCTCCGACGATCTCGACCAGACACTATCATATTCACGATCTGGTTGAGAGTGTCTTGTATAGCTAGGTTGTGCACATTGATTATATTGAGAAGCATATGATTTGAGGCTAACGATATATAGACAGTGACTCTCCCGATCATTATCTCCGATGTTTGGTTTTAGCTCCATGGAGTGGGTGTCAGTGCATTGTGCATTATGCATAGTCAGCATACATATTGTCGTGGCATGGTCAGTATGCATAATATGGTGGTACAGTTAGTCTACTTACTTGTTATGGCATGGTCAGTATTCATGTATTGTGATATACATTGTTAAATTATCTATCACTTGACGACATGATTATACCTGTTGTTCTGTGATATTCCTGTATTAACATGATTATATCTGTTGTTCTGTGATATTCCTGTATCTACATTATTATATCTGCTATTCCTTGATATTGTTGTTTATGAATGACATTATTGTTATTCTTCTTGTTTCTTGCTGCCATGCTGGTATTGATGTAGGGGATCTCACCTCTTTATTATATTGTTCTATTTGTTCTGTCTGTTTTCGTCTTGTGCTTGTGCCTGGGAAGATTGCGATGGCGGCAAGACAAGATCTACGAGGTTTTGTTAGGCTACAGTTTCATGGGGGCATCAAAGCATGGAATGTTCGTTGAGACACGGGGCGCATTCAGTATGTCGGCGATGTCACCTTATTTTGGAGTATGACCTGGTGTGAGGCCGCTACGTTTATTGTGGATGCAACTATTTTCTTAGAGTTTGATTTGCCTTTTGGGGAGATATGGGGTGATCGTGAAACCATCCCTAGGGAGGACTCTGTAGAGTCGACTGCTTGAACTCCCATCCGTAGTGACATGTCCCAACTGAGGGTTTTGTCTGCTAGAGATCCCAAAGGGGATCTGGAGGAAGATCGGGTGTAGGATCCTACTCTTCAAGTGTTTGGGCTTGGACTAGACTCAGTTTTCATATGGTAGTTATGTATTTATTTTTGGGGTACGTAAGTTTTTATGCTTTTGAAACATAATTATAATGTACTCATGGATGTAGTAAACTTTGTTTTTATGAAAGGTCTATTATTCAGTTCTTTTGTATTGTGTTTCTCTATTTTAGCAAGTTTATGTTATTTTAGAAAAAGAAATTCTGAAGCGCATTTTTTATAATATTAATTACTTTATAACTTGGGTAAAGTCTTTCTTAAAAAAAGTTGGTCTAAAATGTAATGCCCTTCTGAGGGGGTGTTACATAATAAATGGATTTATGACAACAAAAAGATCTCACACAAGTTTTTAAAGAAAATGAATGAGTAGAAGATGAAGCAACGAGTATATAAAGCCAATAACAAGCTTGAAAGTAAAGAGATAAGGGTCGAAAAGAGTGCAAATAAGATTTATACTGGTTTGATCACCCTTATGATCTATGTCCAATCCCTAGGATCATCCAGCCAAGAGCTTCAACTTTTCTTCAAGCTTCAATAGTTGCTTGAGAAACTTTTACAAGCTTTGAGCCTTTCTTATACTTCCAAGATCATCCACCCTTATGTGTAGCAGCCTCTTTATTTCTTAGAGGGATCATCTATAATATTCTAATACCAATATCTCAGTATATACGCCATACAAAGAGATACTTAGCATTACAATATCACTATATACATACTAGTGAAATACTTATATCCATAATGTTCATTGGAAACACTATAGAAAGCCATATGAAATGCGAAAATACAATATTTATATCATAATGCATCAAAATATATATACATCATTAGCCTTAGCAAAAGCTTGAAGTATTATATAACTTTATACATTTCAAAAGAGATACTAAAAATACAACAAATGAAACACAAAACATAAACTGATCTATTATTTAGCTTCTTTCTTCTTCTTATTCTTGGAAGAAGTTTCACCTAGAATTACATAATACACAGTGGGGTGAGAAACTATATTCTCAATATGAGTAATCAAAACCAACATACATAATATAATAAAAATAATCTTTACACATGCTAAGTAAGATAGGTTTAAAGCATCTACAAGGTCTAACTATAGCAATTAGATAAACCAAGTTAACATACATTTCACACATTTATAGTTAGTCTAACTTAGAACCAAGATGTTAAGCTTAGGAATACTGGTTTAGTGTATGATCTAGTGGTAAATAGAGGAAGAACTCATCCTCATATTACCCATATCCTGGCACACTGAGAAGTTTGGTCTTCATCCTTCCTCAAAGAAGCTTTCGGATTTCCCGTTTATCTCCTTTAGCCTTAGCACTATCAAGATACTAGGATTATGTCTTTATTCAAAAAAGTCTTTCGGACACCGATCTATCTCCCTTGGTCTTCATGAATGGGCATCAAAGGACATTCATCAAGATCAATACTATCAATTATTCCTATCATACATATATCTAAATACTAACTCATCACTCATTACTCTTAAGTGACATACTTTACCACAAAATGACCTAAGGAGTTAGATATTTACCTAAAGCAAACTATAACTCTTAAATGCACAAAAGTTTATACTTTCTCATACAAGTTAGGTATAATTCTATTCTTGAGCACTATCCTTATTTGTGCCTTAACATACTTTAGGGAACATATACTAATGATCACATCTAGTTCAGAACTTCAAAACATCACAAATGACATTTTTAAGGTTCCTGATACTCATGCCGTGGCACTAACTTGGGCACGCTGCAGCACCCAAGCCACGGGTTTTAGTACTGATGCAGCATCTCCTTCACGTTGTGGTATGGTGTTTTTCACGCGTGGCGCGTGCTACCAAAATTGGCCTCACGCTGCAGCATAACCTTCTCACGTCATGACAATCAAGCCAATTCATCCTCGCGCCATGACACGACATCTCTCACAGTGGCAATCATAGCAGAACCTAGGTTCTGCATAATTCTGCAGAACATGATACTGTTCCATTGGCCATTTACTCAATTTTTAGCCATTCCAAAATAGTTTCTAAGTGATTATAAGTCTCTAATCAGTTTACTAACATATAGGAATCATCAATCACTAACTTAAACATCACAATTTGGATTAATGCACCAAAATCAACCTAGGGGGACCTAACCCCTAAATTGGGATTCAAAGGCCTAAATGACAAATTCTAAGCTTCTATATCAGAATTATGCTTTGAACAAGTCACAAATGACCAAAGAAACTCAATCATGCAATCAAAACACATCAGACACTTCTAGAACTCAATTTGGCCTATTGAGCAACCTAATTGCATAAATAGAGAAAAGAGTAACAAGAAGTGAATTTGATCGCAAAAACCCCTACATTTGGCAGCTGAGTAGAGATTCAAGCTTGGTTGGATCTTAAGCCTTAGCTTTTCCTTTAGCTTTCCTCATTCTATCTTCCTCTTCCTTTGGTCTTTCTTTCCTCTTCTTTCCTCCCTTCTCTCACACTTTTTTTTTCCAGATTTTATAAAGTAAGAAGCCGTGAATGAAGGCTTATAAAGAAGGAACAAAAGACTCATATGGCCTTTAGGCCAAAACTGATAAATCTTGATCTGCTAAAAACACTCAGATTTAGCTAATTCAAGATTTTCAACTTCCAATAACTTTGAAATAAATACTAAGATTCATATAAAAAGTTGTTTCAACATTATCTGATATTTTTATATCTGCTGCTAGTCAAACCAACTATAATTAGATAACCAGTATGCCTAAAAATGTCAAACTAGCTCAGTTTACCTTGAAACTTTAACTATAACTTGTTCTATATATTTGTGACCTACAAATAAATTATTCACATTTATTTCCATCTCCTAAGTAATTTATGCTATTATCTGAGTCATTTTAAGCTACTTTTCATAATCCGGGTTGCAACTAAGTACCTAAATTAACTCAGATTGTCACAAAATTAAATATACATGCTAAGCAAGTCATATGCTACCTTTTGAACACATAAACAAGTCTAACATGTCATTTAGGGTATTACATCCTCCACCCTCACAATTATTTACAATAGAGATTGAAAAGAATAAACTCTCTTAAAGAGCAAATTATACAACTTGAAGCATTATGAAGCTTTTAAAGATATCTCAAGAAGACTTTAAAATAGAGCAATAGAGTAAAAAAAATTAAAACTAAAATTTAATGCTTGGGAGTAAGTTGTTGGATGTTCAAAAGATAGCATTAAGTGTCCCAAGCCTTGTATTTATAGCTCATCAATGAGATAGAGCCGTTAGGAAGTCTTGGTGGAGCATTTAATGCATTAAAAACTAGTCATTAGAGGTTTTTAGAGATGTAGTAATTGATTACAATGATATGAAAACAAATTAAACATTCACAAAATACACCAAAAATAAGAAAATACATTGAGCCAAGTTTAACAACTTACAATTATGCAAATGGATGAATATCACAGTAGCAAAGGATCAGTTAATTTTATGCAACATGTATTTCTTACTTACATTTTCCATGATATGAGCCAAGTTCTAGAACTTGGGTTTGTGAAGGGAGAGGATTCTTTATAGTTGTGAGTGAACTTGGGGTTGTGTTAAGAGTGACATTTATCTCAATTAATTCTTTGCACACCAAATAATGAAAAGCAAGAAGTCACAAGAGATGCAGTGTCCAACTGATGTTGCAATTTTAATCCATTTCTTCTTTGAGCTGTTGATTTAATCGATGTTTGAATATCATCTAGAAATATATAATATTCATTGAGAACCAAGTTAATGTATCTGGAGTATATAATTGTAGTCTAAACAATTCTCTATATGTTGATTATTTCTAATTATGATTTATAAATAGAATATAAAATAAATGCTAAATATCACATACATAAAGATGAATAAAAGATATCATTTCATGGTTCAGAACATGAGTTGATCTAGAGGAATGTGGAAGATGGTGGCCTGCGACACATTGTACATTATTCGCATCCGGTGGAGAGTGTTGGGTAGATTACAGTAATGCTTCAACTTCTTCTGTGCTCATTTCAGGGTTGTTTTGCTATAACAAAACCTTTACAAGATGTTGTAATCCTTTAACCTTTCCTTTCAAATCTCCAACTTCACTTTTCAAGGACATGACTTTCTCATTGTGTTATTGTTTGCTTTAGCTGATTTCTACATCTAATTTCAAGTAAGTCACTGTAATTGATCTACCATAGCATCGAACCCGACTGGACTGCTCCTTCCCAAACACTGCTTCAAATGCATCCTCATTAGTTTCTCCAGCATATTGGTGATTTTGAAGTTCTGACTGTTTAGAAGAAACATTAATAATATCATTAAAATAACACACTTCATTTTCTTACAATTGCAGCTTTTGTTTCTGAATCAACTTCCTTCCCTTTGCTACTTCTGCAATTTGCAACAAACATTTCAAATTTTATTGGATCTTCATTGTTTTCTTTGGTTGAGCGCTACAAGAATGAAAATAAAAGTACAAACAATCAAGACTATACAAGCAAGGTATGAGAAGAAAGGAAAGTCATGTTGCCAACCCAAGTGTCTAAGATTAATTCCAGTCCTACACGTACTATTCTAAAATTTACAGGCCCCATATGATGCCCAAACTTCTACCTCTTTCTATTTACAGAATTCATACAACATATAGACTACATTCCAATAAAAAGAGATGTAGAAGTATGTAGAAGTATGTTAATATAAGAATAATGAATTTTTCTTATTTCTGTTCAGACTGCAATTAGCTTGATTATTTCAAATATCTGTTTAACTGGTAACACAAGTAAAGGTGTCATGTCCTCATCTATTTTAGAATTTATGATTTTGAAATCTTCTAAGGTTATTGGCCACTCTAGCAGTGCTCCTTGCATCAAGCAAGTTAATTGGTATCCTCCCATTTGAAACATGATTAAATGTAATACAGATGGGGCTGCCAAAGGTTCCCCTAGTCCTGCTGCTTGTGGAGGTTTATTTAGAGATAAGAATGCTGCCATCTTGAGATGTTTTTCAGTAAATCTTGGTATTCAAAATGCTTTTCAGGTTGAGCTTACTGGTGTAATGACAGCAATAGAAATAGCTTTCAGAAAAGGTTGGTTGAATCTTAGGGTAGAATGTGACTCTCAACTTGTGATTTTCGCTTTCAATAATAGCAAGCTTGTTCCTTGGAAGCTTAGAAATAAATGGGATAATTGTTTGCTAATTACTAAACAAATGAAATTTGTAATTTCCCATATTTATAGGGAAAGTAACAACTGTGCTGATAAACTTGCTTCTTATGGCACTAATATTAGTGGTTTAGTCTGGTGGGATTTGATTCCTGATTTCATTAGGGAAGATTTTTTCAGGAACCGAATTGGTCTCCCTTTTTTTAGATTTAGATGATTCTACCATGGGTCAGCTATATGTCCCCCCATGATTTTTTTGTATTTTTAAAAAAAAACTTGATGACTCGTTTCTTTTATAAGCCATATATATATATCAATCAAATCATAAAAAAAACTAGATAAGTGATTTAACTAAGATTAGAAAAGATCATTCTATCTCACTTGGACAATTGGAAGACTCCAATAGTTAATCAATTTGTTGAAAGTTACTTTTGATATGTCTGCAGGACGATTTTTCAACATATTTTCAATAGTATCATACTTATAAAAATGCTTCTTCTTAATCTTTCCTTTGTGTCACTTCCAACCATCACGAATAGTAGCCATTACCCATTTCTTTGCATCATTCGGAATGATGAATTGAACTATGCAAAACACAACATATATGTTAATTTCATTTAGTAAGAAAAACTAAATAAAAACTGAAATAAGAAAAATTCATTATTCTTACATTAACATACTTCTACATGCGTTTTTATTATTATCTTTTGGCACAACTATCTAATACTTGTATAGCAGGGTGATAAATCTTAGATTCCTAACAATTGTGCCTAGAAAATTGCTTAAATCAGACACTCTTTTATTAGTTGGTCTTATTGATTGTCCCTTATCAAATGTCACCTCCTCGTTCTTCCATAGTTCTTGTATGAATTGATTTATAAGTTATTTTTCCTCAGGTTTTTTTCTTTTCTTTTCCATTATATCTAGTTCTATGTAATAGACAAAACATAAAAAAAAAGTTATAATAGTTGAACAATAATCATGCAATATTTTCATATAATGAGCATAATATATACAAGTAATTAAAAAAGTAAGTTTAAAATATACCATCTTTAATATGATTAATGTCCATAACTTGATCTACAGCAAAGTCATTATCACCAACTTCATGATCAGCAACATCATCATCATCTGATGCCATATTATTTCCTCCAAGATCATCCATTGGCTAAATATCGAGCTATTTTTCTCCTTCCACATGTATCCTTTGTTTTTCAAGAAATTGATCAAGACTCATTGTTAGGTAGATTAACTTCCTTTTAGCCTTTTTAAGACTATATTGCTCTTCAATAGTAGGCCAGTCTTCTACTTGAAGTTGTGGAATGGTTCCGGTTATAGGTAAATTATTAAGGTCTTCCCCTTAAGAAGATTGGGTTATGGTTTTGCACATAGGTAACCTATTCTGCCCTTGCTTTTGAGTTCACTTAGCTTAAATTGAATTCAACCTACTTTGTCCTTCACTTGCATCTAATATTGTAAGCATAAGTGGGTTCCTTTTATGAGTTTCTGGTTCCTGATTTTGCATAGTTTTATTCCGCCCTTGCATTTGAGTGCACTTAGCTTAAATTGAATTCATCTTACTTTGTCCTTCACTTGCATCCAATGTTGTAGGCATAAGATTATTCCTTTTATGAGTTACTGGTGCTTGAGCTTGCATAGTTAAATTCTTGCATTGATTTACAACATTTTCTCTCTTAATTTCAGATTGCCTAAGCAATTCAGTACTTGATCATGCCTATAATTCGAAATCAAAGCCTTAGATTCTTTATAGGACCTCGACCCTTGTTTAGGGTCTATACTTTCTTCTTAAGAACTCCTCATTTGTACATTCTTTATGCTGAAAAAAATAAGGTAGCGGTCTTATAAATAGAACAAATTTATAATTTGTCTAGAAGCAAATACAAATCCATAAGAAAAGAATATTGCAATTACAATTGACAAAAAAATAGAACATGACTCATCTAAGGTAAGAAAACAGAACATGTGAGTTAAGGAATTTCAAGTATAACCAAGACTCATTTAAGGAAAAATATTAGTACAACGTATATCTAGGATAAACAAATCTAGATTATTTGAAAATTTTGTATGATAAACCTTCACCTTCATGATTTCAACTAGTTGATCAATTACACTCTCTCCAAGAAACAAAGGCTGTAAAATAATAACAAAATATAAGCATATTAATAAGTTGAAAAGGGGCATATACAATTAATTAATAACCAGTGCTAGCTTTCAAGACATACAGAATTGATTAATAACTAGAGACACTTTGGTAATGGGGCTTCATAGGACATTTTTTGCATCCTTCTACTGCCATTTAGCAAGTGTTTGTTTCGAGAAAGTTAAAATGGAAGGTGACATTTTTTTAAAGGAGTTGAACATGAAGAGGGATTTCTAATTGTTATTGCTCAGTAGAGAAGGTGTGAAATTGTTTTGTTTAGACTGTTTATAATGCAACTTCACTTCATTTTCATCTCACGTTTGATGTGAAGATATTAAGCATGGGTTGGAAATGTTGGCAACTCTATTTTCAGTCTGTCTTTTTTCTTATATTTCCATACAAGTATACAATTATTTGCACTCCTAATATTCAACCCTTTCCCACTTTCATTTCTACTAAGCACAACCTTATTTCACACGAAGTAGCTATAATCTATTTCATAGTTGTTGCTCCAACAAAAGAATGTGGGAGAAGACATATTAAAACCAAACATTTACCTTTAATTTTATATGGTAATAAATAATAGCTAATTTTATTAAAACCAAACAATTATATTTTATAACTGCTTTTACATCTCAAAAATCTACTCCTATAGCTGGAGCTTCAACTCATTTCTCACAATTATCCATTCCATAAGACATTTGCCTTAAGCCTTAAGCCTTTCACCTTAAGCCTTAAGCCTTTATCTGCTTACACACACATATACATGTATAACTTCAATTTCTCACCTTACACCTTACATGCTACCTTCATTTCTATTAGCTTAATTTGTGATTTTCATTTATTTTACTCTCTTTTTTGGGCTATGTTTTGTGCACTATTTGTGTCCATCTTTGACTGCAAATGTGATAAAAAAAATTTATACATTAGTTAACACTCATATTTGGTCTCTTAGACCTCTTATGTGTTTAATTGATTAGTATTGGCCACATTTTATAAGTTTGAATTGAAATTAGGCTTAATTGTATTTTTCTAGCGTTATTGAAAATTTTGCACTATTTCTATATTTTAGGCATAACTTGAGTTCTAGATATCTAAAAATTATGAATTTTACCTTGTAGAAAATCTAGGAGAAAACTCTACAACTTTAGTGAAGAGTTAGAAGGCTGAATCGAAAGTCTAGTGAGTTAGATTGGGCCACGAAGCTAGAACAGAGATATTGTCTCTGGAACCTAGACTATATGCAAAGATTGGGCCATAATTTAGGTTGTAGGAGTCATATGGAGCTAAGACTAGTTTCGTTAGAAATCTGAGACCCAAATATTTAACTCTTATGAAGACTACTTATCAAAACTATGATGTTTTGATGGAGTTCTCACCCTTTGAAGTCAGTTGAATATTCTGAACATAATTCTCTCATCCTAAGTCCAAATTTGGAAAACTAGGTGTCCAATTAAAGTTAAGAGGAAGAGGATTATCCCTAAGCTTAGGGAAAACTTGGATTTTTTATTTTATAGATAGTTATTGAAGCAACAACAGCAACTATGAACCCAACCCTAATTTTCTCTTAGTCATTCTTGCTTACACTTTCTCTCTTCATCTATCTTCTTCTCCTTTCTCTCTAAGTTTCTTTCTTTTCTATTTTTCTTCCTTTCCATTCATGGATGGCTAGATCCTTTTTAATCAATCCTAAGGATTGATAATCTTAATGTTTAATTCTGAAATATTGCTTTGATTATTTTACATTTAATTGTTAATCAAGTTTCTCTTTTACTTGTTAATCAAGTTTTTTCTTTTATCTCTTCTGATTTTGTTAAATCTAGACTAAATTGCTTAATTTGATTCAGATGTTGATGTGATAATTGCATAATTACCACGTGTTAATAAGGATTACAAAGACTAAACAATGCATCAAAGTTGTTTGTAGGATTGTTTAGCTTGGTTGAATTCTGGGTTTTAAGTTAATTTAGGATTAGATAGGTGCTTAATTCATTTAACCTTGATTAATTAAATTCTAGATGCTTATCTAGTAGAGAATTCATGGATCATCTTAAGGCTTCTTGATGTGATCTAAAACCAAAAATTTGATTAGCAATTGAATAGATTCCTAGTGTTCAATGATGGATTAAATTCAAGATTAGTTGATTTGCTTGGATTTGTTGTTACTTAATTCTATTTATAATTTTTAATTGCTTTTATTTAATTAATTATGCAACCTTTCCCCCCTCTAATTGCTTAATTAGAGTGATCTAAGGACTCGACCCAGTTATGCCTTATATTACAAGTAATTTCGTGAATTGATTTATAAATTGATATAATTTGATAATCTTAGCGGCTATTAAAATACAAATAGCTCAATATAATTTACCTAGAAAGATGAAAACATGTATATAGAGCAAACCCACAAATCCACAAATCCAAACATGAGCATAGAGAGAACAGAGCAAATCCACAAACCCACAAATGCACACAGGATTAATAAGGGGGCAAAAGTGAGCAAACCCAAACAGAGAGAACAGAGCAAATGACATTCTACCAACAAAACCACAAACACACAAATTCAACAGAGCAAATGCCATTCTATGGAGCAAACCCACAAAATGCACACAGATGAAATAAAATCAAACCCATTCTATAAAACAATAAGTGATTTTGAAATAAAATCAAATAAGGTACCTATATTTTTGGTGACGAGATGAAATCAAAATTAGGGAACAACAACACGTAGCAATGGGTACCTAAATCAACACAAACTCATCAATTACTAAGTCTTACAAGTGTCTAAATGGTAAAGGATGGACAACAAAGAGAAACAAGTACTTGAAGAATAGCAGAACGCAGTAGAAACTTGACTGCAAACCCTAACCAAGAGAACATAGGGAGTGGCAAAGAAACAATGTAATAGAAAGGGAGAGAATAGAATGAGTGGCAAAGAATAGAGGGAGTGGTTTGGAGTTGTTAACGGAGAGTGGAAAGTGGTAGTGGTGAAATCTTCTCCATCGCTTACGGTGGAGTCGTTACAGAGAGGGAGTGGTTTTGAGAGGAATGTTTCTGTCGAAGGTTTTGTCAAATAGTGAAAAAAATTAGTGGGAAAAATATTCATAGGTTGGCACGTATTAGAAATAATTTAGAGCACACTTTGGAAAAGTTATGTTTGATAGTTAAATGAGCAACAGTCATTAAGCATACTATTCTATCAGAACAAGTGTAATGCCCTAATGTTGATATCTCGATATATGTAACATTTACAAAGATAAACAGTATTACAATGTCACTACATACGTAATAACCTAATAATATATCCATAATCACTAATGAAGTCATTATAGAGAGCCTTATGAAATGCGGGAACATGCATACATATATATTTATAACAATAGCCTCTCAAAAGGCATGATATAATACATAACTCTTTTACATTACGAAAGAAGTATAAATAAATACAAGGTTTGTAATAAAAACAATTAAAACTAGAACTAATCTATTCCTTTAGCTTCCTTTTTTTCTTTTTCATTGTAGAGCCTTCACCTAGATTTACATGGCAACACAGTGGGGTGAGAATCAATAATTCTCGGTATGAGTAAACCAAAACCAGTCATACATAACATAATAAACATAATCTTAACAGTTAAAGAGTAAGACATGCTTAAATTCTCTACAAGGTTTAACTTTAATAACTAGATAAACTAAGTTAATCATACATTCATTTATACTTACTTACTTAGCTCATTTAAGACCCAAGCATGTTTTACTAAGAACTCTGGCTTCTTATGTTTACCTGTTGTAGGTAGGAAAACTGAAATCCTATACTACATGTAACCCTAGCTCTTGGTAAGGAATGACTTGTTCTTTTAGGAACCTCTAATTCTTTTCATTTTGACCAAATGACATTATATCATATAAGGTCACACTTATAGGAAAAACATTGCCAATCCATCCTAGTTTACTTACATCTAATACACCACATCATCACATCTCAAGTGATCTCTAAAGCAACACTAAGTTGCCCAAGGTGCTAGATACTTACCCCAGGCAATCCACCACTTTTGGTTGCTCCAAGGTTCATACATTCCCCATACACACTGAAAATATGCATAAGAACCTCTGTTCAATCATGGATATTCATTATCTAGCTTAAACAAGCTTTACATGAAGCCCAAGAATGAATAACTCTACCTTCTTAAGTCCTTAACCCTTATCCCTCTTGAAAAGTTTATTATGACAAGCCAAATTCTAAATTTTGAATTGTCCATAATCGGTTATGGGACTTTGATAATCAGTTATTGACAACTGTCGAGCTTACCAAATTTAAATCAATTTATAACCGATTTACCAAAACTACTTGTAGCATAAGGTAACACCGGGTCGAGCCCGTAGATCACTCTAATTATGAAGTCAGATTAAGAGGTTAATAAATAGGGGGAAAGAGTTTTGCAAGATTAAACAACAAAGAGCAATTAAAATGAGTAAACAAAATTGAGAAAACAACCAATCCAAGAGAATTAACAAATCTTGATTTTAATCCATCCTTGATCTTTATAAATCCGTTCAACTATCAACCAAATCTTTAGTCTTAGATCACATCAAGACGCCTCTCAATGATCCATGGATCTTCTATTAGAAACGCTTCTAAAATTCAATTAATTAAGGTTAGACAAATTAAGCATCCATCCAAAACCCAAATTAACTTAAAAACCAACATCCAACCAAGCTAAATATTTCATCAAACATCTTTGATAAATTATATAACCTCTGAATTCATCTCTTGGCATATGATAATTATGCAATTAACATATGCAAATCCCAATTAAATTAAGTATTAAATCAGAATTTAAACAAGAGAAGAAAAGAAAGAGAAACTTGATTAATAGATGAACGTATAACGATTAAAACGAGATCTCAGGATTAATCATCAAGCTTGTCAATCTCTTGGATTGATTAAAGAAGTTTAGCTCTCCATAGCCATCACCATTGGAGAACCTTCAAGAACCATACAAAAATGAAAGTAACAAAGAGAGAGGAGGAGGGGAAGAGAAGAAGAGAATTCTCCAAAATGAAACACTAAAACTTTAATTATAACAACACTACTACATAAAAGCTCTACATATTACAATGATTTGCATAGCCTCCCTTTTATAGAGGGTTTAGAGGTACAAAATGTCAAAAGGGGGCTGAGTCATGGTGGTTGAGTGGAGTAGGTGGATGAGTGGAAAATGTTGAATGACTTTTGGTGAGTGGAAAATTATGGAGATTCTTTGTCTCCGAAATCATGCAGCTCTGAAGTCATTGTATTCATCATTTTTGAGCCAAGTGGTCTTCATGAAGATTTTAGGTCTGGATCTTAGCTTTCAAATGGCTTTGGTTTGAGCCCAATATCATTTCCATAGCTCCAGATATGTTCAAATTACTGCACACTGCTCAGGTCCAAACGCAGCTCCTCTGTTCTGACTTTCAAGCCCAATATCACTTCCAAGGAGTCTGAATCGGGAAAAGTGTACAACATGAAAGTTGTAGATTTGAGTCTTAACTATCAATCATCAAAATTTCAGCCTATTCTACAACTTTCACCACGAGCAGTATAATGAACAGTACGCATAGGTCATTCTGCCAGGAGCAACACTTTAGTTCTTGATTCAATGCCAATTTGAGCCATCCAAACGTGTGATTGAGTCTTTGATGTCTTCATGAAGATTGTAGAGCTCTCTCTTATCTTTAAAATGACATAAGATTCACCTTAAACATCCACCTACAGCCCAAGATATGACCCAAATACAGGATTAGTGTAAGACGTAAATCATGCTAAAAAATTCAATTAAATCCATTTTGAGTTCACAACATACAAAACATAACCAAACTTAATTTATTAAGTGCACGGAGAGTGTAAATGACCAAAAATGAAGGCTTATTAATGCATCAAATATGTGAACATCAGTTATGACTTAAAATAACCTATTATAATATGAAATCATGTTCTGGTCAAGCTCAATAACCGGTTAGGGTCTTTCCCATAATCGGTTATGGCTAACTTGGCCTCCTTGCCATGACATAATAATCGGTTAGCCTTATGTTTGCTCTTTTGCTTACCGCAAGTGCACGGGTCGCACTTGTAGTATCGCCAGGAGTCAGATATCGTTTCCACGAGGACAACGTATTTCATATAAAAGCTAAGTATTAACCAATAGTCTAATTAATGCTATCCAAAAGCATAAAATTCATAAATGAATGTTTAAAGAGATATAAAGACTGAAAAGGCATAAATCTAAGATAAATAGAGAAATAGAGAAATAAGAATTACTTTTCATCTCATATTTCAACTAATGAATTGCAATCCTTACAAGCAACATCAAAGAATTGTTAAGTTAGCTTGAGAATTTGATGTAGTCAAAAGCCTATGTCTAGGTCAATCAACCCTGGTTTCTACTTGCCTAACTCACTAAGTTTTCTTGAGAGCCAGTACAACTTTCACTCATAAACGATCTATTCTCAAACACACACTATACATGGCTAATAGGTATATTTCTATCCTATTAACAAATCAACTCATCCAAGCCAATTGAACTAGCCGAACATGTATCAACCACACCATATCCATATCAACAAATCCCTATGTCTAGTTCATTTGCTAATATTAAGATCATGCAATCGAGGCCAACCAAGAACAAGCATTAAACACAGATTATGATTGAATTTAACTAAACTTCAATATATACTCAAAAGATTACATATTCATCAGTATCTATGAGAAACTACAAAGGAAAACTTATATACAGCCTAGCTAGCAATGAAACATGAAAGTACAAACAATAAATCATGTTCATGAAGCAATAAGAGGGAAAAGAAGAAAGGAAAGGAAGGAAGCTCATTAGATTTCATCCTCTAAGCTTGATTCACCCTCCATAAGAAGGATGGCCTCCAACCTTAGCCTTTTTCACTTCCTCTAGGTCTAAAAACCTAAAACCAGCAGCTGCTCTCCAAAAATGATGAAAAACTCTCGTAGAAATTCTGTGCAAATGTATTTATAAGCTGAATAAAACAGGGTCACGCCGCGGCGTCTAACATGTCACGCCACGGCGCGCGTGTAATTAGGTCACAGGCGCCTGAGGCACCCACTCTTTAACGTTGCGGTGCTCCAGCCTCGGATTTTATCTACTGAAGCAGGTGAGCGCCGCGGCGCAACCAATCCACGTCGCGGCGTTGGGTGCTGATCTTCACTTTTAAGCTTCTCTTAGGCTTCCTGGTCCAAAGCTATTGCAATTTCTTCATTTCCATGCTTCATTTGAGACTTGCCTATAACAGAGAAAGTATCAATTCATTTAATCACACAAATGTACTCAATTTGATCATAGTTTTGAAAGTATTTACACAAGATCAAAATGGAAGTCATCAGAATGAAATTAGATATAAAAGATGTTAAAACCTTCCATTAATGCTTACAAACAAGGACTAATCATGCCATAAAGCACAGATATAGGGCACTAATAACTACACTCTGTACAGTTATCACCTTACATGCTAACTGGTTATGGCCATTACATGGTTCCCTATTACACAAGAATAACCTGTTATTCAAGTGGATAACCGGTTATGCTTGACAAAGTGATTCTCTGTAAAGCAAACATAATTGGTTACCTTTCTGCTAACCGGTTAACTAGTAATTTTTTGCATAAAAAATGTAAACCATAACACACGACCCTTCATTCTTTCCTTCAACTCACAGATTCTAAGTGATTTCCAATTCTAAATATAATTTCTAACCATATTAGAATCATTAAACAGCAACTCAATCCATCTAGCTTAGAATCATGAAGAAAATTCAATCATCCAACATACCCATTTTCTAACTTCAACATCAATGAAGTATATGAATGCTCTTAGATTCAAACTAACACCCTTGAGTTGATTAAGTTTCATCCTAATCAAACTCAGCCATTAAAGGCACTAAACAAGCATGAACACAACATAAACCACCCAAAACCCATATTTCATCCAACCACAAATACTTGATAAAATATGAAGATAGAGAGAGTTGGTTATGTAAGTCAAGTACCCCTACCTCTCTTGTAGTCTAGATGAGCTTCAAACCTTAGCTTTCCCTTTTGCTTTTCTTTTCATTCCCTCTTCTTCCTCTTCTTCCTCTTTGTTCTTTTTTCCCTTTTCCTGTTCTGTTGCTGTTGCTAAAGTTGTTACGTGAGATAGGGAAATAGTTGAGTGTGAAAGGAAGAATGAAAAACCAACAAAGTCAAAAGAAAAGAAGTAGATGGAATAATGAATAATGAGTCACTAAGTGACTTAATATCTTGCTATAACATTTTATCTGTTAAGAACACTTAGATTTTACCAAATCAAGTTTTATAACTTTCATAAGCATTAGAATAAATCAAAAGATTCATCTAAAAACTCATTTCATCATTTAAATAAATTTCCATATCTATGACTTATCAATCCGGTATTAAAACACTCAACCAGTGTACTTAAAAATACCAACTGACTCCGTTTATCTTCAAACTTTAACTACATCATACTTAATTAGTTCATTTATGACCTAGAAAAAAATTATCCATATTTATTTCCATCATCTAAGTAATTTATGCTATTATTTGGGTCATTTTAAATTACTTTTCACATTCTGTGCTGCAGCAAAGTACCTAAACTAATTCAGTTTATCACAAAATTAAACATACATCTCAAGCAACTAATATGATACCTCTGTAACCATATACAAGTTTAACATGTTTAAGAGGATATTACAACAAGTGTGCCCAAATATAGTATGGTATGTCAATGCTTAAAAAGTGTACCCTTTGCACTTTCAAGGTAGGCTTTTCAAGTATTGAAAAAAACTCGTTGCCAAAATCTCTTAGAAAAAGTTACCTTTATAAAAGTGTTCCCTATTAAGATTTAAGAGTACATTTTTAAGCATAACTTAACAAAATATAGCCGTAGGCCAATTTTGTTGTAGTTTATTTTCCTCCTCATCTCATTCAAATAATCATCACTAATCATTGTTGCACTCTTGGCGAAAAAGATGGCATCAGAATAGAACTAGGTGGCAATGATGGCTTAGTTATTGATGATCTGGCATAAAACTCAGCACCACTCTTAATTGCTATAACGTCAAGTTTGGATTATGATGATTGCAAGTTATTCTCGTGAATGGCTCTAGCCCAGCGAGTCATAGAATGGGAATCCCTAAGACTAGGTTTGGTGGTGTTGACTAATTATTATTCTTACAATTACCTAAGGAGTCATGGAGTGAAGCAGGGCAACTGCCAATCCCATGTATTGGAAATAGAATTGAACAATAGAGAAAACAACGTATAAGAAAGCAAAGAAGTCGAACTCACAGTTTAGATTATTTAGTGTTAGCCATGACAACTATTACCCAAGAGGGGGGTAAATTGGGTGATGACTAGTTTTAATGCAATTTTGACAAATTATGCATTTTGAATAAGTCAATTAATAAATGTACAACTATTGAGGATTATTCAAATACAACTTGGGATATATGATGAACTAAGTAAATAAGCTAGATATCAAGTTGTAACAATCAAAACATCAAGATATGCAATAGATAAATATATTTCACCAAATACTCAATTTAAAGAGTGTAGGGAAGAGAGAATCAAACTCAAGAATTTATCCTGGTTCAGCCACCAACCACTTGTGGCCTACATCCAGTCCCCAAACTTAACTTGAGATTTTCTTCACTATCTCCTAGACTTCACGGGTGCTAGGAAAATCTTTGTACATACAAGAGCACTCCTTACACCTTGGGATACCTCACCCTTGTGCTAGAGCCTCCAATTCTTCAAGCTTCACAGGTGTTTGATGACCTTTACAATCAAGAGCACTCACAACACCTTTGGGATACCTCACCCTTTGTGTTTGAGTCTCACTACAAGGGATACCTCACCCTTTTCTCTCTTGAGGGATACCTCACCCTCTTACAATGATTTCAAGGTGAATAGAAAGAATAGAAACTCTCACAAGAGTAGATATACAACTTGAAGAACAAAGAATGGATAATAAGAAAACTCTCTCAAGAGTGGATAATACAAGTTGAAGCTCAATGAGTATAAATGATTCATACTTTAAAGCTCAAAATATGATTTTGATAATTCAAGGATCAAACCAAGTGTTCAAGAGTTTTTTCTAAGTGTAAATGCTTCAAATATCACTTATATAGAGAGCCCAAATGATAAAATAGTTGTTGGTAGTGTTTAATAATGATTTTCTATGAAAACTAGCCATTTATAGCCATTAGAAACGTTCCTGGGCACTTGGTAATCGATTACAAGCTTCATGTAATCGATTACAAGCTTTCTGGGCACTTTGTAATCGATTACACACTTTATGTAATCGATTACACGGCTTCTGTCAACGTTGTAATCGATTACATGACTTGTGTAATCGATTACACCATTTCTAGTTTTCAAAACCGACTTTAAAAGGTCATAACTTCTTCATTTCTTATCCAATTAAAGAAAATGACCACTCATTGGAAAGATCTTTGAGTCTATTTTCATATGAAAGAAGTTTCAGAATAAAAATTAAAGTATTTTGAAAGATATAATCAAAATAGTAACCAAAGGTCAGAATTTCAAAACTCAAATTTTAATTGGTCATAACTTTTTCGTTTCTTATCCGTTTAAAGCAAATGACCAATCATTGAAAAGATCTTTGAGTCTATTTTCAAATGACATAAGTTTCAAAGTAAAACTCAAATTATTTTGAAAGTTATGATCAAAAGAGTAGCTATATATCAATTTTGTAAAACACAAACTTGACTATTTTTCATAGATTTGAAATACCACCAAGACTAGCTTTCCAAAAACATTTTGTTGGGTATTTAAGCATTTTAGAAACACTTGTAAAGATGTTTAAAACTTATTTGAGCTTAGTGTGATTCCTTTTTACCTTTACATAAGATCTAAGTCTTATAAGCTATTCTTGAAGAACATTGGGACTTGATCTTTTGCTACCATCAATTCTTGATGTAATCCAAGCTTCCAAAGAAAATCTTCTCTTCAAAACTTGAAAAAGCTTGGAACATCTTTTCATTCTCATCCTTCTTGAGTTGAGCATAGTTGTGATCTTTTGCTTTCTAGTTGCAATGCTCACTCTTGGTACTTGGACTATCCTATAAAGTATTGGTCACTTAAAATAAGTATAGTTAGTCCAAATTCATAACTTAATATCTTAATATGCATGATTCATAAATATATAACTCTAGTAAGTCTAACATGCATATAAGAATGTTGCATATATCTCTTTGCACGATTATTAAGTGAAGTATAACTAAATAAAGTACATAATCATGCATGATCCAATATATCTCATTAAGCACATCTATGTAACATGATCAACATTCTTTTGTGATGCATTTATCATTTATTAAGTACAACTATAAAGCATAAGCATCATTCTTTTTGTCTTGTATTTGTCATCATCAAAACTTAACATATTAAATCATTGGGGCAAACTTATTTCCACATTTAGTTGCGATTAATCTTTCAAAGAACATATAAACACGTATTGTTGTTTATAAAGAAGAAGGCTCTCTTGGATCATATAAAACAAGAAAGCAAAAGGTCGAACATGAAACTCTGAGATTAGTTTTTCAAAGACTACTATTATTTTTATAAAGGGTGATATAAAGCAGGGAAGAAAAGCACTGACCATTACAACAATCTCAATTCAAATCCTTATATTTAGCTTATTTTTAAACGAGTTATTTTATTTGCACATCATTTCTTTATACCAAAACTCTACAACTTTTTTAAGTAAAAAGGAGGAAAACATGTTTCCCAATACTTACTCTCTCCCGTTTCCTTTTCCCTAAAAGGAAGTTGTAAAAGTTTGATGTAAAATATCTTGTATTGGTAGCTCAGTTGGTATGAGCTAGGGACACGTAGGGAGAGTAGCGGGTTTGATTCCTATAAATGTTCTCCATCTCAATTTCCCTTCACCTATTCCTCTCAACTCCTCCCTTGGGCCCTATTAGAGGGCCATCTAGGGGTCTCACTAGGGGGGCCCTCCACTAGGCCCACAAGATGAGTCTTGATGTAAAAAAGTCAATGCGAAAATATAATTTCTCTTATTAAACATAGTAGCTGATCGCCCAATATGTGATTATGTATTAATTTAGGCGAAATTATCGCAAGTGCATGGATCAAACAAGTAATGAAGAATGAGTAGAATATCATTCTCATGAGGAATTAGTTTACCAAGTACCATTTTTCCAATATTAATACTATCTAAGCAACCAATAATTAAGAGTGATTCAAAGAAATTAAAGACACAAAATTATAAAAGACCAAAACACACAAGAACGCATGAAATTAAGATGGAAAAAAGAGAACAAAGCACAGGAATTGAAAATACATTAAGGATGTAAACACTCGAAATTAAAATATTAGGGATTTGACTTCACGTAATTGAATAATCTTTCATAGACAATAGAGTAGTTTTGGGACCTTCATTCTATATAATTTCTAGTCATTCAATTGATGGGGAGAATCCCTTAATTAATTAAAACTCAATTCCTTAGTGAGTTAATTCTCTTTAATTATCAAAGCCTAGTCAATTCCTTGATCTAAACCCCAACTCTTAAAGGCATGACATTTACTCTATGGATTCGCATGGAAAATACTACAATTCTCCCACATAACTTATAACATCTATTCCTAGATGATTATAAATCATGACACTTATTTTTTATGGTTTAAGTCATATGCAAACCTTCTGATTCTACATACATCTCACTAAATCAATTTATGAGTGATCAATTCATAAAAGTATTATGAACTATAATAAGCACTCAAATTGAGTAGAAAAGAAATTAATTAAAAATTTAATCTTAACACATGTCAATTGAATTAAGTTACATCTTCACCTTAGAAACACATGAATTTAGCTACTCATGACAAAAGAGAAAAAGAAAAAGAAAGAGGAAAGAGAATTCATTATGATAGAACCGTAAAGAAGAAACCAAAGCGCCTTCAATTATGATTTGATTTCCAACTCCATGAGATCTTCATGATGACTCTTTCTCCTCTCCTAGGATTCATCCCTTCACTGCCTTTGAGCCTCCAAAACTCTATATTTTTCGTGTATTTTCTAAACCAAAAGAGAGATCCTTTGCTAAACTTATTTTTCCCCTTTTATAGAAAAATTGACAACTTTTCGTATCTAATTTGCACGATTTTTCTCACCCTCTAGATGGTCGAATTTGTTCTTAATCTCAAAAGAGAAATTGTAGGATTTTCTGTTAGTTTTTCAATGTTATAGATGATGCATCGATTTGATCTCTATAACCCAATATATGACTTCATTACTGAGGAATGGTCAAGATGTTGCGAGAATTTGAATTTTGCTCCAAATGTAATCTTTTTAAGAATCCTTATACATTCTTCAATCTAAGATTTTACATCCAATTAGAACTCTAATTAGTATCTAAGAATAGGTAAGAATCCTTCAAATATTTATTTTTAGGCTGTGTTTGGGTAGAGTATTTTAAGAAAGAAATGTATTTTTATAGGGGATTTAAAATGATTTATGATAGAATAATTTGTTTGGATAGTTTATAAAATCATTTTAAGAATTCTAAGTAATTTAAGAAAGGATTTCATCTATTGAAAAAAAAAGAATTTTAAATCCAATCTCATTAGGTAGGATTTCTAAAATCCTCGCGTGTTCTCCCTTCTTCCCGTTCTTCCGGTTCTCTCCGATCTATCTCTCTCGTCTCAGTCGTTCCCGTTCTCTCCCTTCTCTCTCGTCTCAGTCGCATGCTACTTCCATCCGCACCTCACGTTGCTTCCATCGATGCCGCACGCCACCACCGTTGCACCCAGATCCACCTTGCGCCGCCCATCTCGAACCCAACCCATTGATGAGTTTATTTGTACATGATTTTCTGAGTAGCAAACGTGGGGATTTTTTGACTTAGTGAGAGAAAGCATAGAGGGCATGTCTCAAAATTTCATTATCAATTTTAGGATATAAATTGAGGGTTTCGTTTCATTTGGTTAAATTATCTATTATCTGGAATTGGTGTTTGTTTGTTTGAAGATTAATGTCTCTATCTACTACATATTCCATCTGTACAGTTGCCAAGGATGCAACTGGAGTGGCAGGTACTTTCTTTCTCTTTCTCTTAGTTTCTGGGATTCTTTTCTTTTTTCTTTGGAATTTTGTTAATGATTGATCAACTAAATAAACCAATCTTTACAATATGCTAGGGGGTTACTCTTCAGATCTCTTTTCATCTTGATCACAGTTCACAATATTTGCTTGCTTATTTGCAGGGAACATCTTTTCATCTTTGCTTATTTACAATATGCTATTTTTTGTTTTTAAACAGAGAAAGTAAGTAAAAGCTACACTTCCCCCATCCATGTGTATGGATTAGGGAAAAAAGGAAGGGGAATTGAATGGATGTTGTTCTACTCTAAACATCTTGTACTGTTTTGAGTAGAACCTGAGTGCCCGTTCATGTTTTAATATATCAGTAATGGCAACTCCTCTAGTCTTGGTTGTTTTTGTATTATAAGTTTTGAAAATGAAATGAAAGACAAGCAACACCAACAATCAAAGAAGAGGGGTTACAGAAATATGCTTCTGATTAATTGGGTTTAATAGCTTTTTATTTATTTATATTAAGTAATAGTTATTTGCTACTATTGTGATTTTTGAATTTATTTATAAGGTTTCTTGATTTCGTCTCATGCTAACTTCTTGATAATTTGATTTGGTATTGTCATTTCCTTTTGGAATCATTCTTGGGTCTTCATAACAAGTGTTGTGAACTCTACATTTGGATCTTAACTCTCTTACATGACAAATTTTTGTTACATGTGCACTGAACTTTATATATTATGGGAACTCTGTTAGTTATTCACCTACTCTGTCATGTATGGCATTTTTCCACAACGATAGTTTTGTTTTGGTAGTTTTACTTTCTAAGTTTATAGGTCAATTACCTGCACTATGTTCTGAGTTTCCAAATCTATATTATGAAATAAATCTCCATTAGTTTGCTTAGTTTCCAAAATACAGAATCCAGTTGAGCTGATGGGATTTGGGTTCTTAAAACTTCAAAGGGAGCAAGGAGATTAATACCATTTATCGAAGTTTGATTTCAATTTAGATGTCCCACTACGACACTACTTTCTTTTCGCACTTCTACTTTTCTTGCATTTCATTTTGTGTTTTAGGACTATCACTATGAACTAATCTTTTCATTATCTGTACTTGAATTCATCAGAAGCATAGTTGTGACTAGTATTGTCAATATGGGCTATAGTCCATACTTTAGTTTAACCCCTTTTTTTTAAGCACATCATGTTAATGTAGATCCAGAGTCTAAAATTGTTATTCCTCGTAACCATAATCTATAATAGATAAAATTTTCAATTATTGGCTTTTGAAGGCTATTAGTGCTTTTGCTAGAGAGAGGTATATATGATGCTTTGCTATGGATGCACCCTAAATTAGATTTTTGTGTGTGTTTATTTTATATAATTTTTAAGTATCTCTAAAGCTTTATGTTGTCCTCTTTGAGCAAGTTTTTAAGGGTTTGACATGCTATTTTTTTAAGGTTGGTTTGCAATGGATGGTTTCTTTGTATAACAAGTTAAACGGAATCTTGGCAGATGAGATGGGTCTAGGCAAAACTGTACAGGTTAGTGTTATTTTTTGTGTCGCTCTTACTTAAAATGGGAAGAATGTCTATCATGTAGTTTTTTGCAGCTGAGTAAATTCACAGTTCATAATTAAGTTTGTTATGTCATACATGAGAGATGTAAGATATAAACATTCATATTTTTTAAGGTAATGCATAATTATTTACTATAGTCACCTTCTATAAACTTAAATATTTCTTTTCTCTCCAGGTTATGGCATTGATTGCCTACTTGATGGAATTTAAAGGAAACTATGGCCCACATCTTATAATAGTCCCAAATGCTGTTTTGGTTAATTGGAAGGTGAGCTTTCAACTTATTCATTTCAAGGATATTCCTTTTCTCTGTGATTTTGCGTGTTTAACATGAAAAATTGTGTTCATTATGCAGAGTGAGTTTTATAATTGGTTACCATATGTGTCATGCATTTTTTATGTTGGAGGGAAGGATCACAGGTCAAAATTATTTTCTCAAGTAAGTGTCCCTCAGCTTATTCACTTGTAGTGTCGAGGGTATTTTAATATTTACTACCAAATTTCCTTTTACTCATTATATTTGCAGGAGGTTTGTGCTTTGAAATTTAATGTCCTTGTGACTATTTATGAGTTCATCATGTATGACCGGTCAAAGCTTTCAAAAATTGATTGGAAGTATATAATAATTGATGAAGCACAGAGAATGAAGGATAGAGATTCAGTTCTAGCACGTGATCTTGATAGATATCATTGTCAAAGACACTTGCTTTTGACAGGAACACCATTACAAGTCTGCTTTGCTTTAATGTAATGTGCATTTGTGCAAACAATAGTGTCTGTTGGTTTAAACCAAACACTACCAGTCTAGATAATCAAGTCTGTTGTTTAGAAATTAAGTTTAGAAATTATTCTTTTGAATTTTCTATATGACCTTAGTCGTTTGTTAATACTTATATATATGTACATCTAATTGTAATTTATGTGGGCCTTCAGTTGCCACAGGAAATGGAATATTAATCTTTTCATTTTGTGCAAATTTTTTAATTTTTTTTTTAAAAAAATGGTATAGGCTGAGGACAGCCACACCAGTGAACGTTTGCATTTGTATATTTATATAGGATGTGAATGAGAAAAGCAAGAGCAAAGTTGGCATTGCTTAATAAATGTAATATGATATTTATTTTGCTTAATAAACCAAAAAATTAAAATCTAATCAAAGCTTAATAAATTTTATGAAAAAATGTTATATGATATTTATTTTATTTTGTAAAATTTTGTATTGAAATTTCAATTTTATCAAAATATCTTAATTACAAAAGTTTGTAATTAAATTGCTTTATCCAAACAAGGAATTTGAAATTCAAGGGAATTTAATTGCTTTATCCAAACAAAATATTTTGTAAATGAAGGGAATTGAATTGATGCAATTAAAATTCTTTGAATTTCAAATACCTTGAAATTTCAAAATACCTTATCCAAACACAACCTTAGGAATTTCTTATTTTACACAAAATCTGATAATTTATCTTGAAAATTCAAATATGATTAGGTGAAGAAATAATTATTTAAAAATAAATTTAAAATAAAAAAATAAATAAAAATAAATAAAAATAAATTAAAAATTCTAATAAATAAACTCAAAAGATGATTTGTATTTTTACATTCATCAGTAGTCATTTAATTTTTCTTACAATGTATCATTTTTTCTGTGTTCGGCTTATATAAGTATTAATTCTTACTTGCGTTTTGAAGGATTTTTTGAAATTAGATCAATTTACATGTAAAAATTAAAATAATATAACTTTTACACTATAAAAAGCGGTGTGTGTCCTATAAATTCAAGTTCTAGTGGTCGATATTTAGCCTCTTTTTATTAAGTATTTAGATCTCTTTTATAAACAAAAAAATTATTGATAGGAAATTATATATATATATGAAAACATCTATGAATTTTTAATTTTCTTTACACAGTATATTATTCTTTATTTTTTTATAACAATAGATAATTTTATATTTATCTACTATATCTATATTTATCTATAGTTCAATATTATTATTATTATTATTATTATTATTATTATTATTATTATTATTATATATAGATGGGAATCTTGACTTTGATTTCTAATATTTATTGTTTTAAAACTATTATTATTAATCACTCGTTTAAAGATTCAAAAATAGATATAGATATAATAAAATTATAAATATTTCTTACTCTCTAAATTTTTTACTAAATTTCTTGTAAGGAAAATTATGCAATGATTACATGAAATTAGAACACCAATAAAATGCTTACTTGTTGAAGATATGATGCATGATGCTCAAGAATCAATGCATTGATATCATAACAAGCAAGGCTTATGAAAGGCTAGGGTTTTTTCTGCTGTTCACACTCCCTGTCACAACACTCAATGGGGAAAGCTATGGCGCGAATGATGATTTCACGTAAATGCAGAGGGGACCTAGCCAAATAAATTAACTCTAGTGCCTTACCATCATGGGACTATGGGCTAAGGCCTATAATGTCACCCACACTAATCAATGTTACAAATGTCAAGCCCCATACAAAATGGATCATTTAGATTAATAATTGGGCTCAAATGCATCCCAATATGGACCTTATATTAGCTCATTTTTAACAAAACCAAAAATCACAATTGATTATAGCCCGCAAGAATTATTAGATAATTCTAACATTCTCCCACTTAGACAAAATCAATTATGTAACTTTAATTTGAAAAACATTTGTTTGAAAATGACTCTCGAGTTATGACTTATTTTTGTAATATAGTCACTTTTTAAGAAAACACATGATTCAAGATGCGATTTATGAATATGACTCCATCCAACTAGAATCAAGTAACATCGAATTGCAAGTAACATCGAATTATGTTGTTACATCCATTATTAACATAAGACTAATTCATGGTTACAAATATCACTGACTGTGTTGACTAGTCATTAGTGTGGAGTGTAACAAGAAAATAACATGCCAATGCGATCCAATAACCATACATTGCTATTTTAATAGTTAGTCCTCACAATTTCTCTAAAAAAATGCTCTTAATGCTATAGAAATTGTATGGTTCATCAAGAACTTTCATACCTCAACTCCAACCTGGCGTCAACCACAGGCACAATGGTCCCAACGACACCGAGTTCCAAAAAATTTTAAAATTTATATAAACATATATATATATATAGAGAGAGAGAGAGAGAGAGAGAGACAGATAGATAGACAAAGATAGAGAGAGAGATAATAATAAAAGCAATGTATTACAATTGCTCAAAAATAAAAATACTTGTCAACCAAACACTAAAAGTGTCCAAAATAAAGGTCTAACATGACAAGAAAAATAGCATAAATCTCAAACTCCCACTAACCAAGTACATCAAAAGAACTCAAAATGCCTATATTTCAAACATGCTTTTTAAATACCATGGGCCTAAGTCCTTCGATTAAGGGATCAACTAGCATAGAATCTGTGTCAATATACTTAACAACTATATCTTTATTTTTCAAAAGATCATTGTCAATCAAATACTTCAATTCCAAGTACTTAGAATCATTAGTAGTTTTATTATTTTTTGTGTAAAACACTTTTGCACTATTATCACAGTAAATCCTCAGTGGCCTAGTAATGGAATCGACAATACGAAGTCTTATCACTAAATTTCTTAGCCAAACAACATAAGTAGCAGCAACATAACAAGCAATCAACTCTGCTTGCATATTAGAAGAGGCAAGTAGAGTTTTTTCTTACTTTTCCATGATATCAGCCATCATGAAAACTGTAAGCCCCAAAGCCCTTTTGAAGTAATACTTCCTATTTTAGTTTTGATGCAAACACACTATATTGAAAATGGTAATCTATTGCTTATAGTGCATCAGTAGTTTAACATATTTTTTGTGGATTTTTTATGTTATGACCTATATAGGACTAATCAAATATGAAGTAAGTCTTCTGGGTGATTAAAGAAAGTTAAAAAGATCAAATTCTAACGTAAGAAAGTTCAAGTGTGACATGAGAAGATTCCTGAAGAACTTGAGAAGCTTTAGTGAGAAGGTCCTGAGAAGATTGTGAGAGTGTTCAAGAACATGAAGAATCTCCACAAGAACTAATATAAAGAGCAATTCAAAGATTAGAATGAAGCTCACACCATCCAAGCTATGAAGAAGAAAAATGTGTTTGATGATGAAATCAAAGGATGAGAAGATTGGAGAAATTCAAGCCTGAGAAAGTTGGTTGAGAAGCTTGCTGAGAAGATACTTGAGAACATTGCTCATGAGAAAGTTCCTGGACATCCTAAGAAGGTTCTAAGAAAGTTCAATGGAAGACCAGAAAAGAGAAAACCTCTTGTACTTTAAAAGAGCAATCCCAACCACCCGATTCATCAAAGAATATCATCAAGTGGTGTTAGCAATGAAGATGAGAAGATTGAAGCATAATAGGCTATGAGAAAGTTTAGCTGAGAAGGTTGGATGCAAAGACTAGTTGTGAGATAGTTCACATCAAGTTGCATAAAGAATGAAGAACTCTTCTAGAACATATTTGAAGATTGAAGCATGTTACAAGAGCATTTTATCCACCTACAATAACAAGTCAAATTCAGTCAAGTAGAAGAAACCAAGCCTGAGAAGACTGAAGACTTAAAGAAGTTAGATGAGAATGTTCAAGTTAAAAATAGTCATGAAGAATCCTTCTCAAAGTCTCTAAAGGACAAATCTAGATAGCAAAGCTAATGAAAATGATTGAGATGAACTTAAAAATGATTAGCACCAAATGAGAAGCATTAGAATAGAAGCCGTGAACATGTTCTTACAAGTTGAGAAAGGTCAAAAGCTAGAAGAAAATGTTTGAATCCTTTTTTAACAAGATTACAATCCGTGAAGAGATAAGATGTGCAAAGTTATACTTTGAATAAATCAAGTTCAAAAGGATAAGTATGAAAAATTCCATCAAAGCAATGCTAAATCTGAGCCAAGCATAAGCTAAGAAAGTTCAAGCTGAGAAGGTTCAATGTCAGCAACCTTCTCACCTATACTAGAAAAGGACAAACATATGCGTGAATGTGCTGCAACTGCTAGTTTCTACATGGAATCACTTGGAATTTGTTCCTCACAGCTAGAAACATGTTACTAAGTATAAATATGACTTGCCCATGAAGATTAACAAGGGCTTCTCATGGATTAACACCAGATTATGCCAAAAAGTCATTTTTGAATCCATATTCTATTTTATGCTCTCTTTGATAGAAGACATTTGGTTTACATTTTAGAAGCTGAGGGCTATTGAGCTTAAAAGAGATATATACTCCTTGAGTGATCACAAAGCTGCCCATGATGATTTAAAGGTTAGAAGCTTAAGCCTCAATAGCATCGTGAACATACAGTTGAACTTTCTCATCTCTACCTACTTATTCTGTAATCTGCCAAATCCTTAGTAGGTGTGTTGTGAGCTCTACCAAATAGAGGTAATCCACTTTCTGACTATTTTTTTAGAGCCACCCAGTTGTAACAAATACCTTAATCTTTGTATTGATCTTTGAGTGTTGAAGTGAACTTGTGGTTTGTACAAATCACTATAACCTTGCAAGGTTAAGGCTGAAGAGGCTATCTTGAAAGAATACTTGTTGAAGCCTAGAGAGGTTTGGTTAACAAAAAACACTCTTGTTGAGCCTGAAGAGGCTTTCTTGAAAGAATACTTATTGAAGCCTAGAGAGGCTTAATTGACAAAGAATACTCTAATTCATCCTAAAGAGGTTTTGTCAAGAATACTTATAGTCAGCCTGAAGAGGGTTATTGTCAAGAATGACAAGTCAAATTCAGTCAAGTAGAAGAAACCAAGCCTGAGAAGACTGAAGACTTAAAGAAGTTAGATGAGAATGTTCAAGTTAAAAGTAGTCATGAAGAAAGACATTTGATTTATTAAAATGCAGCCTTGAAAAGATTATATTGATTATGATACAGCAGTGAGAAAATTCTTTTCTCTTAACCAATAAAACTTCTCACAAACATTCTCACTCTAGTCTGATAATTTTTCTTGAACATTCTCACTAACATTCTGGTTTAAGTTTAAAATCTGAGAGTGTTCTTGAGAAAGTTCTTTAAATTTGTTTTAACAAAGTTCATAAGTTGAATATGCTTTCTTAACTATATATGAAGTATTTGATTCAAGAAAACAATCTTTAAAAAAAAGACTCAAACTATTTCAAAAAAAGAAGTTGAAGTGGTGAGAAGATTGTCTTCACTCAACCATTAAAGCTTTTCACAAACTTTTTCACCTTGGTCTATTAGTTTCATTTCTAAAGCTTCTCACTAACCATCTACTATGAGATGCAACATTTTCACCTCCAAGTGCACTAACTTTAGAAAGGTGTGAGAAGGTTATTTTTTTTAGAAAAAGAGTAACACAATTCACCCCTTCTTGTGTTACTGCCAACTTCAAAAACATAGCTAGATGTCGACTTCCTATCATCAAGGCACCCAACAAGATCTGAGTCAGTATACCTTATTATCTCCAAGTTGTCAACTCTCCTATATACAAGCATATAATCTTTAGTTTTCTACATGTACCTCATAACTTTCTTTGCAACAATCCAATGATCATTCCTAGAATTAGACTGGTATCTGCTAAAAATACCAACTATGAAAGCAATGTCAGGCCTAGCACACACCTAAGCATACTTCAAGCTCCCTAATGCACTATAAAAAAGGTTTATCTTTTATCTCTACTCTCTCAATATCATACTAGAATATCCTTGGGTTTACAATTTTGCATATTGAATCTCTCAAGAATTGATCAATATAGGCCCTTTGAGACAACCCAAGCACTCAATGAGATCTACCTCTGTGAATTCCAATTCCTAACACAAAAGATTCTTGACCAAGATCACTCATGTAAAAGAACCTTACGAACATATGTTTGGTCTCATGAAGCAAACCAAGGTCATTGCTAGTAAGTAATATGTCATCCACGTACAACACAAGAAAGTTGAATTTGCTCTCACTGACCATAAGGTATATGCATTGATCGACCTTGTTTTTTCAAAACCCAATGAAGTCACTACCTTATCAAACTTCAAGTACTACAGTCTTGAAGCCTATTTCAAATCATAAATTGATTTTTTCAATCAACAAACCAAGTGCTCAATACCACTTGCCTGAAAATCCTTAATTTGTTGCATGTACACTACCTCACTGAGATCATCATTAAAAAAAGTTGTCTTGATATCCATATAGTGTAACTCTAAATCAAAGTGAGCTACAAGTGTTATAAAAATTATGAATGAATTCTTACTTAACTTGGAAGGAAAAGTCTCATTAAAATCAATGCCTTATTTTTAGTAAAGCCTTTAGCCACAAGTCTAGCTTTAGATCTTTCAATCTTACCCTTTGAATGTTTCTTTGTTTTAAAGACCCATTTGCAACCAATTAGCCTACAATTTTCAGGTAATTCAATAAGCTCCCACACTTTATTGTTAGCCATAGATTGCATTTATTAATTCATAGCATCTGTCCACATATTGGATAAGGACAAAAAGTAGCTTCTTGATAATTCTTAGGGTCAATGATATATCCAATATCATAAGTGTCCTCACTCAGATAAATCATAAAGTCATAAGAAATGGCAAGTCACCTCTATCTAATTAGCCTCCTCACAGGCATTTTCTTAATCAGTTCAGTAGGTTGTGGAACCTTAACTAAAGTAGAAAGATCAATCACACTATCAACAAGAGGAGGATTAACTATGTTTTTAACTTGAAGCTACAATAGTAGCAAATGAGTATACTATTATAAAAAAACAAGCAAAGGTAAAGAAATAGTCTTATTCAAATCAACACCAACCTCATCAGATGGAACAATAAGGTCTACCACATCAAGTTTAAAAAACATAGCGTACAAAGACTCTATGATTCTAGTACCTTTTCCAGGACAACAAAACATTTATCCTTTCGCATAATCTAAATATCTAATGAAAAAGCAATAACTAGTTTTGAGGTTTATCATTTTCTCTAAGGGGTTATAAACTTTAACTTCTACTGGGCAACCCCAGACATGAAGATAACTCAAAGTAGGTTTCCTACCTATCTAGAGTTCAAAAAGTGTTTTTGGAATAGATTTGCTGGGAACTCTGCTAAGTATGTAAAGGGTAGTTTCCATGGCTTCACCCCGAAGGAATTTTGACAAGTTACACTTACTCATCATGCTTCTCATCATGTCTTTCAGTGTTGTTATGCCTTTCGATCACACCATTTTGTTTAGGACTACCGAGCATGGTGTATTGTGGAACAATTCCATATTCTTACAAGTATTTAACAAACAGTCCTATATGCTACCATGTGACATCATATCTACCATAATACTTTCCACCATTGTTAGATCTCACTATCTTAATGACCTTTCCTAATTGCTTTTTCACCTTATTTTTAAAAACATTGAAATCATTAAGTGCATCAGATTTTCTTTAATAAAATAAAGATAGCCAAATCGGGGAAAATCATCAATGAAAGTAATAAAAAAAAAACTTGTTACCATAAATAGTAGGAGAAAAAGGTCCACTAATATCTGTGTGAATGATTTCTAAAATATTTGAACTTCTAGTCACACCTTTATTTTGGCCTTACTGAATTTTCCTCTAATGCAATCCACACAAGCCCTCAAATCATCAAAGTCCAAGCAAGGAAAAATATCATTTTTAATTAACCTTTCAACCCTTTCCTTAGAAATATAACATAGGCACTTATGCCATGTAACAACCCCCTTATAATTTGCTTAAATAAATAGTTACATTAATAAATAATTAATTATTTGATTTATTTTCTTATTTATGTACATGGTTGCTTTTTACATGGCAGTAGAAAATAACATAGCACATAAGTTGAGTTTAGAACATTAGCTCAAGTAAATATATAAAATTTAAATGAGTAAGGATAATGGTTAAAAATTTATAATTTGACTATAAATGAAAAAATAAAATTATGATGAATTTTCGGAACTTAAATAAATAAATTTAGTAATTTTAGTGAACTTTAATGATTTTATTAGCTTAAAAGTAGCGTAAAAATTAAAATAAATAGGATAAAATTATGAAAATAATTTTATAAATTGAGGAATAAATTTAAATGATAATAGTGATCTTATAATTCCGTTAAGACTTAATAAAATACATGAGAATAAATTAGGATAATTATATGGGATTAAAATCCTATTTAAATTAAAATAAGGCTAGGTAATCATTACTCTAGGACCAATAGATTTTCACGCAAAGGAAGCCTATAGACTAAGCTTAAATCTCATTGGCTTGATGTCAAACTTAAAATGAGTAAGTTTAGACCTGATTAGACTCATACCAATAGGATTGCATACATGTAGGTTACTTAAACACCAAGTTAACAACCTATTTGGTAAAAATTAAGACCTAATGGACATCAATTGGCCTAAACTAAATTCTACATGAATTCTAAGCATTTCTAAAACATAATTAGGAGTTAAAAACATAGGATTGAGAATTAAAATTTTCCTAGAAGCATTAGAACTTACCTAAGCCACCTATGGCCATCAAGACTTAGCAACTAAGTTGTTTGCCTCCTTATTTATCCTCCACTAGCGTCTAATGATGAAACTGTATAAACTCATGTTTTTTCATTTTGAAAATTTGATTTTCACCCTCTTTTAATCCATTTTGATTGAGCTTTGTTCTCCATTTTTATCATGTTTTTATTATTCTAAACTTTATTCTTATTACGTGTTTTTATTTGTTTTTATTAGGTAAATACACATAGAAGAAGACTGGATGCTTAAAGGAGCAAAAAGCTAAGCAGAAGATTCTTAATCGCCCATTTTTTCACTGCTTAATCGCCCAAGCATAGAATGCTATAGGCTACGCGCTTCTAAGTGCTTAATCAGTGGAAGGTAGAGAAGCATACATTGCGCACCTAAGCGCCCAAAAACTGATCGCTCAAGTGCCTAGTATGTCTAATGACGCGTTTTGATGCCTATAAATAGAAGAATTTGGGTTCATAGGCAGATATCCAGCAGAAATTCAGAGAGAGAAGCAGAGGCACAAACCTTAATTTGGTGTGGGAGCATCCAGGCTTGAAGATTAGGAATTTTCTTCATCATTTCCACCTATCTTCCATGGAGTTTATTGGGATTTCTTCATTATCTTCTTTTTTCTCCATATGTAGCTAAACTTCTCTAGTTAGGGTGATGATGGATCTTGTTCTTGGATAATGTAAACTCATTTATGTGTTTAATCTAAGTTTCTATTTCATGATTTACTTGTTTATCACTTCTCTTAATGCTTTTCTTAATCTGATCAATTTTGGAATGATTTTAGGATTTATGTATGATTTGAGAAAATTGTACACAAACCTAAAACTTGTGATAAACACCTCAATATCTATAATTCCTAGGAATAGACGTTGTGAGTTGTGTGGTCTTTCTTTTTATTCCCTCATTTTTTATAAAGCCTTCTCTATTTAGGGTTATACCAAGGAATTGGTTAACTCAAAGTAATGTGAAGAGTATTAATATATCAAGGGATTGAATATTAGTTAATTTTGAAAATTTGATCATGAATCATAGAATAGAACTTAATTAAACTAATCTTTGAATTTTCATCAAAAGAATTCAAGTGAAATCTGAATCCTAACACTTTGATATCATTATCTTTCAACCTTTGCTTAATTGATTTGTTTTAATTTTATTAATTTTGAACATTTTCTTGTTAGTGTTTTCTTTTATTTATACTCTTATCAATTCTTATATTTTGATAGTTTAAATAGTGTTGATTTGGCGGACTTAGTAATTGACAACATAATCTCTGTGGGATGATATTCTTACTCATATTTTATTACTTTTACGATTTAGTGCACCTGCCAATATCCCAACATCTAACCCCCAAACACACCCTTACCACTTCATTTTCTCTTCTCCCCTTCATGGCCAAAGCCCATGCCAACCATGGAAGCACCACTTCAAGCTCATGCATGAGCACCCAATCCACCTTGTCTTGATGCGCATCAGAAGACAAAAGTGATCCTCATCACTTCCACTTCAACTTGCATTGATTGGATTTTTTGTTGGAGCACCTTTATCATTTTCTCCTCCCCCAAATCGTGATCGTAGGCGACTGGAGGTGCTCTTGTCTCTTTCATCTTCCTCTTCACTTCTTTGATATCTATATGACTTTTCATGTTGAATCATGATGAGATTTTATGATGGTTCCTTAGGGTTGATTCTCGAGTTTAGTGGGTGAGTGGTTGGTAGTTAATTTTCATCTTTTTTTTTTCTCATTGTTTTACTAAATTATGGTGATGTATACTTGGTTGAAATTGGATTGAAGCTTGCATGTGATCCTTGACTTATGTTTTTGCTTAGTAGTGGATATTGACGTGTACCTGGATAGGCACGTACTAGTGTTTTCCTTCTTACACAGCAATGGAGCGTGTTGAAACGGGGATAATTGGTACCTGCAAAGGAACTTCAACGCTCAAGTCAGGATGTGCACAATTAGGGTTTAAGCTAAAGAGCAATAGATACCTGTCGAAAGTGATTGAGCCTTATATTTATAGAGTTGGAATAGGGAGATACATTTCCTTAATTATTACAAGGGATCCTTATGAGATCAGAATGTTGATACTACAGTTATGAGCAGTCAAAGGCGGTTATGAGCGCTATTATTTCATAAGATCATGATTGGCAGTTACAGATAATTTGGGATTTATCCACTGCACAAATCTCCCAATTGTATAGCTATTGCCCAATGTCGTGGTCCATCATGCATAGTATCGGGATCTCAACCATGCGCCGAGTGAGTTCCTGCTGGGGTGTCAACGACGGACTCCGGCTGGATGCATGCTAGGTTGACCTATGCGACAGGATCTCGGATCATGGTCCAAAATAGTTACCTCTAGCTTAGCACTTTGATGGAACAACTAAGTATTAAGGTATTTGAGTTTATGGGAACACATGGCACGCAATGGACAAAGGGATCCTAGTTAGCATTAACTTTAAATCTTACAATATTTTTTCCTAAGGGTTGAGGTCCAAGATACACCATAGTATGCCTCCGTTAACAATTAAGGCTGGGATCCGAGTTTGATCGCTCTACTTACGTCGTCATTCCGCCATATGAGGTATGTCATATGTTGCCCCTATGTGTAGTTTAGGGGGTCTCTGATGTCCTTTTTTGTAACTTTTACTCTATGATTTGTAGCAGTCTATACTTGCTTAGGAACCGTTAATTTGAATTCGTTGGGAATTAAAAACCACTTTAAAGAGGATAGTAGTTTCATGTTGTTTCCCAACTACCTGCTACTTTTATCACTAGTTACAAAGTAAGGAGCATTAAAACGTGGCCTCGATCACGTAGACAGATCGTCTTCTCAAGGGCCTTTGGGTGGTAAAAACCTTTCTTGCCAAGTGTACATAGGAGTGTGTAACCTTTCTGCACCTGAGAGGATTCATCGTTTCTGTTGTAGTTCTTGTGAGGTATGGGGTTTCCTGCTTTCACTCCTCCACCTTCCTGACTGCAACCGAAGGTACTACCCAAGTGCCTTAGTTTCACCTCTATGTGCAGCTGGATATGCAAGATTATGAAGTGATAGTTGTCGAGGCTATCAAATTAGAAGATATTTGTTTATCGATTCACCAAAAACTTATAGTATGCGGTGTAACCAGGTCGAGCCCTTAGATCATTCCAATTAATCAATTATATCAGGAAATTAGTAATGGGGGGGTTTGGTTACAGGAGTAATTAAAAGATAGTAATTAAAAGATAATAATTAAAAGATAGTAATTAAAAGACATTAATTAAAAGACAGAAATTGAAAGACAATAATTAAAAGGCAGTAAATAAAAGACAATAATTAAAAGACAGTAAATGAAAGAAAGTAATCAAAGGACAGTAATCAAAATGTTGTAAAATGTTGTAAACAAAATAAGGAAAAAAAATCAATCTAAGGGAATCAACAACTCTTGAGTTTAATCCATCCTTAACCACTATGGACTCATTCATAGGCTAACCAGGTTCTTGGTATGCTCTACTAGATAAGCATCTAGCATTTGGTTAATCAACATTAGATGAAGTTAGCATCCATCCAACCCTAAATCAACCTAATACTTAGCATTCAACCAAGTTAGGCAATTCATCAAACACCTTTGGTGCATTGCCTAATCTCATGTGAAATCCTCATCCAAACATGAATACTCTACTAGGTAAGCACCTAGGATTTGGTCAATCAGTGAAAAATGGATTAACGTCCATTTGACCCTAAATCAACCTCATATCAAAATTCATGCTAGCTAGACAATACATCAAACACCTTTGATGTATTACTTAATTTTTTGTAAACACATGATAGTTAAGCAACTATCACATGAATGCCAAAAATAAGTTAAGCACTCAGTCAAGATGCAACAAAATCAAGAGAAGGAAGAGAGAAATTTGATTAACAACAAGAATGTAAACATTCATTATAAGGTCTCAAAATTAAACATCAACAGTATTTCAATCCCTAGGATTGATTACAAAGCTTTAGATCTCTATGAATGGAGAGCACAAACAAAAAAATAAATTGTAGGAAAGTAAAGATCAGAAATGTAAAAGAAAAGGAGGAAGAAAGGAGATGAGAGGGGGAAGGAGCAAGAGAGAAAGTGAGAAGTGAGAACTGAATGGAGTGGTCTCTGTTTTGGGCTTTCTCTCCCATATAACAGACCCTAAAAGTGAAATTAAAGATTTGTCCCTAGCTTAGACTCTTCCTCTTCCAATTAACTTCAATTGGACACCTACTTGCAAGATTTGGACACCTAATGAATGAGTTATGGCCAAAACACATTCAACAGCTCCTAGATCCCATCATCTTCATTTAGACATTAAAAATCCTATCAAAACGTCACCTTTTGGATAAGTGGTCTTCATGAAAGTTTACGAGTTTTACCTCAAATTTCAATTCCATTAGTTTCATCCATTATGACTCCTATAGCCTAAGATACAGTCTAATCTTTGCACACTGCTCAGGTTCTAGCGATAGCACCTCCGTTTTGAGTTCTAGGCCCAATATGACTAACTAGACATCTGATTCAGCTCTGGAGATCTTCATCAAAGTTGTAGAGCATTCTCTTGGATTTCCTACAAGGTAAAGTTCATAATTTTTAGATGTTTATAACTCAAGTTATATCTAAAATATAGAAACAGTGTAAAATTATCACAATACTAAAAAATACAACTAAGCCCAATTTGAACCCAAACTTATAAATGGTAGCCAAAACCAATCAATTAAGCACAAGATAGGTCTAAAATATTAAATATGAGAGTTAACTAATATATAAAAATGGTGTTTATCATGAAGCACTCTGCTCTTGGGGTGGAACAATATTTTGGAGTGAAGCATTTTGCTCATGTTGGCCAACAGTGAATAGATAGATGCTAGTTTCTGGAAGAACTGTAGAGGTGGTTATGGTCGGTGGTCATCATCATCATCATTATCTTATCTGGCTTCCTTTTCAGTTTTCTCTAGTAGGAATTCTTGTATTAGGGTAGTTTATAGGCTTTTTTTGCTAGAGCTGACAATGAATGGAATGTGAATAAAAAATTTCTTTTTGCTTCTTTGAATGTTCTACTTTTCATACTGTTTCCTTCATCAAGATGATTCCAACACTCATCGTCTACAAATATGCTTTGCCTCGTCTTATTGCCTCATCTTGATGATTAGCTAATATGGCTAAGTATCAAGATAAGTCTCTAATGCCTCCTGGTCCCGGGATCTATGCTTTACAAGAAGTCGAAGTTCGTAGTGCCCCTATGGGATCAATAGTTAACTGGAGGTGCTATCAAAGCTAAATCACTTGACACTTATGGTCGTGTTGTGATCCGGTCACCGCCCACACGTCAGATAATCAGAGGTGGACATTTTAGTGTGTAACTGAAATTCATAGAAAAAATTTGTACTCAAGACATCTAGGCCTGCGTGATGTTTAGATTTCTGAGTAAACTGTCGCTTCAACTACTATGATAGCTGTAGTGTCCATATGGCATGTTCAGAATGGGAGTCGTTGTTAGGGTTTTGGGCGCCATGATGTGGGGTTTTGAAATCTGAAGTGTTTGGATGGAATTGCCCCCAACTGTTTTGCCTCTATAAATAAGGACTAAGGGCACCTCTTCCACACTTTTAACATTTCTCTACAATCTCTAGCGACCTAAGGTGATTTTTAAAGACTTTTCACAATGGAGAAGTGTGGTTTCGAGCGGTTGGCAGCGACTTTTAGTAGTTTCTAATGGTTTTGCTTCTTCCAATCACCAATTTTTTGCCATATTTTCAAGGTATGTCTCCTTCTACTCTCTATCTTCACTGTTTTTAGCATTGTCCAGGGATAGAGTTTCTGTCTTCTTCGTTTTAGGGTAGTCCCCCTCTTTTCTTAGCAAAACTAGTAGGAATACTAGCATTTCTAGGTCCATTCAGTGGTGTTGCTCTATAGAGCACCTTCTCTATCGTGCCGTGAGCGGTGGAGGTGCTCGACTCAAGTATATAGGCCTTTGAGGACGTGGAGATCAGTATCTAGGTAATAGGAGATGGAGGGTGGATACGGATGTAGGCAATCTTTCTCTCCGTAGTCCGTCCTCCTTCTTATTTAAGTGAGGAGAATAGCGACAGGGTCCAGGAGACCGGCTACCTAGAGGCCTATGGTATATGCCCCCAGCTGAAACGTGTACCCCTATGTTGGAAACGATGTGTGGAGTAGTATGTCTGAACATTGGATTACAAGGGATGCCGAGGAACTCACAAGCTACTTGGAGTTAATAGAAGATGACACACGGGACCACGAGTACAAGATCCTAGCTCTAAGAGAAGATGAGAGAGTGTGCTCAAACTGGATGAAGGGTGTGCACTGCATGTTTTCGTACGATGGCCTTTTCTTCTAGTTGGGGCTTTGGATTCCTTTCACCAACTTCCAAAGTACAGTCCTCCGCACTCTAAACGTGGCTTCGTCTCAACTTTATCCCAATAGTTGGGGTTTCATTCTTGCCTTCAAAAGGTTCTGCTAGGTGGTTAGACTGCCGCATTCAGAGAAGGTTTTCTTTATTTCTTCACTCGGTGGTCCCCCCAAGGAAAGAGGGCAACGCAGAAAAACTTGTTCATACTCCAGTCAAGAAACAGACATAAGGTCTTCACAGTCTTCCAAATTAGCTTTAAGAATTATAAGACAAAATTTTTCAAGCTGATAGGGGTGCCTGAAGTCTATCCATTCTTTGAGGAGGCTAACAGAACTCTAGTCTTCGACTTGTATTGGACCACTCAGGCTTGGGATATTCTAATTGAAATGATTGAGGTGGAGTGGCCCGATCTTAGTTGGGAGGACATCAAGTGTGTTAATTTTATTAAAAAGTAGGCAAAAGAAGTCGAGCTCAATTCTTGTAAGGATGTTCTGGACGCCCTTGATGATGAAACTCTTGAGGCCATATTAGGTAGAGTATAGGCCGCATTCAACCCTTACTTTTTGTTTATGGTATTTCCTTTCCTGTCATTTCTAACTTGTGCTTTTCCTATATTTACAGAAAGCATGGAATCCAGATTATCTCTTTTTGCCCTTCAAGCTTATAAGGTGAGGAAATAGGGGTTGAATATTCTAACACTCCTATACACATTGCTCTAGCTCCCATCGCCCAGGATCCTGTTATTGAAGTGACTTCGAATTAGCTGGAATCTCCTGCACAACCCTTTCAAAGAAGGAAGAGAAAGGCTACTGAAGGTAGTAAGGCAGCGGATCGTAGGAAGCGGGTAGCTACTGAGGTGGATGAAGAATAAGAAGATGGTCTAATTTCCCTATTTAAGGAGGACACGATTACCAGATCATTCATCAACTGGCAACTCCTGGATGACGAGATCATGGAACATATTACCCAGAGGAGCTCACCTAAGATTCTATCAAGGTTTCGGACATTTGTACTCCAGGTCTCTATTGAAGTTCGCCACCTTGAAAGGAGCTTGGGGGAGTATGAGAGGGGATTAGCCAAAAAATTGAGGGCAGCCGAGGTAGAAGGAGCTCAGAAACTTGATTTAGCTCTCAAGGCCAGGGAGGAAGCCGAGAAGGGCCAGGAGGAAGTTGCATCAAAGGTCAATGACTTAAAGAAGGAATTAGCAGGCTCTAAGTCCAAGCTCAAGAAGGAGAGGGCTAATTCCAAAAAGACCATCGCCGGCCTCCAAGTTGAGATCCAGGAACTCTAGACCGGGGTGGCACAATTGGAAAAGAAAATACGAAGCTGGTGACGATCTGCATGAACATCAGTGGTGAATAATTTTGGAATGTAGTTGCCCAAGTCCAGCACTTCAATCTCGGGGTCGCCCTAGCCTTGGAAGGATTGAAGCCTGAGATGCTAATTTAGGATGGTTGCCTGGTAATAGCAGAGGGAGCCAATCAGGCTATTGTCGGGGTTCCTACTGCCCAACTTTCAACTGGTACCCTCAATCTGACTCTCGAAGGGGAAGGCAGAGTAGTGAGAAAGGATAGTCAAATCCTGAAGGAATGTACTACTAGAGCTTGATCTCACTTTTCTAATTCCTCCCGCCCCTTATGTGGGGCATCTTAATTTTGTAAAGACAATTCCCCAGCTCTCGGGTGTTAATATAATTACTTGCATTATCCCTGCGTTGCATGTACTGTATACTTATTTTTTCCATGGTTCGTAATAGGTCCAATGCCCATCATCAATGTGCATTTTGTAATCATTTTGGGACTTAGAAGGATTCTAATTGCGTGAAACCTTGGTTCGGGATCCAACTGTGAAAATAATTTTGCCCTAATGATTTAATATGTTAATTTTTTATAATGACAAATACAACTGAAAAAGAATGGTGCGTATGCTACATAGATGTACTTAATAAATTATATGAAGATATTGAATTATGAGTTTAGACTAACTATGTTTTAAGTGAACAATACTTTGAAGGATATGTCGAGTACCAAGAGTGAACATTGCAACAACAGAGTAAAAGATCTCAATTATTCTTAACTTAAGGAGAATGTTAATGCTTATTTCATGAAGGTTTTGACAACAACAAAGTCATGTCAAAGACCAAGTCTAAATGAAGCTTAAATGGTATAGTTTATAGGACTTAGGGTCTTTATATAAGAAGCCATCTGGATATCTCAAATATGTTTTCAAATCTTTGCAAATGGTTTTCACATGCTAAAATACTCAACAAACAAGTTTTGAAAAGTTAGTTATGGTGTTAGTTCAAATCAATGAAAAATAGCCAAGTTTTATTTTTAAAAAACTGACCTTTGGTTACTCTTTTGATCATAACTTTCAAAATACTTTGAGGTTTGTTCTAAAACTTATTTCATTTGAAAATAGACTCAAAGATCTGTTCAATGATTGGTTATTTGCTTTAAACGAATGAGAAATGAAGAAATTATGACTATTTAAAGTTAATTTTTGAAACTAGAGTGGTTTATTCGAATAAACACATATTTATTCAAGTAAAACACCCAAAAAAATGTTCTGGAACGTGTTTTTAAATATTTATTCAAATAACCAAAGTGTTATTCAAATAACAACTTCTAGAAAATACTTCTTGGTGTGTTATAAGTGGATTTATTCGAATAACAAATGTGTTATTCGAATAAACACGACCTAGAATCACGCAACAGCTATTTTCTGAGCTTTAATTGCTGAAATTTAATACCCCGACGGCTCTTTTTCTTAGAACTCTAAAAATACATATTTTTGGGTCATCTTTTAACAACACCTAATAATCTGAAACAGATTTCTCATGCTTTAATTCATAAATCATTCTTTTTAATCTCATGTGCTTTATTTTCACCAATATTTGAGATATCCTTAGAGAGCTCCATAAAGCTTCAAATTGTATCATCTACTTTTATGAGAGTTTCTCTTTTCTGTACACTCTGATTTGTTGTAAAGAGGGTGAGGTATCCCTAGTTATTGAGGCTAAAGCATAAACGGTAAGGTATTCCAAAGGTGTGTTGAATGTTTTTGGTTGTAAAGGTTTTTAAGCACCTGTTCAAGCTAGAAGATTTAGTGAAAAATCTCGAGTGGTTTACTTGAGGACTGGACGTAGGCCACAAGTGGCTGGTGGCTGAACTAGGATAAATATTGTGTTTACTTCACTCAACTCTATCTCCTTTACATTTGTGCTTTAATTATATATGCTTGAGTTGAATTTGATATCTAACTTATTTATTAAATTTATCCTATAGCTCGAGTGGTATTTGAGAAATCTCTATTAGTTGTACCTTAGTTAAACTTATTCCGCTGCATATATCGATTAAAAATATCAAAATGCATAATTTCTTGGGCTATGTTTGGATTGATGGGATTGAGTGGAATGGAATGGAATGAGATGTGATGGAGATAGGTTCCATTGTTTGGTTATGTTAAAAAATGATGGAATAGGATGGAAGTGGGTGGGATGGATCCCATCTCATCCCCCAAAAATCATTAATTTTCTTCCCTTCTCCCCTCCCCCAAATTTGGGGGTATGAGATGAAATCATCCTTTTTATTATAATTATAATTAGGATTTTATTATATTAATCTCATACCCTAAAATTGGTGTGTTTGCAATAAGAATAATTTAGGAAAAATAAAGTTATAACTCTTACCATTCCATCCACTTCCCAAACAATGGAATGGTAACTTTACCTCATTCCATCCTAAAATATCCAAATAATGGAATGGTATTTTTATCCCATTCCATTCCATCTCATCTCATTTTATCCCATCTTATTCCATTCCATTCCATCAATTACTAAATATCCAAACATAGCCTTAATGTTGTTTTAAAAATTTGTAATCACCTAATTCACCCCCATTTTGGGTGATGGTTGCCATGACTAACACTAACGCCCAAAAATTTGAGCACTCGGAATGCCTTCGAGGACTTAGGAAAAATAAAAAGATAATCCATAACTGGGATCTTTAATGTTAACGGTCTAGTTTAGAAAAGTGCCAACACTTAGGAATTTTCAAGTTCAGAACCAATTTAATATAAGACATTCATAGTAGGCACCTAATGGCGGACCACGGGTGTCGTAACCTATGTTACCAATTAATTTCACAACCACAAAATAGTTATGACCAAGTGTTGAGGATGTGGGTATGGGCCCATAACTCCTGACAAAAACACACAAATGGATTTTGTGATTCCTCTTAACCTGAAATCTAAGAAACCCTGAGTCCCATAAGGAGGGGGCTCTATAGACTTTCTCAAGGATGAGTCCGGCTTGAGGGTCTTGATATTAAAAGAAAACCCAAATCCTATGAGGAGTGGGCTCTGTAGACATTCTCAATGTGGAGTCCAGCTTGAGGGTCTTAAGCTTTAAACAAAGTATAAGCATATTTATTGAGGAATCTTTGCCATTTTATTGATTGAACAAAGGACCAGAGTTCATACAATGTATGCTCACCAAAATTGGGGCAGATCAAACATAAAAAAAAACTAAGAGACTAAGTTTGAAAAGGCACTTAACTATAGTACTTTCTCAACTTGTTTGCATTTTAATAGTTTTTTATTAGCTTACCAGTTAAAGTCTCCAGGGTGTAAGCTCTCTTGCTTGTACTAATCACAATCCGATAAGGGCCATCCTATTTTGGGGTTAACTTCCATTGGGAGGCATTCCTACTATTAATGTCCACTCTCCAAAGTACTAGATCACCTGGTTTGAATTTTCTTAGAATAAGCTTCAGGTTATGTTGAGCTACCATCTTTTGTTTGATAGCAGTGTTGCGTATGTGAGCGACTCGCCTTCTTTCTTCCAGAAGGTCCAAGTCTTCTGTGATCAATCCGAGGTTGTTGTTAAGTGAGAATTGTCGGTGACACCAACTGGGTTCCCCTATCTCCTCCAAAATCATAGCCTCGCACCCATAAGTGAGTTTAAAGGGAGTTTCACCTATTGTGGAGTAAGGCATAGTTCGGTAGGTCCAGAAGACATGGTCTATTTGGTCACCCCAATTTTCCTTGACTTCATCCAACCTCCTTTTAATTCTTCAAACAATAACTCGATTAGCGACTTTAACTTATCCATTTGTCTTAGGATTCTCAACAGAACTGCAATGATGCTTAATTTTTAGCTCAGCAAGCAACTCTTCAAAGCCTTTATCTTTGAACTGGGTTCCATTATCCGTCACAATAGACTCTGGAACCCCAAACCTGGTGATGATGTGATGCCAAGTGAACTTTTGGATCTTGCAAAGGTGATCATGACTAGGGGCTCTGCTTTGATCCATTTGGTGAAATAATCCACGGCCACCACTAAGTATTTTAGTTATCCAGGTGCTTGAGAGAACGAACCCAAGATATCCATACCCTATTTGTAGAATGGCTAGGGTACGAACATCATGGATAACTCTTCAAGAGGATCTTGAAAATGGTCCGAATGTTATTCACATTTGTTACAAACTCGGACATGCACCAAGAAATCAGCTTCTATAGTTAGCTAGTAGTATCCAGCCCTAAGTTCCTTCAAAGCTAAGGTTTTGCCCCCAAAGTTGTGTCCACAACTCCCCTCATGGACCTTGGCCAAAACATATTTTGCTTCCTTTGGTATGAGGTGATCTGTAATAATTTCAGCTCTTAAATGTCTTTTGTTTGATCTAATTGGACTCCATATGTGCTCAATTACTGACATTTAGCTAAGTTTCTGATTAAGAGTTGTCTTTGGATGTTTATTGTGAAACTATGCTTAAATGTGGTTATAAACACTCTTTAATGTATTGTGATTTTCAGGAGATTTATGAGTGATGGAGTCCATTGGCATTGAACCATTGAGAAGAGAGTTAAAAACTCAAGGAAATCAGTATCAACTGCTAGAAACAAAGGAAGAAGGGCATTCATGAAGAATCAAGGTTGGATTTGAAGAAATTGATCAACACGGCCCGTGTCAAATGACACGGGGTAGGCCATGTACTCCTCTGACTATGAAGACTGGAATTTTTGGACCAACATGGCCCGTGTCAAATGACATGGGGTAGGCCGTGTACTTCTCTAACTTCACGAGGAAAATCAATTTTCAGCCCTGACCGAGAACACGGCCCATGTCAAATGATACAGGGTGGGCCGTGTTCTTCTTTGACTTTGGAATTAGCTGGAGTTCTGTTACCAGAATCAGACACGGGCTGGGCTGTGTCATATCATCGGCTCAGAAGTTTAATTTCGTGTTTTAATGCTAAATTAGGTATCAAAACCTATAAATAGGGTTGCTTAGAGTCCCTAAAAAAGGTCTGGACAGAGAGAGCCGTCAAGAAAATTGAGAGAAACAAAAAGTCCAAGAAGGAGAAGGATTCGATTGAGGATTGAAGACTCGGATTCGAGCGATCAAAGATCAATCATTCTCAAGCATTGGAAACTAGTTTGATCTTTAGTTTTTTTTTCTTCTTTTGTTCTGAACAATGTTTTTCTTAAATTCTTCTTCTGTTTTTAACTTTGCCATGTGTGGCTAAACTTCTTAATTAGTTAAGGGAATATGAAACTCTAGTTTTGATTATGTGACTCTTGCATATTTCTTTATATCAATACAATTATGTTTTTATTCATATGTTTCTATTCTTAAGTCAATATAAAGGTCTTTATATTCTTGCCAAACTTCGAGAGTGGTAAAACTAGGATTGCTATGTGTGGTTGCGGTGGTATAACTGGTGAGACATATGATCTAAATAATTTAATCCCGGTGTGTGATTAGACCTTAGTGTGATTGGGTTTCTAATTTTTAATGCAATTATTAGGCAGATGTAAGAGCAGTTGCTTTACAAATAACTAATGGTTAGGGTTTAATTTGAGTGGTTGCTGAATTAAGCGAAACTTAAGGAAAACAAGGGATTTATCTCATAATTGCATAAGAACATAATTGATCATGTTGGTATAAAGAGTATGTAAATTAGCATAATCATATAAATCTAGTGGTGGATTCCATCTCTTAACCAATTTATTTAACTTAATAATTCAATTTGTGTTTACTGTTTTGGTTTAAGTTTAATTTCTTTTGTTAGCTTTAATTAACAAACCCCCCTTTTTACTTTTACTGTTTACTTTTCATCAGAGTTTAATTTAGGAATTGGATTGATAGTGTCAATTGAATTAGTTCTCTGTGGATCAACCCTTGCTTACTACAACTGGTTACAAGGTTTTTATATTTTTGGTGGAACTTGACAACTGTTTTTAATATTAATTTTTAATCATATTCCACACTACACCAAATTTTGTCGCCGTTGCCGGGGAGCTAATTTTCCAACTACACAATTAATTTGTTTCCTATTTTTCTCTCTATTTTTATTTTAATTTTAATAGTTTCAGTTGTTCTCTTCAACTGTCTTGTAGGTGTTCATGTCCAGTGAAGAGTTGAACAAGCAATTGAGGAATTTAAGGCATTACTTTGAACAAATCAGCTCACAATTTACACTTGCTGACGTTGAAACTGCCCGTCACATAGACCTTTCAAGTTCTGAGGCATCTGAGATATCTGAGCCACCTGAAGAAGTAGTGATGGCAGAAAATACATTAAGGATGTTGGGTGCTCCAGATTTGGACCAATAACCTCTGTGCATAGAAATTCCTGAGAATGAGGAGGCATTTGAGTTGAAATCTGGTCTAATCTATCTTTTGCCATATTTTAATGGACTAGCCGGAGAAGACCCTAACAAGCATCTGAAGGAAATTCATGTTGTGTGTTCTAGCATGAAGCCTGCAGGAATTTCTTTGGAGCAAGTCAAGTTGAGAGCTTTTCCGTTTTCCCTGAAGGATTCTGCAAAGGAGTGGCTGTACTACTTGTCACCCGGATCAATTCAGACATGGCAGGATATGGGTCGGGCTTTCCTAGACAGATATTTCCCTGCATCAAAGGCCACCACTATCAGAAAAGAAATTTGCGGCATCCAACAAAGACATGGGGAATCACTTCATGAATACTGGGAGAGATTTAAGAGATTGTGTGCTAGTTGCCCTCAGCATCAAATCAGTGAACAGCTTCTGATACAGTACTTCTATGAAGGTTTGCTAGTGATGGACCGCAACATGATTGATGCTTCCAGTGGAGGAGCCTTAGTTGATAAGACTCCTCGAGAAGGTAGAAACTTGATATCTAGAATGGCTGCGAATACTTAATAATTTTTCACTCAGAATGATATAGGAGTGAGAGCAGTTAAAGAGGCTGACATTACTAGTTTGCAGCATCAAATGACCTAGTTGACTGCCATGGTTCAGAAGCTGATGGACAATGGGAAAGCACCAGTACAAGCATGTGGAATTTGTAGCTCTTCAGGATATCCCACTGATATGTGTCCCACTTTGCAAGAGGACACAAATGAAGAGGCCAAGGCAGTGGGGGGATTTTCTGCTCCATCCAAGAATTATAACCTCTACTCCAACACATATAATCTGGGGTAGAGAGATCATCCCAACTTTAGCTATGCAAAGCATCCTCAAGCTCAAGCTCAACCTCAAGCTTATGGGCCTCCAGGGTTTCAGCAAAGACAAGCACCCTTTCCTTTCGAGGTAGCCACAAGTTTAAGCTCCTAGGCAACCTGAGCCTTCATTGGAAGAACTAGTGAGACAAATGGCCACCAATAATATTCAGTTTCAGCAAGAAACAAGGGCCACAATCAGTACCTTGCAAAATCAAGTGGGACAATTGGCCACTGAGATCAACAAGGTGCAGAGTCATATTTTTGGGAAACTTCCCTCGTAGCCAGAGGTGAACCCAAGAGAAAATGTTGGTGTTGTCACCTTGCGAAGTGGGAAGACACTTGACAAACCCACATCTTCCCAAGTCACTGAAGACAAAGCTCAAAAACCTAAGGAGGTAGATGAGGAGGGGCTCAATTCTAAGACCCCTAAGGTAAGTGTTTCTGAACCACTCCCTAAATATGTCACTAAGGCTCCTTTTCCGAGTAGGTTAGTTAAAAATAAAAAAGAAGAAGCGGATAAAGAGATCTTAGAGACTTTTAGGAAAGTCGAAGTTAACATTCCTCTGTTAGATGCCATTAAGCAAGTGCCTAGATATGCTAAGTTCTTAAAAGAGTTATGCACTAATAAAAGGAAGTTGAAAGGTAATGAACGGGTCCAAGTGGGAGTAAATGTTTCAGCTGTTTTTAATAAGAAACTCCCCACTAAATGTAAGGATCCTGGCACATTCACTATACCATGCATTATCGGTAATGCCAGGTTTGAGAGGGTCATACTAGATTTAGGTGCATCCATTAATGTCATGCCCTTTTCTATTTATGCATCTTTACATCTAGGACCTTTAGAACCTACTGGAGTTACCATTCAACTGGCAGACAGGTCTAACGCATACCCTAAGGGGGTTATTGAAGATGTTTTGGTACAGGTAAATGAACTGGTGTTTCTGGCAGATTTCTATGTGCTGGACATGGAGGAGGACAAATCTCCCAACTCTGCCCCCATTCTGTTAGGGAGGCCATTCCTAAATACTGCACGAACTAAAATTGATGTGCATTCGGGAACATTGACTATGGAATTTGATGGAGAGTTGATTAGATTCAACATCTTCGAAGCCATGAGATACCCGAGTGATGTGCACTCTGCTTATGTTATTGATTCCTTTGATGTTTTTGAATCTTTAATTTCTGCTGTTTTTGAGTCTAATCAATTTGATGTCCTTGATACAGTTATGACTCGCAGTTTAGATTTGTAGGATTCAAAGAAGGATGACCAAGGAGAGCCATGGAGCGAGGAGGTTAATGAAGTAGTGGTAGCCTTGCATACACTCTCTTCCACCTCAGAAGGACATGAGGTATCGTATGTTGAGCTACCTCTTACCACTGATGTACCTAAACCTTCTGTTGTGCAGGCACCAGAGCTGGAATTGAAGGAATTGCCTGCCCATTTGAAATATATTTTTCTGGGTGAGAAGGAGACACTTCCGGTAATAATTGCTAAATTCCTTACCAAAGAGCAAGAAGAGAGCTTAATTTCTATGTTAAAAGAACATAAGACAGCCATCGGGTGGACTATTGCAGACATCAAAAGTATTAGCCCCTCCATTTGCATGCATAGAATCTTAATGGAGGAGGGGGCTAAGCCAGTGAGAGAACCACAGAGGAGGTTGAATCCCCCGATGATGGATGTTGTGAAGAAGGAGATACTGAAGCTCCTAAGTGTGGGGGTCATCTACCCCGTTTCTGATAGCAAGTGGGTAAGCCTGGTCCAGGTAGTACTAAAGAAATCTGGCATTACTGTGGTAAGAAATACTGAGAATGAGCTTATCCCCACTAGATTATAGACAGGGTGGCGTGTTTGTATAGACTATAGAAAATTGAATGCTGCCACCAGAAAAGACCACTTCCCTTTACCCTTTATTGATCAAATGTTAGAGAGGTTAGCTGGTCATTGTCATTATTGTTTCTTAGATGGATTTTCAGGTTATAACCAGATTGCTATCGCTCTGAAAGATCAAGACAAAACCACTTTTACTTGTCCTTTTGGCACATTTGCTTATAGACGAATGCCTTTTGGACTTTGTAATGCACCTGGTGTAACATCCTTGTGGGAGTGTCACATTTATGATGCAATAAAATAAAATCAAATAAAATTCTTACCCAAGTTGTAACACATTTGATACGTAGATAATATTAGTAGTAAATTTTTTTCTTTTATACTTATAACATTAAATAAAATAACACGGAATACAAAATAAAACAGGCATAAACACACCATAATATACATATGATTTTTCTTTAGTACACACATAATTTACAACTACAAATATCTAACAAAGCAGTAAAAAGTTGACATAAAACTAAAACATAGTATTGCCCAAGTGCATATCGAAAGATTTCTAACCCTCCGATGGATCATCTTCAGAGAGATCATCGTAAGTCAGAACTCTTGGAGATCTCACAGCGCTACGGACACGAGTCCGGGCTGTTGACTCACTACTGAGCTCGCTAGGCGCATGGAATATTCCTTGCCAGTAACGCCTAAGAGTCAGTGGTAACTCTAGATGTAAATATAACATAGCAGTAAAGATAACATCTCCATCGTACTCTCTACATAGGGACACAGTCAAACGTCCCACGTAGACAACTGTTCCTCTATCCATTCGCATACGTCAGGCCTCCGAACCTCCGTGAAACTCAAGTCTCACAAAATCGATGAATCCCGGCAACGCCATAATCTCAAGATCAGTCTTGATGGTGAGAATGATCTATCGACTCGTCTTCCTCGTACAGCTCACCCGGCTGGTGCTCGTCCGGATACTATATCTCGAGAGGCTATTCCTCTCCCTCTTCCTCAAACTCTTTACAGAAATAATAATAATATAGAGAAAAGCATATAGAGAGGTAAGACAATCTACACCATTATCCGCATAGCAATAAAGAAAATGACAATACAACAAATGTTAAAATAACACATACCAACATATCATGCATAATATATCAAAGCAATAAAACATACATTTTATCACAGATTATGGTAAACAGTAAAATACAGATAATGCATGAACACACACCGACTTGTTCCTACTCCATGGAGCTAAACACGGATATCTGAGAGAATGATCCGAAAAGAACTAATAGTACTTCTGGCTGCCCAACCAAACTATTGCACTGTCTAACGTTGTGTCTATAGCCCACAGTCCAAACACCGTGTAGTAGTACACAGTCCATACATCGTGCACTACAGGCATTGTACATAATAGTCTTCTCAAAACCTTGATTAAGAACAGTGCTTGTCAAGATCATTAGTGTGTTGCCCATTACCACGGCTCAGAGGAGCAACCCACTGTCCCCATGTGGAATTCTCCGCACAGTAATGTCTCCAAGTTCATATAATGAACCACACTATGCCTATCACACCACAACACGGTGTAATTCATCTCGTCAATCAATCACTAATTATCAATCAAATTGGCACAACACTGTAAGCATGATCTAAAATTATAAAAATATCCTTAATATCAATATTTTACCATATTTACGAAAATGCCCTTAGTCACAATATACCAAAATATAGCCTGTCTCCACTTGACAGTACTATCTCACAACATGTCTGGGTCCACCACTTTGGCCTGACAGTAAAACTCGTTGTTCCATTTAGTCGAGTAGAAATTTTATCGCATTTTCACAATCTCATCATTTTCACAAACGTTTTTAAATCACGTATGTATATTTTGACATTTTTGAACATCGCGTAATGTTTTTAAATTATTTTCTCAATCGCGTAAGATTTTTAATTCATTTTCTTAACCGAATAGCGTAAAATCATTATTTTGAATATGTGTAGACTATCTAGTACTTTTAAACTATGTAAAGTATTTTCCTTATGTTATAAATATATTATGGAATCTTTTCATTTTATTCGTCTGATTTTTTGTAAATTTCGGTAGCATTTTGCCTATAAAATCAGTATAAAGTATTTTTAATGTTTTCCTCTAAATTCTATTTATTTTAATCTTACCCAATAGTTACACTTTGAAACTTGCTAACGCGCTTCAAAACTTAGAGAGTGAGCTCTACGTTAGTATTTTTCAAGCGTTCTCTTTAATTCTTTCTTAAAATAAATTCTGCTAATTTAGAATTCTAGAACTAAGTTCATTCCTTTTATTTTCTTAGAGATTCATTGGAATCCAATTCTTTTGTAGATTAATTACCTAACCTATCTTAGGAAATAAAATGGCATTCAATTATTCATTAAATGGCATGTTGGCCATAATTAACCTAAATCATTCTTAAATTTATTATTTCACCTAGATTCTTTAAATCATTGATTTAGAAAATGGTTGAAAACATTTTGGTTCTCTGTTTAATGGTAAGGCTGTCAGCCTTTTTTGTGTTCTTTGGAACACTCATGCAAATCATTACATGTTATTCACATCCTACTTTAATAATTATACAATTATTAACATATACAATATACATACAATATATTAAAACTATAAACATACATAACAATTAAAATCAATAATAAAAACTATAAACATGCATAGCAATTAAATCAATCACAATTAGGAAAGCATTTAAACAATCACATAGAACGAATCCGTAGGGATTCTTTACACACAAAAAATCCATTTTCCCATCACCACTTAGGGTTGATGAGATTAAATCTCCCTCTTACCTCTTGAAGACAAAATTCGGTTAGTCTCCTCCTTTCCTTGAAATTTCATGTAACCTCCAAAACAAATCCCTAATAATTCTTAAATAATTAGTAAAAACGCATACAAGGATCAAGATTGAAAAACCATGGAACAAACATGGTTTAGAAAATCAAAAACTAAACTTTAAACCAAAGAATCAAAACTTACCCTTTGGAAAGTGAACAAAAGCTTTGATTTTGAACTAGATAGAGTAGGTTTTTGACAAAACCTTGTGAAGGAAAAGTGTTTAGAATATGATTTTGGTTTAGGAAAAGTGAAGAGATAAAATTATAGAAGATTGGTGGTATGGTTTTGGGTGTTGGCCGAATTCTAGGCAGAAAATGGAAGAGAAAGTTTACTTGGTGTTCTTGGTATTTTGAGAGAATTGAAAGCTTTGATTAAGATAAGTGTAAAAAGTGAAATTTGAGAGTGTAAAATGAGGGGGCTGCCATGTGGGTGTGGTGAGTGAGGTTGAGTGTTTAATTTGGATAGGTAAATATCTATTTGTGTTCACACTTTGATGCACATGGCTTATGTCACTTTGGATTGTTCATGAACCATGTAGAACTTGTGAAGACTTGCCCATTTAGCCATCATGGCCGTGGGACTCCTTGGAGTTTAGGGGCTTGGTTTGATTTTAATTACAAGCTAAACACATGCTAATTAAATAGGTATTTAATTAAGTTAAGTCTCCTAATAATATTTAATTAACATTCTAATTATAAAACTAATTAGTTTAACATATATTAGCATATATTATAACCTTTAAACAATATTAGGATATCTAATTAGTATTTAGATTATAACTAATTAATAACTAAGTTAGTTTACTTATTTTGCTAATTAGGTAATTAGATTAACCAAATTAGGCTTAATTAGCTACTAACAAAGTCAAGCCACTATATTTGACCTAATCCTAACCATTGAATTCAACTTTAATTCCTAGCCCTAGATTAGATCCATGGCCAATATTCAATGCTTGCTAATCAAGTTCACATCCACACCATTGATTTGATCAACGGTTAAAATCAAAGGCTTCCTAACTAAGTTTTCATCCAATGGTCCATATTAAAGTCCATGCTTCTTTCTGACATATTCCTATTGGTTAGAATTTTTCAAGCCTCCTTTGTTGACTCGCTCCCATTGGCTTAGAAATTCGTCCAGTCAGAATCATTGACTGCTTTTCTAAACGCAAGTCCCACAGACTTTTAGGGGCCCATGGTCATTTTGAAGCAGATTTCTACTATTTTTGAGATGAAAATCTTGTAATATAAAATAATATTATAATAATATAAAATTATTTTATTACACGTTAAATCCTAAAAATTAAAAGATTAATATATATATCAATCAGAATTGGGTTTAGTAAGATCCCCCAGCTCCAATTAATTAAAAATAAGATTTTTTCGGCCAGAAAATTATTATTTTCCTGGCTCAGATCAAATCACATACAACAGTCAAATACACTCATGAAACATTCAAATTTAATTTACTACTCATAGAATTCACAAAACAGTACATTTCAGGACTATATTGTAATTATCCCAAAAGTTGGGGTGTTACACCAGAGACCTTTCAGAGATGTATGGTGAGTCTATTTTATGATTATATAGAGAACATCATTGAGGTCTTCATGGATGATTTTAGTGTATTTGGGAATGGCTTTGAGAAATGCTTGGAACATTTAGCTTTGGTTTTAAAGATATGCATTGACACTAACCTTGTTTTAAATTGGGAAAAATGTCATTTCATGGTAGAAGAAGGTATTGTATTAGGTCATGTAATCTCTGCTAGGGGCATTGAAGTTGATAAAGCTAAGGTAAAGCTTGTGCGTTCGTTACCCCCGCCCACTAGTGTGCGGGACATTCGTTCTTTTCTTGGTCATGCAGGTTTCTATCGGCACTTCATCAAAGACTTCTCCAAGATTTCAGCGCCCCTCTACACACTTCTCCAAACAGATGTGCCATTCCATTTCAATGAGAAGTGTCTGAAAGCTTTCACTAAACTTAAGGAGTTGATGACCGAGGCACATATCATTAGGCCACCAAATTGGGAGCTTCCATTCGAGTTAATGTGTGATACGAGTGACTTTGTGGTAGGGGCTGTTTTAGGACAGCGAGTTGATAGGGTTCCTTATGCTATTTACTATGCATCAAGGACCCTAAATGATGCTCAACTGAATTATTTCACAATTGAGAAAGAACTTCTTGCTGTTGTTTTTGCTTTAGAAAAATTTAGATCATATTTAATTGGTTCTAAAGTAATTTCTTTTTTTTATCATGCAGCATTGAAGTACCTACTGGCAAAGAAGGAGGCGAAGCCAAGATTGCTCCGATGGATTCTGTTGCTCCAAGAATTTGACTTAGAGATTAAAGATAAAAAAGGGAGTGAAAACTTGGTGGCAGACCATTTGAGCAGGTTGGTGACTGAAGAGGAGGACATACCTATTCAAGAGAACTTTTCGGATGAGCATTTAATGGCTATCACAACCACCATTCTGTGGTATGCTGATATTGCCAATTACTTGGCCACCAAGGACTTTCCGAAGGGCCTGAACATGGCGCAGCGAGATATGCTGAGGAGTGATTGCAAGTATTACATTTGGGATGATCCTTACCTTTGGAAGCATTGTGCAGATCAAGTGATTTGGAGATGTATTCCGGATTCAGAGACTCACTTCGTTCTCTCTTTTTGCCATACCTATGCCTGTGGAGGACATTTCAACATGAAGAGGACAGCCAACAAAGTACTTGATAGTGATTTTTACTGGCCTACCATCTTTAAGGATACTTATAATTTCTGTAAGTCATGTGACCGCTGTCAAAGAATAGGTAATATTGGTCCGCGAAATCAAATGCCTCAAACTCCAATAATCTTTATGGAAATCTTTGATGTTTGGGGCATTGATTTCATGGGACCATTTCCTCCTTCTTTCGGTTTCTCTTATATTCTTTTAGCTGTGGATTATGTTTCAAAATGGGTGGAAGCTAAAGCCACTAAATCTGATAATTCTAAGACTGTTGTGGATTTTGTGAAGTCCTATATTTTTTCCAAGTTTGGCACTCCCAGAGCCATCATTAGTGACCAAGAGACACATTTTTGCAACAGAATCTTTGAAGCCCTTTTGAAGAAATATGGTGTGGTGCACCGGACCTCTACTTCTTACCATCCTCAGACGAATGGCCAGACTGAGGTGTCTAATCAGGAGATCAAGTCTATCCTTGAAAAAACTACGAATCCAACACATAAGGATTGGAGTACTAGACTTGTTGATGCCTTATGGGCTTATTGGACTGCATACAAGACCCCTATTGGCATGTCCCCATTCCGATTGGTTTATAGGAAGCCCTGTCACTTGCCAGTAGAGCTGGAACATCGATCTTACTGGGTTATCAAGCAAGTTAACTTGAATTTGGAAGGTGCTGGTAAGCAGAGAAAGCTCCAAATTCAGGAGTTGGAAGAATTGAGGAATGAGGCCTTTGAGAGTGCCCTCATTTACAAGGCCAAGACCAAAGCATTCCATGATCACATGATCTCTAGGAAAAGTTTCCACCAAGGCCAAAGAGTGTTGCTATACCAATCCAGACTCAAATTATTTCTAGGTAAGTTACGTTTTAAATGGATTGGCCCATTTGTAGTAACTACTATTTTTCCTTCTGGTGTAGTGGAGATCATGAACGAGGCCTTTGGAAAGACATTCAAGGTCAATGGGCACTGTCTCAAGCCTTACCATGAGCTTCCAGAGAATGCAGAAGTTGAGGACATGCCTCTTCTCCATCCATCCTATGCAGAACACTGAGGAGCATCGTAATGTCTGGCTGAGGACAATAAACCAAGCGCTTATTGGGAGGTAACCCAATCAGATTTGCTTTTTTTTCTTTTTCTATTTTGCGTTGTTTGGTTTCTTAGTTTAGCCTATTTTCATGTGTTTCTTGCTTGATGATATCTGTATCTTTTTCGGTATTTGTGTTTTGACTTGCTCAGTTTTAGTTTGATTGTTTGAGTTCATGGTTTGTTGAGTGCATGTAGTCTTGAGGAACAGTTTGGAGTGTTTTTTTTATAAGTCAGCAGACTACACGGGTAGGGCGTGTCATATGACACGGCTCTTGTCCTCATGACAGCACCCCAATTCCTGCAAAAAAGTACACAGGGTAGGCCGTGTCATATGACACAGCCCGTGTTTTCGTAGGTAGCAGGTCTATGGTTATTCCAGAGAGGTACACGGGTAGGGTCATGTCATATGACATGACCCGTGTTGTCATGCCCAGCAGAACCCATGTTTTCTAGAGAGGTACACAGGGTGGGCCGTGTCATATGACACGACTTGTGTTATCGTGCAGCAGCTCACTTGCTTGGTAGAGGAGTATACGGGTGTGACCGTGTCATATGACACGGCCCGTGTACTCGTGGCAGCGCATCACTTAAACCCTATTTAGGGTTTTCTTCCCTATTTTTCCCCCAATTTCCCTACTTCCCCTCTTCTCTGTGCCACCACCACCCTTCTCCTCCTCCAAAATCTCCACCATTCCCCACCCTTTTTCCATCATTTTCCACCATTCTCCATCATTTTTCTCCATTTTTCCCACCATTGTCACCTTCCCCTCTCTCAACACGCAGCTCCCATAGCCACCCTCTTCACTATTTTTCTTCCATTTTCTCAATCCACCTTCTAACCACCACCACCTTTTTGCATCATTTTTCCTCTTTCCCATTAATTTCTCCCTACATTCCCACGTTCACGGTCTCATTCCACTTTTTCTTCTTCTTCCTTTCTTCTGCTTCCTCAGTGATGGGTCCAAAAAAGCACATCAAGACCACAGCTGCTTCCTGTTCGCTCCATCCCCATCATACCTCCTCTAGGCGTGCTCGGTCTCCACCACCCCTGCGTGAGCCCTCACCCCCTCAGGTGCTAGTCAACCCTATAGACAGAAAGGTAGTGGTTCCCACTCGCTTTTTAGATGTAGATACCCTTAGGGCTATAGGGTTATATGATGAGGTGTTTGCTTTATTGAGTAGGATTAGTTAGGTTGATTTTGCACTATTAAAAAGGCCTACTTTTGCTGAGTTAACTAGGGAGTTTATTTCTAGTTTTAATCGCAAACTTTATCCTCTGTGTGCGCAAGACACGTGGCCTGGTGAGATCACCTTTAGGTTGCTCGGTAATTCTTATTCTGTTGATATTCATATGTTTAAAGCTGTCTTTAGTTTTCCTGAGGGGCACAATATATTGCCCTGTGATTTTAACCTTGATCGTGTATGGTCTGCTCTAACTGTGCCTGGGTCTGATGATTATGACCCTAAGATGTCTAAAGCTTTTAGGCTTAGGCCCTTTGCCCATCGATATATTCAAAAATGGTTAGCTAATACTATTTGTGGTAGGGGGAAAGTCAAGGTACAATTAGCCGTTCTGAATTATTTTTCTTGCACTGCATGCTTGAAGGAGAACCTGTTAATGGGGAGTATTGGCTCTGTAATTAGTTTCACCATATTGGGACCACTCTAGCTGGTCGCATAGTGATGGGGGGTATATGACTGCCATTGCTGATCATTTGGATCTGTTGGAGGAGGCACCGGTCCTGGGTCCCAATGCTATTGATTGGGCTGTTTTGGTATCTATGAAGCTCTGCACTCGTCTAAATGGTGCTCTCATCTTGCTTGGAGCTGATGGAGCTGGCTTGCCTAGGGCTGATTTGGCCTCTGAGCCGCATGAGGATATTGCTATCTCCCCTCCTCCCTAATTTACTGATGATACGGGTCCTTCCACTCAGCCTGACGCAGCTTCCTATGATGCTATTTTAGCCCGTATTGACTGTCTGGAGCTGGATCATGCTACTCGCTTCCAGCGCTTAGAGGACCACTTTCAGGCTCTGGAGATTGCTCGCGATCAGAGGATGGATGCCATTGATGACAAGCTTGATCTTTTGCTTTAGCATTTTTCCTATCCCCCTCCCCTATCTTGATGTATTTTCATTTTCTTTTGAGGCATTGTACTTGATTTTGCTGGCTTAGTGGACATTGTTTTGGTTACTATTGGTTACTATTTTGTATTTGACTGTGTTTCATGATGCCAGAATCAATTTCTTCACATATACTTTGCTTATTTATTTGGATTCCTTTTATCTGTTGTGTATGCTTTGACATTGAGGACACTGTCTATTTTAAGTGTGGGGGGAAGTTTGGGTTTGACCTTAATTACACATTTTGATCGTAATTTCATATCTGGTGCATGTCTTTCTATCTGGTTTTTAGAGTATGTTGAGCAATGAGCAAGCGATGAATTTTTTATTGACAGGTTTTTAAGCCTAAAGGAGTTGACTTTCTTGCTTCTAAACTTGCACTGAGAGGTTTTGAAAATTGAAAGGGTTTTGAGAATATGATAAAATTAGGACCTAGTGAGTTTTTGGGCCTTGATGTGAATGACTAATTTTAAGTCATTTATGTTCTTTGTTGTGTGATTCCACTTATGATTATATGCTTTTCAGAACTTGATTTGACTCTCTTTTAAGCTGCAAATGATCACTGTACATTTTTGAGATGATAAAGGCATTTCTTTCTTTCAGCCACTGGCTAAATAGCTATCCTTGTATTTTGATCCATTGTTTCACCCCTTTGAGCCTGAATGATATCCTTTCTTTTTATTATAGCTCAATACAAACCTAATAGTGAAAAATCATTGCTACCCTACCTTAGGGAGTAGAAGAGCTTAATAATTATGTTAGGAATTATGTTTGAATAAGTGTGGGGGTGATTACATTGTTTTGCCTATGTTTTTATTAAAAAAAAAAAGAGCTCTCAAAAGAGAAAAGAAAGAAATAAGAAAGGGAATGAAAAGTTAGTTGTTGAATGGAGAAAGTCAAGCAAAAGATGAAGATGAATTGAAAAGTGTTGGGGTAATTGTGCAAAAGTGTTTGATTTTTATATTCCCCTTTGCTTTTCTATTTCCGATGGTCTAACTTTGTTTATCCTTGATATATCCTATCTTGACCTTGACCCTATTACAACCTGATTAAAGACTTTTTGATCTTTGTGTGCATGTGATTTAGGTAGTGGAGAAGTAGAGACTTGTCAAGCCTATGATAGGGCATGTTTTCATGAGTTGGTTGAGAGTAAATACAAGCCCAAAATACTTGAGTGAAAGAGAGTATATCAGTGAGGATTTATCATGTTGATTTAACTCTGATATTGGATTAACCTAACTTGCTGATTTGAATTGTTGAGAGAGAAAATTCCTGATTGCTTAGATTCCTTGAAAGGACTGATGTGTGTATATTTTTGCTCATTGTTCAGTACTTTTATTACTTTTTAGGAAGCATGTGCTTGATTTTATGTTTTTGCCCTGGAGTGCAAAAGGTTAAGTGTGGGGGTATTTGATCTGTAATAATTTCAGCTCTTAAATGTCTTTTGTTTGATCTAATTGGACTCCATATGTGCTCAATTATTGACATTTAGCTAAGTTTCTGATTTAGAGTTGCCTTTAGATGTTTATTGTGAAACTATGCTTAAATGTGATTATAAACACTCATAAATGTATTGTGATTTTCAGGAGATCTATGAGTGATGGAGTCCATTGGCATTGAACCATTGAGAAGAGAGTTAAAGACTCAAGGAAATCAGTATCAACCCCTAGAAGCAAAGGAAGAAGGGCATTCATGAAGAATCAAGGTTGGATTTGAAGAAATTGATCAACACAGCCCGTGTCAAAGGACATGGGGTAGGCCGTGTACTCCTCTGACTATGAAGACTGGAATTTTTGGATCAACACGGCCCATGTCAAATGACACGGGGTAGGCCGTGTACTTCTCTAACTTCACGAGGAAAATCAATTTTCAGCCCTGACCGAGAACACAGCCCGTGTCAAATGACACGGGGTGGGCCGTGTTCTTCTCTAACTTTGGAATTAGCTGGAGTTCTATTACCAGAATCAGACACGGGCTGGGCCATGTCATATCATTGGCTTAGAAGTTTAATTTCGTGTTTTAATGCTAAATTAGGTATCAAAACTTATAAATAGGGTTGCTTAGAGTCCCTAAAAAAGGTCTGGACAGAGAGAGCCGTCAAGAAAACTAAGAGAAACAAAAAGACCAAGAAGGAGAAGGATTCGATTGAGGATTGAAGACTCGGATTCGAGCGATCAAAGATCAATCATTCTCAAGCCTTGGAAACTAGTTTGATCTTTAGTTTTTCTTTTCTTCTTTTATTCTGAACAATGTTTTTCTTAAATTCTTCTTCTGTTTTTAACTTTGCCATATCTGGCTAAACTTATTGATTAGTTAAGGGAACATAAAACTCTAGTTTTGATTATGTGAAACTTGCATATTTCTTTATATTAATACAATTATGTTTTTATTCATATGTTTCTGTTCTTAAATCAATATAAAGGTCTTTATATTCTTACCAAACTTCGAGAGTGGTAAAATTAGGATTGCTATGCGCGGTTACGGTGGTATAACTGGTGAGACATATGATCTAAGTAATTTAATCCTGGTGTGTGATTAGACCTTAGTGTGATTGGTTTTCTAATTTTTAATGCAATCATTAGGCAGATGTAAGAGCGGTTGCTTTACAAATAACTAATGGTTAGGGTTTGATTTGAGCGGTTGCTGAATTAAGCGAAACTTAAGGAAAACAAGGGATTTGTCTCACAATTGCATAAGAACATAATTGATCATGTTGGTATAAAGAGTATGTAAGTTAGCATAATCATATAAATCTAGTGGTGGATTCCATCTCTTAACTAATTTCTTTAACTTAATAATTCAATTTGTGTTTACTGTTTTGGTTTAAGTTTTATTTTTATTTTTGTTAGCTTTAATTAACAAAAACCCCTTTTTTACTTTTACTGTTTACTTTTCATTAGAGTTTAATTTAGGAATTGGATTGATAGTGTCAATTGAATTAGTTCTCTGTGGATCGACCCTTGCTTACTATATATGGTTGCAAGGTTTTTATATTTTTGGTGGAACTTGGCAACTGTTTTTAATATTAATTTTTAATCATATTCCACACTACACCATGAGGCACTTGAGTAAAGGTAGAAAAAACCTATGATGGTACAGTTGTCCATTGTAGATGATGTACCGGACTGCGGCCCTGACTAGCTTGGAGGCTTCCTTCGTATCATCAAGCCATATTCGGTATGCAAGTACTCCATTATTAGGGATAGCCAAGTAGGCTCCTCTCCTCCCACTTGGAAAATGGCTATGTCTATGATGGAAGGCTGATGTGTGGATAAAATACACACATCTTGTGCTTGATTTGAGGTGGATTTAGGTGTGCTTTGATTGATTTATGTTAGAATTCATGCCACCTTTAATCTAATTATCCTTAGTATCTCATGATTAGTCTTTCTCTATGTTTTTAGGTCCAAAAGAGATGTTTTGACATGGTTCTATGAAGTTTTAGATAGATTCATTACAATGGAGTTGAACTCGAAATTTATATGTTCAAGATTCACGGAGTTTTTGACCTTTTCACGATAAAATGAGCATAACTTGAGCTACGGAAGTCAAAACGAGGTGGCATTTGAAAGCTAAGATAAAAATTTTCAACTTTCATGAAGACCACCTTTCCAAACGGTGACATTTTGATAAGTTTTTTAACATTTGAAATTAGACATGGCGGTGTCTAACTTGGGAAACATTTTTGTCATGCTCACACGGTCCTATTTAACTTGAATGAAGCTTCTGACTTAAAGACACGACCGTGTCTCTTGGTCACAAGGCCATGTCTCCCTTCTACATTAATGTTACGCTGTTTTTAAACTCACACGGCCGTGTTGAGCTTAGGTCACCTGAGCATAAAAATGATAGTTTTTCACTCAACATTATAAATAGAAACACATCCCTAAACCTGAAGTAGACTTTTGTGACGGCAGTCTTTGAGAGGCAGATCAGAAGAGAGAATTATCATGAATCCTTGGAGGATGGTTTCAAAGGGAATATTTAATTCTTGAAGGCTAGAAGATCATAATTACCGTAAAAGGGGTTTTGATTTCTCTTTCCTTCTAGTTTTTCCCTTTCTTCAGGTTTTCTTTCCATTAGCTTGTATTTTGATATGGGTTTGTTTGTATTGAACATGAGTAGCTATACTCATAGCTAGGGCTATGGGGGATCTTGTTTTCCTAATTATTTGGGTTTAATTTCCAATTCGATTAAGGTAATTTCTTTTAGGGTTTGTCATATTGCTTATATTTTTATCATAACTTGATCACTTTTGGCATGTTTTAATTCATTGTTTGACTGGTGACCATCCGCATTCAATGAGTGGATCTGTATGGTAAGCCTAGGATTAGATTAGTAAATAATCAAAAATCAATTTTTTCTACTAATGGAATTGACATGTATGCTAGTTCATCTCTTGAATTGAAGCTTAATGCATTCCTAATTAATTCAACTAAATGACCAAATAAGTGATTTAAATTAGGAATAGAATATTGTTTCATCCATGACCATTGGGATTCAATAGCAGGTAAGAGAATATTGACAAAAGAATTACCTTACATCATAAATGAAGATTCAAGTGAACCTTGCGCCCTAGTTTCTCTCGCATTGATTATCTATTCTTTGCTTGATTGTCCATCTTTCTTCCTTATTTGTTTTTTGTTTTTAATTTGAATTTATCTTCACTTTTGATTATCTAAATAATAAAGGGTTTTACGAATCTAGTAATTACCATTTATTCCTCGTAGGATCGATAACTGGGACACAAGTCCTATATTACTTGACGATTTACACATATCAAGTTTTTGGCACCGTTGCCAGGGAATAAGTTTGGTAATATTAGAAGCGAAAAGCTCTAGTTAATTTATACACCTTTTTTATTTTATTCTTTATTTTATTTTTTTATTTTTATTTTATTTTATATTTATATTCATTTTTATTTTTTATTTGTCACTTCATCTCTCTGTTTAGAATTCTTGTTTATGCTTACTCGATCTCAGTTTCCTGATTTAACATTCGATCTAGAAATTGAGAGAACAGCTCGTATGTTAAGAAAGCAATCTTATATTGAATCTGTGATAGAAGATATAAACTGGATGGAGAGACAACCAATAGTTGAGGTGAATCGTGAAGAAAGAGCTACCCTAGTAGAGCGGACCATGCTTGAGTACTTCATGCCCACTGCTGAAGGGTATGGAGGGAGTATTATAAGACCAATTATGACGACTAATAATTTTGAGATCAAACCAGCATTGATCTCCAAGATTCATAATTCTGTTCAGTTTAGTGGATTGCCTTCGGATGATCTACATCAGCATTTGGCCATATTCTTGTAGTTATGTGATACTATAAAGTACAATAGGATGATAGATGATGCAATCTGATTGTGACTCTTTCCTTTCTCTCTTAGGGACAGAGCGAGTCAATGGTTAACGTCACTACCAAGGGGTTCCATCACTACATGGGATCAATTGACATAACAGTTTCTGGCTAAGTATTTTCCTCCTTCTAAATCTGTCAAGTTAAGGAATGACATATCTTCTTATGTACAGTTTGACATGGACACTCTCTATGAAGCTTGGGAGCACTTTTACGAGTTGTTGAGGAGATGTCCACATCATGGATTTCCTGTATGGCAGCAGGTTCAAACTTTTTACAATGGTTTGTCACCTGTCAACTGTTCACTCATTGATGCTGCTGCGGGAGGTACAATTTGGAGGAAAACACCTACTGAGAGCCAAGAACTGATTGAAGAAATGGCCCTAAACAGTTGTCAATGGCAAAATGAGCATCAGGTTCCTAAGAAACAAGCAGGTGTGCATGCTGTTGATTCTTCTACAGCCATTCTGAGTCAATTGGAAGCTTTGACAAAGAAGGTTGAGACTCTGATGGTAACAAATAGTGCAGCCGCACTAATCATTTGTGAAGCATATGGAGGACAGCGTCATACAAGTGCAAACTGTCAAGTTGGTAATCCTTTTGCCCCCGAGCCTGAAGTAGCAAATTTTGTTGGTAATTCCAACCAACAACAATATAATCCATATTCAAATCTGTACAATCTTGGTTGGAGGGACCATCCTAATTTCAAATGGGAAAATCAATAGGGCTATCAGCAAAATCAGTAGAAAGCTCCACAACCACCTCCAGGTTTCCAAGCACCTGCAGAGAAGCCAAGCTTTGAAGATTTGGTAATGAAGTACATGCAAATTTCAGATTCCAGAATAGAGAACATGGAGACTCAAATTAGTCAATTAGCTACTTTGATGACAGCAAAGGCACTAGGGTCATTACCTAGTACTATTGAGACCAATCCAAAGGAACATATCAATACAATTACCCTGAAATGTGGCAAGATTTTGGAAGGACAGATGAAAAGCACCTAGCTTATCAAGAATTAAGAAATAGAAAAATGATGTTTCTATTGAAGATGGTAGTAAAGAAATAGAGGATGAGAAAGAATAACCAAAGTGGCAAAAAGCAAAGAAGGGTCGTGAGCTGTTAGGGCCAAAAAGACTTGCTTGCCCATTTGCTAACCGCAAGTGCACGGGTCGTGCAAGTAATAAAATGATGAGTACAAATATTGTTCCCACGAGGATAAGTTTATTTCCAATGCTAAGTATTAACTGATAGCTTACCTAATTCTATTTAATAACATAAAAATCGGGGAAAGCAATTAAACTAAAGACTAAAAAGCAGCAAAGATAATGATTAGAGATTAGGGAAATCCTTCTTTACCCTTTACTTCAACCAACAACATGCAATCCTCTTCATAAATATGAATGCAATGATTAGGTTAGCTTGAGAATCTACATTAGCTAAATGCCTATGTCTAGGTCTTCTAACCATGGTTTCAATTCTCCAACTCACTAAGTGTCCTTGAGAGTTAATACAAAATTCACTCTTTAAGGTCTATTCTCAAACACGTGCTATGCATGGCTAAGAGGTATATTTCTATCCTATTAGCAAATCAACTCATCCCGCCATTAGAATAGAATCGAACATGCATCAATCATACATACGATCTCAAACCCAAATCCCTATGTTTAGGTTTATTGGACTTTATCAAATCAACTTAAATGTTGGTCAAACACTCAAGAGCATTAAGAACAATATGATTGAACAAAATCGAAGATCCACACAAACTCATAGAAGAACAAATCATTAATATTCATAAAAAGGATTCAAAATCATCCCTAAAACAGCTGCTACATCATTGAACATGAAAATACAAATCAAAATACATGTTCAAGACATGAGGAAGAGAAAAGAGCAAAGGGGGAAAAGAGAAAGCTTATTGATTTAGCCATTGAAGCTCAGATCCTCCTCCAATGGAAAGAGAGCTTCCATCCTTAGCTCCCCAAGCTCCATCTCCACCTCCAATGGAGGACCCAACTGTAGCCTCTAACCCTAAAAAGTTAAAAACCTAAAAACCCTAAGAGAAAACTAAGAGAGAGAAAAGAGAGAGCGTGAAAAATAGAATAAATAGACTCAGTTCACTAATGTGCACCGCGGCGTGAACAAGCCCACGCGGCAGCGTGGAGCTCGTGTGCGAGAACACGTGGTAGGCCGTGTTCTTCTCTGACTTGCGCTGGCTGAAAACATCACGCCGCGGCGTGCACATGTTTGCGCCGTGGCATGGAGCTCTGGAATGCCTCTTGGCTTCTTTCCTCCAAAGCTGGGCCTTGACTTGCATCAATTTATCTCTTTTGAGCCCTTTCTACTTTAGAGAAAGCACCAAGCTAAATATAATTACAAATCTACTTAATTAATCAACAAATATGCACAAATTGCTAAAAAACATAAAGGAAAATCTCAAAATAGAATTCCACAAATATAACCATAAAACCTTCTAAATATGCATAAGAACAAGGACTAAGCATGCCATGAAGCACAAATATAGGACATAAATAACTATATTTCTTGGAGTTATCATACCCCCAAACTTAAGATGTTTCTAGTCCTCGAGCAACACAAAGTATGACTAAGAAAACTCACTTTGATGATTCATGCTCACATGCATTCAACAATGATAAATTCAATTTTCTTTTAACCACAACCAGTGCACAATGATTATAATGGCTCTCAAAGAATGCACATGCCTCACAGTTAAGCTCAACACATACACAATCCTTAACATGCCATCAATCAAGCTTCCAATCATGAACACGACATCTCTCACAAACATACAAGCTCAACTTATCTTTTTCAAATCATGTTCATCCTGATAAGTTTATGAACCTACACATGGATACAAATCAAAGAATTCACAAAATTCAAATCCAACCCTCTCTTCACTAATATAAATCACACATGATTGAGGATCAAAATGAACTTTATAGCTTGTAATGTAAGGCCAATGGTAATGGGCGAAAGAAATGAACGGGGAAGGATACAATACAAACATTGAGAAACATAACATATTATTTCAATTCATAAGCCACTAACTGATATTAGAAAGGGTATTCAATAGTAAATGTAGAAAACTTTCCAGAACTATTTTGATGTTTTTCGAACTTTATTTTTCTTATGCTTTGCTTTTCTTTTTCTTTTCTTTGATTTTCTTTTCTTTTCATTTTTTTTACAAAGTAATGATTTTTCTTTGACTGCATCTGGTTCCTTCAGGCTCATTTTGTATTGAAGATATTAATACCCCTAATCATTGAACTCACTTCAAGAAATAACACATTATGAACTCAACAAACATAGAGGGAAGAAAAAGAATGCAATGTTTTCGTATGCAAAGAAAGGTTAACAGGGTAACAAACAAATGGTTATGAAAAACAAATAAGGCCAAACAATTATAGGCTTCAAAATGGGACCTAGGGATATCATCATATTAGGGTAAGCTTTTTAAGGCTCAATCGGTCTAAACTCTTAATCATGCACAACCTAAGATTTTGCCTTAAGATAGTTGGAAAACAACTTCAAGGATAAAAGAAATCATCCACATGCATAATTCATAAACATTTTCTAAACAAACACTCATATCTTTCCAAAGTTAAACAAGCATCTAAGTGAGAAACACATCATGCATAAAAACAAACAAGATTGCTTAAGCATGCTTCAAGATCGCAAATGGATTCACAAAAGAATTGAGGACAATCGCAAGAATTTATATCATTGGCCAACCAAAACTACACTAGCAAATGGCAACAAATCATGCATTCAAAATATTCATCATTTTTCATTTAAGCATGCATAACATCATGTAGAGAATGTTGAAAATTGAAACTTTTATTAACAACCCACCAGTAATAGCCAAAATAGGATATAATCATGAAAGCATGATGACTATCACTAACACATACTTAAAGTATCAAAACATATGTAATCATTAAGCATTAAGGGTGAAAACAAGTAATGGTACTCCCCCAAACCAAAATGATGTGTGTTCTTGGTGTTCATGGTCTATAGGGTACTTGAGCAGGTCAAAACAGCAGCCTAACTAGAACTGAGCATTATTAAATAAAGAAAAATAGAGAAAATAAATAGAAAAATGCAAAAGCAAGGGTGCCACACCGCGGCGTGGACAAGTGTGCACCGCGGCGTGGAGCTCTTTGGTGCATTTTCCTGATATGGCAGAGACTGGCACGCTGTGGCGTGAACTCTTGGTGCGCCGCGACGTGAGAAGTCATGCTGTAGAATTCTGTAGCAGACCAGTTTCTACCGGAACAGGTGCTCCATTTTGGCCCCTAGCACCTCCAAAATGTGTCTAAAAGCTTAAAACACAGAATATACAACAAAAACATAACAAAAACACAAAAATACACTATTAGCACTTATATACAAAACAAGAACATAAACTAAAAACAACATAAAAAGCTAAATACTAAAGGATCTAAACATGTGCAAATAGACTTATTGAGCATACTAAACAGGGTTTGGACAACAAAAATGTAATAACACACAAAATCAAACTATTGGCATATTTAAAGACTTAAAGCTAAAGAACTAAAACATGTCCAAATGGACTTGTTGAGCTAAACTAAAAATAAAATTTGAATTAGAACTAAGTAAACTCCTTGTCAATATTAAAAATACGAAAATAATGTCTTATCCCCGGCAACGGCGTCAAAAACTTGTTAGGGCCAAAAAAACTTGTTTGCCCATTTGCTAAACGCAAGTGCACGGGTCACGCAAGTAATAAAATGATGAGTACAAATATCGTTCCTACGAGGATAAGTTTATTTCTAATGATAAGTATTAACCGATAGCTTACCTAATTCTATTCAAGAACATAAAAATAGGAGAAAATAATTAAACTAAAGACTAAAAAGCAGCAAAGATAATGGTTAGAGATTAGGGAAATCCTTCTTCACCCTTTACTTCAACCAACAATATACAATCCTCTTCATAAATATGAATGCAATGATTAGGTTAGTTTGAGAATCTACATTAGTTAAACGCCTATGTCTAGGTCATCTAACCATGGTTTCAATTGCCCAACTCACTAAGTGTCCTTGAGAGCTAACACAAAATCTACTTTTTAAGGTCTATTCTCAAACACGTGCTATGCATAACTAAGAGGTATATTTCTATCCCATTAGCGAATTAACTTATCCCGCCATTAGAATAGAATCGAATATGCATCAATCATACATACGATCGCAAACCCAAATCCCTATGTCTAGGTTCATTGGACTTTATCAAATCAACTTAAATGTTGGTCAAACACTCAAGAGCATTAAGAACAATATGATTGAACAAAATCAAAGATCCACACAAACTCAGAGAAGAACAAATCATTAATATTCACAAGAAGGATTCAAAATCATCCCTAAAACAGCTGTTACATCATTGAACACGAAAATACAAATCAAAATACATGTTCAAGACATGAGGAAGAGAAAAAAACAAAGGGGGAAAGAGAAAGCTTATGGATTTCGCCATTGAAGCTCAAATCCTCCTCCAATGGAAAGAGGGCTTCCATCCTTAACTCCCCAAGCTCCATCTCCACCTCCAAGGGAGGACCCATCCGCAGCCTCTAACCCTAAAAAGCTAAAAACCTAAAAACCCTAAGAAAAAACTGAGAGAGAGAGAGAAGAGAGAGCGTGCAAAATAGAATAAATAGACTCAATTCACCGATGTGCGCCGCGGCGTGAACAAGCCCACGCCTCGGTGTGGAGCCCGTGTGCGAGAACACGTGGTAGGTCGTGTTCTTCTCTGACTTGTGCTGGCTAAAACCATCACACCGCAGCGTGCACATGTTTGTGCCACGGCGTGGAGTTCTGGAATGCCTCCTTGTCTTCTTTCCTTTAATGCTGGGCCTTGGCTTGCATCAATTTGCCTCTTTTGAGCCCTTCCTGCATTAGAGTAAGCACCAAGTTAAATATAATTGTAAATCTACTTAATCAATCAATAAATATGCACAAATTGGTCAAAAATATAAAAGAAGATCTCAAAATAGAATTCTACAAATATAATCATAAAACCTTCCAAATATGCATAAGAACGGACTAAGCATGCCATAAAACACAAATATAGGGCATAAATAACCACATTTCTTAGAGTTATCACACCCCCAAACTTAAGATGCTGCTAGTCCTCGAGCATTACAAAGTATGACTAAGAAAACTCACTTTGACGATTCATGCTCACATGCATTCAACAATGATAAATTCAATTTTCTTTTAACCACAACCAGTGCACAATGATTATAATGGCTCTTAAAGAATGCAACACATGCACAATCCTTAACATACCATCAATCAAGCTTCCAATCATGCACACGACATCTCTCACAAACATGTAAGCTCAACTTATCTTTTTCAAATCATGCTTATCCGGATAAGTTTATGAACCTACACATGGATACAAATAAAAAAATCCACAAAATTCAAATCTAACCCTCTCTCCACTAATATAAATCACACATGATTGAGGATCAAAAGGGACTTTATAACTTGTAATGTAAGGCCAATGGTAATGGGCGAAAGAAATGAACGGGGAAGGATACAATATAAACATTGAGAAACATAACATATTATTTCAATTCATGAGCCACTAACTGATATTAGAAAGGGTATTCAACAGTACATGTAGAAAACTTGTCAGAACCATTTTGATGCTTTTCGAACTTTACTTTTCTTATGTTTTACTTTTCTTTTTCTTTTCTTTGATTTTTTTTCTTTTCATTTTTTTTACAAAGCAATGATTTTTCTTTGACAGCATCTGGTCCTTTCAGGCTCATTTTGCATTGAAGATATTAATACCCCTAATCACTGAACTCACTTCAAGAAATAACACATTATGAACTCAACAAACATAGAGGGAAGGAAAAGAATGCAATGCTTTCGCATGCATAGAAAGGTTAACAGGGTAACGAACACAATTTTTATGAAAAACAAATAGGGCCAAACAATTATAAGGCTTCAAAAAGGGAACTAGGGATATCATCATATCAGGGTAAGATTTTTAAGGCTCAATCGGTCCAAACAATGTCCTAATTATTTTCTTAATCATGCACAACCTAGAATTTCTCCTCAAGAGAGTTGGAAAACAACTTCAAGGATAAAAGAAATCATTCACATGCACAATTCATAAATATTCTCTAAACAAACACTCATATCTTTCCAAAGTTAAACAAGCATCTAAGTGAGAAACACATCATGCATAAAAACAAATAAGATTGTTTAAGCATGCTTCAAGATCGCAAATGGATTCACAAAAGAATTGAGGACACTCGCAAGCATTTATATCATTGACCAACCAAAACTACATAAGCAAATGGCAACAAATCATGCATTCAAAATATTCATCATTTTTCATTCAAGCATGCATAACATCATGTAAAGAATGTTGAAAATTGAAACTTTTATCAACAGCCCACCAGTAATAGCCAAAACAGGCTATAATCATAAAAGCATGATGACTATCACTAGCACATACTTAAAGTATCAAAACATGTGTAATCATTAAGCATTAAGGGTGAAAACATGCAATGATACTCCCCCAAACCAAAGTGATGTGTGTTCTTGGTGTTCATGGTCTATAGAGTACTTGAGCAGGTCAAAACAGTAGCCTAACTAGAACTAAGCATTATTAAATAAAGAAAAATAGAGAAAATAAACAGAAAATGCAAAAATAGGGGTGCCACGCCGCGGCGTGGACAAGTGTGCGTTGTGACGTGGAGCTCTCTGGTGTGTTTTCCTGATATGGCAGAGACTGGCACGCTACGCCGCGACGTGAGAAGTCATGCTACAGAATTCTGCAACAGACCAGTTTCTGCCAGAACTGGTGCTCTATTTTGGCCCCTTGCACCTCCAAAATGTGTCTAAAAGCTTAAAACACAGAATGTACAACAAAAACATAACAAAAAAAAACAACATACTAAAGGATCTAAACATGTCCAAATGGACTTATTGAACATACTAAACAAGGTTTGGACAAAAAAAATGCAATAACACACAAAATCAAATTATTGGCATATTTAAAGACTTAAAGCTAAAGAACTAAAACTTGTCCTAATGGACTTATTGAGCTAAACTAAAAACAAAACTTGAATTAGAACTAAGTAAACTCCTTGTCAATATAAGCAATACGGAAGTAATGCCTTATCTCCGGCAATGGCGCCAAAAACTTATTAAGGCCAAAAAAACTTGTTTGCCCATTTGCTAACCGCAAGTGCACGGTTCGCGCAAGTAATAAAATGATGAGTATAGATATCGTTCCCACAGGGATAAGTTTATTTCTAATGCTAAGTATTAACCGATAGCTTACCTAATTCTATTCAAGAACATAAAAATAGGGGAAAACAATTAAACTAAAGACTAAAAAGCGGCAAAGATAATGGTTAGAGATTAGGGAAATCCTTCTTCACCCTTTACTTCAACCAACAACATGCAATCCTCTTCATAAATATGAATGCAATGATTAGGTTTGCTTGAGAATCTACATTAGCTAAATGCCTATGTCTAGGTCATCTAACCATGGTTTCAATTCTCCAACTCACTAAGTGTCCTTGAGGGCTAATACAAAATTCACTCTTTAAGGTCTATTCTCAAACATGTGCTATGCATGGCTAAGAGGTATATTTCTATCCTATTAGCGAATCAACTCATCCCGCCATTAGAATAGAATTGAACATGCATCAATCATACATACGATCTCAAACCCAAATCCCTATGTCTAGGTTCATTGGACTTTATCAAATCAACTTAAATGTTGGCCAAATACTCAAGAGCATTAAGAACAATATAATTGAACAAAATCAAAGATCCACACAAAATCAAAGAAGAATAAATCATTAATATTCATAAAAAGGATTTAAAACAGCTACTACATCATTGAACATGAAAATACAAATCAAAATACATGTTCAAGACATGAGGAAGAGAAAAGAGCAAAGGGGGAAAAAGAAAGCTTATGGATTTCGCCATTAAAGCTCAGATCCTCCTCCAATGGAAAAAAGGGCTTTCATCCTTAGCTCCCCAAGTTCCATCTCCACCTCCAATGGAGGACCCAGCCACAGCCTCTAACCCTAATATGCTAAAAACCTTAAAACCCTAAGAGAAAATTAAGAGAGATAGAAGTGGGAGCGTGAAAAATAAAATAAATAGACTCAGTTCGCTAATGCGCGTCGCGGCGTGAACAAGCCCACGCTGCGGCGTGGAGCCCGTGTGCGAGAACACGTGGTAGGCCGTATTCTTCTCTGACTTGTGCTGGCTGAAACCATCACGCCGCGGTGTACACATGTTTGCGCCACGGTGTGGAGCTCTGGAATGACTCCTTGGTTTCTTTCCTCCAATGCTGGGCCTTGGCTTGCATCAATTTGTCTCTTTTGAGCCCTTCCTGCATTAAAGTAGGCACCAAGTTAAATATAATTGCAAATCTACTTAATCAATCAACAAATATACACAAATTGCTCAAAAACATAAAGGAAGATCTCAAAATAGAATTCCACAAATATAAGCATAAAACCTTCTAAATATGCATAAGAACAAGGACTAAGGATGCCATAAAGCATAAATATAGGGCATAAATAACTACATTTCATAGAGTTATCATAAGCAGAACTCTGTATATAAACCATCAACATATGCCAAGATCTCATTCCCTCATAGGCTCATGAACAATCAGCTAGATAAGGAATTTTCTAAATTCTTAGAGATGTTCAAGAAAAAACAAATTAACTTTCCATTTGTTAAAGTCATCTCTCAAATGCTCAAGTATACAAAGCTTTTGAATGAAATACTTACAAAGAAACGCAAGCTTGAGGACTTTGAGATGATATGTTTAAATGAGGAGTGCTCCGCCTTACTCTTAAAGAAGCTACCCCTTAAATTAAAAGATCTAGGAAGTTTCACTATTCCTTACTCTATTGGTAACTCTTATTTTGAGAAAGCATTGTGTGATTTGGATGCTAGTATAGATTTGATGCCTTTGTCTATTTTTAAGAAATTGGGAATGCAGGAACCAAAGCCCACCAATATTTCATTATAGTTGACTGATAAATCCATCACTTACCCTCGTGGTGTGGTGGAGGATGTTTTGGTGAAGGTGGATAAATTATATTCCTAGTTGATTTTGTTGTGTTGAATATGGAAGAGGACGCTGATATTCTTCTCATTCTTGGAAGACCATTTCTGGCCACTTCAGGAGCAGTGATTGATGTACCTCAAGGTTGCTCATCTTAAGAATGGATAGAGATTCTATGACCATCAATGTCTTTAAGGAGACAAAATCTTTCCCAATGTCAAATCTCCATGCCCCTATCAGTTTCGTTCAAGCTAAGAAGCAAGAAACCTTAGCTATCAAGGACCCCCCACCATCATACAATGTAGATGTTTACCTTCCGAAAACTCAAGTTACTAAAATAGGTAAAGGTCCTTTTATGTTCCATGCTCCTTCACAAATTGGTCCTTCATCTGTTGATCGACTGAAACCACCATGGTTTAGTGAGATCTCTTGCGCCAAGGCACTTCAAGGGCAACTAAGTCCTTATCAAGCTCAAAATGCTTTAAGCCACCTTTATTTCCCTGAATAAAAGGCAACATTGAACTAATGACGTCAAACAAGCGTTTCATAGGAGACAACCTATGTTTCTTCTTTATATATCTTATTTTCATTGTTTTTGTTATTTTTTTATTTTTGTTTTTCTTTTAGAAACTACTCATTTGTTTTGGAAAGAATATTGTGATTTTTCAAATTCTGTTGCGGTGTTGACTCTTGTGCTTCTTCTCTGCCTAACATTGTATCACTTTTCATCAGGTTGTTTTGCTCTTTTTCTTTACCCCTTTATTTATCTTTCTTCCACATTGAGGACAATGTTTATCTTAAGTGTGGGGGGTACTCCTGAAAAAAAAATTGCACAACTGATGAACACTTAAGCATTGCTGGTAATTAAGTAGAATTATGTGTTAATTACTTGATTTATTCTGAGCTGATAGAGATGTGTTTTAAAGGAGAATCCATTATTCATGAGTTGATATTGTGTGAAGTAATCTTGTTCAATGAAGTAAAGTGAAATTTAGCATCTCTGTTGGAAATTAGTCATGTCTACTTGCATTTGTTTTCTTTATTAACATTAGTTAAAAAGTGAGTTTTGAGCTTTAATGATTGAATTTTTCATAAACGAAATCTTATTTTTCTTTTGGAGTGAGTTTTCTCTTGATTGATGTGCGCTAGAACTTGCTTTAATATCCTGTTGAGATTTTAATGATTCACATACAAACTTGAACATGGTTAAGGCAATTAGGCTTAATTCTTTCTTGACTTTCAGAGTTGTATTGATAAAATTCTCTTAGTTGCCCTATTTGAGCCTGAAATTGATTTCTTTGAATACCTAATTGAAAAATCAGGTTGAATTCTTTGGAGCATCTAATGTGTTGATTGAAAAGTCATTAAAAGTTGCTTTTGTCTTCAATGCTTGAAAAAAATGAAAAAAAAAGAGTTCAAAGAAAAAGAGAAAAGAAAAATGGAAAAGGAAGAAGAAGAAAAAAGTTTGTTAGTGAAGAATAATGAGAATATTAGGTTGGAAGTGAAAATTTGTTATACTCTTGTGCATTATGCTCTATTTATCAGCTTTTCAACCTAATTCTATTTTGTATTGATTTATCCTTGAACATTCTTTACCCTTGTCTATCTTTTTCCTGTTGGGAATTTTTGCAGATACATCATGCAGCAGAAAACAGGGATTCCCACCGAGGATCCATGCGAAAAAGTCATAATCTGAGTTTTTAAAGGATTTACCTCTTGAAGCGTGAATCACTAACATTGTAATAGAAACGATGTCTCTGTGGTATCCACACGAACAGACTCACGAACGTCCAACGTCTGCAAAGAGGAGCCTCACGTCTCTTACACAGTGCTAGCTGCGAAGAGAAGAGAAGAAGCCTGTCGCTCTTTCACTCACTTTTCTATAGGTGCGGCTAGGGTTCAGAATTGTGTCTCTTAGCAGCCCCTTTAGCAGTACTATTTATAATAGTGACTGCCTTAAGTGAGTGTGAGCAGCAGCAAGGTAAGCTGTGCAACCCTAGACCCATCTGTTATGAGTTTGGCCCATATTTGAATCCAAGTCCAACTTGGATCCATTGCTCCAATTTTAATCTGCTCTATGTGTGTGACCTTGCAGGTTCTTATTACGTTGGCAGTAATATTAAAATCCCATTTTAATATTACAAGCAGTGAGCGGTATCTAGCAACACATCGCTGCTACCCAAGTAATAAGAATGTCAGTGATTTGACATAACCTTTCCATGACCAATGTTTTCGTGTTGTTTAGTCCCTTTGTCAAGATATCTAGATTGAACACAAGGTATGGAATGCGTCACCCTTGTATAGTCTAATCATTGGTTTCCTGATACTCGAGTAGACTTTGTAACAACAAATGAGATCAATATCTCATATTGACTCATTTGAGCATGGCCATGCATTTCGCAGTCTCACTTAATCAGGGAGCCCGAAGATATCGCTCCTGCTATGTAGGAGTGACAAATCCCATCTAGGTCACTCACATCCCTCTGCATGATTGGCGGTATGTCCAATAACCAACTTTATAATCACCTTGTTACAGATGACGTTTGATGGCATTAAAACACATAACTCCTCATGTAGGAATCGTAGTAATTTCAGGTCAAAGGACCACAATCACCATTGTCACTATGAGAATCGCTTATGACACTCACGTAACGATCCATGTAGCGTTCTCATGGTGGGTCAGTCTAGTACATCATTACTCTAATATGTACCCATGTGAAGACTTGATATCTCATATCCATGACCCGTGAGATATAGTCATCAGTCTATACACATACTAGTCTCAATGTATTATTGTTGTCCTAATTAACAATAATACTTGACTAGGGACATTTAAGAATAGTGTTGTAACCAAAAGGATCTCACGATCAAGTCATCCACTTGATGTCCTATGGCATCAAACTTACTATTCTAAAGACTTTATTATGTTTATCAAAAAAGAATACAATAAATGAAATGCCTCATATATAAAATAGCATAATATAATGTATGTAAATACAGAAAATGTATTGGCCTGTAGGGCATACACCAACATTTCCTACCTTTCATTATACCCTTGGCCTCGTTACAACCAAAGGAAGTCCTTTTGATTCTTATGTTGTATGTGAACTTGGAAGTGGAGATGAGATTGATAACCAAGCCTATGGTATTGCATTTTTCAAGAGAAATTTGAGTGATATCTTTGTCCTTAAACACTTGAGCGATGGAAAGATAAGTAATCTCAAATGTTTGGTGGCGAAAAAAGTTGCAAGCTAGACTCAAGCCTCTAATTGTTTTAAGTGCTAGATAATCTTGCTTGATTGGATTTGATTGTTGAACTTGAATTTTTAAATTGTGGAATTTCCTTTGATCTATGTTTCTTGATGTTGAGTTTAATTTTGTTTTCAATTCATATTCTTTGCTTGAGGACAAGCAAAGCTCAAAGGCTGAGCGAGGGTCTCTTGGATCATGGAGGGTGTTGCCCAGACTCTTAGTGCTGGCCAATTTGAACAGGAGGTCTGCTCTAGAGTTCTGTTCCTTGGGTATGTGCTCAATCTTGGCAGCCTAAAAAATTTTTAGGAGCTTTTGGACCTTGGCCAAATATTTCTGAATGAGGGATTCCTTGGCTTGATAATCACCTCGGATCTGGGAATTCATAAATTGAGAGTCATTACAAAATGATGTTAGTCATAGCAAACATCACCCAAGAGGGGGGTGAATTGGGTGATTACAAATTTTTAAAACAACTTTGAGAAATTATGTATTTTGATATTTTCAATTAACATATGTAACGGAATAAGTCTAATAAAGATACAACTATTGTAGATTACTCAAATACAACTTGGGTTATGGGATAAATCAAGCAAATAAACTAGATATCAAGTTCTTAAAATCAAAACATCAAGATGACAAGATATGCAATAGATAAATATACTACACCAAAAATTGAAATTAAATAGTGTAGGGAAGAGAGAATCAAACTCAAGAATTTATCTTGATTCAGCCACCAACCACTTGTAGCCTACATCCAGTCCCCAAGCTTAACTTGAGATTTTCTTCACTATCTCCTAGACTTCACGGGTGTTAGGAAAACCTTTGTACAAACAAGAGTACTCTTCACACCTTGGGATACCTCACCCTTATATTAGAGCCTCCAACTCTTCAAGCTTCACAGGTGCTTGAAAAAATCTTTACATTCAAGAGCACTCAAAACACCTTTAGGATACCTCACCCTTTGTGTTTGAGCCTCACTACAAGGGATACCTCACCATTTTCTCTCTTGAGGAATACCTCACCCTCTTATAATTATTTCAAGATGAAAAGAAAGATTATAAACTCTCACAAAAGTAAATATACAACTTGAAGAATAAAGTAATAGAAGGATTTTGCAATAAAGAGCTCAAAATATGATTTTGATTATTCAATGATCAAATTAAATGTTCAAGAGTTGTAAAAGCTTCAAATATCACTCATATATAGAGCCCAAGTGATAAAATAGTATTTAGAAATAATTTTTTTAATGAAAACTAGTCATTTATAGCCGATGGGAGCATTTCTGGGCAGGATTTAATCTATTACAAAGCCTCTACCAAAGTTATAATCGATTACAAGATTGGTGTAATCGATTACATGGCTTCTAGTTTTGAAAACTGACTTTAAATGGTCATAACTTCTTCATTTCTTATTCGTTTAAAGCAAATGACCACTCATTGGAAAGATCTTTGAGTCTATTTTCAAATAAAACATTTCACAACAAAACTCAAAGTATTTTGAAAGTTATGATCAAAAGAGTAACCAAAGGTCAGCTTTTCAAAACTCAAACTTGACTATTTTTTATAGTTTTGAATTCCTGCCATGACTAGCTTTTCAAAACATGTTTCTTAGGCATTTTAGCATGTAAGAACCATTTTTAAATATTTAAAAACATATTTGAGCTCTTTTCTTGTAAACCCTCTATCTTTACATAGGAAAAAGCCTACAAAGAAAATATACCAATTCTAGTTCTTAGGCTTCTTGATGTAATCCAAACTTCCACAAATTTCTTCTCTTCAAATCTTGCAAATGCTTGGAACATCTTATCATTCTCATTTTTCTTGAGTTGAGCATAATTATGATCTTTTACTTTCTTGTTGCAATGCTCACTCTTGATACTTGGACTATCCTACAAAGTATTACTCACTTAAAACAAATATAGTTATTCCAAATTCATAATTCAATATCTTTATATGCATGATTCATAAATTTATAACTCTAGTTAGTCTAACATGCATATAAGAATTTCATAGACATATCCAAATAAGACATTTATCAATTACTAATAGATATGCTCTATATAGGATGCAATAAAGAACATTTTACACATTTTCATTCAAATAGAACTAAATCCAATATTAATTTAATACAACTCATATAACATATTATTAGATTAATTCTATAAAAGAAGCTATAAAGAATATGCATGATTCTTATATGAAATATAATAAGATGGAATACAAGATCATGCATGATCCAATATAATCTATTAAGTATATCTATATAGCATGATCAATATCCTTTTGTAATGCATCTGTCATCATCAAAACTTAACCCATTAAATCATTAGTGCAAAGACAATTCTACAAGTGTAATCTTAGCTGCCTCTATATCTTTGGTCATTACCAGTCCGACGATGCATGCTTTATACTCAGCCTGGTTGCTTAAAATTGGGAACTCGAACTTCAAGGAGTTCTCTACTATTACTCCTTCAAAATTTTCTAAGATCATACATTGGGATTCGAGGAATTGTCAATGAATATTGTCCATGAAATTCCCTCAAGGTTGTCGGGGTCTAATATGAGCTTTGCCAGGAAATCTGAAAGTGCCTTAGCCTTAATTGTTAGTCAGGGCTTATACGTGATTTCGAACTCAGAAAGCTCAATAGACCAAGCGATCATTCTTCCTGCTAGGTTTGGCTTATGCAGTATCTGAAGGATATATTAGTCCATCCTCACCACCATAGGATGGTACTAAAAGTACAGTATAAGTCTTCTAGTTGTGGTGATAAGTGCGAATGCAACCTTTTCTATTTTTTGGTAGTAGAGCTCCAGGCCTTGCAGCACCTTTCTCATAAAGTAGACTGGCTTTTGTCCTTTTTCTGTCTCCCAGATTAGTACTGAACTTATAGCCTCTTCATGAACTAAAAAGTACAAGTACAATTCTCACTGGGTTCTGGTCTTGTCAGTATAGCAGGGAGGATAGAAGGTTCTTCAGAGATTTAAAGGCATCCTCACACTCCTAAGTCTACTCAAATTCTTTCTTCTTTTCGAGTAGTTTGAAGAAAGGAAGAAATTTGTGAGCAACTTTGGCGAGAAAACATGTGAAAGACGCAATCTGGCCTATCAGCTATTGAACTTCCTTGATGTTCTATGTGCTACGCATGCTAAGCACCATTTGGCATTTATCTGGATTCGCATCAATCCCATGGTGAGTCAACATGAAGCCCAAGAACTTTCTAGCTTGAACCCCGAAGGCACACTTCTTCGGGTTGATCCTCATGTTATGTTTCCAGAGTTGTGTAAATACCTCTTCGAGATTCACAATGTGTGATACGGCCTGTGGGGTATTCACTATCATGTCATCAATGTGCACCTCCAGCATTTTACCCATTTGGCCCTCAAACACCTTATTCATCATTCTATGATAAATAGCTCCTGTATTTTTCAGTCCAAATGGCATAACCTTGTAGTAGTAGCTCACCCTGACAGTGATAAAAGTGGTCTTGTCTTCATCTCTGAAGTACATTGGGATCTGGTTATACCCAGAGTACGCGTCCATAAAAGACAACAAACAGAATCCGAAGGAGCTATTAACTAGTTTGTCCACATTAAGAAGCAGGTATGGATCTTTGGGGCAGGCTTTGCTTAAGTCACTGTAGTCCATACACATCCTCTACTTCCTATTGGATTTCTTCACCAGGGCTGCATTAGATAGCCAAGTTGTATAAGCTATCTCCTTGATCAAGCTAGCACTGAGCAACTCCTTGACCTGTTCTTTGATAATTAACTATCCTTCTAGCCCAACTTTCCTCTTCTTCTGGGAGACCAGCCTTGCATCCTTCCTTATAGTTAGGTGATGGCAAATGAAGGTAGGGTCAAGCCCAGACATGTCAGAGGACGTCCAGGCGAAGAGGTCTTTATTTTTCTCGAAAAGCTCAATTAACTGGAACCTTTCTTCTTCATCCAAGTTTGCTCCAATCTTGGAGACTTGATATGGCTTGATACTAAGTTGGAGAGGCTGTAGTTCTCCTTTTGCCTAGGGTCTGGTACCCTGAATTTCTTCATGCATATCCAACTCAATTATAAGAATGTTGACTTAGTCTAGAACTAGGCTAGAAGTGTCATCTTCTACTTTCTTGGGGGTCCTGCTAATCTTGAGGCTCTCGTTTTAACACTTGCACGTCATGATTTAGTCCCCTTTGACTGTGACAAACTTATTATTTTTTCTGAAGAATTTCATAGCCAAGTGTGGTAGACATCGTGGTGCCAAACGCATTCAGTGCAAGACGACCCAAGAAGATGTTATATGCTAAGGGGTAGTTCACCACCAGATACTTGACTTTGATAGTCTTGAAGAGCTTACTACTCCCCAGGGTCAGGTAAGTCTCAATATACCCTGCTGGAGTTATCATTTCACTAATAAAACTGGTGAGTTCACCATTATAGGGGATCAGCTTTGAATCTGGAAATTCCAACTTCTCGTATAGCTCTATGAACATGATGTCATCCGAACTCTCCTAGCCCACGAAAATGTGCTGGACCTCGGCATTAGAGATTATCCCAGAGACCACCAACAGATTGTCATGATTTGGGATAATCTCGTCGTAGTCTTCATCTGAAAAGAAGATGGAGGGTGTCTTCTAATCTTCGGCCCATGGTTTGGGTGTAGAGTGGGAGACGCTCAACACTGTCATCCTTAGCACTTTCTTACGGGTTTCGTTGAATGACCCACTTCCTGCAAAACCACCTACAATAGTATTAATGGTAAGCTTGTCCTAGGGATGGCGGTCATTGTTGTCATCTAACGGAGTGTTCTAGTTTTGATCCTTCCGATTGTCAGTATCACGACGAAGTGGAGTCCTGGATCTTCTCCTAGGACTTCGAGTCCTTCTTCTTTGGCACGGAGACTGGCTCTGCCGAGGGTTACGTCTTCTTTCACTCCGTCCTCCATGACGTCCATTATTTTGGATATGGCTGGTGTATTGATCTAGTTGTCCTACCTTATTCAGGGACTCAATAAAGTCATAGAGTTGGAAACATTCTTCAGTGTCATGGATGAAGCCCTTGTGCATGAATAATGCTTGGTATGATCCTTCTCCGCATGTTTCTTCGAAGGAGCTGACCTTTTAATATTGAGCGTGGAGTATTCAGAGGAGTGTAAATATAGTACTTGGCCTAGGGTGGATCATCCTTAGAGGAGTTATGGGGCTGTGAAGAGTTCTGATTACCTTTCTGGTGAGAAAGCTCACCCTTCTCGAGGTTCCTCTTAACCTTAGTAACCTCCTCCAAGTTTATGTACTTTTGGGACCACTGGCTAAATTATTCCATGTTCTCTAGCTTTTTCTTTGCCAAAGATTAAAAAAATTAGGAGTCAGTCTGAAGGCTGCTTCTGGCATAGTGGAGAGCAATCCTCTCATCGTGGTTCTCCACATTGATACAAACTGTATTGAACCTCTTACGGTATTCATGAAGGGGCTCATCGCACCCTTGGAAAATCTTAAAAAGAGATTTAATAGATCTGAGTTATTCCTTACTGGTAGTGTAGTGGAGCAAAAAACGTTGTCTAAGGTCCTACCAGTTAATGTTGAATCCCCGTGGCAGGGTTACGAACTATCTGAAGGTCACCTTCTTCAAGGAAAGGGGGAAGGCTCGGCATAGCAATTGTGAGGATCTCTCATGGAAGCGCATAGATTAGACATAGACATCTATATGCTCCTGAGGGTCCATAGTCTCGTCATAGCGCTTCACGTTAGTAGGAAACTTGAAGTTTCTTGGAACTCTATACTCCATGAGTTGGGCAAAGAAAGGTTGCTCCTGATCGCCAAGGTCTAGGTTGCTATTAACAATATTGGACATTTCAATGTCAACATGTTGCATTCTCTAGTCGTTGGCTATGTTCCGCCTTCTGTCGTCACAGTGTGGTTCAAGCTGGCCTTCTTGCACAAATAGTTCTACATTTTTTAATCTGTGATGTTGTTCTTCCAGCACCACCATTTGATGTTGCACCAAGTCCAGGAGACGGTTTCTAGGCATATCATATTGAATCGCGCCCTCTAGATGGGACATGCAATCATCAACTTCTTCATTCTTAAGTCCCAGGCGCTAGTGCACTGGGATTCTAGGCCCATGACCATCAAAATTGGCTCCAAGCATGTGAGGACCAAGATGATTCCTCACAAAGGTCCTGTACGATGGGTGAGGGCTTTCATCGGAAAACAAGGTTTCATGCCCATCGTGTAAGTGCCTAGTGTTGGGCTCCTGGTTCCCCGTGATGGAGGTTTCAGCAACTGATAGATTTTGGGTCACACGGTCATTGTGAGGTGGTGGGATAGGGTGAGGATGATGGTGCGCAGCTGGTCCTTGTCATTAGCCTGTAGGGGCATGCGCAACTCTTTCTCTCCTGGAGTTCTGTCTTGTGTTCACAATGGTTGAGTGGGAATAGAAGTTTAAGGATCCCCACAGATGACACCAATATTCAGTAGTGGATAATGATGTGTACTTGGATAGGAACATACTGGTGTTTCCTCCTTGCGCAGTAATAGAGCGTGTTGAAATGGGGTTAGTTAGTACCTACAAAAGGACTCCAACATTAAAGTCATGTTGTGCACAATTAGGGTTTAAGCTAAAGAGAAATAGATACTTGTTGGAGGTGATTGAGCCTAATATTTATAGCGTTAGAATAGGGAGATATGTTCTCTTAATTGTTGCAGGGGATCCCTATAAGATTGGAATATTGATACTGCAGTTACGAGCAGTCAAAGGTGGTTATGAGCGCTATTATTTCGTAAGATTATGATTGGCAGTTACGGATAATTTAGGATTTATCCACTACACAAATCTCATGATTGTATAGCTACTACCCAATGTCGTGGTCTGTCATGCATAGTACTGGGATCTCAACCACGCGCAGAGTGAATTCCTGCTGAGGTGTCAACAACAGACTCCGATCGGATGCGTGTCAGGTTGACCCATAGGACAGGATCCCAGATCACAGTCCAGAATAGTTTTGATGATGGTTGCTTGGGTTGAACTGCGAGTGCATGTGGGAAAAGAAAGGGAACTTTATTTTGATGCTTTTTTTGTTAATTCTATGCTTTCTTGGTGATTGGTTTAGTCTCTTGACTTGCCTGAATCCATGTGCCACAGGTTCATGGTGTTTTTTCACCTAAATCATAATTTGAGTTGTGTTCTTGGATTGTTCTATGCTTAATCCTAACTAAATGAATTAATTTGAATGCTGGTTAATTAGGTGAATGCAAAATTTGGAGTTTGGAGTGATTGGTATACTATCTCGGGTTCTATGGTATTTTTACACCAAGAGATAATTTGTGATCATGCTTGGCTAATTAGGTTTAATTTAGTTTAATCTAGATGATTTGCTAGTAAATTGGTTCATTAGATGAAAATTTTGAGGTTAGGAAGTAGTGTAGTGTTTCAGGTGATATGGGTTCTTAGGGGATTTAGCTGATTAAGTTTAAATAAATGCTAATTAGGTTTATTAGACCCTAATTATATTAAGTTAGAGCTAATTGACTAGGTTGATAAATAATTAGGACATTAATTGAAGTATGTCCAAGACCTTAGTTAAGGTTACTAGTTAACTTGGATTGATTAAATATGAATAATTGAGTATAGTTTGATTTTAGATAGTTAAGTTGCAAATAGCCTAGATCAAATGTGCATAATTGACTTAATATCTCTATGAAATTTAATTAAGAAAATTTAATGTGCTTGGTGATAATGACCAAGGGACAAGGTAACCTTAAATTAGAGATTAGAAGGTTTTATCATACTTGTTAATGAACAATTCAACAATAGAGCATGGGATAGGGATTGCCTCGAATTATAGATTGAGCTTTCTAAAATATCCATAATTGATAATTATTGTGTTGAGAATTTCTGTTAAATGATTGATCTGGCCATGGGCCATTCTTTGTTAATTTTACCAATTTTTGTGATATATACATTGCTCATAATTGCTCGATGTATTAGAATTTGGAATTTATCCATGTCTGTATAAATAGTGAGCATGCACAAATAAATTAATATGCTCCTCTAAATGATTAAAGTTGAGTCAAAAAAATAAAGATTGACATGGTAATGTAAATCCTTAATTACAAATTTAAAAGATATTACATATAATCCTCGTACCTAGGGTTAATCCTATGTGCTATTCCCATATGTTGAATAACTACGAGCGAGGCCCTAGTATTGGAGGATAGGGCTGTGTGACAAAGTACTATCACATATAGGGTGAGCTCAAGCTTGATAAGCAGTTTATCACTAAGTGTAGGTTGAGTATGAGACTCTCTACTTATTATAAGGACATGAGTCCTGGGAATGAGCTTATGGGCAGATAAATTAATTAATTGAGCACTATAAGGTAATTAATGAGTCATGGCATTTCATTGCATTAATTAAAGAGAGCATGCACTACACTTGCATGGCATTGTGCATTTATGACAATGTTCTAAGTATTGCTGTTATTTTTTGTTAGTATTCTGCTCTTGACTGACAGTATTCTGAGTTCTCTGTAAATATTTATGTGAAACCATGTTATGTCGATTATGCCTTTGAGTGGTATATGTCTGATTTTCTGTGCATTTTGGTTATTCTGCTAATGATTCTATAAGTTAAATTTATATTAATATTGATTATTAAAATGAACCTCTGCCTCAAGGATAATTAAATTGTTTTAGTTTCTCCCATTTTATTAATCATCTGTAAATGTTTGCAAAAACCTCGAAATAGTTAAAACTATTATGATAACACTTGTTTGTTAGAATTACTGAGAATTCTTAGAATTCTCATCCCATTTGTATTTCTATAGTATTCCAGCCCTTGCTTCCACCATAGACTGAAGATGCCACTATTGACGATCTATTGGGAGCCCTTTTAGAGTTGGTGGTGTATGACCCCGTGACCAACTCCTATACAATCTACATGAACGTGAGGTTGTATATGAGTTATTCTTCGAGGGTTTTCATCCTCTTTCTACACCTCTAATCTTGCTATTGGGCCACTGTAGTCTTTTTGTGATAAGCGTACTTGTAGAATATAGATCTTTTTGTTTATTATAGTATATCACATCTGTCCTTGGTTATATGTTTGATGCATGTATGCCTATCAAGGTACTTGTAAGGACGACTCTGACCCTGACTTTGACATTGTATGACATAGATATGTTATACTTGGTACTGATACCCTTACATATGTTTTTATGTTTTGCTAATGATGTATGTATGGGCCTAAGGCCCATATAGATGTTGATATAGTGTAGGTACTGATGCTTGCACCCTAACCTTTGTATGCAATATATGATGGAAATAGTTTCTACAATATTTTGATGGTTTATTAGAATTACGTTTTCGATATGCCTAGCAAAACTAGAGTCCTCCAAAGAGAACTCACGAGTTTTAAACGGAAATATTAATGGGTTGGTAACTTAGTAAATTGATTTTTTTTTTTTTGAAAGGCAACCAGCCCTACTTGTTCAAAAATGAACTAAATAATCTCTCACGAGGCTTGATAGTAACTAAGGCAATAAATAAGGTGCAAGAATAAGTTATTGATAATAATAAAAAAAGGTATATGCCTAGAAGAAACTAGAAAGTAATATGTTACAAGTCTGAGTTTAATTACTTCAATATAGGCCTCGGGTATAATGAGTTAATTAAACTTAGGGCATTACATGGTAGGTGGTGTCAGAGCAGTTCATCTTGATTGAGCCTAGGGTATAGACTGACTATGCTTTTGGATAGGAACTCCAATTATATGTTACGCATTGTATTTTCTGATCTTGATGATAAGATGCATAGTTAGAATAGATATTTATAACTGCTTAAGTGTGTATGTTAGAAGTTTTTGCTGCATTATTTACTTGATATTGAGACATATTAACTCAATATGTATTGTTCAGTGTGTATAGGAACTTATGGCATCCCCCAGGCATACTGCAAATAGAAACACTGCCAATAGAGACATGGCAGAAATGATTGGAACTTTTATGGAGATGGCAGTTACTATGAAGGAGCATATTGCTACTACCAATAGAATGCTAGAAAGGATGGAAGCTAATCCACCTGGACAGCCACAACAAGGAGTTAATGTAGGGCCAGCAGGTAATCAGAATCTCCATGATCTTTCAGAGTTTGGCAAAACGAATCCTTTGTCCTTTAGAGGAGAGTACAACCAGGTAAAAACTGAGAGATAAACTAAGGAAATAGAGAAAATCTTTATAGTGATGGCGTGCACTGATGCACTGATGGTTTCCTTTGTCTCTTAAATGTTGGTACGTGAGGCAGATTGTTAATGGACTAATGCTAGAAGGATATTAAAGGCTAAGGGTACTCAAATTACTTGGGAGATGTTTAGGAATGCTTTTCTTAGTAAATATTTTCCTATGAATTTGCAGAATGCCAAGTGAGCTGAAGTTTCTGAAACTAGAACAAGGGAAAATGTCATTAGGGTAGTACATAGCAAAGTTTTAGGAACTATCTAAGTTCTCCACTTATTTTACGCATAACCCAAATGATAATTGGAAATATGTGAAATTTGAAGTATGATTAAGGGAAGATATATTACGAGCAGTAGGACCCTTAGAGATCATAGATTTCTCCACTTTGGTCAACAAGTGTAGGATTATAGAGGGATATTGTCTGAAAACTCCATCTGATCAAAGGCCACAAAACTTTCAGAAAAGGAAAATGGATAAATGGAAAGTATTAAGAGAGCACTTCTCTCGGTTTAGACCACCACAAGGAAAGGGCAAACATGTTTAGGCAAGAAGTTGGGGACCAATGTATGCTAAATGTGGAAAGCATCATGGGACTAGACTGTGTTGGCTAAACCAGAACGTGTGTTACACTTGTGGTAAAGCTAGACACTATGCTAGGGATTGCACACTGGGAGAGGGAGTGAAGCCCATTCTCAGGCCACAAACTAAAGGAAGAGTGTTCACTCTGAATAGAGAAGAGGTAACTCAATTGACTAATATGATACAAGGTAAATGTATAGGTAAAGATAATCTTTTAACTATATTATATGACTCTGGAGCTTCCCATTCCTTTATTTCATATGACTCTGTGAAATTGTTAGGCGTGCCTATGTCTGAACTTCCTTATGAATTATCTGTTTTCACACCCACAAGGAAACCAGTAATAACCTCACATGACTGTATAAATTGTTCTTTACAAGCAGAAGGTAGACCCTTTGTTGTGAACCTTATTTGTTTACCTCTTGTTGGTATTGATGTCATTCTTGGTATGGACTGACCATCTGCCAACCATGTCATTTTGAATTATTCGGATAAGACTTTGATATTCATGTCTAATTCTTCTTCTATACCTAATCCATCAAAGTCTCTGTATCTGAATGCCACCTAGTTTAACAATTATTTGTTAGAGGAAGCTCAAAGATATGTTCTCTTATTCTCCTCAAAAGTTGAGGTAGAGCTAACTCTAGGAAGTATACATGTGGTGAAGGAATACCCAAAGTTATTTCCAAAAGAAGTAACCAATTTGTCACCTGAGAGGGAGATAGAGTTTGTCATAGATTTAATACCAAGAACTGGATTCATATCCATAGCACCATGCAAAATGTCACCCCTAGAGCTGATAGAGCTTAATAAGCAAATAGAAGAGTTGCTAGACAAGCAATTCATTAGACCAAGTGTATCAACCTGAGGAGCACCAGTGCTCTTGGTTAAGAAGAATGATAGTAGTATGAGGTTGTATGTTGATTATAGGCAATTGAACAAAGTGACCAATGAGAATAAGTATCTTTTGCCTAAGATAGATGACGTGATGGACCAGTTAAGAGAAGCCACTATTTTCTCCAAGATAGACTTGAGATCAAGGTATCACCAAATTAGGGTAAAGGAATAAGATATTCCTAAAACTATTTTTAGGACTAGGTATGGACATGATGAGTATCGAAGGGCATAAATCGGTAACAATAGCTGGCCCTTTCTGTAAGGAATTTTATTTTGTCTTAGTCATCCAGATTCTTTGAGATTTTATTATAACTGGAGTAGGCATCCATGAACGAGAGAAATGGAAAATCAGATGAGTTATCCATACACTTGTCAATGTTGCGAAACATGTAAGGGTCTTTAAGGCATGCTTTGTTTAAATCTATGTAATCAACGCACATACGCCACTTCCCTTTTTCTTTTTTTCACCAAGACCACTTTTGAGAGCCAAGTGGTGTAAGAAACTTCTTTTATAAAGTCGACATCTAGGAGTTTCTTCACCTACTTTTCAATTATTTATTGTCTCCCTAGTCCAACTCTCCTCTTTCTTTGTGAGACCTACTTGACATCTTTCTTTTATGGAAAACCAGTGAGAGATGAATTATGGATCTAAACCCAGCATGTCAGCTAAAGTCCAAGCAAAAAAATCCTTATTTTTCTCAATGAACGCAATCAACTAGGCTCTCTCATCCTGGTTTAGTTGTCCTCTAATCTTTGTGACTTGGTCTGGTTTGCTTCCGAGTTAGAAGGGTTCGAGCTCTCCCTCTAGCTGGAGGCGCATATCTCAAATCTCTTCTTGCACATCTAATTTAGTCAAGAGCACATTGGGGAAGTCTATAATGGTAAAACTGGATGCTCACTAATCTACTTTCTTGCGGGACTTTGCTACTTTCAAACTTTTATTGTAGCATCTTTGTGACATCACCTGATCTCCCTTGACTATAAAAATCTCATTATCTTTGTTTAGAAACTTCCTGGCTAAGTGAGTGATTGAAATAATAGCATCGAAAGAGTTAAGCGAAGGGCAGCCTAATACAATGTTGTAAGCAGAGGGGTAATCCACTATCAAGAACTTAACCTTGATGGTTTTGAGGAGGGACTTCTTTCCCAAAGTCAGATGAGTTTCAAAGTATCCCGCTAAAGTGATTTTGTCGCCAGTGAAGCCAATCAGTTCTCCAGTATATAGGATAAGGTCTTTATTGGGGAGTCCTAACTACTTGTAGAGATCTAAGAACACAATATTTGCTTAGCTTCCTTGGTCGACAAAAATACAGTGGACCACAACATTTGTTATGACCTCAAAAATCACCAATGGGCCATCATGCTCTGGCATAATATTTCTGTAGTCCTCATCGGAGAAAGAAATTGGAGGGGCCTTCCACGCTCTAAATCCTTCCTTGGAGATTAGATGCGATACCACGCTCAAGATAGCATGGAGGGCATTCTTCCTAGCGTTGCTCAATTCTCTGTTGCACGCAAATCCACCCGATATTGTATTGATTGTTTGAGTGATTTCAACGTGATGACAACCATCATTCTGGGGAGACAGATCATAAGATGTTTTGTAATCTTAGTTTTGTCTATTATCTTGAAGTGAGTCTTCCCTCTAGCATTCATTCCTTGCTAGAGAACTACTTCTTTGGTAAAGGGAAAGACTCCTTCTCAGGCTATAACTCATTTTTCCTGTAATTATGGGATCCATGTTGATTCTCATTTCGAGATTGATGAACATAGTGCCCTAAACTACCATCTTGGATAAAGGATTCAATCTCATCACAGAGGCAGATACATTCTTTCATGTTGTGTGCGTAGCCATTGTGGAATTCATAATGCTTTGACTTATCTTTCTGAGTATACTTTTTAAGTGGGGGCGATTTAGGGACATCGAGGAACTCAATGCTCATTACCTCTTGATAGATTTTAGCCTAGGGAGCATTGAGAGACATGTAATCTAGATACTTCCCTTTTGGTGGTGGTTTCGAGTTCCATGGTTGTAAGGGGGCCTGGGCTGGCTTAGGCCATGTATTCTCATAATTTTCCAAGTTCTTCCTAGCTTTAATATCGTCTTTCGCGTTAATGTTTTTCTGGGCCCTTTCTCTAAATTCATCCATTGTGAGGGCTTCTCTTTTAGCAAGGAAGTGGAAAATTGGGCCTTAGTAGAGCCCCTTCCTGATGTAATGTAGGGCCAACCTTTGGTCCCAATCCTTAACGTTTAGGGACTCCTTGATAAACTTGGCTACGTAGTCTCGAAGGAATTCATCTTTCCCTTGTTTGACATAGGCTAGGCATAAAGTGGATTTCAACTGTACTTCACTAGTAAAGTGTAACAGCGAACTCAGGGACAAGCCATCCCAATCTAGCACAGACTTCAAAGGGAAGGTAATGAATCATCTCAACGCGACCTTCTTTAGAGAGGGGGAAGGCCCGGTACATGACAGGGTCAGTACCTTCTGCGAACATCATGGCTAAGATGTAAGCATCCAAGTGCACTTGGGGGTCCGTCGTACTATCATAGGCCTCAATATTCGTTGAGTACTTGAACTTTTAGGGGATCTTGAATGCCATTAGTTCATCAAAGAAATGTTGTCTTTGTTGAGCAAGGCTCCCCTGCCTATCTGGTTTCATTGTCCTTGAACTTTTAACATCACTGTTACTAGCACACATGAGTTCCTTGTGTTGATCGCGTTTCCTCCTCGAAGGCCAATTCTCATCCTTTTGCTCTATGTGGACTGATCTCTCCAACTCCGCTAAACACCTACCTTGCTCCCATGGTTGTTCATCTTAACAAAGGATTAAGTCCTCCATCTCACAACGGGGTAGCTTTCAGGGTATAGATTCTTATTTTTGGGAGGCAAGATCCTCCTCACGTGCCCCCTAAGCACTACAATGTTGGGATCCACTCTCTGACTACTCTTAAGGGTGCTGCACGAGAGAAAGGCCTCCTCCTCATTCCACTTGGATTATAGGTTAGCCACTGCTAGTTGGTGATGGACGATGGTGGACACACGGCATTGGCTAGCAGTGGGTTGATCGTGAGCAACAAAGGCATGGTGTTGGTTGATGGCAAGTTGGTTTTGTGTTGTGGAAGAACATTGTTGTCTAGTGTTTACCATGGTGGTGGGAGTAAGAGTTTATGGTTTCCACATATGGTGCCAATATTTAGAACAAGTTCAAGTGGATCGCCTGAAAAACGTCTCTGGTGGGTTTGAAGTGGTGGTTTCCTCCCTAGCACAGTGGCAACTGCAGTGGAGTAAAGGATGGTGTACCTACAAAGATATTCTGATACTCAAGTTAGGCTGTGCACTAAGAGAATAATGTTTAGTATCTAGAGAGTTACCTAAGTGTCTTAGCCCAGTTTTTATACAAGAGTGATGCTTAGTTGTTAAGGAAAATAAGAAGGAAATCCCATTTGAATTGAGCATTGATGGGTTGTTATGACCAAGATAACCATTCCTTAAATTAGGGGATTTGTCAGAGAGATTAGCTCCCAATTTGTAGGAGTTGTTACTACCAAGGCTACGTAGGTCCGGATCTGAGATCTGACTTGGGTGTGCCAGGTTGTTCCTCATTGGGCTTGATCCAGGATTTTGGTCCAAAACAAAAAGAATGCAAATATTTTTTTTGGAAGAACCTTTTTATTAGTGTAAATCTAGATGTGGGTGTGATATAGTTTAAGCTTGAGAAATGCAAAAAGATTATGAGCTAGATAAGCAGGGATTTACGGTAGAGGTTTGAAGGCATTGTTGCGAGTACATAGGTTGTAATTGGTCTATTATTTGCAGCTATGGTTGTGAGAATGTAGTTTGAGTGATTAGTTGTAGTGGTAAGATGCAATAAAGGGTTGTAATAAGGATGTATAAGATACAATTCGTGATTAATGAGAATTATGAACCTTGTTTTAATTTTTTTCTTTTTTTGTAGAACATGATAGGGGTTTCCTTAAATCATCAACCAATTGGTTAACCAATTAAAATCACATACACTAATCAAATACACCATCCAATTACATTATCAATAGAAAAATGCACCATACATAATTGAGCTACACACATAATCAACCATAAATAAGTATTATTTCATAACCAATAAAATAGTAACCAATAACTAGCCAAATCATAAGTAATAAACCATAAATAAGTAGTTGAATCATAACCAAACCCTAACCAGTAGGCACCATAGACTGAGTACATTGGATTGATAGTCTCAAATTTCTTCAACTGATGATAAACACAGGGTTCTGACCATAGACAGGGGTAATGACAAAAGAAAACAAAAAACTTCACAATTATATTAGTTTGCCAAAAAATACACATCTCCTAACCTAATACATTAGTTTAAATGAGTTTGCCAAAAAGCCATCTATTTGAACCCAAAATGCATCTAATTCTATAAACTTTTCATTAGTTTGCCCAAAAATTACATTCAGTGTACCTTATACAAAAAAAAAATAGTATAATCCCATCCCTTCTAATATAGAACTTCTTCTTTGGTCCAGATATAGTTTTAGATCATTTTCCTTTTCTTCTTCCAACTACACTCTTTGTTTACGATGCTAGATTTTCAGAATTAGTTGAATATGTGCATGATTGAAGTTTAACCTTGCCCTACTGCTATGGGTGTGATTGAAGCTTGACTTTTTTGAGTAGGTAGCTAATTAGTAGGGTGAAGTTGTATTGAAAATATACATGATGCAATCCATGATAAATGCGAGTTGTTAAAATCATTTTGCTTCAATTTATTTCCAAAACATAACCCTGCATGCACTGAATCATTAATCAAATGGTTAACCAATTAAATGACTAAATGATGAACCAAATAATTAATCAATCTCCTCCATCAAGAAATAATATTATGAAGACCAGATGGCTAAAGCTATTGTCTCATAACATCAGCCAAATGACTAACCAATAATATTAACCAATAGCATTACTAGTAAACCAATGTTGTAACACCCGTAAAATCATCACCCAGAATTTATGCCTAGAAATTATAAAATCTGTGTGTACGCGTGTGTGTTTGCATGTGTGTGGGTGTGTGTGCATTGCATGAAGCTTTGATACCTTGGGTTAAGAAAATAATTAATTTATCTATATATATACGACATGTGACTAAATCAAGAGCATGTGAATTATATATGTACTTTAGAATAGATTAATTAAAAGACTATTATATTATATATACATGTGCTTGATAATTAAAATAAACAAGAAATATGAAGATTCTTGCTCTTTAAGAAGACTAGAATCTTCTTCTAATAAAATCTTAGTATGTCTAAATATCCACATGGGTGGAATAATAAAATAATAATACTTTTAGAAGAATATCTAGAGTGGTCCAATAAGAGGCCTTGCTTTTAGGAAAAGGAGAGAAAAAGAGAGAGAGAGAGAGAGAGAGAGAGAAAGTAGTGCCTAGAGTAATCATTAGGGTGTAAGAAGGATTAGTAGAAGTTAAAGCCCATGATTCATGGACATGGGTGGTACTATAAATGAAAGACTAATATTTTAATCAAGAAATAACTCACCCCTTCTCCTATAAATAGGTCATTCAGCCAAGCCCCCTAAGACACCACCAAGAACATTTTCTCATTGTAGGTTAGAAAAGAGTGAGGCCAAACCTTAATAGGTTTGGTTTCAATGTAGATTATGCAAATCAAACCTATTTTGTGTCAGCATTTCATGAGTTTATTCAGCAAACTGAGTTATCTAAAGGCTAAAACGTTCCAAAACTTTCTAAGTTTTCTAGATAGAGTGTCCATCTATTGTAAAGCATATAGCTAGGTATACCATCAAAGTAAGGGATTTGGATACCAATGAATATATGAAAATGAAGTGTTTTACCAATTCCTTAACAAAAATATGCATTTATCATGTTTTCAACTCTCCCACCGAATTCGATTCATTCATGGAATCAACTAGAGAGAAGTTTCCATGAACAACTTTTTATGAGTGAGATGAATGTAAGTTTGATGGATTTGTTCAATATTAAGAAATCATCCAATCAATCTATTGATGACTATCTTGCTAGATTTCAATAAATGAAGAGTAGGTGTTTCACAACAATTCCTGAGTCATAAGTGGTCAAATTAGCTACTAGTGGTTTAGAATATTCAATTAGGAAAAAATTTGTAAATCAATAGTTGTTGGATATGTCTCAGTTAGCTGATAAAGTGAGACAAATTAAACATTTGAAAATTGGAAAAGAGAAATACAAGAAACACAATAAGAAAGAAAAAAAGAACCTTTTGTTGAGTTTGAAGAAACAAATGATGTAAATGAGGATGGAAATGAAGTAAACATAATTGAACTTCAATTAGGTCCTCCATGTGTTTGCACATCTTTAAAACCTATCCAAGTGAAAGATAAGATGAAGTACACAATAGGAAGCCATATGCATTCGACATAACAAAGGCTAATCAAATTTTTCATGTATTGTTAAAAGACAAGCAAATTAAGTTGCCTAATGATCACCAAATTCCTTCTTCTAAGGAGATTAAAGGTCAAAAGTATTGCAGATATCACCATAAGTCTAGTCATTTGATTAACAACTGTGTATATTTCAAGGATTTAATTCAGAAAGGAAGTAAAGAAGGAGGGTTGAAGTTCAAAGAGAAAGGTCAGGTAGAGATGAAGGTTGATACAAACCCTGTTGAGGTCAATGCAACCTTTGTTGAGTCAATGCATTTCATTCAAATGAACATGGTCAACATTACTGATGGCATCGAGCAGACTATCAATACTAAGGTCAATATAAACATGTTCGAGGCAAGTGAAAAGGAGATTTACCCAAAGGCTAGGGAATCCTTAGTGGATTTTCTACTAAGGAAGAAAGATGAGGACAAAGATATTTTTCTATGTCCAAGGTGTAGTGCAGTATTCGAAAAACTCACAACAAAGTCTTATGAAATAACTAAAGGTATAAGGAAAATGGAGAAGATTCCTTTTGTTGAATCTGAGAGTGTTGAAGTTAGAGGTACAGAGAAGTAACCAATTAATTCAAAAATGACATCAGTTGCTATGATTGACTCTCTCGATGGATTCAAAAAGGGCAAAACCAGAGTTCCACCTTCACATGTGATAAACAATAAATGGGTGCAGAATAGTTGAAAGTTTCAGAGGCTGCCTCCATAAATAAGTCAAACTAGAACAAGCCTTACTTGGGATATCAGTTTCAAATGCCTTGGAGAAATTGAAGGCCTAACATTTGGCAAAGGAGCAAAGTTGGTCAACCTTCGAACTCATCCCTAGGCCCCTTTATGACAAAGGCTCATTGGAAAAGGGTTCAAAGGTTTCGATAGCAACAAAGACCATTGCAGACAAATGTTCGATCATACTTAGAGGAGACTGACAATTTTGAATCTTGTATCAATTTTTTCAATTAGCCTTTTTTTTTCAATTTTTTACTCTAAATTAAAATAAGTAAATAAAAATAAAACCGTTCAACATGCCACACAAGCACTGTATCTAGTTTTTTAGGTAAAAGTAATGTTGTATGAATACAATGTTTGCAAGAAACCTCTACTATAGCCACTAAATTTCATTGCAGAACGGATTACTGTTAATTAAAATATTTTATTCAAATTATTATATTTTCTTGGTACAATAATTGTTTAGAGATTTAAACTTATTACATCCCACAAATTATTTATACTCCTTATCACTTGATAACTCCTAGTGATTTCAATGTTATAAGCTAAGAAAAAACAATAATAATATAATTATTAAATATATAAATTATTTTGACTGGTTATTTTTATCAATAATTAATTTCTTTTTTTTAAGATTGTATTTTAGAAAAGTTAAATCATATAGTAAATAATTCAAAAGGTTGGAAAAGTCGTCAAGGAGGTACACTTATTAATTGGATTCAAATATTATGTTAGCATCTAGCAGAATTAATTTTTTCTTTTCGGTTACAATTGTTTTTTATAAATATATATAAGATCAATGTGAAAAGTACACTCTTAAAATTATCCGAGAAAGATATTTAGTTTTGATTGGTAATGATAAATTGATACACCTTAATAGGAACAGTGATGAGAAGTGGCCTCCAGGCAAGGCCAAGAGTCCAAGACCACAAATGCCTATGTATTTGTAATTTATGTGTCCATTGTGTTTTTTTGGAGGGTCAAAGCGACAAAAGCTTTAGCATCTGCGAAAAGCCACGGCTAAGCAAGTTGGGCTTTGCGCTGTGGGCTCATACATAAAAGAAAGGTATGTCGGCTACAGCCCCTGACAATGATGATAATACCCTACTTGGATGACAATTTTTTTAACTTCCATAATCTCTAGCGACAAAAATAGTTTCCATAATCTCTTGACCAATTTTCTTTTTCTTACATATCTTTTACAATGTTTAAGAAAAGTGATGCATATTACATGAAATTTTGCATAAATTTCATATACAATGGCTTCTTTTTATAACAATGTCAGAAATTTTTATATAAACTTATAGCATTCAAATTAAGTGTACTTAATTAATTATATAATTAATTATGATAATTTATTATTAATTAAATATAATAGTTATCTATTACTTAATGATGTAATTAGTCAAATATATCTAATTTGAGTGTTTTAGATTTATATAAGAATCTTTCTAACATTAATTTGAGTGAAAATGCGTTGATCGATGAGTAGTCTCAAATGATTAAATGACAGATTAATATATAAAGGGCGAGTCACATTTGAAAAAATTAAAGCTTTTCTATATATCTAAGATTTACTCTTTTAGTAGTAAGATTGAAATATTGTGACTAAAAAGCAAAACAAAAATGCATTTTGGGGGATTATCTATTCGTACTCCCTAGGTTTTGTACCGCATTTTATAACATGGATTTTAATGAATTTAATCCTGAGATCAAATAGCCTCAAAAAACACTTGATGTGACTTGAAAAAGATTTCTTAGGCGATGTGATTACTAGAGTTAACGACTACTTTTACGTTATTTACGTTCGCCGTTTTTCGTTCTTCTTTTATTTGTCTACTCACATTAATATACTCCATTCTTTTGTTTTTGCATTCGACCACGTCTAACCATTTTTAATTTAGAAGTGATCTGTACGTAGACTTTTTTTTTTGGTGGACATCTATATATACATAGACTTTACCAATTAGTAACACTACTGTACTACGCACATGAATATGATAATCTTAACCAAATGCATGTATTATTGATACTGGAGATTTGGAACTATAATTGCAGACTACATTTAAGTTCAAGAGCGGGCAATAATTTTATAATTAAATAATTTGTGCATATCCTTTTTTTATACGAATGTCATGTATGTTACTTGCACAATCTTAAAATTATATCCATGTCCCCATGTTTGACATCTTTCACAAAAATGGCATTATCTATCCAAGAAAATGTATACACCAAATTATTATCCCAAAAGGCGACAAGACGACAAAGGATTTCTAAAGGTGTTGGCCTATTGGGCCCATTCATAGATTTGATTAACACCTACCAAATAAATTAATTCGCTCGCAACTTTTTTCTAACTATAATATATAGCTCTAATTCATTTAGTCACAACAAAGAAAATAGGGAAAAAGAATTTTCCCTTTTTTTTTGCCAAATTTATGATAACTAAGCAACAAGAAATAGCAAAACCAAAAGCTAAAAAAAAGGTAGCGTTACATTTAGAAAAAGCTCGCAATGCATGCCTTAGATTTCTTGAATTATTTTTTATTATAAAAATATTTAAATTTAAATAAATTATATATCATTATCATTTTATCTTATAGATTTTTTGAAAATAAGTAGTTTTTATTTTTTTTAAATAGCTAATTATATTTTGTTACTTTTTTTATCCCTTTTCATTTTTTTTTATTTAGTGACCGAAGAGAGTCAAATTTTCTTTGTTCATTGAATACTGGTTTCACTATTCTTTATTGAAAACATATGTTATTATTCACTTTCTTTATTGCATTTGGTATTTTTAAATCATTAAATCAAAGTAAAAATTAATGGTCAATCAGTTTAAGAGTTTTATTATTACAGTCAATCCATCTGACTCATATTCAATTAAATAGCTTTAATATTTGATTCAATTAATGGAGCCCATTCTTATTAGCAAAGCTCTCCTATGTATGTATATTAGTGTTTTGTAGTATGAGATAATTTAAAAATTGTTAAAATAAATAAATAAATAAGGTATTTAACTCGAAAATATGACATTTCATATGATCTAGATAAAACTGATTTAGTTATAATTAGTTGAGTTTACAGTAAAAAATCAATTTTTTTTCATTAATCAATCTTTTCCCAAGCTATCATAATTGGGTTATATAATTTCTCTCAATAAATATTTTTTAATATGACCTCGTAATAAATAATTAATTTATATAGTTTTAGTTAATTTTAAATTTTGATTTTATAATTTTTATTTTAAAATTAATTTTTATATATTTATTCATTTTGATATTTTATCAATTCATTATTCAAAGTATACCAAGCTAATACCTAATGTCAAATTATACTAACAAAATAATTTTAGATTGATAAATATTACAATAAAAAATAAAAAGAAAACTTACTAAAAATTAAAATGATCAATAATAATATAATTAAATGATACTTAATGCATTCAAGTACCTTAGCATTTTGTAACCTATACATTTAGTTTACACAATTTATGTAGATTAAATAAAATATCGTATTAATTAAATCAATTAAATGATAAGATTTTTTACCAAACTGCCACTGTTGGTAAAACTATTTATCGAAATGTCAATTTTTTAAACTATTTATCAAATTATCATTTTTTTAAATATTTACTAAAATGACACTCTTTTGAAACTATATACCAAACTGCCACCCTTTTATCCTACGTGACATTTTTTAATAATTTTTGGCCAGTTAGCATGCGCCAAGTAGGATGGGGCATCCACGTAGGTTGCGCCAACACGGTTGGCGCAACCTACATGGATGGGTCATCCTACTTGGCGCATCCTTACTGGCATTTACACTGAAAACGCCAACAAGGGTGGCGTAACCAGTGCACCTGCACCACCCTTGTTGGCTCAACCAGGTTATATATAGCCTTTCCCCTCCCCCATCCATGACATTGCTTACATTTTCTTAATTCTCACTATCTCTCTACAAATTTCTTCTCTCTAAACGCTCTGAACTCTCTAAACGAACTCAATTCTTACTAGAAGTGGTGTCTAGATCTCTATCTGTGATCAAATTCAGATCGTACTCCTTATATGTAAGTATCTCTTTCAATGTTTAAATATTTTAGTTATTATTTGTTGATTGATTTTTTATTATGTTAGCGTTAATTATAAATTAATGTTATTATATATTATGTTAGGGTTAATTATACATTAATGTTTTCATTGTCTAATAAATAATGGAGTGGTATGATATGTTGTCTGAATTGTATGAATTATTATTTTGTACGTAATCGAATAAGATATATTTTTTTTGGTTGAGTACTTGGCATGTTTTAAATTAGTAAATGCAGCTTAATTCAAATGAACCGGGTTTAGGAAGTTATTTATACATAAAATAATATAAATTCATTGTTATATGTCCAATTAATATTGTAATTGATTTTTAATATATTGAATACATATGTGTTGAATTGTTATTGTTCAGAAGTGGAATTAAAATGACAAAATCGCTGAATGTGTACATTTATTTCAATGGGACAATGTATGATGGTGAAGAGGGTGTCATGTATCAAGGTCCTCCTCTTAGGCCTATTGTGATCACAGCCAATATGACTTTGGATGGGTTAAAAAATAAGATCCATTCAAAGTTGAGGCTCCAAACAAACTAACATGTGTCAAAGGTTGTCTATCGGTGTCCGCAATGCTTCAATCCATGGAGATAGGTAGGTCTTCCAATAGAAGAAGATGATGATGTAAAGTACATGATAGATTCCTTCTGTCAAACTCCGAACATTGCCTCGATGAAGTTGTATGTTGAGGTAGAAACAAGTGGGCAGGAAGAGCATATTGAAGCTCCTGGTGAAATCGAAGCTCAAGTTGGTCCTTCTAATCAACTTGATCCATGCAATATGATTGTTATTAGTAGTGCAATGGTTGAAGCTGATAACCCACTTGTCAAAGATGCAGTATAGGAGACAAGTGAAGATGAAGAACGAATAGCTGAGGGTGATGATTCAGACACTGACATAGAGGCAGAAAACTTTGATGCCGAAGAAAATTTACAAGTTCCATTGTCAGTTGCTCCTCAATCCATGTTTATGCCTCGAGGACCTAAATCTATGTTTGTGCCACAATGCACTCAGTTTTCTCAAATCAACTAGGATGCATTAAGTAATCCTGATAACTTGCCTGAATTAGATAGTCGTGGGACTTGGAGCATCAATGATGAATTCTATATCGGCTTGTAATTTCCATCAAAAGATGCTATGAAGTTGGCCTTTAAACAATATTCGACTCACGGGCATCAAGAGTACAAGATTGAAGATTCTGATTTATGAAGACTTACTGCTAAGTGCCCTAATTTTGACGAAGGTTGTAATTAGAGAGTTAGAGTCATACAAAGCAAGAGGTCAAATACGTGGTAGATTACAAAATATAATGGACCTCACAGTTGCGTAAACCCAACTATGTCATTAGATCACCAGAAGTTGGATAGACGTATGATCTGTTCTTGCATTTTGGAATTAGTTAGAACAAAACCCGATGCACCTGTGTCCTTAATTGTTGAATGGATTCAAAGCCAAATTGGTTACCAAGTTTCATATCGAAAAGCTTGGAAGGCAAAACAACTGGCCATTGTGAATGTTTTTGGGGATTAGGACAAGTTTTACGAGGTGTTGCCCAGATGGCTAGCAGCCATGAGAAGAGACATGGAAGGCACAGTGGTGGAGTTACAAGACGAGGAATGTTTTGTGAATAACCGACTTAATCGTTTGAAAAGAGTCTTTCGTCGATTATTCTGGATATTTGGACCATGTGTTGCTGGCTTCCGATATTGTAAGCTCATTGTTCAGATTGATGTCACTCATTTGTATGGCAAATACCGTCATAAGTTGTTGATTGCAACAACTCAAGATGGAGATAGAAAACCTATGCCAATTGCATTTGCCATTGTGGAGGGGGAGACCAAGGATGCTTGGAGATGGTTCTTAGCCCACCTGAGATTGCATGTCACACAACAAAGGCATCTTACAATCAGTGGCAAATGAAAATCTTAGATGGCAGCCGTCGAATGCGTATTATGTCTTCTGCATACGGCACATTGTTTCCAATTTTAACTCCAAATTCCAGAATAAAGAGTTGAAGAGATGGTTGATTAACACATGTACTTAATTTTAACTACAGTTTTCAACTTGTAATCTAATATATGATAATAATAGTTATGTTCTAATACCAACCTAATTCATTTGTTGTATCAGGGTATGAACCAATCGCAATAAAGTTTGATGCTAGGCTAGAGAAGCTGATAGTTACAACGGAGATGGCAAATTGGATTAATGCAATTCCAAAAGAAAAATAGAGTTTGGTATATGATGGTGGTTGTAGATTCGGTCATATGACTACCAATTTGTCAGAGTGCATCAACGGAGTGTTGAAGGGTAACAGAAATCTGGCTATAACTGCATTGGTTCAATTGACATATACGAAGTTAGTAGAATACTTTGTCAATCGAAAAGACGAGCCAAATTCAAAATTGATGACATTTGGGTAGGAATGGAGTGATGACTTATTGAAGCACTGGAGAGTCAACCTGGCAAAGGCCAATTCACACCAAGTTCGCCAGTACAATCGAGAGAACACAAGGTTCATGGTTGAGGAGGCATTTAACCGTGTAACACAATAGGGTGGACTTTCATATACTTTAAACTTGGAAGAAGGCCAGTGTGACTATGGGGTGTTTCAAGCATTGTATTATCCATGCTCTCATGCGATTGTTGCGTGTGTTTCTGTGGCAATTGACCCATTCCGATTTGTGCATATGGTTTACAGGATGCAGAGCATTTACAGAGCTTACGAGTTTGATTTCGAACTGGTTCGGGCTGAACCATGGTGGCCTGCAGGTCCTGACATAACTTTGGTGCCAGATCGTGCATTACTTAGATCTAAAGGTCGACCAAAATCAACCTGACTCAGGAATGAGATGGATTGGCGCGAAGCAGGGCCAGGATAGACGTGTACAAGATGCCATCAACCTGGACATAATTCTTGTACATGTCGTGCCAGTGAATTGAGTTCCTTGATGGATGATGGAGTGGGGCCATCTAGTAATAGTTAGGATATATTTTCGTTGTTCAGAATCTTGTATTAGCAATACTATGAATTTTGGAGTTGTATTATTTTGTATCACTAACTATTATGTTGTATTCGAATACTATTAATATATGTTAGTTGATTATCAGCGTTAACTTTGTGAATGCTTATGTCCCTAAAGCATGTCAAATGGTTTTTGATGATAACAAAGGCAAAAGTGAAGATCAAGTGCAAAAGAAAAGATCAAGATCAAAGAAAGAAGTCAAGAGGTTTATTTAGTTATAAGACTTAGAACATTAATGTTAAATGCTCTCAAGATTTCTCAAATGATTTTTCAATATATCATTTCAAAATAAGTGAGAAAATTCAAAGCTAAACATGTTTTTCAAGAAACTTGAGTTTCAATCTTAAATCTAACACTCATAAAAGGATTTATGTTTAATCAAATGTCTTGAGGTGTTATAAATGGCTTACAAGCTTTATTGGACTTGAAAAATGTGTTCAAAGGCCAATGTAATTGATTACATAATGTTTGTAATCGATTACACAGTAAACAGAGGCATTGTAATCGATTACATGATCAATGTAATTGATTACAAGCAAATCAGAGGCCATGTAATCGATTACACCAATAATGTAATCAATTACAATGAGCCCAGAAAGACAAAAACACGTTCAAAGAGTCATGTAATCGATTACATGGATATTGTAATCGATTACACAGCAAGACAGAAGTCATGTAATCGATTACATGGATATTGTAATCGATTACAAGCAAGTCAGAAGCTATGTAATCGATTACACCAATAATGTAATCGATTACACAGAGCCCAGAAAGCCAAGAATATGTTGGAACAACAATGTAATCGATTACATTTGTTATGTAATCGATTACACGCATCCTGACAGTGTCCAACGGCTATATAAATACATTTAATGCTTGGCTAAAACCCTCCAACAGCTCCATTTATTGCAAAACTTATAAATACCAATGTTGGGTCTTTATTAGAGGTTGACCTTGAACCAAAAACTGATTACCAATACTTCAAAACGTGATTCAATCCTCAAATCCATTATTGCTCTGTTTTTGTGAAAAACGTGGGTTAATCTTTGAGAGCATATTAGAGCTTCAATTTGTAATCATTTATTCTAGTGAGAGTTTCATTCAATCAATCTATATTACTTTGTAAAGAGGGTGAGGCATCCCTCTAAAAGTGTAAAAGGTGAGGTATCCCTTAGTTGAAGAGACTCAAGCTCCAAGGATGAGGTATCCCAAAGTGTTGAGTGCTCAAGATTATAAAGGTTATCAAGCACCTATTGAAACTTAAAGAAATAGTAGAAAATCGCTAGCGGTTGCTTGAGGACTGGACGTAGATCACAAGTAGATTGGTGGTCGAACTAGGATAAATCATTGTATTTGTTTTCTCTAAACCATTCTCTTTACATTAAGTACTATTTTATTGAATTGCTTGAATATTGGTCCCTTTGACTATTACATTTATAAGTAAAAGTGTTTATCTCTTATATCCAATCATCTCTAATCATTAATTAACTTCAACGAAAATTGTTTATCAAACGATTTGCGAAAGATTTGTGAACTTATTTTTCATACTCAATTCACCCCCTTCTTGAGTATTGAGGCCACTTAGTAACAAACTTCATTTCTTTCATATTATATTTTAGTATAGTAATCATATGGTCACATCATATTTTATTATTGTTTCCATATTGTGACAGTAATTGTTCTTATTGTTTGGCATACAGCTAACAGATGGCATTCCGTGTAAACCCCAGACCAGAGGATGGCTCGATTTTGGAGTTGCAGGAGTACTATGTTTCTCAGCATGTATGGCAGAGACATGAGGACCGGCACTTGCGTGTTAGACGTGCTCAAACGATGAAACATATGGACCCCCCTGCGTCGATTCTTCCGTATCTACAGCAGGCTGGCTTCTTGGGGATTGTCCATATGGGCTATTGCAGCATTGATCACTCCTTGATCTCTGCGTTGATTGAGAGATGGCGCCCAGAGACGCATACATTTCACATGCCTACCGAAGAGTGCACCATTACGTTAGAGGATATCGGTATAATATCGGGTCTTCCTATTGACGACGCTGCAGTCACTGGCCTTACCCTTAGGACTGATTGGCTCAATCTGTGTGTTCAGTTATTAGGGATTGATGAGACTCTCTCGCTCATAGCTGGGGCACGCATTGACATGACATACTTGTGGCAGCCGAGTGTTACTGTAGTCACTGAGGATGATGATGATGAGTACGTGTAATAGCGTGCACGATATTACATACTTCAGTTGCTTGGGGGTTTCTTATGCCCTAACCATTCTGGTAAGTTTGTGCACTTGATGTTCCTTCCATTGTTGGAGGACTTTGTTGTTGCTGGGATATATAGTTGAGGGTTCGCAGTCTTGGCGTACCTGTATAGAGAGCTTTGTAAAGCTACAGACTACAACGCACGCGAGATTGAAGGGGCATGCATCTTATTGCAATATTGGGTATGGTACAGATTCCCCTGACTTGCCCCTACACTAGCTGACCATGTTGAACCTGATGTATTTTACGGTGCTGATCGTGGTCAATTACGTCCCTTAGGATGAGAATAAGTTTCTATTTCATATCATTTTTTTACATTACTTTATTGACATACTTTGTTAATATTTATAACTTACACATATAGTAATTTCATTTACCAAATAGGTGGTGCAAGCATAAAGTCTTGAGTGATACTGTGATTGGCGTCCTTGCATATTATCGCCAGTTCTTTGATCAGTTGAAGAACGATGAGTATGTCTTGTTTTACATTCGTTTGAATTATTTACTTATGTATATGTCGTCTTAATGTTGTATGCATCTTATTTTTTCAGATTATATGGCAACCATACATGGATGAGAAGGCGGCAACACTGCCACCTTTTTGTGTGGCTGGTAAGGACATAGCATTGGCAGTGATCCCTCTCATATGTTTTCACATTGTTGAGTGGCACCAGCCAGGCCGCGTGATGCGCCAATTTGGTCTTGACTAGCCCATACCACAGCGACTGTTCCAGATTGAAGGTTTGCACTCAGTTACACTAGCAGGTAGGCATGATGAGGATTGACCAGCTACACATGTTGTTTACATAGCCACCTGGGATAGTCAAAAGGAGAAGCTTGTTAGGGGAATCCCATTGCTCGCACCCCTCGGTTCGTGTTCTGAGTATATGCATTGGTATAAAACAATTACCAGATGCTAGATTGCTCCTACTAGTGCATCTATTAGGAATGCGGTAAGTTCTTTACCAATTTGTTAGTGTCTATATGTATGTTGTATTCAGTATAATGACATAAATTATATTTGTTTCTTAGGCAGACATTACAGAGTATTTGTTCAGTTCAACTACTAACACTGCCGCTCAAGAAGCTGCTACACAGATCCTACACTCATTACAGGAGCATGACCACATTACAATGGAACATCTACGTCCAGCTCCAGCAGCAGATGACATTTCAGGGCTGCCCAAGGAGTCCAGTCAACAGGGAACGCAGCGTAGACGGAGGACAGGGTTAGCGAGCACTTGGACACGACTTCGACATCCCGAGGACTCCAACTCTACCATCCAGCACACGACTCAGCCTCCTACCACTGCTATATACCCCCCACTCAGCTACCATCTACATATCACCCACCATACCCACCATACCCTTACCCACCATATCCTTACCTACCACCGGGTTACCCCTCGTATCCTTACCCACCGCATGGTTACCCATCATATCATTACCTGCCACCAGGTTACCCACCATATCCATCATAGCCAGGTCCTTCTTCCGATCTATCTCATAGGCCACCACATTCTGATGCAGGCTCATCTCATTGACATGTAATTATATGTCATTAGTGTATCTGATGATGTTATATTTAGTGATTTTGTGTAAAATATTATTGATAATAGATTATTGTGATTTTGGTACCCTTATTAGATTAAATATGTTTGCCGCTCAGTTTTAGTTTTTTTTTAAAGATCTTGGTAACTAGTGAATTAAACAAGTACATGTGCTTTTGGGGAAGTCCAATATTTAAGAGAAACTCTGTCAAAATTTTCACTCTAATTCAAATGATTGCAAATTGGGAGGGAGATGATTGAGATTCTACTCACTGAATAAACGTTTCAAACAATGTCTTCATACACAACATACATCATAATGTGTAGTAACATACACAACAAAAAGAAAAATAAACTTCAATCATAATGTGTTTTTTAAACATACATCCCTATCATTGTCTTCAAAAGAGTGTCATTTTGATAAATAGTTTAAAAAAATAGTAATTTGATAAATAGTTTTGCCAACAATGGTAGTTTGGTTAAAAAGCCTATGCATGCATCTAGGTTTAGAACATACCTTATTATTTATAGATATTAATTTGGGTAAGTCCAAAGTTATATTAAATGTTTCGTTGTAGCTAAATGTTAGAAGTTAGAAACAAATTATTCCACAGAATGTCACCATATATAATGCTCTTTGGTATGGCCCAATGGACAAAAATCATTTATATATAATAGCATGGTGTAGCTAATAAGATGTGAATCACTTGATTTGTTTGAAAGTGCTAACATGGCGTTTCTCATTTAATTATATTTGGTTCTGTTGATACCTAATTTTGTCTATTTTCTTTTATTTTTGTTTTTGTTTTATTTATTTATTTAATTTAATTTCTTTTGAAAAAAAGAAAAGAGAAAAAAGAAGAAAAAGAAAAAAGAAAAAAGAAAATCACTAGTTTTGTTATGTACGGGTCAACCCATAACCCAATTTCTATCTCAACCTATGACCCAATTCTCTTCTCAACCCATAACCCAACTTCCTCATTCCTGCAACCTTCAAACCCTAGCCTCCACAAACCGTTGTATTGAATTGGATTAAAGACTTCTGACAGTTTTCTTTTCTGACGGTTTTTCTTTTCCATTTGCCTTCTAATCATTTATCTGAAACGATAAAGAACTTTTGGCAAGCTTAATCCTATAAATCCTATGTAGTGGAGAGGGCACAGGGGAATTCCCTCATAGAGAGATCAATCACAGAAACAGATTGAGCAAACTTACTCACGACTTAAAACCCTCAACCTCCATTTTTTCACTCCACGAGCAGCCTCCACACTTTAGCAGCCCCAAAACTTCTTACTCTCACCTCTAACCTTCACCCATAACAGCAACCTTCCATCCCTTTCACCACCCCACTCTCGTCCTTTCATCTCCACCCTTCGCCTTCTTTCACACACCACCTCAATCAAGCCACCATAACACCATAACCATCTCAACCTCCTCCATCTTCCCCAACACCAAGCCACCTCTATTGACCACGACATAACTCCACCCACCTTCATCTTCATCATCCTTCACCAAACACAACCCAACCACCACCAAACAGCTACCCACCATAAACAGCAAGCTCTCCCTCTTCCATAGCCCCAACATGCACCACTTGTAACCATTGTGAATGGGGATCTGAAACTCCATCATACAACCACCACTATCCATGTAGTCAAACACGAGCCAACCGCCTAGCCGTCCACAAACTCCGACCAGCACCCCACACAAAACCGTCGTCTACGCTCCTCGCGAACAGCACCCACCTTGGCTCAGATCCGAGCCGCACCAACATTAGATCCGTGCCCACTGCGATCCAGCCACGCCGGAACCAGTCCTGCAACGTGAACCCGTCGCCTAGCTACGCGTCATTGCGACTCATAGAGTCGCCATCTTAGACTCGAGCATCACCACGCGACCCACCGCACCCCGTGCCGCTCGCAGTCTCCTTCGTGCTCCCTTGTCATTCGTAGCCACCACGACCCGGATCTCGCAGATCTGGCCAATCACCCGCCGCGTGCCTCCACACCAGCCGCGATCCACCACCACCGACAATCCGTGAGCCTCAACTCCTCTGTTTCATTTTCCTTCTCGGAGATTAAATGTCTCTTAAACATTTTTTTTTCTTAACTTTTATCTTCTTTCTCATTTTTTTTTTTTTATTTCTATATTATTTATTCTTTATTTGTTTATTTATGTTCTTTTGCATTGACTTGTATTTGCTAATTTGGAATTTACATTATCTATATTTTAATTTACCACACTTATTTTTTTTGTATTAATGTATTAATTAAACAATTTAAAATGGCCGACGATGAAAAAATTGGGAGAGGATCGGAGCACCGATCAAATACACTCTTTCCAATAATCTTGAGACTTTATATTAGATTTTACCAGGAGTGCTAGCAAGGTCTAATTCGCACATAAAAATTAAAATAATTACGTAAACTAAAATACATTTTTTTAAAACAAAATAAAATCTTTCTTTTTGTAAAATAAAATATTCAAATAAAAGTGAACAATTTTGCATAGTCTCAACATTATGACCGTGGTGAGTTCAAAAGAAAATTTTTTTTTTGTCTTTTTTTTCAAAAATAATTTTTTTTCTTTGCAAAAATTCATTTTAAATCATTTTATCCCATCAAAAATAAATATTTTGAAAATTCTTTCTTTTGCAAAATTAACACAATTTCAATTCACCACTTTTATATAATGTGTTACAAACTTAGAATTTGTTCTAAAATAATGGCTATTTGGTCACCCATTCCATGTCTTAGTCATTTATCATCATTGATAACATGCTTGACAAAATGGGATATATAAAAAAAAACAAAAAAAAAGCAATTCTTTTTTTAATAATAAAGGACCAATTTAATTAATATTGTAAATAACATTAGATTACATAGGTAACCGTTCTTAGAACAGACGGTGTAGGGTGCTAATACATTCCTTACCCGTAATCAACCCCCGAACCACGAACTCTGAAATGCAGACTATCTTTTAGGTGTCCAATTGCACCATTCCATTTAATGGATAAAGTGATTGGTGGCGACTCCCAACATCCTGAGGTCATTTCCTCCTTGTTCTTTTTATTTTTGCGGTGCCCTTCGGGACGGTTGCGACAGGTTCTATTATAAGAATCAAACAGTTTAAAAAGTGCAATCTAGCCAATCCAGATCGATATTGTCACATGCGTTAATTTAAGAACCATCACAAGGGGTTGGAGGGTTAAATCTGGATTCATTATTTTATTTTTTTCTATTTCTTGAGTGATTGCCTTAATTGCTCTGTAGTTAAAAGATGAGAAAAAAAAAGGTTTTTCGCTTGTGGACTGTGTCTACTAATTTAGAGTGATTAGTATAACTTGATTACAATTACTGTTAAGCAGCCACAACATTTTATAAAAAAAATTTAGTGATAATGTGAAAAGAGATTGGTTCAATTGAGATTGATCGAAGTGGTTTATGTCTGATAATCATATGCAACTCGTGTTCAATTCTCGTCATAAAAAACAAAACCTAAATGGAAGTAAGGGAAACCTGGTTGCGCCAACAAGGGTGGCGCAGGTGCACTGGTTACGCCACCCTTGTTGGTGTTTTCAGTGTAAATGCTAGCAATTATAGCTTGTTCATTACATCTGCTCCATCAATGCTTCCATTGAGGTCAATTTTTTGCATTATTTATCCACAGAAACTATTTAAACTCCTGCAAACAATTTCGCTCAAAACATCAATAAAATCTTGATGTTCTATAATAAGGACTTTACTCAATTGCTTTTAAACGATCTTACTAAACAAACTTTATAATAAATTTGAACTTTTCAATTGGTTTTATCTTGTCTTCTTTTAAAGTTTTTATTTCATATATACAAATATTAATATAATTTTATGTAAAGTTTTCAATTCCAAAAAATATAAATATAAAATATTTAAATATTGTATATTATATATATGAACAAAAAAATTTAAAAAAAATTAATAATCTCTTAGTTTTCTCATAATAAATTATAGTTAATTAATTTTATTATATTTTCAAGTAAAATGGTCACTTTTGTGTGATGTACATATTGAATTTTTTAAATAATATAAAATAAATATATATGAATAAATTTATTAATTTGAGAAAATAAATTATTTATTTATTTTTCTAATAATAAATTTTATTTGAATCAATTTTATTATGGTTTCCTATAAAATATTCAAACTCATGAAGATATTAATATATTTTTACTTAAAGTTATTAATCTAGTACTATGTGAATAAAAAATATTTAAATATAAAATAATAACATCACTTTTAATGAGGAGTTATATTTTATTTATTTAATTGAAGAAATAATTATCATCGTGAAACATGACTTAGTAACTTCAACAATACAAAAGGATTAAATTTCTAACCGTATAGGACTCTCTATATTTTTATGTTTTATTCAATTTATTGACATATGACTTCTTAGATTTTTTAATCCTAATCTCTTTACACACAAATATAACTTACTCATTACATTTACTCTATTAATACTCCTGTTGAGGTCAATTTCTTTTCTTACTTATTCACAAAAATTATCTCAACTTCTAGAAACAATTTACTCAAAACATCAATAAAACCTTGATGTTTTATAATACAAGTTTTTCTTAGTTGCATTTAAGCGATCTTATCAAACAAATTTTATTATAAATTCATACTTTGCAATGATTTTACCATGAATGCTTTCTTGTAAAGTTTTTATTCATACATGTAAATATTGATATATTTTCACGTAAAGTTTTCTATCCCATGAAATATAAATATAAGAAATATAAATATTATATATATATATATATATATATATATATATATAAATCAAAAGGTTTTAAAAATATACTTAATAAATTTTAAGTTTTATCATAAGAAATTACAGTTAATTAATTTTATTATATTTTCTTGTAAAATTTTCATTACCATGTAAAATGTACATATTCAAGTTTTTTAAATATTATAGAATATATATATATATATAGTAATGTGAAAATATAAATAATTAATTTAGTTTTCTGATAATAAATTATATCTGAATCAATTTTACTATAATTTCTTATAAAATATTCAAACCCACGTAACTACTTCGATATATTTTTTATGTAAATTTATTAGTCTAGTGTGGCCTGAATAAAAAATATTTAAATATAATAATAATATTATTTTCAATGAGAAGTTATAATTTATTTATTTATAATCTTATGAGTAAATACCACTTCATTTTATTATGAATAAATAGAAACAGAAATACATAACATAAATAATCTTATATTATAGTTGGACTAACGTGCTTCATTACCAAAATTCATACCCATATTCGACCTAACACGTGAGTGTTATTTTTCTACCAATATTCAAAGTTCAAACCCATAGCCCCTATATTTATATGTAATCCGTCAACCTTTCCAGCCAGATAATTCTTAACTTCATGTCTACTATTAGCGCCCTTGGACTGTAGTGACCCTTTCCTATTCAAAGCACTTATTTTGGGGGGATATATACAGAGGAGGAATGAAAGCACATGTTTTCAGAACATTTTCATGAATGCATTTTCTATGTCACTTTTGATTCTTGCTTGGGTTTTTAACGTTTTTGGAAGTTTACATATAATAATAGGTTTGTAGGTGGAACAATATACTTTGGGTTGATAATTCGTGTTTACCAATTATTATCTTTCTATTACTTAGCAATGATAGGATGTAACATTTTGCTTTAAGACTCTTGGTAGCTTTGCTTGTCGATGGGCTTTGACGTTTGTGAGTAATAACAGTTATAGCTTGCTACCAAATGGAATAGGAAAATTCAAAAAAAAAAAAAAAGCAAGATTACTAGCAATTGTCTTAATTTCTTTTATGAGAAAAAAATTATCATATTAATAAAAATTTCAGCCGTACTTACAAATTGAACAAAAAATATTAGATCTAGTAATAGAAGAAAGTTCTTTTCTTCATCTGAAAACTATTAATGATTATGTATCTTTTTTAATGAAGACCAACACGAACAATACTTTAATTTAAAATTTGTATCACGTTTCCTCCCAAAACAAATTTGACCATCTATTTGCAAGACCGTGGAAATAGAAAGAATCACTAACAGACTCATAGAAACCATCCAAACTAAAGGGAACCAAAAAATACCAAAATAGGGGACAAACAAGAAGACAATAAAAAAAACTCAGATTTAATAGATTTAAGTGACTTATTCAAAAAGAAAGGTGAAAAACATAAAAAGGAATACGGTAATGGTTACTGTGAGAAGAGAAAGATGACAACCCTACGTGGACCATCTTGGGCCAATTGATATCCGGCTAACCTTAAGCTCGACCCATTTTTACAGATGACAAAGTTGGGGGCTGTGGACCGTCCTATCCTAATTGACATCTAGTCATCCTTAAGCTCAACCTATCTTCATATATGACCAAGCTAGGAGGTTATGGACCATTTGGGCCTAGGGCATAAAAGGCCTGTCATGGCTGAAGAAGACCTTGATAGACCGACCGTATAGGACAAGCATTTGTAAGCCCACCTGAATCATAAGGCCCAAGAGGATCCAAGTTAACTAGACCGAAGTCCCATTAGCTAGACCCGACCGATTCAATCCTGAATGGGAAATGGCTAAACAAACATGTGCTCAAGATCCACCAATGGTTGGCGGCCGCTTGGAGCCATGATAACCAACGATTGTCGATAACTTGGCACTATAATAACCAGATATAACGTAATCCTAACATTCGAAATTCTAAATGGCATGAACGGAAGGTATCCAGAGAGTCGGTCCTCTAGAGTCCTATTTAAACTAGCCTAGCAACCTAGGCCAGACATGTTCCATCTTTACCTAGACACTTGAGCCTACCTATTTTGCATACAATCTTACTAATTTCTTGACCTACCTAGGTTCTCTTACCCTCACTATTGCCTTCCTTATAGGTCTCCAGTGAGTCCCTTCTGCCTACCAACCTAGGTCTCGGTCAGTACTCAGAACATTTGGTGCCCACCGTGGGGCCCTGGTAAATCTGTCCTACCCTACAACCAACCTCCAAACTATAACCAACCTACAAATCACTAAATCACCCACACAAAGAACCATGGCCACTAACAGAAGCAATTTTAATAATGAAACAAACCAAGAAAATGCTCAGGCCAACAGTATTGAAACCTTAATGTAGGCTATTCGTGACATTCACACCAGAATTGATCAGATGGATAATAAGGAGCCACAACATACAAAGCTAGAGAGGGAGGCCGAAAGCAGCCATCACTACACAGAAAATTAGGTCTAGAATACTCTGAGCAGAAATGTTCACTGATAAACTAACTATCCTCCAACTGCTATTGACCACCCATTTTTTGAATTCATAATGTTAGTTCCATTGTTGGAGGGTTTTCGTTTACCGACCATGGAGCTCTATGACGGGACAACCGACCCTCAGGAACATCTTACCATATTCAACTCAATGATGCTCCTGAGCAGTGGGATAGACCCGATCAAGTGCATAGCTTCTTAACCACTTTGAAAAAGTTGACACTACTTTGGTTCTCGACCCTTGAAGTCGGATCAATCTATGATTTTATAGAACTTTTGGCCAAATTCCTCACCCATTTCTCTACTAACAGAGTTCATCAAAAGGCTTCGACCAGTCTTATCAACCTAAAACAAAGACGAAATGAATCGCTAAAGGAGTTCATGAGAAGATTCAGCGAGGAAGCGGTTCAAATCAGGGATCTCATCCCTGTCGTGTCTTTACATGCTATCATGGCTGACTAGAAACCAAGACCCTTTGCAGACTCACTAGTTAGAAAACAACCCGTTGACCTAGATGATCTGAGGACTAGGTCTATAGGATACATCAATATGAAGGAAAGAGCGGTTGTGAGAAAACAAATGAATTAGGAATTCTCCTAGCCAGAAACTAGAGAAATCAAGGGTAATCCCCATATTTCTATTTGCCCGAATTTCCAAGACCGACCATACAGAGGCAGAGGAGAAAACCAAAGAGGAAGACCGATGAGAGCAGAAACGTGATCTGGGAGGTTTACAGCACGACCATCATTCAATAACCTAAGAATGCAGGACAATAAAAGATTTTGCCCAATGTTGATAAAAGTAAATGGTGTGACTATCATAAGATGTACGCTCACGCGACCAAAGAATGCATCACACTCAAGGATAAAATTGAGCAATTGATCCGAGAAGGACATCTCAAAAAATACGTTTATTAAAGAAGTTGAAGCGGAGAAGCCAAAGAGGGAGACCAGTCTAGACGAATGAGCCCAGGCCCAGGAGGAAAAAGGAAATCTATCGCAGCGATCATGGATGCCCGAGACCAAGTGATAAGGGGTGTGATCAATTAACCAATTGAGAATAATTGGGAAGAAAAAAAATTAAGAATGAGCCAATTGTTCACTTGCTCGTGGCGTTTTCTCATTTTATTTTCTTGTCTAATGCTTTTTTCCAATTATAACTATAACAACTCATTCTTAATCACACTGCAAGAGCTCATTATTATCGTCAATGAATTAGTTTTCATATTTAACATGCAATCTGACTAATGATGGTACATCAAAAGATTAGAGCAAAGGAGAAAATAAGATTATAGAGATGACGACCAAGCCATGCCCGCTCAGTTTGCCCCATGGTCTGACATTGTGGATGAAAGAAGGAAATACATGAAAATAATTCTTCATCTATGGGACATTTCAAGCAGGGGAAGAAAAAATAAAGACTGATGGAGGCTGGCTAAGACTACAATATGATAAATTAAATGCAAGAAATAATGGATAGTTTCCAAACTTCAAAGGGAGAAATCATTTCATTCATTTGTCACATGCTCAAAGCCATAATTAAGTAGCCATAACTTCGAGACAAACCTCAGCATGGATGACTAGACCTTAGTATAAAATTCATTTACATTTACATATTATTTTAATTGCATATTATTATCAAAGTTACTCACATGACATGAACAAGACAAGTTAAATTAAACCCCTAACATTACAATATCAGACATATAAATTCTTGGAAAAATCCAGGCAAGGAAAACAAGCCTAGGAAAACTTGGCATTATAAGCTCGAAAACTTAGGATGATTAAACCTTGGGAAAATCTAAGCGAAGGCCCTGAAAACTTGGGATAATAAAATGGCCCAACTCGGAAATACCAAGTTCATGGTCAATCCATGATGCCTATCCAAGAAAGGCCCAGCTCAGAAAAAACCGAGGTCATGGTCAATTCATGATGCCCATTTAATAAAGGCTTAGCTCAGGAAAGTCCGAGGTCATGGTCGATCCATGATGCCCATTTAATAAAGGCCTAGTTCAGGAAAGTCCGAGGTCATGGTCAATCCATGATGCCTATCCAAGAAAGGCCCAGCTCGAAAAAAGCCGAGGTTGTGGTCAATCCATGATGCCCATCCAAGAAAGGCCTAGCTTGGGAAAGTCTGAGGTCATGGTCAATTCATGATGCCTATTCAAGAAAGGCTTAACTCTGGAAAGTCTGAGGTCATGGTCAATCTATGATGCTCATCCAAGAAAGGCCCAGCTCGGTAAAGTCTGAGGTCATGGTTAATCCATGATGCCCATTTAAGAAAGGCCCAGCTCGAGAAAGTCCAAGGTCATAGTCAATCCATGACGCTCATCATAGAAAGGTCAGCTCGAAAAAGGTTGAGGTCATAGTTAATCCATGATGCCTATCCAAGAAAGGCCTAGCTCGAGAAAGTCTGAGATCATGGTCAATCTATGATGCCCATCCAAGAAAAGCCCAGCTCGGGAAAGTCTGAGGTCATGGTCAATCCATGATGCCCCTACAAGAAAAGCCTAGCTCAAAAAAAACCAAGGTCATAGTCAATCCATGACGCCCATTCAAGATCTAAACAACTCAGAAAAATCTATAATTACGTTCAATCCTATGATTGGTAAAAAAAAAAAACAAAGCAAGACTGCTGTGAAAAATCCAAAGTATACATGTTGAAATATACTTTGCCATTGCCAAAAAATACTTTGTCATTACAAAATCCGAAGTACACATCATAATCTGAGCTGAAGTCCAAAACAAATTTAAAGTTCAAAAACTGAAATACACTTGGTCATTACAAGAAAAAGTCATTACAAGAAATAGTCTATTCGCTAAAGTTCAAAGTACAAAACAAGATATATTCGTGCTTCTTTTCCATCCTCGGTAACTTTAGCATATTCATCCTCTTCCTAGGGCGGATCAACAATTTGACCATCGATCATTTCTTTGAATGCACTGAGTTCTCTGAGGCTATCATAAAAAATCCCATTTGGATTAAGCAATTTTGTATGCTTCAGACCATTCTTATAAACTACAATCCTTTGCTCGGTTGCTTCATCTTTCAGGCTTTCCAACTCGGCCTCCAAGTTTGCTTTAATCTCTAATGCCTCCTTAAGTGCTTGGTTAGTTGCCATCTTCCATTTCTGTACATCTTCCTTCTCTCTTTTTTGTGCGGCCAAGTCATATTTAACCTTTTGTTTTTCCTTTTCTAACAATTGCAGTAAAGTTTTAAGACCATCAACCGTGTATGTTTTCTCCTTCAGAGCATCAATTTCTTTTTGAAGATCAGCTACCTAGGCAAGGTGAGCTTTCTGAGTTTTTTCAGCCTTGACCTGAAAGCTTGGTTGAAAGTCTTCACCTTTTTCTTCAAATCTTCTAGCTCAAACTCGACCGACTGAGTGATGCTTGTGGCCCGAAGGAACTAAACCTCAATCCATCAACACAACCCTATTCCATCGACTTTTTTATTTCTTTCTTTAACACTTGGAACCACTATGTAAGTATCCAAGAAAGTCTCGAAAGGAAAGTTGATCCCCTAGAGTGAACAGCCATCTGCAGTAGCATCAAAACCATTCAGTGCCTTGAAAGCACTTCAAATCTCTAGGCTCTGGGAGGAGGTATCCTCACCTAGAATTGGGATCGCTCTAGTAGAAGAGTCAGCCATTAAGTTAGTTCTGATCTTTTATAGATCTTCGAAATCTGATCGAGAACGTTTCCTGATCAACGGGTCTAATCTGGTCTTTAAAGATTCTGGTTCTAGAATAGCTTGAATTAGTTTTGGTCGAGGAATAGTTTGGTCGACTGGAGCAGCTTGGGAGATTTCCTTACTCTTTAACTTTTTCAAATGCTTCTAAAGTTCCCAAGCGTTGAGTCTTGGAGCCATTAATTTTGCAAGTAGATAAAGTAGTTAAAATACATTAGTAATAGACTAGCTCAGAAATTTAAAATTAAAAATACTTATGCAAACATTTGGATAGCTCAAAAGGATCATCCCTGAACTTTATCAGATAACCAATGTCCAGAACAGGAGATTTTTCCAAAAGGTCGACAAGAGCCCGGTCTTCTAAGGACAAACTTTAGTACTCTATGCTCAAAATGGGAGAAGGCTCACTTTGCCAATATAAAGCAAACTTCTCCACCCAATGTCTAGGAAGAAAGAAAGATTGGTTGGTCTTGAACTTACTCAGAATAATTTTAGCTTGAAATTCTTGTACGAAGAATCAAAAGCGAAAAGTAATTTCTACCTAGGATGACAATTTATTGATACTAACCACACTCTTTCCTATGCCCTGACACGAAAAAAGAAGAAGAATACTCCAATGCTCGGATCTTAACCGAGAAATCTTACCAATACTTCAAAAGCCCGAACAAACGGCCAACTATTTGGATGGAGTTAGGTTGGGGTGACATTAAGCTTTGCCACAACTGCACATTGGAAGTTAGAGAATGGGAACCTCAAGTCAAGTCAGATGAAGAATGTGTCATACATGTATATCCATCATACTTCTTCATTTGGTCTAGGAGACATGTAAATTCTCTCTTTCGATTGACACGATCAAAAAACAAACTAAGCTTTATTCCCATTAGCGGCCATAACAATACACTTATGCAGTATAGTAATACTCTCAATTGAATTGTAGGCCAAGTAGTATTTTCTAACATCAGGATGAACCCAACTAAATGGGTCCTATGAGCTAGAGGCTAACGCTTGATCTCCTATACCACAGTCAGAAGTGTCGACTCCTACATTATTAGCAAACTTCTTACTCTCGTCAGGGAGTGAATCCCCAACATTCCGCTGATGAGACTTTGGCATCCGCAACAAAATTCCCCCAGAACCTCCACTGATTCATTATTGTTACCCCCCTTCGGGAGAAGCTTCACCCTCCATACCTAAAACCATCCCTACTTGAAAAAGCTAGGAAAACTTGAGAAAGAGAGGGCAAGGAAGTACCTAGATGATTTGAGTTGAACATGGAGCAATCTCTCGTAACCAAAAGACCAAAGGATGAACCTGCGAACATGAATCCTTATTCCGGAGTAAAATATTAGAAACAAAGAAGAAGAAGAAGAAAAAGAAGCTCTAAAAGTTTTGGAGATGGGTTTTTTCAGAATTAATGGAGAAGAATGCAGAGAACCAGAGGCAAGGAGAAATAGAGAAATGGAGCAGAAGTGTGGAAGATGAAGAAGGTGATTCAGGTTCTAAAATTTAAAACAAAAGCTAATTCCAATCGCCAAAATCTGATAGTTGGAAGTATGGGTATTTCAAGGATCAAGCAATCATGGTCATGCATCTAATCTATGGTTAGAGTTCAAAGGGCAGCATCCAACGACCACGATTGTATCCCATAAAGTAATCAGGGTTCATTTAAGAACTGATGGACATGACAACTGCGCTAATTAGCACACAACACATGGCAAAAGCCACGACCAACTATAGAGAATAGGTGCACAAAAGATGAAGCATCTAGCCAATGCCATGAGCGACAGAATGATCGGCCTGACCAACAAGACTAGTCTACTCTCTCAAACAATTAACATATTTAGTCCACTCAGTAAGCTCAACCCATTTTTACAAATGAATAATCGAACCATATAAGGAGAAAACCTAGCCTACCTTAAGCTTGACCCATCTTTACAAATGACCAAGCTGGGAGCTATGGATTATCTTGACCTAATTGACATCTGGCCTTCCTTAAGCACGACCCATCTTTACATATGACCAAGTTGAGAGGTTGTGAACCGTTCTAACCCAATTAACATCCGGCCATCCTTAAACTCAGTCCATCTTCATAGATGACCAAGCTGGGGGGTTGTGGATCATCTGGGCCTAGGGCAAAAAAAGGCCTATTATGGCTAAAGTAGACATTGATAGACCGACCGTACAGGGCAAGCATTTGTAAGCCCACCTTAGGCCTAGGAGGATCTGGGTCAACCCGACCAAAGTCCCATAAACCAGACCCAATCGATTCAAACCAGAATGGGAAATGGCTTAACAAATATGTGCTTAAGATCCATCAACGGTTGGCGGCTGCCACAACTTGGCCCCATAATAACCAGACATAACATAACCCTAACATTCAGAATCCTAAATAACCTGAATGGAAGGTATCCGAAGAGTCAGTCTTCCAAAGTCCTATATAAACCAGCCTAACAACCTAAGTCAGACATGTTCCATCTTTACCTAGACAATTGAGCCTACCTACTTTGCGTACAATCTTACTAATTTCTTGACCTGCCTAGGTTCTTATGCCCTCATTATTGCCTTCCCTATAAGTCTCTAGTGAGTCCCTTCTGCCTATTAACCTAAGTCTCGATCAGTACCCGAATCACAATCGTTTCAAAGAAGTGAAAAAAAAACAAAAATAAGAAGAAACATAATAAAGGAACCAAAGGGAGAGAGGCAGCTAGGTTTTCTTTAATGATAAAGATTGTTTGAAATGTATCTTTAGCAATTGTCTTAATTAGATTCAAGCTGTTATTCTGACTTTTTCTTTTGTCAAAAACAATTATATATTATGAATTTGTTAACTTTGTGGGGGATATCTGGTGTTTCATACCTTTTTTTTCAAAATAAAAATATTGGAAAACTTTTCTAGTATATTAAAATTTGAATTGTAATTACTCATAGTAAGTAAACTTGAACTCAATAATTGAAAGATTTATATATTATTTCAAACTCAAAACAAAAAACTTATAAGAAAGGAATACTATGAAATATGATTAATCTCACATTTAAAAGATATGAAAAATTCTCATAAAATAAATGAGACGCATCTAGATTGGGGTAGATAACGAGTTTGTGTAGAAGTAACAAATGGATTCAGGAAAATTTGCATGATTGAGTAAATTGTCTTCTTTATTAAACATCACATGCTTGGTTATGGATGTTGAATTTTTTTGGATTGAGAATGATAGAAATATGCCTTGTGAGATTTTGTGCCTATTGATGAATGGATTAAACATTTGTACCATTCTCTTCTTTCTTGTGTGATTTTTTCTTATGGAATTGTTACTCTAGAATTTGCTTTGATTCTTTTTGAGATTACTTTTTCACATAGATACATAAATATGATTGAGGGAATTTTCTTGAATTGACTACTTTGACCAAATAGCCAACCTTACATATTTTCCTTTGCTTAACCTCTTTGAACTTATTTGACCATTCTTTGTTTCAAACTCATTGCGTGCCTTAAATGAAAAATCATGTTCTTACCCAGTTTTAGGGAATAAGAGAGCATTGACTTTGTTATCGAATGAGTTTCTTGAATAAGTGTGGGGGTATATATGCAAGTATTCCAAAATAAAAAATAAAAAAAATAAAAAAAAACAGAGCTGACCAGTGGATGCTTGGAAATAATAGGAGAATGTTCAAGCCTAACAATGAATTCAATCTACCATATTGGCATTGATCTTTAACAAAACATTAGTCAAATATTGGTCATTGTCCAGTATGAGAAGGAAGCAAATAGAGAAGGAACTAAAAAATTCTTGGAAAATTTAGACTGAATGTTCTCAAACATCTTCTCCACTCTAACTGTATCATAATGCTATTTTATTTTCTTTGGTATTTAACTTGTCTTATCTATATTACTTTCTCCTTTACCATAATCCCATTATAACCTTGAATAAAGTCATCATGTTTTGTGTATAAATGTTATTTTTGAGTAGCGGATAAGTAGAAGATAAGCAAGCTTATGGTAGTGCAATTATTCATGAGTTGATTAGAGTGAAATATTTACCTTTTTAAACACTTGAGAGATTGAGAGTGAATTATGTGAGGATCTATCATTCCTGATTCATTCTTTTCAACTGAAGTTTCCTTGTTTGTTGATTTGAGATGCGAAGAAATATTATCTCATGAATGTTTTGATCCCTTGAATATCTGGTTGCTCTTCATTATTATTATTGGAAATTGAATCTTTTAGAGTTTTTAGTTTTTGAGTCTGTGTCATTTTTCTTTGTTCCCTAACTTTTGTCTTTTGTGTTTTACCTAGTAGTGTAAAAGTTAAGTGTGAGAGAATTTGATAACACTGTATTTTATACATTTTATAATCCTCTCACTAGGCTTCTTAAGGTTCAATTAGGTTTAATTAAGTTGGTTTTGACACATTTTATGATATTGAACCTTATTGGATCATTAAACGAATTATTACATAAATTAGCCTTAATTATCTCTTTGGCAATATTTAGTAAACTGGCTATAACTTGAGTTGCAAATATTTGATTGATGTGATTCTGGTCTTGTAGGAAAGCTAAAACAATTCCCTACAACTTTCATGAAGAACACAAAACTCAGATCGGACTCGTTGGAGGTGATATTGGGCTTGCAAGTCAGAACAGAGGAGTTGAAACCGAGCCTAAATACTTTGCAGTAATTGGACGATATCTTGAGTTCTAAGAATGATTTTAGACTCAAACCAAAGCCATTTCAAAACTAAGATCCAGGCCTATAACTTTCATGTAGATCACTTTTCTCAAAAATAAAAAAACAGGGGACATGACTGTGTCTCTTGGACACATGACTGTGCATTTGCTCAGTTATTGAAAACTTAATGCCTAAGTTTCCACTGTGCATTAATTTGCCTATAAATAGGCAATCAAATGTCAAAAACATATAGAGGGGAGGGCAGAGGCTCTGGCATGAAACAGAGAGGAATTTCCTCTCTTCTGCCACTCTTCCTCTTTTTTTCACTTTTCTTTCATTTTCCTTTTCTCTTTTTCTTTCTTCTTCTCCTATGTGTAATTAAGTTTTAATTTACTTGGATAAAAGTGTGAAGCTCTTGGTAATAAAATAAGGTTAGATTTATTCATCTCTTGTGCTTAAATGATTTATTTTTCTAGTAGTTATTATACGTGTTATATTTTGGTTTTTAATTAATTGTAGAAACCCTCCTTGTAAAGTGGAGTTCTTAATTTGTTGTAGACAAGATTTTGGTACAGTGAATGCTTTAACCCATTTATAAGTGATGGAAATAATCAAAGAAAACATAATATAATTACGTATATTATTTTAAATGGACTTTTAACGTTGTATTTTCAGATTGGAACCTCCATGTTGCGAGGATTTTATTTGAGTTATAAAATAAATTAATCTCACCTTTACTTTATTTACCAAGAGTGAATCTTTTAACTCAGGTAAATAATTTTTACCATAATAACAAAATATTTATCTTACCTTAATTAATCTTCATCAAGTCTCTGTGGTTCGATCTCGGACTCACCGAGAATTTATTACTTGAGATAACATGCACTTGGGTTCGTAACAATTAATCCCGCATCAAGTTTTTGGACATGGTTAAAAATTTGTGCATCATGCCGCTTGAGCACACAACGCGCACTGGGAAGGCAGCGCTGGTTACGTAAACAGCAGCGTGAATTCTTTATAAAAAGAGAAGTTTTACCAAATTAAACACACACTTGGCAGAACGTAGCAACCGTCAAGAGGCACAAACCCTGATGTGGTATGAACGCAATTAGGCTTGAAAATTAAAAATTTTCTTCAACCTTTCTGCCTTTCTACAATGGAGTTTGACATATTCCTCCCTTTATGTTCTTCTTTTTTCATGTGTAACTAATTTTTCCTTTATTAGGGGGATGATGAATCTTGAACTTTGATGATGTAACTTCTTTTATGAGTTTAATTTATGTTTCTATTTCATGATTTACGTATTTATCTTTATTCTTAATACTTTTCTAAACCTGATCAATTTGGGAATGATCTTTTGGGTTAATGTATGATTTGAGAAAATTTGCATGAACCTAGAACATGTGGTAAATACCATAATTTCTACAATCGCTAGGAATAGATGTTGTGGGTTATGTGATTTTTATTTTAATTCCCTCGTTCTTGATAATGCCTTTCTATTTGTGGTTAGACTAAGGAATTAGTTAATTCCAAACAGTGTAAGAGGATTAATATACTAAGGGATTGGGTATTAATTAATTTTGTGAATTGACCATAAATCATTGAAAAAGAACATAGTTAAATCAATATTTGAATGTGCATTTAAAAAGTTTAAGTGAAGTCTGAACCCTAATGCTTTAATACCATTATTTTTTACCCCTTTGATTTTTTATTTTGCTTATTTATATCTCTTTTTAATTGAATTTGCAACAATTATCTTTCTTTGTTAGCTTAAATAGTGTCACTTTCAGTGAACTTAGTAATTAATAACTTAATCCTCGTGAGACGATACTCTTACTCACTTTTTATTACTTTTGTGATTCGGTGCACTTTTTGATTTTACAACACTTGTCAAGCAAGTTATTGTGGGATATAAATACTTATATTGAGAAATTGGTAGAGTTATGAGAAGGAGTGTGAAGATTGGGAAACCTAGTAGACATGTAGGGATAATGATGAGAAGTTGTGGGATAGAGGAAATTGAGAGTGTCTACAAACATTGTCCTATAATCTTGTTGTGATAGTAAACTCTTCTCATCCATGGATGTAAGCATGTTGGGTTGAACCACGTCAAATTTGTGTAAGATGCTTTCCCCTAATTACTAGTATTTATGTAAGCACGTATAAAAAGGGGATGAGATATTCCCCAACAAGTGGTATCAGAATTGTGGTTTGAGGAGCTGAGTGATGATACGATGTCCCTTTGACCCATTGTGTCGAAAGTCTTCCTGATGAAGATCAGGTGGCATATCTCATTATGATAGCAGCATGTGTGTCGAAATTCTTCTACATATGGAGGTCAAGCAGCATGTTTCATATAACGATGATACAAACACGATGTGTTGATTGAAAGATTTGCTTGGCAATTTGGATTGTGGTTTGAAGATTTGGAAGATATGGCTTGTCAAGATTTGTGATGATAGTGGAGAGTGCATGAAGATTAGCATATTTGAAGATGATAGAATTTGGATCAAGGTAGTTGAGATAGTTTCATATTGGTATTGATAGTTTCATATTGAGGTAGTTGATCCAAATTCCTAATTTGAAAATTGGTATTGATAGTTTCATATTTTTATTTGTATATTCATATCTTGTAATTAATATTGAGATATGTAAAATATATATGATAAATATGAAATATATGTTAGACATATGCAAGATATGAAAGATTTATTTTAAATAGGAAATTAGGAAACTATTTAAGTGTAAGAGTTGTTTATCAAATAAGTTCTTGTGGGATATAAATACTTATATTAGGGAATTAATATAGTTATGAGAAAGGGTATAAAAATGAGAAGCCTAGTAAGATGTATAGATAATAGTATGGAGTTGAGGGACAGAGGAGATTTAGAGTGCACATAGACATTATATTGTAATTTTGTTATGATAGTAAACTCTTCTCATATATGGATGTACATATGCGTCAAACCGAGTTAAACTTTGTACGTGATTTGTATTATATTTTGCCCCTAATTTTAAGTATTTATGCAAGCATGTGAAAAAGGGAATGTGTTATTCCCCATCACTAATTAGTATTTAATCTCATTAGTCACTTGTGTAATTTTATAAATCACAATGGATGCATATACAAATTTCTATTTTTTTTTCAACAATTGGTCACTTTAACCCAATGTGGACAGTTTCTTTTACATGGAGCAAAATAAAAGGCTTTAACTCTTGTTATCTAATATACCATGAAGTGTGGGTCAGTTAACAAATTAAGTTGCATGTGTGTGGATTTTATCTACAGATTACAGTGTAGGAGTTTGAAATTAACAAAAGCACTTTGTTGTTAGAGTCAAGTCAATATCCAAGTGAGAATTAGTCCCACACTTAAATAATGAAAAACACCTCATGATATTACAAAAATAAATTATTAACAATTGATACTGTACAATTACCCTAACTTTGTACGAGTTATGCACATTATTCTCTGTGTATATCTTTCGTTTGTGGAGTTTGGCGAAGGAAGGGTATTACAATATCAAAGTTCATATCATATTTTAAAAAAGAAAAAAAAATCTAAGTTCATATCAATATATGATAAGGGAAAGTGAACATTTTCGAAAAGAGAAGAAGAAGAAAAGCATGATAACTTGACACCTATATTTTTTTTTAAGTTCAAAATCAATTCCAATTATTAAGAAACGAACTCTATTTGCCTTATTAAGAAGAAAATCAACGCAAAATATTTTTTACTTGTATTGATGTACACATTTTTTTAGACCATTTAAAACATTATTATTATTATTGTTATTATTATTATTATTATTATGAGTAGCGTCAAGAGAAAATTAACTAGTGCTAGTTCAAAAACAGAGCATGAACAATTACTTAAAGAAAGGTAAATGACAATATTTAATTTGTTGTTTTCACTCTGTTTAAGATTAACATTGTTATCACTCAAAAAAAAAAATTTCAAAGAGCAAGCTGATATAACAGCTAGCTGAGGGTGATTAGTCGAAGGAGAATATAGCGATAGGTAGAGGAATACCCGGCTAAGGTTGGGTTGGGCCTTGCTATTAGTGGGTCAGAATTGAAATAATAAAAAGCTGAAGCATATTGGATTGTAAGTTGATGGAAGGCTAAAAACTGAAGTTGTTATCAACGGATGCCACAAAAACATGCCGAGAAAATAGGAGTTGAGCTGTTGAGGGGTAGCCGTTGTGGCCAAAACGGTTAAGAGATGTGGGTAGACTAGCCGTGGGTTAGTTGCTTTTTTTTAGGAGTTTTAGCCAGTAAAGTTGGCTATGGTGGGGGTTAGATTTTATTTATAAATACAATTTGTACCAATTTAAATCCATACAGATCACAATCAATACAACTTTTAAGCTTTATTTATTTTGCTTAATTTTTTCAGCCATTTTCTATATTACTTTTACTTTGTGCAATTCATTTTTTGCAAGCTTATTTCCTAGTCAATTACAGCTTTAACCTTAAATTCTTAGACTTCTTAAGTTTACCTTAATACCAAACGCTTTCTTTAGTGAGTTTGGGAACCCTTGCTAAAGGTTGGATTTTGCCTGTAGTTCAAATCGCTTGTTTTCTTATCAAAATCCATACGTGTTCATCGACTGAATTCTTATTCGGCTGATAAATTTATTTCACACGTTAAACAAATTTGGCACGCCCAGTGGGACACTCTAAGGTGAGCAAATTGAGAAGTTTCCATCTCCCGGTTCAGATCACTATTGGCGTATACACCTAAGGTCCAGCAAAAACCTTAGCAGTATGGATACAAGTCAACCTAGTAAAAAGAACGGGGGTAGAAAGACTTCAGAGGGAAGCGCTCAGCCTACTTTAGGAATGCCCGCTTCACCCCAGCCAGTGGGTACTCCCACACCTTCCACCACAACTGCTACTCCAGTAGTAGAGTGCTCTGATCAGCCTCAGCCGATAGTAATGACCACTTCATTTATTCGGGACCAAATTGATCAAGGGATGAATGACTTAATGTATCATATGTCAAGGCAACCTTCGGAGATCGTAAAACCCATGGTGCATAATGAGATGCATTTTGTTAGAGAGGCTGAGCGAAAACAATCCAATGCAGGTGAGGCTTTGGGGCCCACTCGGCTATCGCGGGGCCTTCTGCTGGCGAACAGAGTCAGGCATGACCACAATATATGGTTCAGCCGAATCTGGGCATGCCGCAGGCAGTTCCCATGTTCCAGCCTCCTCACCCTAACAGTTGTATCCAGTCGAGCTTGCAATATGGGCAAGTACAATTACCCGGGAGACCCCCCAGGTAACAGGAATAGTTGGCTTGTCGTATCTGGCGCCTAACACTTCTGTGATAGGTCCTAGTGCACAGGTGGCCACAGTTGGTGGAACCATTTTCTCGGCAGCTCCGGGTCCTCCCAGGTATATTCATGATTATGTATGAGAGTTACCCTGGTCCAACATCCCTCCTACTCCAATAGGTACCCTTGAGGGCTTTCCTTATGGGCAATCTGTTCCTGTTAGAATCGATCAGTCATGGGTTAATGTACCTCAGGTGGCCCCAATCAGCCGATTGCTCAGCCATAGGTGAATAATCCTCCACATCCAGGCTATAACCAGGGGGCAATTCCCATCCAGGATCAGCAATATCAGGTGCCCCATCAGTTAGGGGGTGCTCTTATTAGACCAGTGAGGCCGGTTCAACCACCAGCGCCAAATTATTTGGGTGACAGAGCTCCTCAGCTGATTGACCCAGAAATGATAGCCGAAACCATAAGGAGACATTTTGGAATCCAGTTGAGATTGCTGGATAGGCCTGTGTATAAGAAGCCTAATCCTGAGTGGGTAGATAGGATGATGCCTTTGCCTAGAGGATTTGAGACTCCTGAATTTACCACTTTCTCAGGAGAGGATGGTAAATCCACTATGGAACACATCGGCAAGTTCATTGCCCAATGCGAGGAAGCGAATCAGAATGAGTTTTATAAGCTCCAGCTGTTCCCCTTGTCTTTGACTGGGGCGGCTTTTACTTGGTATTCTTCCCTAGCCCCTAACTCCATACAAAACTAGACTGACATGGAGCGTTGCTTTCATGATAGATTCTATATGCCTCAGCCAGATGTGACTGTGGCTGACATGATGAATCTGAAGCAAATGATGGATGAACTAGTAGCTGATTTCTTGGAGAGATTCAAGAAATTAAGAAGCAAGTGTGTCGTGCAACTGGCTGAGGTTGAATATTCTTCTATGACTATTAGTAACATGCACCCTCAGCTTAGGGAGAAGTTAGTAGGGCAAGATAGCATTGACCTAAGTCAGTTGGCTTCTAGGGCCTCCAGAATTGAACAATACATCTTAGAAAAAGGGAGAAGGAGGTCTAGCAAGAACAGAGGGTCTCATCTAATTAGTGTAATTGATGTTGAAGATCCAGACTATCTGTCAGATGAGTCAGCCGAGCAATCGGCAGATATCATGGCTGCAGAGATAGTGAGAGGAAAACCATATTCATGCTTGGCTTTAAGACCCCCTAAGGGAAAGGAGGTCCAAACTCCAGAGAATAGGGTCAACTATTCATTTGACATTTCCAAGGCAGACCAAATCTTTGATTATCTCCTGAAGGATCAACAAATTAGACTGAACGAAGGGCACCAAATTCCCCCAGCCGAGGAGTTGAAGGGAAAAAATTATTATAAGTGGCATAATTCTTATACTCATGCTACCATCAACTGTGTAGTGTTCAGAAAGGCTATACAAAAAACCATGAAAGAAAGAAGGTTTAAATTAGCCAAAAAGGAGATGACTGTCATTACCGATCCTTTTTCTTCAGCTGGGGTTAATATGGTTTCCTTCTCTAGGCAGACAGTATCTGGTCCACCATCTAAAAGATGGAAACAGCCGATACGTTGCCAGTGGAGACAAAGGGGAGTGTTTGATGAGCCATATGGGGCTGGGAGAGCTCTAGCTGTGTCTGATCAGTCCAAAATAATAGATCAGAAACCATTTGTGTTCGATAGACTAAAGAGACCCCAGGTAAATAATGAATATGTCAAGAAAGATACACCAGCCGAATACAATAGGCCTACAATGTTTGGCAGATTGGAGAGGAATCACCCGAGGAGACAGGCTGAAGTCAGACAGCATTCGATATACTATGATGTATACAGAGGCCTGAATGGGAAGACCATTTTGGTCTCCAAGTACAGAATAGATGAGGTTAAGCCTAGGGTGTTTGGTAGATTGGATTTTTCAGGCGTAAGAAAGGATTTTGAAGGGACAAGAAAGCCTGCAATCAAGTCTGGGGAAATAAGAAAGAAGGTTCCAGGAAGAAACGTAGGAAGAAATGTAGCCAGTAAGTATAATGATACTTTAGTTGATGCAAGGCTACCCATGATGGATGAGACTCCTATACCAGACAAGGGTAAAAAAGTAGCTCATTTCGTTGTAGAAAAGGGCATGACTACATTAAAGATTACGGTAAAGAATGAGGAAGTTATTAGGCCCTAACGTATGGTTAAACCACCAGTTGAAGTCGAAAAAGGACACTGGTTTATTAATAAATATGCAAAAGGAAAAGATCTTGTGGTGAAGGAACCAGGGGTGATGACTAGAACTCAGAAAAGAAAGGCCTACAGGAATAAATCAGTACAGCGAATGAAACAAACCTTGGCCATGTTAGCCGAGGTAAAAAGAACTGACTGTGCTGAGATTAAATCTTCTAGGGTAGTTGAGGTTCTAGAAGCTACTTTTGGGTAACCAAAAGAAAAAGTAGCTGCTGAAGAGAGAAAGCACGAAACAGTGCAGTCAGGAAACCAAGATTGCCTTGGAAAGGAAGAGCAAGATTTCCAAGAGATGATTAATGAGTTGGAGACAGCTGAATTCGAAGAGGTACCAGTCATAACAACAGAAGAACAAGTTCCTCTAATAGTCGAGGAAATGGAAGAGGAGCTCGGGTCAGATCTTCTATTAGAAGATTCTGTGTTGAATTCCATACTAGGGGAAGACGAAGATCACCCCTCAGCTGAAACTAATGTGGTAGGGTTGATTCCTAGTGAGTTCTTGGCTCGGCAGAAGTAACCCGAGAAATTGGAAGGTGATGTGGTTGCTGAGGAAGTTGAGTGGGCTGTGTTAGCTTCCATTTCAAAAGAACCCAAAATGGAATTCCCTAAACCAGCGAGGGAGATGACTAAGCATCTAAAGCCCTTATACATCAGGGCTCAGGTTAATGGTAAGACTATTAGTCGAGTTTTGGTGGATGAAGGAGCAGTGTTAAACATAATCCCCTCAGTTACAATGAAGAAGCTGAGTAGATCTAAGCAGGATTTGATTCCCACGAATATGAAAATGACCAATTTTACAGAGGATGCCACGGATGCCTTAGGAATTTTGGTAGCTGACTGTGGGGAGCAAAACTTTGAGCTCTGCCTTCTTTGTGGTAGACTCTAAGTCCATTTACTCTATATTACTGGGAAGGGATTGGATTCATTCCAGTCAATGTGTGCCTTCCACTTTGCACCAGATGCTAATGTTTTGGGATGGGGGTAAGGTAGAGTCAGTGCCAGCTGATAAGAATCCGTTTATAGTTGACGTAAAAATGGCTCAGGCTATATTCTATTCACCCCGGCTGGAGCCTATTACTATCCCTGAAGGATATGAAGAAGGATCATGGGAGTCTTGTAACCTAACTGCCGATGGCTTTGCTATCAATACCCAGGCCGATTTACAGCCTTTACGGTTATGTTTAGATGAATAACAAGGCCCAAGTAATTGAAGACCTGAGACACAGGCTGACATCCTTGGAAGTTGAACATAGGATTGGTACGGTCGTGTCTATGGAGTTAGAAGAGATAGTGGAAGAGGAATGTTCGGCTGATACACCTAGGGGGCATGAGTCTGAAGAGAGGTGGGAGTCCCCAATCAGTAGAAAGATTCCTACCTTTTCAGCTGAAGATCATTTGTTGGATGTCAACCTAGGGACTGAACAGGATCCGAGAATGACAAGAATAAATAGTTTGTTGAGCAAGGAAGAACGAAATTAGATGACTGATTTAATAAAGACGTACAAGGATTGCTTTGCATGGGACTACCATGAGATGCCAGGCCTTTCTACAGAATTGGTAGAGCATCGGTTGCCGATCAAAGAAGGATTTAAGCCTCACAAGTAGGCTGCCAGAAGATCCAATCTAGAGCTAATACCCAAAATTAAGGAAGAGATGGAACAACTACTTAAGGCAGGTTTTATTCGTATGGCCAGATATGTAGAATGGCTGTCGAACATAGTCCTTGTAATCAAGAAAAGTGGAAAGGTTAGGATTTGTACTGACTATAGAAATTTGAATCTTGCCACTCCCAAAGATGAGTATGTAATGCTTATAGCTGACATGCTTATCGATTCTGTAGCCAAAAATGGCATTTTAACATTAATGGATGGGTATGCTGGGTATAATCAAATTTTCATAGCCAAAGAAGATGTTCATAAGATAGCTTTCAGGTGTCCTGGCGCTATTGGGATATTCGAATGGTTAGTCATGCCGTTTGGATTGAAAAATATTGGCACCACGTACCAAAGAACCATGAATGCTATCTTCCATGAGTTAATAGGGAAAAACATAGAAGTATATATTGATGATGTCATAGTGAAATCCCATGATTTTAACCAACATTTAGCTGATTTAGAACAAGCTCTTAGGAGAATGAGGCATCATAATTTAAAAATGAATCCTGCCAAATGTTCTTTTGGTGTATCGGCTGGGAACTTTTTAGGTTTTTTGGTTCATAAACATGGGATTGAAGTTGATAAAAATAAAGCCAAAGCCGTATTAGATGTGAGACCCCCTCAGAATGAAAAAGAATTGCAGAGTTTGATCGGTAAAATTAACTTTCTAAGAAAGTTCATTTCAAATTCAGCCGGTAAGATGAAAGCTTTCTCCCCGTTACTGAAATTAAAAGATGCTGATGAATTAGTATGGGGAGTAGAACAACAGCTTGCATTTGATCAAATAAAGCAATGTTTGGCTAGCCCCCCAGTGTTAGTCCCCCTAGTGTTAGGAAGGCCGCTGAAATTATATATATCGGCTACCCTAGAATCAATCGGCTGCCTGTTGGCACAAGATGATGAAGATGGGAACGAAAGATCTATCTATTATCTTAGCCGATTGCTTAATGACCCCGAAACTAGATATACTCCCATAGAAAAGTTATGCTTGTCTCTTTTTCATGCCTGTACTAAGCTGGAATATTACCTCTTACCAAGGGAAGTTCAAGTAGTATACAAAATTGACATAGTAAAATACTTGCTACATTGGCCTGTTTTGTAAGGACAATTAATGAAGTGGGCTATTAAGCTAAGTGCATATACATTAAAGTATGTGCCTCTGAAGGCGATGAAAGGACAAGCTTTAGCGGATTTCTTGGCTCAGCATCCTTGTGTAGATGTTATAGATCCTTTAGCTGAGGTGAGCCATTGTGTTAACTTGAGACCTTAGGTATTAACTTTTAATGGATCCAGAGCTAACAAGGGTGTTGGGGTTGGAATCACAATCACAAGTCCTGCTGAAGAAAGCTGAAAGTTCATGCATCAGTTGATGATAGGATGTTCAAATAACCAAGCTGAATACGAGGCTTTAATATTAGGGTTAAAAAATCTATTGTCTATGAAAGCCAAATACATCCAGGTTATGGGAGATTCCCAAATTAGTTATAAAACAGCTAGCTGGGGATTATAAATGCACTAACCCGAATTTGGTAGAATGTCATGAAACGGCTAGCAGTTTGTTAAAACAGTTTGCCGATGTAATGATAATGCATGTACCCAGAAGGCATAACAAAGAAGCAAATGATTTGGCACAACATGCTTCTGGTTATAAGGAAACCTTTAAAGATATTCAGCTTGTAGATAATCGGCTCAAGGAGTTCTTTATTGGAGTCGTGGATACAATTGATGACTGGAGAGTTGAGCTAACAAAGTATTTACAAAACCCTTTTTCTTCTTTGACTTTCCAAATGAGGCAAAAGGCCTTAAAATATACCTTGGTGGATGAAGAACTATATAAGAGAGGATTGGAGGTAATTTTATTAAAATGTCCTAACAAAGTTGAGACCATGAAACTCATGGCGGAAGCACATAAAGGGATATATGGTTCACATAGGTCAGGATCTGTGATGCGCTGGCTAATACATAGGTATGGATATTATTGGCCAACCATCAGTACAGATTGCCATGCTTATGCCAAAGGGTGTGAAGAGTGTCAAAAGCACGGGCCAATCCAGAGGATCCCAGCTGAGGAAATGCATTCTATTGTTAAGCTTTGGCCATTCCGAGGATGGACAATGGATTTAATTGGAAAAATATACCCTTCATCTTCCAAAAGACACTTATTCATTATTGTTGCCACTGATTATTTTACTAAGTGGGTGGAAGCCCAGCCGATGGTTAATGTTACCCAAGTTGATGTTATCAGGTTTATTAAAAATCAAATTATCTATCGGTATGGCATTCCAGAAACTATTACAACAGATCAGGGCACAATGTTCACAGGAGAAAAGACGGTTGCTTTTGCAAAAGAATACGGGATCAAGTTAATCCAGTCTTCACCTTATTATGCACAGGCAAATGGTCAAGCTGAGGCTACAAACAAAATATTGATAAGCTTGATTAAGAAGACCATAGAAGACAAACCTAAAAGATGGCATGAAGTGTTAGCCGAAGTACTATGGGCTTACAGAAATTCAAAGTTTACCGCAACGGGGTTTACCCCTTATCGGCTGACTTATGGTCAGGATGCTGTGTTACCATTGAAAATTAATGTAAAATCATTGAGGGTGGCCAAACAGCATTGTTTGACTATGGATGAGTACCAACAAGCCATGTTCATGGAGTTGGAATCGGCTGACGAGGACAAGTTAATGACTTTAGAAAATATTCAAAAGAATAAAAAGAAAGTGGCCAAGGCATATAATAAACATGTCAAAATTAAAAGTTTTGTCAAAGGGGATTTAGTTTGGAAAGCCGTTTTGCCTTTATGGGCTAAAGACCCAAAGTTAGGAAAGTGGTCACCAAACTGGGAAGAACCTTATATAATTAGTCAAGTTATGATTAATGGAGCTTATTGGCTAGTTAACATGCATAGTGAAGAGATGGTGAGAAGCATAAATGGGAAGTATCTAAAAAACTATTATCCTTCGATTTGGGGTAATTAAAGGAAAAAAGAGTTGGTTCAAAATATCAGCTACAAGCCAGTCGATTAGCTTTTTCAAATTAAGACTGGTAAAAAAAAAAAAGGTTAACAGTTCACGGATCAGCAGGAATAGTAGCTGATTGGTCAGAGTTAGGTGCCTGAGTTAGATCAAGAGTCGGAGCATCAGCTGAAGGGGATGGTTCAACAAAACTAACAGCAAAAGAGGTGACTTGATCAGCTACAAATTCAGGGGCAGGAATGGCTTCCACTTCTGGCTGATTAATTGTTGTATCAGCCGAAGATGGTGCCAATATTCTTTTTGCCTTGGCCAATAGCTCTTTCAAATTTGCCCAAGCCTCCTTGGTAAGGAGAAGTCCACGATCAGCAGTGTTTAGGTCCTCTTCAAATGCATCTTTTTGCTGTAGTAAAGGGATTATCTCGGCATCTAGAGCAGAAGATTGATGATACAATAGCATCTTGAAATTAGTACTAGAAGTTAGCTTCTGAGTAAGAACTGCCAGTTTAGGCTCCGTTTCGACAATCTCTTTATTGATTCTCTCCCTCTCAGCAATTAGCTCGGCTAGGCGTTTGGACATTTTGTCCTTTTCGCTGAGATTAGCTTTCTTTTCAGCTTCAGCTTGTTGGAAGGAGGATTGAAAATGAAGCTTCTGGTCTTGGAGTTCACTCAGCCGAGCAAGATCCTTAGCAGCTTGGTCATGACGACCTTTGAAAACTTGGAAATTGTAGAACACTTCACCAACTTGAACGGCTATACGATTGAAGATAGCTCTCTGGTTTTCATCAGTATTGGACGATTTAGCAAGCTTTGATAGTGCGATTCGAAGGTCAGTAATCGTGCGCTGCTCTACCGGGATATCTTGATCAAGCAATGTTTCCACGAAAGACAGACGTTGGTCTGAAGGAGAACTCAGATCCACAATGGCTTTGGGAACCGGAGAGGGAAAATATTGAGTCAAGTCTTCCTCAAAAACAAGCACATCAGAGGCTTGGATTGTTGGAGCATGCAGCACAGGAGCTGGAGGAGTTGTGAGAAGAGTTGGCTCATGTTCCTAATAGAGTATAAAAATAAGTATAGTCGATAATCAGGAAAAAGGTGAAAATATTAATTAGCTAAGAAGTTAAGAGTATTACTAGTGTCAGAGGAAATATTGAGGGAAAAGGTCTTAGAGAAGCAATTTCTATATGAGTCTCAGGAGACTGTTGATAAGTCTATAAGAGCAAGGTAAAGGAAAAAGTTTTAGAACCAGGGATTTATAAGAGCAAGGTTTAAAATCGTATACCTTTCTCAGTTTCTTATTCTTGGGAGCTGATTGTTGAGCAACGGGAGCCGATTGTTGAGCAACAGCTGCGGATTCCCGAATAACAATCCCTGTTTGCCTAGATGAATGCCTAGTAGGCCTAGGGCGAATAGGTTTGGAAGCGAGAGTATTTTCCAGTGTTTCAAGATCTATGGTCATTGGTTGAGAAGGCCCTGAAACAGAAAGGCATTAGAAAATACTGAAAGTAGTCAATGCATAGAAAAGTGGATTTAAAAGTACCTGCTGCATCGGCTATAGGTCTGCTTCTTGTGGACTTGGGTCTCTTGGATGATATGGGCTGAATGTCAATAACAGGGTGATCCATGCCTCGATGATCAGTTTCGAGAGGTAACTGGAAGTGGGAGTAGAGAAAATCTTGCTGGACACTGAAGGCCACCAATTGGTAAAGGCTAATGATTCTCCAGGAAGTTGCCTAAAATGTTTGAACTCAAAAGCATTTAGTTTTTGCAAGTTCTGCTGAGTCAAAGATACCACATTCTTATCAGATAATGTGGGTCTTCCAAAAGCGGTTGCCATTGATTGGTAAGCCAGAGAGATGTTCTGAAGAAGTCCAAATTGTCGAGCCAGGAGGTGTGGGCAGTAAAATTCGGTCGATGTCTTGTTATAGCGGCTGGTTGGCTTTACTCCACACATCAAGTCTCTAGTCGATAACACACTACCCCAGCATAGAGAAATGTAATTGGCCAGCTGAGGATTTGGAGAGTCCGCAAGAGTATTCATCCAGAGAAGATTGTGAGGTCTATCGGCTAAAGGGAAAAATTCTTTTGCATACTGAATAGAAGTAAAAAGTTCAGTCGCAAAGTTAAAGGCTGAATGCTTGACAAAGGGAATAGTTTGCAAGACTCGACCTAGAGAGATTGGAGTCGAGGAAGAAGAAGTAAAACTCTTATGAGATAAAGGTATGGATTTTGGGAAGTAAAGGGTTACCCAGAGCTGAAGAAACCAGAGAGGCCCTGCTACATTATCTAGTTTCTCATTGTTTTGGAGTCTAGTAACCATGGTGAAAAGACTCTTGTACAAAGAAGAAAGGAAAAGAGTACCTAAAGCCAGAGGTTTGCCAGAAGTAACCAAAGAAACAAGGTGGGATATCTCTAGGACCACTGCGACAGAGCTAGAGCAAATAAAATATTTGCAAAACCAGTAAAGAAGGAAGACTTGATGTTCTCCATCAGACACCTGGTGAGAGGTTTTGGCATTGGCAGACAAGAAATTGGAGTAGGAAGAGGTGTTTTTAGAAAAAGTTTACCGTTAATGCTGGATAGGAAAGTTCAAAAAGCGAGTTTACATCTTCACCAATTATTGGAAGGCCGGTGATAGCTGCCACATCCAAGAAGGTAGGGCTCATGATGCCTGAAGGAAGGATGAATCTGTTCACAGAGGTAGACCAGAACCCTAGTAAGCTAAACAGAAGGTCAAGGTTTAGGGGAATTTCATGTTGAGAAAGCATAATGACATCGTAAATTCCCCATGTTTTCCAATCTTCTACTCGGCTAGTCGAAACCCGTTTTAGCCAATCGGCATACTGAGGAGCAAGGCGAGGCCAGGTCCAGAGGTCATTAGGGCACTTGTTGATGGAATACCAGTTGGCAGTGATAGGAAGCTCAAAATGCCTTGGATACAAGTGATGATCAAGAAAGATCTTGCCCTCGTAGATGTTAGAGGTACATAGGGTTATGGTAAAGGAATTCAAAAGCGGAACAAGCACGGGGAAGCCAGCATCTTGTCCCTGGTTTAATGGTTGCTGGGTGCTGAAAGCCGAATCAGATGAAAATGATGAAGAATCATCATCCCCATAAGAGTAGGTTTTGTTTTGGGAATCAGAGATGTCAGACATGATTGAAGAAATGGGAAGAGTAGTTTGCTAGGTGCTTTGAAGAAGAAATGGTAAAAGTAAGTCGACTAAAGAAAGTTTCGGTTGAATTTATAATTATTCCGTGAAGGAATGGTAATATGTTTTGACCGTTTGATTTTTTTTGGCCGAGCATCTCTCATATTAAAAGATAAGTGGACATTAAATTGGGCACGATGCTCGAAAAGATTTAGCTACATTTATTCAGCTTCCTAAAATTAGCTGAAAAATGTAAGGGGGCAATTATTATCACCAAAAACAAAAAATTCAAAGAGCAAGCTGATATAACGACTAGCTGAGGGTGATTAGCCGAAGGAGAATGTAGCCGATAGGTAGAGGAATACCCGGCTAAGGTTGGGTTGGGCCTTGCTATTAGTGGGCCAGAATTGAAACAATAAAAAGTTGAAGCATATTGGATTGTAAGTTGATGGAAGGCTAAAAACTGAAGCTGTTATCAACGGATGCCACAAAACATGCCGAGAAAATAGGAGTTGAGCTGTTGAGGGGGTAGCCGTTGTGGGCAGAACGGTTAAGAGATGTGGGTAGACTAGCTGTGGGTTAGTTGCTTGTTTTTAGGAGCTTTAGCCAATAAAGTTAGTTATGGTGGGCGTTAGATTTTATCTATAAATACCATTTGTACCAATTTAAATCCATACGGATTACAATCAATATAACTTTTAAGCTTTATTTATTTTGCTTAATTTTTTCAATCCTTTTCTATATTGCTTTTATTTTGTGCAATTCATTTTTCGCAAGCTTATTTCCTAGCCAATTACAACTTTAACCTCAAATTCTTAGACTTCTTAAATTCACCTTAATACCAAACGCTTTTTTTAGTGAGTTTGGAAACCCTTACTAAAGGTTGGATTTTATCTTTAGTTCAAATCGCCTGTTTTCTTATCAAAATTCATACGTATTCATTAACTGAATTCTTATTCAACTAATAAATTTATTTCACACGTTAAACAAACATATATCATGACAATGAGCTATTATATATAAGAAAAAGATGTAATATCTGCAATGATGATTGAAAGGCCTTGAAGAAGAGAATGTCCAAACTTTGTCATCTCCAATAATCATTTTCTCTGTCATTTTAAGAAGGTATAGCTGTTTCTTTATTGAAAAATGATAGGTGGAAGCATATTGTCTCACATCTTTCACATCGCGGATTACTCGAGAGAATTAAAATGTAAGTATATAAAAATAAAATAGGACTTATTGCAATCAGATAAAAATTAAAAAAATATAAAATAATATATATATATATGTAACATTATTCTTCTGTTATGTTGCACAAATATTGATACGTATATCTAATACAATATAATATAATATGATATAATACACAAATAAGATGATCTTTTAAAATATTAAGATACAAATACAATGATATATATTAATAAAATATTTATATTTATATTTATATATGTAAAAATGATAAAAGTTAAATTTATTCACTTGCAGTTAGCCCAACTTTAAGTCATATGTTTTTTCTAACACATTTAATGAAGATAAAGTCATTCTTTAAGATAATCTACAGGAGGATAAAATTACAAGAGTGGGAATATACTTTGAAAGAAATAATTAATGAGAATGAAACTTAAATTTATATTTCATATTTTTTAATTAACAATACTTTGAAAGTCATAAATATAAATAAATAAATAAATAAATAAAAATACGTCAAGACAAGCATATCGTATCATTATTTGTATTAGATATAAGTACAATACATGTACGTTGTTAAATCTTTAGCACAAGTGCATTTTTGATGTTAAAGTGGGTTTAGAATTAAAGAAATTTGGAAGAAAATAGATAAGTTTTAATTATTTTTGAACATGATTAGTTTGGGAGTTCACTGTTTGATGAGTTCTAATTTTTTGAATGAAATAGGTTTGGATTCAACTAAGAAGAAGGAAGAAGCTGTTCTTATTTTGAACGTGCTATCGCCTTGCGAGGAACTTCCATCGCGAGGCGAGATTTCGGGCTATCGCGAGGCGAGGATCATCCATCGCGAAGCGAGAAGAGGAGTGAAAGGATCTTTGAGATTGCAATAGGCTTCCCTTCGTACGCGAGCCGTCGCGAGGTGAGCTTGGGCCATCACCCCGTTATCCTGCAAATTGTAAATAGCCAGAGAAAACATTTGTTACGCATCTTTTTCATATTTTTCGTTCTGTTCCTTTTGAAAACTCTGAAATATTGGGGTTTTTACCCAGAGCTCTGCTAGGGTTCCATCTTCTTCTATCTCCATTAATGATTCAAGCTTGGGAACAAGACTTTGAAGAATCAATGACTTTTTCCTCCACCATTTGTTTGAATTCTCCCATATCTTTTTCTTCCATTATGAGTAGCTAAATTCTTTATGGTTAGGGTCAGATGAACATTGTAAATACTCTTATATGATCTGATTTGTTTATCTTTACAAGCTAATTTCATGGATTTGAACATTCTACTCATTGCTTAATGCTAATCAATACTTGATCATTATTGGTTTGAATGTGGGTATTACTTCAAATTGGAAAATTCGTTTTAATACTGGAATTGAGTAGAGTTGACATAATTATGATTGAATATAGGAATATATTATTGTAAATATGTGTTTCATTAAATCACTGTTATTAATGCTTAACTTGAATTAACAATTACCTAAGGAATTGAGAGTTGTGATTGGGTTAAAGGGGTTTTGAATCAAGGAATTGATCTTAGCCTAATTTTGTTGATTGGAACTTCAATGCATGATTATTGCTTGTATTGAGAATTAATCAGTAACATAAGAAGGTAAACAATGAGATTTGACCCCTAGCCGCTTTTCTTACTCTGTTTTTAGTACATTTTTTTTACACTTGTTTAAAAACCAATACAATTCAAAATTATCAAATCATTTTCTCAGTTCAAGTAGTATTTCTAAGTTTACATTGATAATCGACATACAATTCTCGTGGAATCGATAACTTTATTCACTCTTTATTACTTGTACGATTTGGTACACTTACCAATTCTTCAACATACGTCACCAATTTTAAAGTATCTCTTCTGTATTTTGAGCAATGTTTTGGAATTTGTTATCATCATGCAAGTGTTCAAATCTTTTACTTTTCTTTCTGCTGATGATGCCCCAGACTTTTCTTTTTCCTTTTGGTGAAATGCCTCTGACTTTAAAGGAGGGAAAAAAGTCAAGAAAAATATATCCATGTTTGAAACAATTGCACAAGTGCACATGATTGTCGTGCAGTTGCCCCTACGCTAAAATTAAATTTCATGTGTCCATTGTTGTCCCCCTTATCCTTCTGCTGAGAAAGGGAGAGAGAAAGACAGTTACAGGAAACTTAAAAACGGAAAGAAAATACCAAAAAATAAATGAGGCAGAGTGCTCAAAAGAAGGTTCAAAAAGGAAAGAAAAAGCAAGATTTTTTGTTTTTTTTTAAGAATAAAAAAGGAGGTCAAGCCTCAAAGATCCAGAACACACATTCACTTTCAGTGGCTCAAAAACTCTCTCTGATTGTGCGTGCGTGTGTGTTCCTTTTCAGGCTGCATCCGCGCAAGCCTTACCTTAACATATCCTTATCTTTCATGTTTTCTTCGGAACATAGAAAGAAACAATGAAAACGAAGCTTGTTCTTATGCTTCTCATGCTGCTTCTTATTCTTCCCGAACCCATTTGGATTCTTGCCTGAGCAGACCCTCTTGTTTCCTCACCTGAAGTCCCACCCTGTTCTCCAATTTCCACATCAGTGCCTGCTTCCTCCCCAGGTACTCATTCAACTCTCTCTCTCTCTCTCTCTCTCTCTGTGTGTGTGTGTGTGTGTGTGTGTGTGTGTGTTCCATAACCTTTGTCTTTGTTCCATTTGCTGTCTCTATCACCACCTGTTTCTTCTGATGCCGTTGGAATTCAACGGTTTCAAATTTAAATTTGAAAATCATGACAAGCACTTAATGCAGATAATGAAATAATGTGGTAATAACTTTTTTATTCATTGCCGGTCTTTGTCTGATATTTCTCATTATTTGGATCCCACACGTTTGCTTAAACTCTCTTAACTTGCTTTAATTTAATGGTTTGAAATTTGAACAAATGAGATTCATTTTTTTACCAATTTATTTGATGCTCACTGCTATTGCTATATACTGCATATTGACCAGCTACTCTGGTGGGGAATGAACAGCACCGAATGGATTCACACAAGAAAATGGTAATAGCTTTGGTCGTAGCCAGCACTGCAATTGGTGCAGTCATTTTGTATTTGTTATGCTTCTGGATTTATTACACCAAGTATCCTTCAAAATCCAACAGGAAAAACGTTCAAAGTTCAGGTATTTATTTTCACTGTTCCATTTCTAAGATTCCTGTTTCTGCATCACAATTCTGGGGATGTCAAGAAACTTCAACATTAAATTTTCTCCCTTGTTATCATAGTTTTAAATTGCGGTCTGCGTCTGCAATTGCAATATCATCGGCCGTATTTTCTCACAATTATCTGCAATTATGGTAAATGCAATATAACCGTAATTGCGACCGCAACCACAATTTAAAACCATGTTTGTTTTTGTCTGAGATTTCCTTTTCTTTGTTCTGTTTTTGAATGCAAAGATGCTGAGAAGGGGATCGCTTTAGCTCCATTTTTGAGTAAATTCAGTTCTATCAAGATGGTTGGTAAGAAGGGCTGTGTTCCAATAATTGATTACAAGCAAATAGAAAACGGCACCAGTAATTTCAAGGAAAGTAACATCTTGGGTGAGGGTGGGTTTGGATGTGTTTACAAGGCTCGGTTGGTTGATAACTTGGATGTTGCCGTCAAGAAACTGCACTGTGAAAGTCAGCATGCTGAGAGAGAATTTGAGGTAATGCCTCCTAATAATTTATTCATTTTGCTGCTTGTCTGTTTCTAAATTTAGTTTTCTTTTTCTAAAAAAAAAATTATATTAATAGTTGGATGAATTTGCAGAACGAGGTGGATTTGTTAAGTAAAATTCAACATCCAAATATAATTTCTGTACTGGGTTGTAGCAATAATGGCGATACGAAGTTTATTGTCTATGAATTGATGCAAAATGGATCTTTGGAGACTCAATTACATGGTAAAACCTTGTATCTGATGCTTTATTACCTAGTACAGGACATAAATTGAAAGATAATGAGGTCAATTATAAATAATATACTAATCTCTTTATTTTCCAAAAATTTGATTATTTGAAGGACCTTCTCATGGCTCAGCATTGACTTGGCATATGAGGATGAAGATTGCTCTTGACACAGCAAGGTGACCTTCCCTAATCAGTTCTCTATCTTCCTATTGTGTTATATTGCCTGTTTATTAACATGCTATTTATTAATGTTAACCAGAGGATTAAAATATCTGCATGAGCACTGTTACCCTCCGGTGATCCATAGAGATCTGAAATCTTCTAATATTCTTTTAGATGCAAACTTCAATGCCAAGGTAAAAAAAGACCATGTTGAAATTGCTGTATAAATTATTTCCTCTTTCTACTATACATTTATTGTTTTCACCAAAGCTTCTTTTCTGTTTGCGCCCATGACTTTCTTATTGGGGGATATCAGCTATCTGATTTTGGTCTTGCCATAACTGATGGGTCCCAAAACAAGAATAACATCAAGCTTTCAGGCACCTTGGGGTACGTAGCCCCTGAGTATCTTTTAGATGGTATGCCAACTGAACTTGACATAATTTCACGCCATATGGTCTCACAAGTTGCTATATGTTTAATATATTGTCAAGCTTTCAACAAACCAGATCCAAGATTGTTTCTTTTGGACCCTTGATGATGCATTCAATGATGTAATGAGTTTAAGGTGGGTTTAAAACGTATGATCTGTGTATCTTGTGCACATCTTGGGCATGTACCTGCCCAACTAACATGACAAGTTATATAGATTATTAAATACAATATGCCTCGTTACACGTTCCCATCTTGGGCATGTTGTCAGTAACACGTTGCAATTTTATATGCCTAGTTTGCTCCAGTTGCTTCTTGTCAGTGATTAAAAAAATTACAATATCCTGACAGTGGGAACTAAAATTTGTTCACAACTAAGCACCAGTGAGGTGGAATTGATTCTAGTCTCAAAGATAGGAAACATTGGAAGTTTTCCTCAGGTCGAACGCCTGTGAGCTTTCTATTATTCAGCTGAAAACTTCGATAATTTTGGCGGGGATTGTTTTTTTTTTAATTATTAAGAGATTCTTTGTGAATTAAAGTAGATATTAAACTTGAGACATAAATGAAATGGATCACTTCTCCAATGATGTTTGAAGAACGTGGAGAAATAGCTGGGATCCATACGGCTTTTTGGTTCATGGAACAATGAGAAATTATGTGTGAAATTCATCTATAGCAAAACTTGGATTAGTTACTGAGGAGATTGCAATCAAATTATTTTTACAGGTAAATTGACTGATAAAAGCGATGTCTATGCTTTTGGAGTTGTGCTTCTGGAGCTTCTATTAGGAAGGAAGCCTGTGGAAAAACTGGCACCCGCTCAATGCCAATCCATTGTCACATGGGTATGGGTTGCTTTTAATCTCAAGAGATAAATTTTAATAGGGTGTTGAATATGGGAAATGACATAGAAATTTTTTATGACTGCAGGCCATGCCACAGCTCACAGACAAATCCAAGCTTCCAAATATTGTGGATCCTGTGATTAAGAATACAATGAATCTAAAGCACTTATACCAGGTTTGAGCACCTCAGAACTCGACACATTTCCCAGTTTTATACTTGCCCGTTTTGGCAATTATACTACTTGTACTAGGTTCCTTCTGGAATTATGTACACACAGCCTCTACAATGTTTTTGCATTATTATTTTCTGCTTAACTACAACCTCGACTATGTACTTTGTAGGTTGCTGCTGTGGCTGTGTTATGTGTGCAACCAGAGCCAAGTTATCGCCCACTGATTACAGATGTTCTCCACTCGCTCATACCTCTTGTGTCCGTTGAGCTTGGAGGAACACTGAGACTTCCACAAGTGACACAGCAAGTCTTACCTGCTTATCCACCAGTGAATTCTAGTCAATGATGACCTATCAATTCGAGACAGTGAGAATCCTGGGCATATTTTGTGATGCTGCTGCTGCCAAACCGGTTAGACTTTATCAAGGCTCGAAATTACAGACAGATCCATAACAACTACACTGTTTCTGCAATACGCGCCGCCTAGGAGTTTGACCTTGAAACACAAAGACACGTTCTTAAGGAAAGAAGGTAAGCGTTTGGCCTAAATGGTGTAGAAGAGCATTGGATTGTTAATGACAAATGTATAGAAAAAAATTAATTACTTTTGTGAAAATATTTGTGTATAAAGGGGTGATTTTTGAAACATTGAACCATCCAGAGGATCTGATTGTCTTTCACTCCCTCTTTTGGCTGTATGAAATTGAGCAAATCAGGCTACGAGTTATTAATATATAAATTCTACTAAATCGGGAGAAAAAAATATGTAGTTCGCTTATTCTGCGCTTTCTCTGCAAACCGGTTCCCGGCCACATGACAAATTAGGAAACTGCTTCAAACGAATTTCAACATGGTTATCATGTCCTGACATACGCATGACAAAGCCATTCATTAATTCTGTTAGAAAACAGCGTCCATGAGACTATGATCCTTGTGATTTTAATTGAGCTACCAAACTCAGTAAACCAGCATATAGTACCTATGTACTGACAATAGATTGATACCTCTATGCCCTCTTGGCACCATTTGGCAAGGTATACCTGAAATGAGTTGCTCTCTCTGGATCCTGTGGTTATGTCCCTCTTTTACGTTCGTCTTTATTTTTTGGGTTCAAGTTAACACCCTATAATGTCTGGTTTTTTCTTTATGTTTTTTTTTTATCTCTCTCTCTCTCTCTATCCTGTCACAGGACTATCTTGCTAGAGAGAGATAGACACAAATTTTGTTATGCAAGAAGAACCCACCATGTTGGATTATAGGATCTACTAATTTTATTTCAAACAAATTGTCTTTCTCTCTTCAAAAAAACCCTTTCCTGATATTCCACTAACAGGAGACAATCTTGATCCAATATAAATGATTCGATCATATTGTAAGCAGGATTAAAAAAGAAGAAAAGAAACTGACTAGCAACTGAAGCACATGCAGCCAATAAAACTATTGTCCGCATGCTTTATTCAATCTTATCCACATGAAATTAGAAAGAGACTCATTATGCATCAATACTTTGATTCAACCTGTTTCAAGTCTGATAAGCAGACTCATTATGCAACAATACTTTGATTCAACTTGTTTCAAGCCCAAGGTTACAAAATTTCCTAAGACTTTCAGGTACATATGTACGACAATCAATACATACATACATACTTGAATTATTTTCATGTATGCCAATCACTGTGGTTGGATATAATATTCACCAAAAATATAACTTTGGTTCTAACGCATATTTCATTGAGTTTCAGCTGACATTATGAAACGAATCAATAATAGCATCTGCAAGGTATTCACATTTGGCCAACGACAACCCTGCTAGGGAAATCCTTCCATCCTTTGTCATGTATACATGCCACTTATTTGTCATATTGTCACTCTGATCAGACAAAAGATATCAGTTAAAAACAACACAGTCAATATTGCAATACGGCAAAACCAAATTACAGATTCATATCATGTTAATAGAGTCAAAGAAATAGGACACAAGATAATGTAATGTATATAAGCCACAAGTTGATCACAAGCAAGAAGTCATAAGGGGAGTCAATTACCTGGTTCTTGTTCAAGCCTGTATATGAGAACATGCCTATCTGCTTAAGTATGAATGACCAATCCTTTCCACTCTTGTCTTTTGAAGAAATACTGTCATATAGCTGCTGTCTAACATTTTTTATCCTTCCAGCCATCATTTCCATCTCTGCTTTCCATTCATCAAAGAGAACTGGGTTTCCAACAATATCGGCAACAATCCTAGCCCCGTGAACAGGTGGATTAGAGTACATTGGTCGGGCAAGCCTTTTCAATTGGCTCTTTACCCTGAAATACATAGTTATCAGATTGTTGATCAAGACAGAATTTTTACTGAGGCGATCATGTTGAATCTGAGATATCTTCTTCCTTAAAATGAAATTTGAGCATTCTGTCATGATGCTAAGACAGTCTATCATAACAAATATTATATCAGATTCCAACTATTTCATGCTACCAGAACTTATTTGATAAAATGATCCTTTCACCTTTCTAGAAAAGAAATAAAAATGCATGAGAAGAAGAAAGTAGACAGATTCAATCTTAGACATGTCCGTTCAACTTCAGATATGAGAAAGCATGGCATCCTAAATTTACCACACCTTGCAGCAGATTCTGGTGATGAGGAAATGATATTGATTGCTCCAATCCTTTCAGCATAGAGACCAAGATTTTTACTGTATGACTGCGCGACAAGAACCTCCATGCCATGTGCCACAAACAATCTCACTGATGCTGCATCTGCATCAAGGCTTCCACTAGCAAACCCCTAAAATTTAACGAGGAGTTCAGGTAATATTTATATTGAGAAATAGATTCAAGGTGACTGTACAATATCTACCGGTTTTAAAATGTATCCATATCATTCTTTATAAAGATTATTTGTCATAATTTCAAATGTGTATACTCTATCCAGAATGTTACTAAAATGATAGCTTATTTACCAAAAGATCTGTACCTGGTAAGCAACATCAAAAAATGGAACGTGGTTCTTTTCTTGAATTACATCAGCTATTTTTTCCCACTGTTCAGGTGTTGGATCAATACCAGTAGGGTTATGAGCACATCCATGAAGTAGCACAAAAGTTCCTTCAGGAGCTGCCTATGAAAGTGGAGAAACGTACAATTAGGCAGAGTTCAATTTTATCTAGAATTGAACTAATCTTCAAATTAAATGAGAATTTATGTTTCTATGTTCGCCTTCATAACAAGATGCTCAAGTTACTATTACTAATTCAATTATGCATTGAACATAATTCCACTGCAATGGCATATGTTAATCAAAACAATGATGTCAGTTGTATTTTGAGTGAAAGATATATTTGAAAACATGAATTTTGAGAAAAAATGATAGGTGTCAAGACCTAAGATGAAAGATCAAGAGAGGAAAAGAAAATATCAACTAGAACATTCTTGCACATCAGTTTCTAATCCAAAACAGTTAAATGAAACACTGTTCATAGTCCATAGAAAAGTATAAAAAGTTTTGCCTTCTAAATTCTGGATCAGAATGCAACCTTTATATCTTCTATCATGCCCTCAAAATCCAAACCAACTGTTTTGGGATCATAATATCGGTACTCGGACCACGGGACTCTAGCATCATTGAAAATATTCTTGTGATTACCTGCAAGACAATATTGTTACCAGGATGTATGAATTCACTCAAAATAAATATCATGACCAAGTTAAACAGGGAAAGGAATAAAATGCACACCCCAGGTAGGAGCTGATATCAAAACTTTTGCCCCAGGAAAATATCGTTCTATCAAAGCTGCACCTAGTCGCAGAGAACCAGTTCCAGAAAGACCTTGGACAGTGGCAACCTGGGTGCATTTGAATAATATAAGTAAAAAATGAAGAAAAAAAAAGTTGATTATTTGTTGTTTCTATTCACTCATAACCAAATATTATATCCTTCAAGACATCTATATTTTCTGAATCCACTACATACTCTTTGTTGTTTGATTGCTGGGTTGTCTGCTCCAAGTAACAACTCTGCAGTTGCCTTATTAAATGCAGCCAAACCCTCAATAGGGAGATACTGCATATAAAAGTTAAGTCATAGTCAATAATCCAAAGGGCAGCAGTTCCATGCCACACATAAAGGCATATGATGTAAAAAAAGTACCTCTTTGTTTTCCCCTCTCTCCAGCATAAGATTCTCTGTCTAAAACGATAAGAATTTCATTTGAATCAATATTGACTCAATTTAAAAATAGTCTTAGGTTTCTGAGCAATAAGTAAAATTAGGAACAATTATATGAGAGGGGAATCATGTAAACTGGGGACAAAAATAAGCCGTCAAATCATTGCACACACATCAAGTAAGGAACAAAGACCTTCTTAACAACATTAAGCACATATGGCTGCAGTTCTTCCGTTCTGTAGGCCCCAACTCCAAGATTGAGCTTGACATCACTTGTGTCTGCTCTAAATGCTTCAGAAACTCCCAGAATTGGATCAGGAGGAGCCATTGGAATACCCTCAAATTGAGAAACATTAACCGCAACAGCCATAGAGATCCGACCAGAAGACTGTGAATTAAAATCGGCAGACATCATATTAGAACACAGAAAAAGACATTGATCAGGGTAGGGGTTATTGGCAATTCCAATTGTCTATTTACACTTCCTAGTAATTACTTATAATTGCAATTTTCTAAATTGTCTTCAATTAAATATCAACAGAAAAATAGGAATATAATTAATTACAGTTTGAATTGAAGAAAAAATGATTAAAGTGAGGATAATTTAACAAATCACAATTAAAAGCAGTTAGTGAAGAACATGAATAAGTAATTGGGAGTGGCAATAGTCCTACCCAATTGATCATACAGTAATATGTAATCATAGTGGACCAGCCAACCGAGAAAAATAAAAATTAAATAAATTGACAATTACATTTTTTTCACAACATTGCTTATGCCTCACTTCACTATACTAAGTGCATGCTGGGTTTTCAATAATTTTTACTCAATTAATTATTTTTTAAAAAAGAAAGCAATTTAGCGAAAAACTCTCTTTTGAATATTCTGATTATAAGCGTTTCTGAATGTAACATAAGTTAATCAAATCAAAACCCGCACTAACTTGTTTGTTGAATTAAAAACAGAAGTAAGAAGCTCAATTCCTTGTACATACCCTTGCATTTGAGAAGGGATTGGGTCCTTCCTTGCTAAATCTCAAACTGTTTCCTCCAAGCTTGGGCTTTCCCTGTTCAACACCAACGTTAAATGTTAATTTTAAACCATAAAAAAGTGATTATTGAAATGTGTGAGGGGTGTTTATGTATTTCTCATCAAACAGAAACAAGTTGTAGGCACATGCACCTTGTGGGTTTCATGCATCGACAGTGAAGCAGAGGGAGAGACAGAGTGTGAAGCTATGGAGAGCACCGAAGATGCCATCTGCCACCGAAAATATCAATTAAACAGAAACAGAAACAGATACAGCAACAGTTGATTAGTAAGTAACAATAATTAATAAAACACAACTCCCCGAGTTCGAACTATGTATAAATAATTGATAGATCTACAATTAAGAAGCTTTGATAGCGTACCGAATCGAATTGGATTGAAAAGGATATGATAAGATCAAAGTAAGTTTACGAGAATCACTCAAAGAATGAAGACAGAAATAACGAAAGGAAAACAGTGGGCGATGAGTACGAAGTGACTGTGATGCCTCTGCACATTGATTTATCAGCTGTGTTAATAATGTCCATGTTTCTCTTAGCATAAAAACAATATTTTTTTATTCATATAATTTTAAGGTGTTTTCGAAAGTTTATTACTAAGTTATTATGAATTACATTCGTAAATTTAAATAGAGACAAATAATTTGATTAGATTCCAATTGACATTTTGAAATTTGAGTTACCAAAATGATAATTCTAGTTGATCTCGAAATTTGAAATATAGAATTCAGTAAATAGTCGGAGATTTTTTTTGAAGACAAGAGTGAAGATTTTGATCAAAGGATAATAGTTGTTTGAAGATTTAAAATTTAAATTCAGATAAGGTAGTTTGAATTTAAATAAGAAATTAGCAACAATTAAAAATGTAAGATCCAGATAATATAACGATTGTTAATAATGATTAGGCAATTATTTTAGTTTTAAACACTTGTTAGAATATTGTAAATGGATAGTTACTTATGTTATTTATAAATACTAAAGGATGGAAACGTTTAGAGGTTAGAAATCACTTACTTGCACACATTTTTAAACACGCTCCTAGTCACTCTGATACAAACGAGTAAGCAAAAATTAGTCAATTATGTTTTCATCTTGTTTTCTTTATGTAAACTTTACAATTCCGATGCAAATTTAATTCAAGTTCATTTCCATTTTTAGTCATTTACATCCCTGCAAATTCTCTTTAACTCCTAATCAAGTGATTTTCTCAAAATTATGTGATTTCTTTTACTTGATTTTTTTAATTGCTTTCTTTGTTCTTCTGCAAGTTTATCTTTATGTTTACTTTCTTGCACGTTTATTTTTCTGTATTTATATTGCTTTCCTTTAATTGATTTCATTTATTATTCTGCAATTTATTTTCTCTGTCAAGTTTACTTTGCAGTATTTCATTTCTATGTACTTTACTTTTCATGCAATTTAATTGCTTTCCTTTAATTGCCTTCTTTGTTTTACTACAATTTTAACATTCGAGCAAGTTTATTTCTTTGCATCTTTACTGCTTTCGCTTTCTTTACTTTTACTCAGTTCTTTCCTGCTATAAATCTGTTAAGTTTTCATTTGATATTCACATCTTTTGAGTTTTACTCGAAATTCATTTTTATATTCTTACTAATAAACAAACCAATAAGTACTTTAGAATCTATTGAGGAAGAGATCCCCTTCTCAGATTAAGAATTGAAATTGAATTTGTCTTTGACAAAATTCACACTAAACAAGTTGACACGTCTGGTGGGACATAGTCAAAATACTGGTGTATAAAAGAATCCTTTTAATTGTCTATGCGATTAAAAAGTGGAAAATTAGTGCCAAGAATGTCAGACAATACATCATTCAATGCTCAAAGCCCTCAGATAGGGAATAATGGAACAAATGGCAATAGAGACATTGTAGTGTCTGGAACTTTGCCACAAACTTTAGATCCTGTGGTGAGTGAAATCACATCAACTGCATGGATTCCTGTTTCTAACTTGGAGAACACGAGTCTTGAGGTGAATCAAATAACACCTTTATATAGGTTTCCTCCTGTATTCACACCCCAAAACATTACACAAAGTATAGGAACTATTCAGGCTACATACACAAGCACAATACCAAATGTTTCACCAAGAAACCAGGTGGTAGGTACCAATGGCCAGGGGGTAGGAGCCAATGTAATTAGAATTGATATGCTGAATATGGGAACAACACCTATCTTCCCAAATTTGCCAAGGGATATATGTCTTTAATCCCTTCTGGGAACACGAATACAACCCTTAATAACATTAGACAACAAATTGATGAGAGTAATCATGAAGTGGTCCATATGCTAACTCAGCAGATGACCACTGTCATTACCCCACTCATAGAGTCAACAAGCAATACCTACACAACATTGGCCAGATAAGAGATTGCTGATGTGTTTGGAAATCCAGATGAATCTACTGGTAATCGAGGGGGAAATACTCAACCAATATACCAAGATAATAATCAATTGGTAAATCACCCAAATGTTAATAACCAAATTGATGATAATCAGCCAAGAGAAAATCAATTGGCCAAAATGCAAATCTTCAATTAGTTAATCGAAACCAAAATGCTGACAACCTCCTAGAGAAAATTAGACAAAATAATCTTGGGGGGCATCAAAATATTAATCAAGTGGTTGAACAAGTGTTGAATAGGTATGGTTTTAATGTAGGATATGCAAATCAACCTTATTTCGTGTCAGTATTCCTATAATTTATCCAACATGCAGAATTGCATAGGTGATGGAAAGCCCCAAAAATAGCAACTAAGTTTGCTAGTGAAAGTGGAGAGTCCACAGTTGAACACATTGCTCGATACACAATCAAAGCAGGGGATATAGCCACTAATGAATATTTAAAAATAAAATATTTCTCTAGTTCTTTAACCAAGAGTGCATTTACTTGGTTTACAACTCTCCTTCCTAATTCAATTCATTCTTGGAATCAACCTTGAAAAAGCTTTCATGAATAATTCTTTAGAGAAGAGACAAAGGTAGGTCTTGTAGATCTATTTAACATTAAAAGAAATAATGGTGAATTCATAGATGACTACTTAGCAAGTTTCAGAAAATGAAGGCTAGATGCTTTATAGGATTCAAGAATCTGAAGTGGTCAAAATGGCTGCTAGTGGTTGGATTATTCCATTAGAAAGAAATTTATAAACCAATAACTATTGGATATGTCTTAACTTGCTGCTAAGGTGAGATAGATTAAGTAATTAAGACTCGAAAAAGAAAGGGTTAGAAAACATCTCAGAACAGATAAAATTGCTTATGTCGAAACACTTGACATTTAAGAAAAATATTTTACATAATCGAAAGATGATAAAGTGGCCTATGTCGAAATTAATGAGGTTGAAGATGACGAGGAAAACGAAGTTAATATTGTAGAATTAAAATCTACTCCTCCTTATGTCTACCCATCTTTAAAGCCTGTTCGAGCAAGGATAAAATGAAATTCTCAAATGGGCAATCATATGCTTTCGATATAACTAAAGCTGATCAGATTTTTGATGTGTTACTAAAAGATAAGAAAATTAAACTTCTTGATGATCATAAAATTCCCTCTTTGGAAGAAATAAAAGGTCAAAAATATTGTAAATACCATTTGTGAACACTCAATTTTAACCGGCCTCCAAAAAAAATATAAAAAAAGAAATAAAAAGAAAATAAAAATTCAGATAATTCAAGTCCACATTGTTGGCCATTTTTTTTTCTTAGCCCAAACACATAAGCCCACCTTAGCCTAAAAAAATAAAAACAAAAAACAAAAAAAACCAAAAATAAAATGAAAAAAAGAAAAAAAAGTAATGTAAAAACTTGTTGGTTGGTTGTTTTCCTTTTTGGGTAAAAATCAATTTTTCTTTCTCTTAGCCTTTGCTTTTTCCTAGTTTTGGCCATGCATTGCAGTACACAGAACACACCACCAAGGGGACAATGCTGCTTTGCTCACCACTCACTTTCTCCACTTTCCCACCTGCACTACTGCACACACACACACCCACTCATGTAGCTCACATTTTCACTCTTATACTCACATTTTCATCTTCTACGTACACAAGCTCAGACTACAGCATCAAGGCATTCTTTCATTCCTCTTCCCCCCACATTCATTTTTTGGAGAACCACCTTCAATATTGAGATTCCATCTCCACCGTTGATCTCCATCCACCCCTCAACCTCATAGAAGAAAACCAAGAGACCAACTTCATCTTCACTCCTTCCATTTTCACCCCTTCATCTTCAACCTCCATAACCACCCTCACCCATCTTTAGCCATCTTCACCACCATACACAACTACTCCTCCATAACCACCCTCACCCTCTTTAACCATCTTCCATAACTATCTCCAACCAAGCCACCTTCATCATCATCACCTCATCACTCTACCACCATCACCACCTTCCATCCTTAAGTTTCCATAACCACCTTCATCTTCACCACCCATTAACCATCCTCCACAACCATCCCAACCATCTCAACTACCTCATCATCTTTCAAAACCACACACAAACACTCCTCCATAACCACCCTCACCCATCTTTAACCATCTTCACCACCATACACAACCACTCTTCCATAACCATTTTCAACTTCCATAACCACCTTCAACTCACCATCTTCACCAACACCAAGCATCCAACCCACCACCATCATCACACACATATACACCTCACCACCCATTCCAACTAAGTCCAACTCGAATTCCACGAACCGAGCCACCGTCATCCTCAGCCAGTCGAAGCATCATGCCACCACCGTCGCTCCATGAGCCCCACCGCGAACCAGAGGCCTCACCGCTGCAAGCAGCCAGATCTATCGCCATTCGCGCTGCACCACATGAACCCAACACTTTTGCTCCACAAACCCAACACCATCGCTCCACGAGCTCCACCACGTCGTGCCCCCACTCCACCTGTGAACCAGATCCGTGTAGCCCAGCCATCAATGCAGAGTCACGCTGTCCATCACCTGCCTGCAACCGGCCACCACACCTCAAAGCCGCTGTCGTCCTCCACCCAATAGCACCATCGCGCAGCCATGCCATCCAACCACCATCCACCATCGCGCGAGCCGCCACCACAATCCACCCACCCGTGCAGCAAACCGCTCCATCCGTGAAATGCTACAGTATCCATGCACAAGATCTACCAGACCCACGAACCACTATCAACCGAAGCCGCTACGGTCTTCCACGCCTTCATCCTTGTGCTGAGTGGTTGGCACCCCCCTTTTCTTTTCCTCTGCTTCGTGTTCCAGAGACTAAAAGTCTCTCTTTTTTTGTTGGTTTGTTTGTTTAGGTTAGTGGAAAAATGAGCTTAGTCTAATGGGTTTAGTGGGTTAAATTTCTTTTAGTTAGTAGGCTGAAGTTTTTTTTTTGCTTTGTTTTATTTTATTTTGTTTTTTTTAAGAAAGTTAAAAAAATAAAAAAATGATGAAAAACGAAAACCAAAAAAATGATAAAAATGAAAAATACAAATAATAAAATAATTGAACCCATTTTTTAGAAAAAAATAAAGCAAAATTATCTGAGTTGTGACAGTTTATTAATCCTGTAATTTTTATAATCATTTGAGTTATGACAACTTGATGATTCACCGGATGACGTCTCTAACGTGACGCCGAGCTCCATCCATTCAAACTTTAATATGATTAATTAAGTTGTGATGACTTGTTAATTCATATTTTTAAAAATTGAAAATTAAATTGCTTTTTTAATTAAAATTAACTAACTCACACTTGTTTTCTAGAGAACTACGTGACTTTGAGTTCCTCATTGCACCTGGAGATACGTAGGAGCAGAATCTCTATTCTGTCAAGCCAAAAATTAAAATTTCATAATTTAATTTTTATATTTTTTTATTAAAAAAGTATATACAATGTTTTTAAGCGAAGTAAAATAAATATATTTTGAGATTATTAAGTTTTGCACAATTGACTTAAGGTACCGTCTTAAGACGGGTGTGTTAGGAGTGCTGTGGGATTAAATTTCCATCATTCCTTATACATAACCGACTCCCGAATCAAATCTAGTTTCAAAGACTATTTTTTAAGAAAGGTTTTTAAATTTTTCCTAATTTAAATAAAATTGGTGGCGAATCCATTTTTATTTTCTAAAATCTCGTGAGTTGCTATTTTTCACCGCGATCACAGTCGTGACAGATGGCGACTCCGCTGGGAATACTTGAGAGTCAAGCCTATAAAAGTTAGTTGTGCAAATTTTTTGTGATCTTTATATGTTTGTTTCACCCCTTTTTTTATATTTGATGATTTTTTTATTATTGTTAATTGTTTTATTATGTAAACCTTAGGGTAGAAAACTTTTGGAGTTTGTTTTATGTCTGCTTTGTTTTGCAGGATATGGATAGCCTTTAGAATCATGAAAGTTTGTATGCTCCCTACACTCATCGCACCTACACGTTTATCACACACATCTAAGTGAGGCCCTATACTTGGGTTTGAGTGAAGCCTAAGTTAGGTAGATGTTGCATAGTAGTAGCCATTTTGGATACACATTCTATTTGGTTATTGCAAAAACCTCATTTAGAGTGTGTCTTTTTCACGAATGTCCCACACCTAGTGGTTTACTCACTGTTTGTAGTCAACATTCTGAAATTGAACTTAGCTTTAAAGGCCCTTAGAATAGAAGAGCCACCCAATGAAAGTTCTTATGAATTAAAAAGACTCATAGATCCTTAGGATGGAAATCCCCAAGTTTAAGGCAATCCCATTAGGACATGAAGGGAGCGTACTTCTTCTTTCCTCATGCCATTCATTCTTGCATTTAAAAAAAAAGCTTAAAAAAATATCATCTTACATTTTCATGACATTCTTAGCATTCAAAAAAAAAAAGAGATACATCATATTGCATTTTCATGACATTTCTAGCATTCTTAAAAAAAAAAAATCATCTTGCATTTTCATAGCATTCTTAGAAAAAAAAACATTTTGCATTTTCATGGAATTCCTAGCATTTTCTTAAAAAAAGAAAAAAAAACTTCATGCATTTTCATGGCATTCCTATTATTTTTTTTGAAAAAGAAAAAAAAACACACCATCTTGCATTTTCATAGAACTCCTAGCATTCAAAAAAACAAGAAAAAGATACATTATCTTATATTTTTATAGCATTCCTAGCCTTCAAATTTTTTTTAAAAAAATACATTATCTTACATTTTTTTGGCATTCTTAACAATTTTTTGTAAAAAAAAAGTTGAAAAAAAAGAGAAAGAAGAAAAAATGTTTTCATCACAAAATTCAATCATTTCATCTTGTGCATCTCATGCATATCATTCATTTCATCTCATTCTTTGTCTAATGTTATTTTATTTTGATAAATCAAACAAAAGGAACCATTGTACGGCCTAGGAAAGAAGACGCCAACCAAACCCGAGTTCACAACACAAGGGTTCGAGCAAGGCTTGCAGTAATGGCAGCTAAAAGCAAAGACAGAAACTTGAGTATAGAAGTCAATGAGGTTAAAGGGAGGATGGATGAAATGACAGAGTCTCAGAGAAGAATGGAGGAAATGTTGTTGGCCATGAGGGAGACTCTCACCTTGATTGGGGCTACCGGAAGCACAGGAATGACTAGGGCACATCCGCGTCTGCCAACTATTACTTCCATTAGGACAAACCCCGATATCACCACTGAGATGCCTGTTGTGGGAAGAACCTCGAATACTACACTGCTAGTGATTCCTATTGAAGAAAGGTATTGTTCTTCAAAGGATACTCGAAATGACGTTCATGGTAATACTGAATTCATATGGGAACAACCACATATGTCCATCCCAGTGACAACATGATTTCCTGCTAGGAGTAGTCATGCAATAATTCAAAAGGATAAGATGGAAGAAGAATGGATGAAAAGGATAGAAGAACAAATCAAAGCAATCCAGGATTCTAGCACCTACGGTCCCCTTAGGATAGAAGAGTTGTATTCTACTGCTAACATTGTCATCCCCAAGGACTTTAAGGTTCCAGGATTCAACAAATATGACGGAGCACCAACCATTTTTTCCATCTAAAAATCTACGTTACCAAAATGTCAATTTGGTCAAAGGACTGGAAGTTCCTTGTCAGCTTTTTCCTAATTCAATTCATTCTTGGAATCAACTTTGGAAAAGCTTTCATGAATAATTCTTTAGAGGAGAGATGAAGGTAAGTCTTTTGGATCTATTTAACATTAAAAGAAATAATGGTGAATTCATAGATGACTACTTAGCAAGATTCAAACAAATGAAGGCTAGATGCTTTACAGTGATTCTAGAATCTGAAGTGGTCAAAATGGCTGCTAGTAGATTGGATTATTCCATTAGAAAGAAACTTATAAACTAGAAACTATTGGATATGTCTTAACTTGCTGATAAGGTGAGACATATTGAGCAATTAAGACTAAAAAAAAAAGGGTTAGAAAACATCTCAGAAGAGAGAAAATTGCTTATGTCAAAACACTTGACATTTAAGAAAAATATTTTACACAATCGAAAGATGATAAAGTAGCTTATGTCAAAATAAATCAGGTTGAAGATGACGAGGAAAATGAAGTTAATATTGTAGAATTAAAATCTAGTCCTCCTTATGTCTGCCCATCTTTAAAGCCTGTTTGAGCTAAGGATAAAATGAAATTCTCAAACAGGCAATCATATGCTTTCGATATAACTAAGGTTGATCAAATTTTTTATGTGTTTCTAAAAGATAAGAAAATCAAACTTCTTGATGATCATAAAATTCCCTCTTTGGAAGAAATAGAAGGTCAAAAATATTATAAATACCATCATAAGTATAGTCATTTGACTAACAATTGTGTTCGTTTCAAGGATTTGATCTAGAGAGGTATTAAAAAAGGAAGATTAAAATTTGAAGAGAAGAAAAATGAGACAAAGGTTGATAGAGACCCTTTCAAAGTAAACACAAGCTACATTGAGCTTGTCAGCTTCATGCAAGTGAATATGGTGGGTGCGGTTGAAGAGGTTATCCCTATGGTCAATGCTGAGGTTAACCTTGACTTATTTGAAGCCAATGAGGAAGAAGTGTATCCCAAGGCTGGAAAGACTCCGGTGGAGTTCATGATTAGGAAGAAAGAAGGGGAGAGAGAGGTGTCCCTATGCCCAAGATGCAGCACAGTCTTCGATAGATTGCCTATTAAATTTTTTGAAGTCGTCAAGAAGCACAAGCAAAAGGCTCATGTGAAAAGCTCTAACAAGATTGAGGTTAATTATCAACCCATTATCTAGAAGGCTATGGTGATGGGTGATTCAACTGAAAAATTAAGGAAAGGAAAGATGAGGCTGCCACCTGCAAATGTGGCTAGTAATAAATGGATTAGGAACAACCCAAACTTCCACAAAGCTCCTCAGAACAAGCCTAACTAGCACAAGTTCGAGATTGGGATACAATATCCCATGGGAGGAAATGTTATTAAGCCCAACACTTGGAATCGAAGTGCAGGTCAGGCTTCGAACTAAGGACAAAGCCTTTATATGTCCAAGATCTAATGGAGAAAAGCCCAGAGGTTGAGATAACATCAACTGGCTATGGCACAGATGCAGGCCAGGCCTTATGCTGAGGTGGTGAAGGGATCATTGGTGAAACTAGCAAGAAAAATAAAGTAGTTAAGTCCTATGGATGAGGACATCATAATAGATTTATTCGAATTTGGTCTTAATGACAAGTTGGAGGCCATTTTTGAAGTCAATGTGGTGTTTGTGCTACCATCTGATTTTTCTGATTCATTTGATAAAGACATTTACACAAATGAGGACTTTGAAGATGGCTCTAATAATGCAGGATGGTATCTCATTGAAGAGGACACAGTTGAAGTCAAAGAAAACTCTGCAATCTTTGATGTGTCCACAAGAGAGATGAAAGACCACCTTCCTCTCTTTATTAAAGCGGTGGTAGATGGAAAGTTGGTAGGAAAAGCCCTAATAGATGGAGGTGCTACAATCAATTTGATACCCAAGAGTCTGCTAAAGAAGTTTTGCAAGACTGAGACAAACCTACTGCCCCATAACATGGTGGTGACTGATTTTAATGGGAAGTCTTCCACTTCAAAAGGGGCGATGGCTCTCAATGTCAGGGTAGCCTCTATCACAAGGTCTACTTTTTTTTATTGTGGTACCTTCAAAGGCAAGTTACAATCTACTTCTTGGGAGATAATCGATATATGCAATAGAAGCAGTACCATCAACAGTTCATCAAAAGATGTTTATATGGAATGAACTAAGAGAACTTGAGATGGTAGAAGTAGATGACACCCTGTGTTATGTGCAACAAAACCACACAGACCTCAAGATATATGTCCTGGGGTGAAACCCTTCAATATCTAGGACTTAGGAGCCTTCGACAATAAGACCGTCAAGATGGTGGCTCTAAGCCCTGCCGGCTTCTCTTTAATTCCCAAGGCCGATTCGATTCGGCCTTAAATTTGTAATAATAATGACTTTTGAGAGCCATTTGGCTCAATTCTTAGCTTATATAGCTGACAAACGCACCACTAAAGGTACAATTATGAGTTAATTAACTCGTATTTTAGCCTATATGGTTGAGAAATTTGACACCACAGAAGGTGTCAACTTGGATTATATTTATGATGACTCTTCTTTGGGGTTCAAACAGGCCCCTTTATCTCAAGAAATTAAAAAGATAGAGGTAGAAGACTCCTTATAAGAGATTAATTTTGGAAATGATGTAAATAAAAAATGTACTTATATTAGTAGTTTATTAGATAATAGCTTCAAGTTGGAGTTGGTCAAGTTGCTCAAAGAATTCAAGGACTGTTTTGCATAGACTTATGAAGAAATTCCTAGATGCAGTCAAAGTCTGATAGAACACAAACTACTAATTCAAGTAGGACAAAGGCCAGTTAAGCAAGCCCCAAGAAGGTTTGCACCAGATATGGTTCCCAAGATCAAAGAGGAAATTGAAAGGCTCTTAAAAGTTAAGTTTATTCGAACTGCAAGGTATGTGAATTAGATTTCAAATGTTGTTCTTGTTATGAAAAAGAATGGTAAGTTAAGAGTATGCATTGATTTTTGAGATTTAAATTCTGTTACACCTAAAGATGAATATCTCATGCTAATTGCTGATATGTTAGTTGACTCAGCATCAAGCCATGAAGTCCTAAGTTTTATGGATGGTTATTTTGGGTACAACCAAATTTATATTACTGAAGAGGATGTATTGAAAATTTCTTTCCAATGCTTATGGGCAATTGGCATATACGAATGAGTAGTCATGTCATTTGGTTTAAAAAATGTTACAGCCACATATCAAAGAGTCATGAATACTATCTTTCATGATATAATTGGTAAATTCATTTAGATTTATATTAATGATGTCATAGTTAAATCAAAATCAAAAAATGAACATTTAATAAACTTGAGATAGTCATTCGAAAGAATGAGAAAACATAGATTGAAAATGAATCCTATTAAGTGTGCTTTTAGTGTTTTTGCAAGAAATTTTCTTGGATTCTTGCTCCAAAAGAAAAAAGTTGAGGTTTGTCAAAACAAGACAAAGGCCATACTTGAAGCATCACCTCTTTCAAATAAGAAGCAACTCCAGTCTCTATTAGGGAAGTTAAACTTCCTAAAAAGGTTCATTTTGAACCTATCTAGAAAGGTTTTCTCCCCACTTTTAAAGCTTAAAGCTGAAAAGAAATTTCGATGGGAGAAAGAACACCAAGAGGCCTTTGATTAGATCAAGAATTGCTTGGCCAATCCTCCAATCATGACTCCTCCAACTCCAGGACGTCCCTTGAAGCTATATATTTCAGCATCAGATGAAAGCATTAGGAGTAGTTGGCCCAAGAAGATGAGAATAGAATCGAAATAGTTGTTTGTTATCTTAGTAAAGTTTTAATTGATGCTAAAACTAGATATAGTGTAGTAGAAAAGCAATGTTTAGCTATGTATTTCTCCTGTACTGAGTTAAAGTATTATATGAAGCCTTATGATGTACTTGTAATTTTAAAAATAGATATAATAAAGTACATGTTATCAAAACCTATCTTGCATTGTAGAGTAGGAAAATTGACTCTTGCTTTAACTAAATTTTCCTTAAAATATGTGCCATTAAAGGCTATGAAAGGCCAAGTGTTGGTAAATTTTTTGTTTGAACATCCTTATGTTGACATCGAAGAAAATGATATTAACTATGTGGGATTAAAGCCATGGAAGTTATATTTCGATGGATCGAAACACAGTTGAGGTGTTGGTTTAGGGGTTCTGATTATTTCACCTATTGGAATCCCAACCAAGTTTTTGTTCGAACTAAGACATGAATGTTTGAATAATAAGGTTGAGTATGAAGCCTTAATAACTGGCTTGGAAACATTAGTTTCACTCAAAGCTAAAAATATCAAGGTAATGAGTGATTCCCAATTAGTCATTAAACAATTGACTTGAGAATATAAATGCATTAACCAAAATCTATTTAGATATTTTGCTTTTGCAGCAAGATTACTATGTGAATTCAATAAGGTTACAATGTAACATATTCCAAGAGAGGAAAATCATGAAGCGAATGAACTAACCCAAATAGCTTCAGGATATAAGATTTTGAGTGAAACTTTAGTTATGTTAATCGAAATCAAGGAGAAATTGTATCCATTCGAGAACTTAGAAATTTGTTCAATTGAAAATATGAATAGCTCTGATTGGAGGAAGTTAATTGTTGATTATTTAAGAAACCCAAGTTCACCAGTCGAAAGAAAAACAAAAAATAGAGCCCTACACTATGTTATAATGTATGATTCAAAATAGAGCCCTACACTATGTTATAATGTATGATTCACTTTATAAGAAGTTAGTAGATGGAAATTTATTGTCATGTCTAAGTGAAAAGGAAGAGTACATAGTCTTAGTAGAAGTACATGATGGCATTTGTGACACTCATCAGGATGGTGAAAAAATGAAATGGGTTTTACATAGACAAAGGGTATACTAGTCTATAATAGCTAAGGATTGCAATTCCTATGCTAAGTCATGTGAAGAATAATGTCAAAAGCATGGGAACATTTAGCATGTCCTAGCAAGTAAGTTACGTTCAATTCTTAAACCTTGGTCATTTCAAGGATGAGCACTTGATCTGATAGGACAAATTCATCCTTCATCTTCCAAAGGGCATAAGTATATATTAGTCGTTGTTGATTATTTTACGAAGTGGGTCAAAGTCATCCCTTTGAAGGGTGTTACTCAATAGGATATAATAAATTTTATCAAAGAAAATATTATATATAGGTTTAGTATTCCTCAAACCTTGACAATTGATTAAGGGACTATCTTTACTGGTTGAAATATTACCCAATTTGTTGAATCGAGGAATATTAAATTAATTACTTCTACTCTTTATTATGTTCAGGCTAATGGTCAGGTTGAAGTAGGTAATAAAATTCTAATTAGATTAATAAAAAAACATATTGGTCAAAAATAAGAAGTTGACATGAAACGTTAAGCCAATATTTGTGGGCATGTCAAAATTCTCCTAAAGAGGCAAGTGGTACTACACCTTACCAATTAGTACATGGTCATGATATGGTATTACCAATTGAGATTAACTTTCAGTCAGTTAGATTACAACATCAAGATGAAATTCTAACATAAGATTATTGGAATTCAATGTTTGATGAATTAAATCATTTAGATGAGAAAAAATTAATTGCTCTTGAAAACTTGATTTAACAAAAACAAAAAAAAAAATTGCAAAGTTCTATGATCTTCGAGTTAAGAAAAAGGAGTTTAAATTAAATGACTTATGATGCAAATTATAAGTTGTAAACTCAAGTGCAGGTTATTTCAAATAATAAATTCTCGGGAGTCCGAGGTCGATCCATAGGGAATTGATGAAGAAAACTTTATTTGACGTAAGAAAAATATTTTGTCACAACAATAAAGTAATTAAACTTAGTCACAAATAAAAATGATTTACTTGGGTTAGGAGATCCACTCTTAGTAAGTAAATTAAGGACAATATTAATTTTTTTTATAATTCAATTAGAATCCACACATAATGGAGGTTCTAATCGAAAAATACAACATTCAAAGTTCATTTAAGATTATATACATAATTATATTATGATTCCTTTAATCATCTATTAACACCACTACTTATAAATGGGCTCAATCATTCATTATGCTAATATTTTGTCTACAACAAATCAAGATCTCCACTTTACAAGGAGGGTTTCTAAATTGATTGGAAACAAAATACAATACATATAATGATCACTTGATAATATATCATTTAAGTACAAGAAAGAGATTAATCTAGCCTTATTTTATTACCAAGAGCTTCATCCTTTCACTAAAGTAAAATGAAAATTAGTTACTCATAGACAAGAAGAAAGAAGAGAAAAGAAGAAGAAGAAGAACATAACTTTAATTTAGAACAAAAGAAAATTACAACAAGAAAAATAAATAACACAATAACATGATCTTAGTCTCTAAGACCAAGACTCTTCAAATGATTAGCCAAAGCTCCTTTTTATAGAGGATTAGGGATACACAATGACAAGGGGGCTGATTCATGAGTGAGCGGATGAGTGAAAAATGCCAAATGACTGTTAATGAGTGGAAAATTATAGAGATTCTTTGTCTTCAAAATCATTCAGTTCTGAAGTCATTGAATGTGTCACAATATTGAAATATAGTCTTCATAAAAGTTGTAAGTTTTTGTCTTAGATTTCAAATGCACTAGAATCACCTCAAAAGGCCACTTACAGCCCGAGATATAGCCTAATTACTATACAGTGTTCAGGCCCAATTATAGCTCCTCTGTTCTAACTTCCAAGCCTAATATGATCTCCAAGGAGTCCGAATTGAGTCTTATGTTCTTCATAAAAGTTGTAGATATGGGTCTTAACTTGTATATACCAAAATTGTAGCCCAATCTAGATCTTAAAGCCTGAGTTATGTTCTGATTACTGCACACTATTCAGGTTCCAATCACAAAACCTGTATTCTGACTTCCAAGCCCAATTAGTTCCACTAGATATCTGACTTTGGCTTAGAGCTCTTAATGAAAGTTGTAGAACTCCCTTTTATCTTTCTAACAACTAAAAATGCATAATTAGTAGACATCTAGAACTTAAGATATGACCAAAATACAGAAATAGTGTAAGACATAAATCATGCTAAAAAAATCAATTAAATCTAATTTAAGTCCAAACTTATAAAACATAATCAAGCTCAATCAATTAAGTATATGGAGAGTGTAAATGACTAAAAATGAGGGCTTATTAATGTATCAAATATGTGATTATCAAATTCTCTCACACTTAGCTTTTTGCACTCTTGGACAAAACACACAAGACCAAAACTAGGGAATAAGGAAAAATAACACAAACTCAAAAGTTAAACACTCTAAAAGACTCAATTTCTAATAATATTTAAGAATGAAGAGCAACCAATCATTCAAGGGATCAAAACATTTATGAGGTAACGTTTCTTCACATCTTAAACCAACAAGTAAGGAAACTTCAATTGAAAAGTATGAGTCAAGAATGATAGATCTTCACAAGATTCACTCTCAATCCCTCAAGTATTTAAAAGATAGGTATTTCACTCAATTCAACACATGAAAATTGCATTACCATAAGCTTGCTGATCTTCTACTTCTCCACTACTCAGAACACATACACACACAAATCATGAGAACTTTATTCAATGTTGTAATGGGGTCAAGGTAAAGGAGAGGGTAATATGGATATGACAAGTTAAATACCAAAGAGAATAAAAGAGCGTAAGAGCTGAGTTCAATTAACAAGCATGAAAGTTCATCCCAACTCCACCTAATACAAATTCCATTTACATATTCTTTTCTTTTCCTTTATTACCTTGTTGGCCCTTATTTACACATTTTTTTTATTTTTATTTTTTGAAGAAAAAGAACATAATATATACATTTTTTTAAGTAAATATTTTTTTTCAACCATTCTGCACACACACCCCCACACTTGTTCAAGAACTCATCCAATGACAAAGCTAATATTCTCTTATTCCCCAAGGACGGGTAAGAACATGATTTTTCATTTAAGACATATAATGAGTTTGAAACAAAGAATGATCAAATAAGCTCAAATGGGTTAAGCAAGGGGAAATAGGCCATTTCCAATGCTTTACATTGGCAGGAATCAGAGAATTTTCAAGAAGCCATAAGAGTGCTTAATATCATATTGAGACAATATGCTACTGAGCAAGGCTGCCTATTTATGCATCAGTCATTCTTAGTTATTCGGTTAAAGTAACTATTTTAAGAAAAATGCTTCAATCATGTTTATGTATGCATGTGAAAATGTAGTCTCAAAAAGAATCAAATCAAGTTCTAGAGTAACAATTCCATGAGTGAAAATCACACAAGAAAGAAGAGAATGATACAAATATTCAATCCATTCATCAATAGGCTCAAAATCTCACAAAGCATAATTCTATCATTCTCAGTTCAATAATTCAACATTCATAACCAAGTATGTGATTTTTAAGAAAGAAGACAATTTACTCAATCATGTAAATTTTCCTGAATTTGAATTACTACTTCCACACAACTAGTTATCTACCTAATTACTCCTTACTTTACTACCAATTTTGATGCTTCTCAAGAGTAAATAATTTACTCCTTACTTTGCCATCCTTAATTAGTTTTGCTATTAGTAAGTTGCTGACAAACATATAAACATAACAAACATATTAATACACACACTTCCTAATTTTTTTAGGTTTTTTTTTTTACAGAACTATCCTTCCCCCAACCAGATCACAACATTGCCCTCAATGTCAAAACCTTGATAGGTAAAGGATAGAAGATATTACCTGTTGCTACAACTACTGAAAAGAAAAACTTTACACAAATTTAAACAGAAACAAAGTACGATAAATAATACCAAAGCTTGTAATTATTTAAATAGTTGGAGTTTCTGATCTGACTTGTTTTTCATATTGCTTCCCTCACTGTTTCCTTTTGATCAATCTATCTGAGCTGTTACTAGATCAGGTTCATAAATAAAAGCTTCTAATTTATCAATCAACTCATCAATAGTGGAAGTAGAGATAAGGAGTTATCTTGTCAAAGGTGTGATAAATTTCTGTTCCATAGCATGGTCAAGAAAAAATAACAAAAGATCAAAGAAATTATTAACATTCAACAAACCTATGGGTTTATGGTGGATGTTCAGTTGGGCCCAAGAGACAATTTGAAAAACTTCTTCCAAAGTATCAAAACCACCTGGTAAGGCTATGAATGCATTAGAGTTTGCAAGCATTGTCTTCATTCATTCATGCATAGATGATACTTAAAGCTCATCCCCAATTATTTTTCCAATGATGTTCTTTCGAGTTAAAGGTCCAAGAATAATACCTACAATCTGACTACCTTCTATATCTGCAGAGAGTGATACAGCCTCCATTAACCCAATGCTACCTCCCCCATAGACTACATGAATTTTCCTCGCAGCAAGTGTTCGACCAAGAGTGCTTGCTGCGTTTACATACTCTAAACCCTTCCCATAACTTGACCCACAAAATACACAGATATTTATAAGTTTACGAATAGAAGAAGAAGCTCCCTTCATTTCTACACTCACACTCCCTTTGAATGATTATGAGTTAGAGGAAAGTGAAGAAAATGAAGTGTTTAAATAGGGAAGAGAATGGAAAAGTAATGATAGCACCTATATGGGTAGGTTGGCTATTGTCAGAAAAGTTTGAATTTAAGAAACATAATTTTTTTTTTATTTTTTTATATATTTTTTATTTTTTTATTTTGTTTGACTTCAAGAAGACCATCAAGGTAAAGAAGTCTATAAATCCCTGAAGGACCCCGCTTAAAGGATCGTCTGTCTAAAACTAAAATACAACAAAATCATACAAAAATAAAATTATAATAATAAATGACGACATACCTTTATGTACAGTTGTGTGTCACTAGTGCAATAAACACCCACTCCCATTCATTTGAAGAAAAGAAAAAGAGAAGAAAGAAACCATCGTGGGTTTGCATCCTGGGTCTGAAACCTGGAGAGCTCACACTTGGGTTCGTAACATCAACAAAGATGCTAAAATCTGAAACCCACAATGTCAAGATCCAGAACATCCTATCCCAAGGCTCTGAGAGCCCCTTCTAATAAAAGAGAAGATTAAGCTCAGATGCCTCATACGCTTTGGCAGCCGCGAGTTACTTCTCACTAATAACCAGAGTGGGACGCTTTTGCCTATCCATCAACTCCACAATGCCTAGATGGTGAACATTGGGTTGTGGAGTGTGGCTCTCTACAGAGCATGGTACATGAACCTTTTTTAAGGACCGGCGTATAAAAGTCCACCCTAGTCAATGACGAGTCTGCCACTGGCAAGGACTCCTAATCTAATTAAAGACCAAGTACAACTGAAGTTTTGCCCCTTTTTTTTCTTTTTTTTTAGGATATGTACAAGATAATATATACATGTTGTTGTGATTATGGCTCACATCTTCTTCTGGTTTTACGTCCAGTAACGGCTTAAACACTTTCTATGAGTCGAGGATAAGCTTCCCATCCAATTTTCTTATAAATTGGCAAACAGGGTCTTTTTGAATTAGATTCCCAAGACTGTAACGCTTTTGCTCGTCCCTAAAGAGATTCCACAAATTAATAAATTCACGATGCACATATCCACAAGAATATGTCTCAAGAGTCAATAATATATTATCTAATGACTCCTAACTCAGTCCATTCTTAATGAAGAATATTTTATCTTCTCTGTTTGCGAAAACCATTCCCAAAGAATGACATCACGTGTTACAATTCCGTCGCACACATTTGTAACAAACTTGCATTCTTTTTGCTCTTTTCCTTTTTTAGAATAAGAACTTTTACTGAGACTCGGCATGTATGGGACAAATGAATCTGAAGATTCACCGGCTAAATGAACCTTTGCTTCGATTATCCAGCGTATATCTTTTGGGATGCCCTTGTACATTAACAGTCTCAATCTTTCACACCTAACTTTATAGATTTTTGTTAGAGCATTTAGAGGAAGAGAAGAAAAATGTTTTTTAAGATTTGAGAGAATGACATCCATTTTAAAAGAGAAGGAATCAATTATTATGGGAAACTGAATAATAAATCGACTTGAGAGTCACAGAGTACCGTTATCCACCATTTAGCTGGGGGCACAAAGAACTCGAAAACTTAGTTTTTCAGAAATGGTTTGAGTCTTTATCCATTGACCTTAAATACACTATCATTCCTAGGGTTCTCAATGTCTATGGCCCCATGATGATACACATATTTGACAATAAAAGGGCCATGCCACCTAGATCTCAATTTTCCAGGAAATAGGTGAAGAGGAGAATTATAAAGCAGAACTTTTTGACCAATTTCAAAAGTTTTTCTCAAAATTGATTTGTCATGAAAAGCTTTTACTCTACCTTTATTAATCTTTGTGTTTTCATATGGATCATTTCTCAATTTCTAAGCAATAAAAAATTTCAATGATAATGATAAGGTTCAGAGGCATCCTGTTTTGCTTAGAAATTGAACCTTATTTTTGACAGTTTTCATAACTTTTTAAAAATATATAGCTGTCTTTAAATAAAGTGGGCTAATAAAATCCACACTGCAAGATTTTTTTAGCTGTTTTCTTTGAAGAAAAGCAATATCCACATGCTTCTGAGTGACAAAATTTAATGACATTACCTACCTCACTGTTGAACACACATCTCCGAATGATTTGATCAGGATAATTGAGGTGGGATCTTTCATGTTGCAAGAAAATTGATTATGTTAGCAAATCAAGGCTTGGAATTAACAAAAAATAAAAATTCATCAGGAAAAGAATTATTAATAGGTGTGATATCAAAAGGTGATTCTGTTGTAAGTATGGACAAAAAGTGATTCAAAACAATTAAAGACACAAAATTATATAAAACAAAAACAAAAACACACTAAAATGCACGAAATTAAGAGGGAAAAGATAGAACAAATCACATGAATGCAAAACACATTAGGAATGTAAACACGCGAAATTAAAATACTAGGGATCTGACTTCACTTGATTCAACAATCTATCATAGACAACAGAGTAGCTTTGTGACCTTCATTCTAATTAATTTCTAATCATTCAATTGATGGGTAGAATCCCTTAATTAATTAAAACTCAATTCATTGGTCTAAACCCTAACTCTTAAAGGCATGACCTTTACTCTATGGATTCTCATGGAAAATACTACAATTCTCTCATATAAACTATAACCTCCATTCCTAGATGATTATAAATCATGACACTTATTATTTATAGTTTAGGTCATATGCAAACCTTCCGATTCTGCATACACATCACTAGATCAATTTATGAGTGGCCAATTCATAAAAGCATTAAGAATCATAATAAGCATTCAAATTGAATAAAAAAATTAATTAAAATTTTAATCTTAATACATATCAATTGAATTAAGTTACATCTTCACCCTAGAAACACACGAATTTAACTACACATGACAAAAGAGAAGAAGAGATAGGAAGAATAAAATAAAAATATATACAGAGCTCAACCTTTCATAAAAAAAAATATTAACATGTAAGCAGTAAACCTGCTATGATAAAAAAAAATTAATATTAACAAGTAGGTGGTAAACCTGCTATGGTAAAAAAAATTAATATTAACAAGTAGGCGGTAAACCTGCATGGTAAAAAAAAATATATTAACAAGTAGGCCGTAAACCTGTCATTAAATATTAATAATGGTGTGGTATAAACCAGCCACCAAATAAATATTACGAAGGATGTGGTATAAATCAACCGCCAAATATATATTAACACGTAGTAAATAAATATTAACAAATGTGTGGTATAAACTAACCACCAAATAAGTTAGTAAGCAGATAAATTAAAATATTAGAAAGTTAGAAAGTTAGTAAGTTAGAAAGTTAGATTTAAAGTGTAAAAAAAATAAATACAGAAAGTAAAGTGCAGAAAGTAAATTTCAGAAAGTAAATTTAAAATATGAAAACTGGAGAGAGGCAGAGTCCCACCAAGCCAGCGAAGGAGGAAGAAGAGAAGAGTTAAGATTGAGATATTATTAGAACATAAAGTAAAAACTAAAGAATCAACAAGTCAATTTTTTTTTTCAGTGAGAGAGAAGAGAAGAAGAAAAAATATTTAATTAATAATTAAAGATTACAGAGGGAGAAGGGAGAGTTTCTCTCACTAAATTAGTACGTTAGTATGTACAAAGAAAAAAATTAAAAGAGTAGAATATATATATATACAAGATCCACAGAAAAAAAATATAAATATATATATACAAAATATTTACACAATAAATTTATTCTTCAAATCTAGTCCCTAGCAACGGAGCCAAAAACTTGATGCGAATTATAAGTTGCAAACCCAAGTGCAACTTGTTTCAAGTAATAAATTTTCGGGAGTCCGAGGTGGATCCATAGGAAATTGATGAAGAAAAATTTATTTGATGTAAGGAAAATATTTTGTTGCAACAATAAAGTAATAACACTTGGTCACAAATAAAAAAAATTTACTTGGGTTAGGAGATCCACTCTTAGTAAGTAAATTAAGGATAATATTAATTCTTTTTATAACTCAATTAGAATCCACACATAATAGAGGTTCCAATCAGAAAATACAACATTCAAAATTCATTTAAGATTATATACGTAATTATATTATGATTCATTTAATCATCTATTAACACCACCACTTATAAATGGGCTCAAGCATTAATTGTACCAATATTTTGTCTACAACAAATCAAGATCTCCACTTTACAAGGAGAGTTTCTAAATTGATTGGAAACAAAATACAATACATATAATGACCACTTGATAATATATCATTTAAGCACAAGAAAGAGATTAATCTAACATTATTTCATTACCAAGAGCTTCACCATTTCACCCAAGTAAAATAAAAATTAGTTACTCATAGACAAGAAGAAAGAAGAGAAAAGAAGAAGAAGAACATAACTTCAATTTAGAACAAAAGAAAATTACAACAAGATAAACAAATAACACAATAACATGATCTTGGTCTCTAAGACCAAGACTCTTCAAATGATTAGCCAAACCTTCCTTTTATAGAGGACTAAGGATACAAAATGACAAGGCGGCTGATTCATGAGTGAGTGGATGAGTAAAAAATGAGTAGAAAATGCCAAATAACTTTTGATGAGTGGAAAATTACGAAGATTCTTTATCTCTAAAATTATTTAGTTCTGAAGTCATTGAATGCGTAAGAATATTAAAATATGGTCTTCATGAAAGTTATAGGTTTTTTGTCTTAGCTTTCAAATTCCACTAGAATCACCTCAAAAGACCACCTACAGCCCGAGATATAGCCCAATTACTACACAGTATTCATGCCTAGTTGCAACTCCTCTGTTTTGACTTCCAAGCTCAATATAACCTCCAAGGAGTACGAATTAAGTCTTGTGTTATTCATAAAAGTTGTAGATATGAGTCGTAACTTACAGATGCCAAAATTGCAGCCTAATCCAGATCTTACAGCCCGCGTTATGCTTTGATTATTGCACACTGTTCAGGTTCCAATCACAAAACTCATATTCTGACTTCCAAGCCCAATTAGTTTTGCTAGATGTCCGACTTTGGCCTAGAGTTCTTCATGAAAGTTGTGGAGCTCTCTTTTATCTTTCCAACAATGTAAAATGCATAATTAGTAGACATCTAGAACTCAAGATATAGCTAAAATACAAAAATAGTGTAAGACATAAATCATGCTGAAAAAATCAATTAAGTCTAATTTGAGTCCAAACTTACAAAACATAATCAAGCTCAATCAATAAAGTACACAGAGAGTATAAATGACTAAAAATAAGGGCTTATTAATGTATCAAATATGTGATTATCAACTTACTATGGAAAGTCATTTTCCCTATGGAGAAAAAGTCGAAGGTATATGGAAAATGGTCGCCGAATTGGGATGGACCATATCAAATCAAAAATGTATTTTATGGAAATGCTTATTCGATTTTAAGCTTTAATTCTAATGAAAGGCTTACTTTGTTTAATGGCAAGTATTTAAAACAATATAAGCCAATGATTCATGAGATAAACATTCCATATTAAGAAGAAATTCGAAGTGTTACTAATACAATACATTACAACTTCGATCCAAATATATATATAAAATATAAAATGCATTGTCTTAAAACTAAAGATGATTAAAGAAATAATGAAGGGATCCTAGAGTTTCCTTTGCTTTTTTCCTTTTAGTTGAAGTTTTCTCAAAAGCAGGAGTTGAGTTTTTGATGGCCATCATCACATCCTTACTTTCGACAACCTATTTAGAATAGTCACTTTTTAATTGTTGTTTCTGGGTTATGAATGTACTAACTGCTACTTGAAGATCTTCCTGCTATTTTTTAAGCTCTTGAAGTTAGGCTTCTAGCTCAACAATTTTTTCTTCATTTTGATTTATTCTCTACTAGGCAGTGGATAAAGCGGTGTTGATTTTTGAGCGCCTCCTTTTAGCCTTAGTCACATCGTTCATCAGAGTTGTTGGTGATGGCTTGTTAGAAATCGAACAAATTGGCCATCAAATCCTTGAATAAGCCTCTGAGCTTCTAAATAGCTTATCGAACATCTGAATTTAGAAGTTGGCTACGTTGACCAACTTGTTCAAGCAGAGTGATCATTTTTTTGCTTGTTATCTTTGGTGGCCATTAGTTGATCTAGCCTCAAGTTTAGTAAAGCAGCAAGCTCTTTTAGTAGATGGGTAGGGGGAATACTTTAGACTTCGACCTCAGAATGTGCAGTCGAATGAAGAGGCTTAGAAGACATTAAGGTTTTCCCATAAAGGATGTCTTTAACTAAATTCAAGGGATCGTCTTCTTCATCATCTTTACCCAGACTTCCAACATCTTCATCCTCCCCACTGTTGATCAGCTTTAGCTTCAAGTTCATCTTGCTCTAGTGGATAGGAAGTTCTTTCCTATACCAACAAAATCAAATAATTAAAACAAGTTATATAAAATTTGAGTTCAAATTAATAACTTACAGGAATGTATCAAACCTGAATAGCAGCTTCAATGTCTTCAAGAGGGGCATCTCGAGCATCTCTAGTGCTTGTTTCTTTTTTTTGGTTGAACTTAGGATTGAAAATGCCTTTCAAATCGAGCACTGGGAGCTGGAGATACTTCTTTAGGAATAGGTGCTTAAACACCTTATGACGGGATCGAGTCCCTTTGTGGACAAAGAGGAGGAGATGAAGTCCTTGTCCTTCTTGAGGTTATAGGAGAGTTTTCTCTGGATGGATGGAGAGAGGAAGGTTCCTATTTGAGATCCTAAAATAAAGTTAATAATAAAAAAAATGAATTTCGATTACTACAGGTTAATCGAGAAAATGATCTTACCACAATATTCTTAACTCCTTGGTTCATTGAGGAAAATCTTGCAACCTTCGAGGTTGGTTGCTCTTCAATCCCAGGTTGAGAAGAGTCAGAACTATTAATGTTCAAGACTTCTCTTCCTTTTTTTATAGTCATGTGCTTGACTTGTCTTGAATTCATAGGACTTTCACCAATGACTTTTTCCTGAAAATGTTTAAAAAGTCAATTTAAGCTAGGTATAAAGATATGATGGACACGAAATCGAAAGGTATTTATCTTTACCTTAGACTTCGAGCCAGTGGTTGGCTGTTCCTCAAGGTTTTCTAGAGTATCCCTCTCGAGTGATTTTGACTTAAAGGAAGTTAGCCAAGCAACTTCTTTATCGAACCAGAAGAGGAGGTTAGTTTCTCAACGGTTATAGACTTAACAGTCTTAGAACTTTTTTTGGGCCTCTGGGATTCATCTTCCCAGTTTTCTTCTTCCTGAAGATCCTCCATCACTATGGTTCTCTTCGAGACTACAATAAGAAATAATGAAATGATCAATGGTCAATTCATGAATAAAAGGTTAAGAAGAAATATATTAATTTTACCATGGGGAGGATATTTTATTATTCAAGTGAATCTATAGATAGAATCTCAACTATTATCCTTATAGCAATTAGCAAAAGTCACCTCATACTTCTTTGAGTCCTTACCCATACCTAATGCTCTATTTTTAGGGTCTGGATACCAATTGGCCATACAAAAAGGAGCATTGGGAAGTGGAGGGAACTTAAGAGGGGTTTTGAAATTCTTAAACGATAAAAAAGGATTTGAAATCAAAGCATTAATAAATTGTGCATAACATCTCTAGTAATGTTCTACTCATTTTAGGTTCAAGGTTTGTTCAGCTTCTCGAACCACTAATCTTAAGTTTCAAGGATCATATTTAACTTTATAAAATTTCTCGAACTTTAAGATTTCTTTGAGGTGCCTACCTTTCGATTTTTTTCAAGCGTCTTCGGTATGCATAAAAGAGCCTGGATTAGTCATCCTCTTGAAGCATTCTTCAATCAAAAAATTTTGGGAGAAATAATAACAGTTCCACCAATTGGTGAACCCAAGAGTAATGAAAAAGGAGCTCTTGCAGCCGAAAGGGTTAAACCCTTCCTTCTTGTCAGCATTTTTCTTAAGAAAGTGTTTGTACTATTTAAGGTCTCTGGCTTTTGATTTTACATATTTAACACTATTCTCTTTTCAAGATAAGAGAAGGAATACATTGTGAGAAGCCAAATTGTCTCGAGACATAAGAAGGAAGGTAAAGGATTAGACTAAAGTCTTTGGACTTTGGGAAACTGGGAGAGAATATTTTAGTAGTGAACATATTACTCCACAAATAAAAAATTTCAAACTGGGCCCCTAGGTTTCGCAAAAGAAAGGTTGTCAAAACCATACAAGACTACATCTTGATTGGAAAAAGGAGAGAAATTGAAGTTGTCATTATGTAATTTCATGTTGATGAATAATGAGAAGAAATACTTGAAGTCATCAACCTCCTTGCCAGTTTTCGAGGAGTAGTGGAGGTGAGACTGATAAGCCTATATTTTATAGTCTTATACTAGATAAATTGTGATGATTTGCTTATGTTTATTAATGAATTTGGAATGGATTCTTATCATTGTCTTCATTTTTATAGATTGAATGAGATTTATCACATTTGGAGCGAAAGAAGATCATTTTGGCTTAAACAAGGCCCTGTGAGCGATTGAGGAGTTAGATAGGGCCGTGTCTAACTTCGAAAACGCTTTTGTTTGATTTTTTTGAGAGACACAGTTGTGTCTCTATGTTACACGGCTGTGTCTCCCCTCTATGTCAAAGTTAAGCTATTTTTTAAGCTCATACGGTCGTGTCTAAGCTCGACATAGCTGTGTGAGGTCTCTTACTCGTAAAAATGATAGTTTTCACCCCAAACATTATAAATAGAAGCGAATTCCTAAACCTAAAGTAGACTTTTGCAATGACAGACTTTGAGAGGCAGATCAAAAGAGAGAATTGCCATGAATCCTTGGAGGATGACTTCGAAGGGATAATTTAATTCTTGAAGACTTAAAGATCATAATCACTATAAAAAAGAGGTTTTGATTTCTCTTTCCCTCTAGTTTTCCCCTTTCTTTGGATTTTCTTTCCATGGATTTGTATGGTGATATGAGTTTGTTTGTATTGAACATCACTAGCTAATCCCATATATAGTTAGAGCTATGGGGGATCTTGTTTTCTTAATTAATTGATTTTCATCTCGAATTTGATTAATATAATTTCTTTTGAGTTTATTATATTGCTTGTATTCTTGTCAGAACTTGATCACTTTTGGTATGTTTTAATTCATTATTTGACCGGTGACCATCCACACTCAATGAATGGATCGATATAATAAACCTAGGATTAGATTGGTGAATGGCCAAACATCAATTTATTCTATCAATGGAATTAATAATTATATTAGTTCATCTCTTGAATTAGGGCTTAATGTATTCTTAATTAATTCAACTAAATGACCAATTAGGTGAATAATTAAGGAATAAAATATTATTTCATCCATGACCATTGAAATTTAATAGCAATTAAGAGAATATTAGTAAGAGAATTACCTTACATCATAAATGAGTAAAAATCTGGTTAATTGGATTCAAGTGAACCTTGCGCCCCAGTTTATCTCTATTGATTTATCTCTGTATTATTTGGTTGTCCATCTTTCTCTTTTATTTGTTTTTTGATTTTGTTTTGAATTTCTTACATTTTCGATTGTCTAAATAACCAAGGGTTTAACGAATATAGTAATTACTTCTTATTCTTCGTGGGATCGATAATTGAGATTCAAGTCCTATATTACTTTGCGATAGAGTACACTTGCTCTTAGTGTATTTTATGCGTATCAAGTTTTTGGCACCATTGCCGGGGAATAAGTTTGGTAATATTAGAAGCGAGAAGCTCTAGTTAATTTAGACGCACTTTTATTTTATTTCTTATTTTATTTTTTATTTTTATTTTTATTTTTATTTTTAATTAATTTTGCACTTCATCTGCTTGCTTATATTTCTTGTTTATGCTTACTCGTTCTCAATCTCCTAATCTGACATTTGATCTAGAAATTGAGAAAACAGCTCACATGTTAAGGAAGCAATCTAATATTGAAGCTGTGATTGAATAAGCTATAATGAAGATGGAGAGAAAGACAACAGTTGAGGGGAATCATGAAGAACGAGCTACCCCAGTGGAGTGGACCATGCTCGAATATTCTATGCTCACGACTAAAGGGTATAGAGGGAGTATTACAAGACCAATTGTGGTGGCTAACAACTTTGAGATCAAACCGGCATTGATCTCCATGATTCAAACTTTTGTTCAGTTTAGTGGTTTGCCTTCAAATGATCCAAATCAGCATTTAGTCAAGTTCTTGCAGTTGTGTGACACTATAAAGTACAATGGGGTGACAGAAGATACAATCTGATTGTGACTATTTCGTTTCTCTCTTAGGGATAGGGCGAGTCAATGGTTAACGTCACTAATAAGGGGTTCCATCACCTCATAGGATCAGTTGACACAACAGTTTTTGGCTAAGTATTTTCCTCCCTCTAAATCTGCTAAGTTAAGGAATGACATTTCTTCTTTTATGAAATTTGATATGGATACTCTCTATGAAGCTTGGAAATATTTTCAAGAGTTGATAAGGAGATGTCTACATCACGGATTTTTCGTATGGCAACAGGTATAGATTTTTTACAATGGTTTGTCGCCTACCAACCGTTCACTCATTGATGTCACTGCAGGAGGTTCAATTTGGAGGAAAACACCGACTAAAAGCCATGCACTGATTGAAGAAATGGTGCTTAACAATTTTTAATGGCAAAATGAGTGTCAGGTTCCTAAGAAACAAGTCAGTGTGCATGTTGTTGACTCTTCTACTGCCATTTTGAGTCAATTGGAGGCATTAACGAAGAAGTTCGACACTTTAATGGTGGCAAATAGTGCAACCCCACTAATCATTTGTGAAGTATGTGGCAGACAGGGTCATACAAGTTCAAACTGTCAAGTTGGTAGTCTTTTTGCCCCTGAGCCCAAAGGAGTAAATTTTGTTGATAATTTCAACCAGAAACAGTACAATCCATATTCAAATACATACAATCCCAGTTGAAAGGACCATCCTAATTTCAAATGGAGAAATCAACAGGGTAACCAGTAGACTCAACAGAGAGTTCCGCAACCACCTCCATGTTTTCAAGCACCTGAAGAGAAGTTAAGCTTTGAAAATTCTATAGTGAAATACATCCAGAATTCAAAGGCCCGAATGAAGAGCATGGAGAGTCAGATCATCCAATTAGCTACATTGATGATAGAAAGGGTACTGGGAACATTGCTTGGTACTACCGTGCCCAATCTGAAGGAACAAGTCAATGTGATTACCATTAGAAATGATAAGGAACTTAGGGAGTCCTCCCAGAAAAAGGAAATGTCAGAGCATGAAGATACTCTTTATGAGTTAGTTCATGCAGAAAATGAGAAGGAAAGTGAAGCACCCTCCATGGTAGATGTAAATGAGCCATAGAAGCCCTCTATTCCATTCCCTTAGAGGCTCAAGAACACTAAGCAAGACAGTTAATTTGCTAAATTCTTGGAGATGTTCAAGAAATTAAAAATTAACATTCTGTTCATTGAAGTCATCTCTCAAATACCTCACTATGCAAAGTTATTGAAGGAAATACTTACAAATAAACGCAAGCTTGAGGAATTTGAGACAATATGTTTAAATGAGGAGTGTTCTGCCATTCTCTGGAAGAAGTTACCACTGAAATTAAAAGATCCAGAGAGTTTTACTATTCCTTACTCTATTGGTAACTCTTATTTTGAGAAAGCATTATGTGATTTGGGTGCTGGTATTAATTTGATGCCTTTCTCTATTTTTAAGAAATTAGGAATGTAAGAACCTAAGCCTACCAACATTTCATTACAGCTGGTCGATAAATCCATCACTTACCCTCGTGATGTATTAGAAGATGTCTTGGAAAATGTGAATAAATTTTTTTTCCAGCTAACTTCATTGTGTTGGATATGGACGAGGGCAATAAGATCCCAATCATACTTGGGAGTCCATTCCTCACCACTGGAAAGGCAACGATTGATGTCTAAGATGGGAAGTTGACCTTGCAATTAAATGATGAGGAAATGGTTTTTAATGTTTTTAATTCTATCAAAAATCCTGGTTCCTTTGATTCATGTAATCGTATATATGCTATTGATGTTGCGGATAATACTATGTCTTAATATATGTAGGAATCTATGACTGTTGCTATGCTAGAGAAGACCTTATCTAAGGTTGTCACCAACTTTGAGAATGCTAAGCTTTCCAAGGGGAGAACAAAGAAGCAGCATGATAGGCATATCAAGTAGCGTGAGTTTAAGATTGGGAATAAAATTCTTGTCTGTAACTCACGTCTTCGTCTTTTTCTTAGTAAGTTTTGGTCAAAAAGGTGTGGACCATATAAGATTGTTCACATCTTATCGTATGGTGTGCTTGAGGTGAAGAAAGATGGCCCACAAACATTCTTGATAGACGGCCAGAGCGCAAAACATTGCTTTGGAAAGGAGAAGTGGTCATCCTATTTTTGGTGCTTTAAGCCACCTTGATTTACCTAAATAAAAGACAACGTCAAGCTAATGACGTTAAACAAGCGCTTCACAAGAGGCAAACTGTGTTTCTATCCTTTCTCACTTTATTTTTTAGTTTTTGCTTTATTTTACCTATTAAATAAATAAATAAATGTTTTGATACTTTTTGTTGCTCTTGTGTAGTTTTTGACAAAATGTCGCCGCTCAATCAGACTAGATGTTTGAGTTCATGGCTACGCGCCTCCACCTCCCACCACCTTCGTGATCTTGTGCTTAATTTTTAGGGAAGTTTCATTGTCCTTTATTCTGTTATTTTTATTATTTTTCTACATTGATGACAATGTTCATCTTAAGTGTGGGGGGTAACTTTTAAAATTTTTGTGAAATTTTTTGTGAAATCAATGAACACTTGAGTATTGGTGGTAATCAAGCAGAAATTGTGTGTTAATTTATTGATTAGTACTAAGCTGATAGAGATATGTTTTAAAGGGGAATCCATTACTTATAAGCTAATAATGTGTGAAACAATCTTTTTCAATTCAGTAAAGTGAAATTTAGCATTTTAGTTGAAAAATTAGTCATGTATGCTTGCATTTATTTTCTTTTATATTAGCCATAAAGTGATTTTTGAGTTTTAATGATTGGATTTTTCATAAATAAAATCTTATTTTTCTTCTGGAGTGAGATTTCTCTTGATTAATGTGTGCTAGAACTTACTTTGATATCTTGTTGAGACTTTAATGATTCACATACAGACTTGAACATGATTAAGGTAATTAGGCTTAATTCTTTATTGACTTCCAGAGTTGCATTGATAAAATAATCCCTTAGTTGCCTCATTTGAGCCTGAAATTGATTTCTTTGAATACCTAATTGAATAATCAGGTTGGATTCTTTGGAGCATCTGATGTGTTGATTGAAAAGTCATTAATGGTTGCTTTTGTCTTCAAGGGTTTATTGCTGATTAAAAAAAATTTTAAAAAAAGAGAAAAAAAGGAAGAAAAAATAAAAAATGGAAAAAGAAGAAAGAAAAGGATCGTTACTGAAGAATAATGAGAATATTAGGTTGAAAATAAGAATCTATTATACTCTTGTGCATTATGTTCTATTAATTATCTTTCCAACCTGATTCTATTTTGTATCGATTTATCCATGAGCATTCTTTACTCTTATTTATCTTTTTCCTACCTTTTATTTTACCCTTAGCCCCGTTACAACCAAAGAAAGCCCTTTTGATTTTTGTTATGTATGTGAACTTGAAAGTGGAGATGAGAGTGATAACTAAGCCTATGGTATTCCATTTTTCAAGAGAAATTTGAGTGATCTCTTTATCCTTAAACACTTGAGTGATGGAAAGATAAGTGACCTCAGTTGGTTGGTAAAGAGAAAATATGCAAGTTAGACTCAAGCCTCTAATTGTTTTAAGTGCTAAATGATCTTGCTTGATTGGATTTGATTGTCGAAGTTGATTGAATTATTAAATTATAGAATTTCCTTTGATTCTTGTTTTTGGATGTTAAGTTTAATCTTCTCTTTGATTCCTATTCTTTGCTTGAGGGCAAGTGAAGCTCAAGTGTGGGGGGGTTGATAAGCCTATATTTTATAGTCTTATACCGGATAAATTGTAGTGATTTGTTTATGTTTATTAATGTTTTGAATGGATCCTTATCATTGTCTTCATTTTTGTAAATTGGATGAGATTTATCACATTTGGAGTGAAAGCAGGTGAAGATATAGCGTTTTCAGAGTAAAAGAAGATCATTTTGGTTTAAACAAGGCCCTGTGAGCGATTGAGAAGCTAGACAAGGCCGTGTCTAACTTGGAAAACATTTCTGTCTATTTTTTTAAGAGACACAGTTGTGTCTCTATGTCACACGACTGTGTCTCCCCTCTAGTCGAAGTTATGTTATTTTTTAAGCTCACACGGCCGTGTCGAGCTTAGACAAGACCATGTGAGGTCTCTTGAGTGTAAAAACAATAATTTTCACCCTAAACATTATAAATAGAAGCGAATTCCTAAACATAAAGTAAACTTTTGTGATGACAGACTTTGAGAGGCAGATCAGAAGAGAGAATTGCCATGACTCCTTGGAGGATGACTTTGAATGGAGGATTCAATTCTTGAAGGCTTGAAGATCACAATCACCGTAAAAAGGATTTTGATTTCTCTTTCCGTCCAGTTTTTCCCTTTCTTTGAGTTTTCTTTCCATGGATTTGTATTATGATATGAAATTGTTTGTATTGAACATGAGTAGCTAATCCCATAGCTAAGGCTATGAGAGATCTTATTTTCTTAATTAATTGATTTTTATCTCAAATTTGATTAATTTCATTTCTTTTAGGTTTATTATATTGCTTGTATTCTTGTTAGAACTTGATCTCTTTTGGCATGTTTTGATTTATTATTTTGACCAGTGACCATCCACACTTAATGAGTGAACCTATATGATAAACCTAAGATTAGATTGGTGAATGACCAAACATCAATTTATTCTTTCAATGGAATTAGTGATTATGTTAGTTCATATCTTGAATTGTGGTTTAATGCATTCTTAATTAATTCAATTAAATGAAAAAAAGGTGAATAATTGAGGAATAGAATATTATTTCATCCATGACCATTGGGATTCAATAGCAATTAAGAGAATATTGATAATAGAATTACCTTACATCATAAATGAGTGAAAATCTGGTTAATTGGATTCAAGTGAACCTTGCGCCATATTTTCTCTCTAATTGATTTATCTTTTTATTATTTGATTGTCCATTTTTCTCCTTTATTTGTTTTCTGATTTTATTTTGAATTTCTCTTATACTTTTGATTGTTTAAATAACTAAGGGTTTAACGAATTTAATAATTACTTCTTATTCCTCGTGGGATCGATAACTGAGACTCAAGTCCTATATTACTTTGTAATAGTGTGCACTTGCTCTTAGTATTTTTTATACGCATCAGAGACAAACGGTTCCCTTCGATAGTCCAAGAAACTTTAGGAGGAGAGGTACTTTGAAGATGAGGTTCGAAAATGGTGTTAAGCCAAAGCTACAGAAGCCAAAAGGGACCACCTAAGTTAGTTAAGGGCTTATATATCAAAGTAAGTTTACAACTTCATCCATTGAAGTGTAGAATTGAGCAAGGATGAATTTGCTCAAGCATAAGGGTATTCCCTCGTGAATTTAGGGATTTGGCGACTTGCAACGACTTAGTGTAGAAGACAAAAGCACTAAGCCATAGAACAAGAAAGGCAATATGTTCATGGTCAGAAATTGAATCGGTGTCGAGCCGGTTGTTTTCGCTAAAAGCTGTGTATGTAAGTTTCGACCAGTTAGACTTGATAATTTTGATTGCTTCTAAGATACTAGCGATAACTTTACCTATAGGCTTTAAGCCTATTATGGCAGCAAGATCGAAGAGGGTATGAGTGAGCATGCCATAACGGACATGGAAAGAGTTAGTAGTCTTGTTTCAGAAAAAGAAAGAGTTGGATAACATAGGAGCATTGTATTCATTGCGCTCCCTGCTAAGCTTGATAAAGTTAAAGATGCCAGAGGCTTTCCACTAGTCTTTCTTAGCACTTTCAACCCTATTCAACCATTGTAGATAAAGCGATTTGGTTTGAAGGCAAGAAATGGGATAACTTCTAAAGATTTTGAAAAGGAATCAAAGAAGTCAGTTTTCAAAGAGGGGCCAAAAGCACAAATCGACTCACCCTCAAGGCTTGGGAAGAAGTGTGAAATGGACTATAGTCATCAAGGGGAAGAGTTGGCCCTAGAAAAGCTTATCTTTCATTGGCAATAGAGAAAGGAATCATTACCTGGCGTTTCCAAAGATCAAAATTATCTATAGATAGATCTGGAGCATACAAAATCCCTCTTATCTCAAGGGGAGTTGCAACAATAGCAGCACTTGGAAGGTTAACCACCTCATTAGTCTCAGTGGTGGAGTGAGATTGTTGAGTTGAAGCTACTCAAGTAGAAGAAGACGCCATTGAAACTTGAGTTCAGAGGAATAAAATGCACAGAAATGGAGTGAAATAGTATGAAAAAACTATTTTTGGAGGAAGAATACACTTTTGTGCTTAAAGAAGGAAGATGAAAACTAGGAGATTTAAGAAAAAGTTCAAGGTGCAACAATGAAAAGTGAGGCAGATCGTAGAAAGAGAAGAAAGAGAAAGCTCAAATGCAGAAGAAGGTGAAAAGTGAGGCAAAAGGGTTCACTTGGGGTTTTAAAAGCATTTAAAAACGAAAAACGCACGCTGCCCATATTAAAATTAGCATTATGATAAGACGGCTAAAGCTTTTTCCCTATAAAAGCCATCATTAGCATTGAAATTCCCCAAAAAGTGGGAATGTTGGTTAATAGGGGAGAGGCCACGTTGTGGTTGGGGGTAATTTAAATTTTAAATTAAAATTTAGATATTTTCCCTCTGACCTTTCCTTATCTGCTTATGTCAGTTTAAATTGATAAAGAGTAACTAAAGCTCTAAGTCAAGATTTAATCGAAAAGTAATGCTTGAAACAACAATATTTATGTTTCATACATCAAAAATAAATATTGGGAGACATCTATTAGTATAAAAAAAACATTTTTCGATTCATGCAATTTTGAGGTGTATTCGAAAGGTTAGTATGAATGATATTCACTAAGTTATCATGAGTTATATTTGTGAACTTGAATAAACACAAATATTCTGATTAGATTCGAATTGAAATTGTGAAATTTGAGATCTAGAATACTAATAACTACACTCAGAGATTTTTTCTGAAGACAGAAGTGGAGACTTCAACTGAAGGACAGTAACTGTTTGAAGATTTAAAATTTAAATTCAGATAAGGCAGTTTAAGTTTAAACAAGAAGTTAGCAGCAATTAGAAGTGTAAGATCCAGACAATACGAGGATTGCTAACAATTATTAGGTAGTTACTTTGGTTTTAGACACTTGTTAGAATCTTGTAAACGGGGTAGTTACTTAGGTTGTCTATAAATACTAAGAGGATGAAAACATTTAGAGGTTGAAAAATTCACTTACTTGCACACATTTCTAAACACGCTCCTAGTCACTCTGACACACACAAGCAACCAGAAATTAGTCAAGTATGTTTCCCTCCTACTTCCTTTCGGTAAACTTTACCATTCCAATACAAATTTAATTCAAGTTCATTTTCATTTCTAGTCATTTACATCTCTGCAAATTCTCTTTTACTCTTGATCGAGTGATCTTCTCGTGATCATTTGATTTCTTTTACTTGATTTCTTTAATTGTTTTCTTTGCTCTTCTGCAAGTTTATCTTTCTTTTTACTTTCTTGCACATTTATTTTTTCTGCATTTATGTTGTTTCCTTTATTAATTTCATTTATCATTTTACAATTTATTTTATTTGTCAAGTTTATTTTGCAGTATTTTATTTCTATGTACTTTACTTTTCATGCAATTGAAGTGCTTTTCTTTAATTGTTTTCCTTTGATTGCCTTCTTTATTTTACTGCAATTTTAACTTTCGATTAAGTTTATTTCTTTATATTTTTATTGCTTTTATATGCTTTCTTTACTTTTACTTAGTTCTTTCCTATTACAAACTTGTGAAGTTTTCATTCTATATTTACATCTTTTGAGTTTTACTCGAAGTTTTTTTTTCTGACATTCTTACTAAAAACAAACTAGCAAGTACTTTAGAATCTCTTAAAAAAGATATTCTTTTCTGATATTGAGAATTGGAATCAAATTTGTCTTGTCAAAAATCACACTAAATAATTTCATAAAATGATATTGATGCCTATATCTTGCAATATTGAATATTGTCCAAGGGTATAATTGGCATTTCATATACGATTATTGTATGATTCTGAGTTCAGTGTCTAGGTCACTCGAATTAGTTCCCGCCACGTGGTCTTTTTTTTTTTTCTGCTCAATACTTTTGAAGAATAATAACAAACTCATTTTTTAATCATTATTCGAATTAAATTTATCAGATTTGAATGTAAAAATATTAAAACAATGCCTATTTTAATCTTTTAAACAGAATACATTTAATTTAATATTTTTAAATTAATTCTTATTTTATCAAACCAAATTAATTTCTGAATTTTGCAATTTCTATATTGAAAAACTACTAAATTGCTCTTTACTTCTCATTTCGTGTCAAATATGTTAAGTAAGAAGAAGAAAAAATCTCTGCAAGTGGAATGACTCCGAAATAAACACTAATTTCATAAAATATAATTTTATTTTTTTTAAAAATATTTTAATCAAGTTTTGTCCCTTTTTTTAATTCTATCCATTTTGTCGAAAATTTAGAGTGCAATGAATGTCACTCTAGTCCTATCGTGCCCTTTTTCTTTGGGTTTTTTTTTTGTTTTGTTGCTATTTTTGCTTACTGCACCAAAAAACGAGAGTATTGAACGTGATACAAAATCCATGGCCAGGGTCTTAAGCCAAATCTAACGAGGCCAAGCTAGAAATTTTTTGAGAAAAGAATATAGAACTATTAAATCATCTATTAAATCCTATGAAGTATGGAGACGGACATGGACATGACAAGGACATGGACATACCAAAATTAAAAATTTTTGCACACGGACACGGTATATATATATATATATATATATATAATTTTGATTATAAATATTTTAAACACAATTTTTCAATGACAACACAAATATCTTCATTTATAACTAGAAAAGAAACTAACAATACTTGAAAATTGAACCACCAGAAACTAGAGTGAAACTCACTTGAAACTTGAATCATTAGCACACAGTAAACACAATGTATTGAGGAAGAATAGAAGATTTTTCCTGAGGGTAGGTCGGGTGATATTAGGCTTGTAGGCCATGATATTAGTACACTGTCACACAATAATTTTTTTTTAAAATTTTAATGGGCTATGTCTAATATGTGTTCGCGGTGTGTCCGAGATGTGTCTTGGTCGTGTCCGAGCAAAAAAAAATAATTTTTTAATTAGACACACTCGGACACGTGAGACACGCGTGTCGTATGCGCGTCATCATGTGTCCATATCGGACACGTGTCTGACATGTGGACATGCCAGTAAATGGCGTGTCCATGCTTTCTAGATTAATCACTAACGAAAATGTCATATGATATCATTCTACTTATTTAAACTTATTAAATCTGGACAGTTAATTTTTTTATTCATTAAACCTTCATTTTTTTAATTATATTTTACTAATAACAAATTTAAAAAACTTGCTGCCCACCATGTATGCAGAACACAAACTTAGCTATTTTTCATAAATTTGAATTACCACCAAGACTAGCTTTCCAAAAATAGTTTGTTGGGCATTTAAACATGTAAGAACCATTTTTAAAGACTTAAAAACATATTTGAGCTCTTTTCTTGTAAAACTTCTATCTTTACATAGGAGAAAACCTAAAAGGAAAATATACCAATTCTAGTCCTTAGGCTTATTGATGTAATCCAAGCTTCCACAAATTTCTTCTCTTCAAATCTTGTAAATTGCTTGGAACATCTTTATCATTCTCATTCTTCTTGAGTTGAGCATAATTGTGATCTTTTGCTTTCTTGTTGCAATGCTCATTCTTGGTACTTGGACTATCCTACAAAGTATTACTCACTTAAAACAAGCATAGTTAGTCCAAATTCATAACTCAATATCTTCATATGCATTATTCATAAATGTATAATTCTAGTTAGTCTAACATACATATAAGAAGAGCCAAATCCAATGTTAATTTAATACAACTCATATAATATATTATTGGATATATTTTATGATGAATGTTACATATTTCTCATTGCATGATGATTAAGTGAAATATAACTAGATAAAGTACATGATCATGCATGTTACAATATATCACATCAAGCACATCTATGTAACATGATCAATATTCTTTTGTGATGCATTTGTCATCTATAAAGCACATCTATCAAGCATAAGCATCATTCTTTTTTGTCTTGTATTTGTCATCATCAAAACTCAACATATTAAACCATTGGGGCAAACTTATTTTCACACCTATTTGGATTTTGGTCCATATACCTTTCTTTTTTGGATCTGAGTTCCTATACTTTCATTCTATTTTCACGTTAGTCCCTACCGTCACTTACCATGATGACACCGTTAAATTTTATCCTACGTGGCAAACAGAATTCTACTTGGAAGCAATACCAGATAAAAATTAAATTTGGTTAAGATGGTTTTGGAAAAATGAAGAGGGAATGTTGGTTTATTTTTATGTAATAGTTTATTATTGTTGGAGGGAAATAAGGTGGACTAAAAAATTTAATTTTTATCTGGTGTTACTTCTAAGTATGATTCCATTTGCCACGTAAGATAAAATTTAACAGTGTCATCAAGATAGGTGACGGCAAGGACTAACGTGAAAACGGAATGAAAGTATAGGGACTTAGATAAAAAAAAGTATAAGGACCAAAATCTAAATAGGGTGAAAGTATAGGGACCAAAAGTGTATTTAAGCAAAAAAAACCTAACTTGTGGTCCCTAAAAAATAATCCCGTTAGCCACATCCATATCTCCATTAACCCAGCTATGTTTAACTTAATGAAATCACATACATGGAATGTTAACTTAATGATGTGGCAATTTCTTGGGTGACATGGACTCAAAGATGGCAGATGACATGGTTTCTCTATGTTATTTCCCCTGAAACTGTGTTTCTAAAGATTCTAACCCTTTAAATTTCAAGATCCCTTTTCAATCCGACCCCTTACTAAAAAACTCCAATAGATTTCCTCACCTCTATCACTGCCCTTGTAACACCCTCCTTAGGGCATCACATTTCCGACTCCCGACTCATAATCTGAAAAGAAGTTCGCACAAAGTTTGAGTTATAAAAGATGGGTTTCAAAATTTCTTCTTTACTGAAATGTAAAATTACTGAAAATATTAGGTAATATTGAAAATCATATTTCAACTATTCATTAGGTAATATTGACACCAATTAATATCATAATTTAAAGAGAAATATAAAATTAACAGACTTATTTTTTTTAACAGTAGCAAACCCCATGACGGGTCCTACTTAATAGCACGGTACAACACTAACATTAAATCTTAACATACTCGTTCCTTCTCTTGTATCAACTTGATGCATCGAACTTTACTCCCGTCTACCCTAAGACATCTTCGAACTTGAGACAACCACTTTTCAATGTTTCCATCAATCTCTGAGTATCTACCACTCGTTATGTCTAAGACAACTCATTCCTTCTACTGTATAATTTTAACAATACAGACAAAGCAAAATAATATAACAAAGAGGTGAGATCATCTACACCAATACCAGCATGGCAGCACAGAGATAACACAAACAACAATATCATACAGGTAGATCATACCATAATCATGCTATCAGCATTAATCAACTATCATCATCTAATCATTTATCAGTTCAATCATCATCTAAGTACTCAAAACAATTGTTATAGCCAATATTCTTCAATTAATATATCATACAGATATAAATGCTCAGATTTATGCATATGCACAAAGACTCAGTTTATCAAAAATAACTCCATGGAGGTTTTCACAATTTCGAGAAGAATGCTCTGGTTAATTGTTAGCCTTAGCCCAAAGACAATCTCCCAGTCGTTGAAAAGAATCGTGTTCTTGTCAGGTATCGTCAATGCGTTGCAACGGACTGCATCGCCAAATGGCACAGGCTAACTCGCTAACTGTCCCACTGGTCGACCGCCGCGCCTCGACGCCTCCCAAGATCCATCATAGACCTCACTATCAATTCTCATTCCCTCTTCAACCACAAGGGTCATAATAGCTATTAGCTATATTTTATACAATGCACAAATATATCAGTGCAAGTCCAACCCCAAAGGGCCAAATCTTTTCAATTTCATTTGTTCAATGTAATCATATGCTTCAACGCATATTTTTCCAATGTATGTATAATGCACCAAATCCAATCACAGACATATCTTTCCAATGCATGTATAATGCACCAAATGTCAATCACAGGCAAAACATGTCATTTTCTCACAATCACATAAAAATTATTCTATCACTTTTAAATCACATAGTGATTTTTCAACAGTAGGTCAAATTACGTAAAATATTTAAACGTAATTCAAATCACTTAAAATGTTTCAACGCATCTTCAATCGCGTAGTAATATTTTATCATATTTCAAATCGCGTAAAAATATTTTACTGTATTTTCAAACACTTAGAAATATTTTACTGTATTTCAAACCACGTACTTTAAAAATTACATTTTTAAGATACGTAAATAATTTTTTTTTCACCACAATTCCATTACAGAAAATATTTCTCATTCTTCAAAAATTTCATTTCCACTTTTCTCAAAATAATATGACTTTATACTTTATTTAACACATTTTCTTTACTCAAGAAAATCTTTTTCCACATTTCTTTACTCAAGAAATCCTTTTCCAAAATATAATTCACAAAATCACTTTTCCATTGATATAAATCAACGTTTCAAAACTTAACATTTTCTAACGTACTTCAAAACTCGAAAATAAGTTATACGTTAGTAAATTTTTAAAATACCATTATATTCTCCATTTTTCCTAAATCATTTCTCAAGTGCTAAAATACTCTGATTTCCTTTCCAAATTCCTTGTATTAAATTAATTATATTTTCACTTGAAAAATCACTTTGTTTCATCAAAATCAATGCATTACAAGTCTTCGAAAACGTGGACATGACTATTGAAAATTATCAAAACATTTTTCCTTCTAAATTGATATGGTTTTACACAAACAAAACCATTAAAATTTTATTTTCAAAACCGAAATACCGATGGTTATAAAAAAACCAAACCCATTTGTTCAAATCCTTTTTCACTTTCTTTACAAATCCTTTTTCACTTTCTTTGCAAATCCTTGTTCACTTTCTTTGCAAATCCTTAAAATCAATGTTTGCTCGTTTCATTCAAAACTCATATTTAGAAAAACACTTAGGATCTTTTTACACAAAATAAATCAATAAAAATTCCTCAAAAACCGTATTCTTGTTCTCTTGAAAAACAAACCCTTTGTTTATTTTTCATACTCTTTAAATCATCCATTTTCATTTTTCATGAAAATATTAATTTGTGAACACCTATTTGAGGTGTCTTGGCCGAAATTCACTAAGTTCTAGGGACCAAAAATTAATTCCTTATTCTTGAAAATTTTCAACATGAACTCAAATCAAGGGCATCAAAAACCGAACCCTCTCCTTTGGCTATTGGAGCTAAAAATTGAATTCCTTTTCATCACCACATTATGATATACACATATATATATTTCATTATAAATACTATAAGCATGCCATATACTTATCATGCATAATATAAGCATATCATCAAAGCCATAAAATCATACAAAGCATATCAAGCATAAGCAAATAAATCAAAGCTCATAAACACACATAAATTATTACATGACCATGGATTGGAATCCCCACATGGATTCACCATCCATCAAATATAAGACCATCTCTCACCACCATGCTTGTTGGTGAGCTGGATCTCCCTCTTACCTCTTGAAGATCCTCAAAAACTTCTTGATTTGCTTCTTTTTCCAAGTCTTTCACCACCAAAGACTTCTTAAATATAAAAAAAAATACATAGAAATTAGTATACTAAGCTTGATTAAGAGGAACCATGGATCAAACATGGTTTAGAACATGAAAAAGAGAGAAGAAATAAAGTTTCCTTACACTTCACCTAAAAAACCCAATAACTTTGATCTTGAAGAAAGTCCATGAAGATGAATGATTTAGAGAAAGTCTCCAACATGAAAGTTGCTTAGAATATCATGTAGATTCAAGATCTATGGTTGGATTAAATTAAACAAACTTGAAGGGTGGTCTTAGGGTGGTTGACCGAATTCCTCACAAGAAGGAAAACATAAGCTTTTTGATCTTTAACTTGAAGGACAATATTGTAGATGATAAAATTTTGAGAAGTTCCTAACATGAAAGTGTTTTGGATTGATGAGGGGATTCAAGATATGTAGCTAGATAAAATTATGGAAGATTAGAAGTGGTTCTATGGGTGGTGACTGAATAACTCAAGAAAGGAAGAAGGTGAAGTTCATGGTGTTGTTCTTGGTGTTCTTGACAAATTGGAAGAGAGAGAAGAGAGAGAATGGTCTTTTGATGTGTGTGAAACAACATCATGTTTTGTTCTTATTTTACATGCATTCTTGAGCATTTTAGGCATTTTTGTTTTCCTTTTTAGTTAGTTTTTCCCTTAGTTCGGATAACTGCGGTGTTTTTGGTGTTCCTGTGCAGGATTGGTGCTAAATTGACCTTGGAATGGATGGAAAGCTTGCATGTTTAAAGCTGGAGCTTAATGGATAGCAATAAATGTGCAAAAAGGCCACTCCAGAGGGATCCACGGCCTGCCCGTGGATCAAACCACGGCCATGGATCGAGAGGAAACTTAAAGAAGGAAAAAGGGAATTCCAAAGAGTTCCACGGCCTGGCCGTGGAACCATCCACGGCCGTGGAACTCAAAGGACCAGAAATTAGCCTGTTGATAGAGACATCCACGGCCTGGACGTGGAATGATCCACGGCCATGGATCGCAGTGCGCAGCAATTTTTATGTTTTTCTTTTTGTTTCTTTTGAGGGCTTTTTAGCCAATTAAAACCCTAAGTTATAAATAGATGTTCTAAATAGAATTAGGGGGTTCTAATTGGGTTTTGGAGGAGGCACATTGGAGGCTTTGGCTATTGATCTTCATCTTTCTCCCTTCTTCTTCCATTGTTACGGGTTTGGGATGTTTTTAAGTTTGATTTCTGATTTCTTCTTCTCTATGTCTGAGTAGTTTTTTTTGTTTTTAGGATTGGGCAATGTCCTTTGATACATTAATAATGATTAATTGACGTTGTTTCCCCTTTTATTGATCTTGATTGTTCATTAATTCAATTCTTATTGCTCTTATTCATGTGAATTTGCTGGCCACTTATTTGCATCTCATAGGCATTTAGGGACGTACTGAGAGGTGAACCTAGGTGTTGGAACCATAAGAATTGAACTTAAGGTCTAAATCACGAGAGTAGTTTTAGCCTTTCGAGGATTCAATGAATTACCACAAAGCGTAATGGGTTCAATTTAAATTCAATTACCACGAGAGTAGGAATTGGTTTAATTGGGCACGGATCTTGTATCTTGAGAAAGAACATTAACTAATTTAGGGTAATTCACCTTCAATTGAATTTCAGATTTAATAAAAGGGTTGTCAATTAGGATTTATCTTGTATCATTGTGGTATCCCAATCTTGGAAGCTTTCTTGAATTTGAAAATCCCCTTCTTGATAACTTGCTGTTTTTATTCTAAATTATGCACTTTGATTTTATTTAATTGCTTTGTTACTACGTTCTTCTTAACTAACAATCATATTCCCTTTTGTTTAATTGAATTGAATTAATTAATTAATTGGTATTCATAGATACAGTCCCTGTGGATTCGATCTTTTTATTACTTGACGAGTACACTTGCGGATTTCACGCACCAAGTTTTTGGTGCCGTCGCCGGGGACTGTGTTTTTCTTAAATATCAGTTTAATTTTTAATTTAATTATTTTAAACCTTTTTATTTTTACAATATTATTACGTTCTTGTTTTCTCTTTGACTCTCTGCAGGTAATTTTTCTTGTTTATGCGAAGTGCTAGACATTTCAGGACTCTTATTGAAGCAAATCCTGAAATTGAAAGAACCTTGGATCAAAGGAGAAGACAACAAAGGCAAAGAGTAAGGGAAATATCTGAACCAACACTTGTCATGGCAGCAGCTGAAGATAATAAACCTTTAAAGGAGTATGCAGCCCCTAATGCTCGGGGTTTGCGATCTGGAATTACTCGGCCAGACATTGAAGTCAGGCACTTCACCATACCTCTTGCCTTACTTTCTATGATAAGGCAGAACCAGTTTGGAGTATTACCCTTGGAGGACCCAAATGATCATGTGGAGATGCTCTTAGAATTCTGTGAGACTCTCAAAATTGAAGGTGCCTCAGTTAATGCCATTCGCCTCCGATTGTTTCCATTATCATTAAGGGACAAGGCTAGAGCTTGGTTGAAATTGGTACCCATCGATACATTAACCATATGGAATCAATTGGAGCAAGCATTCTTGACTAAGTTCTTTCCTCCTTCCAAGACTGCACATCTTAGAACTCAAATAACAAGCTTTGTTCAAAGAGACGGAGAATCATTATCAGAAGCTTGGAATAGATACAAGGGGTTGTTGGAAGCTTGCCCTCATCTTGGACTAGAGAAGTGGTTGATTGTCCACACCTTGTATAATGGTTTGGAATATTCTTCGAAGGTGTCTCTGGACTCCGCAGCTGGTGGAGCTTTGATGAACAGAAGACTGACAGAGGCTTATGAGATTATTGAGAGTGTTGCTTCGAATCATCACCAATGGGCCAGTGAAAGAGGTAACAACCCGAGAAAGCTCTCGGGAGGTAAGTTTGAGGTAGATGGTGTTGATTTAATTATGTCAAAGTTTGATTCTTTGAATAAACGTTTTGACATGCTTGAGAAAGCTCATGTAAATGCCATAGGTGCCTCTAATAATTTTTGTGAGATTTGTGGAGCACAGGGACATATTGGTGCTGAATGCCAAGTTGGAATAGGATCCTCACATGGTGCACCGGTGGAGCAAGTGGAATCCTGCCACAATTTCTATGACATTCCACCAAAGGTGCGCAATGATCCATATTCACAGACTTACAATCCCGGTTGGAGGTCTCATCCCAACTTCTCCTATCGGAACAATCAAAATCAAGCTGGACAAGGTAGTGCTCAACCCTCTATTGGTTTCCCCCCGTACACAAAAGTCTAAACTTGAAACTCTCCTTGAAAATTTTGTAGAGAGTCAAACCAAGCAAAATGAAGAGTTTAGGCACCATGGTCAAGTTGTTACTGAGGCCATTAGAGAGTTGTCAGCTAAGGTTGACAATTTGGCCATTCATAATAAGATGTTGGAAACCCAGATTGCCCACCAAGCGAGCACTTCACATAGGCAACAAGGTAAGTTTCCTGGTCAACCAGAAATAAACCCAGGGAATGAACATTATAAGGCTGTGAGTTTGAGTAGTGGAGAGAAGTTAGAGAATCTCAAGGGTAAGGGGGAGAGTGACAAAGATGAGAGGACTGAGGAAAAAGATACTAAGACACAACCCTTAGGTGAGGAGGAAACAAATGAGAAAGTGTCTAAGTATGTACCCCCTGAACCTTACCAACCCCCGGTTCCCTTCCCTCAAAGATTGGCCAAGGCCAAGCTAGATAAGCAGTTTGGGAAGTTTCTTGAGGTCCTTAAGAAGTTATACATTAATGTACCTTTCACTGAGGCATTGCAACAAATGCCTACCTATGCTAAATTTCTTAAGGACATTTTGTCTAATAAGAGAAAGTTAGAGGAGTATGAGACCGTAGCGTTAACTGAGGAGTGTAGCGCTTTAATTCAAAATAAGTTGCCTCCTAAACTCAAAGATCCTGCCAGCTTCTCTATTCCTTGCTTGATTGGGAATACCAGTTTTGATAAAGCTTTGTGTGATTTGGGGGCTAGTGTTAGTCTTATGCCCCTTTCTGTGTGTAAAAAGTTGGAAGTGGGTGAGCTGAAACCCACAACTATCTCTCTTCAATTGGCAGATCAGTCAGTCAAGTACCCCGTAGGCATCTTGGAGGATGTTCCCATTAAGGTTGGTAAATTTTATATGCCTGTGGATTTTGTTGTACTTGATATGGAAGTTGATGCTACAATGCCGATCATACTTGGGCACCCATTCCTTGCCACTGGACGGGCGATCATTGATGTCCATGAAGGAAAATTGACTTTGCGATTGAATGATGAGGAAGTAGTTTTGATGTTTTTAATTCTGAAAAAAATTCTAATTCCTTAAATTCATGTAATCGCATTGATGCTACTAAAGTTGTGGATAGTGTTGTGCTTTCAGGTATACAGGAATCAGTGACTGATGCTATGCCCTGCAAGGAAGGACCTAAGAAGCATAGTGACAAGTGTGTCGTGAAGCGTGAATTTAAAATTAGGGATAAAGTTCTTGTTAATACCTCGCTTCTACGTTTCTGTCCTAGTAAGTTATGGTCGAAATGGTCTGGACCATATGAGATTGTTCGAGTTTTATCCTACGGTGTGCTTGAGGTGCAGAAAGAAGGTCATAAGCCTTTCATGATAAATAGCCAGAGAGTGAAACACTTTGAAGGAGTGGGGACTGAGCACTACTCCATTGACATCACCTGAGCACAAAAACCAGACCAAAGTCAAGCTAATGACTTTAAACAAGCGCTTCTTGAGAGGCAACCCAAGTTTCTTTGTTTTTATTTTTCTGTTTTAATTCCTTCTTTTTCTTTTGATTTTGTGTGTTAGATTATTGTTTTGATGTTTGTCTTTTGGATTATGTTTTGGTTTGACCCCTTTTTGAAGACTTATTTAGAAGAAGAGAGAGAGATCAGAAGGTTCCACACCCCGTCCATGGGAATTTCCATGACCTTGAAATGCAAACCACGGAGAAGGTATAAGTCAGAGAGATCCACGGCTAGGCCGTGGATCAATCCATGGCCGTGGACCTCAGTTTGCAAAAAAAAAAAAGAGGGTGAAAAGTCAGAGAATTCCATGGCCAGGCCGTGGAATTATCCACGGCCGTGGAACTCTCTGTTAAAAAAAAAAAAAAACTCAGAAGTCAGCAGCGTCCACGGCCAGGCCGTGGAATGATCCACGGCCGTGGATTGCTGCTGCCTAGTTTCAAAAACCACGGTCCCTTCTCCCCCTCTTTCATTTCACCGTTTTCCTCTTTTCTTCTTCTTCTTCTTCTCTCCCTCAATCTCCATACCCATCCTTCCAAACCTCCAATACACATTCTTTCCCTCATAACCACACGTTCACCTTCTTCTTTCCCTCTCTCTCAAGATAACCCTTCACCCCTATTCCCCCTCCTTCTCCTTCTTTTTCTCTACCATAACCACCATAACCATACCTTCAAAACCATAAGTTTTCTCCACAAACTCCCTTTTTCTTCCATTTTTTCTACTCTTGCTCACCTCCCTACTCTCTCCCTAACTGATCTCTCCTTCTAATTTAGAAATCCCCAAATTTTGAAAAAACCCCATACGTGATCTGATTCAAAAAAAAAAAAAAAAAGAGAGAGAATTTTTGCTTTGTGCTTGACTGTGAGTTGGTGTGGGATTGGAAGGATGACTAACAAGCGTCAGAGGGGAGAAGTTGGTTCAAGTTTAAGGACACGGGGAAGAAGCAATGTTGCTCTAAGAGGTAACCCCCCTAATCCCCATGGTTTTAATTTTAGGGATAATGAGCAGAGAGATCGTTACAATGTATTAGTGAATAGGAGGATAGTTAGCACTAGGTACATGGATGATGTTGTTCTTGATACCTTAGGCTTGCGTGATGACTTTAATTGGATGCTTGATAGGGCTGGATGGACTTATTTTTTGAATTTAAAGTGTCCCACTTACACTGAGCTTACCTTGGAGTTTCTTAGTTCTGTTGAGGCTCATATCCTTCAGGGGGAAGGTTGCTCTGAAGGCCGGATCACTTTCCGGCTGTTCAATAATGAACATTGCTTAAATTTGGAAGAGTTTAATGAGATTTTTGGATTGCCTACTGGGGGGGAAAAGAGGCACCCAAGTGGTTTTTCCGTAATTTCTTTTTAGGCTGATGTTTCTTCTGGGATGGGTACATATGATTCTTCAAACTATAAGGCATCTTTTCTGCCAAATCCTTGCCTTCGCTATCTCCACCGTATCATGGCTCATACTTTATTTGGACGTGGGGATAGTGATGGCAATGTCCGTGCTGATGAACTTGCTTTTATGTGGGCCATTCTTAATGATGTTAAAATGGATACTGGATCTTTTCTTGTAAGGCATCTGCTTAGGGTGGGTAGAGCCCAATCTGGGACAATTGTTATTGGTGGTTTAATCACAGCGATTGCCAATTTCTTTGAATATGATTTAGATGGTCTAGAGGCAGTTAGAGGTAATTCTAGGATAGATATTGAGTCCTGTTTAGCTATTAAGATGATTGTTAAAGAGGGCGGAATTTACTGCCTCCGCTTGAATGATAGAGCTGAACCCCTACCCCTTCCTAACCCTTCTGCTATCACTGTGCGCAACCGTGCAAATTGGTGCACTCTTAGGAGTGTGGTAGATGATTCAATTGATGTTCAGCGCCCTCTTCGCCCCCCACCAAGGGTAGGCACCTCTCGTCTTTCTTCTTCTTCTTTTGCAGGTCCTTCTAAGGATGGTCTCACATGGATTTATTCTTCTCTGGAGACGCTTCATGCTGAGCAGGCGCAGCAACGCCACATGCTAGAGGAGCTTTGTCAGCAGGGTCAGGCTACTGATGGCCGCCTGCAGATCTTGGAAGGGACAGTTCAGAGTATGGAGAGCATGATGCGGGCCATTCATGATTGGCATTTGAGTCAAAACCATTTTCCACCACCGCAGTGAGTTTATTTCTTTTCTCCCTTCTCTAGTTTTGGATTTTTACATTGGGGACAATGTAGGTTCTAAGCTTGGGGGGTATTTTCATTTTCATTTTCTTATTTTCATTTTAGATCATTAGTTTCATGCATTTTCATGTCTTGTTATGCATTGCATTTTCATGTTGCATTTTCACACCATCATATCTCTTGGGTTTTTGGTTGAACTTGTGCCCCTCTCTTTTGAGGATTTTGAGATGGTATCAATTTGGAACCTAATTGTTGATTCTTGTGGTAGGCTACAGGCATTATTTTAATTGTTGGTGGAGGTGATCTCTTGATAGTTGATAATTAGCATAATGTTCTCTGAATTTGTGATTCTTATTGAATTTTTACAACCTCTAAATGTGAGTTTTGAGCCTATTTGGGACTTATGCACTGTATGATTTTTATTCCCATTCTTTGTGTTGAGTGATATTCCTCTTTGATCTTGTGCTCTAGAACTTGATTTGAAACCTTTTTAAGGTGAAATTTTTGGTTGCATGCTTGAATGTGATTAAGGCATTTTAGGTATTTTTCTAGCCTTCTGAAATTGTTACACTTTCATCCTCTAGTTGCCCATTTTGAGCTTATTGCATACTTATTTTCTTGATACCTATGCTGAAACATTGTTGGTTATCATTTAGAATATTAAATGGAGCGAATTGGGTTTGAAAGTTGTGAAGTTGTGTTGGGAATCATATGTTTTTGACCTTTTCCTTTCTCAAGTCAAAAAAAAAAAAAAAAAGAAGAGAAAATCATGAGATAAAAGCTTGAAAAGGATTAAGAGAAAGAAAGGAAAGAAAAGTTAAGAAAAAAAATGTTTGGAATTGTGGAGTTATGTTTTTGAATGAAAACAAAAATGAATTACCTTTGCTCCATTTATGTTCTATTGTATTTCTGGTGCTTATTGAAAATTTGGTTAGCCCTTGTTATACCTTCCTTTCTCTACCTTACCTATCATCATTCCCATGGCCCCATTACAACTCTTGAAAGACCTTTTGATTCTTGCATGCATACTGATTATTAGTGAAAATCTAGTTTCTTATCAATGTTGGGAATTGCGGATCAAAATATCTCGCAGCGGAATAATAGGATTCCCACACAAGATCCATGCGAAAAGTCCATAATCCGAGTTTTTAAAATTTACCTCTTGAAGCGTGATAAACACAAGCGAGGTGAATCACCAACACCGTAATAGCGATGATGTTTCTGCGGTATCCACACGAACAGACTTGCAAAAGGAGTCACGCCTCTGTTTTCACGGTGCTAGCTGCGAATAGAAGAGAAGAACCTTTCACTGTCTCTCACTCACTTTCTTAGGTGCGGCTAGGGTTGTGATGTAACATCTATAGCAGCCCCCCTTAACAGTACTATTTATAATAGTGGTGCCTTAAGTGAGTGTGAGCAAGTAGCAAGGTAAGTCAGTGCAACCCTAAAACCCATCTGTCATGAGTTAGGCCCACAATTAAATCCGAGTCCAACTTGGATCCTTATTGCTCCAATTTAGTCTGTTCTAAGTGTGCGACCTGCGCAGTTCTCATGACGTTGGTAGTAATATTAAAATCTCATTTTAATATTACAAACGATGTGGTATCTAGCAACACATCACTCACTACCCAAGTAATGAGAATGTCGGTGATTTGACATAACCTATCCGTGATCAATGTTTCCGTGTAGTTTAGTCCCTTTGTCAAGATATCTAGATTGAACACAAGGCATGGAATGCGTCACCCTTGTATAGTCCAATCATTCGTTTCCGATACTCGAGTAGACTTTGTAACAATAAATGAGATCAATATCTCATATTGACTCATTTGAGCATGGCCATGCATTTCGCGGTCTCACTCAATCGGGGGCCCGAAGATATCGCTCTGTTATGTAGGAGTGACAAATTCCATCTAGGTCACTCATATCCCTCTGCATATTTGCGGTATGTCCAATAACCAACTTTATAATCACCTTGTTACGAGATGACGTTTGATGGCATTAAAACACACAACTCCTCATGTAGGAATCGTAGTGATTTCAGGTCAAAGGACCACAAACACCATTATCACTATGAGAATCGCTTATGACACTCACGTAACGATCCATGTAGCGTTCTCATGGTGGGTCAGTCCAATACATCATTACTCTAATATGTATCCATGTGTAGACTTGATATCTCATATCTATGACCCGTGAGATGTGGTCATTAGTCTACGCACATACTAGTCTCAATGCATTATTGTTGTCCTAATTAACAATAATACTTGACTAGGGACATTTAAGAATAGTGTTGTAACCAAAAGGATCTCACGATCAAGTCATCCACTTGATGTCCTATGGCATCAAACTTACTATTCTAAGGACTTTATTATGTTTATCAAAAAAGAACACAATAAATGAAATGCCTCATATATAAAATAGCATAATAGAATATATGCAAATACAGAAAATGTATTAGCCTCTAGGGCATACACCAACAATCAAGCATATGGAAGTGCATTTTCTTTGAAGGATTTTGAGCGCATTGTCTTCACCCTTAAACACTCTGATTGTGGTTAGTGGAGTGAACTTAATTCAATCAGTGAGAATGCATGATTTCTGAGAACTTAGCCTCTAATTGGACTTGATTTTGATTACCTCTCAGATACTTGGTTTGCCTTAGCCTATTGCTTGGATATTGTTTTCTTGGGTTCCTTATTCATTATTGTCTCCTGATTCTACATCTTGGGTTAACATTAATTATTGCTTGGGGACAAGCAAAGTCTTAAGCTTGGGGGAATTTGATGTGTGTGAAACAACATCATGTTTTGTTCTTGTTTTACATGCATTCTTGAGCATTTTAGGCATTTTAGTTTTCTTTTTTAGTTAGTTTTTCCCTTAGTTCGGATAACTGCGGTGTTTTTGGTGTTCCTGTGCAGGATTGGTGCTAAATTGGCCTTGGAATGGATGGAAAGCTTGCATGTTTGAAGCTGGAGCTTAATGGATAGCAATAAAGGTGCAAAAAGGCCATTCCAGAGGGATCCACAGCCTGCCCGTGGATCAAACCACGACCATGGATCGAGGGATAACTTAAAGAAGGAAAAAGGGAATTCCAGAGAGTTCCACGGCCTGGCCGTGGAACTCAAAGGACCAGAAATTATCCTGTTGACAGAGACATCCACGGCCTAGACATGGAATGATCCACGGCTGTGGATCACAGTGTGCAGCAGTTTTTATATTTTTCTTTTTGTTTCTTTTGAGGGCTTTTTAGCTAATTAAAACCCTAAGTTATAAATAGATGTTCTGAATAGAATTAGGGGGTTCTAATTGGGTTTTGGAGGAGGCACATTGGAGGCTTTGACTATTGATCATCATCTTTCTCCCTTCTTCTTCCATTGTTACGGGTTTGGATGTTTTTAAGTTTGATTTCTGATTTCTTCTTCTCTATGTCTGAGTAGTTTCTTTTGTTTTTGGGATTGGGCAATGCCCTTTGATACATTAATAATGATTAATTGACGTTGTTTCCCCTTTTATTGATCTTGATTGTTCATTGATTCAATTCTTATTGCTCTTATTCATGTGAATTTGCTGGCCACTTATTTGCATCTCATAGGCATTTAGGGACGTACTGAGAGGTGAACCTAGGTGTTGGAACCATAAGAATTGAACTTAAGGTCTAAATCACGAGAGTAGTTTTAGCCTTTCGAGGATTCAATGAATTACCACAAAGCGTAATGGGTTCAATTTAAATTCAATTACCACGAGAGTAGGAATTGGTTTAATTGGGCACAGATCTTGTATATTGAGAAAGAACATTAACTAATTTAGGGTAATTCACCTTCAATTGAATTTCAGATTTAATAAAAGGGTTGTCAATTAGGATTTATCTTGTATCATTGTGGTATCCCAATCTTGGAAGCTTTCTTGAATTTGAAAATCCCCTTCTTGATAACTTGCTATTTTTATTCTAAATTTTGCACTTTGATTTTATTTAATTGCTTTGTTACTACGTTCTTCTTAACCAACAATCATATTTCCTTTTGTTTAATTTAATTGAATTAATTAATTAATTGGTATTCATAGACACAGTCCCTGTGGATTCGATCTTTTTATTACTTGACGATGAAACCGTACACTTGTGGATTTCACGCACCATCTTTATGTTGCTAAGTGTGATAAAAAAAAATAGAAGGCTGAATTTGAAGTGGGCAGCCGTAGGAGTGAAAGAATGGAGAGATAAAAATTTATTTAGCATAATTGAAGGCTTTCACATGCATGCACATGGTCTTCACATGGTCTAAGTCACTAAATGCCATCCATTGGTCATAAAAGTCCATTCAAGAACCTTGGAGAGCTTCTCCAAGCTGCATGACCGTGTGGCTCTTCATAGGATTAGGGACTTAATTGTTTTCAATTAAAACCTAATTGTATGCTAATTAATTAGTTAATTAATTAGGTCTAGTTTCCTAATTTCACTTAATTAACATTCTAATTATATAACTAATTAATTAAACATATTATGACATATATCATAGTCTCTAAATAAAATTAGGACATTTAATTAGTAATTAGATTATCACTAATTAATAATTAGATTAGTTCACTTAGCTTGTTAATTAGGCCATTAGATTAATCAAATTAGGATTAATTAGTTACTAATCAAATTCAAGCTACTATTATTGACTTCATCTTTTTCTTTGGTCTGAAAAGCCTATTCATAGTTGTCTCCCCTCTAAACACTCTCCTAAGGATGCAAACAAATCAATAATGGTCAAGAATGATGTAATATTGACTATGACAAGTAATAATGGTCATCAAATCACCTTTAGTTCCAAAATACTACAAAAACTGTCCCCTCCTTGCATTATGCATGCAATAATATTGTCATCTTTTTCAAGCCATTTTTTGAAGCATTCCTAACCATTGATTAATTCAATGGTTAGGATTGAGGTAGACTTTTGATTTTTAGAAGACTAAATCTAGGTCATTGAATCTTTCTCCTTTAAATCCTAGCCATTAGATGTGTCTCCAAAATAAAGGGTCAAGATTACTCCTTCTTACTTTTAATCCAAGGGTTATAATTAGTCATAGCCTTTTTAGAAGACCAAATCTCTACCATTGATTAAATCCAAATCCAATGGTCATAAATGGTCCTTGTTACTTTATAAGACTAAATCTCCACCGTTGATTAAATCTAAATCCAATGGTTGTAAATGGTCATAGCCACTTTATATAACCAATTTTACACCGTTGATTAAATCTACGGTTGATATTGAAGCCTTCCTAACTAAGTTTATTCTCACACCATTGATTAAATCAATGGTGATTATCCAATGCTTCTTTATTTAAATTTGTTTCTTAACCGTTGATTAAATCAATGGTTAATCTTCAAATTAAGTATTCTCATCCAAGGGTACAAATCAAGTCAAGCCCTCTTTGTTGACTACACAGTATAATTTTTATTATTTTTATCTGCTATAATCCTACAAATAATATTTTTACTGTATTTTTATCGCCTGATAAATAAATACAGTACAAAACACAGTAAAGGAAAATTATAAAAACTGTTTCCAGATTCAAGTTTAGTAAGATCCCCTGTCTCAGTCTAAACAATACAAATTTTTCTATCCGTAGAAAAATTTTTCACTTTGCGAGACCCACCTGGGCCCACGTATGGCCACCTGGGCCCACATACAGTAAAAAAATTCATAATCATCTACAAAAATCACAAATATTAGAAAACACACAAATATCAAATCAGATCACGTAAAATAATTAAAACCTAACGGTAAAAAATTAAATTACGTAAAGTTTTTCCCGGCTCGAAAATTTTTATTTTCCTGACTCGGAGTAAATCACTCAAAACGATCAAATACGCTGACGGAATAATCAAAATAATTTTACAGTATCCAGAAATTACTAAACAGTAAAATTCTGTTAACTGTCAAAATTACTGTTTAAGAGATAGAAAATTTTGGGGTGTTACAGCCCCCATAACAAACCCTCTTAATTTTTTCCATCTCAGAATCACATACATATACTTATCAAGAATCACATACATTCATCACAAACCCAATCCCATTAACATTATCCCTTTGTTTCTCTTTCCCCTTATTCCATATATGATTTTTTGTAACTTTCATTAGTAACCCTGTAATTCAACCAATTTCACAATGCCTCTTCCTCTTCTTTCTACAGAAGAGGGAAACACAAAACGATTTTTGGTTCTCCCTGTCAAATTCAATTTAGGGAAGGGGATGAAGCATCCATTTTCCGATAACGGTGCTTTGGCCACTGTCGAGTATATGGCGATGGCAGCTTGTGTGAGCAACAATGACATAAGATGGATCAAATTAAGCGGTGGTGGCTTGAGAGGTTGATGGATCTGTAAGGGTGTGCATAGGTAGTAATTGTGCATGAGATATGGTGTTAGTTGTTGAGTCTCTTGTGTGCATGGGATTTTGTGATGGCTCTGTTTGGATTTGTTCTGGAGATTTTATGTTGGGTTTCTGTTTGAGCTTGAAGTTGGAGGGAGCTTTGGGTGTCGGCTTATGGGTTGCTTAATGTTGAATGATGTTATGGAATAGGTTTCTTAGTGTGGATCACTTGTAAAGTTTGGAGTTATGGACTTGATGTAGTGAAATTTGGGGGTGATTAGGTTTTCTACTTGTGGATTAGTAGTGTCTGATTCTGCTGGGTTTGGTGTGTGGTGGTCTGTATGGGCAGCTCTGGATAGTTTTGACTGTGAGCTTGGGTTGAGATTCTGAGGTTTGTTGTACTATGGCTGTTTGTGGTTAACGAGAAATTCTTGGTTACACATAAATGTAACATATCATTTTATGGATGAAGATCACCTGTCTCTATTCCTTGTCCCCTCACTTAAATTCTGTTAAGTGTTCTAAACTTAATTAAGTTAGAAACAAAAATAGGAAAAGAAATATTGATAATATGTGTATATTTTTGAATGAATGAATATAAGAGAGCTAACCTTTTATTTATATAAGAAGGCAACTGTACAGAAAAAGAAAATAATAAATTATAATTATGTACTAAATCAAACTAATTTTGTTCTACATCAATTATAATCATTCCTAAAAATAATCGTGACCAATCACAATTTATCACACTAACATCCCCCTCAAACTCAAGTGGGTATAGAAGAAACCAACTTGAGTTTGGAAATCAGAGTGCGAAAACGACTAGGATGATGAGGTTTGGTAAACAAATCAGCTAGTTGATCAAGAGTACCGATGGAAACAAGACGAAGAGCACCACGAAGAATGTGTTGACTGATGAAGTGGCAGTCGATCTTAATAGGCTTGGTGCGTTCATGAAAAATATTATTATGAGTAATCTGAATAGTACTCTGATTATCACAATGGAGAGCAGTGGGAGAGGACTGAGAAAAACCCAAGTATTCAAGAAGTCAACGTAACCAAAGTATCTTAGATGTGATGTCAGCTAATGCCCAATATTCTACTTCAGTACTGGAACGTGCAGTTAAAGTTTGTTTCTTGCTTCTCCATAAAATAAGGGCATCACCAAGAAAGATACAATAGCCAGTAGTGGATCGTCGGTCAGTAGGATCTCCACCCTAATCAGCATCAGAATAAGCCTGGAGAACCAAGAAGGAGTTGGCTGGAAAATGAAGTCCATGAAATAAAGTTCCTTTTATATACCGAATAATACGTAGAACAATAGTATAATGAGTAGTGCACAGAGCTGACATAAACTAACTGACTAGATGAACAACATATGAAATGTCTGAATGAGTAATAGTAAGATAAATTAAACTACCAACCATCTACCGATAGAGAGTAGGATTATCAAGTATAATACCATCCAGAGGTGTAAATATGATATTAGGTTCTAGAGGAGTGGACTCAGTGTGACTATCAGACAGACCGTCTTGAGAGATAAGATCCGAAGTATATTTAGCTTGAGACAGAGAAATACCATCAGCAAAAGAAAGGATTTCAAGTCCCAGAAAGTAAGTGAGAGGTCCAAGATCTTTCATCTCAAAATGCTGACTTAAGAACTGTTTAAGCTCAATAACACATGTAGTATCATAACTAGTAATAATCATATCATCAACATAGAGAAGTAACATAATAGTACCTCTATTAGTTCTGCAAGTAAACAAGGCAGAATCATGTGCACTAGAGGAAAAACCAAACTGACTGATAGTACTGTGAAACTTGGCAAACCAGACTCGAGGTACTTGTTTGAGACCATATAAAGCCTTTCGAAGACGACAAACCTTATTTGGTGGACAAGTGTAACTAAGAGGTGGATGCATATAAACTTCTTCTTCTAAATACCCATTAAGAAAGGCATTCTTCACATCCATCTGATTTAGAGTCCATTTCTGAGTGGCTGCAATAGAAAGGAGAGTACAAACGGAAGTGATGCAAGCAACAGGTGCAAAAGTTTCCTTATAATCAATGCCATATTCTTGAGTGAAACCTTTGGCAACCAAACGAGCCTTATATCACTCAATAGATCCATTAGAATGAGTCTTGATCTTGAACACCCATTTACATCCCACAAGTGAAAACCAAAAGGAGAATCAACAAGGTTCCAAGTATTATTGTTCTCCAAAACCTGTAACTTTTCTTGTATAGCATGCTGCCAATGAGGATCTGTGGAGGCTTCTTGATAGGACTGAGGTTCATGTAAATGAAGCATGGTAGAAAAATAATGATAATCACGAAGATACGTAGGTTGAGTTCTTACCCTAGTTAGATCCTCAGAAGGAAGAGAGGGTGAATGACAAGTGCAGAATCTACGTCTGGAACAACGTCATTGGGAGTGGCGGAAATATCGAAAGTGACTGAAAGCTCACTGAAGGAACCTGCATCAGAATCACTAGGAAAGATATCAACAAAGGGGTTACAAAAAAATGAAGTCGAAGTGGAAGTGAATGACTTGAACTTTGAGAGTGAGGAGAACATGGTGTCTTCCCAGAATACGACATAACGGGAGATACAAATGCATTGAGAGATTGGGTCCTAACAGCGATAACCCTTATGTTTAGTGCCATAACCAAAAAAGCAATAGAGATGTGCTCGGGGCTCAAGTTTAGTGTACTCATGAAGTTAAAGGAGAACAAAACAAGCACAACATAAAACTTTAAGAGATTTATAATCTGGAGAAGTATGGTGGAGATGTTCAAAGAGAGATACATTACCCATAATAGAGGAAAGTAGATGGTTGATGACATAGACAATGATGAGATCAGCTTCACCTCAAGCACATTCAGGACAGAGGAGAAGATGAGCATAGCTCGAATAGAGTCAAGGATATGACAATGTTTTCTTTCAGCACGACCATTTTGCTGAGATGTACCAGGACAAGAAAACTCAGAGAGTGTATACTGTTCAGCAAGAAAGGTGAGAAGTTTTGAATCACGATATTCAGAAGCATTTTCACGATGAAAAATTTTAATTATTTTTGAGAAATGAGTTTTGATCATAGTAGCAAAATTAATATAAATTTGAGGAAGTTCTGTATGACTTTTCATCAAATATATCCAAGTAAAATGAGAAAAACCGTCAATAAATATTACAAAATATCAATTACCTCCCATAGTTGGTGTAGGGTCAGGCCCCCAAACATCAGAGTGAACAAGATCAAAATGAGATTTAGAAATAGAGGTACTTTTACTAAAGGAAAGGGCAGGTTGTTTAGCAGTTTGACAAGAAGTGTAGTGAAAAGACTTATTATTGACCGAACCTAGAACCCCTTGAGATAAGAGGGTACGCAATTTCCCTAGAGAATTATAAGCAAGACGTTGGTGCCATAGTTGGATAGAGGTAGATGTTGCATAAAGATTTGAGGCAGGAGTAACATGAAGGTTAGTGAGTTCAAACAGCCTTTTGACTTTATATCCAGTCCCTATGACTTGTCCTGTCCATGGATCCTACACACGATAACTAGAAGAAGAAAATATGACTCATAACCAAGGTCACATAGTTGACCAACAGAAATGAGATTAAAGTTTAATTTGGGAATGAAATATGCATCAGGTAAGCTAAGAGTTGGTAAAAAGATAGAACCCTTATGACTAACATTCATAAAAGATCCATCGACTGTGTGTATAGAATGTGCAATGTCATTAATAGACAGAGAAGAAAAAGACTGAGATGTGGACATCATATGGTTACAGTAAGAATAATCAAAGTACTATTTAGTATTACCTGGTGTGGTTGATAAAGCAAAAGAGGTATTACCAGAATTGGATAATAGACGCTTAAGGAGAGACACGAGATCATCAACAGAAAAGGCAGCCTGGGATGTGGTTGAAGAACCTGGGGATCCTTTTGCAACAGCAGGAACAAGCACAGACTTAGAAGAACTGGGACGAAATTGAAACCTGTTCTGATCAGACCTTGGAGGACATGTGGGACAATTCTCAATTATGTGTCCTGGGTCTTTAAAATATCTGTAACATTTGGGGGCATTAAGCACAACTGAAAGAGACTGAGCAATATCTAGTTTCTCCATTATACCAATAAGAACGTAAAAAATTGAACTTTCGGAGCTGAAGTGATAGAAAAGAACTACAAAAATAAAAAGATCTCACAAAAAAAAGATGAATGCATGCCTTATGAAGCAAATGGAACACTGTAGAAGATGCGTACGGATCTATGCAAAAAATAGTGCATAAGACGTGCACACACAGCAACGCAGGCCACACCAAAAAATCAATAAAGCAGCAGCACACACCAAAAAATATTGAATGCGCTTGTGTAGCAAAAAGTAATATAGAATAAAAGCTGCAGCAAAAGGTAATATAGAATAAAAGCTGAGATGGTCAACAAAAGGTAGTGGGCCACACCAAAAAGAAAAAAGATGAATGTGAGAACAAAAAGTTGAAGATGTGCAGCTTGAAAACGTAAAGCAAACAAAATATTAGCTTAACTCAACCCGATGCCACATGATATTTTAAAACATAATATTTTTTAAAATTAATAATAAATTATAAGATTTCTTGACTTAAATTAATACTTTTGCATAACATAATAATATTTTTGTATTACTATAGTTTGTTTTGTTATATATATCGTAAAACATCCTTTAGTTTTAATTTTTTATTTTTAAAATCTTATAACTAAATTATGTATAATGTTTAAATTTATACATTTTGCTTAAATATTAGGTTAGCCTTGTCTCATCCCGGACTTTCATAGGGCCAAAACCAAGTCAAAATCAAGACCTAAATATTGACCCAATCTAAATTTTAGATAAGTTTCTAATAAAGTTAAACTCGGCCTTTGAGCATCCTATTCTTTTAAACCATTTTGGTAGATTGTGTTGTCCAAAAGAGCTTCCATGTTTTTATGATAGATATAATTCCCATTATTTCCACTTGTCTTGTATAAAGTTTGCCAAAAGATTTGAAATTTTATATTAACACTCACATATATAAATGGAAATACATAACATGCATAGCTGCATTAATGTGCTCATAATAATACATGCATATTGCTACAAAATCCAATAAATATTGAAAATAGAAAAAATAAGGTGCACAAGAGATACCCTTTCATCTGATAGGAAAAAGTTTACACCCACACGTTGGAATACACAAATCATTACCACTAATTCCAGATAGCGATGAAGAAATGCTTCCAAACCAGAGGCTATGGTAATGGCAAGATCAATGCCAATTCTTAAGCTTATTTGTGTGGAGCCATCAATGAAGCAAGTAGGCCACATTCACTGAACTGCTCAATTAAATTTGGGTAGGGATTTGAGTAAAGGTTATAGATGTAACATCCTCTTCAATATTTTAGACTTGTAAATAGTTACAGATGTAGTTTAATACTTGCTTAACATTCTTGTTTAATTTTGTGACAATTTGATTTAGTTTAGGCATTTTGCTGCAAGCCGAAAGGTGAAAAGTAGCTTAAAATAACCTAAAAATTAGCTTAAATGGCTTAGCTAATGGAAATAGATGTGTGTAATTTATTTCTAAGTCACAAATATGTATTCTGTGATGTGATTAAAGTTTGAGAATAATCGGAGTCCGTTTAGTATTTCAGGCATACTAGTTATGTGTTTTAATGCCGGATTGACTAGTCACATATATGAAAAATTATGATACTAGTGAAATGACTTTTTTAATGAATCTTAGTATTTTTTTTAAAGTTGTTAGAATTTGGAAAACTTGATTTAGCTAAAGTTGAGTGTTTTTAGCAGATCGAAAAGTATCAGTGTTATAACATAAGGCCCTTAACACTTTATGATTATTGCCTTCATTTTTTACTTCTATTATGTGACTTTGTTGCTCATAATACTCACTTTTTCTCTTTTCTTCATGGATGGATAGAAACAGCTCCAAGGGAGGAAGTTTTGATTGGTGAAAAGAAGAGTAAGAAGCATAAGAAGAAGGGGAAATCCAAGGCTAGAAGTTGAGACTCTAATATACAATATCAAGGCAGCTTGAAGGTAAGGGTTTTTGAGCTTAAACTTCTTCTTTTCTTATTTTTCATGTTTAGGCTATTTGAGATCTAATATGCCAAAATGAGTTCTTGTGGTGTTTTAAGTATTTTTCTTGCTTGAATAAGTTTTAAATGGTGTTTATGACTTATTCATACTAAGAGTTTGGACTAGAAATAGAAAATTCTCCATTTGGACCTAAAGTGCTCTAAGTGTTGATTTTAGGGGTTTAGATGAGTAATTTGTTATAATGATCCATTTTTGATGAAAACAATTGGTGTTTTATGTTTCCCTCATGTTAGTGAACTTGTTTGGGACTTAAAATTATCAAGAAACAAATTTGAAGTGATATAATTTTGTATTATGTACCAATGGAACAGTACCTGGTTCTGCTGCTAGCCCAACAGCGCAAGGTCTGGCACGCCGTGACGCGCATTTGATACCAGTTCTAGTTTTGAAACTAGAGAGCAGGCTACCGTGGCGTAAGCTCCAGGATTTTTCAACATTATAAGTTTGATGTTTTGGAATTTCCTAAATAATGGGATCACTCTTATATGCTTTCCTAAGTGTGTTGAGGCACTAATGGTGGAAAATTGTTTGAGAGAATGACCACTTAGCATATATAAGAAATTGTGAAACCTTAGGCAAATCTTTGAGTCTAGAATGCCTTAGGATTATATCTAGGACCTTGCACAACATGAGGTTGTCTTTGAAATCACTTGTGAAGTGATGATGTGAGGTTTTAGGTATGAGAATGCTAGTGACATGGTTCTTACTACTTTGTTAGATAAGTGAGGCTAAGATTCCTATGTTCTAGTGTTTATTATATGGCTTGGATATTTGGTTTTCAAATATGGTATTTGCTTGTTTCCTATGTATTGTGACTTTAGATGGTGTGCATAACTATATGACCTGAGAATGAGGTGTTGGATCTAAATTCTCCTTGCATTTATGCTTGCATGGTTAGGGCTACTGGTATAGGGGTGACAATAGTACTCTTATACGGTAAGGGAAAATCTTAAAGACTTCTCAGAGTTCAGGAAATCAAATTTGTTTTCCTTTAACGAGGAGTACAACCCAGTCAGAGTTGAGGGTTGGCACAAAGAGATGAAGAAGATCTTCACTATTATGGCTTGCTCAGATGAGCACAAGGTGCTATTTGTTTCGTACATGCTGGAGTGTGAGGCAGAGGATTAGTGGGTGGATACAAAGAGAGCTCTTGAGGCGTCAAGGACTCATGTATGTGGGGATCTTTAGAAATTCATTTTTGAGAAAGTTCTTTCCATAGAATCTTCAGAATGCCAAAGAAATGGAATTTCTTAGGTTGGAAAAGGGGGACATGTCTATTGGCCAATACGTGATCAAATTCAATGAATTGTCTAAGTTTTCTTCTTGCATCAGACTTAACCCAAATGAATCATAGAAGTGTGTTAACTTTGTGGAAGGACTGAGGGAAGACATTCAGAATGCCACCTAACCATTTGAAATTCGAGACTTTGAAACTTTGATTAATAAGTGACGGATAATCAAAGGGCGTTCTAAGAAGCTTTCAATGGAGCCTAAGTCACAAGATCTTCAAAAGAGGAAGAGAGGTCACGACAAGTTGAAGAAGGGATCTTCTAAATCTAGCTTTACTCAAGACAAGGGTAAGCAGGTTTAGAAGGAGTTTATGGGACCTAAGTGTTCCAAGTGTGGGAAACAGCACGGAGACTAGCCTTGCTTGGTGTACTATGTTTGTGGATAGCTTGGGCATTTTGTGAAGGAGTGTCCATCAAAGAAGGAAGCTGTGCCTATCCAAAAACCATAAGCCAAAGGGAGTGTTTATACTCTAGGTGGTGAAGAGGTGACTCAGTCTTTCGATCTTATCGAAGGTAAATGCATTATTCACAATCATCTTTTAAATGTATTGTATGATTCGGGAGCATCCCACTCCATTGTTTCGAATGATTGTGTGAATGAGCTGGATTTACCTGTGTCTGAACTTTCATATGACTTATCTGTATTTACGCCTACTGGTAAACTAGTTACAACATCTAGAGTGTGCCTTGATTGTTGTGTAAAGGTAGAAGATTGGATTTTTTAGTGTACACCTTATATGTTTGCCTCTTGTAGATATTGATGTCATCCTTTGCATGGATTGGTTGTCCACCAACCATGTAATGTTGAACTATTCAGAAAAATGCCTGGTTTTCTTATCAGATATACCTACCAGAGTCATTCCATCTGAGTCTGGGTATCTCAATGCAGAAAAGGTTAATCTCTGTTTGGAGGAAGGATCTTTAGAATATGTTCTCTTGTTTTCACTAAGCGCTGAGGTTGAGCAAAGCCTAGGTGAAATGCCTATGGTGAGTGAATATCCTGAAGTTTTCCCTAGAGACATAGTGAAGTTGCCACCCAAGCAAGAAATAGAGTTTTCAATAGACTTAGTGTCTAGGACGGGATCTATCTCTATAGCACCCTATAGCATGGCGCCACTAGAGTTAGCAGAACTTAAAAAGCAAATCGAGGATTTGTTGAATAAGCAATTCATCAGGTCAAGTGTTTCTTCGTGGGGAATACCTATGCTATTAGTGAAGAAAAATGATAGTACCATGAGACTCTGTGTGGATTACAGATAACTAAACAAGGTGACCATTAAAAATAAGTATCTGTTGCCTAGGATAGACGATCTAATGGATCAGCTAGAGGAGCTGCAGTTTTCTTAAAGATTGATCTTAGGCCTAGTTATCATTAGATAAGGGTTAGGGAAGAGGATATCCCTAAGACAGCTTTTAGAACTATGGAAATAAGTTTGCCCCAATGGTTTAATATGTTAATTTTTGATGAAGACAAATACAAGACAAAAAGAATAATGCTTATGCTTGATAAATGTGCTTAATAAATGACAAATGCATTACAAAAGAATATTGATCATGTTACATAGATGTGCTTAATGAGATATATTGTAGCATGTATGATTATGTACTTTATCTAGCCATATTTCACATAATAATCATGTAATGAGATATATGTAACATTCATCATATAATATATCCAATAATGCTTTATATGAGTTATAATGAATTAATATTGGATTTGATTCTACTTAAATGAAAATGTGCAAAATATTCTTTGTTGCATCCTACATAGAGCATATCTATTAGTAATTGATAAATATCTTATTTGGATGTGTCTATGAAAGTCTTATATGCATGTTAGACTAACTAGAGTTATATATTTATGAATCATGCATATGAAGATATTGAGTTATGATTTTGGACTAACTATGTTTGTTTAAGTGAGCAATACTTTGTAGGATAGTCCAAATACCAAGAGCGAGCATCGCAACAAGAAAGTAAAAAGATCACAACTATGCTCAACTCAAGAAGGATAAGAATGAAAAGATGTTTCAAGCATTTGCAAGTTTTGAAGAGAAGATTTTCTTTGGAAGTTAGGATTACATCAAGAATTGATGGTAGCAAAAAATCAAATCCAACATCTTCAAGAATAGCTTATAGGACTTAGATCTTGTGTAAAGGTAAATGAGAATCACACTAAGCTCAAATAAGTTTTAAACATATTTACAAATGTTTCTAAAATGCTTAAATGCCCAACAAAATATTTTTTGGAAAGCTAGCCTTGGTGGTATTTCAAATCTGTGAAAATTAGTCAAGTTTGTGTTTTGCAAAACTGACATTTAGTTACTCTTTTGATCATAACTTTCCAACTACTTTGAGTTTTGTTTTGAAACTTATTATATATGAAAATAGACTCAAAGATCTTTCCTATGAGTGGTCATTTGTTTTAAACGGATAAGAAATGAAAAAGTTATGGCCATTTAAATTTAGTTTTCAGAAACAATCAAGTTTGAGTTTTACAAAACTGACCTTCAATTACTAATTTGATCATATCTTTCAAAATACTTTGAGTTTTGTTTTGAAACTTCTTTCATATGAAAATAGACTTAAAGATCTTTCCAATGAATGTCATTTGCTTTAATTGGATAAGAAATAAGGAAGTTATGACCTTTTAAAGTCAGTTTTCAAAACCAGAGATGCTGTAATCGATTACACAAGTCATGTAATCGATTACCACTTTGGCAGAAGCCATGTAATCGATTACTAGAAGTGTGTAATCAATTACCAAGTGCCCAGAAAGCCCAGAACGAGTTCTAAGAGCATTGTAATCGATTACAACATCTATGTAATCAATTACCACAAGTCTGAAACGTTCCTAACGGTCATAAAACGACTAGTTTCTCATAATAAATCATTTCCAAAAACCCCCAACGGCTCTAAAACTCATTGGGCTATAAATACAAGTGTTTGGACATCAAAGAAATGTTGGAGAACAATCTAAAAAAAGACTCTTGAGCATTAAATTCATTTTTTATCATCTTATTCTCCAAATCTCTGTTTTGAGCTAAGTGTGTGATTCCTTGATACCCATAGTGCTTCAATTTGTATTATCCACTCTAGAGAGAGAGTTTCAATTCTTCAATATCTTATTTAATCTGTAAAGAGGGTGAGGTATCCCTCAAGAATTGTAAAGGGTGAGGCATCCTTTGAAAGTAGAGGCTCAAACACAAAAGGTGAGGTATCCGAAGGTGTGTTGAGTGCTCAAGTTTGTAAAGGTCATTAAGCACCCGTAAAGCTTAAAGAATTGGAGGCTCTAGCACAAGAGTGAGGTATCCCAAGGTATGAGGAGTGCTCTTATTTTTACAAAGGCTTTCCTAGCACTTTTGAACTCTAGGAGATAGTGAAGAAAATCTCAAGTTAAGCTTGGGGACTAGATGTAGGCCACAAGTGGTTGGTGGGTGAACTAGGATAAATTCTTGAGTTTGATTTTCTCTTCCCTACACTCTTTAATTTTAATATTTGGTGAAATATATTTATTTATTGTATATCTTGATGTTTTGATTCTTACAACTTGATATCTAACTTATTCACTTGATTCATCATATATCCCAAGTTATATTTGAGTAATTCTTAATAGTTGTGCCTTTGTTAGACTTATTCCGCTGCATGTGTAAATTGAAAATATTAAAATACATAATTTCTCAAAGTTGCAATAAAATTTGTAATCACCCAATTCATCCCCCCTCTTGGGTGATGGTTGCCATGACTAACAAGTGGTATCAGAGCTTCATGCTCTGGTGAAAGCTTAACTGCTTAGAGTTAAAGATCCTTATTTGTTGGCAACTATTAAAAGCTTTTCAAAATGGAAGGTTTTGAAATTAATAAATCATCATTCTTTGATGATGTGAATTTCGTTTATTAGAAAGCTAAAATGGAATTTTATATGCAATTTATTGATCTTGATTTGTGGGATATTATGCTTGATGGATTTACTTGCAAATCAAAACAAACTTGAAATGCCTATGATAAGAAATGCTTTTCATTGAACATTAGAGCTATGTAAATATTGAGAAATGGTTTGAATGATGATGCTTATGCTAGAATTAAGAATTGGTCTAGTGCAAAAAATATATGGGATGCTCTTGATGCTATTTATCTTGCTAATGATGATCTTGTGCATAAAGTTATATATAGAGAGCAAGAAGAGCAAAAGCCATTGAAGGAAGCTTGTCATGGAAAATGTCCTCAAGAAAATGTTCAAAGTAAGAATATGAGCTCAATGCCTCTTGGTGATGATGGTGCTCAATTTGAAGAAGAGGTAAAGCAAAACAAAATTGAGAAGGAAGATATTCTCGAATTCTTGATGGACAACAATGAGGAAGATGATGATTCCCTTAAAAAGGACTTTGAGGTAAATAATGCTAAACCATATTATAGTCCTTCATATAATGAGCTACAATATGCATATGATGAATTATATGATGACTTGTTGTTTTTAGAAAAGAAAAACTTATCTTGTTTGAAAAACATTTTCTCTATTAAAAATGAAATTGAGACTTTGAAAAATGAGTATGCTTTTCTTAATAAGGAAATGTCTTTGAAATGTCAAACCTCAACTTCTTGTGAAAAATGTATTGATTTAGAAAATCAAGTTGAGGACTTATCTTTCAAATTTGCCAAAGCAAATGATTCTAATTGTTTACAATCCATGATTATTAATAAGAATGAAATTAATGTTATTTCACATGGAACTTCAAGTAAGACTTGTGGCAAAAATAACATAGAATGTAATAACAACCAAAGGCTCAAGTTTTTTAAAAATGATCTTCAAACGACCAAGCCATCATTAAATTCACTTGTTTGTAATTTTTGTGGTCATCTAGGACATATTTCTCATTTATGCAATTATAGAAGAAATTCTTATATGAGAAACAATATGATATGGATTCCTAAAGGTCCTAAATGTCCTAGTACTAACATTCAAGGACCCAAGATGAAGTGAGTACCAAAAGTCCTCCTAGTGTTTCAATTATGCAAAAAACTTCTTAAAAGGATGGACTAATTGATCAAAAGAAAAAGGAATCATCAAGGGGAATGCTTCCAAAGCCCATTGGTAGAAGTTTTGATCAAAGAAGGAAGATGGCTTCAACCAAAGCTTCTCAAGTACAAAATGTGGAATTTGCAAAGTTCAAAACACCAAAAGAGAAGCAATGGGTAAGGAAAATAGTTTCCTTGATCACCAAGGCCAAGGTATCAAAAGTTTCTACCTCTTATGCACATTTACTTGTAAAGTCAATGAATTTGAGGTATATTCCTTGTAGGCCTTAAGTGATTAATTGAATCATGTGTACTTGGTAAAATTTGAATATTATATATAGCACATGATTATATTCTTGTTACACCCTTTACTCACTACCTTGCATATTTCTTGATAATAGGGTATTCTATGACTATGGATGCTTTCTATGCTTTAAATTTTCTATACATCTCTACATGTGATAATATGCTAGATAAGTTCACTTCTTGTTTGAAATAGAACATTTGATGAAAATATCTTAGAACTTGACATATTGGATAAATCATAAATCTAACTCTAGCTAAAAATCATAACTTTTGCTGCATAAAGTTACAATCTTCTACATAATTTGCAGTTTTTGCATAAACATGTGTTTTGGAACTAATTTGAAAGCTTTGAGTTCGGTCCCTTACTGTTTGAAGTGCAAAAACTACATTTAGCAATCTTGTAATCGATTACAAGACCTTTATAATCGATTACAGAGGCTCTACCAAGAGTTCCAAGCAAAGTCAGAGAGCGTGTAATCGATTACACATACTATGTAACTGATTGCAACGTTTCCAGAACTCATATAATCGATTACACCAAACCTATAATCGATTACAAGGTTCTCAGAAAGTTGGTAATCGATTACACCAAACATGTAATCGATTACAAGGATTCCAGAGGGCTGATAATCGATTACACACCCATGGTAATCGATTACACAGGCTTTAAAAATGGTTTTCAGTGCTGGAATGACCATTTTCACTTAAAATTGTCTATATATCATGAATGTATATATATTATTGGCTATGAGCTTAATGGTAATTGATTATTTAATTTGTTGTGCTCAATTTATATACTATGAAAAAAATTAATTTTTATGATAGCATAATGGATTAATAATCAATGACTAACCCCTATGGATCCAAAATTAGTGGATACCAAAGAAATTACTTTGAATTATGTTGTAGGGTTACCATTAGCTCAAGCATGCAAATGAAGTGAAATACAATCATGCTACTTGAGGTTGGGAAAACTTAAAATGGTCTAAGTTCTCCAAAAGTGATGAAAAACATAAAAAGAAAGACATGGAGAACCACAACATTCTCAAGGGGCCTTGAGGCATAGAAGTTTGAGTCACCTACAAAAACTCAAAGAATACACTTTTGGTGATATCAATCTCTTATCTTTACTTATGCTTTAAATTGAATATCATGTGATATTTGGAGAAATAGAGAGTTTTTTTATATGCCTTACATGATCATTATTTGCCCTAAAATGCTTATATATGTTTTGATGATGATCATGTCTTTCTTGACAAACTTGAATCTTGCTTTGAAAATGCTTAAACTATGCTTTTGGATTCAAGTGCATATGTTCTTCCTTTATTCTTGTAAGAGCTAACATTGCATAGTTGATAATGTAGTATATGTTTTACATTGTATATCAACCTAAATTATGCTTGTAAATAAGTTTAAATGATATTTGATACTAACCCATGTTTTAGAGAACTTCTCAAATATAGTCATTAAATATTGAAATGTCAAGTATATATGGACAAAGAGAAGAGTTGAATGAAAAGGGACATGAGGAGACTTTCTTCAAGTGCAATGAAATGAAATATTCAATGGAAGAAAGCACAAACTCAAAGGACAAATAAATGAAGAATACTCTAAAGAAGCATCACTCTCTCAATAAGTATCTTTATCCCTAAGTTATTATGGTATCTTATATGCTATGTGTTGTATGATACTTGTTGATAATTTGATCTTAAATTATTAGATGCTTTCCTTACATGAGAAGTATGCTTAGCATTGACAAAGTGCTTAATTGCATATTAACTTGCTAATTTTATCCTTGCATATAGGGTGGATGATATTAGTTATGTACATGCTTTGATCCCTATAGCATATTTCATCAAGGTGAATGTTTGATATATATGATTCTCTTGGTCTGTGGTTTCTTAGTGATATAACACCTATAAGAATCATGTTCTTCTTTTGAAAAGATTTTCTTGGTTAAGTAAAAAGTTTTTTTAAAGGAAAAATCTCCTATCATATTTGAAAGAAACTTTTAAAGTTCCATATCCTTAAGAATCCTTTGAACTTATCTTAAGACCTTGAAAGTATTATCATATCCTAATTGTCTTAAAAATTTATAAATCATTGGATATATGCTTACATGATCTTGGCATGCATATTTTCATTTATCTATCTTGTGCTTAAATAAGGGGAAACTTATCTTACTTATCTTACATATCTTTTTTCCATGTCCTTATTGACTAAAAATATATGCATGACTATGTTAAACTATTATATTCTAATAATGTGCATATTTTGAGGGGGAGCCTAGCTCAAAAATAGTTGCTTATATCTCTTGGGTTACATCCTTGTTTGATATGAAGTGCTTTATTGTTAATACTATCAACATGTCAGCAAAGATCATCTCTTATTGTCTTTCCCTCTATCAAATGAAAGAAGGTAAACATTCTTAAACTTTATATCTTTGGATTCTTTCATTGAGAAATGCTTGATATGTGATAAGTTGTATGATCTTTCATTTGAAAACCTCAAATCCATGATCTTACACGAATATTTTGTAACTCCTAACAAGTGATATCAAGTGACACTTATTTATCATGTGGTATGCAAGATATTATATGCTATTGCTATCATGTGCTAAATGTTGATGTACCAAAATATGACAAGCTTTGCATGAATAATCTTTTATATCTTGAAAGCATGCTTGTTTCATCTCTCTATTCTTGAATCATGTGTAGAATCAAATAAAGGGAGACAATTATGTTTTGAATAACTTGAAAAAGTTTTTGAAGTTTGATGATCCTATTCTTTTTGACAACATGAGTTTTATCTATAGGGAGAGAGAAAAATATCACATTTCCTTCCTAAGTCTTTTTGTTAATGTCAAATAGGGGGAGAGAGAATTGGAAAGAAAAATATATTCCTTGTGCTTATTGTTTGATATGCTTACATGAATATCTATTCTTCTATATTACTAAACATATTTTTTCTTTGGTGATTTGTCATCATCAAAAAGGGGGAGATTGTGGAAATAAGTTTGCCCCAATGGTTTAATATGTTAAGTTTTGATGATGACAAATACAAGACAAAAAGAATGATACTTATGCTTGATAAATGTGCTTAATAAATGACAAATGCATTACAAAAGAATATTGATCATGTTACATAAATGTGCTTAATGAGATATATTGTATTATGTATGATTATGTACTTTATCTAGTCATATTTCACATAATAATCATGCAATGAGATATATGTAACATTCATCATATAATATATCCAATAATGTTTTATATGAGTTATAATGAATTAATATTGGATTTGATTCTACTTAAATGAAAATGTGTAAAATGTTCTTTGTTGCATCCTACATAGAGCATATCTATTAGTAATTGATAAATATCTTATTTGGATGTGTCTATGAAAGTCTTATATGCATGTTAGACTAACTAGAGTTATATATTTATGAATCATGCATATGAAGATATTGAGTTATGATTTTGGACTAACTATGTTTGTTTAAGTGAGCAATACTTTGTAGGATAGTCCAAATACCAAGAGCGAGCATTGCAACAAGAAAGTAAAAAGATCACAACTATGCTCAACTCAAGAAGGATGAGAATGAAAAGATGTTTCAAGCATTTTCAAGTTTTGAAGAGAAGATTTTCTTTGGAAGCTAGGATTACATCAAGAATTGATGGTAGCAAAAGATCAAATCCAATATCTTCAAAAATAGCTTATAGGATTTAGATCTTGTGTAAAGGTAAATGAGAATCACACTAAGCTCAAATAAGTTTTAAACATCTTTATAAATATTTCTAAAATGCTTAAATGCCTAACAAAATGTTTTTGGAAAGCTAACCTTGGTGGTATTTCAAATCTGTGAAAATTAGTCAAGTTTGTGTTTTGCAAAACTGACATTTAGTTACTCTTTTGATCATAACTTTCCAACTACTTTGAGTTTTGTTGTGAAACTTATTGCATATGAAAATAGACTCAAAGATCTTTTCGATGAGTATCATTTGTTTTAAACGAATACGAAATGAAGAAGTTATGACTATTTAAAGTTAGTTTTCAAAAACAGTCAAGTTTGAGTTTTACAAAACTGACCTTTAGTTACTAATTTGATCATATATTTCAAAATACTTTTATTTTTTTTCAAAAACTTCTTTCATATGAAAATAGACTCAAAGATCTTTCCAATGAGTAGTCATTCTCTTTAATGGGATAAGAAATGAGGAAGTTATGATCTTTTAAAGTCAGTTTTCAAAACTAGAAATGATGTAATCGATTACACAAGTCATGTAATCGATTACCACTTTGGAAGAAGCTATGTAATCGATTACTAGAAGTGTGTAATCAATTACTAAGTGCCCAGAAAGCCCAAAATGAGTTCTAAGAGCATTGTAATCGATTACAACATCCATGTAATCAATTACCACGAGTCTGAAATGTTCCTAACGGTCATAAAATGACTAGTTTCTCATAATAAATCATTTCCAAAAACCCCCCAACGACTCTAAAACTCATTGGGCAATAAATACAAGTATTTGGACATCAAAGAAATGTTGAAGAACAATCTAAAAAAAAGACTCTTGAGCATTAAATTTATTTTTCATCATCTTATTCTCCAAATCTCTGTTTTGAGCTAAGTGTGTGATTCCTTGATACCCATAGTGCTTCAATTTGTATTATCCACTCTAGAGAGAGAGTTTCAATCTTCAATATCTTATTTAATCTGTAAAGAGGGTGAGGTATCCCTCAAGAATTATAAAGGGTGAGGCATCCCTTGAAAGTAGAGGCTCAAACACAATGGGTGAGGTATCCAAAAGTGTGTTAAGTGCTCAAGTTTGTAAAGGTCATCAAGCACCTGTAAAGCCTGAAGAATTGGAGGCTCTAGCACAAGGGTGAGGTATCCCAAGGTGTGAGGAGTGCTCTTATTTGTACAAAGTTTTTCTTAGCACCCATGAAGTCTAGGATAGTGAAGAAAATCTCAAGTTAAGCTTAGAGACTGGATGTAGGCCACAAGTGATTGGTGGCTGAACCAGGATAAATTCTTAAGTTTGATTTTCTCTTCCCTACACTCTTTAATTTTAATATTTAGTGAAATATATTTATCTATTGCATATCTTGATGTTTTGATTCTTACAACTTGATATCTTACTTATTCACTTGATTCATCATACATCCCAAGTTATATTTGAGTAATTCTTAATAGTTGTGCCTTTGTTAGACTTATTCCACTGCATGTGTTAATTGAAAATATTAAAATACATAATTTTTCAAAGTTGTAATAAAATTTGTAATCACCCAATTCACCCCCTCTTGGGTGATGGTTGCCATGACTAACAAGAACTAGGTATGGGCATTTTGAGTACCTTGTGATGTCCTTTGGGTTGACGAATGCACCGGTAGTGTTCATGGATTACATGAACCAGATCTTTAGACCCTACTTGGATCAGTTTGTTGTAGTGTTTATCGATGATATTTTAATCTATTCTAAGAAAATGGAGGAGCATGAACAATATTTGAGGATAGTGTTGGAAACCCTTAAGGAGAATAGGTTGTTTGCCAAGCTATCTAAGTGTGAGTTCTGGCTTTCACAAGTGCAGTTTTTGGGACGTGTATCTCAGGGTGGGATTTTTGTGGACTCAAGCAAGGTTGATGTAGTGGTACAGTGGGAGGGATCCACCACTGTAACCAAGATTAGAAGCTTCTTAGGCCTAGCAGGGTACTATAGAAGGTTCATAAAGGGTTTTTCTCAGTTAGCGATACCCTTCACTAGATTGATTAAGAAAGGTAGTTCTTTTAAGTAGACTCAGGCTTGTGAGGACAGTTTCCAAGAACTTAAAGTGAGGTTGACTACTACACCAGTGTTGGTAATTCTGGATCCTTTGGAGAACTTTGAGGTATATTGTGATGCTTCAAAGATGGTTTTGGGTTGTGTTTTGATGCAACATAGGAGAGTTATTGCCTATACATCAAGGTAGTTGAGACCTCATAAGGAGGACTAGCCTACTCATGATCTGAAATTAGCTGTAGTAGTGTTCACACTAAAGGTTTGGAGACATTACTTGTATGGAGTTTAGTTTGAGGTGTTCAGTGATCATAAAAGTTTAAAGTACTTATTTGATCAGAAGGAGCTGAACATGAGACAACGAAGGTGGATGAAATTTTTGAAAGGCTACGACTTTAAGTTAAAGTACCATCTAGGTAAAGCCAATGTGGTGGCTGATGCACTGAGTAGGAAATCCCTACATGGGTCCAGTATGATGATCTAAGAGAGTGAACTTCTTAACAGTTTTAGAGACATAAGTTTTTCGGTAGCTGTGTTACCACATAGTGTCAATGTGAGTCGATGGACATAGTGAGTGACTTTAGGACTCAGATTTTGGAAGCTCAAAAGGAAGATGAGACCCTTAGTAATGTAAGTGAGTAGATCTTTTTAGGTAATCTTGGAGAATTTGATATGTTGGATGATGGGATGATTAAGTTTAGAGGTAGACTTTGTACTCCTCATGAATTCGGAATCAAGGAAAGAATCCTTGAAGAAGCTCACAGTAGTCAGTACACTATCCATCCCGAGGCCACTAAGATGTATCAAGACTTGAAGAAGTTGTTTTGGTGGTCTGGTATGAAGAGGGACGTAGCTGAGTTTGTGTCTAGGTGCCTAACTTGTCAGAAGGTCAAGATAGAACACCAGAAACCCTCTGGACCTCTTCAATATTTGGTAATCCCTGAGTGAAAATGGGATAACATCACAATGCATTTTGTGATGGGCTTGCCCAGAACTCGATTAGGATTTGATGCAATATGGGTTGTAGTGGATAGACTAGCCAAGTCTGCCTATTTTATACCTATTAGAGCTAACTACTCAATGGATAGACTTGCCCAGTTATACCTTCAGGAGATAGTTAGGATGCACGGTATACCCTTTAGTATAGTTTTTGATAGAGATCCTAGATTTATATTTAGATTTTGGGGAGCCTTGCAGAAAGCTTTTGGAATAAAGCTTAGTTTAAGTATAGCGTATCATCCACAGACTGACGGTCAATCAGAAAGGACTATTCAAACCCTTGAGGATATGCTAAGAGCATGTGTGTTAGAGCAGAAAGGGAGTTGGGATAAGTTCTTACCCTTAGTGGAGTTTGCCTACAATAACAGTTTTCATACTAGCATAGATATGGCACCGTATGAAGCACTTTATGGTAGAAAGTGTAGGTCCTCTTTGTGTTGGTATAAGGTTGGAGAGAGAACCATCATAGGACCTGAGTTGGTTCAGCAGACCACATATCAAATCAAAATGATCCAGGATGATTGGTTATGGCTTAGAGTAGGAAGAAGAGTTATGCTGATAAGAGGAGAAGACCTCTTGAGTTTAGTGAGAGAGATCATGTATTCTTGAGAGTCACTTCGATAATAGGGATTGGTAGAGCATTGAGAACACTGAAGTTGAATCCTCGTTTCATTGGTCCCTACCAGATCCTAAAGAGAATTGGACTCGTAGCCTACCAAATTGCCCTTCCACCTAGTTTGTCAAACCTTCATGATGTCTTTCATATGTCACAACGTAAGAAGTACAATCTAGATCCTTCACATGTCATAAGAAATGAATCTGTGCAATTAAGAAAGGATTTGTTTTATGCTATGCAGCTGATGAGGATCGTGGACAGAGGGGTCAAAGAGCTTAGAGGTAAGCGGATTCCTCTGGTGAAGGTTCTTTGGAATGGTGTTAGCTTTGAGAAGGCAACTTGGGAGTTGGAGTCCCACATACAGCAAGACTACCCACAGTTGTTTATATGAGGTAAGTAATTTTGGGGACAAAATTTTAAAAATGGGGGAGAAATATAACATCCTCTTCAACATGTTAGACTTATAAATAGTTATAGAGGTAGCTTAATACTTGCTTAACATGCCTGTTTAATTTTGTGATAATTTGAGTTAGTTTAGGCACTTTACTACAAGCCAAAAGGTGAAAAGTAGCTTAAAATGACCTAGAAATTAGCTTAAATTGCTTAACTAATGGAAATAAATGTGAATAATTTATTTTTAAGTCACAAATATGTATCTGTGATGTGATTAAAGTTTGAGAATAATTAGATTTTGTTTGATATTTTTAAGCATATTGGTTGTGTGTTTTAATGCTAGATTGAGTAGTCACAGATATAGAAAATTATGATAATGGTGAAATGACTTTTTTAACGAATCTTAGTATTTATTTTAAAGTTGTTGGAACTTGAAAAACTTGATTTAGCTAAAGTTGAGTGTTTTTAGCAGACCAGGAAGTATAAGTGTAACATAATGCCCTTAACACTCCACGGTTACAACCTTCATTTTGGACTTCTTTTATGTGACTTTGCTGCTCATAATACTCACTTTTTCTCTTCTCTTCACGGCTAGACAGAAATAGTTCCAAGGGAGGAAGTTTTGAGTGATGAAAAGGAGAGCAAGAAGCATAAGAAGAAGGGAAAATATAAGGCTAGAAGTTGAGACTCTAATCTGCAACAGCAAGGCAGCATCAAGCAGCTTGAAGGTAGGGGTTTTTGAGCTTAAACTGCATTTTTTCTCATTTTTCCATGTTTAGGCTATTTGAGATCTAATATGCCAAAATGAGTTCTTATGGTGTTTTAAGTGTTTTTCTTACTTGGATAAGTTTTAAGTGGTGTTTATGACTTATTCAAGCTAAGAGTTTGAATTAGAAACAAAAAATTATCCATTTGGACCTAAAATGCTCTAAGTGTTGATTTTAGGGGTTTGGATGAGTGATTGTTGCCCGTTATGCTAGACTACACAAGCGCACGTGTCGACAAGTAATATAAATGAGTATTCAAGTATCGTTCCCATGAAGACTGTATTAAAAATTATGCTAATTATTAACCAATTGCTACTTGTTCTCTATCACAGGAAATCAAAATGATTTTGGTGATTAAATGATAAAACAAAATAAATTAACAATTTTAAAACAGGACAAAAAATAAACAGAGAAGAAATAGTGGGTTAAGAATCAATGGTCTAACTTCACTTATTATTTTATCTGATTTCATGCAATCCTTTCACTACTCTTGATCATAATTTGATTATGCTAGCCAACGTATTTATGCATTTACAAACCTCTTTCGATGGCCTTGTAAAACTATGGAACTTAATCAAAACACTATATGTCTATGTGAATTAACAAAATTCCATGCTTTGAGAACAAATATCAAACACTTGCTATGCATGGCAGATAGGTATATTTCTATCCTATTGGTAAATCAATTCATTCATTCAATTGAATTAAATTGAACATGCATTTTCTAATTCCATGGTCCAACATCTAAATCCCTATGTCTAGTTCAATGGGTTCACCAAGACAATATAAATAATGGTCAGTCAAATGTGCACATTAAGCATAAAATTAGAAATTCATAACCAAAATTATCACAAGAGCAGGAAAGAATTACAATCAGTCAAATTACATAATAAGATTCATTAGACCGCAGAAAAAGAGATTAGAACATCATTGTTACAAAGAGAGCAATTTCAGAAAATATCAATATAGACATCTTAAAAAAAGAGAGAGAATGAAAGAAAGAACTAAGCGTATTAATGGATGTACGGAGCTGTGTCCAACTTCTCTAATCCTTCATCCACACCTTAATGCTATCTCCCAATTTTCTCTCCAAAAGCATGCGTCCCCAAGTGCTCTCCAAGGCGGCGTCCAAAATCCCTTCAAAACTCTCCTCGTCCCAAAAGCTTATTTTCCTGATTAAAAAGGACGTGGTGCCATCCGAAAAGAGAAGTCATGACACTTAGCTTTGGAAGCCGCGTCTCTAAGTGAATGAAATCACGATGAGTCTTTACAGGGAGCCGCAACATAAACGTATGGGAGGCCACGTCTCCATTCTCTCTGGAAAATGTAGCGTGATGCTACAATTGTTGGAAGTCGTGGCACTAGCTTTGAGGAAGCCACGACATCAATTCTATAGGAGGCCACAGCTCCAAGTTCTTTGAAAAATGTGTGATGCCACACATTTTGGAAGCCGCGACATCAATTTTATGGAGTCATAGCACTTGATGACAAATGAAGCCACGACTTATTGAATTGGGAAACAACAACATTTAATGTTCAAAAGCCGTGACACTTAATCCATATTGAGCTTCTCCCTTTTTGCTTCTTTGTAGGACTCCTAAAAAAAATAAACAAAGATTAAATTAGTCAAATATTTACAAAAAAAAAAAAGAAGATAAAACTCAAAGATCTTACCTATGAATATATCAGAAATGCTTGTGTAATAACTCTATTTTTCAGAGACATCACACCCCCTAAACCTACAAGTTTGCTAGTCCCGAGCAAAACAAAATAAGATTTTCTTAACATCTCAGATTCAGCAACAAGCATTTATGTATTCACATGTAAATCTCAACAATTCATATTCCAATATTCAAGATAATGTAGCATCATGCTAGATCTCATATTCAATGGTTCAAAGTTGATTCAATGTCAAGCATACATGCCATCTAATCTTCAGCTCATGCTGCCATGTTTCAATTTTTTATGCAGAAGATTTCCTTAAAGATGATTGAGAAACCTCTTCCTAACTCTAGCGTGCACATCCAAGAAAACTCATGATGATACCCAAGCAACTCCAACTCCAACTCCAACTCCCTTAAAAGTGTCTTTCATCTCTCTCTCCACTAATGTAGAACCAACCATTATTAATGATCAAAAGGGTCTTTTCAAGCTTGAAGTGTAAGGTCAAAGAATGGGTAAAGAAATGAAGGGAAGGATAAAATAAACAGTAGGACACATAATCTTGCAAAAGACCTAAATGAGCCAAACAACCATTACACACAAGATACATTTTCTAGCATATGTACTCCAAAAGCTTATTTCTTTAGCACAAGGCACAATTAGCACAAGGAACTCGCTTTTATTTTTCTCTTCTTTTTTTATCATTTAAAACTTTTTCTTGCAATTTCTTACTTTCCTTCTTATCTTCCTTTCTTTCTTTTTTTTTTAAAAAAAACACAAATCTGTTAGATTCTAAAACATATCTACCCCTTGTTTCTTCTGATTCAACTAAGCATTTGCAAGATATGTTCCCAACACGGATAATGGTGGATAAACAATACTTAAAGGCTAAAAGGTAAGGATGATGTGGGTAAATAACAAAACATAAAGGCCAATCATATTCACAAGACTCAAAATGGGTACTAGGGATATTCATGCATGCATGAGTAGGCTTAAAAGGCTCAATCAATCCAAAGAATGCCCTAATCATTTCATCAAACATGCTTAGCCTAGAATTTTGCCTCAAGAGAGAATCAAACACTCTTTCAGAAATTAAGTTTTCATCACAACAGGGCAAGTCACAACTTTCTTTAGATATGCACAACTATTATTATTCCAAGATTCTTAATCATGTAAAGGGAAATGCATCTACATAACAAAGAAACACTAAAGCTCAATTAAATTTCAAATGACTTGCATACTTTCCCAGAATCAATAATTAAACTAAGGCAGACATATCATATAGATCAAGTCAACTACATCAACATTTAACTTTTATTGCACAGCTCCACATTACACACATTTTTTATTTTTTTTTATTTTTTAGTCATCGATGCAAAGCCAAAAAGATAAGGTAAAAAAAATCAAAAGAAGATGAATTACTACACTATGAATGTAAAATTATATAAAAAAAAACAAAATAAAGATAAGGTAAAGAACTTGGGTTACCTCCCAAGAAGCACCACGTTTATAGTCCTAGGTTGGACTTTCTCTGTAATAATGACCAGAAGATGTAGCTTTATCACTAAGATCAGCATAGCATAATTGAGAAGGTAACAGTTTGAGCTCTCTCAAATCCTTATCTTCGCTATCATATGTAAAAATCAAAGAAGCTTCAAGAGGGTCACATGTGACACTTGCGAAAAATCTATTAGATTTCGTCCAATCAAGCACATTCACATATGAGCATTCTTCAAGATCTTGAGGCAATTCCATTGCTTTGAAAATATTAAAGGTTACCTCTTGATCTTGCACTCTCATGGTGAGCTCTCCTTTCTGAACATCAATGAGAGTTCTTCTGGTTGCAAGGAATGGTCTTCCAAGGATGAGAGGGACATTTTTATCTTCCTCCATATCAAGGATGATGAAATCCACCAGAAATATAAGTTTATCCACTTTTACAAGCACATCTTCAATTATTCCCTGTGGATAAGTCAAGGTTCAATCTGCGATTTGCAAGATAACCGATGTGGGCTTAGCCTTCCCCAAACCAAGTCTTTGGTATACTGAAAATGGCATGAGATTTATACTCGCTCCCAAATCACATAATGTCCTACCACAAAATTTCTCACCAATTGTGCAAGGGATGGTGAAGCTTCCAGGATCTTTGATCTTGGGAGAGAGTTTATTTTGCAAGATAGCACTGCATTCCTCCGTGAGAGCAACAATCTCAAATTCACCAAGCTTTCTCTTCCTTGACAAGATATCTTTCATGAATTTCACATAGCTTGGCATTTGCTCGAAAGCTTCCGTAAATGGTATGTTGATATGTAGCTTCTTAAAAACTTCTAAAAACTTTTTGAATTGGTGATCCAGCTTTTGCTTTGTAAGACGGTTGGGGAAAGGTGGAGGTGATATATAAGGCTTGTCCTCAACCTTCCTCTTGACAAGTTCCTCATTTTTCCCATCTGTATTTCTCGTAACCTCCTCATCTTTTGTTATCGTAGCATTTTCTTCAAGTTCCTTAGTTTTGTGATTCACTTCTATTTCCTTCCCACTCCTCAATGATATGACCTTACAATGCTCAGGAAAGGCACACTTAGGATTATTGATGGTATCGCTTGGAAAAGTCCCTGGGGGCCTATTGTTCATAGCTTGGGCAAGCTGGCAAACTTGAGTCTCGAGATTCCTCAAAGAATTTGCTTGGCTTTGCATCAAAGCATCATGGGATGCAAGCCTTGAATCAGTTTTAGCCATATAGTTTTGTTGGCTAGTTATGAATTGGGCAAACATCTTCTCCAAGTTAGAAATTGAAGTTGATGTTGAAATTTTAGCTTAAGGGAAACTCTGTTGTTGAAAACTAAGAGGAGCATAGGATGCTTCTTTGGGTTGAAAAGATGTAGAAGATCCGTGAGAATTTCCACCCCAAGAGAGATTAGGATAGTTCTGCCAACTTGGGTTGTAAGTGTTACCAAAAGCATTGTTGTGACTTGGTTGGCGGAATTGGTTGACATATTGCACACTTTGCAAGCTAGCTGTGCAATTTGCAGTAGAGTGAGCATCCCCATAATGATCACAAATTTCAGCTGAGTTATTGGCTCCTCTTGCCACTGAGTTGACTACCATAGTGTCAAGCTTCTTGGAGAGTGCTGTCACTTGAGCTGAAAGTGAAGTAAGGGCATCGGCTTCATGTACATCAACTGTCATTCTCCTAGGAGTAACCCTCTCTAAAGACCACTGGTAGTTATTGGTGGCCATTTCCTCAAGAAGATCATAGGCGGTATCAATAGATTTGCTAATGAGTGTGCCACCTGCTACTGCGTTAATAGTTGCTCTGATATTTCCCAACAGCCCATTATAGAATGTCTGAATTTGTAACCACTTTAGAATGCCATGGTGAGAACATCTTCAGATGAGATCTTTATACCTATCCCAAGCTTCATATAATGACTCAGAGTCATACTGCACAAAGGAAGTAATATCATTCCGCATCCTTGCTGTCTTAACCAGAGGGAAATACTTGGCAAGAAATTTATGAGCTAGATCCTCCCATGTTGTGATGGACCCTGCTGGTAAAGAGTTAAGCCAACCCTTGGCCTTGTCCCTAAGAGAAAATAGGAACAACCTCAATCTGATAGCATCTTCAGAGACTCCATTATGCCGAAAGGTATCACAGATCTCTAAGAAGTTGGAAAGGTGTGCGTTAGGATCATCACTAGGCAAGCCTCCAAACTGAAGTGATGCCTGAATCATCTGGATGATAGCCGGCTTGATTTCAAAGTTATTAGCTTGTATAACTGGCCTCCTGATGTTAGAATGTAAGTCTCGAACCTGAGGTGCTGTGAAGTCCCTCAATGACCGAGTGTGGTCTTCTTCGTTTGCCATTGTGATACTTTTTGAAGTTTGTTTTCTTTTCCTCAAGAGCTTATGAAAAGTCCTTTCAATCTTTGGGTCAAATGGGATAAGCTTAAAACTTTGTGAACGTCACATACAAAAAGAAAAGGTACCTAGAATTAAAGACAAGCAGCTCGATATTAATATTAACACAAAAATTCACAAAATAGTCCTTGGCAACGGCGCCTGTGATTGAATATATGAAAATTGCTTTTGATGATAACAAAAATAAAGACAAAATGAAGATCAAGTCCAAGTTTTTCAAGAATAGCTATTAGGACTTAGAATCTTTATGTACGGAGATTTCTTAATATCTCACTGTTTTTGCAAGAAAAGAGAAAAATCTTTCTAAATGATTTAACAAGTAAATCTGGAAGTTTTGGAATGTTTCATTTTTTTTTAAACTTGGTTATTCGAATATAGTTCCTTTTATTCAAATAAAGCAGGCCAAATTTTCTCTGATTATAACAGTTTTATTTGAATAACACTGAGTTATTCGAATAAAGGTTTTAAACTTCTCCTGCACGCCTCTGTTTTTGAAAGCATTATTCGAATAGCATATTGGCTATTCGAATAACACTGTTTTCCAGTAAAGCTTTTGTAACAGAGTGATTCGAATAACACATGGTTATTCGAATAGACCTGTTTTTCATTAAGCATAATTTTTACCTGTTTTATTCGAATAACACATGTGTTATTCGAATAACCTCTTTTAAAAGTGTTTTCATGAGAACGCGTTATTCGAATAACACTGAGATTATTCGAATAACCCTTGTTTCTGAAATAGAATCAGAAGCTCGTATACGTGATCATAAAGACCATTTATTACACCCAACTACTATTTTGATTAAATTTCTCTATAAATAGAGGCCTTGGGTCATTTCTAAAAATTGCCTAACACTCTGAACTATTTTCTGCTTGCACTAACTCGTGAATTTATTTTCTACACTCTTTTTTGATCAAAACTTTGTGATATTCTGCGAGAGCTCCTTTAGCACTTCAATTTGTATTATTCACTCTTAAGGAGAGTTTATACTCATCTATATTTTTTGCTCTTTTGTAATGGGGGTGAGGTATCCCTCAAAAGTTTGTATAAGGGTGAGGTATCCCTGCAGGCTGAGACTTTAGCACAAGGGTAGAGTTTTCCTGTGTGTGAAAAGTGCTCTATTTTGTAACGGTAGCAAGCACCTATTGAAGCTTGTATACATAGTAAAAAATCTTGGATATTTTTTCGAGGACTGGACGTAGATCACAAGTGGGCTAATGGTCGAATTAGGATAAATATTATACCTACTCTTCTTCTCTTTATCTCTTTATTTAACGCAATTTCATTTTATTGCTTATTTATTTATTTGCTATTCTTAAAGCTCTTCTTCTTCATTTCGCAATTTCTCTTTTTATTTAATAGCTTCTATACTTGTGTTTATTATAAAAGTTTTTGAGAAAATTTTTGATACTCAATTCACCCCCCTCTTGAGTACTGGAAGCCACTTGGTAACAGCGCCAAAAACTTATTGCCCTTTATGCTAGACTACACAAGCGCATGTGTCGACAAGTAATATAAATGAGTATTCAAGTATCGTTCCCACTAGGATTGTATTAAAAATTATGCTAATTATTAACCAATTGCTACTTGTTCTCTATCCCAAGAAATCAAATTGATTTTGGGGATTAAATGATAAAACAAAATAAATTAACAATTTTAAAATAGGACAAAAAATAAATAGAGAAGAAATAGTGGGTTGAGAATCTAGGGTCTAACTTCACTTATTATTTTATCTGATTTCATGCAATCCTTTCACTACTCTTGATCATAATTTGATTATGCTAGCCAACGTGTTTATGCATTTACAAACCTGTTTCGACGACCTTGTAAAACTATGGAACTTAATCAAAACACTATATGTCTATGTGAATTGACAACATTCCATGCTTTGAGAACAAATATCAAACACTTTCTATGCATGACCGATAGATATATTTCTATCCTATTGGCAAATCAATTCATTCATTCAATTGAATTAAATTGAACATGCATTTTCTAATTCCATGGTCCAAAATTCAAATCCCTATGTCTAGTTCAATGGGTTCACCAAGACAACATAAATGATGGTCAATCAAATGTGCGTATTAAGCATAGAATTAGAAATTCATAACCAAAATTATCACAAGAGTAGGAAAGAATTACGATCAGTTAAATTACATAATAAGATTCATTAGACTAAAAAAAAAAGAGATTAGAACATCATTGTTACAAAGAGGGCAATTTCAGAAAATATCAATATAGACATCTTAAAAATAAAGAGAGAATGAAAGAAAGAACTAGGCGTATTGATGGATGTACGGGGCTGTGTCCAGCTTTTCTAATCCTTCTTCCACACCTTGATGCTCTATCCCAATTTTCTCTCCAAAAGCGTGCGTCCCCCAAGTGCTCTCCAAGGCTGCATCCAAAATCCCCTCAAAACTCTCCTCATCCCAAAAGCTTATTTTCTTGATTAAAAGGACATGGTGCAATCCGAAAAGAGAAGCCACGACACTTAGCTTTGGAAGCTGCGACTCTAAGTGAATGAAATCACGATGAGTCTTTACGGGGAGTTGCGACATAAACTTATGGGAGGCCACGACTCCATTCTATCTGGAAAATGTAGCATGATGCTACAATTGTTGGAAGCCATGGCACTAGCTTTGAGGAAGCCGTGACATCAATTCTATAGGAGGTCACAACTCCAAGTTCTCTAAAAAATGTATGATGCCACACATTTTGGAAGCCGCGACACTTGATGACAAATGAAGCCATGACTTATTGAATTGGGAAGCAGCAACATTCAATGTTCAAAAGCCGTGACACTTAATCCATATTGAGCTTCTCCCATTTTGCTTCTTTGTAGGACTCCTAAAAAAAATAAACAAAGATTAAATTAGTCAAATATTTACAAAAAAATAAGATAAAACTCAAAGATCTTACCTATGAATATATCAGAAATGCTTATGTAATAACTCTATTTTTCAGAGTTATCAGTGGTTTATTGTAATGATCCATTGTTGATAAAAACAATTAGTGTTTTATGTTTCTCTGATGTTAGTGAACTTGTTTGGGACTTAAAATTATCAAGAAACAAATTTGAAGTGATCAAATTTCATATTTTGTACCAATGGAACAGTACCCGGTCCTGCAGAATTATGCAAAACTTGGTTTCTGCTGGTTGGGCCGTGGTGCAAGGTCAGGCACACCGCAGTGCACATTCGATGCTAGTTCCAGTTTTGAAACTCGAGAGCAGGGTGTCGCAGCTTGACCGTGTTTGTGTCACGACTTGAGCTCCAGGATTTTCCAACATTGTGATTTTGATGTTTTGGAATTTCCTAAGTGATGGGATCACCCTTATATGCTTTTCTAAGTGTGTTGAGGCACTAATGGGGGGAAATTCTTAGAGAGAATAACCACTTAGCATATATAAGAAGTTTTGAAACCTTAGGCAAATCTTTGAGTCTAGAATGCCTTAGGATTATATCTAAGACCTTGCACAACATGAGGTTGTCTTGGAAATCACTTTTGAAGTGATGATGTGAGGTTCTAGGTATGAGAATGCTAGTGACATAGTTCTTAATACTTTGTTAGATAAGTTAGGCTAAGATTCCTATGTTCTAGTGTTTATTATGTGGCTTGGATATTTGGTTTTCAAACTTGGTATTTGCTTATTTCCTATGTATTGTGACTTTAGATAGTGTGCACAACCATATGACCTAAGAATGAGGTGTTGGATCTAAATTCTCCTTGCATTTGTGCTTGCATGGTCAGGTTTATCAGTATGGGGTTGACAATAGTACTCTTACGCGGTGAGGGGAAAACATCTACCTATTACCAAGTTGGTTTATGCTTTTAGGCTTATCCTGCTCTGTATATACAAGAAATAGTGGTTTCTAGGAAATAAGTAAGTAGCTTGTGTTTTTAACTTTAAAATTTGCATTGGCATTGCATATTCATAATATTTGGACTTTGTTTGAGCATAATTATACTTCATAACGTAAAGCATTACATGGTTGACAATTGTATAGATAGTTATCATGGCTTGACCGATTGATTGTTTGGTTGCTCGTTCGATAGTATCTTAGGATTGTATGGACGATTCTTTGATATTGTTGTTTATCAGATATTCTTTCACTGAGAGTGTAATTTTTTGTTCAGTTGATTTATTTGTTGTAAATGATTAACTGCTAGTCTTGGTATGTTTATACTGAGAAATTGTTATTTCTCACCCCTGTGTGTTCCATATAAATCCAGGTGAAGTCCCTAAAAAAGGAAAAAGGGCAACAAAAAGAAGAAGCAGAAGGTTTAGTTTAGCAGCTTTATTTCTTTTTAAATTAGATTGTATATTTGTACTTTTCTAGTTGTTTGTAAAAGCTTATATATATCGTATGACTTGTTAGCTAGTGATGTTTGTATATATGACTTTTTTATCATTCGTGGCTCTCTATAATGACTATACAAGTTATTATGAGTTTTTATTTTCTGTATTTTTAGAAGTGACATGCTTAATGCGATTTATTTTAAAATATTTCGTTTATTTTACGATAATTCGTATTAGGGTGTTACAATAGACTCAAGTAATGGTAACAATTTTCCATTGTACCAAATTGAAGCAAGTGATGAGTAAATTGATGGGTGTACCACCAAGGAGATGAAATCAAATGGGAACCTGAGGAGAGCATACGATACTGATGAGTAAATTAATTGACCTAAAAGAAATACTACAACCAATTGATAATATATCGTTCTTTGTTTATAAAGGCCATTAATCGATTTCATAACTACTTTAAAATGGATAATCTTCTGTTTGTTTATAAAGTCCATTAAATGACTACATAACCATAGTGTATATTAGTTAGATGATACTTAACAAAATAGACAGAGTGATGATTTTTCTGACTAAGATTCTAGATCATTTAGAATTATTTGCAAGAAGTTAGAGTTGTAGTTTTGCTGCAAAGGATCGATGTCAATTTGACCCATCTGAGAAAAAAAAATTTGCTATAGTCAGGACAATCATTGACATGTAAATCGCCAAATACTTGTTGGACCTCCTCCTCATTCCCATGCTATAATAAGCCATTAATGACTCTAGAATTAGATTTTAAGTTCTGAACCTTCTGTTGGATTTTTTTTTTTTAAATATGTGTAGATTAGCATAGTCACTAATTTTTTAAAACTTGAATTAATTGAATGTCAAATATTGTGGAGTATCTATTATTTAGTTCATTTGTGATTAATTTGTTATTGAGCTTTTATTAGCACTTAAATTCATGTGAATAATATTGTTTTGAGTTTTGTAGGTCTTGTGTATGTGTTTTCTATGATGGAAATGTTAACTCATATTATAAACACAAGGAGAAACTCATATTCTCATCTTATATGTATTGTGGTTGATCATTTGAGACCACAAGAGTTTTGCATATATAGTAAATGAGAGTAGTTTTTTTCCTAAATGACGATAATGATTCTTGACTACATTTTTCTCATGATATCTTCAAAGATGTGTTCTTTCATTTGGTATAAGGTAATTTTATATCCTAAATTTTAATTATCGTTTATTTATATATATGTCATAGATTAAGGTTAATGGTAGATCTATTAATTTTATTATGCGAGTGTAAAATTTTCTAGCAATTAGTATTAAAGCCTTCTTTAATCTGTCTATGACTGTATTTCGTATGATCTCATGGAAGATTACCATCTATTATATAGATGAGGATCACTTGTCCCCATTCCCTACCTCCTTCCATGTTTTCCCACTTAAATTCTGATAAGTATTTAAAACTTAATTACATGTCTCTTTCTCACTTAATTTATTTTACACTTGTCAGAATTTAAGTGGAGGGACATGAAAGGGGACAGAAAATAGGGACAACTGATCTTTATCCCTATTATCTGAAGACAAATCGGGTTCGATAACTCGCGATCTCAGCTTTGCATGTGTAAAAGGGTTCCTTAAATTTTGAGTACCGTAGCCTAAGGTGGGCAACTAGATTGTATTGAATCATATTAATATGCTTTTGTCCCTTTCCATTTGTTGAATTCTTGGTCTTGATTACTCACAATTAGTCGTGCTATGTGGGTTTACCCTTTCAATTTCATGAAAATGTGATAGGACTTCTATGAATTAGTAAAAATATATTAAATATATATAAATTAGAAGAGACCAGTTTATACCGGTATAAGATTTGACATATTTATACTACTTAATAATTTTTTTTTAAATGCGATTTTTATCGATCCAATCGTTGAATTATAACTATATAATACTTTAATTATTTGTATCAAATCTTAAAAAATTAAATATCAATAAAAATATAATTAAGTAGTTCTTATTTTCATATATTTTAAAAGTATATATCATGTTAATATTGACTTATGTCAATAAAGTACTAAATAATTTTAGATTAATATAAAATTTTATAGATATAATCTATATGATAGAAACTTTTAATCTAACGGTAAATTTTGTTAGAATTTATTTAATAAAAAATTATTTAATAGTGTAAGAATAATTTTAATTTTCACCGATATAAATTGATCTCTTCTCTATATATATATTACTAAAGAAGAAATTATATGTTATGAAATTGTCAGATGATATCGCCTTGCAAGTTAGACCTTTTGGCTCCTACCGCATCCACATCATGCCACATGTAGTGGCATGCACCTTTCACGCTAGCTATTATATTTCCTTTCTTAAGGCAAATGCGTGTCATTAGTGTATCTAATGAAATAAACTTTCGATCTATTGGCCAGTTTTATTATTACGGAAAAGTTTAATTTTAGTTAATTTTTTGAGGCGTGAAATTATTTATTGGAATTTAGTATATTTTACTAGGCATGTTATGTTTTGGTATACTTAGAGTTATTTTGAATAATTTTGTTTGTAATCATTATTTATATTATGGATAAATAAATAAATAAAAGATAAACTCCTCATGCCTTGAGTGCGTGATGAGGTGAGAGGTCTTATCGGAATCATGAAATAAAATTTTATAATTAATTCTCATATAGTTATGAATACTTTAATGTTAAATATTATCTTTTATGATATTTGGTAATTATTGAGATTATTTTCATTACATATAATAGATAAGTAAAAATTATAATTAAAATGATAATTTTGGATATTTTATTATTTAGATAAATTTTGTATGATAAAGAGTATTGATATCGATAAATATATTATTTTAATATTATTTTGATTCCAAGAAATTCGTGTTGATTGTGTTCTTTATTGTTGTTAAGAATTTTTTTTATTGGAAGACTTATTTAAATAAATTTGGGCATATTAAAATTTATTTATTTAGACATATCTTGCTCCTCTTTAATTGTCAAAGTCAATTTTATTAGTTGAGTTTATTCAACTTTGTAAATTGTGCAATCTAATTCTGTGAATTACTCTTGAAATAAATTTGTTGTCATAAGAGCATGATATTGTATCGTGTATTGCATATAATTGTTTTGGTATTAGACATTTGGGTGATGATAATATTAAAGTCCTTTGATATATATTATCAAGAATTAAAGTAAAGTTGTATGTAATTAATTTTATTGTATATTGTGCCATTGCAAATTTATATAGATTTCATACAATATGACCATTGTGAGAATATTATTGAAAATAATTATGATTATTGAGAAACATTTAAGGCAATGACAAATTTACATTAAGTCATTATTGTGGTTAAGTTTTATATATCTCATAAAATTAAGAAGTAGAGCTTATTTCAATGAGATTTTACTATTGTCCTCTAATGTTTATTTTGTGAGTCATTTGTGAGAGTTTTATAAAGTTCTAGTGATTTGAATCCCACTAAGTTGGTGTCCACATTTGCTGGCTCTACACACAAGGATGTACAACACACTATCTGAGGTTAGTTATAAAACTGACATGATTATTGGCATATTATATAATTGTATAAGTGGAGAAATTTGTTCTCAATGTGTTCTTCTCCCTCTTCATGCTATTTTGAAATAAGCAATTATATATGAGAGTGTGACAATTATTTAGTTTATGTTGCATGAAAAGTTTGAAACTTCATGACCAATTTTTTTGTTGATTATTGTAGTTTCTTGTGGTTACACACTCACCTATTGTAAGAACAATAATGTATTTTTAAATATTGTGAAATTTAGTCACTGATAGTTCCAGTTAGAGTATTTATAATTATTTTAGGCACCTTGTATAGTTGTGAGTTCGCCTTCGCGGGACCAATTATGACAAAGCATAAATTTTTTAATGATATTACTTACATTGGAAATTATGTTAATAATACACATGCCCTATCGGTTTGTCTTTATTAATATGGTTTCTGATGTTTTGTTGAATGCATTAAATGATTGTGCCCATAGAGTTTTCAGTATTCTCTTGGTACTAGCTTTAAGGATATAATATTAAATGTTTTATTAGAGTCTGCTTGTTCATTGAAAGGCAGACTTATAATGGCTAGCAACTCAAATTGTTGTAACACACACACACATAATGTTACTCATTGTCAAGTTTTTTTATCGAATTGATTTAAGCAACTTTGAATGTGTGTATTGTTTTGTGAAACTTGTAGAATGAGATAATTTGACATTTTGTAGCATTCCAATTTTGTTCTTTAGAGATGTAATTTTGTCAAATTAAAAAAAATTATTTTCTCAATAATGTTGAATGAATTGCAATTAATGTTGGGTTGTGTAATTAAGTAATAGACATAACCTTCGGTATAACATTATTTGACATAATTTGTGTGATATAGAGAATAGTTAAATATTTATTTTAAAAATATTGAAAAATATTGCTTGTGCATAAATTATGAAAATATTGGTTGAACATGAAATATTGTTAACTTTAGACCTTTACAAGCTAATTATGCTTTCAATATGTCTTATTAAGACTAAAGCATTTCAACACAGCATGACAATTATAGGGAATTCACTATATTACAACATATTTTAAGAGACTCAATAATGTCCTCAACAGATCTCAACAGGAAACAACAAAGTGATAATAGATACAAAAGTTAGAGAAAATTATGCATTAAAATATTTATTATACTTAAGCAACCATAATTATATTAGTTTTCCCTTGTTTAGTTAATTGGGCAATTAATTGAACTAGAGTCATTGTATCATTACAATCCCGTCTAAGGGTCCCAGATTACAATATACAAGTCTCTCCCACTTGATATCCTAAAATAGTTGAACCAATATTTTCATAAGTATTGCTAATTTTCTCATGAAAAACCCTAAGATTAAAGTCATTTAAGTATTGTTGTGAAGGAAACGCTCTTCTAATTATGGTTTAATCATTTTGTGAGGATTTATTATTTTTTGAGCCCAAATTATTGTGTCAATCAGTTCAACTTTATAAAAACTTCTTTTTTGTTGATAAGACAAAAAATTATGAAGAATATATTTTGAGTTAAACCAATTGTACCTATGGTATTCACTTTGAGAAAATTCGTTTCTTTTGGACTAAAGTGAAAAGGAAAAACAGAATGCATATGGTTAATTCTTATGTACTTATATGTTGATTTTGTAAATTGTCTAACAATCAATATGAATTGATGCTCTTCATTTCTCATAAAAAAAGTGATTTCGTAACTGTTGTTCTTTTTGAAATACTTGTTGTAAATTTTTAAGGCCCGCTATATATGAAGCCTAATATTAGAGGCAAATAAAAGCTCAAGTGCAAGTTAAGTTGACTTAGTATGGGCTGCCAAGTATTATTGTTTAATATTGATTTTGGTATTATTTACAACAATAGGTGTTGCCATAAGTAAGTGGGAGTAAATTTGTTATTAATGTGCTTTGTACTAGTTATATATTGATGGCTAGTGTTGCTATTGTTGTTAAATGAGAGACAATATTCTATATTGAATTGTTTCTAGCATATGAAAAATCTTGGTGATGCCATTTTGTGTCTAAGGTATAATGACCCTTTAAATAATAACATATTAACGGATTGTCTCACAAGACACATATTGTTATAAATTTTGAAATGCATTTGTGTTCTTGTTGCACATTAATGTTTACTATAGAGGGAGTTGGAGATTATTTTGGTTATGTCCTTAATAGTGGTTAAGTATAGGTTTCATGTGCTTCTCCTACTGGTAATCTAATTTTGTGCTCAAGTGTACATGTGTTCATTATTATTGCTATTGTGATACTTGGATTTTAAGTGAGTTGTTGAAAACTTGCAAGTGATCTCATAATATGTATAAGACTTTAGGGATTTTGATCTCACTTATATGTTGTCAAATCTTTTAAATGGTCATTATGGTTTTGTGAAGTGTAGGTTGCCTTATTTGTGAAAATTCTTGTGTGGTTTTGTGTTTGTCATGATATAGAGGAGCTAACCTGTTGTAAAGTGTCATATGGATACTTGTGATCTCCTCAATTGTAAATGTAGAATTTGTAGTTGATAATGAAGTAATTTTGTTAGATTATGTAGTTGACAAATTTGATATATTTGGCTTAATGTTGTTTTTGTTGTTATGACCACATTTTGGAAACTCTGCAATATTGTATTTCTCTCTTTTTTGGTACTCGTGTTGTTGAAGAGAGAATGTGAGTTTTGGACTCACATTGAGTTCTCTACCAAAGAGCTGATAGTCTCATTATTAATGTTTGTGTTGTTTTGTTTTGGTATGTTAGATTAGTGGGAAAGTGTACAGTACCATTATATTGTCTCGAGACTTGTTGAAACTTTGTTGCCATATGTTATCAACTATTGTGCGCACTTGATATGGCATATTATTGGAGACTTTAGTACTTTGTCTTATTTGGTTATACTAATGTATTTTGTTGAATCTCAGTAGGCATTTTGGGTGGATGTTAGGGCCATTTTGTAGAGAATTGCATATTAATTACACTTTTGACATGCAATTTTATTGTGCTTTTCCTTTGACCTATATTCCACTTCTTGAAAGATCATCGGATTATAAGTATCTTGTATGCATGATATCAGTACTCTTATTGAGTATGATTTTCTGCATTGTTGAGGTGCTTGTAATTCCATTTTGGACCAATGGTTGGATGTATTTGCTCATAGTTGACATTCTTATGGCCACATTAATCTAGAGAGTTATTTTATTTAAAATAAGTGCCTATGCTGTCCAAGTAGAAGATTATTGGATTTTTTTTATATATGTGGACCAGCATAATCACTAATTTTTTAAAATTTGAATTAATTGGATGTCAAATATTGTGGAGCATCTATTGTTTAGCTTATTTGTGATTAATTTGTTATTGGACTTTTATTAGCATTTAAACCCAAGTGGATAATGTTGTTTTAGGTTTTGTAGGCCTTGTGTATGAATTTTCTATGATGGGTAGGTCAACTCATATTGTAAACACAAGGAAAGACTCTTATTTTCTTCTTATATGTATTGTGATTACCCCATTGAGACCATAAGGGTTTTGCCTATATAGGGAATGTGAGTAGTTTCTCTCCTAAATGACGATAATGATTCTTGACTACCTTTCTCTCATGGTATCTCCTGAAAAATGTGTTCTTTCCTTTGGTGAAAGGTAATTTTATATCCTAAATCTTGATTATCGTTTATTTATATATATGTCATGGATTAAGGTTAAAGATAGCTCCATTGAATTTATTATGTGAGTATAAAATTTTCTAGCACTTCCTTACTGGTTGAACAGAATTACCACTGTTTGAGCAACCATTTCTATTTGTATGGATTCTACAATGCAATAGAGCATAATTATTTATATGTGAAGAGTCCGATATTCTGCAACAACAAAAACCCAACCTACATTATTGTAGTGCAAGTCAGGTAGCCTATTTGTGATAGATGAACTAAATTATTGATAAATTATATAAAGGACAGGATCCTTATTCCACTCTTGACACATTTTGATTGTGCATGGCTCCATCGAAGTGTCAGTTAGAAAGATAAATGATTGGAATGACAGACTGCTCTGACGTATACAAGTGTATACGCACTTCTGCTAATACAAATCAGTGAGATCACTTCTTGTCTAAATGTATTTAAGTATGCGTATAACATGATTCCTGAATTATGATTACGGTGTCCTAATTCCTAGTATAGATGCTGTAAAATCTAATTTGTGGTACCCATTGTCAGACATGACAACTTTGTTGCAAAAAATATTTCCAAGTATTTTTTATTTTTGAAATAAATGTTGTAATCATGGATTATCTATTGATTAAACTAAGTTCTCCCATCATAACAGAAAATTTCCAAAAGAATTCATTTTAAAAATACTAATGATATTGATAGTTAGATAATTGGAGAAATTATCTTCAAGCTGTGGAAGCCATCAACGACATAGACCTTGCAGGCAAATACTAAAAGTGATACTAAACTGAACCAATATAGCATTTTATGCAAAATAAATTATTATATACCTCCAACATATATGCATATCTTAGTTTGTTTAAAAGGAGTTTAGAGGACAATCTACTAATTTTAATTGGGGGAGGGGGTTTGATAGCAAACCTTTTCTTCACCCTATAAAAAACATTTACACTCATGCCAGACAAAAAAGACACCTGGCTAAGTTGGCTAGCAATAGCAGTTTAATTTAAAAACTTTTCTGCAGTCAAGTACCTCATTGCTAGTCACTGAACCATATGAAAGAATATATTTCAGACTCATAGATCATGCATGCCCTTCAGATCTTATACCTGCAGGAAGATGTCAATTAAAGAGGATGAGGGAAAGGGAGATTATTAGCATTCAGTTGCAAGATAAAAATAGCCTAATCAGTAAAAAAATGACTAATCAAAATGGAACTTATGAATATAAGTATATAACCAAACAAGAAGCCCATGCCAATATGGACTCGAAATGAATCCTATACAAATAGGTGTTTTCCCTAATTATGAAGAGGACCAACTCTAATTTAGAAACAGAAATGCAAAAAGAGAACAACTCTATTAGAGAGAGAGCAGGCATGTTTGAAAGCATCCAGTTGTTCCTACTTGTTTCATGAGACACAGCTAAGACAATTACTCTGCCCATTTTGTTCGACGAAAACTAAAATTTTGTACAAACTAAAGATTTCAATGAAGTGAAGGGAGCAAAGGAAAGAAAAATCCAAACACTTTGAGAAAATAAAGGAAGAGGACACTTACTATTGGCACCCTTAAACTGGATAACAGCATCCACAAATTGTTCATGCATGTCCTGGGTCAAGTGGAGGCGAGGTTTAGGACCAGCCGCCAAAACCATATACAGTCTCCCTCTTATGAAAGGTTGAAGCCGCCTTGTAGATCTTCCTACCCAACAACCCCTTCATGGGGATGTGTTAGTCTTAGATACATCCTTTTTCTTCTTCAATGGGAAAAAGCTAATAACCCAATCTGCTCCCTCACTTTCTTTGAAGAGTAGACGTTAACATTGAGCAGCTGAGAAGACATAAAACTAAAGCTATAATTGAGAGGACAAAGAACTCAATAGAAAAGAAGAAAACCAGCAGTTAGAAGGAAGAAAAAACTGTTTCGTTATTAAGAAGACATGAAACTGAAACCATAAAGAATGAAATAATTCTTAGCTAAGCTGAGTGCGTGGTGGAGGGAAGTGAAGAAATTGATGCAAAATTGTTGGAAAGAGAAGGAATTGATGCTTAAGCTAAGAGTATGAAGCTTGGTGGAGTTGAAGGTCACGTGACTAGCTCAAGAAAATAGTTAAGACTGATGTGGCGATTAATGAGTTTAACATAGGTGAAGTGTCAATCCAACAGTCTGAGACCCTATTTTTATATATTGATAAAAATAGATAACTAGTGACTTAGCCATGCATGTATTTTAAGAAATTTTAATTTTAATTATGTTATATTTTATATATTATTAATATTTTGTTTTTCATATTTACATATTATAAATGTATAAATATTTAAAATAAACTTATTTTTTTCCTTTTTGAAATATTTTTTATGTTTTTCTTTAACTAGTTTTATTGTTTTATAATTTATTCGGAATAGGATTTATATTAATTAAAAATAGATATGGATAGGATTTAAAAATAAAGACTAAAAGATAAATAGAAATGTTAAAGCTCAAAGAGAAAGAAAATTGAATTTAAAAAAGTGTGGCATTCAAATAGGGAGAGTAACATAACAAATTAACTTACTCTCAAGGAAGAAAATTGTATTTGAAGGAAAAACATGACATTCATAGAGAGTATTATTACAAATTAACCCACTTTCAAGATAGAGTACTTAAAAATAATATATAGGGGTGGATAACTACTCAGACCCTCATATGTAAAACCAGGCATGGGAAGAAGAAATCATTGATTTTTCATATATATATATATATATACACACACACACACAACCATGTCCCCAAGCTTTAGTTAATTTTCAATGAGCAATGAGTTCTTAACAAGTAAGGAGAAGGGGGAAGTGGGAGGGTGATTGCAAGCCAGAAGGACTTCTCTGGCCATGCTTTAATCATTTGGAGGCCATACCCATATCAACCACTCTCTAATCCTAGACTCCTATAAATGATAAGGTTGTTGGTTGCTAAAAGGGAGATCACCAAGTCACAAGGTGTTTCCATGGAAACTATCCCAAGTCTAGTATAACCTATAAAATCAAATCGTGACCTAAACTCTAAATGTCAACCCTTTGACATTCAAGAGGAGAGAGGGATCAACTCTCGTAGATTCTTTATTTGCTGCCAAATTAATTGACCCAATGAGTGTGCTATTCAATAACAAGTATTGAAGAGAGGTAATTGAATTGAACTTGAAAATACACTTACAATGTCATTCCAAGCACAAGTTGGTTGATAAGTTATGCGCTACTTCTACACCTAGGAATGAAGATAAAATCTAGAAAAAGTAGTCTAATCTAGAAAATGAAAAATGAAAGGAGTGGTCACTAGTAACTCATCTTCCTATTGTAGGTGAGGAGTATAGAGTGTTCAGGACCTTTTGCAATGTTACCAAGGCTCCCAATTAATAGATAAATTGAGTAACCACTCCTGGTATCCAACGATCCTATAGAAATTTGATGCCTGTTATGATTGTGCCATGTGTCCCTAGCAGTTACTTTATCTTCTCCATCAGTGCACTACTTTTGAAAATGTGTTTGTGTGACATTTCATGCATCTAAATGGTTGCAATGGAGATAACTTCTCCATCTTGGGTTCATCCCCATGACTAGCTTGGTAACTGAAGATCTTCTAGAAAGTCACCTACCTGCCATGTTCTCCCTTAAGGTAAACCTTGTGTGAACTTCCCATCAACAACATCACTATTGTCGCTATGTAAATTATAAATTGAGTTCCAAGGACTTAAGACAATTTTGGAGTTGTCTACAACAACATTAATATTGTTGTTATGCACCATTTTAGCTCTAAACTCCAATAGCTCTTTGTTGACCTTGTTGATATGGTGTGTCGACCACATGGTAACGTTAGTATTACCATTTCCTTTGATTTTGACAGCATCAGTATTGCCAAAATACTAAGATAGCATTAGTATTATCTTAATTAGGTAGCATCAATACTACCAGAAATTGCTTCTACGCTTAGTAGACTGATAATCACATATTTTATTCATTAAGAAACCCTTATGTTTAGTCATTTACACTCTCCATATTCTTAATCGATTGAGTTTGGTATGATTTTGTGAGTTTGAGCTCAAATTGGTCCTAATTGAATATTTTTAGCATTATTGAGATTTCACACTGATTCTGTATTTTGGCCATAACTTGAGTTCTTGATATCTGATAATCATGAATTTTACCTTGTAGGAAAGCTAAGAGGAAGCTCTACAACTTTGATGAAGAGCTCGAAGTCCTAAACAGATGTCTAAGGGACCTAAGTTTACATGGAAGGCAGAATACGGGTTCTGTCACTAGAATCCGAATGGTGTGCACTCATAAAATCATATCTCAAGCTGTAATAATGGAGATGGGCTGAAATTTGGATAGTTGATAATCAAGATCCAAATAAACAACTTTCATGAAGAACACCTTTTGAAAAAATGAAGTCTAATGGGTCAGCTTGAGCTTGCAAGTCGGAACAGAGATGCTGAAGTTGGGTTTGAGCAACCGCGATATTTGGGTCATATCTTGGGCTGTAGGAAGCCAAATTGGACAATCCAGATATGCATGTTATAGCCAAGACAAAGATCTACGACTTTCATGAAGAGTACTTTTCATGGTCTGAAGTATAGTTAGTCATTTTTGGCTTCCAAGTCAGACAAGAAATTTTCGCACTCACCAACCCATTCAACTACTTCATTCACCAACCCATTCACCTACTTCACTCACTAACCCATTCACCTACTTCACTCACCAACCCTCTCAACTACTTCACTCACCAACCCATTCAACTACCCCATTCACCAACCCACTCCCCTTTGTCATTTTGCTACCCTAGACTTCTATAAAAGGCACCATCGGTTATCATGAAAAACACAAGTTGGACTCTCCTTCATTTTCTCTCATAGTTTCTTCTTGTTTCTTCATAGTTTTTCTTGTGTTTTCCTTCTAGTTATGTGTAACTAAACCTCCCTTGGTTAAGGGAGTGATGAAACCACTAGTATTAATGTTGTGAACCTTGCATATTTGATTATTTCAACACAGTTATGTTTTTATTCATATATTTCTGAATCTATTGTTGGTATGAAGGTTTTTATACTTGTTTCCACTTTCAAAGTGGTAGATCTGGGTTTATTATGCACGGTTGTGGTAGTAGATCTAGTGGGATGTATGATGTTCATGTGGGTATAATTATCTTTGTGCTATTTGCCAGTTATAAAAGTGGTAGATCTGGATTTATTATACACAAAGTGGTAGTAGATCTAGAGAAATATATGTTCTAAGTAATTTAATCCCGATGTGTGATTAGATCTTAGTGTAATTGGTTTTCTAAATCTTAATGCAATTGTTGGATAGTTGTAAGAGCGGTTGCTTTATGACTAATCAGTGATTAGGAGTTGATTTGAGCGGTTGCTAAATTGGCCAACACGTAAGGAAAACAGAGATTTACTCTCACAATTGCATAAAAACATAATTGAGCATGTTGGAATAAAATGATATGTGAATTTACATTATCATATAAATCTAGTGGTGGAATCAATCTCTTAACCAATTTTCTTATATTGTTGATTTCAGTTTGTTTATTGTTATTGTCTTTGAAGCTGTTCATTGTTCATCAAAACTCCAAAACTCCCTATTTACTGTTTATTATTAATCAGAGTTTACATTGGGAATTATTTAATAGTGTTAATTGAATTGGTTCTCTGTGGATCGACCCTTACTAACTACAACTAGTTGTAAGGTTTTTATTTTCTGGTGGGCCTGACAACTGATTTTTATCTAAATTTTAATCACTACATCCATATGCATCATAGACCACAACAACACTTAAGCAATTTCTCTTCAATGTCTAGGCAACATCAATATTGCCCCATTCAAAAGAATCAGTACTATCGATTACTAGACTCAATGTCCTCTTGACACTTCCTTAGCAGCCTCAATACTGCCAAGTGTCACATGACAACATGTGCAGGTTTTCAACACGTGTGCCATAATAAAATTTTTATTATGCTCCCAATAGATTCCCCCTAAGTGTGGTCATAGAGTGGTTGAATGAAATGACAACACTTATGAATGCCTTCTAGGAAAATGTCGCCTTCCTTTACTCCTCATCATGTTCTAAGTGTATGTGTTTTGAATGTATTCATTCCAAGTGCATGTTTTCCCTTTGCATTTATTCCTTTTGTAACCCTTGGTTAGTCCAATGGGCATTCACATTCTCCTCTATATAAGGAATTCAGTGTGAATATTTGTGTTTCATTACTTTATAAAAAATGACGTTAAGTTCATTATTCCTATTCCTTTTAGACACCTTCTTCTTCTTCTTTATGATTCCCTTCGAGTTTAGTTCAATACCTTCAACTCTGTTGATGTGGTACTCCTTTGTCTATGTTTATTCATTTGCTAAGGCCAACGTCTACTCTGAAGATTCCTTACTAATGGCCATGTCTAACCCAATGTACTTTTTTGGCTATGCTTACGAGGGTTTGGCCATGCCTGAGTCGATCCAGTAACTCGCCAGCCTATATCAGATAGATTCTTCTATTTGGTAAGGTTAGCATGCTCACTTCCACCTCCTTGGTCAACTTTAGATCAGCTGGGGTGGTGTAGAAGGACTAGAGTCTTGGAAAATAAATTTCCTTGACTCGGTTAGTGGCTTTGCTTTATTGGCTAGGTCAATTCAACAATCTTTTCGGCCTTAGAAAGTATTCTACACAGTATGCCTAGAACTCCAGATTATAGTCTAGGAACAGAGTTTCACCTTTGTATCAGCTTTTTTACTATCATATTCCTTTGTAATTTGTTAATATATTAATGAAATTTCTTTCTTTTAATTTTTGTATTGAACAAATCAGACTGTAATGAATCCAAATATAAAGTAATTAACTAACTTTACTCAGTGATCTTGCATTAATCTCATGGATAAATTAATGAAAACTATTTAGCCCAAGATCACTAAGTATCTGTATTTCATTTCAAGGTTTTTCATAACTTAGCCAATTCACAAATCTTATGAATGGCGGGGTCGACAGATTCCATATGACCTCAAAAGATAGTCAATTTTTTATTTATTAATGGCTCAAATAAGTAGTCAACTCAACAAGAGGATTTTGTTTTGACCTTGTCAAGAATCAACTAAGATTCATTAATTAGCCAATGGTTGACCAACTCTTTAGAAGCGGTCGCTCTGTTAGGGGGTTGACTTAATACTCAAGAAAAGACAAGTTGAAATAATGCCTAAGATTGAATAAACAATCATCTTTGAATTGGCATTTTTAGGTGACATGTGTCATCTCCTGATATGCTTTTTCAAATTAATATCGCCAATTTAAATTTTGTGCTAACAAACTTATCTCCTTCAACTAATAAAGAAATTGAAATATTTTTAAAATTCAAACTAACCACACTCCCTATGGAAAAATGTATTTATAGGAACTTACCTAGTTCCACTTTATCTTCTCTCTCCGCTAATTCCTCTTTCCTTAGTGAGCTCGATTGCTTGAAATCCCTAATCTTCAAGCTTTTCCATTCTTTATGGCACACGATCATTGCACACTGAACTAGTTTCATCGCCGTCTTCAAGCACACCTAGGAGTCGAGTCTGACAAACTCCTAGTACTCAAGTCACCATGTCAAAGCATGCTAAAATAGAAAGGATTCTTTGCAACCCCACCCCAGATGCAACTCAAGCCGAGTTTCTTCAATCACAGATACTAGTTCCCTGCAAACTCACCTTTGCTTCTTACTTTCATGGTCCTTCTAGTTCATTAGCTAATTATACTCAAGAGGACTCTTATCCCTTCAATCCCAAGTCTCAACCACTTTTTAGAAAGCCCCAAATTCTTATATACCCTTGGATTCAGGATAGGTTGTTATGATTTATCAGAAAGTCTCACCTGATTATACCAAGTGGCTTACAAGAGTCCAAGATGTAAAAGCCAAAGAATGGAAAACAATAGGGATATACAATATTTTTCAAATATCCAAGTACGAAATCTAAGACATTCCTACTATGATAGGAGCAACTTTGACCTTTTGGAATCCCACTACCAATGATTTCGCTTTTAGACATAGGTTTATGAGTCTAACTCTGATAGTTGTAGTGGCCATTACTAGACTTAGGCTTGATACCTCGACCATTTTACGTTTTTCTAAACCATTGGCCAAATTTGTAGATATCCAAGAGGAGTTGAGGTCTACAAGGGAGGTTTAAAGCTACTCAAGATGGATTGATCACTTCATGGGTACAAAGGAAGAACTTGTTGATGATACCCTTCTTGACTTTGTGGCTTTGTAAGAACGTGTTTTGTCCCTTAGGCATCAAAGTGGCATCTACTATGATTCCACTTGCTGCATTATTAATGGATCCCATGGTGTATAGCCTTGCTCCTCTATTGTTGGCCCAATTATATTTCATGTTGAATGAAATTTGTTCAGACTTGCTTTTTGGGGACCAAGTGAAGAATCTTGGTGGACTACTCTGGTTGCTTCAGTTATGGTTAAATACTTTTTTTGTTGATCACCTTCAGCTCAAGCTTCCAACTAATGTTGAACAATGTTGTTATGGGATTAGTTTGGTCTATATAAGATACATTGATAGAGAGTCAAGGGAAAAGTAGTTGTACATATTCTTTAAATTCTTATATTCTTTGGGTGAATTTGAGAACCTGTGGCTCTTGTATCTCATTACCAAGAGAGAGTATGGTTGTTGCAGATATCGGCAAGTGCACCAAATCAACGAAAGTAATAAAGAGTGAGTAAAGTATCATTCCCATAAGGATTATGTTATCAATTACTAAGTTCGCCAAATCAACACTATTCAAGCTATCGAAAAAAAAGGTTGTTGCAAATTCAAACGATAAATCAAATGGTGAAAAACAATGGTGTTAAAGCATTAGAGTTCAGACTTCACTTGAACTCTTTAAATGCACATTCAAATATTGGTTTAACTATATTCTATTTTAATGATTTATGGTCAATTCCCAAAATTTATTAATACCAAATCCCTTAGTATATTAATCCTCTTACACTGCTTCAAATTAACTAATCCCTTAGTCTAACCACAAATAGAAATGCATTATCAAGAATGGGGGAATCAAAAGAAAGACCACATAACCCATAACGTCTATTCCTAGCGATTGTAGAAATTATGATGTTTATCATATGTTCTAGGTTCATGCAAATTTTTTCAAATCATACATCAACCCAGAAGATCATTCCCAAATTGATCAGGTTTAGAAAAGTATTAAGAATAGAGATAAACAGGTAAATCACGAAATAGAAACATAAATTAAACCCATAAAAGAAGTTACATCATCAAAGTTCAAGATTCATCATCCCCCTAACAAAGGGAAGTTAGTTACACATGGAAAAAGAACACAAGGGAAGAATATGACAAACTTTATTGTAGAAAGGTGGAAAAGTTGAAGAAAATTCCTAATCTTCAAGCCTAATTGCGCCCACATCACTTGAGGGTTTGTGCCTCTTGACGACTGCTGTGATCTGTCCAAGTGTGTTTTGAAATTAGCATAACTTATGTATTTATAATGAAAATAACGTGACAGCTTGCGCAGCCAGCACTTAGGTGCTGTGTTTCTAGCTCCTTAGCGTTGGAGTTCTTTCCTTAAATTCTGATACGTAATGTGCGCTCAGGCGCTGCGTCTTCAGTGCCTAGGCGCTGAATGACTAGAAATAAAATTCCTCCTCTGGGAGCTGGAGTGCTGGACCACTAGAATACAAATTTCAGCTTTTCTGTCTCGTGTAATCGTCCAGTCTTCTGCTATGCATAATTACCTATTAAAATAAATAAAACCCATAATTAAAACATAGTTTAGAAAAACTAAAACAAAATGAACTTAAGAACAAACTCAATCAAAAAGATTAAAAGAGGATGAAAACCCAAAATTTTAAACCGTAAAAATATGAATTTTTGTAGGTTCATCACTCCCCTAAACTTAAGATTTTGCTTGTCCTCAAGCAAATGAAAAAGAAAAAGAAAACAAAACAAAAAGACTAAACAAATAAAAACTCAAAACATCAAAACATGCAATTCAAACATGGCATTACCGGTTATCAAAAATCATTCATATCTTCAGAAATTGTTTCACAATCTAATTTCAAAGTGTCACACATGAACAATCCAATTATCACATCGTCTCTCACATACAACTCTTATGCACAAATGACTTCCAGAAAAGATGAATGAAAAACCCAATCTTCTCATAAAGTACAAGTCCAGATAGGTTTATAAAACTACAAATGCACATCAAACCCACACCCACGGGGTTGTTTTTCATCTCTCTCTCCACTAATATAAACAACACAAAACCAAGGATCAAAAGAGACTTTACAAAGCTTGTAATGTAAGGCCAAGGGTAAGGGTTAAGAAAGAAAAAGGTAAGATAATAAAAAACAAAAGTTGAGATACATAATCAAGCAAATGTTTTGAAGTAAATTCAGAGGGTACCTGAAATAAGCATGTACTAATGGTTGAAAGTGGACTCCTCCGTGGCACAGCTGCGACAACGGTGGTGCGAGGGGGTAGGTACCTACAAAAGGCACTCCGATACTTAAGTTAGACTATGCTCAATGAAGGCATGTTGTATATTAGAGGGGCTTCATACCTTTTGTTACCAAGTGGCTTCCAGTACTCAAGAGGGGGTGAATTGAGTATAAAACTTTTTCGCAAAACCTCTTTTTAATTAAGACAAATATTAAAATCTTAATAAATAAATGCACAGAAGGAACGAGAAGAAGAAAAGAAACAATAAAGAGCAGCGAAAAATAAATGTGCAGTAAATTAAATTGCATAAAATAAAGAGATTAGGGAAAAGAGAAGCAGGCACAGTATTTATCCTAATTCGACCACTAACCCACTTGTGGTTTACGTCCAGTCCTCGAAAGCCGAGATTTTTCACTAAGTATACAAGCTTTAATAGGTGCTTGCTACCGTTATACAAAAGAGCACTTTTCACACACAGGGAAACTCAACCCTTGTGCTAAAGTCTCAGCCTGCAAGGATACCTCACCCTTATACAAACCTTGAGGGATACCTCACCCTCGATACAGAATATCAGAAAATAGATGAAGAGAAACTCTCACTCAGAGTAAGTAATACAAATTGAAGTGCTAATGGAGCTTTCACAGAAATATCTCGAAGTTTTTAATAAAAAAGAGTGTAGAAAATAATTTTCACAGATTAGAGCGTTCAGAAAATAATTCAGAGTTATGGGCCAAGAAATTCGTGACCTATGCTTGCTATTTATAGGGAAAAACACGGAGATAGCTGTTTAGGTATAATTAAAATCATTTAACACAAATTTGAAAGCCTGTCTGTTTCCATATACGTAAACAAAAGCTTCGTGTTTATTCGAATAGAAGGAAAGCTTATTCGAATAACACTATTTCTAAAATCAACGTAAAAAGCCATCTGAAATGGGTTATTCGAATAACCAATATGTTATTCGAATAACTCTGTTAAAACCAGAGTTTTGAAAATGAACGGTTATTCGAATAACAGCTGTCATATTCGAATAAAGTTGTAAAAAGAAGTTCAGACAGAAGGGCTTTTATTCGAACAACGTTTGAGTTATTCGAATAACTCACTTAAAAGCTCATTTCTGAAAACCTTAGTTATTCGAATAACATGATAGTTATTCGAATAGCCACTTTAAGAAACAGATCCTCGTGAAGGCATTTATTTGAATAGGCTAAGCTCTATTCGAATAACTCAGTTCAAAATCGTTTTGACAAAGATGTTTTCAAAGATATTGAGTTTGTTTCAAAACAGTTTTTATCTTTTCTTTCAAAAACAAAGAGATATCAAAGTGAGCTCCGTACAATAGATCCTAAGTCCTAATGCTAATAAAAAATAAACTTGGACTTGGTCTATTTATCATCTTTATTTATTTTTCACGTTTGTTATCATCAAAACAAGTCGTCAAAGGTATGCATCCAAACACATTCTCCCCCTTTTTGATGATGACAAACTATCAATGAAACTATCAATGAGAAAAGCGTTAGTGCATATAATTGGAATTCACAAAGAGGTATAAAAGCTTACTCCCCCTCTTTAATTATAAGAGGTAATATATATCAAATATATGCGCAGCTCCCCCTTTCAATTTGGATCCAATCTCATTTTAAATTTACCTGTCTTTTCTCTATTAAAGTCAAAAGATCAAATATTTCTCCCCCTTTTGTCATGAGCAAAAAGGAGGGGTAAGTCCCATAAACATATACCAAAGTAAGAATGCATAAAAGGAAATATACTCATATCAATAGATCAACAGGAAATTTATTTATGCATTTACTAATAAAAGGTTCAAATACAAAAGCCAGGAAATAACATGAAGCCAAAACACATTCAACGCCTAAGAACTAAAGTTCCTAGAAGTAAGCATCCGGAGTTGGTGGTGAAGAAGCTGGTGCAGGAGCAGGTGAAGCAAATCGGAGGGCAGCAACCTCACGTTCAACGCCTTCTATTCTATCAAACAGAATAGAGGAGGTATGTTCCATGTAAGCTCGGTTATCCTGCAAGGTGGCCATGATCTGTTCCAAAGTGACAGGAGCAGGAGCAACAGCAGGTACATCAGCAGGAGCAGCAGGAGCATCAGCAAGGGCATCAGCAGGGTCAAGCTTATCCTCAACAACCTCATCTGGGTACACCCAGCCTTCATCGGTTTGGATCATCTTCATTTTTCGTAAGGTGTGAGCGCCAAAGACATTGTGGTGAGTCAGAGCAATGGCTCGCTCAGTCTCCAAGACCTGAGGATACTTGCTCAGCAAGGTAGTGACAAGAATGCCATAGGGCAAGTCAGATTTCTCCTTGCCCTTGGCCCTCATCATGTGCCTCATGATGAACACAGGCCAGTTGATCTGATGGCCATTCTTTAGAAACCACAGCATGAAGACGTCTTCCTCGCTGAGGTAGGCGTAGTTTCCACTGCGAGGATCCAGGATATGAGCATAGGCGTAATGCAGAAGCCTATCTTGACTCTTCAGCATTCCACCCTTGAGACCCTTATCAGGCAGGGCTAGACCAGGCTTCAGCAGGTCCTCAACTGCCTGAAGCTTGTTGAAATCTTCAAGGAAGGGCGTGTCACCATCTTCAACAAGGGCGCCAGAGAACTACAGCCCGAACAGAGTCAACCAGTCTAGCGGTGTGATCACAATGTTCTGATCATATACCTCGGAGAGAAGATTCTGGCCATCAAAAGCCAGATTGCAGAAGAACATCTTCACCAGAGCTGGATAGATGGTGGCCCGGTGATAGCAAAGCTGAAGAAATCCCTGGTTTTGCAGCAAGGTCAAAAAGTCGAAGCCACGATGCTACTGGAAGAAAGAGAGGTCCAGGTACTTAGGTTGAACCAAGTTTCACTCCCAGAAGTGTGAGATGAAGCGTGTACGATGCTCTTCGTTGGAGGAGAGCCTTCTCAGATCAAGAAGGTTGGTGCCTGGAGCATTCTTCGTGCGTGGACGCTTGTTGGAGGAGGATGCCATGGTGGAAGAAGGTGTGAGAGAGAGAAAACGCAGGGTGAACAGGTTTGAGAGGAAGGAGCAAAGGAGACTGGAAGAGCAAAGGAAAAAATAGAAGGTGAAAACATTTTGGGCGCGCATGGGTTATTTAAAGAAAACCCGTGTTTATTCGAATAAACTGAGGTTTAATCGAATAAACTTTGCTAGAAAGCTGAACAGACAGGCGCGCAGGAACCTGAAAAGATGTTTCAGCTAGGGTTTATTCGAATAGGAGGGGATCTATTTGAATAGAACATTTGGGAAAGCCAAACGTTTTGGCTAGCTGACAAGGTTTATTCGAATAACTATTGGAGTTATTCGAATAAGCTGAGGCCAATCAGTCAACACTGATAGAAACAGGTTCAAGTTATTCGAATAACTTGAGGATTATTCGAATAAGCAGAGGGCAGAAAGAAAACACTAATAAACGAAGGCTTCTGGTTATTCAAATAGGAACGGTGTTATTCGAATAGACAGAGACCAAGAACAGAACCTGATAAAAGAAGGACTTTGGTTATTCGAATAAAGAGGGACTTATTCGAATAGACAGAGATGAAAAACAAACAGGATTTAACAGAGGAATCAGTTTATTCGATTAAACTGAGTTCTATTCGAATAAAGCTGATGTTCAACACACATTTTAACAAGTAGTAAAGAGGTTTATTCGAATAAAGGTTTGTTTATTCGAATAAATCTAACAAAGAAGCACAGAAAAACATACATTCATGAAATTTAAAGCATATATCCATGTGATAATATTCAGCAATAAAACATGCAATTTATATATTGGATTGATCAATTATGCCCAATTCTCCTTGAATATAAAAGAATGCTTCTTTTGCTAAGGGTTTAGTGAAGATATCTGCAAGTTGCTTAGATGTTTCAACAAACTCAAGAATGCAATCCCCTTTTTGTACATGATCTCTGATAAAGTGATGTCTTATCTCTATATGCTTTGTTTTGGAATGCAGTATGGGATTCTTAAAGATATTTATTGTACTAGTGTTATCACATCTTATCGGGATGTGATCAAGCTGAAGACCGTAGTCTAAAAGTTGTTGCTTCATCCATAAGATTTGAGCACAACAACTCCTGGCTGCAACATATTCAGCCTCAGCGGCAGGCAGAGTCACACTATTTTGTTTCTTGCTATGCCAAGAAACTAAAGAACTACCAAGCAAGTGGCATGTCCCACTAGTACTTTTTCTGTCCAATTTGCACCCAGCAAAATCAGAGTCAGAATAGCCTATTAGGCTACAAGAGGCACCCTTAGGGTACCACAAGCCCATTTGTGAAGTACCTACTAGGTATTTCATTATTCGTTTAACAGCACTTAAGTGAGATTCCTTAGGGTTTGCCTGATATCTAGCACACATGCATACACTAAACATTATATCTGGCTTACTAGCAGTAAGATAAAGGAGAGAACCAATCATACCTCTATATTTCGTTATTTCTACTGATTTACCTCCTTCATCTTTGTCCAAGTAGCAAGAAGTGCCCATCGGAGTGGCCATGTGTTTAGCGTTTTCCATTTCGAATCTCTTGAGCAATTCCTTGCAGTATTTGGTTTGACTTATGAATGTCCCTTCATTTGTTTATTTGATTTGAAGTCCGAGAAAGAAGTTTAATTCTCCCATCATCGACATTTCAAATTCGTTCTGCATTGTCTTAGCAAATTTTTTGAAAATGGATTCATTAGTGGCACCAAATATAATATCATCCACATATACTTGCACAAGAAGAATGTTATGCTTTTTATTTTTAATAAAAAGGGTAGTGTTGACTTTTCCTCTTGAAAAACCATTTTCTAAAAGAAACTTACTCAACCTTTCATACCAAGCTCTAGGGGCTTGCTTTAAACCATATAAAGTCTTTTTAAGTTTAAAAACATGGTTGGGTAGTTCATGATTTTCAAAACTCGGAGGTTGTTCAACGTATACCTCTTCTTGAATAAAACCATTTAGGAAAGCACTTTTGACATCCATTTGATATAATTTGAAATCTATGATGCAAGCATAAGCAAGTAACATCCTAATAGCTTCTAATCTAGCTACAAGTGCATATGTTTCTTCATAATCTATTCCTTCTTCTTGATTATACCCTTTAGCAACCAATCTACCTTTATTTCTAGTTATTAACCTATTTTCATCAAGTTTGTTTCTAAAGACCCATTTAGTTCCAATTATAGGGTGATTATTAGGTCTAGCAACTAATTCCCAAACTTGATTTCTTTCAAACTGGTTTAATTCCTCATGCATAGCTAGGATCCAATGTTCATCATCAAAAGCTTCAATTAAATCCTTAGGTTCAATTTGAGAAACAAAAGCTAAGTGATTACAAGCATTTCTAAGAGAGTTACGAGTACTTACACCTTTAGATACATCACCGATAATTTGATCAAGGGAATGATATTTTGAAGTTCGCCATTCTTTGGGAAGTTTCAAAGCTTGCGAATCTTCTTGTCTTTGTTTATCCTCTTTCTCCTTGATTTCCTTTTCTTTACTGTCCAAATGTGTTTCCGCCAAGATTTCTGCAACATCATCAACAACAAGATCCTTTCTCGATCCATTTGGGTCAGTTTCATCAAATGTAACATGTATAGATTCTTCGATAGTCATAGTTCTCTTATTATATATACGAAAAGCTTTACTATGATTTGAATAGCCAAGAAATATACCTTCATTAGACTTAGCATCAAACTTACCTAAATTACCTTTTCCATTGTTTAAAACAAAACATTTGCAACCAAAAACATGAAAGTGTGAGACATTTGGCTTTCTTCCCTTATACAACTCATATGGGATTTTCTTTAAAATAGGCCTTATGAGGGCCTGGTTCATTACATAACAAGCTGTACTTACAGCATCCACCCAAAAGTATTTAGGAAGAGCAGCCTCATTAAGTATAGTTCTCGCCATTTCTTCTAAAGAACGGTTTTTCCTTACTACAACTCTGTTTTGTTGCGGAGTTCTAGGGGCAGAGAAATTATGATTAATGCCATGTTCATCACAGTAATTTTCAAAAACCTTGTTTTCAAATTCACCACCATGATCACTTCTTATAGAAGAGATTTGAAAACCTTTTTCATTTTGAATAACTTTGGCAAGTCTTTTAAAAGTTAGAAATGCATCATTTTTATTTGTAAGAAATAAAGTCCATGTAAACCTAGAAAAATCATCCACAATCACTAAAGCATAGTAATTCCCACCAAAACTCATAGTTCTAGAAGGTCCAAACAGATCCATGTGCAAAAGTTGTAAAGGTCTAGTAGTTGAAACTATATTTTTTGCTTTAAAAGAGACTTTTATTTGTTTACCCTTTTGACATGCATCACATAACTTATCTTTTATAAAATTAAGCTTGGGTAGTCCAATTACTAGCTCTTTAGAGACCAACTTCTTTAAGTGATCCATGTGAATGTGTGCAATTCTCCTATGTCATAACCATGAATCATTATTCTTACTTAAGAGGCATTTCGCATCATTTGAAGATATATCATCAAGACTAATCATATAGATGTTGTTTACTCTATGACCAATGAATTTAACATGCTTGTCATTTTTATCTTCAATTATGCAACAGTTTGAATCAAATATAACTTTATTTCCTTTATCACATAATTAGCTAATACTAAGCAAGTTATGTTTCAAGCCTTCAACAAGCAACACATTTTCAATGGAGGAGTTAGGGTTCTTACCGAATTTGCCGATTCCAAGGATTTTTCCTTTGTTGTTATCGCCATAAGTGACGTGTCCATGATTCTTAGGAATAAGCACAGTGAATTTTGAATCGTCCCCAGTCATGTGCTTCGAACAGCCGCTATCAAGATACCAATTTGAACTCCTAGCTTTCAAGCACACCTACAACACAAGTTTAGTTTTTAACTTTTTGTACCCAAACTTTCTTGGGTCCTTGTGTGTCAGTTTTAGGTATGGTACCCTTGGGAACCCAAACCATTTTTATTCCAACTTTTGTATTTTATGTTTTTCCTTGCATTACATGTTGAAGCACTATGTCCTTTTCTTCCACAGTAAAAACATTTAATATAAGGACTACTTGAAACACTAGAATGCACAAAGAAATTTTTATAGAGTTTTTGTTGATTTTTCGGGTTATAACCTATCCCGGCTTTTTGAAAAACCACTCTTTGTCTTCCTAATAAAATATTTAAGTTATCCCTTCCAAAGGTGAATTTAGAAATAGTGTTCTTTAGGTCTTCGATTTCTTTTTCAAGTATATGACATGAAGAACAAGATGAAGAAGTAGAAGCATATGAAGAATGATTTGTGCACGCATCAATGATTCCTAAAGTTTCATTTTCAATTTTCAATTCTTCTATTTCTTTATTTAAAACAAGAATTTGATTTTTTTTAAAAAAATATTTTCTTAGAAGAAGAAATAATTTTTGTGAGTTTTAAAGATTTTTCATGTAGTTCCTCAAAAGCATCTTGTAACTCATCGTAGGAAGGCAATAAAGTAGTATTAGAACTTACCTCATTTTCACTTTTTTCTTCATCTCCTTTTGACATGAGACATAGTTGAGCTTCCTCGCTATCTGAGCTGTCAGTTGAGTCCATGTCGTTTTCATCCCACGCTATGTAGGCTTTTCTTCCTTTTCTTTCCTTGAAAGGATTCTTTTCAGATTTCTCCTTCTTCTTTTGATAAACTGGGCACTCCATTTTCATGTGACCAGGTTTGCCACATTCATAGCAAGTTAGAGTCGATGAAGCTCCTTCGCCTTTGAAATGTGTCTTTTTCGGAGGGAAGGGAGGTCTTCTTTGCGTTCCCTTTTTCCTGAGAAATTTACCAAACTTTTTAACTAGCAAACTTAGATTTTCTTCACTTACCTCGATGTTCTCTGAACCTTCTTCATTTTCTTCATCATCATTGTCGATTAATGAAGAAGTGGCTTTGAGTGCTATCCCCTTTTTCTTTTTATCGTTCTCTTCGCTTTGACTTAGTCTGCTCAGTTCGAGTTCGTGCTCATGAAGTTTTCCAAAGAGGGTAGCCAAAGTCATTATAGACAAATCCCTTGATTCTGATATGACTGTTACCTTGGGTTGCCAAATCCTGCTAAGACATCTCAAAACCTTGTTAATTAAATCTTCATTAGAAAAGCTTTTGCCTAAAGATGCAAGATACTTAATTATGTGGGTGAACCTCTTTTGCATTTCCTGAATGCTTTCTCCTTGGTTCATTCTGAATAATTCATATTCACGAGTTAGAGGATTTATTCTCGACCTCTTAACTTCACTAGTACCCTCATGGGTAACTTGCAAAGTATCCCACATTTCTTTACCAGTTTTACAATTTGAAATTCTAAAAAACTCATCATATCCCAAAGCAGTAGTAATAATATTTTTGGCTTTTAAATTAAATTGAACTTTTCTTTTGTCTTCATCAGACCATTTATTTTGTGATGTTTCAGTCCTTACGCCATCGACCTCATGTGTGTGCATAAAAGCGCCATTTTCGACAGCATCCCAAACATCTAGATCAATAGCTTCGATGAAGATTTTTATTCTTTCCTTCCAATGTATGTAACCATCCCCATTGAAAAAGGGTGGTCGGTTTATGGAAGATCCTTCTGAAAAACCATTTGAAGAAGCCATATTCTCTTGAAGCTGCTAAGCTCTTTATACAAGAGTTTAGCTCTGATACCACTTGTTACCAAGTGGCTTCCAGTACTCAAGAGAGGGGTGAATTGAGTATAAAACTTTTTCGTAAAACCTCTTTTTAATTAAGACAAATATTAAAATCTTAAAAAATAAATGCACAGAAGGAATGAGAAGAAGAAAAGAAACAATAAAGAGCAGCAAAAAATAAATGTGTAGTAAATTAAATTGTATAAAATAAAGAGATTAGGGAAAAGAGAAGCAGGCACAGTATTTATCCTGGTTCGACCACTAACCCACTTGTGGTCTACGTCCAGTCCTCGAAAGCCGAGATTTTTCACTAAGTATACAAGCTTTAATAGGTGCTTGCTACCGTTACACAAAAGAGCACTTTTCACACACAGGGAAATTCAACCTTTGTGCTAAAGTCTCAGCCTGCAGGGATACCTCACCCTTATACAAACCTTGAGGGATACCTCACCCTCGATACAGAATATCAGAAAATAGATGAAGAGAAACTCTCACTCAGAGTAAGTAATACAAATTGAAGTGCTAATGGAGCTCTCACTGAAATATCTCAAAGTTTTTAATCAAAAAGAGCATAGAAAATAGTTTTCACAGATTAGAGCATTCATAAAATAATTCAGAGTTATGGGCCAAGAAATTCGTGACCTATGCTTGCTATTTATAGGGAAAAACACAGAGATATCCATTTAGGTATAATTAAAATCATTTAACACAAATTTGAAAGCCTGTCTGTTTCCATATACGTAAACAAAAGCTCGTGTTTATTCGAATAGAAGGAAAGCTTATTCAAATAACATTGTTTCTGAAATCAACGTAAAAAGCCATCTGAAATGGGTTATTCGAATAACCAATATGTTATTCGAATAACTCTGTTAAAACCAGAGTTTTGAAAATGAACGGTTATTCGAATAGCAGCTGTCATATTCGAATAAAGTTGTAAAAAGAAGTTCAGACAGAAGGGCTTTTATTCGAATAACGTTTGAGTTATTCGAATAACTCACTTAAAAGCTCATTTCTGAAAACCTTAGTTATTCAAATAACAGGATAGTTATTCGAATAGCCACTTTAAGAAACAGATCCTCGTGAAGGCATTTATTTGAATAGGCTAAGCTCTATTCGAATAACTCAGTTCAAAACCATTTTGACAAAGATGTTTTCAAAGATATTGAGTTTGTTTCAAAATAGTTTTTATCTTTTCTTTCAAATACAAAGAGATATCAAAGTGAGCTCCGTACAATAGATCCTAAGTCCTAATGCTAATCAAAAATAAACTTGGACTTGGTCTATTTATCATCTTCATTTATTCTTCATGTTTGTTATCATCAAAACAAGTCGTCAAAGGTATGCATCCAAACGCACCTTTAAGACATGGCATGTCATTTATAAGAGCATCTTAGGAGGAGTGCAATCTATATTAAATGTAATTTTTTAGGATTAGAAGCTGTTAAGGATTGTAATCCCTTTTAATCAATTTTCCTATTTATGTGGGATATAATTAGCTTTGATGTCCATCAAGGATACTTGAGAGATTTATGCCTAATAAATAGGTTAATATACTTATCAAAATAATGCGTAGTAATATCTGGATGTTATTCTGGTGGGGCTAGATTACTCCTATACTGATAGCCCAAAATCCAGGTCCAAAACACAAATTTTAAAAATCAAGTCACAGAATATAGAACAAGTACAAAATGGAGCATAAAAAACAACACATCATTCTCTTTTTTTTTCTTTCTTCTTCTTTTTTTTTTCAACAACCTTTACCCCTAAACTGATTTCTTTGTAATACCTTGAGTGAACTTTCTTTTTGTGCATTTTTTTCTTTCTTTTCTTTTTTTTAAAAGATTTTTCAGCTCCACAAAACTTCATGCACAAAAATAATGAAGGTTTAAATAATAAAATAATACAAGATATGCACTCAACAAATGGTGTGTAAGAGAAGAATATTTTTTTTCATGGGTATGGGAAAAGGAAAATATGGGTAAAGAAAAGAAATAAAGGCCTAAACAGTAACAAGGCTACAAAAGGGACCTAAGGATATACTATGTTCACAGGTTGGCTTGAAAGGCTCAAACAGTCCAAAGAAGGCCCTTATCATTTCGTTAATCATGCACTGCCTAGGATTTCACCTAAAGAGAGAATCAAACAACTTCTAGATGCAAATCATCCATGCAAAAACAATCCCATAAACTTTCTCTAAGTCTGACATCCATGCATAATCCAAGGTCTATCAAACATAAAGATGAGAAATACATCCATACACAATTGAAACAATAGAAATAAACATAACTCATGGATTCTCATGTGATATCCCAAGAAATTAAATCAATCCATAATTCAAACAATTATTGGATATTCAAATTAACATACTGGCATGCACAAAATGACTCAAAACACAATATGGTGATGATAAGAAAATAAAACTTATAAAAACAAATGTGAAAATAAAATATTAAAGAAAGTAAAAGAAAAACTTTTTTTGGCGACCGACGGCGGTATACATCCCCCTACAAAGGCTCTGAACACAGGGAGGCACTTAAGCCGACTCAACATTAGCAAACTACAAAACAAAAATAAAAAAATAGAAAAATGATAATCAATAAAATAAGAAATAACAAGATAATAACAAAAACAAAAATAAAAGAGTAAAAAAAAAGAGAAAATTTGGGTTGCCTCCCAAAAAGCGCTTGTTTAACGTCATTAACTTGAAGTTGCCTTTTATTAATTAATCATGGTAGCTTGAAGCAAGAGAAATGGGATGACACTTTTCTTTTGTTAGATCTTTGCCTCTATACTTGTTCACTGGCCTTGGAATCAATCTTTAATAAATTAGTGGAAGCTGGAGGATCTTTTTCAATTCTAATAATTTTTGAGAGAGGAGGACCTTTCTCCTTTTCATCAATAATCTTGGAAATGGGAAGATCAACATTGATTGATGATGAAGGGCTCTTACTAGCCAAATCCTATAGAGGCTTATCTTAAATGCAATTGTCAGGGGCATAGAGATCTGATGTCAATGCAAATTTATCAAAAGCGTTGATGGTCACCTGATCTCCATCCACCCTTAAAATAAGCTCACCTCTTGGTATATCAATTAATGCTTCTAAAGTAGCTAAGAACGGTCTTCCAAGAATTAGAAGAATATCAACATCCTCGTCCATATCTAGAATCACAAAATCAGCTGGGAAAATAAATTTGTCCACATTTACTAACAAATCTTCAACTATACTATATGGATGCTTAATTGGCCGATCAGCTAATTGAAGAGACATTGTAGTTGGCTTCACTTTATCAATCCCAAGCTTGCGGAGAATTAACAATGGCATCAAATTGATGCTAGGTCCTAAGTCACATAGAGCCTTCTCAATGGTTAGCTTACCAAGAGTGCAAGGAATAGTGAAACTACCTGGATCTTTCAATTTAGATGGCAGTTTCCTCTGAATTATAGTGCTGCACTCTTCAGTAAGTGCCACAGTCTCATCTTCCTTGAGTTTCCTCTTCTTTAAGAGCAAATCCTTCATAAACTTTGCATAAGAAGGCATTTGTTCAAGTGCTTCAATAAAGGGAATGTTAATCTGTAGCTTTTTGAAGACATCTAAGAACTTTGAGAATTGCCTCTCTTAGTTCTCCTTCTTTAACCTTTGAGGAAACGGGAGCGTAGTATACAATGAAGGGTCAATTACCATATTTTGCTCACGTTCCTTCTTCTTTCTCCACCACTTTGGTTGCTTCTCCTTAGCTTCTTCATTACAGCACTCTTGAGTTGAGACATCTGCAATAGGAACATCAATTTTTTCAATTGCTGATGAATCAGGTGCTTTTTTAACTTGTCCTTCGAAAGTCTTACCACTTCTCAATGTAATTGCATGACAGTGCTCCTTTGAATTGATGATAGTATCGCTTGGCAAGGTGCTTGGAGGTCTCTATTGAAGCTGTTTCGCTATCTCCCCTACTTGATTCTCTAAATTTCTAATAATAGCTCATTGATTTTGAAAGTTTGCTTTTGTTTCCTCCATAAAAGTGGAAGTCTATTGCACAAAAGCAGAAGTCTATATAGAAAGTTTCTCAAGTGCAATCTCAAGAGGAGACTTTTTCTCTGGTCGAGGATTCAATGGTACCATTTGATTGCTCCAAGAAAAATTAGGATGATTCCTCCACCCTGGATTATATGTATTTGAAAATGGAATACCTAGGGGTCTAGATGGATTACCCATATAATTTACCTACTATTGAGAAATGAAACCATAGTTACTTGCCTCACAACCACAACTAGCATGGTTACCTTCACAGAAGTCACAAATTAACACTTGGTGATTCACAGAATTTACTTGCATATTCTCAACTCGTTTGGTGAGGTTAGCTAACTGCTGCGAAATAATTTTATTCTGAGCAAGTAAGGCATCAAGAGTGCTAAGTTCCATAACTCCTTGTTTGACTAATGCTCTCCCACTAGGCATATGATATTCATTGGTAGTCATAATCCCACTGAGCTTCTTCAGGAGTCTTACTGTTCAGAGATCCGTCTGCAAATGCATCCACCATAGCCCTAGTAAGATGATTTTAACCATTATAGAAAATATGTACCTGCTACCAAACCTCAAATGCATGGTGAGGACATTTCCTTAATAGATCCTTGAATTTCTCCCAAGATTCATATGACGACTCTCCTTGATTTTGAGTGAAACAAGCTATTTCACTCCTTATCTTCTTCACAAACATTGATGGAGAAAAGTATAGAGTCAAGAATTTGATAACTAGGTCCTTCTAAGTAGAGATGCTCCCTTGTGGTTGAGCCTGTAGCTAGGTCTTCGCTTTGTCTCTTAGAGAAAATGGGAACATCCGTAATCTAATGGCATCATCAGTTACGCCATTATACTTAATAGTGTCACTGAGCTGCAAGAAATTAGAAATGTACAAGTTTGGATCTTCTGCTTGACCTCTCCCAAACTGATTCTGATGCACCAGCTGTAGAAATGGTGGTTTAATCTCAAAGTTATTGGCCAGAATAGTTGGGTGTACAATACTGGTTGAAACATTCTCAGAAGATGGAGTAACATAATCAACTAAAGTGCGTTTTCTCTGTGCATTAGCATTCTCAGCTATCTTTTCTTCTTCAATTCTTTTTCTTTCTCTGATGGCTTTTTCTATTCTTATTATCTCTTGACCAAAGAGTAATTCTTCTAACTCCATAGAATATTGCATAAAGAAACAAACAAGCAAACCAGAGTGAAGTAAAGAAAAGAAAAGAAAAATAAAAATGAATGATTAATAAAAATAAACAAAGAAAATAAAAAAGAATGAATCAAAAGAAACAAATTTAAAAGAAAATTAAACAAAGGAAAATAAAGTTAAATAAGAAAAAATAAGTGCCTAAATTAGTGTCTTTTCAACTATTATTTAATATTAATAACAATAATACCCGGCAACTGCGCTAAAAACTTGTTGAGGATATCAACAAGGGCACCAAATCGACAAAAGTAATAAAGAGTGAGTAAAGTATCGTTCTCACGAGAATTATGTTATCAATTACTAAGTTCGCCAAATCGACATTATTCAAGCTATCGAAAAAAGGGTTGTTGCAAATTCAAACGATAAATCAATGGGTGAAAAACAATGGTGTTAAAGTGTTAGAGTTTAGAATTCACTTGAACTCTTTAAATGCATATTCAAATATTGGTTTAACTATGTTCTATTTCAATGATTTATGGTCAATTTCCAAAATTTATTAATACTCGATCCCTAAGTATATTAATCCTATTACACTGTTTGGAATTAACTAATCCCTTAGTCTAATCCCATATAGAAAGGCATTATCAAGAACAAGGGAATCAAAATAAAGATCACATAACCCACAACGTCTATTCCTAACGATTATAGAAATTATGATGTTTATCACATGTTGTAGGTACATGCAAATTTTCCCAAATCATACATCAACCTAGAAGATCATTCCTAAATTAATCAGGTTTAGAAAAGCATTAAGAATAGAGATAAATATGTAAATCATGAAATAGAAATATAAATTAAACCCATAAAAGAAGTTACATCATCAAAGTTCAAGATCCATATTCCCCTAACAAAGGGACGTTAGTTACACATGGAAAAAGAAGAACACAAAGGGAAGAATATGACAAACTCCATTGTAGAAAGGTGAAAATGTCGAAGAAAATTCCTAATCTTCAAGCATAATTGCGCCCACAATATTTTAGGGTTTGTGCCTCTTGATGGCTGCTGCATTCTGTCCAAGTATATTTTGAAATTGGCGTAACTTATGTATTTATAATGAAAATAACGTGACAGGTTACGCAACCAGCGCTTAGACATTGGCATTCTTTCCTGAAATTTTGATATGTAATGCGCGCTCAGGCACTGCATCTAGGTGCTGAACGACCAGAAATAAAATTCCTCCTCTGGGCGCTGGCTTTCCAGTGCCTGGGCGCTGGACCACCATAATGCAAATTTTAATTTTTATGTCTCATGCAATCGTCCAGTCTTCTTCCATGCATAATTACCTGTTAAAATAAATAAAACACACAATTAAAACATAATTGAGATAAACTAAAAACAAAATAAACTAAAGAACAAACTCAATCAAAAAGATTAAAAGATGATGAAAACCTAAAATTTTGAACTGTAAAAATATGAATTTTTGCAGGTTTATCAATGGTAATTGGTGGTTTTGTGAATCCCTTGAATCCATAAACAACAAGATGAGCAACCATTTGGAGACTGTATAGGCCAGTTGTAACACCTTGGAAAAATATGTTAGGCTTGTATATAGTTACGGAGGTAGCCTGATACATACTTAACATGTCTGAATAGTTTTGTGACTATCTGAGGATGTTTAGGCACTTTACTGTAACACTATGTGTGAAATATAACTATTATTTGCTCTGAAAGTGGATTAAACTGCTTATTTAATGAAAATAAATGTGAATAATTTGTTTTTAAGTCACAAATGTGTGAACTATGCTACAGTTAAAGTTTGAGGTTAATTGGAGTTAGTTTGACATTTTTAAGCATGCTGTGTATGTGTTTTAATGCTAGATTGACTACCAACAAATATGAAAAAATATGAAAATGGTAAAACAAGATTTTTAATGAATATTAGGATTTATTTTAAACTTATTGGAAGCTAGAAAATTAGATTTGGTGAAATCTAAGTGTTCTTAGTAGATCAGGATTTTTGGTACAAGTTAGTACGTATCCTATAAGTGGCAAAGTGAAACTTTGCTACTCATATATCTCACGGCAAAGAAGGAAAATAGAATAAAAGAAAGAAGGGAAAACCGAAGGATAAGAGAAGAAGAGGAAAGGGAAGAGGAGTCAAGTGGAGCTTGGATCCATCCTTGGCTTCATCTTCAAGACCTTGAGGTAGGGAAAATCTTGTTTTTGACTCATCTTTCTATTTTCTTCATCTTGATCATGGGCGTTGGCTTGATGTGGGAGATAGATTATGAGTGTTTTTTTGTTGTTTATTTCTTGAATCTTGATGAAGATGGCTTGGTTGTGTGATAATTGGTTTATTGGATGCTTGAGGATGAATTTTTCATCACTTGAACACATTTGTTCCCTTTTTAGTTGAAATTGGGGGTTTAGGTTTTAAGGGGATGATAAGTTCATCAATCCAAGATTTTTGTGAAATTGAAGTTGTACAAGAATTACAATGTGTTAATGGACCTTGGGGAAGGTTAGAAATCATTTGGATGTGAGGTTTGAGTGATTGAAGGAAGAGTAAGTTCCAATGGAATAGTACCCGAATCTATAAAATTCTGCAGAATTCATGTTCTGCTACTTGCATCGTTGTGCAAGGTGTGGCATGCCGTGGCGTGCGAGTGATGAACTTCTAGTTTTGGAACCCAAGAGCAAGGCACGGCGGTGTGGCCATGGTGTGCCCTAGCGTGAGCTCCAGTTTTTGGACAGAATTGTTGTGTGATGCAATGAAGTTTGTGAATGGTATAGTTTTTTCTTTTATGTTTCTTAGTGAGTGTTGAGACTCTAATAGGAATATTTAATGAAGTGAGAATGTATTGAATAAAAAATGATCTATAATGCTAATTATGTGAGGTAATTAGACATGACTATATATGCATATATTGTGTATTATGATGAATTAAGGAAACGAGCTTCCCTAAGTGTTGGAATCATTCTTGTAGGCTCTTTTAAGAGTGTTAAGGTACTTTTAGAAGTATTTGATGAAGTGTTGTGAAATGAACTTGGAATGCATGTGATTCGATTGTGGAGCTAATTATAGGAAGTAATTAGTAAATGTTTTGCATGAAATGATTATGGAACATAGTTGAGGTGAGTAATATCCTCTCTATGTTTGTTGGGTAGATGAGGTGAGTAATATTCTCTGTACGTTTTTTAGGATGGATTTCCTTGTGAATTGAGGATGGATTTTCCTTGTGAAATGAGGATGGATTTCCTTGTTAAATTGATGATGAACGTGTAGTGATGGATTTCACTATCTGGGGAGGATGGATTTCCTCTGCGATGTTAAGACCATGTAGTTGATGGATTTCACTACCCAGAGAGAAAAATTGCTGGAATTTATTTCTAGTGCTTGTTCAGAGTTATGGATGTGATTTCCATTACTTTGTTCAAGACTCATGCATTCATGACATTACTATGGAATTGGAGTTCCTAAATATAGTATCATGACATTGCCTTGGATTTGGTATCTAAACATTATTGCATTACACATAATTTGGCATAGCATGACAATTATATGGGCGGTTGCCATCATGATATGAACTCATGGCATTACAATTGTATGGGTAATTACGTATCTCTAGGATGAAGTTGTAGTGTTTGTATATCTGGGATGGACATGTTATTTTTTGTGTCTTTGAGATAGAGATGATGTTTTTCGTGAGTGTGGTGCTCACTTGGAAACTGTTTGTGATAAATGAGTTTTTATACAAACTTATAAATTGAGAATCTATTTTGGGAAGAGAAAGGACATAGTTTTGGCATTTGCCACCTTTCTAGCCTGATGTGTATGAGACATGAGTTTAGAAATGTATTTTTTTCTGAAATGGCTGGAATGATTGTGATGACATGATTTATGGATCTGACTACTGAGAATATGAGATTCCCACCCCTTGTGTGTGTTTCCATGATGATTCTAGGGAGGAAGACTTATGGAAAGTGAAGGCAAGTAGGAGATTGGAGAGCTTAGCATTGTGTAGTTGTGTAGTTTCTTTTGAAATTATGTACGTATTGTATTTATGAGAAATACAGATGTTGTATAATAAATATATCCATTCATGGCTCATATTTGATGAGACTTTTCGTGCAAGTATACACGTCGCTCAAGTAATACAGTGAAAAGTACGAGTCGATCCCATGAGGACTAGAACTAATTTTCCAACTAAATATTACTATAGAAAGCTTTACTAATATCCAAACAACAATAAATTGAGGTGTAAAGAATAAAAACTTAGAGTAACCTAACTTGAAACAACAAATAACATGTAATAATATTAACTAAATATCAAATTTCCACAATGGTAAAAACCTAGGATTGTAACCCTTCTTGATATTTCACTTGGTTTAAATCATACTCATTAGCCCACTCAATGTTACTTGAAGAATTAATCTAGAACTCTAGTGTAAACATACCCCTCTCCCGATGGCAATATGACCTTTCCCTCTTAATCAACACATAATATCCCTATTAGAGTTAATTAAAAAAGAAGCATTATATCAAACAAGTTCTATGCAAGATTACACAAGGTCCTAAGCATATCCCTATGTCTTAGAATAAAACCCCCAATTCAACCCTAGAGTTGGAAGTTCAAGTGTCACCCATTCTAGTTCTAGGTTCAATTTCCTTTTTCTAAGTTCAAATCAAATCCAAATATCTATCAATTGGTGGCCAATCAATCAATAGCATGAAGCATAAGAATGGATAAAAACTTCTCATAACATTGAAATGGGTAAACAAGCATTAAATAAACCAAGCTACATATCAATAGGAGTTACAATCCTAGAAACAAATTTAGCTCATGTTCAACATTTAGGGACAATCAATTAAGTCAAATAATACATCCATCAAAGCCATAACACAGAAAAATGAGAAAACCAAAAAGAAACCCAAGAGAAATGATGAAGTAGATGAAGAACAAGCTAGCTCCAATGGTGGAATGCAAGCAACTCTTCAAGAATCTCCTTGTTGCCCAAACTCTAAATCAAGCTTCCTAGGTTTCTCTAAGTGTTCTGCAGTTGCCAAGGCTCCCAGAATGTCAAGAGAATGTTTTGGAATGAATGCCCCATGAAATGGATGCCTTACTTAATTAAAAACCATCTTTTTGGAGCTAAAACGACGTAGCAGAATTTTAACAGGATGCCGCGGCCTCCTGGAAGTGTGCCACAACCTCCTGCGACGACTCTTCACAAACTTATGTACTATGTCGTGGCCTCCTGGAAGTATGCCTCGGCATAGTTTATGGCTTCCACTCAAACATTGTTTTCTTCATCAAAATGCAACCAATACTTGATTTTTTAAGTCCCTTAACTTGTTCCCTCAATTCAATGATCCTTCTTGAGTTTTCACACTCGTCTTTTTCTCCAATTCTTTGCTTCAAAGCTTTATCTCAATTCTTCTAACTTTTCATGAACCATGAAATTCAACCACCTATCAAGTATGAAAATCAAATGAGTCCTCATTCCACAAAAACATTTCATTAAAACTTGTTAATATTGATAAAAAAAGTACTCAATAGGTTCCAACTCCACTATAACTCCTACAATCAACTTCAAGCTCAATATATATCAAGAAAATATGATGAAACTAACACCAATTAACACAAATGGTGATCATTTAACTCTACTTTTGTAGAGTTATCAATATTTTCTATATATACATAGTTATGTTATATTTGAAAATGCTTAGTTGTTGTAAGTAGCAGGCCTGGATTTAATCACTATGGTGTAATACTGATTATACTATGATTATGGTTTATCCTGTTGAGTCGGGGTATGGACTGACTACGCTTAGGCATGTTAGAAGTTTCTTTGTGTGTTGTGCATTTCTTTGTCTCTTGGTTGAGATGTTTGAAAATAATTGCATGGCTTGCCTTAAGTTGGATATTAGTATCTACTGTTACACGGTTACATGATATTAAGGACTGGCCTACTCAATATGTAATATTTTGTGTATAGGAAACTATAACTTCACCTAGGTGAACTAACAGAATTAGGAGTTCTTCTAGTAAGGGTCCAGTTGGATGACAGAACTCGTTTAGGATTTGTTTGCATCTATACCCTTTGTTGTAGTACCTCTAGTGTGAATAGAGCCCATGGGTTAGATAAAAGGTTGTCAGATAAGACTTGCAAGGATTATAGATTGAGGAGTCCAAGAGTTTATGGGAAACATATTTCTTAGGTGAAGAATATATGACATACGTTTGGCTTGGGAGCTAGAGTACTGCATGAGACAAGATTGTCTTGAGTTGTTAAAGATGAGTTAGATATCACTATGGAAGGTGGGATTCCTTCAAGTGTGATGTCTGATGGAGATCTTGGAACTTTAGTTGCGAGAGACTAAATGTTCGAGGTGAGTGAATTTTGGGGACAAAATTCTAAAAAGGAAGGAAGAAATGTAACACCCTAGAAAAAACATGTGTTAGGCTTGAATATGGTTATAGAGGTAGCTTGATACATACTTAACATGACTGTATACTTTTGTGACTGTTTGAGCACATTTAGGTACTTTGCTATAACACTATGTGTGAAATATAGCTGTTATTTACTCCGGAAGTGGCTTAAACTGCTTAGTTAATGGAAAAAAATGTGGATGATTTGTTTCTAGATCACAAATGTGTAAACTGTACTACAATTAAAGTTTGAGGTTAATTGGAGTTAGTTTGACATTTTTAAGCATACTGTGTGTGTGTGTGTTTTAATGCCAGATTGACTACCAGCAGATATGAAAAAATATGAAAATGGTAAAATAAGATTTTTAATGAATCTTAGGATTTATTTTAAACTTATTAGAAGCTAGAAAACCGAATTTGGTAAAATTTAAGTATTCTTAGCAGATCAGGATTTTTGGTCTAAGTTAGTACCTATCCTATAAGTGGCAAAGTGAGACTTTGCTACTCATATATCTCATGGCAAAGAAGGAAAATAGAAGAAAGGAAAGAAGGGAAAACTGAAGGAGAAGAGAAGAAGAGGAAGAACGAAAAGGAATCAAGTAGAGCTTAGATCCATCCTTGGCTCAAGACCTTGAGGTAGGGGAAACCTTGTTTTTGACTCACCTTTCTATTTTCTTCATCATGATAATGGGAGTTGGCTTAATGCGGAAGATAGGTTATGAATGTGTTTTTGTTATTTATGGCTTGAATCTTGATGAGGATGGTGATAATCCTGTGAATTATCTATTTTTACTTATGTTTTTCAATTGGATTTAGCCATTTGTATCCAGCTTTTAACATTGTTTTGCCTCATTTAAATCTGATTTTGATGATGATGGCATAAGATGATTACTTTGATGGATTTCATGGAGTTTGGTTGTATTTTGGAATGTTTTGCATCTTATTTATGTTATTTTATTTGCAGTGAAGGTTAAAGAAGGATAAAGCTCGAAGCCAAATGGAAAAGCTTATTAAATTGCCAGACATATATTTTGGACCCCTAGGAGCTCATAAAAGCAAGGGAAAAAGGAAGTTGCAGCAGAAGCAAGGTAGCCGAGCGACCAACTGGCTGCTGGGCGATGGAAAGTAGCCCAGGTCACCAGGGGGCCAATTGGTCGCTAGGCGATGGAAAGTCAGAATGGAAAAGAAAGCAGCAGCATAGCTAGGTCGCCGGGCGGTCAATTGGCCGCTGGGTGATGAGTGTCACGCAGGCCCATTTACATTTTGGCCCAATTCATGTCAGCAGAGCATTTTTAGCTAAATGAAGAGGTTTTTCAAGACACAGAAAAGAGGGATACGAAAGAGACCTAATTTGGAGAACTTTGGGGTGGACTTGAAGAGAAGAAAAGTGGGAGCTCAGATTTTCTTCAATCTTCCATGGAGTTTTACATCTTCTTCCCTATTATCTTAGTTTCTACATTTATTTCTATGTCTAGCTAAACTATCCTTTATTAGGATTAGGTGGATTTTGATGGATCTTGATTGCTTTTGACATTGGATTCAATTAATATAAGTTGTTATTTCTATTTTGAGTTTATGATCTCTTTTCGTATTGCTTTCTAAAGATTGATCAACTTTGGAATGATTTTTAGGGTTATATGTTGAATGGGAATTTGATGTATAACTATGCTATAAGATTATGAACCTTGCTTTTCTCTAGGCTAGGAATAGTCATTGATTTGCTCGTTACCTTCTTGAATTCTAAATCCTAATGCTTGTTTCTTTTTGAAATCACCTAAGGAATTAGGGGTTTTATTTGGGAATAAAGGATCAATTGCCTAAGGAATTAGGATTTGATTATTTTAGAGAATTCGATAACAAAATAAGAATATTAACTTGTGTTAATCCCAATTGATATGCAGTAGGTGAAATCAAACGAAGCTTGATCCCAACTCTTTCATTCATTGAATTCTTGTTATCTCGCATCTTACGTGTTTGTTGAATTGCCAAACATAAAAATCCAAAAATATTGTCATTGCTTTTGTTCTTTCATTGCTGTGTTAGTTTCTTTAGAGCTTTCTTTGATCCAAATTTTGGTTTAAATAGTAGCTAAGTTCGTGAATTGGTAATTGGTCGTTGATCCCTGAGAACGATATCCAGTTTTCTCACCATTTTTATTACTTGACAATCCGGTACACTTTCCGTGGAATCATTAAGTTTTTGGCGCTATTGCTAGGGATCGATTTTACCAATATCGGTAACATCGAAGGTAGCTACTAGTTTAAACATTTGTCTTTTCTTTCATTTATTCATTGTTGTGTTTAGTTTTCTTTATTTTACTTATTTTAGTACGTTTAGAATTTTCTATCTAAATCTTTCATTGTATGCGAGGTAAAGTTCATCCGAATTAACTTCTTTTTGACCCAGAAATAAGAAGGACTGAAAGAGCTTTGAGAAAACAATTAAGAGAACAAAGAAGGAATTTGGATAGCACTCAAATAGTTGTTGAAGACACGGCGGACAATGGAGAAAACAAATCCCCTAATGGAGAAAATAATGGAGAAAATGTAGATCCTTCACCACCACAACAACTTGCTAGGACTCTCATGGATTACTCTATTCCTAACATGGATGGGTGTGGTGCGAGCATAGCAAGACCTCCAGTTCAAGCAAACAATTTCGAGTTGAAGCCGGATTTACTCCATTTGATTCAAAATAATCAATTTGGAGGATTCGATAATGAGAACCCACATGCACACATACAAGGGTTCCTTCAAATTTGAGATACTGTGAAGCTGAATGGAGTGAGTGAGGATGTCATTCATTTGAGATTGTTTCCTTTCTTCGTGAGGGACAAGGCTAAGAGCTGGTTGGACTCATTGGCAAGAGGAAGCATAACTACTTGGGCAATTTTGATTCAGAAATTTTTGACAAGGTATTTTCCTCCGTCTAAAGCTGCAAAGTTATGAAGTGAGATCATATCATTCAAGAAGTTTGATGGGGAGTCTCTTAGTGAGGCGTGGGAGAGATATAATGAAATATTGAGGAAATGCCTACACTATTGTTTTGACTTCTGGATCCAGGTGCAAAGCTTCTATAATGGCATGCTACCTCAAACTAGAGCAATGGTTGATAATGCAGCAGGTGGGGCCTTGAACTGTAAAATTCCAGAAAAAGCTTGGGACTTGCTTGAAATGATGGCCAACAATGACTACCAAAGAAATGGGGAAAGAGCAGTGGTGAAGAAAGGATACTTGGAGGTTGATTCAATGAATGCACTTTTAGCTCAGAATAAAATCTTGACTTAACAACTTGAGAATCTCACGAAGAAGGTTGACACTCTTAAGGTGAATACAGTAAGTAATGCTCCTTTGTAGTGTGATTTTTGTGGAGGAGAACATGAGAGTGTAGATTATCCAGGTAACATGTTTGGATCTCTATCTCAAGAACAATTCAACTTCATGAATAACCCTCCAAGGCAACAACACAACCCCTACTCTAACACTTATAATCCAGGGTGGAGAAATCACCCTAACTTTTCATGGAGTAACCAAGGTAATCAAAGTAACCAAGCTCCACAAAGACAACAATTTTTATACCAAGGTCCTCCTCAACACTCGTTGCATCAAGGTTCTTCATCTTAACCTCCACCTATTGAGAAGAAGGCTTTGTGGGAAGTAGCTTTGGATAAACTAGCTTCTCAAACCTTCTCTCTTGTCCAAAAGACTATCGATTTCATGGATGAGACAAGAGGTGTATTTAGGAATTAAGAAGCATCAATCTGGAATTTGGAATCTCAAGTGGGCCAATTAGCAAGACAACTTTCAAAAATACTTCATGGTTCTCTACCTAGTGACACAGTGACAAATCCAAAAGAGTACTGCAATGCCATCATTTTGAGGAGTGGGAAGGTAGTAGAAGGAAGCAATACCGGTGTCAGAGAAGAAGAGGTGATCGAGGAGCAAGAAGACAAACAAGACAAGAAGGTTGAAGAAGAAATAAATCAAAAGGACAGTAGAGCTATGGAAAAAGGGAAGAATTAAGTCAAAAAATATGATCTGACCACCAATCCATATTTCAAGATTCCATTTCCTCAGAGACTGAAAAAGGAAACTCAGGAGAAGCAAGATAGACAGTTTTTGAAGTTCTTAGACATAGTCAAGAAATTGTACATAAACATTCCTTTTGCTGAAGCTCTTGAACAAATGCCATCATATGCTAAATTCATGAAAGAGCTCCTATCTAGAAAGAGGAAGTTTGAAGACGACATCACTGTAGCACTTACTAAAGAATGCAGTGCTATTTTAAAGAAGAAGTTGCCACCAAAACTCAAGGATCCTGGTAGTTTCACTATTCCCTATGAGATTGGCTCACAATTTATTAGAAAAGCGCTGTGTGATTTGGGAGCTAATGTCAATTTGATGCCATTGTCTATTTATGAGAAATTAGGTTTGGGAGATCCAAAACCTACTTTCACTATGTTGTAACTTGTTGATAGATCTCATTTATATCCTTGAGGTGTGGTTGAAGATGTGCTTGTAAAGGTGGATAAATTTATTTTCCCCATGGACTTCTTCATTGTAGATGTGGATGAGGATGTTGATATTCCTCTTATTTTTGGAAGACCATTCCTAGCAACTTTAGGAGCATTAATTGATATGCCTAGAGGAGAGCTTATTTTGAGGGTGGATGGAGATCAAGTGATTATCAATGTTTTTGATAAGTCTTTACCAACATCAAATCTTTATGCTACCATTAATTGCATTCAAGATAAGTCTCAAAGGGAGTTGACTGAACACCCAGGTTCAAGTCAAGTTCCAAATGCCTTTGGAGGGGATCGCAAGGTCAATGACCAAGAATGGTGGCAAACGTCTGAGAAAAGAAAAATGTCATCCTACTTCTCCTGTTTCAAGACACCGTGATGAGTTGAAGAGGCAACGTCGAGCTAAGGACATTAAACAAGCGCTTCATAGGAGGCAACCCATGCAAGGGAGTTTTCTTAACTTTACCTTTTGCATTTGTTTATGTTTTTCTAAACTTTCTTTTGTATTGTTAGCTTTGTTTGCATCTTTAGTGTCTTGGTTAATTCTAGAATTTTATATGTAGTTGCTTTCATTTAAGTGTGGAGTGTGTGAACTCATTCCTCTTTTTACATTGACATCAATTACAGTTTGCATCTAACTAAAAAATGAAAATCATGCAAAAAAAAGGGTTTTTACTGCATAATTTAGCAGCAACAATACCACTGGGCGACACACAGGACGCTGGGCGGCACACAGGATGCTGGGCGACACACAGGCCACTGAGTGACCATGCAAAATTCCCAAGGCTCTCTGACTTTGTACTGCTAGGTGGTGGGAGTGTCGCTGGGCAGCCTATTGCGGCTCTCTTTAAAAAAAAATTGTGATCTACTTGTGATGAAATTAATCAACTTGTATGCCTATTTGTGAAACCTAAGAATTGTGTGATTTTGTTGCTTGAAGCTCGTTAGAAATGGTTTCATACCATACATACATGAATCTTGTTGCTTGGTTGTTAATGAATTGGCACCATTTTTGTGATTAGTTTGCATTCCTTGTCTTGGGTAGGAGTATTGAGCCTGCAACATGATTTTATTGCTGAGGGGACACTTTTGAGGCTCTACTCTCCTAAATTTGCCAAATTCTCTAATGCTTTCTTGATTTGCTCAATATTTGAACATGATAAAGGCATTGTTTGTTAAGCCAGTAGCCAAAAGCTAACCCAATGATCACATATTTTGTATTGCCCCTTGAGCCTAATGATTCCATATTGATCAATCAATTTTGAGGCATTCATTATTGCTTTATATTTGGCCTAATTGATGATAATTGTATCCAATATTATGTTTGTGGGTGAGTTTTAGATGATTAGGCCTCATTGAGCTTAGTTCTAAAAGCTTCATTAATTTTTGGAATTTAGCTTATATTGACCTTTCTGTCTTTTATAGGCCATATCTTGGGCTACAAATGTCATATTTGGATGATCTTAGTGTCCCCTGAAAGCGGAGATGAAGATACACAATTTTACATCTAATGCAATTTTTCCATTTCAGCTGGATTCAGGGCGAAATTGAGCCTCAAAGTTAAGATGCTGTTGCTGTCATAAAGCTTGGACCTTCCCTCACTGATTTGGGCTTAACTCTCTCAATTTAAGCCTAAATAAGGCAAATTATATGTCTCTGAAAAGCTTATTCAGAGGGCTATATTTTGGGCTAGGGGTAGATTAGGAATTTCAAAAGAATTTTCAGTTACAAATAGGTTAAGGCAGAAGATGAAAAGCTCCTTTTGAATCTTTTTCAGTTTTACAGATTGAATCAAGAGTTCTTTTCTCTCTTTTCGTCTTCTCTATTTTCATTTTCTCTCTTCTCTGAAGGTTCTGTATCTTTCCAATGGTGATGGCCATGGAAGGCTAAAGATCCAATCAATCCAAGGAATTCAATAATTGTGGTTAGAGTTTTGAGTTCTTTTGTTTAATTGTGATTTCTAATTATATTCTTCCCTCTTCTGCTTCTTCAATTGATTTATGATTATTTTTTCAAAATTGAAGATAGATTTGGATTGATTAATCTGAATCTAATGGAGAATAGATCATCGATTGGTAATCTATGTTAATTTGAAATTGTGTTTAATTCAATCTTAATCAAGAATTGCGATTGTGATTCTGTTTTAGTTGATCAAATTCTAGGTGATTATCTAGTTGAATTCGAATTAACAGAGGTAAATACATATAGAATCCTACTCTCTTTGAACTATGATTAATTCTGCCACTTGAATTGAAGACCTTGGATTGGTGTTTCCAGTTTCGAATTTACTTCTAATTACTGTTGAATTTGTACTCTGTTACTTGATGAACAAAACCCCCTACCTATTGATAACTTCTAATATGCTTGAGAAATCCGAATTGATCCTTAGGAGATGACCTAGGTTATGCACTATGCTATATTTCATTTAAATCCTAGTCTATTTTGAGGCGAGTACGACATCGCTCATCACATATCTTTGTTAAACCTTTCTAATTGAGCCTAGCCACATAAGTAACATCTGACCCACCTGAAGGATCTAGGTGAGCATTGGAATTAATATATTGAGGAGTTAACAGAAACTAAGTTTGGAGTGGGATGTTTTTATGTTGGGTTGATTGTTCAAATTGAATTCTATGAAGGCATGAAAAATAGTTGAATTGTTAAATTGGCACCCCTTTGAGACTGATGGGTTACTGGGGAAATACTTGACACAATGATCAGGTACCCCTTTGAGACCATGTAAGTTACTGGGGAAATAAAAAAAAAAGAGAAAAGAATTTGAAAGGTATGAGGTTTGTGAGTTGAAAGTTTGTTAGAAGCACCAATGCTCACTTGCTCTTTAAGGTAGCAGTTTACATGTTCATTTTATCTACCTTGTACCCTGGCACCAATGCAACCTTGAATTATATCCTTCTGATTATTACATTGTGTGAATCATAAGCTTGTATATTTGAGATGAAAATCAAATTCATGGGGGTAGGCTCAAATTGTGTTGACGGAGAGAAACACAAGCCTAAATACAAGAAAGCATGAGTGAACATCTACATAAATGAGAGGTTAATAAAGCAAATCACTTTGCATGCATTAGTTGCTAAATCCATTAACTTTCAAGTTGTGATTGATCAGTGTATTATTGGTATGACTCCAACTTCTCATTTTCTTGAACCTCAAGCTGCACAGTTGATGATTAAACTCCTAGGATTGCTTGGATGGTTGTTTTGCCTGTTTGTGTCATGTGGGACACACTTTTTCCCCTTCCATCAGTTAGCATAGAGTTAGTGACTATTGTGTTCTCTTTTCTCTGATTCTATTTTTGCTTGAGGACAAGCAAAGTTTTAAGTTTGGAGTGGTGATAATCCTGCGAATTATCTATTTTTACTTATGTTTTTTTATTGGATTTAGCTATTTGCATCCAGTTTTTAACATTGTTTTGCCTCATTTAAATCTGATTTTGACCATGATGGCATAAGATGATTACTTTGATGGATTTCATGGAGTTTGGTTATATTTTGGAATGTTTTGTATATCATTTATGTTATTTTATTTGCAGTGAAGGCTAAAGCTCGAAGCTAAATGGAAGAGCTCATTGAACTGCCAGACATGTATTTTGGACCCCCAGGAGCTCAGAAAAGCAAGGGAAAAAGAAGCTGCAGCAGAAGCCAGGTAGCCGAGCGGCTAACTAGCCGTTGGGCGATGGAAGTAGCCCAGGTCGTCGGGCGGCCAATTGGCCACTGGGCAATGGAAAGTCAAAATGGAAAAGAAAGCAGTAACATACCTAGGTCGCCGGGCGGCCAATTGGCCGCTAGGCGATGAGTGTCACGCAGGCCCATTTACATTTTGTTCCAATTCATGCCAGCAGACCATTTTTAGCTAAATGAAGAGGTTTTTCAAGACACAGAAAAGAGGGATACGAAAGAGACCTAATTTGGAGAACTTTGGGGTGGACTTGAAGAGAAGAAGAGTGGGAGCTCAGATTTTCTTTAATCTTCCTTGGAGTTTTACATCTTCTTCCCTATTGTCTTAGTTCTACATTTATTTCTATGTCAAGCTAAACTCTCCTTTGTTGGGATTAGGTGGATCTTGATGGATCTTGATTACTTTTGACATTGGATTCAATTAATATAAGTTGTTATTTCTATTTTGAGTTTATGATCTCTTTTCTTATTGCTTTCTAAAGATTGATCAACTTTGGAATGATTTTTAGGGTTATATGTTGAATAGGAATTTGATGTATAACTATGCTGTGAGATTATGAACCTTGCTTATCTCTAGGCTAGGAATAGTCATTGATTTGCTCGTTACCTTCTTGAATTCTAAATCTTAATGCTTGTTTCTTTTTGGAATTACCTAAGGAATTAGGGGTTTTATTTGGGAATAAAGGATCAATTGCCTAAGGAATTAGGATTTGATTATTTTAGAGAATTCGGTAACAAAGTAGGAATATTAACTTGTGTTAATCCCAATTGATATGCAGTAGGTGAAATCAAATGAAGCTTGATCCTAACTTTTTCATTCATTGAATTCTTGTTATCTCGTATCTTACGTGTTTGTTGAATTGCCAAACATAAAAATCCAAAAATATTGTCATTGCTTTTGTTCTTTCATTGCTATGTTAGTTTCTTTAGAGCTTTCTTTGATCTAAATTTTGGTTTAAATAGTAGCTAAGTTCATGAATTGGTAATTGGTCGTTGATCCCTGAGAACGATATCTGATTTTCTCTCCATTTTTATTACTTGACGATCCAGTACACTTGCCGTGGAATCATTAAATGGCTTGGTTGTTTGATAATTGGTTTATTGGATGCTTGAGGATGAATTTTTCATCACTTGAACACCTTTGTTCCCTTTTGAGTTGAAATTGGGGGTTTAGGTTTTAAGGGGATGATGAGTTCATCAATCCAAGATTTTTGTGAAATTGAAGTTGTACAAGAATTACAATGTGTTAATTGACCTTGGGGAAGGTTGGAAATCACTTGGATGTGAGGTTTGAGTGATTGGAGGAGGGGTAAATTCCAATGGAACAGTACCCGAATTTACAAAATTCTACAGAATTCATGTTCTGTTGCTTGCACCGCAACTCAAGGTGTGGCACGTTGCGGCGTGCGAGTGATGAACTTCCAGTTTTGGAACCCGAGAGTTGGGCACCACGGCGTCGCCATGTGATGTCGCGGCATGAGAGGGGGCAGAGGCCAAGGCGTCGCGGCATGGCAGTGGTGTGTAACACCCTAATACCGATATCCTAGTATATCAAGCACATTCTAGGATAAACAACATTAGTTATGCTACTTCTAACTTAAACATCATACTAATCCATATCATCTAAGCAAATAATAATGAAGAGCCTTGCGAAAACTAAAAGTTATATACATACATATTGCCATAAAAAAGGGCTCATTATGTAAATAAATTCTACATTGTCCTCAATGTAAAGCTCAAAAGAGAAATAACATCCATCAAAATCATCAATTATTGAAGGACAAGTAAAATAAAATAGAGGGAAAGAAAATAAACATCTTTATCAAATGAGGAAGCTTCCACTAGGGTCCCATTAGCCTTCCTTAATTTCTTTGGCTCCACCACTGAGTTGTAGCATGTTTACTTCATCAACTCTATTGTCATTGTTTATGTTGGACCATGATCCAAAAGCAAAATCTACCACAGTAATGACTGCCATCCGGTGCTTTTTTTCCTTTTTTGAAAATTCTACAATGGGCTTCAACTCCATCTCCCTTTGTGTCTTAGATTCTGTAATTGTGTTATGAGCATTGTTGATAGATCCTTCAATACCATTGGCAGCTACATAAACATAATCATCAGCTCTCAAGTATGCAGAAATCTCAGCAAAAATAGCACATATTATATCACCATCACAATCAGTGCATGAGTGGCAATGGATAGAATCATTAAAACCAATTAAATCAAGAAATTCAGCACACAATTCATCATCAATTTCCTCAACTAAATCAGCAAGTAAATCAATATGAAAGATAGAATGCTCCTCCATAGGATGCTTCATTGCATCAAAAATATTAAACTAAACAATCGAGTCTCCAAACTTCATGGATAGAGTTATTGCATGCACATCTATTTTAGTCCTCACTGTTTTGAGGAATGGCCTTCCTAAAATGAGTGGAGCCTTGCTGGATGGTGACTCCCCCTCTATCTCTAGAATATAAAAATATGCAGGAAAGATCAGCTTATCAACCTTTATCAATACATCCTCAATCAACCCGGCTGGATACGCATTGCTTCTATTAGCTAACTGAATCACAACATCTATAGAATGCAAAGGGCTAAGTCCAAGAGAGTTAAAAACAAATATAGGCATTACATTAATAGAAGCACCTAAATCTAGCATGGCATGCTTAAATTTTTAATTGCCTATAATACATAGAATTGTAAAAGTCCCTGGATCCTTGCATTTCTGAGGCATAGACTGAATGAGGGCAAAAATATTTTGGCTCGTACTGATCCTCTCATTACCCTTCAGTCTCCTCTTGTGGGTATATAATTCCTCAAGAAACTTGGCATATTTCAGGATTTGCTTGATTGCATCCAGTAATGGAATATTGACTTCCACTTTCCCAAAGGTCTCTAAGATCTCTTTTTCTTCTTCATTTTTCTTATTCCTAACTAACCTACTAGGGAATGGGGCCCTAGTGACATACGTAGGAATTGAATCAGGAATACTTATCTTAGGGGCCTTTGAGTTTTGCCCCTCCTCAGCTACCTCCTTAGGTTCTTGAGTTTTCACTTCAATGGCTAGTGGGGGAGATGTAGATGCATCTAACCTCTTCCCACTTCGTAATGTGATAGCATTAGCATTTTCCCTCGGATTCACTTTCGGTTGTGAGGGGAGTTTCTCGAAAAGTTGGCTCTAAACCTTATTGATTTCAGTGACTAACTATCCCACTTGGTTCTGCAAGTTACTGATGGTGGCTCTTGTTTCTTATTGAAACTGAATATTATTTGTGGCCATTTGTCTCATTAACTCTTCCAATGAAGGCTCAGGTTGCCTATAAGCTTGAATTTGTTACTGCCTCTGAGGAAAATGTGCTTGCCTTTGCTGAAACCCTAGAGGTCCACAAGCTTGAGGTTGAGCTTGGGGTTGCAAGTCCATAAGCTTGAGGTTGAGCTTGGGGCTGCTTTGCATAGCTAAAGTTGGGATGATCTCTCCACCCAGGATTATATGTGTTGGAGTAGGGGTTGTAATTCTTGGAAGGTCCATCATATCCCCCTACTGTTTTTACCTCCGCAGGTGTGTCCTCGTGTAAAGCGGGACACATATCAGTGGGATGGCCAGGAGAACAATAAATCCCACAAGCATGTACTGGTACTTTCCCATTATCCATTAATTTCTGAACCATGGTAGTCAACTAAATCATTTATTGCTGTAAACTAGTTGTTTCGGCCTCTTTAACAGCTCTCACTCCAGTTTCATTCCTGGTGAAGAATTGTTGAGTGTTAGCAGCCATCCTTGAGATCAAATTCCTAGCTTCTTGGGGAGTCTTGTCAACCAAAGATCCTCCACTAGCAGCATCTATCATGTTGCGGTCCATAACTAGCAAACCCTCATAAGTGTACTAAATCAAAAGCTGTTCATTGATTTGATGTTGAGGGCAACTAGCACATAGCCTCTTAAACCGCTCCCAGTAATCATGAAATGATTCCTCATGCCTCTGTTGGATGCCGCAAATTTATTTTCAGATGGTTGCGGCCTTTGAAGTAGGGAAATATCTATCGAGGAAAGCCAGAGCCATGTCCTGCCATGTTTGAATGGATCCGGGTGGCAAGTAGTGTAGCCACTCCTTTGCGGAATCTTTCAAAGAGAATAGGAAGGCCCTCAGCTTGACTTGTTCCACTGGGATTCTTGCAGGCTTCATGCTCGAACACACCACATGGATTTCCTTTAGATGCTTGTTGGGGTCCTCTCCGGCTAATCCATTAAAAGACGGTAAGAGATGGATCAAGCTGGATTTCAATTCAAAGGCCTCTTCATTTTCTGGAATTTCTATGCATAGAGGCTGTTGATCCAAATTTGGAGCACCCAACGTCCTTAACGTATTTTCTGCCATCACTACTTCTTTAGGTGTTTCAGATATATCAGATGCCTCAGAACTTGAAAGGTCTATGTGACGGGCAGCTTCAACGTCAGCAGTGTGAATTAGAGGAGGGATTTGATGTTACGAGCTGAATTGTTCAAAGTATTGCCTTAAATTTCTCAATTGCTCATTCATGTCTTCATCGGATATAAACACCTACAAGACAGTTGAAAAGAACAACTGAAACTATTAAAACTACAACAAAAACAGAGAGAAAAATAGGAAACAAGTTAATAGTACAATTGGACAATTAGTTCCCTGGCAACGGCACCAAGATTTGGTGTGGTGTGAAATATGATTAAAAATAATATCAAAAATAGTTGCTAAGTTCCACCAAAAATATAAAAACCTTACAACTAGTTGTAGTTAGCAATGGTCAATCCATAGAGAGCTAATTCAATTGACACTATAAACTGATTCCTAATTTAGACTCTAAAGAAAATAGTAAAAAGTATAAAAGGGGAGTTTTGTTAATTAAAACTAAAAAGAGAAATTAAACTTAAAATAAAAACAGTAACATAAATTGAATTACCAAATTAAAGATATTAGTTAAGAGGTGGAATCCACCACTAGATTTATATGATTATGCTAACTTACATACTCTTTATCCCAACATGATCAATTATGTTCTTATGTGATTGTGAGATAAATCCCCTATTTTCCTTAAGTTTCGCTTAATTCAGCAACTGCTCAAATCAAACATTAACCATTAGTTATTTGTAAAGCAACCGCTCTTACACCTACCTAATGATTGCATTAAGAATTAGAAAACCAATCACACTAAGATCTAATCACACACTGGGATTAAATTACTTAGATAATATGTTTCACTAGTTTTACCACCGCAACCGTGCATAGCAATCCTAGTTTTACCACTCTCGAAATTTGGCAAGAATATAAAGACCTTTATATTGATTTAAGATCAGAAACATATGAATAAAACATAATTGTATTGATATAAAGAAATATACAAGATTCACATAATCAAAACTAGGATTTCATCTTCCCTTAACCAATCAAGAAGTTTAGCCACACATAGCAAATTCAAAAATAAAAGAAGAAGAAAAGAAAACTAAAGATCAAACTAGTTTCCAAGGTTTAAGAATGATTGATCTTTGATCGCTCGAATTCGAGTCTCCAATCCTCAATCGAATCTCTCTCTTTCTTGGTCTTTGTGTTTCCCTTAATTCACTTGATGGCTCTCTCTGTCCAGCTCTCCTTTAGGGGCTCTAAGTAACCCTATTTATAATTTCGGATACCTAATTCATCATTAAAATTTGAATCTAAATTTCTGAGTTGATGACACGGGCCTTGTCATATAACACGGCCCTAAGCGTGTCTGAATCTGGTAACACACTTCCAGCTAATTTCAAAGTCAGAGAATAACACGGCCCAGCCTGTGTCATGTGACACGGGCCGTGTTATCGGTCAAGGCTTAAAACTGAATTCCCTTGTGAAGACAGAGACGTGCATGGCCTACCCCGTGTCATATGACACGGGCCGTGTTGTCCAAAAACAAGATTTGACTCCAGCCTTGAAATAGTCAGAGGAGAACACGGCCCACCCCATGTCAGATGACACGGGCCGTGTCATTTACTTTCTTCAAATACGACCTTGATTCTTCATAAATGCCCTTCTTCCTTTGCTTCTAAGGGTAAAAATGATCTTCTTAAGTATTCATCTCTCTCCTCAAATGGTCATCAAGCTTGGTTTGATGCTAATGGACTCAAAGACTCAAAGATTTCCTGAAAAGCATAATTCATTTATGAGTGTTTATAACCACATTTAAGCATAGTTTCACAATAAGCATCCGATTAAGCTTTATATCAGAAACTTAGCTAAATGTCAACAATTGAGCACATATGGAGTCCAATTAGATCAAACAAAAGCCATTCAAATTATTGAAATTATCAACAGATCACTATTCATTATGTGTAAACTATTATCTGTTGACATTCTAAATTGAGTTTTAAATTAAGGGAGAGCCTCTGAACACTCTCATAATCCTCTTATGGTTAAGTGCTTTGACCCTTCTCAAGTTTTATGTAGAAATGGTAAATCCTCCCAACCCTTGAAAAGCTTATTAAAAATTTTCAAATAGTTTATCATCATAAAAAGGGGGAGAATATAAGTTCAAAAGCCTTGTGAGTGTAATTTTGTCTATCGTATTTTTATGATAACTAACTATGTTGAAAATTGAGAATTACTTCCCTTAATATCTTGAATGGATTAACAAGCTTTTTGTGAAGTGTTTCTATTAATCCATCATATATAGAACCTAAATCGATAAATAAGAATGTTTGTGGTTTGCTAAATAGTCCTAAGAAGATTATTTACAAACTTGAGAAAGTTCTAAGAAAGTTCAAGGATCACACAAGAAAGTTCCTGATGAATGTTAGAAAGTTCACTCTAAGAAGATCCTGAGAAGATCTTGAGAAATTTCAACTGAAGACCAGAAAAGTGAAGATCTTTCACAAAACAAGTCTTAAGATCAAATCATGTTAGAAGAGCAATCTCAATCACCTGTTACATCAACAAACATCATCAAATGAAGTTATCAATACAGCTAAGAAAATTGAAGCATAACATGCAATAAGTTGGCTGGGAAAGTTAGCTAAGAAGATTGGTAGTGAGAAAGTTCAAGATTGACCTTTTCACTAACTAACACCAAAGTGTGATGACTCATCTAAAAAGATAGCTCCAACAAATACTTGCAAAACAAGGATAGTTACTATTGTAGTGTCATAACAACTATATTTTCAAAGCCTATGAAAGGATCAAAGCTTGAAGACTTGAAGACTATGAAATTTGATGGCTAATACAATAGTGCTCATATAAACTAAACCTTCTCATCTTTGCTTACTTGTACTCAATCTAGTTAAATATGTAGCAGATGTGTTTTTAGTTCTATAAATTAAAGTATATCCACTTCTTGAGTGTTTTCAAGAGCTACCCAACACTTGAAAACACCTATTCCATTGTATTAATCCTTTATGTGTGTAAAAGTGAGCTTGTGCTTTGTGCAAGTCAGTGATAATACTGTATTTTATACATTTTATAAACCTCTCACTAGGTTTCTTAAGGTTCAATTAAGCTTAATTTAGTTAGTTTTGACACATTTTATGATATTGGACCTTATTGGACCATTGAAAGAATTATTGCATGAATTAGCCTTAATTTATCTTTTTGGCAGTGTTCAGTAAAATGGCTATAACTTGAGTTGTAAATATCTAATTGATGTGATTTTAATAGCTAAGACAATTTCATACAACTTTCATGAAGACCTCAAAGGCCCAATCACACTTTTGGATAACTCAAATTGGAGTTGAAACAAGAACTAGGGTGCTGATCCTGACAGCTTGACCTATGTGTACTGTTCACGACATAGCTCGGGCTATAGGATGTCAAATGGGCTGAAATTTTGATGGTTAATAGATAAGCCACAAATATACAACTTTAATGTTGAACATTTTTCCAGAATCTGAGGTCTAATAGGTCATATTGGGCTTAGAAGTCAGAACAAAGGATCTGTCATTGGGCCTGAGTAGTATGCGGTAATTAGACCATATCTTGCTTTGTAGGAATGCTTTTGGACTGAAACTAATGACATTTGAAAGCTAATATCCCGGCCTACAACTTTTATGAAGACTACTTGGTGAGACAATGATGAATGCAATGACTTCAGAGCTAGATGATTTCGGGATACAAAGAATCTCTATAATTTTTCACTCATCAAAAGTCATTTGGCATTTTTCACTCATTTTCCACTCATCCACCCACTTATAATCAGCCCCCTTGTCATTTTGTATCCCTAATCCTCTATAAAAGGCACCATTGGCTTCTCATTTAAGGGTCTTGGTCCTAGAGGCCAAGATCATGCTATTATGTTGTTGTAGTTTTCCTTTGTTCTAAATTGAAGTTATGTTCTTCTTCTTCTTCTTCTCTCTTTCTTTCTTCTTGTCTATGAGTAACTAAGTTTCATTTTACTTGGGTGAAAGGGTGAAGCTCTTAGTAATAAAGTAAGGTTAGATTTATTCCTTTCTTGTGCTTAAATGATTTATTTTTCAAGCAGTCATTATACATATTATAATTTGTTTCCAATCAATTTAGAAACCCTCCTTGTAAAGTGGAGTTCTTGATTTGTTGTAGACAAGAGATTGACACAATGAATGCTTGAACCCATTTATAAGTGTTGGTGTTAGAAACTCTCCTTGTAAAGTGGAGATCTTGATTTGTTGTAGACAATATTTTGGCACAGTGAATGCTTGATCCCATTTATGAGTGGTGGTATTAATAGATGATTAAAGGAGACATAATATAATTACGTATATAATTTTTAATGAACTTTGAACGATGTATCTTCCGATTGGAACCTTCGTTATGTGTGGATTCTAATTGAGCTATAAAAAGAATTAATCTTGTTCTTATTTTATTTACCAAGAGTGGATCTCCTAACCCAAGTAAATCTTTTTTATTTGTTGTGATAAAATATTTACTTTACCTTAATTAATTTTTCTTCATCAAGTCTCTGTGGTTTGACCTTGGACTCACCGAGAATTTATTACTTGAGATAATCTACACTTGGGTTTGTAACAATTAATCCCGCATCAAGTTTTTGGACTTAGTTAAACAATTTGTGCATCAGTCAGTTTGAGTCACTACAAGAAATAAGCAAATTAGTGGGGGAAATTTCCCTCACTAGTCCGTCGCTAGTCCATCGAAAAACAAATTTGCGAGGGACTAGCAAGGGATAAATCAGTCACTTTTTTTCATCGCTAATTAGCGAGGGAATGTATTCCCTCACTGATCCACCGCTAGTGCATTTATTGCCCTAGCTAATCCTTCTCTAATCCCTCGCTAATACGTCACAAATATAAGCCCTTATTCCCTTGCAAATCAGCGAGGAAATTTGTGTCGCTATTCCATCGCTGTATATAAAAAATTCGTATGAATTTTGGATCCATTTCAATGAATCCCCCTTGCTATTTCTTCGATAATCCATTGCTAATATATTCGTCGCTATTCCATCATGAATCCCTCGTAATGACCTATATGATTTACTCGCTATTCCATTGCTAATCCCTCGCTAATGACCTATATGATTTGCTCGCTATTCTGTCACTAATCCCTCGCTAATCAGTCTTTTTTTTTAATTACCAATATTATTGACTTTTCAAAACCTGTATATCAAATAGAAATCCAACAACAGCAGCAACAACAAAATTATACAAATAATCCAAAATAAATCTACTAGTTATGTAAATAGTTCATAAAATGTACAAAACAAGATAAAAAGAATATTGTGTTCATAAAATGCACAAAACAAGATAAAAAGAATATTGTGTTCATAAAAATGTACAAAACAAGATAAAAAAGAATGTCATAAAAAAGAATGTCGTATAAAAAGAACAGACAATCAATCTATAAGTTGACTTTGTCTTCGTCTTCATCTTCGTCTCGACCCTCGCTAACTGTTGCACCTCGCGATGGTGCTTCTGGAGCAACATTTGCTGATCTGACCGTAGATAGGATGGTGCCAACATAGGGACAAGTTGAGTTTGGACAAAAGAAGTCATCGCTGTTACTACTGCTGCATTTACAGCTTCAGTTATGTCCTGTGTCAATGGTGTAGAGTCGGAAGGACCTGCAATTGAGGAGGATGAAGCTTGCATGGTGTTATTAATGCCAATGCGCAAGCTGTTACCTATGCCATGCACCTGTCCCTTCTTGTCGGGACCCGCCACATCCAACCCGACCTCCGGGTCAACCATAGGATGAGAGGAAGAGTTTTCTCCATATTTTTCTATCATCGCAGTGTCATACGACTCCTAAAATAACAAAAAAAATATTAACAAAAATCAATAACAACAAATATAAATGACAGTTAAATTTTAAAGACACTAATAATAAAATTCCTCGAGCGCTCAGAAACATAGCTTCCGTCTTTCTTCTTATGAACTTTGTCATAGAGATCTCTATAAGAAACCTGATACTTTAACTTTGCCTCCTGTAATCATATATGAAAGAATATATAATAAACACATATCAAAAGTAAGGCAATCCCTGTAAAATACCAATGCCTTTATGTCATACTTAAGATAGACAAATAACTTAAATAATTACAACATGTTAACAAATAGATTAATAAAATAAATTAAAACTTAGAAAATTCTAGATTAATAAACAGATTACCATCAAAACTTTAAATGAGGAAGTTATATTATCATCTTACTCTTGTGTTGACCAAAGCTTATCGACCTTTCTGTATGGTTCAAGGCATCAGGTATGGCTGCCTTGTTCTTTCAGGCAATTGCAGACCTCGGCATCCATTTATCTATCAGCCAAATGTCGACCTGGCCATCCCACACTTCTGTCCTCATTCCTCTGGGCCCATGGCCCTTAACATTAGCCAAGTTATTTGAATTTTCCTTATCAAAGGCCTTATCTCGTGCTTTGATCAAATGGTCTGGATAACGGTCCATGCAAGTCCATTCCCAGATAGTTCTCACCATGCCGCGATCAGAATCGGATGTGAATTGATGCTTATCCTACACAAATGTTATGTAAGTATATTTATTTTTTGATGAAAAATATAATATATAATTCTATAAACACAATTACTTACCATAAAGTCCTTAAATAGTATTTCTTTCATGTCAACAGGATAATCTCTCCACGTACTAGCTAGAACAGGCATCTTTGTCATGACATTGTACATAATGTCACATGTCACTCTTGGTGGGAGAAACCTCCTCCTGTAAGTACAAGAAGATAATGTTGCTAATCTAAAAGTAAATAAATGTAATAAAAAATGACAATTAATATTACTTACAATTCAGGGACAAGTGCCACATATATAAGTTCCCTGCTATCAGTTTCTATATTGGATTCTTCACTTGAAGGCACCACATTTGGGTTGGTAATGGGTGGGCCAACAGAGGGTGACATAGAAAGGGTTGGGTCAGTAAGGGGTGAGATAGAAGTTGATGCACCTCTAATGGTCAATAGACGCTGGTAGGCCTGCACTGGTCAATGGGCCAGTAGCTGAAGTTGCACCTAACATAATTATAGATAAACAAAAAAATACAATATATTACATATATATAAACCACGAGTTAACAGTAATTAAAAAAGATTATCCTACAGGTATATCTAGGGAGAGCTGAGAAGGCTGTAGTGATGGACAATTATGGCCAGATGGAGAAGGCTAGGATGAAACATTACGGTCTCTCCTACGACCACGTCCAGCACCTCTACCTCGAATGGTCATGATGAATATCTGCATAAGGAAACATAATGAAACATGACGAGTTAAGAAACTATATGTCAATAAAAACCTCAAAATATAATAATGATATTTCAGTGTAAATACCATTAACGAAATTTATTGAACAAGATTCAATTTTAACTACTTGAGTCTGAAGCAAAAGATTCCTCGTCTTCATCTGAGAATTCATTAATTTCATTATCTTCGTTGTCATCAATGAAGTCATCATCAACCGAAACATCCATTGGATAATGTATATCATGTATGTTCACTTCTTCCATTTGGGCATGTGCATCAAACAAGGAAAGTGCTTCATCATCCATGACAATATTGTATATTCCAAGGGATCCATTATCTTGGTAATAATCAGTGGCAGCTAGGTCATTCAATTCAACACCTTTGTCATTCAATGTCTTAGCCACGAAGAGTTTTGCTTTGACTTTGCAAGCTGCCCACCATTCACCATTAGCTCTATTCTCGCTTTGTGGGTATCTTGTATAGTACACTTGTTGTGCTTGTTTGGCTAAGACGAATTGCTCATTTGAGTGAAGTCTTGATTTATGCTTGATGTCAACTAACCCATAACTCCCATTAACATTGACTCCATTAATCGGGTTAAACCAATGACATTGTAAAAGAAATACTCTGTTCTGATTTCCTACATATTACAATTCTAATATATCTTCAATGATGCCATAATAGTCGAAGTCATTCTCACCATATATACTACCTCTAACACATACGCCACTATTTATGGTAGCTTTATTTTGTCTATATTCCTTAATATGAAATCTATACCCATTAACTATTAAGTCACAGTAAGAAGTCACGGACTTGGACAGACTTGGATGAAATCTATGCTAGTTTTCCTTCTACTTGAATTTATGTCTCCTATAGGATTTCCAACTAAGCAAGTCAACTTGGTGATCTAGTTTTCCTTCTACTTGCATAGCATAGTATTCATTTATTAAAAGTCAAGCCACATTATAACAGTAGGAATTTGACAAGCCCAAAATTGAGTTTGCACTTGAATAAAAAAGGAAAGAAAGAAATTCAGATATCATAATACGAATTAGATAACCATCTCACTGGAGTAGAAACATACTATGCAATCTGCGCTCTAGCTGATTCACATATGTAGGAGAAACAGTAGAAGAAAGAGCAATAGATGCTCCCAGTGGAAGAACTACATAGTGCAGAAAGAAGGATCAATACAGATAAAAAAGATACATAATAATACGGGTAACTAAGATACTTATGTGCACCTGAAACATCACATTGTTCTGTTTTGTGCTATTTACATTTGACAAAATAGTGTTTAGTAAATTACATGTCAATGACAAAAGGTGGACTCCACTCCTATTGGGTCACATAACATGATTAAGTATGGTAGATATGATACAACATACATATGACAGGTATCTTTAATTGGTAAAATTTTGTTAGATTTAATATAACACTGCCTATTGAAGTGCTCTGGAATTGATAAATACTAATGCTTACACCAATTGAGTGAATTTCCACACAGGACTCAAAATACAAATGTCATTTATAATCCCATAGGGGTGCAACATTTAATATATAAATTGAACAAGGAATCATGGAAACTTAAACTAGGTAAGGATCTTACTTCTGTTCAATTTCCATAAACATGCACATTTTAACCATAAAACCATAAGTTTTATAGAAACAATAGTTTTCAAAAAAAAAAATTAGTTGAGTTATGTACAAAACAGTGACTTCAGTTTAAGTAACTACTACTAATAGTAGCGCATGTCAAGAGGATTTTTTTTGTTTATCTAAATACTTTTTATTTTTAATTTTCTTAATGCAACATGATTATGGACTATTTAATGTCATAATCTGAGCCTTAAACCTAACACCAAACCACCTTAATATGTCCTCTTGCCTCCTGACCGAAGGCAAATAGATTTCAAATGTAAAGAGTTAGTATATTAACTCTTTACATTTAAAACTCAATCTACAAACCAGTCCCAAACCAACAAATAAAACGAAACCAAAAAAAGTAAACAGAGAAACTACTAAAAAAATGAAAAATACAATAAAAACATAATTTAAAGACAATAGAAAATAGAGAGGCACAAACATAGAAGATGGAAGATGATGGTGCAAACTCTAAGTAGTCAATTGCTTGGCAGCTATGGAAGTCAATTTGGCTATCTTCAATGACAAAGCAAATCTACTAAAAGTAAAATAGGCAGCCTAAAAATTCAAGAACTCTTAAGAAAAAATTAAGTGAAAGGAAAAGAACGAAAAATAAAAAAGGTCCCGAAATACATTAAATAATCAAGGTATTTATGAGGCACAAGTGCCAAAACTCAAGCATCATTAAAAATGACAGTTGTCTTAACCATTCTCAAGAAATCTTATACACATAAATGAGGGATTTAAACTGAAACTCAGAAACAAAAAGTTGTAAGCCTGTAAGGAACCAAGGCCTACCTTAGGTGACTTGGAGGGAGTATCAAGCACCTACTGACTCAACTACTTGTAATGCAAGAGACAACCGTGTTATCCAAGTTAAATTACTACTTACTCAGCATAAGTCCACATAATGAATAGTATTTGCCCAAAAATTTAGCTATCTTAGTGCACGACTAGCAAAACTTGCATCTTGCAAAAAAGACCTAAAATAATAAAAATAGCATTAACTAGATCATATACAAATAGTTCATAGTTGCTATAAGAGATACAGAAATATAGAAAACTTACTATATGAGACAATATTTAGAAATTACACAGACAGGCATTGTATATATATATATATATTTTTTTTTTTTCTGAACACAGTGTTCCTTAGTTGTCCATAGAATAAGTCAAGAGAGTTCTTTGATTCCTATCTTTCCAATTACCAAATTAGACAAGAAGTAAAAGATAATAATTCACCATTAGATCCTAAGCAAATCTGAAGTAAACAAAAGGAAGCACCAATCATGGGGCTAAGATCACAGTAAAGAAAAATAGAAGTAAATCATAACAATGGCACCAAGCTTCTATTGTGACGGTGCTCTTTGAGCAAATACAAGTAAAATTTTATTTTACATTCAAACTGTTATAACCAGCTGTTAGAAAAAAATATTAAAAAAAAGAGAGAAAAGGAATATAAAGGCCTTAGATCTCATAGCTTAATACAAAATCATGTACAACTTATGACACTGATTTCATTCACGACCTTCTTGCACCTTTGCAAACTAATCCAAATACACAAACACATACACACACATACACAGATACAGATTAGGTTATGAACATGTGAAAAAGTACTTTGATGTTTCTAAATGATTTACCTAGAAGTAGTTGCAAATTCCAAGAAGCCTATTGTAATTGTTTATATAATGGCACAATTTAGAAATTTTATATAAACATATTAATAACATTAACATATTAATAACATGTGTAAGTTAATTTATTAACAAGTTGAGCATAAGTATGAGCAAGAGAGTTTTACTTACCTATCATCATGTGTAATTAACTCTTCATGTTTCATGATGTAACCTTTAGTAATTACTGTTAGAGACATGGATATATATTGATTTCAACACCTGTCATTTTTTACAATAGCTTAGCTAGCTTGTTTCAGAGATTAATATACTTAGTTAGGGGCAAACAAAAGTGGGTTAATATCTAAGAGAAGAAGAACTTTAAGACAGTTAGAACACGTCCAAAGTTATTATTTCTTTTTCAAAATTACTTGCACACGCTAACTTTTATATTGGCAGACTGTTTGAGAAGCTCCACTAATGCCTCAAAGGATTCACGAGTCTTAGATTTTTCTACAGCTTATATACTTGCTGCCTAGAAAAATAGTTCTATCCATATAGTTCTATCCATGTTTAACAAAATTAGCTAATGATTATCACTAAGCTATCATCCTTTAAGCATACTTTATATTGTTTCTCTTTTTTTTTTTGTTTAGATTTGCTTACATTCTCTTATACGAGTTTAAAACTCAAAATAATAATAATTATAAATCAAAAAATAGCAAAAGGCACAAAACCTTGTCAAATGTGAAGGTTCTATCGATCTGCTTGTTGGCTATATTCTGCACAGCCGAAACTTCCTTTCTTCCCTCGTTACACGAAATCATAATGGGCGTATGCAGCCTAATTTCATCTTCACTCAATGACCTACAAAAGCACACATGAAACTAATCACCAAATTTTCCAAGTAGTAAAACAAAATCAACTCAACTCAACACAGAGTTAGACCGAGTTAAACTCACCTAATTTCTTTGGGGCTTACCCGTGGACTTAGAGCAGAGGCAGAGGCTGAGCAGATCTGGACTTGCAAGCTCATGTTGGCGTAATGGTGGCGTGGGTTTCACGGCTTTGGGCAGAGGCAGAGGCTAAGCAGAGAACATAGGTTGCGACTTTGAATGAGAAAGAATGAAAGTGAGAGTGAGAGTGAGAGCACGAGAGAGAGAGGGTGAGGGTGTGGGTGAGGGTGGGGGTGAGAGTGAGAGTGAGAGGGAGTGGGAGAGGGAGAGCACGAGAGAGAGAGGGTGAGAGGGAGAGCGCAACTGTGAGGGATTTAGAATTCTGTAATTAGGTTTAAATTAGGTTTTGTGAGGGATTTACGACGAAAATTTCCCTCACTAAATTTTTATCAGTTAGCGAGGGAAACTATCCCTCGCTAATTTGACTAAGTTTTAAATATGCTTTCAACGAGGGAAATTATTCCTCATAATTCCCTCGCTAATTTTAGAGAGGGAAATTATCCCTCGCAATTCCCTCGATAATCTTAGCGAGGGAAAATATCCCTCGCAATCCCCTCACAAATTTTTTCGAGGGATATTTTCCCTCGCAATTCCCTCACTATTAATTCACTATTCCCCCCTAGAATTTATTTTTGATATTTAACGAGGGCTCAGACTTCCATCGCTGATCCCTCGCTAATCCCTCGCTAATTGGCGAGGGATTAGCGAGAGAAATTTTTCCTCGTAAAATTCTGTCGCTAAATCACAAATTTCTTATTGTGAGTTTCTAATGTTAGCTTGAAGAGGTTGTGCTGCAAAGAATACTTATATTTTAGCCTAGAGAGGTTGGGTTTTCAAATAATACTCAACACAGTGAAAATCATAGTGAAAGCTAGGTACTAAACATAGCCAATGTGGATTTGGGTTGAGCTAGTATAAATTATGATGTTTAGCTTATCTCTACTCTTATCCTCTTAAGCTATTTTCAATTATTTAGTCTTCAAACATAAGCAACTGGTTTCTAAATTGAAACTGAACATTATTCTAGACATCTCTTATTTGATTCAATTTGACATTTCCTAGAAAAGGAATTTCTAAGTTATTTAGTTGTAAAATCCTTTTTAATTGTTTAAACTCTATTGTTGAATCTGAATTAATTTTATAATAAGTTTTAGAGTGATTGAAGTTATTGAAGTTGTTATAATAAGATCTTATAGTATTTGATCAGGGTGAGAAAGTTCATTTCAATTTAACCTTGTAAACATTTTACAGAACCTTCTCACTAAATCTATCTTCTATACTTGAACCTTCACAATAATATTCTATTTAAGACTTGAACCTTCTCAATCCAAGTTTGAAAGAATTGAGAAAGTTGTGAGAATGTTGACAATTTCAAGAATATTCAAGAAAAGGAGGACACAATTCAACCCCCTCTTCTTGTGTCTCTGCAAACTTCAAATACAAAATAAAAGAACAATAAAACATACATACAAACAATAAAAGGAACAATGCATATATATGTGTGTGTGTGTGTGTGTGTGTGTAAAGAGTTAAAATTATGAATATATCTCAAGTTTGTAGCTAAAGACTGACAGCCCTCGCCGAAAAACATCATGCCATCACTGGAATACAAGAGAGAGAATAAGTGAGAGGTAGAAAGAGAGAAAGGATGTGAATGAGGGACCGGACACTGAGCGCCTATATATAAGTAATTTACCAGTGGATCGCCTGAATACAAGAGAGAGAATGAGAAAGTGGACGTGAATGAAGGAGTGGGCTTTGGGTGCCCATATATAAGAAATTTAATGATGGATCACCGATGCTGTATTCCATCGATAATCATAATTAATGAAATGCGTGTTTTATTAAATACGATTGTCGACAAAAAACTCCATGGACTATCTATTGGTAAAAATTAGTGACACACTATTGCTTTCATTAGTAGTTTTAGTTTTGTGATCCTATAATCTTGAAAGTGGCAACAACACGATAATGGGGTTGAATCATGCCTCTAATTTCTGAATGTTTCTTGCAAACTTAAAAGCTTCTTAAGTTTCTTAACTTGGATATATCAGAGTCAATATCAGAAGCAAAATTGTTTAGAAATATAGCTTGTAGGGAACTAGATTTAGATCAAAATAAAATTAGAAACTTAGTTCTCTTGAAGTATAAAATCAATTTCAATTATCAGTAGGACAAATAAATATTAGAACTTATAAAACATAAAACTAAAAGATAAAGTCCAGGAAAGATCACAAAGAAATTTATACTGATTCAGCTAAACTATGTGCCTACATCCAGTCCTTAGTCAGAAACTAGGATTTTATATTGCCACGAGTATTCTTTCTTTAACCCTAACTTCTCCAAGCTATATTACAAGTAGTATTTGATCTACCATAACCTTTTCAAGTTAGACTCTCACATAGATCCTAATGGATCAGGTTACAAAAAGAAGATATAGGTTTGTGTTTCTCTCAACACTCAAAGAGTGGATTTAAACAATTGAATATAGAGATGAGAATGAAATTATGATTTCTCTATCACTCAAGGAGTGGATTTTAGCAATTACAAACTTGAGAGAAGTAGCTTCTCTCTAAGAGAATGATCAGATAAAGGCTTCAACAATTTATTTAGAAGCAAGAAAAGCATTCAGGAGTTTGATCAAAAGTTTGGCAGAATAACAACTTGCTTCATGTATTCAAGCTTCCAAGCTTCTTGAATTTGTAAGACATAAAAAACTAGCCATTTGAAACTCTAATATTTACTATTTTGAGCATTTTTACTATTTTCTTGTCCTGTAGTAGTTAGTCAACTTTTCCTTAATGGTTTTTGTCTTTTTCCAGTGATAGACTGATAACTGCACAAAGTGTAGTATTTGTACCCTATATTTGTGCTTTATGGCATGATTAATCCTTGTTCGTAAGCAATAATGGAAGGTTTTAGCATCATTTATATCTGATTTCATTCTGATGGCTTCCACTGTGATCCTGAGCAAATACTTTCAAAACTATGATCAAATTGAGTACATTTGCCTGATTTAATGAATTGATACTTTCTTTGTTATAGGCAGGTCTCAAATGAAGAATGGAAATAAAGAAATTGAAGTAGCTTTGGACCAAGAAGCCTAAGAGAAGGTTAAAAGTGAAGATCAGCACCCAACGCTGCGACATGGATTGGTGGCGCCGCGGCGCTCCCCTGCTTCAGTACATAAAACCCGAGGCTGGAGTGCCGCAACGTTGAAAAGTGGGCACCTCAGGCACCAGTGACCTAATTGTATGCGCGCCGCGGCATGACATGTTGGACGCCGCGGCGTGACACTATTTTATTTAGCCTATATATACGTTTGTACCCATTTTCTAGGAGGAATAATTAGAAATAGATTATAGCTGCTAGGGTTACGAGTTTTTAGATAGAAAAGAAGCAGAAATAGCCAAGATTGGAAGCCTCCTTAACCTTGGTGGAGGATTGAAGCTTGAAGGATCATCTCCCCAAGCTTTGTTATTCCTTTTTCTTCTCATTTCTTATCTCTATCTCCATGACTATGATTATCCTTGTTATATTTTCGTTTGTCATGGCTGGCTAGGCTGTTATAGGGTTTTTCTTTGGATCTTCCTATGGATATTGATTAATTTTGTAATCCTTTGAGTTATATACATGATTTGGATTTTGTTCAGTTATATAGTACTTAATGCTTTGATAGTCTGATGAACTTTCAATTGATTTGTTTAAATCTAATGAACCTAGATATAGGAATTTGGGTTTAAGATTATGTGTATGATTGATGCATGTTCTATTTCATTCAATTGGGTTAGATGCAATGATTCATTAATAGGATAGGAATATACCTATTAACCATGCATAGTAATTAGTTGGGAATAGATATTAATGAGTGGATTTACTCTAGTTCTCATGGAAACATAGTAAATTAGGTAATGGAAGCGAGATTAATTGACCTAGACATAGGTTTTTAACTAATTGTGATTCCCAAGCTAACCTAGCCATTTCATTTATATTACTCGTAAGGATTACTTGTTAATAATTGACATAGGGAGTGAAAAAGGAATCCATATTCTTGAAATATTAACTCTTACATCAATTTAATAGTTTTTAAGTTCTTATAATTAACAAGTACATGAATTTTCCAATTTATAAGTCCTTGAATAGAAGTACTTGAATTATTGGTTTATACTTAGCACTTAATTTAACGTTTTTTCCTCGTGAGAACGATATCTGACTCCTAGCTAAACTACAAGTATGACCCGTGCATTTGCGGTAAGCAAAGAGTAAACATAGACAAAAGTTTCAAACTTCTAAATCTTTCAGACTTTGACTTTGTTATATTTGTACATTTGATGTCTTCTGAACATTGTATGCTTTTGAGTGATTGTTTGTTCTGATACTTTAGTCTTTTGATGAAGATGTCTTCTAAACATTTGCTTCTAAAAGACTTATTATCTGAATCTTGTCTTCTAATAGACTTGACTTCTGAAGGTTGTCTTCTGATGGACTTCTGAAAATTATCTTTTGATGAACTTAATGTGATTTTCATTTTGAGAAGCAAGTATGCTTCTTAAGTCCTTTTCATACTTAGTCCATTCTTAATGATTTTGGATAAAGACTTCGATCTTGTTAAGACTTCTTCAAAGTAAATCTTACGTTATTCACGAAAAATAGTGTTGATGGTCCAGGAGTCTTCTCAAGTATACTTTTATACACTTAGATGAAATATTAGTAACATAAGATTCTAAGCTTAAGTTTGTTGATCATCAAAACTTAGAAAGTTCTAAAGAACTTCAATAAGATTATATGCTTTTGAAGGGCTTTGTAGCTTACAAAATTCACTGCTGAAGGCATCATCGATAGCCAATAACCTACAAAAGAAAAGCTGAACACTAGACACGAACTCACTGACGGACAAAAAATCATGCAATGTTGCACCAACCATTACTGACATAATTAAACATCGGCTAAATATCCATCATAATGGTCATTAGCATATATTGGCACCAGTTAGTGCTAAAAGGCACCAAATATCCCAATGAAATTACCGATATACTATCTTCTTCAAAAACCTTAGCTATGGATAAAGCCAAAACCCCCTACTTTTGAAAGGAAAGGTTCATTTTCGTCAATATTTTGTCACTATTCAGTGGTAGGATTGTTGTCTGTCAGTGAATTACACAATTCTAGTAATGTGTTTTATGAAATTGCAGTCGATGCTTCTCCACCATCTTCATCACTTGAAATTAGCTTGTGTTTTGGACCGTAATTCGGACTTATGACCCGTAGGATGACTCGGCATGCAGTATGCTGGAATCCGGCATCAACACCCTTAGTAGGAGTACGCTTACCGTGAGACCCCAGTAATATATATCAAACCCTGTACTGGATGTTAACAGTTTTACCTCTAGATCTGCGCAATGGATAAATCATTATGATATCTCTTATTTCCAATCATGATCGTATGGAATAATATCATTATAACTAGCATACCAGTATTATGATAATATAGGAATACTCTGCAACTAAATAAGGAACATATCTCTTCCTGCTACTATTACGGGAACGTATCTCTCCATTATGAGAACGTATCTATCCAACCTCTATAAATACCAAGCTAAGTAACCTTAAACAGGTATTAGTAAATTATCACTTATAGCATAACCCTACTTATGCGCAGCCTGACTTGAGTGTTGGAGTCCCTTTATAGGTACTAAACCCTCAGTCTTAACACGCTCTGCTGTTGCTGCACAAGGAGGAAACCACCGTGACGTGCCTATCTCAAGTATACCTCTAAATCCACTTTAGAACATTGGCACTATCTGTGAGAAACCATAAACTTCTAATCCCACACAACCATGGTGAACACACATCAAAAATCAAGAAGAAAACCTTTACAAACCAAAGGCAGGGGCCAATGGTGTAGCGCCCTACTCATCCTATCCTACCAGTTGCTGAAGCCTCTTCCACAAGGAACCAAGCACCAGTCCAAGAGCATCTGCACAATGGCCATGAAACTTCACTTTCTAATGAAAGCCCCCACCCATCGTGCAAAGTATATGTGAGAGATAGACTTGGTCGCTTAGGTGAAGGAGCTAACAATATTGCTTAAAGGTCTAGGATCCCAGTGCAAGATCGCCTAGGCCCCTTGAACAAAGATGCTGCTGATCGTGTGTCCAACCTAGGCATTGTTCATTCCGAGATGACCAAAAATCACCTCTAAGAATTAGTGGCCCAACAAATGGCACAGATCAAGGAACAACATCATCTGTTAGATGACTAACGCTATCAGCTAGATGAATTAGAGAGGTATGTGCATGAGGAGAATGATAATGGAAGGCGGAATGTGACCCACAACTGGAGAAAACGACTGCATGATGAAGCTAGCAACGATGTTGGAAACAATGTTTCGGCCCCCGGTGGTCAACAGGAGCCCTTCTTAGATGAATTAATGGCGTATAGAGTCCCAAGATATTTCAAGTTTTCTTCAAACATGGAGCCCTATGATGGGATAACGGACCCTTAGGAACACTCAAACTCCTATACCCAATCTATGCATTTCATGGGGGATCCCCAGAGTTATTGTGTCACACCTTCCCCCTCTTTTTAAAGAAGAACACTCTTCACTGGTTCGTCACCTTACGAGCAAAATTCATCACCAGATGGGAGGACCTCAGACAATGCTTCTTGCTACACTACACCACCACCAAGGAGCAGCTCAAGTCAGTTGATTCTCTTTTCAAAATTCGTCAAGGAAGTGACGAGTCCCTTCGTGAATACATCAAGAGATTCAGTAATTGACCTAGAGGAATATTCGATAAAAAGGAAGCCAAAGACTTTGAATGAACTTTATTCATGCTCCCAGAAATATATCGACCTAGAGGAAGTTACTAAGGCTAAAGAGAGTCTAGAAAAAGGTGAACCCACTCACTAGAAAAATAACCGAAACTTTAATTAGCCTCGAAGCTCCTCTAAGGGCAATGCGTATCGGCCTAAATATTCTGATTATACTACTTTGAACACCCCACAAGAGACGATTCTGAGGGAGGTGCTTCAAACTGAGTTCCAGGATATAAAGAGGCCACTCTTCTAAAGAAATAGCCTCAAAAGGATCACTTAAAGCACTGTAAATGACATAAAAGTTATGGCCATGAAATAGAAGATTGTTATCAGCTCCATGATGTCATTGAATCCTTAATCAAGGAGGGACAACTGCAAAAGTATATCACCAGAATCTGAAATAATGAGAATTGCGGAAGACAAAGTGAGCAAAGAAATAGCCATGGTCTGTGGTGAAGTCTGACTCCCGTCAGAGGAGAAGAACTCGCAGCCGCACTAGAAAATCCCAGACTCCACCCCACCATGGTATTGAAAACCGAAAGGATCAGAACTAAGATGCTCAAAGTAGGGGCAACAGAAAGGACTGGCTCATTAGTACCATCTCTAGAGGATTTATAGGCAGGGGATCATCCAGTAATTCCAAGAAAAATGCACTCTGAACGATGATTTTAAGCATTTCCAGCTCCATGCGCAAACCCCATGTTGAAGACAAGGAGGAACCACCTATATCCTTTTTCAAACAAGGACTACAGTGACATTATCCGAGATCATGACATCTCGCTGGTTATCTCCATAATAATTTATAACGCCGAGGTCCATTGTATCTTCATCGATCAAGGAAGCTCAGTGGACATCATGTTTAAGAACGCCTTTGAGAGATTGGAGTTCCTCTTGCCTGCGTTAACCCCTTATGATGGTGAGCTTGCTAGTTTCTCTGGGGAAAAGGTTACCCCCGTGGATTACTTTGAGACATTCCTGACCCTTGGCGACGATAATATCTATAGAACCGTTAAAGTCAGGTTTCTAGTTATGGATTACCTATTAGCATACAATATTATTTTAGGTCGCCCCACGTTGAATGACATTGTCACTGTAGTATCTACCGCTCACCAGGCCATGAAATTCCTCAATAAGAATAATAAGGTGGTCACAGTTAAGGGTGATCAGATCGCAACGCACAAATGTTACAACGAAAGTCTCAAAATCTGCAAGACCCCCAAGAAAACCAAACCACGCACATCTAGCCCGACCCTAGATCAAGTAAACATTCATATGACCGAGCTACACATTCGTGAAAAGATTCGGGGTACCAGACCCCAACCAGAGGGAGAGTTGCTTCTACTCTAGCTGGGTGACAAGCCTGATCAAATTACCAAGATTGGTACAAATTTGGAAGAATGAGAGAGATGCCAGCTTATAAAGCTCTTACAGAAAAACAAGGACCTCTTTTCCTGGACGTCATCCGATATGCCTAGGCTAGACCCCGATTTCATCTGTCATCGTTTATCTATTAAACAGGATGCAAGGCCAGTCTCCTAAAAGAAAAGAAAAGTTAGCCCTAAGAGACAGCAAATTATCGAAGAGCAAGTCAAGGAGCTACTTAATACCGACTTCATCAGGGAGATTTCATACACCACATGGCTCTCCAATGTAGTCTTGGTGAAGAATTCAAATGGGAAGTGGAGGATGTGTGTGGACTACACGGACCTGAACAAGGCTTACCCTAAAAATCCATACCTTCTCCCTAACATTGATAAACTAATCAACAACTCCTTCGGCTTCCGGCTGCTGTCTTTCATGAACGCTTACCCCGAGTATAATCAAATCCTAATACACCCCAGAGACGAAGACAAAACCACTTTCATCATTGAGAAGGTAAGCTATTACTACAGGATAATACCCTTTGGTTTGAAAAATGCAAGAGCCACCAACCAAAGAATGATGAACAGGATTTTTGAAGATTAAGTGAAGAGAATGCTTGAAGTCTACAATGATGGTATGATAGTTAAAACCCCACTATCCAGATCATACACCTCAGACCTTGAAGAAGTGTTCACACAACTGAAAAAGCATAACATGAGGCTTAATATAGAGAAATGCACATTCGGGGTCCAGGCCGACAAATTCTTGGGCTTCATACTAACTCACTGTGGAATCGAGGTAAACCCATACAAGTGTCAGGCAATACTCAACATGTGTAGCCCTCAAAATGTCAAAGAAGTACAATAACTGATAGGATAGATTGCGGCCCTCACATGGTTCCTTGCTAAATCTTCTCACAAATCTCTCCTCCTCTTCAAGTTGTTAAAAAAAGGGATAGGTTTTAAGTGGACTCAAGAGTGTGAGGATTCCTTCACGTCTTTGAAAAATCTCTTGTCTTCTTCCCACATCCTGACAAGGCCGGAACCAAGTGAGACATTGTACGTGTACTTCTCAGTTCATGAGGAAGCCATGAGTTCAGTGCTTATCCAGGAAACGACTGAAGGTCAAAAGCCAGTTTATTTTGTGAGTAAGGTGCTGCAAGGTCCCGAGCTCCATTATCAGAGAATAGATAAGGTTTCTTTCACCCTCATCATCACAGTCAAAAGACGTAGATAGTATTTCCAATGTCATACGATAGTGGTAAGGATGGATTACCAATTCGCGAAATACTACATAAACCAAACTTACCAGGAAGAATGATCGCCTGGTCCATTGAACTTTCCTAGTTCAAAATTACGTACAAGCCTAGGTTAGCAATTAAGGCACAGGCACTCTTAGACTTCCTTGCTGAGCTTACTTTAGACCCCAGTGATCCCAAGGGAATATCGTGGACTGTTTATTGATGGCTCCTCGAACCCCAAGGGGAATGGCGCCGAGGTAATCTTTGAAAATTTTGAAGAAATAACCATTGAGAACTCCCTGAAGTTTGAATTCCCCACTTCAAACAATCAAGCAGAGTATGAAGCATGCATCGCCAGACTGATAATGGCTAGAGAATTGGAAGCAACAAAGATTATATTTTGTAGTGACTCCCAACTCGTGACCTCCCAAATTCAAGGTGATTATCAGTCTAAGGAGCCCTTCCTTTAGAAGTACCTAGCGAAGGTATAAGGATTCCTCAAATGCTTCTAAGCAATGAAGGTGGAGCACATACCCCGAGAACAAAATTCAAGGGTTGAACTTTTGTCCAAATTGGCCAGTACCAAGAGCCCGGGTAACAACCATTCAGTGATCCAAGAAACTCTCTTGCAACCTTCCATCATGGACATGTCCGTTTTCTAGGTAGAAGGACAAAAGCATACCTAGATCACACCAATAATGGAATACTTGTAGTCTAGTGTTCGTCCTGAAGACCTGAAGGAAGCCTCCAAATTAGTCAAAACCGCAGTCTGGTATACCATCTATGATGGGTAGTTATACCAGCATGGATTTTCTTTGCCTCTCCTCAAATGCCTCACGCCAAAAAAAACAGAATATGTGCTGGCTGAGGTCCATGAGGGGAGTTGTGGACACCACTTGGGAGACAAATCTTTAGCTTTGAAGGCACTCAAGGCTAGATATTATTGGCCAACAATGGAGGCTGATTCTCTTGTACATGTCCAAGTCTGTGATAAATACTAACTACACTTGGACCATTATCATGCTTCACCTGAAGAACTATCCACGACATCCGTACCCTGTCGTTCTACAGGTGGGGTATGGATATTCTAGGTCCGTTCCCTCAAGCACCCGGGCAATTGAAATTCTTGGTGGTAGTCGTGGACTACTTTACTTAATGGATTGAGGCAGAGCCCTTAGTCACTATTACCTTTGCCTGAATCCAAAAGTTTACTTGGCACCACATCATTACTAGGTTTGGAGTCCTGAAATCCATTGTGACGGACAATGGGACACAATTCAAAGACAAGGGTTCGAAGAGCTACTTGTTGAATTGAAAATGAAGCATCACTACAGCATTGTTGAGAAGCCTCAGAAAAATGGGCAAGTTGAAGTTGCCAATCGAGTTATCATTCATGAACTAAAGAAAAGGTTAGACGAAGTTAAAGGAAATTAGGCTGAATAACTAGACCATATCCTATGGGCCTACCAGACTACGCCCCACTCTACAATAGGTGAAACTCCCTTTAAGCTCACTTATAGGTGTGAAGCTATGATTCTGGTGGAGATAGGAGAATCTAGCTGGAGTCTCCAACACTTTTCACCCGACAGTAACCTTGGATTGATTAGGGAAGACCTAGATCTTCTGGAAGAAAAAAGGTGCGTTGCTCATATACGCAACACCACCATCAAGCAGAATATGACTGTACGATACAACCTAAATGTCATTCTCAGTAAATTCTATCCAGGTGACCTAGTTCTCCATAGAGCTAACGTTAGAGGTAAGAATATCTCTCAAGGGAAGTTAACTTCTAACTGGGAAGGCCCCTAACATATTGTGGTCAGCACTGAAAAAGGAGCCTACACCTTAGAGACACTAACAAGTAAGTCAGTCATGAACTTTTGGAATGCGGACAAACTTAGAAAGTACTATAGCTAACTGCCTTCTAAGGCCTAGTCTCTTAGTTTACTTCATGTTTGATCTGATCTAGTCATTATGGGAGCACTTTGTATAGACCTTAGACCTTTACCAAATCAATAAAGTAAAGTGATTTCTACACATCTACTTGCATTTAAAAAGGCTCGAAGGACCCTCAAGGCTATAGACAACTTTGAGAGTGTCCACTGAGCTCATACTTGATGGAAGCCATATTTCAAAGATAAAAGACTCTCAAGCCGGACTTCGCCTTGATTAGATGTAGGATCCCGTTTCCAATGGGATCAGGGACTGCCTTAGCTTCCAGGTTAAGATGACAACCTACCAAACCCCTCTCTACAGGTTGGTTGCAAGTTATAGGGTTTACACCCAAAACCTTGACACTTGGCTAAAACCATTACATGGTTATTGGCAACAAGGATAATGACATTTGTGTCTCGCTATTATGGTACCTACTGTGAGTTGTCTTATATTAAATAGGTTGTGCAGTAGAAAAATCCTAAGTCATAGGATTTTTCACACACTAAATCGTAAACATTAAAAGACCCCAGCTGCGGGCCACTTAAAATTATAACTGAGTCAAGTGAGATCCTAAATGACAAAGCGATTAGCGATGGACCCCAGACAATGTTTTAATTATAAATTATACCTAAGTCTCATGCGGATTTCCTAGTGCTTAAATACAATAGGCATTAAACCTCGGACCATGGTGTTTTTCATTGGACCTAGAGTGAACCATGAAAAAGGAACATGGACACAACAACAAAGAATTAGTAATAAAGCATTTAAAAGTACCCTAGCAACTGGAGAAATTATCTTTCCAAAAGATAAAAAGCCCCACGCAAAGGGCAACAAAATGTAAAAAGTAAAAGAAGAGAAAAAGGGAAGGTTACTCAGTGTCATCCCCATCTGGGCTCTGTTGCTTCTCATCCAATGCCTCTTACGTTAGATCCAACATGCTAGCTGAAGTCTCGGCGGGATGGACCTCGGTATCTGGCTCATTAGATGGCCTTGCATAACCAAGAGTCCATCGTGAATTATCTTATCGGGGCTCAGACCCCCTAAGGTCAGCTTGATCCTAGGGTTGAAGTACTGGACTTAGGCAATTACATTCCAAAATTGTTCTCCACTGATGTTATTACTAATAGAGAACAACTTTGTGTTCTCCTTTTCTAGCTCCGTATTCATGGCTTGTAGGTCGACAATGGCTTTATCCGATTGCGTTTTCTTGTTTCTCAGCGAGGACTCCAAGTCTGCAAGTTCCCTTTCCTGTCGAGCAATGTTAGCCTCCATCTCCTCTTTGCCCTTAAAAGCTAGCTCTAGTTGTTGTTTCCCTTTAGGTTCAACTACCTTCAACTGGTCCTCCACCTTCTTCTCAAACATCACCACAGTCTTCTCCAAAAGTTGGGCTTTGGCAGTAGTCCGAAAGGCAAAGGTCTGAAACAATGATAAAGTCTCGGGAACCTTATTTCGAGTGATGAGTTTGACAACATTGTCACTCAGAAAGACATTGTTAAAAAAGTCCCCATGAAGCCTCTCCCCAGTGATTAGTGGCAGAGGATCTATCCGGGTCTCCGCATCTCCTTCCGTAGCAGGCCTACTGCGGTCTTCTGCCCTGAAACCCTCAATGGCCTTCCTTTTCCTCCCTTGGAGGGGTTATGTAAGGGAATCTGAACCCGGCTCTCAGATAATGAGATGTGGAGAAGTGGTGGACGGAGGACGGGAAGGTCCAACTCTATCTTTCTTTGGCCTTAAAGCTTGAAGCACTCGAATAGAAGACGTGGCACCTACGTTAACGACCATGTTATCTTTGAAAGAAGGAAAGAGACTAGAAAGCGTGCAAGTAGTCAAATAATAAGAAAATTTACATGAGAAAGTTTGGTTATTATCATGCACAAGGCTAAATGCGGACTGCGGTCTATACTACCTAGGATGACCTAGAGAATTGTGTCATCAGTGGTCTCTAACACATCCATGGAATAGATAAAACCCACTTCCTCAACCCACGTAATAAAGAAATCAACACACTCAATCTCATCATCATCCAGTTAGTGTTTCTCCTTTTCAATCAATTGAATAGGAAGGTGGCATGCCCTCTCAGTCCAATATATGCAAAACTTCGTCTCCCTATTGTTATCCAGCCAGAAAGGGCAAGTGTCGAGAACTATCATTAGTTTAAAGAACTTCTTCTTTTAGTCCTTGTAACTGTCTTGGTAGACATGGAAGACCTTCCGGCCAAGCCTTGCTTAAAACTAAAAGCCAGGTCTTTTGAGCAGAAGCACCACCTTGAAGACTCCACAAGATATGGAAATAAAAAAATGCCCTTTCTGACAACCGTAGCCTAACTAATCAGCACACTCTCTCGAAGGAAAGGATGTTCGCCTAACCATTGGGATGGATTTGGCTTGGAGAAGCTTGAAGAGTGTGGAGGAGCAAGCTAAAAGTCATTGAAAGGAAGCCAGAGCCAAAACCAAGTAAAAAAATCATCGTACATGAACATGTAGTGCGCTCCTGCCTGCCGTGAGGAGCACACCTTTTCGTTCTCCAGTGACAAGATCTGGAACTCATGATCCCTACATCCTTTCTCAATCAACATCAGGTAGCCTTAGAGCCTCTCAAGCTCTACACCAGATTGAAATAAGGATATCTGATCATAAACGTCATCCCTGACCTATAGGTATACCAACCCTGGACTACGCTGAATCCAGATGGGATCTTCTTCAACCGGTACCCAAACTTCTGGGACCGATGCTTGAGGCCTAGTTGCTCTTCTTCTTCTAGCCATTAAGTTCCTAGAAACACCTACAAAGGTCATTAAGTAGTTGTCAGCAGCTAATTTTAAAGATTTAGACACAGAATATGGCAAACAGAAAAGAATATTCATGCCCACATACTGGCCTCCGCACCCATCAAGGCTTAAGCCTCAAAAGGACACCCATCGCCACACACAGTATGATAGATGAGGTGCTCCATGGGGCAACGCCATTAAAGAGATACAGAAACTGATACTCCTAATTTATTTTATTGGAAAAAGAGAAAAGAAGTGCAGTATAAGAAGGAATGTGCAATCACTCTATGATGCAAAAATAACGAAAAAAAATGGAAGAAAATAGAAATACCTTGAAGAGTGTGAAGGTAAATTTTGAAGTTAGAGTCTAAAACGCCAGAAACTGTTGGAAATTAGTCTCCTTCACTGTGAAAACTGCTAAAAATCATCTTAGGCCACCGGATTTCGAAAAGAAATAGCAAAAAAAAAAAAAGAGCTTTAACCCCTATTTATAGAGGTTAGACGGTTAGAGGGCATTTTCATCCTAATAGACCAGATTTTGAAAGATTCTCATCATGGGCACTAAGCACGATTATCCAACCAAGGCGTGCCACGTGGCCCTTATAGTTATCGCAGTAGTTGAAGGGACAGTTGCGCAGCAGACCAAGAGACACGAAACCTCAGCAAGTCGAGTCTGAAATTTTTCCACGGTCCACAGATCTTTCTTATAGACCCTGGTTAAATTTGGAATGTCCATCTGTGATACAAAGATAGAAGATCAATCCGGACAACGGCTATCCCAGAGTTAAAGTCCCTAACCCCACATGGAACACGGATTCCCAGGGGTAGGAACTTAAGCTTGCTACTTCGCTGTACTAACCAAGTACAAGCTGGGGCCAACATAGCATTATTCCAGGATGAATCATTGGACTCACTTCGGTAGAAAAAGAATAGTACATATAGCGAAAAATAGAAAGAGGAAAGAGAAGATACAAGACAGAATTCAAAAGAAGATTTTATATTCATTGTTCTAATTCTATACATCGTCTCTTACATCAAAAAAGAGAAGGAAAAATACATCAAAGAATACATGAAAGTGACTCCAAGACAAAAAAAAAGTATCAAGAATGCCCATTGGAGAACTGGGTGAAGGCAACCAGAATGGAGCACTTGTTGATGATGATGACGGCCTCTAGAGTCACTACCATCCAAATTCTTCTTCACTGCCTCCTCCACAGTGATACTGAAGGCCAGCATCCGCCTTTTCCCTATTGAGCAGCCCCAAGAGAACGCATCACCCCAAGTTGCTCCAAGAGGGTTTTCCCTTCCAAAGGAGCCGCCCTAAGCCTGAGTAGATAAAAAATGTTCAGAAAAGAGTGTCCATTAGAGAACTGGGGGAGGGAAACCAATGTCACCGTCATGACACCCTGGGTCAATGCCACCTCCATGGTCCCTCCAAACTAGCACCGGTCTTTTCCTTGTTGAACAAGATGCTCCACCTTAGGTAGCTCTGAGAAAGCTTTCCTCAGAAGAACCCTCCTGCACAACCAACTGCCCTTAGAGGACCTGCCAAAAGATCGGCTTGGTGCCTCCAAATCACTCAAGAAAGAGGAGAGGCAAGGACGGAGCGTCTTCGAGTGTCTTCATGCACCACGACAGAAACTTTACTCATTCCCGATAAGAGCGGGTAAATCAGACATTCCCACATGTGGCAGAAGAGAAAAGCTTCTGCACCCAGATGCATAGCGACCTAGACAGGTAGAGTAGTTACTTGGTCATTACTGAATCATTACGCCAAGAAAGAAAGGCCTCAACTAGAGAGATTACTTGTGGAAAAGCAAATGCCTTCAAAGACTTTGGAAAGAATAACAAGATGATCTTCGTAAGGGACAAAACCCTCCATATATGTGCAAAAAATGAAAAAGAAATCACTCTTTGAAAGAAGATCATTCTCAAACAGAATCACAAAGCAAAAGGAATACAACGAAAAGAATGTCATCCTCAAAGCAAACATTCCCTATTTATAAAGAGAAAGAAACACTCTGATTGGCTCCAGGAAAAGTGAGCTGATTGCATGTTCGAAGCCATGCTTTAATGCTCCCTCCTTCTAATTCATCATGAGAGTATCAGACAGTTAAAAAATAGTACGAAACTGATATTCTCTTAAAGGATCTTTAATTCTCAATAAAGTCAAAGTAGCAGTTTCCCAAGAAAGCTATAGAGTAAAAGCCGCAAGAAAAGATATAACCCTATGAAACCATTCATGAGGGCAACAAAGGACACATCTCAAATAACAGGATGGTAAAAGAAAGTAATGATCCACCACGGATTCTGATTTCACATGCTAACCCCTGAGGCATTCTACAATAATGGACCTCAGCCCTTTTGGATTTTTATCTAATGCCTGCCATATGTTCTCTTCAAACTAGGTATCTTGAAATTTAATTGTTCCACTTAAGCGCCAAGCTAGAGGCAACTGTTCTGAACTGTAATCTAGACTCGCGACCTGCAGGACGACTCGGTGCATAGTATACCGAAATTCGATATCAACACCGTCAGTAGGAGTACATTTACCGTGAGACCCTATGATGAGTGTAAAATACACTCATCTTTTGAGTTTATTTATTAGTATTTTTAATTTATTTTTATTTAATTTTTTATTTTTATTTATTTTTTATTTATAATTATCTCTTCACCTAGTCATATTTGAATTTTCAAGATAAATCATCAGATTTTGTGTAAAAATAAAAAAAAATTTTAAAGATAAATATTTGAAGGATTCTTATCCTGTTCTTATATGCTAATTAGATTTCTAATTGGGTACAGAATGTTAGATTGGAGATTGGATAAATATTCTCAAAAAGATTTGATTTGGAGTAAAATTTGAATTCCCGTACTATCCTGACCATTTCTCATTAATTGAATCATATCTTGGGATATAGAGATCAGATCGACGCATAGTTTGTGGCATTGAAAAGCTAACAGAAAATTCTACAACTTTTCTATTGAGATCGATGGCAAATTTAGCCACTTAGAGGATGAGAAAAATCATGCAAGTTAGATACAAAAAGTTGTCAACTTTTCCATAAAAGAGGAAAAATGAGTTTAGCAAAGGAGCTCTTTTTTGCACAGAATTCAGTAGCCTTCGTGGAGCATAAACCCTAAGTTGTTGTGGACGTATTTAGGCTTGAAGATTAGATATTTTCTTCAGCCTATCCATCAACTTTCTATGAAGTTTGTCAAATTCTTCTCTTTGTGTTCTTCTTTCTCTATGTGTAACTAAACCGTTTTCGTTAGGGTGATGATGAATCTTGTTCTTTGATGATGTAAATGATAAGCTTATATTTTATAGCCTTATACTAGATAAATTATGATGATTTGCTTGTATTTATGGGTGAATTTTAGATGGATCCTTATCATTATCTTTGTTTTGCAGATTAAGAGAGATTTAATACATTTGGAGTGAAAGCAAGTGAAGATATCAAGTTTTCAAGACAAAAGAGGACTATTCTAGCTTAGACAGGGTCTTGTGAGTGATTGAGGAGTTACACACGGTCGTGTGTAACTTGGAAAACACTTCTGTCAAGCTCACACAACCTCATGTAATTGGAGGATCGCTTCTGACTAAGTCACTCGGCCGTGTGTCTTGGTCACACGGCCGTGTCGTGCACTCACACGGCCGTGTGAGGAATTTTGGAGCGTAAAAGAGGTAGTTTTTAATAAATAGAAGCAAACCCTCAAACCTAAAGTGTACAGAGGCTACAAGAGACTTTGAGAAGCACAATGATTGAAAGCTAGGGCTTGGAAGGTAAGAGCATTAGTCATTGATGATGAATCGTTGAATTCTTTTCCTCCATCTTCATCTTCTCCATCTTCTCTTTCTATTTTGGAATCATAGTTGTTTCTTTAACCTTTGTTCTTGTTTGTGCTACAATTGCCATGAGCTGCTAAATCCCTTTTTCTAGGATTGGGATGAAACTCTCTATTTCTCTATGTTGAATTGTTAATTTGATTCTTTGTTAATGAGAATTATTGGTCTTAATTCATTCTTAGTGTACTTAATGCTTGTGGTATGTTGCACGCCATATTTACATGATCTTAGGCTTTAGGTGAATGATCAAAAGATGAAATCTAATTGCTTGATAATCTAAGAATTGAACTTAGGAATTGAGACCTAGACATACGCTTAAATCCTTCGAGGGTTAAACGATTGTCATGAATCTTAATGGGTTAGAAATTGGATTAATTGCCATGAGATTGAGATTGATGAAGTTTTATGACATTTTTAGTGCCAAGAAATTGAGCTTTAAATAATTTAGGACAAATCGCCTTCAAGAACATAATTGAACATTAGCAAAGATAAGATTACAATTTATCATAGGGGGTAGTGTACTGAATTCCTAGTCCTAGGTCTTTAAACCTTGATTGAATCTTAACCTTTCTTGATTAAATTGCTATTTAATTGCTTTGAGTTTTGTTTTGATTTAAATTTAGCTCTCACTGTTGACTTTGTTTGCTTAAATAATCGAAATTGTCATAAGAGTTAGTAATCAATTGATCCTCATGGGAACAATCTTTATTTACTACTTGTACAATCTGTGCACTTGCGAAAAATCCACAATAAGTTTTTGGCACCGTTGTCAGGGACTGTGTTGATATTAACATGAGCGGTAGTTTGGTTTATTTAAGCACTTTTTATTTTATTTTATTTTCACTTATTTTATTTTATTTTATTTTTTCTTTGAATTTTCAGGTATTGATTCTTTCTCATGCGTAGAACAAGGAGTCAAGAAGCTTTTATTATCCTTATTGATCTTGAAATTAAGAGGACACTTCGTGACATTAGAAAGGAAAGAAGAACACAAAGATTTGAGGAAGACCACATGGCAAATAACATGAACAAGTTGCTAATCAAGAGTGAAAGTTGAGGGATTATGGAACTCCCAATGCTAACGCTCGTCAGTCTTCCATTGTGCGGCCACTGGTAGAGGCCAACAATTTCGAGATCAAGACGTCATTAATCTAGATGGTCCAATAATTGCAATTTGGTGGGTCACCAACTGAGGGCCCAAATCAACATTTGGATGAGTTCTTGGAGTTATGTGACACTATAAAGATTAATAGGGTTTCAACTAATGCTATACGGATAAGACTTTTTTCCTTTTCTCTTAGGGAGAAAGCAAAGAAATGGATTCATTTGAAAGCCCCAAATTCACTTACCACTTGGAACTTGATGGAGTAAGCTTTCTTGAACAAGTACTATCCGATTGAAAAGACAATCAAGATTCGTCAAGACATCACTACCTTCTCTTAAAAAGAAGATGAACCACTTTATGAAGCATAGGAGAGGTACAATGATCTCATTCGTTAGTGTCCACATCATGGCTTACAAAATTTTGTTGTTATACAAATATTCTATGCTGGGTTGACTTTCTCAACAAAGGCAGCACTTGATGCCGCAGCTGGCGGTGCTTTGATGGCCAAGACTTCAACAGAGGCAAGGGCCTTGATTAATGAGGTCGCTTTGAATATTTATCTGTGGCCAAGCGAGAAATCATCTTCAAAGAAGCAAGCCGGGATGATAGAGGTTGATGCTATTACTCTGTTGAATGCTAAGTTTGATGCGCGTAAAATGCACTAAGAGCAAGTGTACTTTATCGCCAAGTAATATAGGATTTGAATCCCAGTTATCGATCCCACGAGGAATAAGTGGTAATTACTAGATTTGCAAAACCCTTTGTTATCCAGACAATCAAAAGTGTATGAAGAAATTCAAATTAAAAGCAGAAAAAAATAAAAAAAATAATGAATAATCAAACAAAAAATAAATAAACAATGAGAGAGAGACTAGGGCGCAAGGTTTACTTGAATTCAATTATTCAGATTTTCTTTCATTTATGATGTAAGGTAATTCTTTTGCCAATATTCTCTTACTTGCTATTGAATCCCAATGGTCATAGATGAAACAATATTCTATTCCTAAATTAAATCACCTATTTGGTTATTTAGTTTAATTAATTAGGAATGCATTAACCTTCAATTCGAGAGATGAATCAACATACCTGTCAATTCCATTAGTAGGAAAAATTGATGTTTGGTCATTCACAATCTAATCTTAGGCTTACCATATAGATCCACTCATTGAATGCGGATGGTCATCGGTCAAACAATGAATTAACACATACCAAAAGTGATCAATTTATGACAAGAATACAAGCAATATGATAAACCCTAAAGAAATTACCTTAATCAAATTAGAAATCAAACCAAAATAATTAGGAAAACAAAATCCCCCATAGTCCTAGCTATGGGTTTAGCTACTCATGTTCAATACAAACAAACTCATATCAAGATACAAACCCATGGAAAGGAAACCCAAAGAAAGGGAAAAACTAGTAAGAAAGAGAAATCAAAACCCCTTTAATGGTGATTATGATCTTCAAGCCTTCAAGAATCGAATCCTCCTTGAAGCCGTCTTCCAAGATCTGCTACCGCAAAATAACTCTCTCAAGATTACGAATTTTCTGTGTAATGTGTTCAATGTCTGTCCCTGTTGAATTTGGCGTAAGTTTTCCCATTTATTAAAATTCATGTGCTCTGTTACACAACCAGTGCCTAGGCGCTCAGTTCTGAACGCTTGAGCGCTCCGTCACTTAAGTCAAGATGCACTGCTACACGTTGCGCACTCAGGCACTCCTCACCCAGCGCTCAGGCATTGGGACACTAAATCAACATTGCTACATATGCTTTAGGTGCTTAAGCGCTCCAACACCAGCGCTCCAACACCGACGCTCAGGTGCTGGTCACTATTGCAAAATTCTACTTTTTCTTGCTCCTTTGAATGTCCAATCTTTTTAAGGTGTAATTACTTGACAAAAACATACAAAACACTTAATAAAAACACAATCAAACAATACTAAAAATATAACAAAACTTACGAACAAAATTCAATAAAAATAAATAAAAAGAATATGAAAAACTAAGGAATTGAACCATAAAAAGATGACATGTTGACGGTTCATTAACTCCCCCACACTTGAGCTTTGCTTGTCCTCAAGCAAAGAATAGGAATCAACAACAAGATCAAACTCAACATTAAGAAACATGAATCAAAGGAAAATTCCACAATTAAAAGAAATTCAAGTTCAGCAATCAAATCCAATCAAGCAAGATCATTTAACACTTAAACAATTAGAGGCCTGAGTCTAGCTTGCAACTGTTCTTTTCACCAATATCTGAGATCACTCAGCTTTCCATTGCTCAAGTGTTTAAAGGAAAAAGAGATCACTCAAATTTCTCTTGAAAAATACAATACCATAGGCTTGCTTATCAATCTCATCTTCACTTTCAAGTTCACATATAACACAAGAATCAAAAGGGCTTTCCTTTGGTTGTAAAGAGGCCAAGGATATAATGAAAGGTAGAAAAAAGATAAATAAGGATAAAGAATGCTCATGGATAAATCAACACAAAGTAGAATCAGGCTGAAAAGATGATAAATAGAGCATAATACACAAGAATATAACAAATTCTCACTTTCAACCAAATATTCTCATTATTCTTCACCAACAATTCTTTTCTTTCTTCTTTTTCCTTTTTTTCTCTTTTTTTCTCTTTTTTTCTAAGAATTTTTTCATTTTTTTCATTTTTTTTAACCCTTGAAGACAAAAGCAACCTTTAATGACTTTTCAATCAACACATTAGATGCTCCAAAGAATCCAACCTGATTATTCAATTGGGTATTCAAAGAAATCAATTTCAGGCTCAAATGGGGCAACTAAGGGATTATTTAATCCATGTAACTCTGGAAGTCAAGAAAGAATTAAGCCTAATTACCTTAATCATATTCAAGTCTGTATGTAAATCATTAAAGCCTCAACAAGATATCAAAGCAAGTTCTAGTACACATCAATCAAGAGAAAACTCACTCCAGAAGAAAAATAGGATTTTGTTTATGAAAAATTCAATCATTAAGGCTCAAAACTCACTTTCTGGCTAAGTTGATAAAGAGAACAAAAGCAAGCCAGCATGGTTAAATTCCAAATAAGATGTTAAATTTCACTTTACTTCATTGAAAAAAATTGCTTCACACATTATTAACTCATGATCAATGGAATCCCCTTTAAAAACATATCTCTATCAGCTCAGAATAAATCAAGAAATCAACACACAATTCCAGCTTAATTACCAGCAATACTCAAGTGTTCAAACCAACTCAACACTTCCTTCAAAAGAAAATAAATGCAAAAACAAAAACAAAAATAACAACAAAAATAATGAAGCTATCCCCCTCCCCAAACTTAAAAGAAACAGTGCCCCCACTGAAAAAACAATAAAATGCAAATTAAAGACAGGATAAAGAAAATAAAAGTGAAAGGCAAGAAAAGCTCATTGTGTTGTCGTGAAATCAATCTTGCTCTTTGTCATCAGGATCCTCATCTTCATCATCTTCACCCAAGTCATTAAATTTAATGTTCACCATGATCTCCTCATCGGTCATAGAAGGATCTCCTCGAGATGCAGTATCGAGATTCAAGTGCTCTGCTATGTCATGCAATAATTGGATAGTGTAGTTGAATTTCCTCTAATTTTGGCACTGCATATGCTCCAATCTATCCAATCGTTGGGCAGTGGTGAGAATCTGATGAGGTTTCCTAGCTGCTGGTCCGGGAGGTTGAAATACTGGGGCTGCTAGAGCTGTTGCATCTTCTAAAAAATACCTATCAATTACTGATACATTGATTGAAGGTGCAGGTCAGATAAGTTGATCTCCAGTAATGTGAATGTCCTTCACAGAGCACAGACTGGTGATGAGAGATGGATATGGTAGGCTTCCAGAAGTCTCTTGTGTCATGCGCATATGAAAAGCTATAACCCTCCTAATATCCACCACAGCACCAGTCACAATAGTGAAGACAAGCAACGCCCTCTTGACCGGTACTTCTAAGGTGTTAGAGCACAGAAGGATGTTGGATTGAACAAAGGTGCACCAAACCCTTGGATTGGTTTAAAATCTACTTTCTTCAAAAATTTAGGTGCATTCTTCATGTCCAACACCCATTCAGCACCCTCTTTGCAAAGCACACTAAGGACGAGGTCGGGATCCAGTTGTCTCCTAAGTAAATAATGGTAGCCACATTGCCCAGGATGATCATACTTGAGACTAAAATATATGTTCAACACATCCTTTCGAAAATCCATGGGCATCCCCCTCACCATAGTCTGATAATGGTTAGCTTCATCGGAGTCAACAAAAGCATTAGCGTAGAACTCACGAACCAATGTCTGCGACCCCGGATCAGGGAGTTAGCACAATCTGCCCCATTGTCTCTCCACAATCTGTGAGCTAATCTCTGGATATTTATTCTCCTATAAGATGAGCCCCCGCTCCCAAATAAAGTTCCTTTTGATCAGCACATCATTAAACTGCTTCTCATGAACAGTAAAACGGAATAGGCTGGCATCAAAGGAAGAAGAGCAAGAGCCTTCTCCTGTAACTCCCCTTCTTTTCTTTGGTGGCATAATGACTATCATGAAAAAGAAAAGTATAACAACTCAATCAACAATACTTTCAAATAAATCAATGACGAGAAATATCTGATTAACACTAAACAGGCACGGTGAACATTGTAAAGGGGTAAATGCAATAAACTAATTTAACATGAAAATTGCTAACATAGCAAACAATGAACACCTTAGTCAGTAACTCTACAATGCTCACCACATTCAACAAAAATCACTATGCATACTAAACATTCATAATAACCAGCAATATTTAGCACATTTTTCAACACTGTGCAGAGTAACTAATCCAAATGCAGCGTCCAAATCAATAATTTTACCCACTAAATTCTTCCAAGCATCAACTATTCACAAAATAATTCAACGGGTAACAGCAATTCACTAAATCTGCCCAATCTCACGTTTTCCCCCAAATCCCCAATTCAAGAACCCTAAATTCCCAATTAACACAATCCATGAAATTAACATAAAAGAACACGAAATTGAGATGAAAGATGGATGAACATACCTTAATGAGTGAAAAATTGAAGCAAAAAGGTGAGAAAAGTGAGTAGGTGCTAGAGGAGAAGCTTGAACGTGTCAATGGCAGAAAAGCGTAGTAAAGAATTTCCTCCCTTGAAAGCTTGTTGATTTAGGATGAAGGAATAGAAATGGTGGATGGAGAAGAAAAGAAACTAACTTAGAAGGTCTATTTGTACAAATTCAAAGAAATCACAGAGAGGGCAAAATAAAGAACAGTGATGGATGGAGAAGATGAAGTAGAGCACTTGAGCGCACTCTGTTTGTTTTGAGTTTAACCAATGCTGCCAGACTCGCGCTTGAGCGCTCTATCTTTAAGCGCTTGAGCGCACTCTCATTAATTTTTTTCCTCTCTCGCGCTTGAGCGCTCGATCTTTAAGCACTTGAACGCACACTTATTTTTTTTGACAAATTTTTTTTTTACAAAAATTTTAAAAATACCCCCCATACTTAAGATAAACATTGTCCTCAACGTGCACTAGCATACTTAAGAGAAGAACAACACAACCTGATGGACAATGACATAATCTCAGGCATAGAAGAAGCACAAGAGTCAGCGCTGCAACAAAATCTAAAAATCTCAAAACACATGAGTAGCATCTAAAACAAAAACAAAAATAATAAAAATAATTAAAAGAAGATAAATAAAGAAGAAACACATGTTGCCTCCTGTGAAACGCTTGTTTAACATCATTAGCTCGACGTTGGGCTAGTATCATCCCTAGAGTGGTGCTTAATCTCTACTCAATTTTCATAGTGTTTTGCTCGTTGCCCATTTATCTTGAAAGGTTATTGGCCATCTTTCGTCACTTCAAGAACACCATACGGTAAGACTCGAACAACCTCATAAGGTCCATACCATTTCGACCTCAGCTTACCTGGAAAAAGACGAAGACGTGAGTTATAAACAAGAATTTGATCCCCAATCTTAAACTCATGTTGTTTAATACGTATGTCATGCCACTTCTTTGTTCTCTCATTATAGAGCTTGGAATTCTCATATGCGTCAAGATGAAGTTCATCTAGCTCATTGAGCTAGTTACGTCACTGCGCACCTGTAGCATTCATATCAAAATTCAAAAAATTAAGTGCCCAATAAAGCGACACGCCAATGGGGGTTTTAAATGCAGTCCTATAGGCCCATAATGCATCATCCAACTTTGAAGACTAATCTTTATGGGATGCATCAACAGTCTTTTCCAAAATCTTTTTCAATTCACAATTTGAAACCTCCACTTGGCCACTTGTTTGTGGATGATAAGGAGTGATAACTTTATAGGTGACACCATATTTGCTCAAAAGATTATCAAATTATTTATTACAAAAATGAGTGCCGCCATCACTTATGATTGCTCGGGGTGTACCAAATCGAGTAAAAATATTTCTTTTCAAAAATTGTACCACCACCCGAGCATCATTAGTAGGCAACGCCACAGCCTCAACCTATCTAGAAACATAATCCATGGCAACAAGTATATATTGATTAGAAAAAGATTTTGGGAAGGGACCCATAAAATCAATGCCCCAAACATCAAAAATTTCACAAATCAAGATGTTATTCAATGGTATATCATGTCTCCTAGATATGTTACCATTGTGGTGGCATTTATCACAAGATCGAACAAATTCAAATGCATCTTTAAACAAAGTTGGCCAATAAAACCCACATTATAAAACCTTTTGTGCAGTTCTGGTAGGACCGAAGTGGTCACCAGTTTCCCTAGCATGACAATGTTTAAGAATGGAATGACTCTCACTACCTTGAATGCATCTCCTAATAACATTAGCACAAACTCTAAACAAGTATAGATCCTCCCATAAATAATGCTTAACATCATATAACAATTTCTTCTTTTGTTGATAACTAAGATCCGGTGGAAGGATATTACCTGTGTGGAAGTTTATAAAATCATCATACCATAGTAAAGAGGAGACTGAAAAGAGGTGCTCATTAGGAAATGATTCATTTATGGCATGCTCAGGAGCGGGCTCCAACACCTCCTCATCCAATCGAGATAGGTGGTCAACTACAAGATTCTCAGTCTCCTTTTTATTATGTATCTCAATATCAAACTCTTGTAGCAAAAGAATCTATCGAATCAGCCTGGGCTTAGCATCCTGTTTAGCAAGCAAATACTTAATAGCACAGTGGTCAGTATAACAAATAACCTTAGAGAGAATGAGGTAAAGGTGAAATTTATCAAAAGCAAATATTACCGCTAGCAACTCCTTTTCAGTAGTGGTGTAGTTCCTTTGTGCCTTATTCAAAGCACGGCTAGCGTAGTAAATAGTTTGGAAAATTTTACCTTTCCTCTGACCCAACATTGCCCCAACTACTGTATCGCTTGCATCACACATGAGTTCAAAAGGTAATGACCAATTAGGGGCAACAATGATGGGTGCACTAGTTAACTTTTCATTCAAAGCAAGAAATGCATTTAAACAAGAGTTAGAAAAGTCAAATGGTGTATTCTTCACTAGGAGGTCTGTTAAGGGTTTGACAATTTTGGAAAAGTCTTTGATGAACCTCTGATAAAAACCTGCATGCCCCAAAAAACTTCGAACGACCTTAACAAATTTAGGTGGAGGTAATTTCGCAATTACTTTCACCTTTGCCAGATCAACCTCCATACCTTTGGGCGAAACCTTATGCCCCAAAATAATGCATTCTTGTACCATAAGTTGGCACTTTTCCTAATTCAAAACAAGATTGGTGTTCCTGCATCGCTCTGAAACCAAACTGAGATTATGTAAACAATTATCAAAAGAAGGAACAAACACAAAAAAATCATCCATGAAAATTTCAATACAAACCTTTATCAAGTCAGAAAAAATAGCCATCATACACCTCTGAAAAGTATTCGGTGCATTACATAATCCAAAGGACATCCGTCTATATGCAAATGCATCATACAGACATGTGAAAGTGGTTTTCTCTTGATCCTCAGGTGCCACAGGTATTTGCATATAGCCAGAATATCCATCCAAGCAATAGAAAAATGCATGACCTGAAAGTTTTTCTAACATTTGATCAATGAAGGGTAAGGGAAAATGATCTTTCCAAGTGGCATCATTCAATTTCCTATAATCAATGCACATACGCCACCCAATCACATTTCTAATAGTTATAAGTTCTTTCTTTTCATTTTCCATGACCGTGGTGCCCCCTTTTTAGGCACTACTTGCATTGGACTTACCCAAGGACTATCAGAAATGGGGTAGATAATACCTGCATTGAGCAGCTTTATTACCTCCTTCTTTATAACTTCTTTCATGTTGGGGTTAAGACGCCTCTATGGTTGCACAAGTGGCTTATTCTGTGCCTCCATGTAAATTCTGTGGGTGCATATGGTAGGGCTGATGCCCATAATGTCATGAATGGTCCACCCAAATGCCTTCTTGTTCTCCTTTAACATTCTTATGAGTTTCTCCTCCATTGGACCTGAAAGCAAAGCAGAAATAATTACAGGTAAAGATGATGGAGGATCCAGAATAGCATACTTTAAATTAGAAGGAAGAGGCTTGAGTTCAAGTTCTGGAGGTTCCTCAATTAAGGGTTTTGGTGTAGGAATATTCTTCCTATCCAAATCCTCATAATGCCCCCAAGTTCTTCTTCTGTCCATAGACATGCCCACTTCTAACCGCATTATCATTCCCATGACCTCTTCATCATCCTCTAAGTCAGTGGTGTAACACCCCAAAATTTCCTATCTCTTAAATAATAATTTTGACAGCTAATAGAATTTTACTGTTTAGTAATTTTTGGATGCTGTAAAATTATTTTGTTTATTCCGTCAGCGTATTTGATCGTTTTGAGTGATTTACTTCGTGTCAAGAAAATAATAATTTCCGGGCTGGGGAAAATCTTTCTGTATTTATTTCTCTTGACTGTTAATTATTTTTAACAATCTGACTTCATTTTCATACATTTTCTAATTTTTGTAATTTTATGTGTGATTTTGAATTTTTTCTGTTTGTGGACCCCACGAGGTGTTTGTGGGCCCAGGTGACCATACGTGGGCCTAGGTGGGTCCCGCAAAGTGAAAAAATTTTCTACGCATAGAAAAATTTGTACTGTTTAGACGGAGACAGGGGATCTTACTAAACCTGAATCCGGAAACAGTTTTAGAAAATTTGTTTTGTACTGTATTTATTTATCGGAAGATAAAAATACAGTAAATATATTCTTTCGTGGGATTTTTAGTAGATAAAAATAGAAATTATATTGCTTAAGTCAACATTGGTGGTTTGGATATCCACTATTGATTCAATTAACGGTTAAGAAATAAATTTAATAAAGAAACATAAGATAATCATCATTGATTTAATCAATGGTGTGAGAATAAACTTATTTAGGCAAGCTTCAATATCAACCGTAGATTTAATCAATGGTGTAAAATTAATTATATAAAGTGACCATTTACAACCATTGGATTTAGAGTTGATCAAGGGTGGAGATTTGGTCTTAAAAAGTGACAAAGACCATTTATGACCATTGGATGAAGAATTAATCAAGGGTGGAGATTTGGTCTTAAAAAGTAGCAAAAACTAATTATGACCCTTGGATTAAAAGTAAGAAGAAGTAATCTTGACCCTTTATTTTGGAGACACATCTAATGGCTAGAATTTAAAGGAGAAGGATCCAATGGCTTAGATTTAGTCTTCTAAATTAAAAGTCTACCTAAATCCTAACCATTGAATTAATTAATGGCTAGGAATGCTTCAAATAATTGTATAAAAAAAAAAAAGATGACAACTTCATGCATTATGGAAGGGGGACGGTTTTGGAGTGCTTGGACAAGGAGGAGACAATTTTTTTTAGTAGCCTTTTTAGGCTAAAGAAAAGATGAAGTCAACAATGATTTGATTAGTAACTAATTAAGCCTAATTTGATTAATCTAATGGCCTAATTAACAAGTTAAGTAAACTAAATTAAATGTTAAATTGTTATAATCTAATTCTTAATTAGATATCCTAATTTTAATTAGAGATTATAATATGTGAAATAATATGTTAATTAATTAGTTATATAGTTAGAATGTTAGTTAAGATTGGTTAGGAAATTTAACCTAACTAATTACCTAATTAATTAGCATGCAATTAGGTAAAAATTGAGAACAATTAATTCCCTAAAATACTCAAGGAGCCACACGGTTTTCATGCAGCTTGGGGAGACTTTTACATGGTTCTTGAACCACCAATAATAGCCATGCAAACTAAATTAATGACCATTATTGTTTGTCATGGTCAATATGACCATTATTATTTTGTTTGCTTCCTTTGGATTGCATGATGAAGAGGGGGACGGTTGGAGAAGTAAGAAAGAAGAAGAGACATGTTGAGACATGTTGGAGTAGCCTTTTTAGGCCAAAGAAAAAGCTTGAAGACATTAATTAGATGTCTTGACCAATTATTGGTCATTTTCCTAAAGCAAAATTATTTTCTTCTTTCTCTCCATACAATGCTATGGCTGCCCACTTCAATTCAGTCTTTTGATTTCATTTGTATCACATTTTATAACACTTAACTCATTCTCTCTCTTCTCTCTCTTCCAATTTGTCAAGAACACCAAGAACAACACCATTTTCTTTCCTTCCTTGAGCATTCGGTCACCACCCATGGAACCACTTCCAATCTGCCATAATTTTATCTAACTACATATCTTGAATCCTCTCATCAATTCAAAACACTTTCATGTTGGAGACTTTCTCTAAATCATTCATCTTCATCACTCAACCAAGCCAAGAACACAAAACAACCATTTTCCTTCATTTTCTCACCAAATGGTTCGGCCATGACCACCAAAAGCACCACCCATCACTTTTAATTTCATCCAACCATAGATCTTGAATCTACATGATATTCTAAGCAACTTTCATGTTGGAGACTTCCTCAAAATCATTCATCTTCATGGACTTTCTTCAAGAACAAAGTTATGGGGTTTTTGAGGTGAAGTATAAGAAGACTTCATTTCTTCTCTTCTTTTTCATGATCTAAACCATGTTTGATCCATGTTTCCTCTTAATCAAACTTAATATACTAATTTCTATGTAATTTGTTTTGTATTTGAGAAGTCTTTGGTGGTGAAGGACTTGGAAAAAGAAGCAAATCAAGAAGTTTTGAGGATCTTCAAGAGGTAAGAGGGAGATCCATTTCACCAACCAATTATGGTGGTGGGAGATGGTCTTATATTTGATGGATTATGAATTCATGTGAGAATTCCAATCCATGGTCATGTAATAATTAATTGTGTGTTTATGAGCTTTGCTTTATTTTCTTGTGCTTTGATTATTTTTGTCTATGCTTAATATGCTTTGCATGATTTTATGGCTTTGATAGTATACTTATAATATGCATGATGAGTATATGACATGTTTGTGATATTTATGATGAAATATATATATGTATGCCATGATGTGTGGATGGAAAGAAAATTGATCTTGGTTCCAATGGCCAAGGAAGAGCTACGGTTTTGATGCCCTTGATTTGGGTCAATGTTGAAATTTTTCAAGAACAAGGAAATTAAATTTTGATCCCTAGAACAATGAGAATTTCGACTAAGACACCTCAAAATAGGTGTTTACAAATTAATATGTTTATGGAAGAATAAAAATTGGATTGATTTGAGGAGTATGGAAAATGAACTAAAGGTTTGTTTTTTTTAAGAAAACATGAACACAAATTTTAGAATGAAATTTTATTGATTTATTTTGTAGAAACAAGAATGGAATTTATTTAAGTTAGAAGAAAAATATTTCATGGTTCCAATGGCCATCTATAAAGTTTTGATAATTTAGAAAAATGTTTTGATGTTATGAAATACAAGAACTTTCAAATAAGGATTTTTGAAAAGGGAATTAAGTGTTATAAATTAGGTGAAGTGGAATTTTCATAAAAAGAAGATTGAAAGTATTGAACTTCAAATTAATTTAAAAAGAATCAATTTTTAGAAGTGATTTAGAAATATAAAAGAAAATGTTTGTAATTTAAATTTACTCACGAAGAATTTATTTGAGTTTTGGAAAACGTTAAAAAATTTAAAGTTAAGAAACAATAATTAAAACAACTCAATATGATTTTGTAGGACTAGATCAATAAAAAGTGATTTTGAGAAAATATATATTAAGGAAAATATTTTTGACTAAGAATGAAAAAGGATTTGCAAAGAAAGTGAAAATGAATTTGAACAAATGGATTTGGTTTTTATAACCATCGGTACTTCGGTTTTGAAAATAAAATTTTAATGGTTTTGTTTGTGTAAAACCATATCAATTTAGAAGGAAAAATATTTAATGATTTCAATAGTCATGTCCACGTTTTTGAAGGCTTGTAATGCCTTGATTTTTATGAACAAAGTGATTTTCAAAGTGGAAACGTAACTTGAGTTAATACAAGAATTTGGAAATGGAATTAGAGCATTTATCACTTGAGAAATTAAGTTTTTGTAAACGAAAATATTTTTGAACTTCAATTTATTTTGAAGAAGGTTGTGTTTGGAAATGCTTTGAGAAAAATGGAGAATATAATGGTGATTTGAGAATTTACTAAAGTATAACTTATTTTCAAGTTTTGAAGTACGTGTGAAAATTTTAAGATTTGAAACATTGATTTATATCAATGGAAAAGTAATTTTGTGGATTATATTTGAAAAAAAATTTCTTGAGTAAAGAAACGTGAAAAAAGATTTTCTTGAGTAAGAAAATGTGAAAAATGAAATACAAAATCATAATATTTTGAGAAAAGATGAAATGGAATTTTTGAAGGTTGAGAAATATTTTTTCGTAATAGAATTATGGTGAAAAAAATTATTTACGTATCTTAAAAATGTATTAAAAATGATATTGACTTATTTGAAAGTCCAAAATAATGTTTGGAATATTGAGGAATATTTTACATGATTGTAAAATGGTGAAAAATGATTTACGTATCTTAAAAATGATTTAAAATATAGTAAAATACTTCTACGCAATTTGAAATATGTTAAAATATTTTTACGTGATTTGAATTATGTTTAAATATTTTATGTAAGTTTAAATATTATACGTGATTTGAAATATAGTTGAAAAATCACTACGTGATTGAACAAACGATAAAACATTTTTACGCGATTATGAAAAATGGTAGAAAATTGGTGAAAAATTGTTATGAGATTTGGAAAGCGTTTAAATATTTTACACTATTGAAAATATTATTGAAAAATATACGCAATTTTGAAACAGTGGAAAAATAATATGCGATTTGAGAAACGTATATTTTTACGCGATTGAGAAAGACATTGAAAAATTAATACGTGATTTAAAAGTGCAACAGAAGAGCTGCGGCATTTTGAAAACGTAACAAAAGTGTTACAGTATTGTGAAAATATAACAGAAACGTTTCAGAATTTTGAAAGTGTAACAGAAACATTTTGGAATTGTGAAAACATAATGGAAATGTTACGCAATTTTGTGAAAACACGGCGAAAGTGTTTTATAACTATGAAAACATGATAACATGATTTTGTGTTGAAAATATAGTATAATTACTTTGAACCAGTGTATGGACACTGTATGAGAAAATGACGTGTTTTGCCTATGACTGGTATTTGGTGCATTTTATATGCATTGGAAAGAGATGCCTGTGAATGGATTTGGTGCATTATACATGCATTGGAAAAGTATGCGTTGAAGCATATGATATAAATTGAACAAATGAAATTGAAAAGATTTGGCCCTTTGGGGTTGGACTTGCACTGATATATTCGTGCATTGTATAAAATATAGCTAATAGCTATTATGGCCCTTGTGGTTGAAGAGGGAATGAGAATTGATAGTGAGGTCTATGATGGATCTTGGGGGCGTCGAGGCGCGGCGGTCGACCGAGTGGACCGTGGCGAGTACCACTGTGCCACTTGGCGATGCAAATCCGTTGCAACGCATTGACGATACCCGACAAGAACATGATTCTTTTCAACAACTGGGAGATTGTCTTTGGGCTAAGGCTGACAATTGACCAGAGCATTCTTCTCGAAATTGTGAAAACCTCCATGGAGTTGTTTTTGAAAAACTGAGTCTTTATACATATGCATAAATCTGAGCATTTATATCTGTGTGATATATTAATTGAGGAATATTGGTTATTGGTTATGATAATTGAATTGATAAATGATTGGATGATGATTAAACTGATAAATGATTGGATGATGATGATGATGATAATGCTGATAACATGATTATGGTATGATCTGTCTGTATGATATTGTTGGCTGTGTGTTATCTCTGTGCTGCCATGTTGGTATTGGTGTAGGTGATCTCACCTCTTTGTTATGTTATTTTGTGGTGTCTATATTGTTAAAATCAAACAATAGAAGGATCGAGTTGTCTTAGACATAACGGGCGATAAATACTCTGAGATTGGTGACAACAATAAGGAGTGGACCTTCAGGACTCGAAGGTGTGTAGTGTTGACAAAGGAACAGATGTTTGATGCATCAAGATGGACAGATAAGGAATAAGTATGTTAAAGTTTCTCGCTAGTATTGTACCGTGCTATTAAGTAGGACCCGTCATGGGGTTTGCTACTGTCTGTCAAAAATATATAAGTCTGTTAATTATATATTTCTCTTTAAATTGTGATATTAATTGGTGTAAGTATTGTATAATGAATAATTGAAATATGATTTTCAATATTACCTAATATTTTCAGTAAATTTACGTTTCAGTAAAGAAGAAATTTTGAAACCCATCTTTTATAACTCAAACTTTGTGCGAACTTATTTTCAGATTATGAGTCGAGAGTCAGAAATGTGATGCCCTAGCTAGGGTGTTACATTAGTTGGTATCAGAGCTAGGGTGTTACAAGTGGCGATCGTGGTCAAAACCCTCTCAAGAACATCATCAGTCATAGATTCCTGCAAATGTGAATTCACAACATTATTCAAAACATCAGTAAAATCAATGCAATTACATAAATCAAAGGAACCAGGATGTTTAATAGAATTAAAAATATTAAAAACTACTTCCTCATCATTTAATCGCAAGGTTAACTTCCCTTGATGGACATCAATCATACTCTTTCCAGTAGCAAGGAATGGACACCCAAGTATGATTGGGACCTCAGAGTCCTCCTCCATGTCTAATACAATAAAATCAGCTGGAAAAATGAACTTATCCACCTTTACCAAAACATCCTCTAATACTCCACGAGGGTAAGTGATGGATCTATCAGCCAGTTGCAATGAAATGTTGGTGGGTTTAGGTTACTGCATACCTAATTTCTTAAACACAGAGAAAGGCATTAAATTTATACTGGCACCTAAATCATATAATGCTTTCTCAAAATAAAAATTACCAATAGAGCAAGGAATAGTAAAACTCCCTGGATCTTTTAATTTCGATGGTAACTTTTCCAAAAGAATGGTAGAACACTCCTCATTTAGTCTAACTGTCTCATATTCCTCAAGCTTACATTTGTTTGAAAGTATCTCCTTTAAGAACTTTGCATATTTTGGTATTTTGGAGATAGTTTCTACAAACGGAATATTAATTTACAATTTCTTGAACATCTCCAAGAGTTTTACAAATTGCTTGTCCTGCTGAGTGTTCTTGAGCCTTTGAGGGAATGGAATGGATGACTTCTATGGCTCACTTACCTGTACCACGGAGGGTGTTTCACTTGCCTTCTCATTTTCTGTAGTGACTAGCTCATCAAGAATATCTTCATACTCCTGAAATTTCTCCTCCTTTATCTTGGGAAGATTCTTATGCTCCTTACCACTTCTCAGGGTAATTGTCTTCACATGTTCCTTTGGATTAGGCTTGGTAGTACCAGGCAAAGACCCTGGTGCCCTTTCTGACATCAAAGTGGCCAATTGACTGATCTGAGTCTCTATACTCTTCATTCTAGCATCAGAATTCAGCATGTATTTCATTACCAAAGCTTTAAAGCTTAGCTTCCCTGCAAGTGCTTGGAAACCTGGAGTTGGTTTTGGTGCTCTTTGCTGATACTGCTGATAGCCCTGTTGATTTTCCCATTTGAAATTCGGGTGGTCCCTCCAAAGGGAATTGTACGTATTTGAATACGAATTGTACTGCTACCAGTTAGAATTACCAATAAAATTTACTCCTTTAGGCTTGGGGGCAAATGGACTACCAACTTGGCAACTTGAACTTGTATGACCCTGTCCTCGACATGCCTCACAAATAATTAGTGGGACTGCACTATTTATCACCATCAGAGTCTCAACCTTCTTCGTCAATGCTTCTAATTGACTCAGAATGGCTGTAGAAGAATCAACAGCATGTACACCTGCTTGTTTCTTAGGAATTTGGCACACATTCTACCATTGATAACTGTTCAGCGCCATTTCTTCAATCAATACTTGGCTCTCAGTAGCTATTTTCCTCTATATTATACCTCCTGCAGCAGCATCCATGAATGAATGATTTGCAAGCAACAAACCATTGTAAAAAGTCTGAACCTGTTGCCATACGGGGAATCCATGATGTGGACATCTCCTCAACAACTCTTAAAAGCGCTCCTAAGCTTTATAAAGAGTGTCTATTTCAAACTGCACAAAAGAAGATAATTCCTTAACTTACCAGATTTAGAAGGAGGAAAATACTTAGCCAGAAATTGTTATGTCAACTGATCCCATGTAGTGATGGATGATGTTCACATATTTGATGCATTAATAAGCCTTCATTTTTAGTCATTTACACTCTCCATGCACTTAATAAATTAAGTTTGGTTATATTTTGTATGTTTTGAACTCAAAATGGATTTAATTGAATTTTTCAGTATGATTTATGTTTTACACTAATCCTGTATTTGGGTCATATCTTGGGCTGTAGGTGGATGTTTAAGGTGAATCTTATGTCATTTTAAAGATAATAGAGAGCTCTACAATCTTCATGAAGACATCAAAGACTCAATCACACGTTTGGATGGCTCAAATTGGCATTGAATCAAGAACTAAAGTGTTGCTCCTGGCAGAATGACCTTTGTGTATTGTTCAATACACTGCTCGTAGTGAAAGTTGTAGAATAGGCAGAAATTTTGATAGTTGATAGTTAAGACTCAAATCTACAACTTTCATGTTGAACACTCTTCCCGATTCAAACTCCTTGGAGGTGATATTGGGCTTGGAAGTCAGAACAGAGGAGCTGTGACTGGGCCTGAGTAGTGTGCAGTAATTTGAACATATCTGGAGCTATAGAAATGATATTAGACTCAAACCAAAGCCATTTGAAAGCTAAGATCCAGACCTAAAATCTGCATGAAGACCACTTGGCTCAAAAATGACGAATGCAATGACTTCAGAGCTGCATGATTTCGGAGACAAAGAATCTCCAGAATTTTCTACTCACCAAAAGTCATTCAACATTTTCCACTACTCCACCTACTCCACCAACCACCATGACTCAGCCCCCTTTGACATTTTGTATCTCTAACCCTCTATAAAAGGGAGGCTATGCAGATCATTGTAATATGTAGAGCTTCTATGTAGAAGTGTTGTTATAATTAAAGTGTTAGTTTTTTATTTTGAAGATTTCTCTTCTTCTCTCTATTTGTTATTTTTCATGGTTCTTGAAGGTTCTCCAATGGTGATGGCTATGGAGAACTAAACTTCTTTAATCAATCCAAGAGATTGACAGTCTTGATGATTAATCTTGAGATTTTGTTTTAATTGTTATATATTCATCTATTAATCAAGTTTCTCTTTCTCTTCTTCTCTTATTTAAATTCTGATTTAATGCTTAATTTGATTGGAATTTGCATATATTAATTGCGTAATTGTCATATGCCAAGAGATGAATTCAGAGGTTAAATAATCTATTAAAGGTGTTTGATGAAATATTTAGCTTGGTTGGATCTTGAATTTTAAGTTAATTTGGGTTTTGGATGGATGCTTAATTTGTCTAACCTTAATTAATTAAATTCTAGAAGCATTTCTAGTAGAAGATTCATAGATCATTGATAGGCGTCTTAATGTGATCTAAGACCAAGGATTTGGTTGATAGTTGAATAGATCTATAAAGATCAAGGATGGATTAAAATCAAGATTGGTTAATTCTCTTGGATTGGTTATTTTCCTAATTTTGTTTACTCATTTTAATTGCTCTTTGTTGTTTAATCTTGCAAAATTTTCCCCCCTGTTCATTAATCTCTTAATCTGACTTCATAATTAGAATGATCTATGGGCTCGACCCGGTGTTACCTTATGCTACAAGTAGTTTTGGTAAATCGGTTATAAATTGATTTAAATTTGATAATCTCGACAAGTGTCAAATTTTTGGCGCCGTTGCCGGGGATCATTCTGATTTTGTTCAATCTTATTAAGAGTTTATTTAACTACTAATTTCTCACTAACCTTTATTTTGCTGTGTTTTGGTGGATTTCAGGCGAAAACAGGTGATTACGGGTTATTTTACAAGAATTTCGTATTAACAGAAAATGTGCCCAGAATGAGCTGAAACTTGGTCAGTTGAAGGAAAACAGCCTAATAAACAAGACTCACAATTAATTGTGAGGTCACCCCTGATTTTTCCAAAATCCATCGTTTAGACCAGTTTTTTAATTTTTTAATATTTTTATTGCATTTTTTTAGTTTCATTTTTGTGTAGTTTTCATGCTGTACAAGTCCTATAATTTTTAAAAATCATTTCATTAGTCAATTAGATTTATTTTGGTATATTTTTAGAGTTGTCTAGTGTATTTTACTTGTTTACTTATTTTATTTTATTTTATTTTTGTGTTTTGATTAATGCATGACTAGGTCTAATCCTGATATCTTGCTTGAATTTGATCCTGAGATTGATAGAACATTGCATAGGTTAATTAGAACTCGTAGGCTAAGTGAAAGAATTGAGTCTGAATTTAGTTGTGACATTGAATCTGAAAGTACACTTGAGATCTTAAGTGATTCTAAAATCATGGCTGATAATAGGCAAAATAGGACCCTTAAAGAACTTGCTGCTCCTGATGTAACTTACCAGTCTTTGTGCATTCAATATCCTAATCTTGATGCTGACTTCAAGTTAAAATCTGGATTGATACACTTGTTGCCCAAGTTTCATGGTCTTACAGGTGAAGATCCCCATAAGCACTTAAAGGAGTTCCATGTGGTCTGTTCAACCATAAAGCCACATGGAATCTCTGAGGAGCATATCAAGTTGAGGGCATTCCCTTTCTCTCTTGCTGATGTAGCCAAGGATTGGCACATTTCTACCTTTCACCAGGTTCTGTCACGAGTTGGGATGATATGAAGAAATTATTCTTGGAGAGGTTCTTCCTCGCATCCAGAGCAACGTTGCCATTAGAAAAGACATTTGTGGTATAAGGCAAATGACTAGGTGAGACCTTGCATGAGTATTGGGGAGATTCAAAAAGCGTGTTCGAGTTGTCCCCACCATCAAATTAGTGATCAGCTCTTGATTCAATATTTCTATGAGGGCTTGCTGCCGACGGATAGAAGTATGGTGGATGCCGCATCTGGAGGTGCATTGGTGGATAAAACCCCTACTGCAGCAAGAGATTTGATAGCAAATATGGCAGCCAATGCTCAACAATTTGGCACAAGAGTCCTTACCTTAACCAAAGGAGTTAATGAAGTTCAATCGTCTCATGTAGATCAACAGAGAATAGAACATAGACTTGATGAATTGACTTCTTTGGTGAGGCAATTAGCAGTGGGACAACATGTACCAGGTTCTATACAAGAGCCTGCAAGGGTGTGTGGCATTTGCTCTTGCTCATCTCATCCTACTGATGCATGTCCCACACTTCAGGATGGTGGTTCCGCGTTTCCAGAACAGTCAGTTGCAGCAGCTGGCATTTTTCCTAGTAGACCTCAATATCAGCAGTCCCAGCAGCCAAGATATGATCCATTTTCTAATACTTATAACCCTGGTTGGAGGGACCATCCTAACTTGAGTTATGGGAATTCTGGTCAGCAACAACAACCCCAACAGCAACCCGAATTTAGATACCAAGCTATAGGTCCTAGCAACAAATACCAACCACCTGCATTCAGACAACAACAAACCGCGGCCACTTGTGCAAAGAAATTTCTCATGTTGCCAAGTCCAAAGAACCACTCCATCCGAGCCATCATTAGAAGATTTGATGAAACAGATGGCTACAAATAATGTTCAGTTCCAACAAAATGTCAATGCCACCATTCAAAACCTGCAAACTCAGATTGGGCAGCTGGCCACCACTGTGAGTGAATTGAAAAGCCAAGGATCAAGCCAATTGCCTTCACAAACAGTCAGTAACCCAAGAGGCAATGTAAGTGCCATCACCTTGAGAAGTGGCAAAGAAATTGATGGTCCTAGTCTGCCACAACCAGAGCTCCCATTGCAGCAGCCAGAGATTGATCAGACATAACAAAATTCGCATGAACTAGATGCCCCAACCCAGAAGAAATGTGTAGAGAATTCAGACTTGAACATTCCACTACCCTTCCCAAACAGAGTGACACAATCCAAGCAGATAGCGCAAGCAGAAATGGAAAAGGAAGTCATGGAGACATTCAGGAAGGTAGAAATCAATATTCCCCTCCTAGATGCAATCAAGCAAATTCCCAAGTATGCCAAATTCCTCAAGGAGTTGTGTACTCATAAGAGAAGACTTAAGGGTACTGAGAAGGTCAGTATGTACAGAAATGTTTCTGCGATGATTCAGCCAAGCATGCCAAAGAAATGCAAAGATCCTGGAACTTTCACAATCCCTTGCACTATAGGCAATTCTAGATTTGGCCATGCAATGCTAGATTTGGGTGTTTCTATCAATGTCATGCCTATGTCAGTGTATAAGTCTTTGAACATTGGCACCTTACAACCCACTGGTATAGTGATTCAGTTGGCAAACAGGACCACTGCTCATCCTGCAGAGTCTTGGAAGATGTGTTAGTGCGGTGAATGAGTGATTTTCCCAGTGGACTTCTACATTCTGGAAATGGAAGATGAGTCTTCAACAAATCATGCTCCATTGATTCTAGGAAGACCATTCCTCAAGACAGCCAAAACCAAGATAGATGTGCATGCTGGCACCCTTTCTATGGAATTTGGTGAAGATGTGGTACAGTTTAACATTTTTGATGCCATGAGACATCCCCTTGAGGAGCATTCAGTTTTTCATGTTGATGTGATTGAAATGCTGGTTGATGATACTTATGCTGATATGAGTGCTGAATTCCCTGATATTGCTGACTTTCTGGATTCTGTCACTTGTGAAATATGTGTTAGCTATGATACTGAACCATGTGCTGCATGTGCTGAGATTTATACAGTTATGAGTGATGATGCAGGTGCTTATTTGACTGATGCAGCATATGAAAATATGAGTCAAAATTATGTCGAATTTAATGCTGCTGAGTTGCTTGTTTCAAATAGCTTGCTGCCTTCTATTGTGCATCCCCCATCCTTAGAGCTAAAGACTTTGCCAGACCACCTTAAATATGCATATTTGGAAGATGGTGAGAAGTCACGATGATTGTCGCTAAGAATCTACAACTGAACAAGAAGAAAAATTGCTTTGCAGGTTTTGAGGCAAAGATAAGCGGCCATCGGATGGACACTTGCAGACATTCCTGGTATTAGTCCCTCCATATGTATGCATAGGATTTTATTGGAGGAAGGTACCAAGCCAGTGAGGCAGCCCCAAAGGAGACTAAATCCCCTGATTCTGGATGTGGTGAAGAAGGAAGTGACCAAGCTGCTGCAAGCTGGCATTATTTATCCCATATCTGACAGTAAATGGGTGAGCCCAGTGCAAGTGGTTCCAAAGAAATCTGGAGTCACAGTAATTGCAAATCAGAACAATGAGCTCCTTCCCACAAGAATCCAGAATAGTTGGCAGGTGTGCATTGATTATAGGCGGCTTAACCAAACCACTAGGAAAGATCATTTTCCATTGCCTTTCATTGATCAGATGTTGGAGAGACTGGCTGGCAAGTCGCATTACTGTTTCTTGGATGGATATTCGGGCTATTTTCAGATTCATATAGCCCTAGAAGACCAAGAGAATACCACTTTTACCTGCCCATTTAGAACATTTGCATACAGGAGAATGCCTTTTGGTCTGTGCAATGCTCCGGGAACCTTTCAAAGGTGTATGGTCAGTATCTTCTCTGAATTTTTAGAGAGTTGCATGGATGTGTTTATGGATGATTTTACTGTCTATGGCTCTTCCTTTGATGCATGTTTGGATAGTTTGGATCGGGTTTTGCATAAGTGCATTGAAACTAACCTTGTCCTGAATTTTGAGAAATGTCATTTCATGGTAGAACAAGGTATAGTTTTAGGGCATGTAGTATCTAGCAAGAGTATTGAGGTAGATCCTGTAAAAATAGATGTCATTTCATGTCTATCTTACCCCACATGCGTGCGGGAGGTTCGTTCTTTTCTTGGTCATGCAGGTTTCTATCGTCGGTTTATAAAGGATTTTAGCAAAATTGCCCTTCCACTGTCCAACTTACTACAAAAGGATGTAAAGTTTCACTTTGACCAGAGATGCAAGGATGCCTTCAATCACTTAAAGCAAGCATTGACCAGTGCACCTATCATCCAGTCACCAGATTGGACACTCCCATTTGAACTCATGTGTGATGCCTCTAATTATGCATTGGGAGCTGTCCTTGCACAGAGAGTCGGCAAAGTACCTCATGTCATTTCCTATGCTTCGAGGACTTTAGATGCTGCACAAGCCAACTACACTACAACCGAAAAGGAACTTTTAGCAATTGTTTTTGCTTTAGATAAATTTCGATCATATTTGCTTGGTTCTAGAGTGGTTGTATTTTCAGATCATGTAGCTTTAAAGTTTCTCCTGAAAAAGCCCAATGCAAAGCCTCGACTGATTAGATGGATGTTGCTTTTATAAGAGTTTGATATTGATATCAGAGATAAGAGTGGAGCAGAGAACCTGGTGGCAGATCACTTGAGTCGGATTGAGAGAGAGGCAGATTCTTCTCCTATCCATGATGTCTTCCCTGATGAGCAGCTTTTCAAGATGCAAGGTAACATCCTTTGGTTTGCAGATTTGGTTAATTTCTTGGTTGCTAGAGCACTAGCTGCACATTTCACTAAGGCACAGATTGACAAATTGAAAAGTGAGTCAAAATATTATGTGTGGGATGACCCTTATTTGTGGAGATTTTGTAGTGACCAAGTTATTAGGAGATGTATTCCTGATCATGAGTTTGATTCTGTTCTTAGTTTTTGTCATGCACTTGCCTGTGGGGGACATTTTGGACCTACTCGTACAGCTAGGAAAGTTTTGGACTCTGGATTATATTGGCCCACTCTATTTCGTGATGCATATTTGTTTTGTAAATCTTGTGAACAATGCCGAGAAACAGGAATATTTCTCGTAGGAATGAGATGCCCCAACAACCTTTGTTGTTCTGTGAAATATTTGATGTTTGGGGTATTGATTTTATGGGTCCTTTTCCTGTGTCATTTGGTTTTGTTTACATTCTGCTTGCTGTGGATTATGTATCTAAATGGGTGGAGGCAAAAGCCACTCGGACTAATGATTCCAAGGTTGTTGTGGATTTTGTTAGATCACATATTTTCTGCAGGTTTGGGTCCCAAAAGCCATCATTAGTGATCAGGGTTCGCATTTTTGTAATTGAAGCATGGAAGCCTTGATGAAAAAGTATGGAGTCTTGCATAGAGTTTCTACACCTTACCATCCCCAAACTAATGGGCAAGCCGAGGTTTCCAACAGAGAGATCAAGCAAATACTTCAGAAAATAGTTCAACCTAACAGAAAGGACTGGAGCAAAAGGCTTGAGGATGCTTTATGGGCTTATAGGACCGCCTATAAGACTCCGATTGGGATGTCTCCTTATCGGATTGTTTTTGGCAAAGCATGCCACTTGCCAGTGGAAATTGAGCATCGTGCATTTTGGACAGTAAAAAGGTGTAACTTGGACCTAAATCAAATAGGCATGGAGCGGAAGCTGCAGTTGCAGGAATTGGAGGAGATCCGCTTGGAGGCTTATGAGAGTTCCAAACTTTATAAAGAGAAGACCAAAGCCTTCCATGATAAGAAGATCATGAGAAAAACATTTAAGATTGGTCAAAAAGTTCTCCTCTATAACTCCCGCCTCAAACTCATGCCCGGAAAGCTCAGATCTAGGTGGCTTGGTCCATTTGTTGTTACTAAGATTTTTCCTTATGGTGTCAGGCAGTTACAAGTGAGACTACTACAAAAGCTTTCATAGTCAATGGACATCGCCTCAAACCATTTTATGAGGGAGCTCAAGAGGATATTTTGGAGGAGGTCCACTTGCAAGAAGTCGTCTACCCCACTTGATAAGTAAGATACCGCCTCAATAGACACAAAAAAAAAAGAGTTTTTGATTGAGGTAAAAAAAAAATTTTATTGTGATGACCCATATTTGTTCAATTATTGTTCTGATCAAATTTTTTGGAGATTTGTACCCGACAATGAGGAAAGTAGTGTCATTGAATTTTGTCACTCGGACGCATGTGGAGGTCATTTTTTCTTCAACGACAACAACTGTGAAAATCTTGCAGTATGGATTTTATTGGCCTACTTTATGCAAGGTCTGTTACACCTTTTACAAAAGCTGCGAAAATTGGTCAAAAAAGTTCTGCTTTGAGATTATCATCTGCACCTACTCCTTGGAAAATTGAGATCTAGGTGGCGCGGTTCTTTGGTTGTCAAACACGTGGGGCCGTAGATATTTAGGATCCTAGGAATGGTAATGCGCTTAAAGTTAATGGCCAAAGACTCAACCATTCCCAGAAAACCAAGTTCTTGAGTTCTTTGTGTTACCGGTTAAGTGGCAGATATGGTACTCCGTGGCTCTCAAGTCGGTTTATTTTTCAGTTTCCCAAAATAACTGAACCCTTCTTCTCCTTCAAAATGGATGTCATTCTTTCAAACTTGAGCAAATATTTTCCTTCTCTTCCTCAAAATGCTCTGAGAAAAATCTACAAAGTTCGATGTGAAAGATTGAGACTGTTAATGCACAAAGATATGCCAGAAGATGTTCGCTGGATAATTGAAGCAAAGGTCCGATTAGCAGGTGAGTCCTCAATTTCATTTGACTCATTTATGCCCGGTCTTGAAAGAAGTTCATATTCTAAAAGGAGAAGAGCAAAAAGGTTACAAGTCTGTCACAAATGTGGACGATGGACTTGTAACAAGCGATGTCGTACTTTGGGGATGGTTTCCGCAAATAGAGAAGATAAAATTTTCTTCATTAAGAATGGACTGAGTAAGGAGTCATTAGATGATATCTTATTGACTCTTGAGACGCATTCTTGTGGATTGGTGCATCGTGAAATTCTTAAATTGTGGAATCTCTTCAAGGATGAAAAAAAACGTTACAGTCTTGGGAATCAGACTCTAAAAGACCCTGTTTGCCAATTTATAAGAAAATTGGATGGGAAGCTTATCCTCGACTCATAGAAGACGTTTAAGCCGTTATTGGACGTTAAACCAGAGGCAGATGTGAGCCATATCCACAAACAATCTGTACGTATCATCCTCTTCTTCTTCTTCATGTCATCTTACAAAAAACAAAAAAACAAAAAAACAAAAAAAACAAAAAAACAAAAAAAAAAGATTCTGTGTTTCTTCAATTCAACCTTTTCTGACAATCGTCAACCTACCCTTATAGGTGCATTTATTCCCCTTTCCATTCTTTTTCTTATTTAAACACTTCATTTTCTCCATTTTCCTTCAACTCAGAAACACTCAAAGAGAGGAAGAGTATAGAATGGGGCCTTCTATTCGTAACCTCAAAAATGTCTGTGTTTTTTGTGGGTCGCGTTATGGGAAGGGATTAGAGTTTGTAAACGCAGCTAGCACTCTTAGTCGATCACTTGCTGCGAGGAATATTCATCTTGTATATGGGGGCGGTTGTCGTGGGTTAATGGGGGCTGTCTCACTTTCTGCTTTTATAGGAGGCAGGGTTTTAGGTGTTATTCCTAAACCTTTAGCTGAAAATAACATCACTTGGAAAGACAATTGGAGAAGAAATTCAGGTAACATCCATGCATGGACGAATGAAAACAATGGTTGACAATTCTGATGCATTTCTTGTCTTACCAGGTGGTTTTGGTACTTTAGAAGAAATTTTTCAAATTGTCTCTTGGGCTGAACTGAACATCCACTATAAACCCATTGGTTTGTTGAATGTTAATAATTTCTTTGATCTTTTGTTATTTTTTCTTGACAAAGCTGTGGAACAAAAATTTATCACTCCTTCGGCAAGACAACTTCTTATCTCTGACTCCACTATTGATGAGCTCATTGATAAATTGGAAGCTTTTGAGTATGTACCGATAAGGTATTAGCTCGATAGATTGGTCAACAGAAGGGCAAATAAGAGGAAGTAACAAGAAAAGCAAGCCAGATCTTACACTTTCTCTTTAATCGGTTTGATTTTATTGTACTTTGTTTCTGTTTAAATTTGTGTCTGCTTTCTCAAACAGGTAATATCTTCTATCCTTTACTTATCTATATTTTAACATTGAGGACAATGTTGTGATCTAATTGGGGGGGAAGGATATTTGACCTAAAAAAAAATTTGCTATTTTGTTTGGAAAGTATGATATGATTGTCATGGACTTATTAAACTAATTTTGATGGCAGAGTAAGGAGTAATTCTACTCTTGAGACGCATCTTAATTGGTGGCAGAGTAAGGAGTGTTTTTAGGTAGTAATTAATTAGTATTAAATTATGGAAGTACTTAAGTTTTATTATTTAATTTCTTTTTAGGGTCTGATGTGGCACTGACAGTGTGCTTCTTTTCCTGCTTGGCGTTGATTCACTTCTTATCAGGTTGTGTTGCTCTTTTCTATCTCTCTCTTTCACATTAAGGACAATGTTATATTAAGTGTGGGGAAGAGATTTTAGCATTTTTTTTGGTTTTGTTTTGTTGTTAAAAAAAACAAAAAATAAAAAAAAAAGGGTTCATTGCATGATTGAATAACTTTTCTTCCTTCTTGAACTGATATGCTTGGTGATGGATGATTGAATTAATGAATTGAGTTTGATGGATGCATACCTTATGAGATTTTGAGCCTAATGGATGGATTCAACATTTATGTCATTCTCTTCTTTCTTGTGTGATTTTCACTCATATTAATGATCACTCTAGAACTTGCTTTGATTCTTTTTGAAGCTACATTTCACTTGCATGCATGAACATGATTGAGGCCCTCTTTCTTAATTAGCTAGTTTAACCAAATAGCCAACCTTGCATATTTCCCCTTGCTTAACCCCTTTGAGCTTATTTGATTATTCTTTGTCTCGAACTCATTATGTTTCTTAAATGAAAAAAACCATGTTCTTACTTAGTCTTAGTGAATAAGAGAACATTAGCTTTGTCATTGGATGAGTTCATGAACAAGTGTGGGGGTGTGTATGCAGAATAGTTGAAAAATGTATATATGATGTTCTTTTTGTAAATATATATATATACATATATATATATATATATATATATATATATATATATATATAAATTCAAATATATATATATATATATATGTAAAAAAAAAAAGGTCAACAAGGCAATAAAGGAATGGAAAATAATATGTAAAGGGAATTTGTATTAAATGAAGTTGGGATGAACTTTCATGATCGATAATTGAACTCAGCTTTCATGTTCTTTTATTCTCTTTGGTGTTTAACTTGTCATATCCATATTACCTTCTCCTTTACCTTGACCCCATTACAACCTTGAATAAAGTCCTCATGATTTGTGTGTGCATGTATTCTGAGTAGTGGAGAAGTAGAAGATAAGCAAGCTTATGGTAGTGCAATTTTCATGAGTTAAATTGAGTGTAATACCTACCTTTTAAACACTTGAGATATTGAGAGTGAATTCTGTGAGGATCTATCATTCTTTACTCATGCTTTTCAATTGAAGTATCCTTGCTTGTTGATTTAAGATGTGAAGATGTGTTACCTCATAAATGTTTTGATCACTTGAATTATTAATTGCTCTTCATTCTTAAATATTATTAGAAATTGAGTCTTTTCGAATGTTTAACTTTTGAGTCTGTTTCATTTTGTTTTTGTGTGTTTTGCCCAGGAGTGCAAAAAGCTAAGTGTGGGAGAATTTGATGTTCATATATTTGATGCATTAATAAGCTTTTATTTTTAGTCATTTACACTCTTCATGCACTTAATAAATTAAGTTTGGTTATGTTTTGTATGTTTTGAACTCAAAATGGATTTAATTGAATTTTTCAGCATGATTTACGTTTTACACTAATCCTGTATTTGGGTCATATCTTGGGCTGTAGGTGGATGTTTAAGGTGAATCTTATGTCATTTTAAAGATAATAGAGAGCTCTACAATCTTCATGAAGACATCAAAGACTCAATCACACGTTTGGATGGCTCAAATTGGCATTGAATCAAGAACTAAAGTGTTGCTCCTGGCAGAATGACCTTTGTGTATTGTTCATTACACTGCTCGTAGTGGAAGTTGTAGAATAGGCTGAAATTTTGATAGTTGATAGTTAAGACTCAAATCTATAACTTTCATGTTGAACACTCTTCCCGATTCAGACGCCTTGGAGGTGATATTGGGCTTGGAAGTCAAAATAGAGGAGCTGTGACTGGGCCTGAGTAGTGTGCAGTAATTTGAACATATCTGGAGCTATAGAAATGATATTAGACTCAAATCAAATCCATTTGAAAGCTAAGATCCAGACCTAAAATCTGCATGAAGACCACTTGGCTCAAAAATGACGAATGCAATGACTTCAGAGCTGCATGATTTCAGAGACAAAGAATCTCCAGAATTTTCTACTCACCAAAAGTCACTCAACATTTTCCACTACTCCACCTACTCCACCTACTCCACCAACCACCATGACTCAGCCCCCTTTGACATTTTGTATCTCTAACCCTCTATAAAAGGGAGGCTATGCAGATCATTGTAATATGTAGAGCTTCTATGTAGAAGTGTTTGTTATAATTAAAGTGTTAGTTTTTTATTTTGAAGATTTCTCTTCTTCTCTTTCTCTCCTTCTCTCTCTTTGTTATTTTTCATGGTTCTTGAAGGTTCTCCAATGGTGATGGCTATGGAGAACTAAACTTCTTTAATCAATCCAAGAGATTGACAGTCTTGATGATTAATCTTGAGATTTTGTTTTAATTGTTATATATTCATCTATTAATCAAGTTTCTCTTTCTCTTCTTCTCTTGTTTAAATTCTGATTTAATGCTTAATTTGATTGGAATTTGCATATATTAATTGCGTAATTATCATATGCCAAGAGATGAATTCAGAGGTTAAATAATTTATTAAAGGTGATTGATGAAATATTTAGCTTGGTTGGATCTTGATTTTTAAGTTAATTCTGGTTTTGGATGGATGCTTAATTTGTCTAACCTTAATTAATTAAATTCTAGAAGCATTTCTAGTAGAAGATTCATAGATCATTGATAGGCGTTTTAATGTGATCTAAGACCAAGGATTTGGCTGATAGTTGAATAGATCTGTAAAGATTCATAGATCATTTCAATATTACCTAATATTTTCAGTAAATTTACGTTTCAGTAAATAAGAAATTTTGAAACCCATCTTTTATAACTCAAACTTTGTGCGAACTTATTTTCAGATTATGAGTCGAGAGTCAGAAATGTGATGCCCTAGCTAGGGTGTTACATTAGTTGGTATCAGAGCTAGGGTGTTACAAGTGGCGATCGTGGTCAAAACCCTCTCAAGAACATCATCAGTCATAGATTCCTGCAAATGTGAATTCACAACATTATCCAAAACATCAGTAAAATCAATGCAATTACATAAATCAAAGGAACCAGGATATTTAATAGAATTAAAAATATTAAAAACTACTTCCTCATCATTTAATCGCAAGGTTAACTTCCCTTGATGGACATCAATCATACTCTTTCCAGTAGCAAGGAATGGACACCCAAGTATGATTGGGACCTCAGAGTCCTCCTCCATGTCTAATACAATAAAATCAGCTGGAAAAATGAACTTATCCACCTTTACCAAAACATCCTCTAATACTCCACGAGGGTAAGTGATGGATCTATCAGCCAGTTGCAATGAAATGTTGGTGGGTTTAGGTTACTGCATACCTAATTTCTTAAACACAGAGAAAGGCATTAAATTTATACTGGCACCTAAATCATATAATGCTTTCTCAAAATAAAAATTACCAATAGAGCAAGGAATAGTAAAACTCCCTGGATCTTTTAATTTCGATGGTAACTTTTCCAAAAGAATGGTGGAACACTCCTCATTTAGTCTAACTGTCTCATATTCCTCAAGCTTACATTTGTTTGAAAGTATCTCCTTTAAGAACTTTGCATATTTTGGTATTTTGGAGATAGTTTCTACAAACGGAATGTTAATTTACAATTTCTTGAACATCTCCAAGAGTTTTACAAATTGCTTGTCCTGCTGAGTGTTCTTGAGCCTTTGAGGGAATGGAATGGATGACTTCTATGGCTCACTTACCTGTACCACGGAGGGTGTTTCACTTGCCTTCTCATTTTCTGTAGTGACTGGCTCATCAAGAGTATCTTCATACTCCTGAAATTTCTCCTCCTTTATCTTGGGAAGATTCTTATGCTCCTTACCACTTCTCAGGGTAATTGTCTTCACATGTTCCTTTGGATGAGGCTCGGTAGTACCAGGCAAAGACCCTGGTGCCCTTTCTGACATCAAAGTGGCCAATTGACTGATCTGAGTCTCTATACTCTTCATTCTAGCATCAGAATTCAGCATGTATTTCATTACCAAAGCTTTAAAGCTTAGCTTCCCTGCAAGTGCTTGGAAACCTGGAGTTGGTTTTGGTGCTCTTTGCTGATACTGCTGATAGCCCTGTTGATTTTCCCATTTGAAATTCGGGTGGTCCCTCCAAAGGGAATTGTACGTATTTGAATACGAATTGTACTGCTACCAGTTAGAATTACCAATAAAATTTACTCCTTTAGGCTTGGGGGCAAATGGACTACCAACTTGGCAACTTGAACTTGTATGACCCTGTCCTCGACATGCCTCACAAATAATTAGTGGGACTGCACTATTTATCACCATCAGAGTCTCAACCTTCTTCGTCAATGCTTCTAATTGACTCAGAATGGCTGTAGAAGAATCAACAGCATGTACACTTGCTTGTTTCTTAGGAATTTGGCGCACATTCTACCATTGATAACTGTTCAGCGCCATTTCTTCAATCAATACTTGGCTCTCAGTAGCTATTTTCCTCTATATTATACCTCCTGCAGCAACATCCATGAATGAATGATTTGCAAGCAACAAACCATTGTAAAAAGTCTGAACCTGTTGCCATACGGGGAATCCATGATGTGGACATCTCCTCAACAACTCTTAAAAGCGCTCCTAAGCTTTATAAAGAGTGTCTATTTCAAACTGCACAAAAGAAGATAATTCCTTAACTTACCAGTTTTAGAAGGAGGAAAATACTTAGCCAGAAATTGTTATGTCAACTGATCCCATGTAGTGATGGATGATGTTCACATATTTGATGCATTAATAAGCCTTCATTTTTAGTCATTTACACTCTCCATGCACTTAATAAATTAAGTTTGGTTATATTTTGTATGTTTTGAACTCAAAATGGATTTAATTGAATTTTTCAGTATTATTTACGTTTTACACTAATCCTGTATTTGGGTCATATCTTGGGCTATAGGTGGATGTTTAAGGTGAATCTTATGTCATTTTAAAGATAATAGAGAGCTCTACAATCTTCATGAAGACATCAAAGACTCAATCACACGTTTGGATGGCTCAAATTGGCATTGAATCAAGAACTAAAGTGTTGCTCCTGGCAGAATGACCTTTGTGTATTGTTCAATACACTGCTCGTAGTGAAAGTTGTAGAATAGGTGAAAATTTTGATGTTGATAGTTAAGACTCAAATCTACAACTTTCATGTTGAACACTCTTCCCGATTCAGACTCCTTGGAGGTGATATTGGGCTTGGAAGTCAGAACAGAGGAGCTGTGACTGGGCCTGAGTAGTGTGCAGTAATTTGAATATATCTGGAGCTATAGAAATGATATTAGACTCAAACCAAAGCCATTTGAAAGCTAAGATCCAGACCTAAAATCTGCATGAAGACCACTTGGCTCAAAAATGACGAATGCAATGACTTCAGAGCTGCATGATTTCGGAGACAAAGAATCTCCAGAATTTTCTACTCACCAAAAGTCATTCAACATTTTCCACTACTCCACCTACTCCACCAACCACCATGACTCAGCCCCCTTTGACATTTTGTATCTCTAACCCTCTATAAAAGGGAGGCTATGCAGATCATTGTAATATGTAGAGCTTCTATGTAGAAGTGTTGTTATAATTAAAGTGTTAGTTTTTGATTTTGAAGATTTCTCTTCTTCTCTCTATTTGTTATTTTTCATGGTTCTTGAAGGTTCTCCAATGGTGATGGCTATGGAGAACTAAACTTCTTTAATCAATCCAATAGATTGACAGTCTTGATGATTAATCTTGAGATTTTGTTTTAATTGTTATATATTCATCTATCAATCAAGTTTCTCTTTCTCTTCTTCTCTTGTTTAAATTCTGATTTAATGCTTAATTTGATTGGAATTTGCATATATTAATTGCGTAATTGTCATATGCCAAGAGATGAATTCAGAGGTTAAATAATCTATTAAAGGTGTTTGATGAAATATTTAGCTTGGTTGGATCTTGATTTTTAAGTTAATTTGGGTTTTGGATGGATGCTTAATTTATCTAACGTTAATTAATTAAATTCTAGAAGCATTTCTAGTAGAAGATTCATAGATCATTGATAGGTGTCTTAATGTGATCTAAGACCAAGGATTTGGTTGATAGTTGAATAGATCTATAAAGATCAAGGATGGATTAAAATCAAGATTGGTTAATTCTCTTGGATTGGTTATTTTCCTAATTTTGTTTACTCATTTTAAATTGCTCTTTGTTGTTTAATCTTGCAAAATTTTCCCCCCCTGTTCATTAATCTCTTAATCTGACTTCATAATTAGAATGATCTATGGGCTCGACCCGGTGTTACCTTATGCTACAAGTAGTTTTGGTAAATCGGTTATAAATTGATTTAAATTTGATAATCTCGACAAGTGTCAATGGAACCCCTTGAAAGTGACGTTAACCATTGACTCATTTTGTCCCTAAGAGAGAAAGGAAAAAGTCGTAATCGGATTGCATCATCTGTCACCCCATTGTACTTGATAGTATCACACAACTGCAAGAACCTAGCAAAATACTAATTTGGATCATCCGAAGGCAATCCACTAAACTGAATTGAATTCTGAATCATGGAGATCAATGCTGGTTTGATCTCGAAGTTATTAGCTGTCACAACTAGTCTTATAATACTCCCTCCATACCCTTCACCAGTGGGCATAGAGTACTCAAACATGATCCGCTCTGTTGGGGTAGCTCTTTCTTCACGGCTTGCCTCAACAACTGGTTGTCTCTCCATCCTATTTATATTTTCTGTCACAGCTACAATAAAAGACTGCTTCTTTAACTTGCAAGCTGTTTTCTTAATTTCTGGATCAAAAGCCAAAGTAGAAAACTGAGATCGAGTAAGCATAAACAAAAATAAGAAGTAAAAATTTAATTAAAAATAAAAATAAAAATAAAATAAGAAATAAAAATTAAAAAAATAAGGAATAAAAGAAAAGGGCATCTAAATTAACTAGAGCTTTTCACTTCTAATATTACCAAACTTATTCCCCAGAAACGGCGCCAAAAACTTGGTGCGCGTAAAATATACTAAGAACAAGTGCACTTTATCGGCAAGTAATATAGGATTTGAGTCTCAATTATCGATTCCACGAGGAGTAAGTGGTAATTACTAGATTTGCAAAACCCTTTGTTATCCAGGCAATCAAAAGTGTATGAAGAAATTCAAATTAAAAGCAGAAAACAAATAAAGAAAAATAATGAATAATCAAACAATAAATAAATAAACAATGAGAGAGAGACTAGGGCGCAAGGTTCACTTGAATCCAATTATTCAGATTTTCTTTCATTTGTGATGTAAAGTAATTCTTTTGCCAATATTCTCTTACCTGCTATTGAATCCCAATGGTCATGGATGAAACAAGATTCTATTCCTAAATTAAATCACCTATTTGGTTATTTAGTTTAATTAATTAGGAATGCATTAACCTTCAATTCGAGAGATGAATCAATATACCTGTCAATTCCATTGGTAGGAAAAATTGATGTTTGGTCATTCACCAATCTAATCCTAGGCTTACCATATAGATCCACTCATTGAATGCGGATAGTCACAGGTGTTGACCTTTCTTATGTACCGCAAGTGTACGGGTCGTGCAAGTAATAAAATGATGAGTTAAGTTCGTTCCCTCGAGGATTAGGATTAATATCTTAGCTAACTATTAACTATTAGTTTAAGAAATTCTATTCAAGGACATACAAATTTGGAGAGAGTGTGTGACTTATTTAAAAGACTAAAAAGCTTTAATGAGAGATTGAGATTCAAGGATTGGAGGATAGGGACTCCTTTTTCACTAACTATTCCACTTGATAATATACAACCAAGGTGAGTGTTATGCATAAGTGAATTTGTTGGCATAAGAAACTCCATTAGTTAAAAGCCTATGTCTAGGTCAATTAAGCTTATGTAATTTGCCTAGTTCACTATGTGTCCATGAAAACCAAAGCAAATTCCATTCTTTAAGATTGATTCTTAACAATTGCCATGCATGACCAAAGGGTATATCTCTATCCCATTAGCAATTTAAATTACTCATCCACTAGAATGGAATTAAACATGCACCAACCATATTCATGATCTAAAACCTAAATCCCTATGTCTAGTTCAATAGATTCAACCAAAACACAATAAATGTTGGCCACACATTCATGAGCATTAAGAAAAATATGGATGAACAAAACACATTATCATAAACAACTCACAAGGTTACAAAATCATCAAGTTTACATAGAAAGATTCAAAGGAATCCCTAAAATGAACTTAGCTAGCCATGGGTCACGAAAATGCCAAAGCCATTTCCATGCCCATGCCCTAGAATGAGAGAGAGTAAAGAGAGAAGAGGGGAAACTCTATGATGTTGGTGCTTAGATGAATGATCCTCCTTCAAGAAGGGTGGCTTCCACTTCTAGTCCCTTTACAGCTCTCCAAAACTGTCAGCAAATGAGCCCTAGCTTCGTTTCTTTCACAACCCCCCAACTCTCTCTTTTTAATCTGAAAGCATCGTATTTATAGGTGCTGCAGACATCCACGCGCCGCGACGTGTAATTTTCCACGCCGCGGCATGATAGCCTCTGTCTTCTCAGTGCGTAGCAGCCTGAGAGCAGCACGCCGAGGCGTGAACATATCCACACTGCGGCGTGGGAAGCTGAGACATCTCCTGGCTCTTCTCTTCCCATGCTGGCCCATATGCTACTCCAATTCATCCATTTTTTAGCCTAACCTACAATTTACAGTTCACTCAATTAATCACAAGTGCAAAATCAACATATTCTAACAAAAGAATTGGAAATATGTTCACAAAATAAAGAGGAAGACAACAACAAACTTTTGCATAAAAAATAAGGCTATAGTCTCCCAATTATGCCTAAGAACAAGGACTGAGTAATCAATAAAGCACTGATATAGGGCACAAATAACTATATTTTATGGAGTTGTCAACAGGTCAAATAATGAATTAATACATACCAAAAGTAATCAAGTTATGACAAGAATGCAAGCAATATGATAAACCCTAAAGAAATTGCCTTAATCAAATTAGAAATCAAACCCAAATAATTAGGAAAAAAAATCCCCCATAGCCCTAGCTATGGGTTTACTACTCATGTTCAATACAAACAAACCCATATCAAGATACAAACCCATGGAAAAAAAAACCCAAAGAAATGAGAAAACTAGAAAGAAAGAGAAATCAAAACCCCCTTTAATGGAGATTCTGATCTTCAAACCTTCAAGAATCGAATCCTCCTTTGAAGCCATCTTCCAAGATCTGCTACCGCAAAATAACTCTTTCAGGATTAGGGATTTTCTGTGTAATGTGTTCAATGTCTGTCCCTATTGAATTTGGCGTAACTTTTCCCATTTATTGAAATCCGCGTGCACTGTTACGCAACCAGCGCCTAGGCGCTCAGTCACTTAAGTCAAGATACGTTGCTACACGTTGCACGCTCAAGCGTAGGACACTAAATCAATGCTGCTACATACGCTTTGGGCACTCAAGCGCTCCCAACACTAGCGCTTAGGCGCTAGTTTCTGTTTCAAAATTCCACTTTTTCTTGCTCCTTTGAACGTCCAATCTTCTTCAAGTGTAATTACTTGACAAAAACACACAAAACACTTAATAAAAACACAATCAAACAATACTAAAAATATAACAAAAATTATGAACAAAATTCAATAAAAATAAATAAAAAGAATATGAAAAACCAAGGAATTGACCTATAAAAATATGACATGTTGACAGTTCATCACCTTGACCAAGTCACTTGAGAAGTTGAATGTCAATGTTGTCACTACTCCTAACATAACTTGTGAAACATGTGGAGGAGGGTATTTGACTTCGAAATGCAATGCAGTAGAAACATGTTCTCAAGACCCGTCATTGGACCAAGCAAGTTATGTGCAAAATGGCAACTTCAAGCCTCAAGGTAATCTTTTTTCTAACACATATAACCTCAGATGGAGAAACCACCCTAATTTCTCATATAATAACTAACAAAATAGAGGGGATTCATCCAACAATAGACCCCACCAGGATTCCAACAACCGCAATAATTTTCTCAGGGTGCAAAGTCCAATTTAGAAGCTCTCATGGAGAATTTCACAGTCACTTAAAAGGAACAAAATCAAGCCATTTAAGCACAAGTGCAATAACATAGGGAGTCCATCAAGCAAATCAATACTCGCTTAGATCAAATGGCCACTCACTCGAAGATGCTCGAGACTCAAATAGCCCAATAAACAAGCTTGTTTAACATGATTCAAAGGTGAATCCCAAGTCAACCAAAGACTAACCCAAGAAAGCAAGCTCACGCAATTTCATTGAGGAGTGGTAAGCAACTTGAAGGCCCCACAAGATAAGAAAATCTTCAAGATAAGGACACCCATGAAAAGGAAGAGAAACAAGAGAAGAAAGAAGCCAAAGAAGGGGATGAAGAAAGCATTAAAAGGTATGTTCCTCCAAAAGCATATGTTCCACCTTTGCCTTTCCCTCAAAGGTATCAAAAAGCGAAGCTTGATCATCAATTTGAAAGATTTTTGGAGGTCCTTAAGAAGCTTTATATTAATGTTTCTTTTACAGAAGCTTTCTCTCGAATGCTCTCTTATGCTAAGTTCTTAAAAGAGATTCTCTCCAATAAGAGGAAGCTTGAAGACTATGAAATTGTGGCTTTGACAGAAGAATATAGTGCAATCATTCAAAACAAGCTTCCACCTAAGCTTAAGGATCTGGGTAGCTTTTCAATTTCATGCTCAATTGGGGACATGCATATCAACAAGGCTTTGTGTGATCTTGGAGCAAGTGTGAGTTTGATGCCCCTTTCTCTTTGTGAGAAACTTGATATTGGGGAGCTCAAGCTGACCACTATCACTCTTCAATTGGCAGATAGGTCAATCAAACATCCTATTGGCATACTAGAGATTGTTCCTTTAAAGGTTGGAAAGTTCTATATTTCGATCGAATTTGTTGTGCTTGAGATGGAAGTAGATCTTCAAATCCCCATCATCTTGGGCAGGCCATTCCTAGCCACTGCTGGAGCAGTGCTTGATGTAAAGCATGAGAAAATAACCCTCAAGTAGGTGAAGAAGTTTTTGAGTTTAATTTGTTTCAAGTTTCTAAACAACCAGCCGTTGTTGATTCTTGCTTGAGGGTTGATGTGGAAGAAAGGTTGACTAGAGAGGTGCACGCTAAAAGCCATCCACAAGACCCTCTAGAGAAGTTTTTGGTGCACAATGGTGACATACAGGATGAAGATGAAGAGGTTCTCTCAACTGAAGATTCCTCACTTAAGGAAAAGGGGGGCCCAAAGGTAGAGCTTAAACATCTTCCACCAATGCAAAGGTACGCATTTCTTAGTCCTAATTCTACATATCCTGTCATTGTAAATGCAAATCTTAGTGATAATGAAGTTAATAAATTGTTGAATGAACTTAGGATGCATAGAAGGGTCATAGGGTATACCATTGATGATATCACAGGAACTAGTCCTTCTATTTGCATACATTGCATTTTAATGGAAGATGGTTGTAAACCCTCTGTAGAGCGCCAAAAAAGGCTTAACCCAAATATGTAAGAAGTTGTTAAAAAAAGAGGTTTTTAAACTCTTAGATGCCAAGATTATTTACCCAATCTCAGATAATCAATAGGTGAGTCCAGTGCATGTTGTGCCTAAAAAGGGTGGTATGACTGTGATTAAGAATGAAAAGAATGAGCTAATTCCAACTAGGACAGTCAAGGGTTGGAGGATGTGCATCGATTATAGGAAGTTGAATAGTGCAACTCATAAAGATCATTTCTCTTTTCCCTTTATTGATCAAATGCTTGAGAGGTTTGTTAAACACTCTTTCTTTTGCTATTTGGATGGGTATTCTAGTTTCTTTCAAATCCCTTTCCACCCTAATGATCAAGATAAAACTACCTTTACTTATCCCTATGGTACTTATTCTTATAGACGTATGCCTTTTGGACTTTGTAATGCACCCCCTACTTTTCAAAGATGCATTATGGCTATTTTTTTATTTCATTGAACATATTATGAAAGTTTTCATAGATGATTTCTCCATTTATGGAACTACTTTTCAAAATTGTTTAACTAACTTGTCTCAAGTGTTGTAAATATGTGAGGAAGCTAATCTTGTTTTGAATTAGGAGAAACACTATTTTATAGTGCGTGAAGGCATTGTCTTGGGACACTTGGTGTTAGAGAGGGGCATTGAGGTGGATAAAGCAAAGGTCGAGGTGATTGAGAGGCTACCACCACCAAATTCAGTCAAAGCTATCAGGAGCTTTTTGGGTCATGTCGGGTTCTATCGGCGGTTTATAAAGGATTTTCTAAACTTGCAAAACCTTTGTCTAATTTGCTTAATAAATATGTGCCTTTTGTAATTAACCAATCTTGCATGGATTCTTTTTGTAGGTTGAAGGAGGTACTAATCTCTGTTCCCATTATGCAATCACCGGAATGGGAATTGCCATTTGAGTTTATTTGTGATGCAAGTAATTATGTAATTGGAGCCGTGTTGGGGCAAAGGAAGGATAATAAGCTCCATGTCATCTATTATGCTAGCAAGACCTTGGATGATGTACAACTGAATTATCACCGAAAGGAGCTCTTGGCAATGGTGTTTCCTTTTGATAAGTTCAGGTCTTACCTAGTTAGCTCAAAAGTGATAGTTTACACTGATCATGCCGCTCTCAAATATCCTTTGAACAAGAAGGATGCGAAGCCTAGGTTAATCAGATAGGTTTTGTTGTTGCAAGAATTCGATTTAGAGATTCAGGACAAGAAAGGAGTTTAGAATTTCATTGCAGACCATCCTCTCGAATTCCACTAGAGAAAGAAACAGGGAGTTTTTAGCCTCTTATTGATGATAATTTTCCTGATGAGCAGCTCTTTTCAATAATGGAGGTGCCTTGGTATGCTGACTTTGTTAATTACTTGGTTTGTGAAGTCACACCGTCTGATGTTTCATATCAAAATAAGAAGAAGTTCCTCTCTAATGTGAAGCATTACTTTTGGGAAGAACCTTTACAAAAGATGTGCAGATGGCCTCATACGACATTGTCTTCCTAAAGATAAAATCGGAAGCATCCTTTCCCATTGTCATGCCTTTCCATATGGAGGTCACTTTGGTTCTTCTAAGACAGTGGCTAAGGTGCTTCAATGCGGCTTTTATTGGCCTACTCTTTTTCATGATGCTCGAAATTTTGTGCTTGCATGTGATCAATGTCAAAGAACAAGGAATATCTCGAGAAGGAATGAAATACCCTTGACTAACATGTTAGAGGTTGAGCTTTTCGATGTTTAGGGCATTGACTTCGTGGGACCTTTCCCCGTTTCATTTGGTTACAAGTTTATCTTGGTTGGAGTGGACTATGTGTCCAAGTGGGTTAAAGCTATCTCCACTCCAACAAATGACGCAAAGGTTGTGGTGAAGTTCGTTAAATAGAATATCTTTTCAAGGTTTAGTACACCACGAGCCATCATTAGTGACGGCAGTTCGTACTTTTGTAATCGCCAATTTGAGGGTCTATTGAAGAAGTATGGGGTGACTTATCGTATTGCTACAACTTATCACCCCCAAACGAGTGGCCAAGTGGAGATATCCAATTAGGAGATCAAGCAAATTCTTGAAAAGCCAGTTCGATAAGATTGGTCTTTGAAGCTTGATGATGCTTTATGGACTTACCGAACGTCTTTCAAGACTCCCATTAGAACCACACCTTTCTCATTGGTCTATGGTAAATCCTATCACTTACTATATGAGCTTGGACACAAGGCCTTTTGGGCAATTCGTATGCTAAATTTTGATATGAAGGATGCTAGAGCTCTATGCCTTCTACAAATCAATGAGTTAGACAAATTACGCCTTGATGCTTATGAAAGTGCACGAATTTACAAGGATAGGACCAAGCGTTGGCATGACAAGCATATCTTGCACCGTGAGTTCCACGAAGGAGAGTTGGTCCTCTTGTTTAACTCACGCTTGAAGCTTTTTCCTAGAAAGTTGAAATCTTGATGGTCAGGTCCTTTCCAAGTGCTTAAGGTGTTTCCTCATGGAGCCGTTGAGGTTTGGAGTGAAGATAATGGAGCTTTCAAGGTTAATGGTCAACGAATGAAGCCTTACTTCGTTAGGAACCCCATCGAGAAGGGAGTTTCTCAACCTCTTTCTGATCCTCCACCTTCGGTTTAACTAATATGAGGGGTCAAGCTAATGACCTTAAACTAGCGCTTCACAGGAGGCAACCTGTGTTTCTATACCTCACATTTCTTTATTTTAGGTTTCTTTTGGATTCTTAGTCATTACATTTAATTTTTCCACTGTTTTGTTTTGTCTTTCCCTTTCCAAAAGTGCTTTAGGAGTTACACATGGCTGTGTGTAACTTCCAAAATGCTTTTGTGAGATCCTGGCCAATCCACACGGCCGTGTCTCATGTCACACGGCCGTGTAACCATCACAGAAATGATGGAGGAGTTAGACACGACCGTGTCTAACCCTCCAAATGCTTCTGTTCAGTAGGATGCCAGACACAAGGCCGTGTCTAACTTCAACACGGCTGTGTGACATTTGAATTTCAAAAAAAAATTAATTTTTACAAAACCCCTCCCCTGCGTCCCCTTCTCATCATCCCCCCAGAATCAGAAAACCCCTCCCCTATGTTCACCCCCTTTCCCCCATCCTCACCCATACACGTGATTGACCTCCTTCCTCTTCACCGTACCCACCCACGGCCTAGTACCCTCCTTCCTCTTCACCGTACCCACCCACGATCCAGCCGTAGCCATCCCCATTCCCATCCCCTTCCTTTTCTCTTCATCGCCCTGCATCCCGTGTTCTCCATTTTTCCCTATTTTTTTATTTTATTTTTATTTTTATTTTACTTTCTTTTTATTCCTCTTATTGCGTTTTTATTTTTTTCATTAATTGTTATTCTGTTTCATTTATTAGTTGTATTTTTCTTTTTGTTTTCTTCCTATTAGCATCTTTTGTGCATTTTGTTATTTTTTACTATCCTTTCCTTGTCTGCCTGTTGATTGGTTGCTCTCCGACTTAAATTGCTTATTTCTTGCTCTGAGAATTTTTTGTTTCCTTTGTTATATGGCCTATTATTTCCTTGCCTATATGTTATTTTGCATACCACTATTCCCCTTGCTTGCTATTGGGCGCATTATGTTGCTGGATTTCATGTGTTAGTCTGATACTCTTGGTTATCGTTTGTGCTGTATACTTGAATTTTGCTAGTGTTTCAACTTGTTCATGTTGGCATTTTTTTCTGATCAAACTAACGTGTGCAGCATTGCTTCCTATTTTATTACGACTATATTCTGGGTGTCTCCTGTTGGTGCTTGCTTAATTTATTTTTAGATTTTGGTTTGTTGTCTATGCTGACATCTCCCTTTCTCAATTTCAGGTGCCATGGCCTCAAAATGCCATCGTACTCACAGCAAAGCCGTCCCATCACACTCTAGAGCTGCGGTTGATCGCCTTTTACAATTTAATTCTCCAGTTCACCGACAGAGGTGCGAGCTATTTCGCTTATATTCTATCATTGCCAACAAATATCTGGACACCGAGATGATGCAGGAGTTTGGTGTTTTGGAGACCATCCACACTCACTTGGCTTGTGCTGGGTGGAAACTATTTGCCTCCATCCGATGCGATGCTTATTTGGAGCCGACCATTGAGTTCATATCTACACTCATGGTGTCTTATGATTCCTAGACAATCCACCAGCCAGGATCTATTTTGTTCAGACTTAACCGACATTAATTCTCTATGTCTTTGAATGAGTTTAATGTTGCTATGGGATTCGAGACCACTGTTTCTATTCAGTCCCCCACCTACCAAAACGCATTTCTAGACTATTTGAACTCATTTATTGATAGCAGCTTCTGGCGTGAGATTAGACAGGGTCCCCACCCCTATAACCCTAGCATTACCAAATCATCTTCTATTCATGACCCCGCCTTGCGATGGCTCCACCGCTTCATCTCCTATAGCATTACAGGATGACAGCACAGCACTGGGGTTGTCACCAAGACTGACCTCTTCTATTTATGGTGCTTGGTGCATGCCCACCATTGCAACCTCGGCTACTAGTTTCTCCAGCACGTGTCCAAGCTTGATAAAGGCCATGGTCAGGCTAAACAGTGGTACATTGCAGTGGGCTCTTATATTACTATCCTGGCCCGGAACCTTGATGTTTTACATCTTGATGCTCATCTCGCCAAAGAGATGGAGCCAATTGATTGCGCTATGCTACTACGCCTGAACCTTGTTTAAAGGATGCTCCAAGCCATTGGGCTCTCCGAGATGGACCTATTCAAGACCCACATTCCCCATAACCAGAGGATACTGCTGATCCTACTGCTGCTGCTATGACTAATGCACAACAGTTGCCCCCCATGTCTTGACTGACTAGACTGAGCGGCTTGCTCGCATGGAGGCTGATCAGGCTCGCTTCCACCAATGTGTACTGACCGATTTGGATAGCATGGCAGCTAAGCAGGCTCGTTTCTGAGATCATATGACTGCTCAATTTGACCAGATTTTTGTTTGCCTTCATGGCCGCGCGTTTCCCTCAGGATCCTCCTCCCCCACCCCTGCTTGACGTTTATCATATGTTATTATCAGGGAAATGTTTCCATATCCACATGTTATGACTCTTTCATTATCGCCTTGTCTTTATTTTGCTATTTACTTTCTTTTTACATTGAGGACAATGTCGATACTAAGTGTGGGGGGTTTCCAAACTTTTTGTGAACTTAATTGCTTAATTTTGCATGAATTAATACTTGAGTATTGTATTGAATCAAGCAGGAATTGTGTCTTAATTTCTTGATTATTTTTTAGCTGATAGAAATTTGTTTAAAAATGGAATCCACTACTCATGAGCTATTTTTATGCAACACAATCTTTTTCAATTGAGTATTGAAACATTTAGTGTCTTATTTGGAAATTAGCCATATCTGCTTGCATTTGATTTCGTTATTAACATTAGCCAAAAAGTGAGTTTTGAGATTTAATGATTAGATTTTTCATAAACAAAATTCTATTTTTCCTTATGGAGTGAGATTTCTCTTGATTGATGTGCGCTAGAACTTGTTTTGATATCTTGTTGAGACTTTATTGATTCATATGCATACTTGAACATGATTAAGGCAATTAGGCTTATTTCTTTCTTGACTTCCAGAGTTGCATTGTTAAATAATCCTTTAGTTGCCCCATTTGAGCCTGAAATTAATTTCTTTGGATACTTATTTGAATAATCAGGTTGGATTCTTTGGAGCCATTGATGTGTTAATTGAAAATTCATTAAGGATTGCTTTTGTCTTCAATGGGTGAAAAGAAAAGAAAAAAAATGAAAAAATAAAAAAATAAAAAAAAATTAGAAAAGAAAAAAGAAAGAAAAGGATTGTTGGTAAAGAATAATAAGAATGTTGGTTTGAAAGTGAAAATTGTTATCTCCTTATGCATTATGTTTTCAACCTGATTCTGTTTTGTATCGATTTATTCCTAAACATTCTTTACCTTTATTTACCTTTTCCCTACCTTTCATTTTTTCCCTTGACCCCGTTACAACCAAATGAAGCCCTTTTAATTCTTGTTATGTATGTGAACTTGGAAATGAAGATGAGATTGATAATCAAGCTTATGATATTGCATTTATTAAGAGAAATTTGAGTGATATCTTTGTCCTTAAACACTTAAGTGATAGAAATATGAGTGATCTCAAATGGTTGGTAAAGAGAAAAAGTGCAAGCTAGATTCAAGCCTCTAATTGTATTAAGTGCTAAATTATCTTACTTGATTGGATTTGATTGTTGAGCTTAATTAAATTTTTAAATTGTGGAATTTTCCTTGATTCGTGTTTCTTGATGTTGAGTTTAATTTTGTTTTTAATTCCTATTCTTTGCTTAAGGACAAACAAAGTTCAAGTGTGAGGGAATTTGATAAGCTTATATTTTATAGCCATATACTGGATAAATTATGATGATTTACTTGTATTTATAGGTCAATTTTAAATAGATCCTTATCATTATCTTCTTTTGTGCAAATTAAGAGAGATTTAATACATTTAGAGTGAAAGCAAGTGAAGATATCTTGTTTTCAGGACAAAAGAGGACTATTTTAGCTTAGATAGGGCCTTGTGAGCGATTAAATAGTTACACACGGCTGTGTGTAACTTGGAAAACGCTTTCATCAGGCTCACACGGCCCTGTGTAATTGGAGGATCGCTTCTGACTATGTCACACGGTCGTGTGTCTTGGTCACATGGCCGTGTGACCCCTTACATTGAAGTTACGCAATTTAAGCTCACACGGCCGTGTCATGTACTCACATGACTGTGTGAGGTATTCTAGAGCATAAAAGAGGCGATTTTCACCCTAATTGTTATAAATAGAAGTAAACTCTCAAACCTAAAACATACAGAGGCTGCAAGAGACTTTGAGAGGCACAAGGATTGAAGCCTAGGGCTTGGAAGGCAAGAGCATGAGTCATTGAAGATCAATTGTTAAAGTATTTTCCTTTATCTTCATCTTCTCCATCTTCTCTTTCTGTTTTGGAATCATGGTTATTTCTTTAACCTTTGTTCTTGTTTGTGCTATAATTACCATGAGCGGCTAAACCCCTTTTTCTAGGATTGGAATGAAACTCTCTATTTCTCTATGCAGAATTGTTAATTTGATTCTTTGTTAATGAGAATTATAGTTCTTGATTCATTCTTAGTGTGCTTAATGCTTATGGTATGTTGTGCGCCATATTTACATGATCTTAAGCTTTAGGTGAAGGATCGAAAGATAAAATCTAATTGATTGATAATCTAAGAATTGAACTTAAGAATTGAGACCTAGACATAGGCTTAAATCCTTCAAGGGTTAAACGATTGTCATGAATCGTAATAGGTTGGAACTTGGATTAATTGCCATGAGAATGAGATTAATTAAGTTTTAGGACATTTTTAGTGCCAAGAAATTGGGCTTTAAATAATTTAGGACAAATCGCCTTCAAGAACATAATTGAACATTAACAAAGATAGGATTATAATTTATCATAGAGGGTAGTGTAGTGAATTCCTAGTCCTAGACCTTTAAACCTTAATTGAATCTTAACTTTTCTTAATTAAATTGCTATTTAATTGCTTTGAGTTTTGTTTTGATTTAAATTTAGCTTTCACTATTGATTTTGTTCGCTTAAATAGTTGAAATTGCCGTAAGAGTTAGTAATCAATTGATCCTCGTGAGAACGATCTTTATTTACTATTTGTACGATCCGTGCACTTATAAAAAATCTACAACAGTAAACTCATTATTTTGTTTAATCTATATTTCTATTTCATGATTTATGTATTTATCTCTTTTCTTAATGCTTTCCTAAACTTGATCAATTTGGGAATGATTTTTGGGTTATGTATGATTTGAAAAAATTGTGCACGAACCTATAACATAGGATAAATATCATAATTTCTGCAATCGCTTGGAATAAACGATGTGGGTTGTGTGGTCTTTCTTTTAATTCCCTTATTTTTTATAAAGCCTTCTTTATTTGAGGTTAGACAAAGGGATTGGTTAACTTTAAATAGTGTGAAGAGGATTAATATAGCAAGGGATTGAACATTGATTAATTTTGGGAATTTGACCATGAATCATTGAAATAAAACTTGAGTAAACTAATATTTGAAATTGCATCAAAAGAGTTCAAGTGAAATCTGACCCCTAACACTTTATTATCATTGTCTTTCATTTTTGCCCAATTGATTAAATTTTACTCTTGTCAATTTTGTTATTTTTCTTGTTAGAGTTTTTCTTTTATTTGCATTCCTATCAATTCTCATTATTTGATAGCTTAAATAGTGTTCTATTAAATGAATTTGGTAATTGACAACATAATCTTCGAGGGAACGATACTCTACTCACTCTTTATTACTTTTACAATTTGATGCACTTACCAATATCACAACAAGTTTTTGGCACCGTTACTGGGGATTATTGATTGTTAATATTAAATAGTAGTTAAAAAGACACTAATTTAAGAATTTATTTTTCATGGTTTATTTTATTTTTAATTATTTATTTTTATTTTTAATTATTTTTCTATTTATTGATAATTATTTTTCTTGTTTAATTTTATTTTTTCTTTATTTAATTTTCTTTTTAATTTGGTTCTTTTTATTCACTCTTATTTTCTTTGTTTATTTTTATTAGTCATTTATTTTTATTTTTATTTTTAATTATTTTTCTTTACTTCACTCTTATTTGCTTGTTTGTTTGTTTATTAGAGGTATTGTGAATTCGGAAGAATTACTTTTTGATCTGGAGATAGCGAGAATAGAAAGAGCAAACAGAAAAGCAGTCAGAGAAAGAAAAAGAATTGAAGAAGGGAAAATGGCTGAAACTACTGAACAAAGAAGACACACTTTGGCTGACTATGCAACTTCATCCTCTAAAAATGTCTCAACCAGTATTGTGTGACCTGCTATTCAAGCAAATAATTTTGAGATTAAACCAATTCTTCTACAGCTGGTGCAACATGATCAGTTTGGGGGAAACAAATCTGAAGACCCTAATTTGCACGTTACTAATTTCTTGCAGCTCTATGACACTATCAAATATAATGGAACAAATGATGATGTCATACCATTAAGACTTTTTCCATTCCCTTTAAGGGACAAGGCTAAGAGTTGGTTACAAGCTCAACCACAAGGAAGTATCACTACTTGGGATAATTTGGTTAGTAAGTTCCTCACTCGGTATTTCCCTCCATCAATGTTCGTGAAGATAAGGAATGAGATTGCGTGCTTTACTCAAAATCAAAGAGAAACTCTCTATGAAGCGTGGGAAAGATTTAAGGAGCTGCTAAGAAAATGTCCTCATCATGCTTTTGAAGTTTGGCAGCAGGTGTAGATCTTTTATAATGGTTTGAATTATTCCACAAGACTTATGGTTAATGCATTTACAGGTGGGTCTCTTAATATTAAAACTCCTGAAAAGGCTCAAGAATTTCTCGAAACAATGGCTACTAATGAATATTGATAGTAATATATTTTATTCATTTAATAATCCTCTCACTGAGCTTCTTAAGGTTCAATTAGGCATAATTAAGTTGGTTTTGTCACATTTTATGATATTGGGCCTAATAGGATCATTGAAGGAATTATTGCATGAATTATCCTTAATTTGTCTATTTGGCAGTGTTAAGTAAATTGGCTATAATATGAGCTACAAATATTTGATTAATGTGATTATGGTCTTGTAGCAAAGTTAAGACAATTCTCTACAAGTTTCATGAAGACCTCTAGAGAGGAATCATACGTTTGGATAATTCAAATTGAAGTGAAAGCAAAAGTCAGAATTTTGATCCTGACAGCTTGACCTCTGCACACTCATTCACCCACTCATTAAACAACTCTCTTGTCATTATGTGCCTTTCATGCTCTATAAAATGACACCATTGGTTTCTCATTAGAATCATCTTAGTTTAGAGATCAAGATTATTTTCTTGTTTCATTTGTTTCTCTTGTTATAATTTTCTTTTGTTCTAAATTGAAGTTATGTTCATCTTTTTCTTCTTCTATCTTTCTTTCTTCTTGTTTATGGGTAACTAATTCTCATTTTGCTTAGGTGGAAGGGTGAAGCTTTTGGTAATGAAATAAGGTTAGATTAATCTATTTCTTGTGCTTGAATGTTATATTATCAAGTGGTCATTATATTTGTTGCATTTTATTTCCAATCAAGTTAGAAACTCTCCTTGTAAAGTGGAGCTCTTGATTTGTTGTAGACAAGAGATTGGCACAATGAATGCTTGAACCCATTTACAAGTGTTTGCGTTAGAAACCCTCCTTGTAAAGTAGAGATCTTGATTTGTTGTAAACAAGAGATTGGCACAATGAATGCTTGAACTCATTTACAAGTGTTGGCGTTAGTGGATAATTAAAGGAACCATAATATAACTAATATAACTTTTAAAGAACTTTAAATGTTGTATTTTCTTATTGGAATCTCTGTTATGCGTGGATTCTAATTGAGTTATTAAAGAATTAATTTTATCCTTAATTTATTTACCAAGAATAAATCTCCTAACCCAAGCAATTCCTTTTCATTTGTGAATAATTTTATTTATCATCTTTATTTTGTGATAAATATTTGTCTTACCTCAAAGAATTTTTCTTCATCAATTCCCTGTGGATCGACCTCAGACTCCCGAGAATTTATTACTTGAGATAACCTGCTTTTGGGTTTGCAACACACAACATATCAATTTCGCATCAAGTTTTTGGTACAGTTGCTGGGGACTTGATTTGAAGAACAAATTTATAGAGATTTTCTATATTTAAGTAAACTTCACCATCTAGTATATTCTTTCTTTAATCTTTTAATTTTCTAGTTGTATTATATTTAATGGCAGGTTTATACCGCCTACTTGTTAATATTTAATGGTAGATTTCTACCGCCTACTTGTACATTTTTTTTTCTATTTTAAGTCACTTATTTATGCTTAATTGGTATCATGATTCAAATTCTAGTCGTTTGGTTAAAGAAAAATCTTTGTACTTTATATATTGATCTGTTTGAATCATAATCACACACTTGATAATACACAACTTTGCAGCAGCCGTCAAAGAGGCACAAACCCTAAAGTGATGTGGGCACAACTAGGCTTGAAGATTAGAAATTCTCTTCAACCTTTCCACCTATCTACAATGGAGTTTTTCATATTCTTCCCTTTTTTTCTTCTTTTCCTATGTGTAACTAAGTTCCCCTCGTTAAGGGGATGATGGATCTTGTTCTTTGACGATGTGAATTAATTTATATATTTAATTTAAGTTTATATTTTATGATTTATGTGTTTATCTCTATTCTTAATATTTTGCTAAACATGATCAATTTGGAAATGATTTCTTAAGTTTATGTATTATTTGAAAATATTTGCATTAACTTAGAATACGTGATAAATACCACAATTTCTGTAATTGCTAGGAATAGATGTTTTAGGTTGTGTGATCTTTCTTTTAATTTCCTCATTTCGTATAAAGCCTTCTTTATTTAGGGTTATACTAAAGGATTGGTTAATTCTAAACAGTGTGAAGAGGATTGATATACTAAGGAATTGGATATTAATTAAAATTAGGAATTGATCTTAAATCATGAAATAGAACTTAATTAAATTATTATTTTAATTTGCATCAGAAAAGTTTAAGTGAAGTCTGAACCCTAACACTTTTTCATCATCGTTTTCAACCTTTGTTTAATTGCTTTGGTTTACTTTATTTTATTATAATTATTTTCTTGTTATTATTTAGTTTTTATTATTACTTTTGTCAAACTCTCATCTTTCGGTAGCTTAGATAGTGTTTAATTAATGAAATTAGTAATTGGCATTATAATCCTCGTCGGACGATACTCTTTTCACTTCTTTATTACTTTTGCGATTCAGTGCACTTGTCGATTTTCACAACAAGTTTTTGCCAAACCTATGTTGATATAGTGGATTTTGTTGCTTCAAGAATTCAACATCACGATAAAAGATAAGAAAGGAGCCAAAAATGTTGTTGCAAATCATTTGTCCAGACTTACAACTGACTCACCTTTTGATATCACACCTATCAATGATTCTTTTCCCTGATGAATTTTTATTTTTTGTCAATTCCATGCCTTGGTTTGCTAATATAGTCAATTTTCTTGTAACAGGAAAGATACCGCCTCAATGGACGCACCAAGACAGAAGGAAATTTTTTACTGAGGTGAAAAAGTTTTCTTGGGATGACTCATATTTGTTCAAGTATTGTCCTGATCAAATCATTCGGAGATGTGTACCGAATAGTGAGGTAGGTAATGTCATTAAATTTTGTCACTCAGAAGCATGTGGAGGTCACTTTTCTTCAAAGAAAATAGCTGTGAAAATCTTGCAGTGTAGATTTTATTGGCTCACTTTATTTAAAGATAACTATACATTTTGAAAATGTTGTGAAAATTATCAAAAATAAGGTTTCATTTCTAAGCGAAACATGATGCCTCTGAACCCTATCCTTGTCATTGAAATTTTTGATTGTTGAGGAATTGAGAAATAATGCATATGAAAACTCAAAGATTTATAAAGTTAGAGCAAAAGTTTTTCCTGACAAATCAATTTTGAGAAAATCTTTTGAAATTGGTCAAAAAAGTTCTGCTTTATAATTATCGTCTTCACATATTCCCTGAAAAATTGAGATCTAGGTAGAGTGACCCTTTTGTTGTCAAACATGTGTATCCACATGGGGCCATAGATATTAAGAACCCTATGAATGATAATGTGTTTAAGGTCAATGGACAAAGACTCAAATAATTTCTGGAAACCCAAGTTGTTGAGGTAGAATCCATCTCCCTTTCTAATCCTTATTATGAGAAGAATTTATTTTAGTTTTGTTGCTTTCCTTTTGCAGTTCTTTGTGACACCGATTAAGTGGTGAATAACGGTACTCAGTGACTCTCAAGTCAGTTTATTTTTTAGTTTCCCATAATAATTGATTCCTTCTCCTTTAAAATGGATGTCATTCTCTCGAATTTAAGAAAACATTTTCCTTCTTTTCCTTAAAATGCTGTAACAAAAATCTACAAAGTTAGATGCGAAAGATTGAGAATGTTAATGCACAAGGGCATCTCAAAGATATATGCTAGATAATCGAAACAAAGGTCCGTTTAGCAGGTGAATCTTTAAATTCATTTGCCTCATACATGTCAAGTCTCGGTAAAAGTTCGTATTCTAAAATGAGAAGAGCGAAAAGAATACAAGTTTGTCATAAATGTATGTGATGGCATTATAACAAGCGATGTCGTTCTTCAGGGATGGTTTTTGTAAACCGAGAAGATAAAATATACTTTATAAAGAATGAAGTGAGGAAGGAGTCATTAGATGATATCTTATTGACTCTTGAGACGCATTCTTGTGGAGTTGTGCATTGTGAACTTCTTAATTTGTGGAATCTCTTCAGGGACGAACATAAACGTTATAGTCTTGAGAATCTAACTCTAAAAGACCCTATTTGCCAATTTATAAGAAAATTGGATGGGAAGCTTATCCTTGACTCATAAAAGGCATTTAAGTCATTACTGGACATAAAACCAGAGGAAGATGTGAGTCACAATCACAACAACATGTATATTATTATCTTGTTAATCTAAAAAAAAAAGGGCGATGGAAAGAGTACCATGCTCTTAATTGAGTGCAGAGCTATTGCTAGTGGCAGACCCGTAATTAATTTAGGTAGACCTTCGCACGCCAGTCCGTAAATAAAGTTCGTGTGTCATGCTTTGTAGAGAGCCGCATTGTCCATTCCTAGGATTTTCCCAAGCTCTGGACGATTGATGGATAGATAGAAGCATTCCGTCTTTACAGTGCACGTGAGACTGTCACTGAGCTATATACTTACTTTAATTAGTAGGCCTCTATAGCGAGTTCTAACTGGCTGCGGCAGAGAACCACCTTCTTAGAATACAGGCCTTTAATTAGGTTTGTAGGCAGATATGGATGTTATTTCGTAAGCGGGATAGAAAGGGCTCAAAGGTTTTGTGGCCTGTTTTGGCAGGGTGTTCCTAATCCTTGTGGAGTTCTTATGTTGCACTAGTGACACATAACTCAAAGATATGCCACTGACTGCACTGATGATACGCAATATAAAGATATGCCATCTTTGTTGAATAAAAGGGCGTGAGGGCTTAGCCTCCAGTTTTGGACTAGTTTTAGGTCTCGTTTTCTTTCCAAAAAAAAAAAAAGAAGAAAAAAGAAGAAAATTAGTGTTTCTTAATTTTAAACTTTTCTGACAACAACCAGTCTACCCATATAGGTGCTATCATTACATTTTCCATTCTTTTTCCTATTTAAACACTTCATTTTCTTTATTTTCATTTAACATATAATCATTCAAAGGAAAATTGAGTGTAGAAATAGAGAGAGCTTATGTTCGTCGATTTATAAATATCTGTGTATTTTTTGGGTCAAGTTTTGGGAAGGGTACAGAGTTTGTAGAAGTAGCAAGCACTCTTGGTCGAGCGCTGGATGCAAGGAAAATTCATATAGTATATGGGGGAGGTAGCATTGGGTTAATGGGGGTTGTATCAATCACTACACATCTAGGAGGTAGTCAAGTTTTAGGTATCATTCCTAAAGTTTTAACTAAAAGGAACATAATTGGCAAGACAATTGGGGAGGAACTACGAGTATCAACTATGCATGAACGAATGACTAAAATGCTTGATAACTCTGATACGTTCATTGCCTTACTAGGTGGCTATGGTACTTTGTGCAACACCTCGAAAATCGCTTGTTTCCTGATAAATACTCATTTTATAATATTTTTAATTTTTGTGAATTTTTCTAGAATTATTTGAATTGTTTGATTATTTTAATATATTTCTTGATTTACGTACACACTGAGCGGAGTTGAGAAAATGAAATATTTTCCTCGAAGCTGAAAAACTTTGGATTGTGGAAACGGTGACGGGGTATCTTACTAAACCTGAGCCGGATACAGTTTACGAAGTTTTCATTTTTTGAGATTTTATCTGACGAATAAAAATCTGGGTGCGCCCTATTGTCCATTGGACAATAGATACTGGCATTGATAATTGTAACTTTTATCCACTGGATAATAGCTTGTAGTAAAAATCTATTAAATTATTTCTATCTAATCACTTTTATGATATCATCTAAGTGACACCGTCATATCACCACATGACAACATGATTTGACATTTTTGGGAAACATGCGAAGCTTCTCAAAGAAGCTTTAGGAGAAACTTACAAAGGAAGTTTTGCTCCTTTCTCCTAGGTGTGCACAATTTTTGGAGGAGAGAAAAGATGACAAGTTGTCATCTTTTCACAAATGTCACCATCCTTTCACCATCCAAAACTTTATATCGCTTTCTCTCTCTACCCTAAAGTTTCTATCTCATTTTCTCTCATCATTTTCTCTCTTCCATTTCTCCTTCACCTCACGGCCACCACCCTTAATTGCTCTCTTCCATTTTTGTTTCCTCCATTCAATCACATTTCTAGAATCTACACACTCTATGGATAATTTTCTATGTTAAGATCATCTTCAAGTTCTCCTATCTTCATCATTTTCTTTCAAAAACCCTAACTTGAAGCTCTTAAGGTGAAACTTTGATTTCTACTTTCTCCTCTCATTTTCTCTACACCTCACAGCCAAACCAATTTTGGAGGGTCATTCTATACTTAGTTTATCACTTGTTCATCCTTCCATCCAAGCAACCAAAAAACTAAACACAAAACCCTCACTTTTTCCATTTGAAGCTCACGGCCAACCCCCAAGATATATCACCAAATCTTCAATAATTCAAGATAACCTTGGATCTTGAGTCTCTACATCATTCCAAGACATTTTTGTGTGGAAATCGATCTCTAGTTCATCCATCTTCAAGCATTTCTTTAAGCTTTGCTTCAAATCTCAAGTTCAAGAATCATAAGGTAAAGTTCTTGAATCTTCCTTCTTGTTTCATTTTAAAGGATGTAAAGCCATACTTTAACCTATGATAATCTTATTCAAGCCCTAGGTACTAATTCTTGTGTGTTTGCTTTGATTCTAAGAACATCTTGGTGGAGAAAGTTTGCTACACAAGGACTTACAAGGAGCTAGGAGGCTATACTTGAGGTAAGAGGGAGATTAACCTCATCAACCATGCTATGGTGGTGAGGAACGAATGGGTGTGTTGGGATTGGAGAGTCCACGTGAGGATTCATCCACCTGAATGTGTGATTTTGATTTATGCATATTTGATCTTGTATGATGTCATGATATCGTTGTATGCAATAATGATTGTGGTGACTTAATGGATACATATGATCTTTATAGCAAACATGAATTTGATAAATTGTGATGATTGAAATATGTTGCATGCTATCATTATGTTACAAAAGAATGATTTTTTGGTTCCCTTAATTCCTTGAGGCTCAATGCCACCTTGGCCCAAGAAGAGACATCCATGAGAACAATATTGGTTATCAAGGACTTAGATGATTAGGCGTTAAAGACATAATCTATGAGGTCACAAGTGAATGAAGAAAGAAACAAGTTTTACCATTATAGGGAATTGATTATTGAGTATGATATTTGATAATTAGAGGTAAGAGTGATTTGGAGACCTAAAAATATTTGATAATAAGATGGAAGAGTAATTAGGATGGAAAGAATCGTATTTAGGAGTTGAATAAATGAAGTTTTAGAAAGAATGTTAGGAAATACTGTTTAGGTGATTTGGGAGATAAATTAGGTATACAAGATTCATAAGTAATATTGAAAATAATTAAAAAGTCTTGATTTGAGGAGTAATACCAACGGAAACTATTTTGGAGACAATTGGAATAATGGAAAATGATTTATTAGTGGTGGATCTAGAGGGCATGATAATCTAGAAATTTAATTAAGGACTCACAAAATAAGAATGGGGAAGAATAAATCTTTATCACTAGACAAAAGAGTGATTTTCGGTCTTGAGAGGAAAAACAAGCTTGAGAAAGAAATAGAGAAGATTTGAAAGACTTAGATGAAAAGGAAAGGACTGGTGAGGTAAGGACAAATGTGTTTTTCTAGGTTTTCATGAACGATATGCGGATCAGTCATTCGAGGAACTTAGTTAGGAGAATCTAGTAATTTAGATTAATTTTGTCCTTATTCTTGGGAATATGATTATTAAAGCCTAAAGGAGACTTAATGTTTCTATATACTAGAGAAATTTGTGAAAATGCTCCATGTGATTTAATGGTAATAATTCTTGAATTTGCACGACTGAAATCCTTTGTGATAGCATGCATGAGCATTGTGCCTTGGGCCGACGTACTGGACCCTAGTGGATTATGAATTTAGCCTTGTGCTTTTGGGCTGAAGTGCTGGACCCGAGTGGATCATTGGTATTATGTAGTTGTATAGGCGGCTATATAATATCATTGATACTAATGGTATTGGACAATCGTATGGGTGGTTTCCTTAATACTATTGGGAATGGTATGACAGTGGTTGGATTTCGTTGAGCATGCACATGAGTATTAGACTGTCAGCTTGTAATGCCTAGGAGTGGGTGAGAATTTGGATAAGTGTGATCCCGGATGGATCTCAGGGGGCGTCAAGGCGAGGTGATCCACCTAGTGACCACTGTCACATTGTATACCCCTGGCCGTGAAAAATCGTTACAACACACGACGAGGACCTGACAAGCACTATCCTTTTCGTGATCCGGCATAGATTGTCTTTTGAGGGGGGACAGATCTTCTGGAGCGCTCATCTATAAACCTTGACTCCATGGAGTAGGAAATTGGTTGCATTGTGTATAAAGATGGTTAGCATACATATCATGCACATGCATAGTCAGCATATCTATTATTGTGACATGATTTAGACATATATATATATATATATATATATATATATATATATATATATATATATATATATATCTTGATGTATACTTCTTGAATTACTTATCAGTTAATGACATAATTATGTTATTGTTCTATAATAATCCTGTATTGACATGATTATGTTGTTGTTCTATAATGATCCTGTATTGATATGATTATGTTGTTATTCTATAATATTCCTGTATTGACATAATTATATCTGTTATTACTTGAGGTTGTTGTGTATGAAAGGCGTTACTGCTTTTCATTTTGTTTCTTGTTGCCATGATAGTATTGATGTAGGGGATTTTACCTATTCTATTATATTATTCTGTCTACTTCTGTTTTGCCTTTACGATGGAAAATTCAGTGATGGCGGCAAGGCAATATCCGTGAGGTTTCACTAGGCTACGGCTCCATGGAGGCATTAGAGCATGGAGTGTCTATTGGGACACGGGACGCATCCGGTACGACGGATATGCCACTTTGAGTTAGAGCAGGACCCGGCATGATGCGGTTACCTTTACTATGGATGCAGATGTTCACTTGGAGTTCTACATGCCCCTTGGGGAGCTCTGGGACGATCGGAGAGCTTCCTATAGGGAGGGTTCTGTGGAGTCGACTGCTCGGACTCCTATCCGCAGTGACGTGCCCCAACTAGGGACTTTGTCTTTTGGGGATCCCGAAGAGGATTTGGACGAAGATCGGGTATAGGAGCTAGTTCTTCAGGTGTTTGAACTTGGTCAAGGCTCAATTTTCATTTGGTAGTCATATGTATAGGTATGTTTATTTTGGAGTACTTAAGTCTTATATTTTCGGGATATGCAAATGATGTACTTAAAGATGTAGTAAACTTTGCTTTATGAAAAGTCTTTTTAGTTCCTATGACTAAAGTCTTTTATTTATTCTATAGTTCTTATGTTTTGTGTTCCCAAAATTTGACCAGTTTATGTTATCCACAAAAAGAAGCTTTTGAAAGTCATATCTTACACTATTTACTTTTATAACCTTAGAAAAGAATTTTAAAATGTAAGAGTCCGTCTTATGTGTAATGCCTCCCGGAATGGGGTGTTACACTTTAGAAGAAGTATTTCAAATTGTCTATTGGGCCCAACTGAACATCCACCATAAACTCATAGGTTTATTGAGTGTTAATAATTTGTTTGATAGTTTATTATCTTTTCTTGACCATGCTGTAGAACAAAACTTTATTACACTTTCGGCAAGACGACTCCTTGTCTCTGCTTCCACTATCGATGAGTTAATTAATAAATTACAAGCTTTTGTTTATGAACCTAATCTAGTAATAGCTTAGATAAATTAGTCTGAAGGAAGCAGTAAGGAATGCAGGTTTGATCTGACACTCCATTTATAACTTCCCTTTAACTTTGGTTTTTGTTATCGCACTTTGTTTCTATTTAAATTTGTTCCAGGTTTTTCTTTTCAGTAATTGCCACAACAGGTAATATCTTCTATCCTTTACCTATCTATATTTTAACATTGAAGACAATGTTGTGATCTGGTTGGGGGGAATGATAGTTGACAAAAAAAATAAAAAAAAATAGGGAAGTATGTTTATTGATATAATTGTCAGCAACTTACTAACAACAAAACTAATTAAGGATGACAGAGTAAGGAGTAAATTATGCCCTTGAGGTAAATTTACTCTTGAGACACATCTAAATTAGTGGCAGAACAAGGAGTAATTAGGTAGATAACTATTTTGTGTTGATTTTGTGGAAATAATGAAGTTTTATCGTTTGATTTCCTTTGAAAAATTCAAGTGAATACATTCTCACTAGAGGTGGCAAAATGGGCCAACCCGCCCCGACCCGCCCCGACCCGCTTCAACCCGCTAAAATGCGGGGCGGGGTGGGTTGGCCCATTTTAAAAAATGGGTTGGAAGAGCTAACCCACCCCGCTTTAAAGGGGTTTGGCGGGTTGCCCGCATAAAAAATAAAATGAGAAAAAATAGATGAGTTGGCGGGTCAACCTAAACTTAATCCGCCTAAAAAATAAAAAAAAAAAATTATACAAAAAATCAATAAATACTATAAAAAATAATAAATAATAATGATAAAAAATTATAAATCACATATCTAAAATATAATTTTTAAAATAGTCCAATTAAGTATTCAAACATAAATTATATAACATGAAAAAAAAATTATTTATAGTATTAGTTATCATTTAAAAAAAAAAAAAAAAGTCAACCCATGGAACTGACCCGCCCCCTTTTAACCCGCGGGTTATGCGGGGCGGGTTATGCGGGTTGGAAACAAAATATGGGTTCAATTCTTGAACCCAACCCGCAAAAAAGTGGCGGGTTGGCGGGTTAACCCGGCGGGTTGAACCCGTTTTGCCAACTCTAATTCTCACATCCTTTGAAGCAATTGAAATTCAAGGATCATAGTATAATTGAATAAATTATCTTCTTCTTAAATTTCACATGCTTGGTTATGAATGTTGAATTGGTGGACTAAGAATGATAGATGTATGCATTGTGAGATTTTTGAACTTATTGATGAATGGATTAAATATTTGTACCATTCTCTTCTTTCTTATGTGATTTTCACTCATGAAATTGTTACTCTAGAACTTGTTTTGACTCTATTTGAGGCTACATTTTCACATGCATACATAAACATGATTAGGCATTTTTCTTGAAATAGCTACTTTAATCAAATAGCTAACCTTGCATATTTTCCCTTGCTTAGCTCCTTTGAGCTTATTTGACCATTCCTTATTTTTAACTTATTACATGCCTTAAAAAAAAACATGTTCTTAGCCAACCTTAGGGAATAAGAGAGCATTGACATTGGATGAGTTCTTGAACAAGTGTGAGGGTGTGTGTGCAAAATGGTTGAAGAAAAAAGAAAGAGTATCCATCTTCTTGAAAACAAAAACAAAAAAGAAGTGTAAAGAAAGGTCAACAAGGTAAAAAGGGGAAGCGAAAAGAATATGTAAAAGGGAATTTGCATTAGGTAGAGTTGGGATGAACTTTCATACTTGTTATTTGAACTCAACCCTAATGCTCTTTTATTCTCTTTATTATTTAACTTGTCATATTCATATTACCCCACTCCTTTACCTTGATCCCATTACAATATTGAATAAAGTCCTCTTGATTTGTGTGTGTGTGTGTGTATGTGTATATGTTTTGAGTAATGGAGAAGTAGAAGATAAGCAAGCTTATGGCAGTGCAATTTTTTTATAGGTTGAATTGAGTGAAATACTTACCTTTTAAACACTTGAGGGATTGAGAGTGAATCTTGTGAGGATCTATCATTATTGACTCTACTTTTTAATTAAAGTTTCCTTGTGTGTTGGTTTGAGATATGAAGAAATGTTACCTCATAAATGTTTTGATCCCTTGAATCTTTGGTTGCTCTTCTTGCTTATAAACTTTTGCATTCTTGAATATCATTGGAAATTGAGTCTTTTAGAGTTTTTAGCTTTTGAGTTTATGTTATTTTTCCTTGTTTCCAAGCTTTAGTTTTATGTGTTTTTGCTCGGGAGTGCAAAAGTTAAGTATGGGAAAATTTGATAATAATATATTTTATTCATTTAATAATCCTCTCACTGGGCTTCTTAAGGTTCAATTAGGCTTAATTAAGTTAGTTTTGTCACATTTTATGATATTGGGGCTAATTGGATCATTAAATGAATTATTGCATGAATTGGCCTTAATTTGTATATTTGGCAGTGTTCAGTAAATTGGCTATAATACGAGTTACAAATATTTGATTGATGTGATTCTGGTCTTGTAGGAAATCTAAGACAATTCTCTATAAGTTTCATGAAGATCTCAAGAGAGAAATCACACGTTTGGATAATTTAAATTGAAGTGAAAGCAAGAGTCAGAATTTTGATCCTGATAGCTTGACCTCTGCGCACTCATCAGCTCATTTCTTGAGTTATAGGAGCTTAATTGACACCAAATCCCAAATGAAAGCTAAGACCAAAATCTACAAGTTTCATTAACAATACAATAGAATATTTAGATGTCTAGTAGGTCATATTGGACCTAGAAGTCAGAACATAGGTGTTGTTGCTAGAACCCAAATATTGTGCAAATATTGGGCCATATCTTGAGTTGTAGGGGTCAGGTTGTGATGAAACTGGTGGCATTGGAAATCTGAGATAAAACCCTTTAACTTTCATGAAGACCACTTATACAATAGGTGATGTTATGATAGAGTTATAGTCATGTGAAGACAGCTAAATTAGTTGAGCGGGGAGAAAAGTATGGCAATAATCCACCTACTTATCCACCCACTCATTAACAACTCCATTGTCATGTTCCACTCATCCACCCACTCATTAAATAACTCCTTTATCATTGTGTGCCCTTCATGCTCTACAAAAGGCACCATTAGTTGCTCATTAGAATTATCTTGGTTTAGATATCAAGATCATTTTCTTGTTTCATTTGTTTCTCTTATTGTAATTTTCTTTTATTCTAAATTGAAGTTATGTTCATCTTCTTCTTCTTCTCTCTTTTTCTTTCTTCTTGTTTATGGGTAACTAATTCTCATTTTGCTTGGGTGAAAGGGTGAAGCTTTTGGTAATGAAATAAGGTTAGATTAATACATTTCTTGTGCTTGAATGTTATATTATTAAGTGGTCATTATATTTGTTGTATTTTGTTTCCAATCAAGTTAGAAATCCTCTTTGTAAAGTGGAATCTTGATTTGTTGTAGACAAGAGATTAACACAATGGATACTTGAACTTATTTATAAGTGTTGGCGTTAGTGGATAATTAAAGGAACCATAATATAACTAATATAACTTTTAAAGAACTTTGGATGTTATATTTTCTAATTGGAACCTCTGTTATGTATGGATTCTAATTAATTTATAAAAAAATTAATTTTATCCTTAATTTATTTACTAAGAGTGGATCTCCTACCTAAGCAATTCTTTTTCATTTGTGAACAATTTTATTTATCATCTTTATTTTTGTAACAAATCTTTTCCTTACCTTAAAGAATTTTTATTCATCAATTCCCTGTGGATCGACCTCGGACTTCTGAGAATTTATTACTTGAGATAACTTGCCCTTGAGTTTACAACATGCAATATATCAATTCCGCATCAAATATCATATGCCTATTGGAAGAGCAGTGGTAAAACAGGGAGTTATGGAGCTTAGCACCGTTCATGCTTTACTTGCGCAGAATAAGACTATTCTGCAACACATTGCCAACCTCACCAAGCAAGTTGATAGTATGCAAATAAATTTAGTTAATCACCAAGCCTTAACTTGTGATTTCTATGGAGGCAACCATGTCAAGGGTCAATGTGAGGCAGGAAACTCAAGTGTTATTGATCCAGAGTAGGTCAACTATATGGGAAATCCTTCGAGACCACAAGTTAACCCTTATTCTAATACTTATAATCTAGGTTGGAGGAATCATCTTAATTTCTCTTCTAAGAATCAAGCGATACCACTGAATGCTTAACCCGAGTAGAAGTCTCCTCTTCATATTGCACTTGAAAAGCTTTTGTAACAAACATCTTCTTTCATGCAATAGACTTCTTCTTTTACGCAACAGACCTCAACTTTCATGCAAGAAACAAGGGCAAATTTTCAGAATCAAAGAGCAGCTATTCAAAGTTTAGAGAATCAAGTGGGTCAGATAGCAAAATAGCTCTTTGAGAGACCTCCAAGTACATTACCAAGTGATACAATAGTTAATTCAAAGGAGCAATGTATGATAATGTCCTTGAGGAGTGAAAAAGTTATTAGTCCTCAACCGAAAGAAGATGAAGCTAAGGAAGTACCTCCTCCTCCTCCTCCAAGTCATGATCAAGAGAAAGATGCTCTAGAAAAAGAAAAGATCTCTACTGAAAACAAATTGAATGGAGAAAGAATAAAGAAGAAGGATCTGGACTAGGACAAACCTCAGGAGATACCTCCCTATGTTAAGATTTTATTTCCTCAAAGACTGAAGAAGGAGAATCAGGAGAAGTAAGAGAGGAAGTTCTCAAAGTTCCTTGATATTGTCAATCAATTGCAAATAAACATTTATTTTGCTAAAGCACTCGAGCACATGTCTTCTTATGCAAAATTCATGAGGGATTTGTTATCCAAGAAGAGGAAGTTGAAGGAGGATGAGACAGTCATGCTTATTGAGGAATGTAGTGCCATAATTCAACAGAAACTACCACCAAAGTTAAAGGATCTAGGAAGTTTTAGCATTCCATGCACCATCGGCAAACTACCCATTGAGAAGGTTCTATATGACTTAGAAGCTAGCATTAATCTAATGCCATTGCTAATTCTTTTCAAGCTTAGGATTGAAAAAGTAAAGCCAACTATTATGTCTCTTTAATTAGCTAATCGGTCAATCAAATGACCATATGGTATAGTTAAAGATGTGCTAGTAAAGGTGGACAAATTCTTTTGTCCAGCAGATTTTATGGTTTTAGGTATGGACGATGATGCTGACATTCCACTTATTTTTGGAAGACCATTCTTAGATACTCCGGGAGCACTGATTGATATACTAAGAGGTGAGCTCATTTTGAGGGTAGATGGAGATCAAATGATCATTAATGTTTTTGATAAATCTGCCCCAACATCGGATCTCTATGACCCGGTCAAATGCATTCAAGATAAGCCTCAACAGGATTTGGTTAGTAAGAGCCCTTCATCATTAATTAATGTTGATCCTCCCACTTCCAAGATGATTGATGAAGAGGAGAAAAGTCCTCCTATCTCCAAGATTGCTGGAATAGAAAAAGATCTTCCTGTTTCCCCTTGATTCATTACAGATTGGTCAAATATCTAATGATTCATTGAAAGATAATCCTTCATCTTTTGATCAATTAAAACCACCATGGCCTGGAGGAATTTCTCATGCCAAGATGAATTCAGGATAACCCAGCTCAAGTCAAGTTCAAAACACCTTTGGAGGTACTTCTAAGGCTATTGACCAAGACCGAGGATAGAAGCACAATTCTGAAAAAGGAAAGGCGGCATCTTACTTTTGTTGCTTGAAGCCACCTTGATTAATTGAATAGGCAATGTCAAGCTAATAACGTTAAACAAGCGCTTCTTAGGAGGCAATCCAAGTGTTCTTTCTTTTTCTTTACTCTTTTATCCTTTAAGTTTCAGTTAGTTATTTATTTTTGCTATTATTTCGTTATGCCTTATTTTATTGACTAATATTTTTTTTTTTGAAGTTAATGTTGAGTCGGCTTAGGTGCCTTCCCAAGCTCGAAGCCTTTGTAGGGGGATGTGTATAGCTGTCGGCCGCCAAAAACATTTTTTCTTCTCTTTCCTTTAGCATTTTTTTTCCGCATTTATTTATTTGTTCTTATTTATTTTATTTTGTCATTATCACCCTATTGTGTTTTGAGTCATTTTGTTAAAACTGCACATGCCGATTTGTTGAATTGAATATCTAATGACTGCATAAACTGTGAATTGATCTCTTTTCTTGGGAAATCACATGAGTATTCGAGAGTTATGTTTATCTTTATTATTTCAATTATATATGAATGTATTTCCCATCTTTATGTTTGATAGACCTTAGAATATAAATGCATGTCAAGCTTAGAGAAAGTTGATAGGAATGCATGTGTGTGGATGAGTTATATCTAGAAGTTGTTAGATTCTCTCTTGAGGAGAAATCCTAGACAATGCATGATCAAGGAAATGATAAGGGCCTTATTTGGACAGTTTGAGTCTTTCAAGCTAACCTGTAAACACAATGTATCCGTAGGTTCTTTTTACAACCTTGTTATTGGTTGACCTTTATTTCTTTTCTTTATCCACATTTTCCTTTCCTATACCCATAAAAAGAATATATATATATATATATATATATATATATATATATATATATATATATATATATATATATATATATATATCTTATACACCCTTCGTTGATTGAATGTCTTGTATTATTTTATTATTCAAGCTTTAGTTATTTTTGTACATAAATTATTTAAGGAGTTATAAAAAAAAGTCCACCCAATGTGTTGCAAAGAAATAAGTTTGGAGGTGGAGGTTATAAAAAAAAAAAGAAAAAAAATTAAATAACAGCAAAAACAACCAAGCCTTTTCCCAGTAAGTGGGGTTGACTACATGGATCAAATTATGTCATTGTGCCCTATTATAAACTAAGTCTTCAGAAATGACATTCAAATCTAAATCTTTTTTAATCGTTTCACCTATAGTCTTTCTTGGTCTCCCTCTACCTCTAGCTATTGGGCTATCCTCCACCTGATCTACTCTTCTTACAGGAGCTTCTAAGGGTCTTCTCCTTACATGTCCAAACCACCTAAAGCGAGATTCTCCCATCTTTTCTAAAATAGGTGCTACCCCAACTTTCTCTCTAATGCAATCATTCCTAATCTTATCTTGTCTTGTATGGCCACACATCCATCGTAACATCTTTATCTCCATGACACTATCTTATGCTCTTGCTAGCTTTTACTGCCCAACATTTAGTATTATACAACATTGCGAGTCTTATAGTTGTGTGATAAAATTTACCCTTAAGCTTGAGAGACATTTTTCTATCACAAATAACTCTTGAAACACTCCTCCATTTCATCCATTCAGCTTGAATCCTATGGTTTACATCTTCTTCTATCTCTCTGTCATTTTGTATAATACATCTAAGATACCTAAACCGTGTAACTTGTGGTATGGTACGATCTCCAATTTTCATCGCTATGCTAGCATTAGCACGCTTCTTACTAAACTTACATTCCATATACTTCGTCATACTTCTGCTTAAATGGAAACCATGTTCTTCCAAGAGAAAAAAAAATTAAAAGAGAAAAAAAATAAAGAAATGATATATGAATTCTTATGCTCTGTTTTGCACTTGTTCAATATTTTTGTGGCTTGAATTTTGAAATTTGCGTGGTTTTGTATCTCAACTTTTATTTTCTTTATTCTACCATTTCTTTCTTAACCCTCACCCTTGACTTTACATTACAAGCTTTAAAAGACCCTTTTGATCATTAGTTATGTGTTGTTTACATTAGTGGAGAGAGAGAGATGAGAAACAACCCTATAGATATGAGTTTGATGTGCATTTGCATTTTTATAAACCTATTCGAGCTTATACTTTATTAATAGGAATTAGTCTTACATTCATGTCTATGGGAAGTCATTTATGTATGAAAGTTGCATGTGAGAGACGATGTAACAATTGAATTGTACATGTGTGACACCTTGAAATGAGATTGTGAAGTAGTTTCTGAAGATATGAATGATTTTCAATAACCGATATTTTCATTTTTGAGTTTGCATGTTTTGAGTTTTAGTTGTTTTCTTTTCTTGTTTTTAATTCTTCTTTTTCTTTATTGCTTGAGGACAAGCAATATTTAAGCTTGGAGGTAATTGATGATTGTAAAATACACTTACCTTTTGGGTTTATTTATTAGGATTCTTAATTTATTTTTATTTATTTTTAATTTATAATTATCTCTTCACCTAATCATATTTGAATTTTTAACATAAATCATCAAATTTTGTGCAAAAATAAGAAATTTCTAAAGATAAATATTTGAAAGATTGTTATCTTATTCTTAAATGCTAATTAGAGTTCTAATTGGATACAAAATCTTAGATTGGAGATTGGACAAAGATTCTCAAAGAGATTTAACTTGAAGCAAAATTCAGACTCTTGCACTATCCTAACCATTCCTCATTAATTGAGTCATATCTTAGGCTACAGAGATCACATCGACGCATCATTTGTGGCATTGAAAAACTAACAAAAAATCATACAGATTCTCTGTTGAAATTGAGGGCAAATTTGGCCACCTGGAGGGTGAGAAAAATTGTGCAAGTTAGATACGGAAAGCTGTCAATTTTTCTATAAAAAGAGAAAAATGAGTTTAGTAAAGGAACTCTCTTTTTGCATAGAATTCAGCAGCCGTCGTGAAGCACAAACCCTAAGTTAGTGTGGATGCATCTAGGCTTGAAGATTAGAGATTTTCTTCAACCTATCCATCAACCTTCTATGGAGTTTGTCGAACTCTTCTCCGTGTTCTTCTTTCTTCATTTGTAACTAAACCTTTTTCGTTAGGGTGATGATGGATCTTGTTCTTTGATGATGTAAAGTCATTATTGTGTTTAATCTATGTTTCTATTTCATGATTTATGTGTTTATCTCTTTTCTTAATGCTTTCCTAAACATGATCAATTTGGGAATGATTTTTGGGTTATGTATGATTTGGGAAAATTGTGCACGAATGTAGAACATGTGATAAACACCATAATTTTTGTAATCGCTAGGAATAGACGTTATGGGTTATGTGGTTTTTCTTTTAATTCCCTCGTTTTTTATAAAGCCTTCTCTATTTGGGGTTAGACTAAGTGATTTGTTAACTTTAAATAGTGTGAAGATGATTAATATACCAAGCGATTGGATATTGATTAATTTTGATAATTTGACCATGAATCATTGAATTAAAACTTGATTAAACTAATATTTTAAATTACATCAAAAGAGTTCAAGTGAAATCTGACCCCTAATATTTTATTATCATTGTATTTCATCTTTGCCCAATTGATTTAAATTTTACTCGTTATTTTTGTTATTTTTCTTGTTAGTGTTTTTCTTTTATTTGCATTCCTATCAATTCTTATTATTCGATAGCTTAAATAGTGTTCAATTTAAAAAATTTGGTAATTGACAACATAATCATCGAGGGAACGATACTCTATTCACTCTTTATTACTTTTGCAATTTGGTGCACTTGCCAATATCACAACACTCCAGTAATATATATCGGACCCCTATACTGGATGTTAATAGCTTTACCGCGAGATATGCGCAATGGATAAATCATTATGATATCTCTTATTGTCAATCATGATCTTATGGAATAATAGCATTATAACTACTATACCAGTATTCTGATAATATAGGGATACTCCGCAACTAAATAAGGAACATATCTCTTCTTGCTACTATTACGAGAACGTATCTCACTATTATGAAATCGTATCTATTTAACATCTATAAATATCAGGTTAAGTAACCTTAAACAGGTATCAGTAAATTATCACTTATAGCATAATCCTACTTGTGCACAACTTGAGTTGAACGTTAGAGTCTCTTTGCAAGTACTAACCCCTCGGCCTCAACATGCTCTACTGTTGCTGCGTAAGAAGGAAACTACCATGACATGCCTATCTTAAGTACATCTCTAAATCCACTTCAGAACAACTTGGGTCCTTCCACATATTCTTTAAATTCTAGCTTTAGCAATTGGAGTTGCATTAGAAGCCTTGAGGTGATTAGAGAACTTGCCTCATTGAAGAGTAGGGCACATTGTTCTTTAACTCTCTGTAACAATGGACGATTGGAGAAGAATGGAATAATAAATCTGGGGCTCACGTTAGAAGCACAAGAGGACAGACGTTAAATGTAGCTGTTCACTAATGTTTTTACTTTGCTCCAAATTACATGTTGATAATAGTTTAACAATATGTATTTTTTATAATTAAATTTTGGCTTTGTTTATTCCATTGCAAGTAATTTTAATAGCTTTATGACATGTTAAGTGATTTCTTTAAATTGATTAATGATTGAATTTTTGTGATGAATTGTAGGAGGAAAAAAAATATTTTAGATGAGGATGTGTTCATGGTGCAGGAAGTCAAAGTCAAATAAAAGGAATGATAGCACGGTCAAAGGGCTTAATTCATCTAATTTGGAGGCTAGAATGCAAATGGTGTATAAGGAATTGAAATGAAAGCAGGAAGGGTCACCGTGCATTCATGTTGATTGATGAACACAAAATTGTTAAGTTGGCTTGGTTCACGTATTCTTTTATAAACAAAAGATAGAAATAATGAAAGGGAGAGTTAAGCCCAAATTCTTGTTTAATGGGCTTGTTGGCCACGGGTCAAATTGAAGGATTTAAAATGTGTTTAATGAAACGGTGCACTCAATTGGTGTAAGGCAGAAGCGATGCAAAACAAATTTTGGGTGCACTATAAATTGATGGAGAGCAGTGCTGAGCTGGGGAGAAGAACACACAAGAGACAACATATTGCCACAAACACAAAGGAGAGCCGCAGCGGAGAGAGAAAGTCAAGGGAGCAGTGCCGCAAAAACTTATTTTTAATGAATCCGCAAGCGCACGAGTCAACAAGTAATATATGAGAGTTAGACTATCGTGTTTCAAGGAATTGACAATTAGAGAAATACTAAACTTAACTAATTTCCACAAAACCTTATTCAAGAAAACGAAATATGAGAGATGTTTATAATTAAAACAACAACTTAAAAGAAATAAAACAAGAGAACACCAAACACTAAATTAACAAGAGAAAGATGAGAATGAAAAAGGCCTAGGGTTCTATTCTGAAGTGGATTCAGAGGGTACCTGAGATAGGCACGTTACGGTGGATTCTCCCTTCGCGCAGCAGCTGGACTCGTAACACAGGGGGGTTGGGTACCTACAAAGGGACTCCAACGCTCAAGTCAGGCAGTGCACAACAAGGTTTTAGGGATTGGATTTAGAGTTACCTTATTGAGATGACTTAGCCTCGTATTTATAGAGCATGTACAGAATCCTAATGGGATTCTTATCGAATACTGAATGCAGGTAATTTAGGATTAGTATCCTGATGCGGATTGCCTTCCCGTTATTATCAGATATATCCCTGTAAACCTGGGATTAAGATATGGGAAGTATCTAACCATTAAGGATATCTGTCAATCCTATAATATCGTAAGTTGATGATTGGCAGTTACGGATATTTAGGGATTCATCCTCTGCGCGAATCTATCAATCACGATGTCATATGCTGATACTGCTCAAAGGCCGTAATCCGTGGTCCGGAATACGTCGTGAGTCTTCCTCTACGCCAGCTAGGAGAGTCCGGTAGTGCTCATGCCGGGTTGATCCATGGAGCTGGATCCCGGATCACGGTCCAGAACAGTTGCCCCCAGCTTGGCTCTTGGATGAGACAGACCAGAGTCAAGTTTAGTACGGATCAACCATTGTATGGTAATTCGACGGGTAGGTGTTAGACCTCGGGTTATTACCGACGTCCTTGTCCTATTCAGTTACAAGCAAACGTCGCTGCCCCCAAGCATGAGTACTAAGGATTCCTAGAGACATATTCGACGTAGATCCCAAACGTGATCTCTGACGTAACAGTCTGCGATTCTCTGGGAAACTGATGCTTTGACTTTATTGGGAAGTAGTGATTCTTTAAAGAAAACGTTAGTTTCATACGGATTTTTTCAACTGCTCCCTATCTTTGTAACTAACCAAAGATCAAAAGCATTTATTTTGGCTTACTTCATGGGATCAGGTCACCTTTTACGGGACCAATCAGAATCCCTCATACATGCTATAAGTACTGAATACTTCTTCGTGGGTTTGCATTCCATCCTTTTTCATTATCGAACACAGATGATTTCTCCCAGGGGAATAAGTGTAGTTTTTTCCTCATTTCCTCCTTGTGTGAAGAGAGCTTCATCATCTGCAGAGACTATACTTTCATTTTTTCCAAAGTTCTTGAAGAGATTTTATCTTCTCCGAGCGTTTTTCCTTTTTGACAGGGGCCTTTCTATCTTGGCGTAAAACCGGGTTGCTATGCATTTAGGGAGGCGGAAGCCTTTCTATCCTGGCGTACACGGGGGTGTCTGATCCAACGTGTTGTTAGGATGGAATAATCCTTCCATGCTTCATTGCATGGGGACCCGACGGAGCATATTGTTCCTCTCTCCTTTTTCTCGGTGGGCTGCTTGAAAGCACTTGGCCGGTCTTTTTCGTAGTAACGGCTGGAAATGCAAGGATGCCTAGTCAAAGAAGTGAGGACCCCCTTGGAGTAACCTGGGGTGGTCTGCTTTCTTTGACTTGCTTTCAAGGAATCAGCGCGTATCCGCTTCTGCCGTTATCCGTCGAGAAGGTGGGAGAAGAACGAGTGAGCGGAGAATTCCTACTCCGGAGTGGCTTCACTCTGTTCCGGGGTGGAAAGGCCGCTGTAGCTGGTCCGTGACTTGAGGCAACTTGGAATGATTGACACTGGCAGAGGATTCTTCAGCTAGAGAGGTCGCACCCCTTCCAACGAGCGAAGGAAGATCTCGGCCTTTAGTTGCATCGCGGAGAAGCAGTGCAAAGAATTTTGGCACTTTATCCGGGGTTATGATCCTAGTTTGCCAATGTTCTGCAAAGCCTATCCACTTTTTCAAGAGGCCGGGGTTTAGAGATGTGGATGGGGTACGATCCAAGCAGCCGAAGATATTTGTCGCCTTTCCCGGGGTATCCTTATACATTCCATGTCTCAATATTTTCTTTTTCCTCTTTTTCGGTTGTATGACGATGTATGGAATGAAGATGATTCAATAGACTTTACCTTCTCTGTATTTGTCCTGTACTTTCATTATATATATATGTTTTTCCACCGAGGTAATTCTGCCGGGATGAGTCCAACGCTTATCCCGGTATAACCAAGTAAAGACACTGCCGGGATAGGTCCAATGCCAACCCGGCATAATAGCCATAAATATACCTCGGAGATAGCACGTTGTCCGTGATGTCAATAATTAATTGGGCCTGGAATCCGTGGTACAAACCCGGGTTCTCATCCAACATTCGTACGACGCTTTGGATTACTGCGTAACCGTCCTTTCAACTGCTATTACAGCTGGGTGGGCCACGTGTCGCGACTTCATCGGAGGGACGTGCCTAGAGCTCCGCGAGCCATGATGAGCACCTTTTGAACTTGCATCAGAGGGGACAGAAATGTCCCTTAACCGTTCAGCCCTTTATAAATAAAAGGTTTGTCTTTCTTACTCTATCATTTTTGGCCTCCTTTACTGAAAACACCGTGCGTTGAAAGCTTTGGCTTCTTTTCGGGTGCTTTCCACTCGCGGCTTCTTCATTGTTCTGGAACAACTTCTCCACTTTCAAGCATTCTGCCTTTACACAGTAAGTTGCTTTCTTTCAGTCTTTTTGTTATTTGCACTTTCGGTATGTCAATGGCTTTTCTGAAAGTAGAGTAGCTTCGCATTTCTGGTCTTGCCTTCAAATAGGGCTTAGTGATTTAGGCAGATATGGTCGCCTCCCTGAAACACCAACTTCGCCGCACCATGCGCGGTGGAGGAGTTCCCCTGGATGCTTTGTTTCTGGTGGGACAGGAGGTCGGTAGGGGAGGTTAGGATTACCTCGCTCTCCCTGTGTCTGAATCTGTGAAACTATTGATTCTGACAGTTTCTTACCGACTTCTTTGGATGTTCTCAAGATTCCTATGGCCAAAGGAAAAAAAGCTAGGGTCCAACCTCCGTTTCACGACGTCCGTGATCCGGCAGAAGACGAGCTGGTTCGAGTTCGGTGGGGTCCCGGGTTGGTATGCCCATGGGTAGTGGACGACGTATGGGACCGTCAGTCCAAGTTTTCAAGTGAAACCGTACTCCGAGAGTCCCTATTCGCCTTGGAGTTAACTGTGAACAAGGCTCGAGACGACGAGTTTGAAGTTGTCTACCCAACCTGGAATGAGAGAGTGTGCTCCTGTCGAGAGGAGGGTTCACACTTCATGTTCCTGTATGAGCCTCTTTTTCTCAAGTTGGGGCTTAGGATGCCGTTTTCCGACTTCCAAATGGCCGTCCTCTGTACCCTCCAAGTGGCCCCTTCGCAAATCCACCCTAACGGTTGGGGCTATATCATATCATTTGAGAAGTTTTGTCGGTTAATGAGCCTTAAGTGCTCGGTGAATACTTTTTTTTACTTTTATACAAGAATAAACACCCAGGGAACGAAAAGGCAAACGAGCTGGCTTGTCATCCGGTCGCTACTTGGGCGTAAATCCTTTGATGTTTTTGGAGAAAGCTTCAAAGGGTTTAAGACCACGTTCTTCAAGATAAAAGCCAAGGAAGGTTGTCGTCCTTTCTTTCTCAACCCGGACGAGGAGTTGGAGTTTCCTCTTTACTGGATGCAGAGGTGCTGGGGTGTGCCCGTCGACTTGATTGAGAAGGAGGAGGAAGATCTCGACTCTGAGGAGCTTAGGACCGTCTGGTTCATAACCCGATATGCCGAGAAGCATGGGAACATCAATATTAGAGATGTTCTTCATATCCCTGGTGATGATCTTCTTTACGCTTTATTAGGTAGGAATTAGGGCATTTTTAACCCTAGTATCCCTAGGTGTTTGCTCCGTCTTCATATATCAATGTTTCTTGATGTGCTGACTGTATTTGTTTCTGTTTCTTTTCAGTTAGCAACATGACTTCTGGGTCTTCTATGGTTACCCTGCAATCATCAAGGAACCGGAGGAAGGGAAAGAAGGTCGCGGCTTTTTCCTCCACAACCGTTCCGGACTCTTCCGACCGGGGTGCTGTCATCGGACAGCAAGATCAACCAAGATCCCCTACCCATAGTTCAAGGGGAAGGAAGAGGCAGGCTGTCGGAGAGCCCTCTGAGCATGATGAAAGGTCATTGGATGTCGGAGAAAGGGAGAGGGTGGACTTCTTGCCAATCATCACTGGGCACTTTGACCCCGGTCCCTTCATATCTGGGCAATTTTTGGGTGGCGAGGTGAGGCAGCATATTGCTGAGCAAGGTCTGGCCCAAACCTTAGCCGCACTACAGAGGCAAGCTCTCCGAGCAGCGGCCGAGATTTGTTTCATCAAGGAGACCATCGAGAACGCTGATCGGCAGGTGTCGGAAGAGCTGAAGACTTTGAGGAAAGAAAAGGAGGAAATCAACCAGAAGTTGACTGCTTCCTTGAAAGCCGACGAGGATAGTAGGGCGAGGGCCGTCGAACTTGAAAATAAGGTCATTGAACTGGAGAAGGCGTTGGTGGACTCAGAGGCTGCCAGGAAGGCCGAGAAGCTTGAAGCCCACAGAACCATTGGCGCACTAAGGTCCGAGGTGGTAGAGCTCGAAAAGGAAGTGAAGGAGCTGGACGGAGTAGTTAGAAATGTCAGAGAAGAGCAGTTCCAAAATGCTGTGAAGCAAATCCAACACTTCAACCCCGGGGTCGACCTTATCTTGGAGGGTGTTACCCCGGATAAAACCTTCCATAATGGCCAACTTGTAGCTGTTGTGGAGTTAGCAGCGAAGGCTCCTGGTGGCAACCCGGAGGTTATCCAGATCCCGGAAGGGGAAGAGGCCGACGTCTAACCTTTTCTTGCTTTTTTCATTTTGCTGTTTTCTGCCCCCTGCGTGGGGTTTTGTTACTTGTATGAACAATTGCCCCGTTTTTTGGGGTTTTATAATTAATGATTTTGTTCAACCATTTATTCTTGTTTTTCATGGTCCGACTTGGGTCCAACGCCCATTTTCATTATAATGGACTTAGAAAACTTCTTATCATAGAAAACCATGGTCCGGGATCCTTCACTCATACCGTTGAGTGAATGGCATTCCACTTGAATTAGGTAGAAATGACGCCTTAGTCTATAATCTAACGCTTATAATAATCAAGCGTCAAGAAATTTTAGACTTAAGCAAAGTAAAACCTTAATCCATATTCTAGTGCTTGCTATGGGAAGCATTTGGAATTGCAGATATAGGTAAGAATAACACCTGGCATTTTACGGAAAACCCTTTTGCCTAAGGCATTAACATTGCTTAACCTTGCCCGGGGTAGGTACCCCTTCCTGGTTTAGGTATAAAGGAGTGTGTACATATAATCCGTACTGTCTCCTATCAGTTTTACACTTTAGCGATTAAGGCAGCGCGTTCGACTAACCTTGATACCTGAATAACCATTTTATTGATGATATTTGGAGGACGAGAGTCCGTCCACAATGTACTTATTCAAAACAATAATGGATCAAAGATAATTCTACTAGAGGGCTGAGTCATTATCAGCATTTAGCTATAGTACTTTCTTAGTTTGTCCGTATTCCAGTAATTCTTGACTGGGGTTCCGGATAACGTTTCCAAGGTGTAAGCTCCCTTACCCGTACTGGTAACGACACGATAGGGGCCTTCCCAATTAGGGGTTAGTTTCCATTGGGAGGCATTTTCCCCTCCTATGTCGGCTCTCCTGAGCACTAGATCGCCGGGCTGGAATTTTCTTGGGACCACTTTCTTGTTGTACCTGGCCGCTGTCTTCTGCTTGAGGGTGGCATCTCGTATGTGAGCCACGTTTCTTCTTTCTTCGAGGAAGTCCATGTCCTCTCTGATTAGACCAGGGTTGCTGTCGGATGAGAACTGTTGGTAGCGCCAACTGGGCTCCCCTATCTCTACCGAGATCATGGCCTCGCAGCCATAGGTCAACTTGAAAGGGGTTTCTCCCGTCGTGGAATGAGGAGTGGTCCGGTATGCCCAGAGAACATAGTCAAGTTGCTCGACCCAATTTCCTTTGGCTTCGTCGAGCCTCCTTTTTAAGCCTCGCATGATGATTCTATTGGTGGCCTCGGCTTGTCCATTTGTTCTGGGGTTCTCGACGGAGCTACAATGGTGTTTTATTTTCAATCCGGCTAGTAGCTCTTCAAAAACTTTATCTTTGAACTGGGTACCGTTATCTGTGACTACCGATTCCGGTATGCCGAACCTGGTGATAATATGGCGCCAAGTAAACTTCTGAATTCGCGCCGAAGTGATGGTGATCAGGGGTTCGGCCTCGATCCACTTAGTGAAGTAGTCTACTGCTACCACCAAGTATTTAAACTACCCTGGGGCCTGAGGGAACGGCCCCAAAATGTCTATACCCCACCTGTAAAAGGGCCAAGGAACCGACGTCGTGAACAATTCTTCAGAAAGAGCTTGAAAATGGTCTGCATGACACTGGCACTTGTCGCAAGTTTGAACATGTGCATGAGAGTCAGCTTCCATTGTCGGCCAATAGAATCCTGCCCTTAATACTTTTTGGGCTAGGGCTTTGGCTCCCAAGTGGTGACCACAACTTCCTTCATGAACTTCAGCTAGGGCATATTCTGCTTCTTTGGGGGTTAAGCACTTTAGAAGAGGGGAGGAGAAACCACGTCGGTATAGACGGCCGTTGTAAATAGTGTATCTGACCGACGTCCTTATCAATCGGGAGGCCTCCTTCGGGTCCGACGGTAACTTCCCATGCTGCAGATAGCCCAGTATAGGAGTGATCCAAGATGGCTGATGGTCCTCCACTTGGGATATGCTGTGATCCGTGATGGAGGGTTGGGAGAGGGTTTCTTGGATTACAGACCGGTTGTTGCCGGGGCTCTTCGTGCTGGCCAGTTTAGACAAAAGGTCTGCTCTGGAGTTCTGTTCCCTTGGAATGTGCTCTATCTTGACCTCTTCGAAGCCTTTCAAAAGTTCCTGGACCTTGTTCAAGTATTTCTGCAGGAGGGGTTCTTTGGCTTGATATTCGCCTCGGATTTGGGAGGTTACTAGCTGGGAATCACTGCAAAGCGTGATCCGCGTTGCCTCCAGGTCCTTTGCCATTAGTAAGCCGGCGATGCAGGCCTCATACTCGGCCTGATTATTTGAAGTCGGGAATTCAAACTTTAGGGAGTGTTCCAAGGTCAAGCCTTCCGAGTTTTCGACAATCACTCCGGCCCCGCTTCCTTTGGGGTTCGACGATCCGTCAACAAAAATGGTCCAGAAGGCTTTCGTATAGTCACCGTTGTCTGTTGTGAGTTCCGCCAGGAAGTCTGACAACGCTTGGGCTTTTATTGCCAGTCGTGGTTCGTATGTGATTCCAAACTCTAAGAGTTCGATCGACCACGCAATCATTCGGCCGGTCAGTTCTGGCTTGTGTAGCACCTGTCGGATTGGCTGGTCGGTTCTTACCACCACTGGGTGGCATTGGAAGTATTGTCGAAGTCTTCTTGCGGTGATAATGAGCGCAAAAGCAACTTTCTCAACCTTTTGGTATCGAAACTCAGGGCCCTGGAGGACCTTACTTACGAAGTAGACAGGCTTCTGTCCTTCGTTGGTTTCTCTGATTAAGATTGAACTTACGGCTTCATCGTGGACGGATAGGTACAAGTAGAGCATCTCTCCGGTGTCCAGCCTTGTCAAGATAGGAAGGGAGGACAAAAGGTTTTTTAATGACGTTAAGGCATCTTCACACTCCTGAGTCCATTCAAAGCTTTTTCCTTTCTTGAGCAATTTGAACAGGGGGAGAGACTTGTGAGCAGCTTTAGCTAAGAATCTTGTGAGGGCCGCTATGCGCCCCGTAAGCTGTTGTACCTCTTTGACGTTCCGGGGACTTCTCATGTTGAGGACGGCCTGGCATTTATCCGGATTGGCTTCAATCCCTCTATGAGTTAGCATGAACCCCAAAAATTTACCGGCCTGGACCCCGAAAGCGCACTTCTCCGGGTTTAACCTCATGTTGTACTTCCGGATTTGTGCAAATACTTCCTCGAGGTCCGCCGTGTGTGATCCGCTGTGCGGGGTCTTTACTATCATGTCATCTATGTAGACTTCTAACATCTTTCCCACTTGGTTTTCAAAAACCTTGTTCATCATCCTCTGGTAGGTGGCTCCTGCATTCTTTAGGCCGAAAGGCATGACCTTGTAGCAGTAGCTCACCCTGTCGGTAATGAAAGCGGTTTTATCCTCGTCCCTAGCGTACATGGGAATCTGGTTGTACCCGGAATATGCGTCCATGAATGAGAGCCATTTGAACCCCGAGGAGCCATCCACTAATTTATCCACATTGGGGAGTGGATATGCGTCCTTGGGACAGGCTTTATTCAGGTCGGTGTAATCTACGCACATCCTCCATTTTCCATTGGACTTTTTTACTAAAACTACGTTAGAGAGCCATGTGGTATATGAGATTTCTCTGATGAAGTTGCCATTAAGTAGCTCTTTAACTTGGTCCTCGACGACTTGCTGCCTCTTGGGTCCGACCTTCCTCTTCTTTTGCGCGACCGGCTTGGTACCTTCTTTAATCGACAATCGGTGGCAAATGAAACTGGGGTCAAGTCCGGGCATGTCGGAGGAAGTCCAAGCGAAAAGATTTTTGTTTTTCAACAAGAGTTCTGAGAGTTGCTATTTTTCTTTTTCACCCTGACGAGCTCCAATCTTGGTGATCTATTCAGGGTTGGTCCCGAGTTGAAGGGGCTCCAGTTCGCCTACCGGCTGGGGTCGGGTATCCCGGATCTCTTCTCTAACATCCAGCTCCTTTATTAAGATGTTAACTTGGTCGATAGCCAGGGTGGATGCTACGGGGCTCGACCTCTGAGGCACTTTATAGATCTTCAAACTCTCATTATAGCACTTCCTGGCTACAATTTGGTTGCCTTTTACAGTGACGATGTCATTGTTCTTGTTGGGGAACTTCATCATGAGGTGGGTGGTGGATACCACCGCTCCGAGGGCGTTGAGAGAAGGACGGCCCAGGATGATATTATAAGCCGAGGGGCAGTCCACAACCAGGAACTTTACCTTGACAGTTCTGAAGAGTGTAGATGATTCAAGAGTCAGGTGGGTTTCGTAGTATCCTACCGGGGTGATCTTCTCACCGGTGAAACCCGTCAGTTCTTTAACGTGGGGAGTCAAGTCGGATTGCGGGAGCTCCAACTTCTGATAGAGATCTAGGAACATGATGTCGGCTGAACTCCCTTGATCGATGAAAATTCGTCGAACTTCGGCATTGGAAATTACCCCAGATATGACGAGTGGGTCGTCGTGATCCAGGATTATTCTGCCATAGTCTTCGTCTGAGAAGGTAATGAGAGGCTCTTTTCTATTCTCCGCTTGTGTTCTTAGCTCTGAGTGGACCACGCTAAAGACTGCCATTCTAAGGGCTTTCTTTCGAGCTCCATTGGAGGATCCCCCTCCGGCAAAGCCACCGACGATGGTATGGATCGTCCTGTTGGGCTCGGCATGGTGGTCATCGTTGTCGACAAGGGGAGTGTTCCTGGCTCGACCCTGTCGATCACTGTTATCTCATCGAGGTGGAGTCCAGGATCTTCTCCTAGAGCTTCTTGTCCTTCTTCTGCATGTAGGGGACGGGCTTCGACGTCTGCTGTCTCTGCGCCTATTATCCCCTTCATTGTTTTATACTCGGAGGATATACTGCTGCAGGCGTCCGACCTTAATTACAAATTCAATGGCATCGCGCAACTAATAGCAATCCTCTGTGTCGTGGCCATAGGCTTTATGCCATGTGCAATGCTTGGAATGATCCTTCTGCTTGTGCTTCTTGATAGGAGGTAGCCTCCGGATGTTCTGAAACTCCATGTTCATTACTTCCCTCAAGATTGTTTCCCGGGGTGTGTTCAAAGGAGTGTAGTCAGCGTAGTTTCTCCGTGGTGGGCTACCCTTTGGGGGTCCTGACCTTGAGGAATTCTGGTTGGGCTTTTGGTGAGAAGGCTTACCTTTGTCCCACCTCCTATGGTCTTCTGTTGCTTCCTCCAAGTAAACGTACTTCTCAGATTGTTTCTGGAAGTCGGTAAGATTGTCCGGCTTCTTTTTTGCCAAGGACTTGAAGAAATCGGAGCCTATCCGGAGACCGCTCCTAGCATAATGCAAGGCTATTCTGTCTTCAAAGTTTTCTACATTTGTGCAGGCAGCCATAAAGCGCCTAACGTAATCCCGAAGGCTCTCGTCCTTTCCCTGGCGGATCTTAGCCAAGGATTCGATGGATTTCGGTTGCTCCTTGCTCGTGGTGTACTGCAGCAGGAAACGCTATTTGAGGTCCGACCAATCCACAATGGCTCCCCGTGGTTGGCTGGTAAACCATCTGAGGGCTCCCTTTTTTAGGGAGAGAGGGAAGGCTCGGCACAACAGTTCCATGGATCCGCCATAGAAACACAGGGACTGCTCGTAGACGTTTATGTGTTCCTGGGGGTCCGTGGTCCCGTCGTAAATTTCAAGGTTTGGAGGAAACTTGAAATTCCTCGGAACCCGAAATTCCATGAGTTGGTCGGAGAAAGGTTGTTCCATAGTTCCTCGATTCTGGTTATTGTCCCCAGCATAGAGAATTCCGTCATCAGCGTGGGCCGTCCTTCTGTTATTTTCCATGTCGGTCCGTCTATCACGGCGGCGCGGCTTGGGTTGGTTTTCATGCATGGCGTGCTGCATGTCCTCCAGCCTCCTGAATTGGTCGTTGAGTAAGTCCATATGTTGCTGCAACATATCTTGAAACTGGCGTTGGGAACCTCGAGTTTGATGTGTGCGTTCAGAACGGGATGCACGATCATCGAACTCGTTGTTCGGGATTCCCAAACGTTGGTGCACTGGAATCCTGCGCTCTTGAAGGCTCTGATCGCCTCTCTGAGTTGGGAACTCAAGTCTTTCCCTGACAGAAATCCTACGTGATGGGTTGGGAGACTCCTCAGAAAAGGAGGTAGAGTGCCCATCACGTCGGCTTCCTGATCCGGGTGCCTGATTTCTCACAGCAGAGGTTTGAGCCACGAGTGGAGGCAGTGGTGGTGGCGGACGTTGCATGTCGGGATCTTGTCTCTGGTTGACAGAGGTTTGAGCAACGTCTCTTCTGGAGTTTTGCCTCGTATTGACCATGATTGGGTGGGATTAGAAATTTATGGTCCCCACAGTCGGCGCCAATGTTCTGAAGTGGATTCACAGGGTACCTGAGATAGGCACGTTACAGTGGATTCTCCCTTCGCGCAGTAGCTGGACTCGTAACACAGGGGGGTTGGGTACCTACAAAGGGACTCCAACACTCAAGTCAGGCAGTGCACAACAAGGTTTTAGGGATTGGATTTAGAGTTACCTTACTGAGATGACTTAGCCTCGTATTTATAGAGCGTGTACAGAATCCTAATGGGATTCTTATCGAATACTGAATGCATGTAATTTAGGATTAGTATCCTGATGCGGATTGCCTTCCCGTTATTATCAGATATATCCCTATAAACCTGGGATTAAGATATGGGGAGTATCTAACCATTAAGGATATCGGTCAATCCTATAATATCGTAAGTTGATGATTGGTAGTTACGAATATTTAGGGATTCATCCTCTGCGCGAATCTATCAATCACGATGTCATATGTTGATACTGCTCAAAGGCTATAATCCGTGGTCCGGAATATGTCGTGAGTCTTCCTCTACGCCAGGTAGGAGAGTCCGGTAGTGCTCATGCCTGGTTGATCCATGGAGCTGGATCCCGGATCACGGTCCAGAATAGGTTCCCTATTCATTTGCTACTTCAATGAATAACTTGCAATTCACAAGTATCTAACAATGAGTTAGTTTTGTTAGATAAAACAAGCAATAGATAAAAGCCTATATCTAGACAATTACCCATGTGAAACATAGTTAATCCACTATGTGTCCATGTAAGTTAGCATAAGAATCACTCATTGAGACCAATTATCAAACATTTGTTATGCATAACTAATGGGTATGTGTCCATCCCATTAGCTAATCAACCCACTCAACCCAAAAGAATGTAATTGAACATACATCAACCATACTATATCCATATTCACAACACCCTATTTCTAGTTCAATTAGAATACTAAGATCATGCAATTGATGGTCAATCAATAACAAGCATGAAGCATAGATATGGAAGAACAGAACCAATTTCATTGAAAGAGTACTCAACTAATTTACAAGATATTCAAATCCATAGTAAGATCCTAAAGATCCCCTAGATTAGAGTTTAGTTACACATCATGAAAGAAGAGAAAACTAATGGAGTCATGAAACCCATCAAATTATAAATCAAAAGAGAAAAGAGGAAGAATGAACAAGAATGGTGAGAAATCCAATGCTTGATCTTCCTCCTTGATCTTGATTCTTCACTTGAATCACCTCTATCTTCCAAGGTTTTCTCCTTCGCTCCCTTTCTCTATGAAGTTTGTGCTTACTGAAAAATAGAAGTCAAGATGCCCCCTCAAGTCCTAAAAATCAGATATTAAGGGCTAATTTCGCGGATCAGGATTTTTCCCACGCCTAGGCGTGGTTATGAATCACGTGCTTGCATTTGCTTTCCACGCCTAGGCGTGGGTGTCTCTGTCTGAAATTTCCTGAAAAACTGGAAGGGCCACGCTTAGGCGTGGGTTTGTCAAGCCTAGGTGTGGGTTTTCAAGCCTAGGCATGGGTTTGTCAAGCCTAAGCGTGGGTTGGTAGCAGCTTCTCCTTTCTTGCTTTCTTCCAAATTTGAGCTCCTCTCCGCTTTCCTCATCCCTTCTAAGGTCTTCTCTTCTTGAATACCTGCATCAAGATAATGCCAAAGTCCATCAAATCATGATCAATCCAAATTCTTTAAATAAAATCCTCAAAGATATAATTCTCAATCATTTGAGTTAACAAGCTTAAATCATTAAAGTCATGCATGAATTGAACCTTTGGCCTATAAAACTTAAGGATAGCATGCTCATATACATTCAAATTCATGTGAAATAACTTCATTTCCTGAAGTTATCACACCCCCAAACCTAAATATTTGCTAGTCCTCGAGCAAACTAATCCAAGCAAGGGAAGAAGGAATACACTCCACTATAAAGAACAAAAAACATTGGGCAAATTGAACTAGAGCATATCCAGCTTCCAATCATCATTCATACCCTCAGAAATCACTTCTCAACCTCACACAAGGTTCACACATGCAAGAAATTTTCAACTATCATGATTACCATTGAATGCAATTTTTGTACATGAATGATTTCCCAAACTCATGTGTTTAAGACCCTTTCCTAATCTTTAAGAGTAAGATGGATGAATTTATAAAATGCACATGCACTCTCAAAAGAATGTCTTTCATCCCTTTCTCCACTAATGTAGGCAACACAAAATCAAAGATCATAAGGGTCTTTTAAGCTTGTAATGTGAGACTAAGGGTAATGGTTAAGAAAGAATGGGAAGGATTTCAATTCAAATATCAAACACATAATCACACATTTCTATTGAATCAAGCCAAGCATGTATGATGCACAAACGGAATCCAAAATGAAGAATCAACCCTCTTTACTCCATTTTCTCATCATTTTCTTTTCTTTTCTTTTCTTTTTATTTTTTTATATATATATTTCTAAGAACATATGTACACATTTATTTTTATTGCAAAAGGGCTTCAATTTACACAATAGCCCACTTTTTTTGTTGTTTTTTATTTTGTTTTATTTTATTTTTTTTAAAGAGTTGGTTACCAAATATTCTTGGATTCCTGGTATTATGCAAAATACTTTGGCTCAAACCAATAAAAATGCCCAATCATGTGTTCAACAAGGGACCTGTAATAAGGGTAAGAGATTTTCTTTTTACAAACATGGTTAAAGGGGTGGAGAGTGTGGGTTTTAAGAAGAAAAATTAGGCCACACACACACGCACACTAGGCTTCAAAGGGGGTACTAGGGAACTCATTCAGTTAAGGTTGACTTGAAAGGCTCAATCGGTCCAAAGAATTGCCCTAGTCATTTCTTCAAAAAAATGCAATGCCTAGGATTTCACCTTGAAAGGGAATCAGATAAGCCTCAAAGATGCAAATTGACTTTACACATACCATTCATAAATTTTCTCCATTTATGCATTTCATTCATATTCCAAAATCTACCACACATGCGACAGGGAAATACACTCATACACAAATATAGTAATAAGTGTAAGCACAAAATTTGAATTTTTACATGTGATTTCCTAAGTAATGAGGCATATCTTTGATCCACTCAATCATCGGATACTCAAATCAAAATTCTAGCAGCACAAGTTCAACCTGCCTCCAAGCACACTCATCATTTTAATGCATGTTCTCAGGCAGCCCATTAATCCTAAACAAGATCTCTCAAATCCATCAATTACACAACAACAAAAAAAAATCACCAATATCACTAAAGCAATTAAAACATAAAAACTACTTCATAAAAAAGATAATGTAAATGCAAAGCCAAAAAGATAAGGTAAACAAAATCGAACGTAATCAAGAAATCAAAACTCAACAGAATCAAAAGCAAGTAGATAACTAAACTAGGAATGTAAAAACATCAATAAAGCAAAAAAAAAAAAAAAAAGATAAGGTAAAGAACTTGGGTTGCCTCCCAAGAAGTGCCCCTTTTATAGTCCTAGGCTGGACTTTCTCTCTAATAGTAGCTAGGAGATGTAGCTTTGTCACCAAGATAGGCATAGCTCAAATAAGTTTGTAACAACTTAAGCTCTCTCAATTTCTCATCTTCCCTTTCATATGTAGAAAGCAAAGAAGTTTCAAAAGGGTCACACGGGACACTTGCGCCAAATCTTTTAGTTCCCGTCCTATCAAGCACATTCACATACGAACATTCTTCAAGATCTTGAGGTAATTTCATTGCTTTGAAAATATTAAAGGTTACCTCTTGATCTTGCACTCTCATGGTAAGCTCCCCTTTTTGAACATCAATGAGAGTTCCTCCAGTTACAAGGAATGGTCTTCCAAGGATGAGAGGGACATTTCTATCTTCCTCCATATCCAGGATGATGAAATCAGCTGGGAAAATGAACTTGTCCACCTTGACCAAGACATCTTCTATGACTCCCTTAGGGTACGCGAGAGAATGGTCAGCTAGTTGCAAAGTAACCGAAGTCAGCTTTACCTTCCCCAAACCTAGCCATTGGAAGATGGAAAGAGGCATCAAATTTATGCTTGCCCCTAGGTCACACAAGGCTTTTCCAAAGAATTAACTTCTGATGGTGGATGGAATGGTGAAGCTCCTTGGATCTTTCAACTTAGGAGGTAGCTTGTTTTGTTAGATGGCACTGCACTCCTCTGTGAGAGTTACAATCTCATAATCCCCAAGTTTTCTCTTTTGGACAAGATGTCTTTCATGAACTTCACATAACTAGGCATTTTTTCCAAAGCCTCAACAAATAGTATATTAATGTGAAATTTCTTGAAAATCTCCAAAAATATTTGAAATTGAGCATCAAACTTTTGCTTAGCTAACTGGTTAGGGAAAGGGGGAGGTGATGTATACGGCTTGTCCTCCTTCTTCTTGTCTTCAACTTCCCCTTTGCAATTTCCTCATTTTTCTCCACCTCTTTGCTCAAAACCACTTTATCTTGTGCCACCTCAACCTCCTCTTCAATTAGTTTGGTATTTGGATTTCCTTCTATTTCCTTCCCACTCCTCAATGATATAGCCTTACAATGCTCATTAAAGGAACCCCTAGGATTGTTGATGGTGTCACTTGGAAAGCTCCCTGGAGGCTTGTTATTTAAAGCTTGGGCAAGCTGGCTAACCTGAGTCTCAAGATTCCTCAAGGAAGCTGCTTGGCTCTGCATCAAAGCGTCATGGGAGGCTAGCCTTGCATCAGTTTTAGTCATGTAGTCTTGTTGGCTAGTCATAAATTGGGCAAACATCTTCTCCAAGTTGGAAATTGAAGTTCAACCTTGGGATTGAGGGGAGCTCTGTTATTGGAAACCTAGAGGGGCACAAGGTGTTTCTCTGGGTTGATATGAAGAAGAAGGACCTTGAGAATTTCCACCCCAAGAAAGATTAGGATGGTTCCTCCAAGTAGAGTTATAAGTATTACCAAAAGCATTGTTGTGACTACTTAGGTGGAACTGACTGGAGTATTGCACACTCTCTAAGCTAGCTGTGCAACTCACAGTAGAGTGATAGTCCCCACAATGATCACAAATCTCAGTTGAGATATTAGCTCCACTCGCCACTTAATTAACTGCCATGGTGTCAAACTTCTTGGATAGTGTTGCCACTTGAGCTGAAAGTGATGTGAAAGCATTAACTTCATGTATACCGACTGCAACTCTCCTGGGAGTAACCCTCTCTGCTGGCCACTGATAGTTATTAGTGGCCATTTCCTCCAAAAGGTCGTATGCCACATCTACAGTCTTGCTCATGAGAGCCCCTCCAGTTGCTGCATTTATTATAGATCAAATGGATGTTGTCAAGATGTTATAGAAGGTATGGACTAACATCTATTTTGCTATGCCATGATGGGGGCACTTCCTCAGCATCTCCTTAAAGCACTGCCAAGCTTCATATAATGTTTCTCCTTCAAACTTCCTGAAGGACAAGATATCATTTCTGTACTTCATTGACTTTATGGGAGGGAAAAATTGATCCACAAACTTTTGTGCAAGTTCATCCCAAGTAGTGATGGAATGCTTAGGTAAGGATTAAAGCCAGGCCTTGGCCCTATCTCAGAAGGAAAAATAGAAGAGCCTTAAGTGAGCTGCATCATTAGTCTTCCCTTGATGCTTGAAAGTATCATAAATCTCCAGAAAGTTGGCTAGATGAGCATTAGGATCTTCATGGGATAGATCCACAAATTACAAATTATTCTAAACCATGTGGATAATAGAGGGCTTGATCTCAAAAGTCTGTGCTTGTACAGCTGACCTTCTAATGCTAGATCAAATGTCTCTAGCATTTGGAGTGGCATACTCTCAAAGGAGTCTTTTAGCATTTGCTTCTTCTATCATCTTAAATTTGCTATCTAAACTTAGTGTTTGCCCTTGCACTTGTTGCTCTCTTAGCAATCTATGAAAAGTCCTCTCGATCTCAGGATCATAAGGAAATCGAGATACACTTCGAGTCATTCGCATACAAGAGCCAAGTACCTGAAAAATAAAAAACAAACAAATAAAACTTGAAATAAGAGTTGTGAATAGATATAAGAAATAACACAAAATCTAAATTCAATCCCCGGCAACGACACCAAAAACTTATTTTTGATGAATCCGCAAGCGCATGGGTCAACAAGTAATATATGAGAGTTAGAGTATCGTGTCCTAAGGGATTGATAATTAGAGAAATGCTAAACTTAACCAATTTCCATAAAATCTTATCCAAGAAAACGAAATGTGAGAGAGGTTTGTAATTAACATAACAACTTAAAAGAATTAAAACAAGAGACCACCAAACACTAAATTCACAAGAGAAAGATGAGAATGAAAAAGGCCTAGGGGTCCCTATTCACTTGCTACTTCAATGAATAACTTGTAATTCACAAGCATCTAACAATTAGTTAGTTTTGTTAGCTAAAACAAGCAATAGATAAAAGCCTATGTCTAGGATAATTACCCATATGAAACCTAGTTAATCCACTATGTGTCCATGTGAGTTTGCATAAGAATCACTTATTGAGACTAATTATCAAATACTTGCTATACATGACTAATGGGTATGTGTCCATCCCATTAGCTAATCAACCCACTCAACCCAAAAGAATGTAATTGAACATACATCAACCATACCATATCCATATTCACAACACCCTATTTCTAGTTCAATTAGAATACTAAGATCATACAATTGATGGCCAATCAATAACAAGCATTAAGCATAGATATGGAAGAACAAAATCAATTTCATTGAAAGAGTACTCAACCAATTTACAAGATATTCAAATCTATAGCAAGATCCTAGAGAGCCCTTAGAGTTTAGTTACACATCATGAAAGAAGAGAAAACTAATGGAGTCATGAAACCCATCAAATTACAAATCAAGAGAGAAAAGGGGAAGAATGAACAAGAATGGTGAGAAATCCAATGCTTGATCTTCCTCCTTGATCTTGATTCTTCACTTGAATCACCTCTATCTTCCAAGATTTTCTCCTTCTCTCCCTTTCTTTATGAAGTTCGTGCTTAGTGAAAAACAAAAGTCAAGATGCCCCCTCAAGTCCCAAAAATCAGATATTAAGGGCTAATTTCACGGATCAGAATTTTTTCCACGCCTAGGCATGGTTATGAATCACGTGCTTGCATCTTACCACGCCTAGGCATGGGTGTCTCTGTCTGAAATTTCTTGAAAAACTGCAAGGGCCACGCCGAGGCATGGGTTTGTCAAGCCTAGGTGTGGGTTGGCAGCAGCTTCTCTTTTCTTGCTTTCTTCCAAATTTGAGCTCCTCTTTGCTTTCCTCATCCCTTCTAAGGTCTTTTCTTCTTGAATACTTGCATCAAGACAATGCCAAAGTCTATCAAATTATAATCAATCCAAATTCTTTAAATAAAATCCTCAAAGATTCAATTTTCAATCATTTAAGTTAACAACCTTAAATCATTAAAGTCATGCATGAATTGAACCTTTGGCCTATAAAACTTAAGGATAGCATGCTCATATATATTTAAATTCATGTGAAATAACTTCATTTCCTAAAATTATCAACAAATGCAGAGGAGAAATTCTTTTCTTTTATGGATTATTTTTTTCTCTGTGTTTAACATTCTTATTATGAGTAGTTAATTTTATTTTTTAGGATTAAGATAAAACTCTAACATTTTGTTTTAGATGATTTAACTTTATTTGAGATATATTTCTTTGGTCTATAATTATACAATAATGATGATTATTAATCTTTAGTTATTCGATTTAATTTTTATTGATTGTATTGTAGTCAATAGGAAAATTCAAATTGATATATTTTATTCACATGCCTAATTCTTGTAGTCTTAGTTATGAGTTGTGCAATATTATTCATTGCTTTGAGATCTAAGAATTGAATAGTTCATGTTATGTTAAATAGTTTATGTCATAATTCGAATATGCTATGTTATTTTAGATAAATTATATCATTAATTAGATTTTAATAATCTTTAGTAGTGATCAAAGCTTGTAGTCATCGACACTCCATAGAACAAAATTAATTCTCATTCAAGTTAAATTCATCTTTGCATGATTAGTGGTGGATTCATGGTCCAAGAGTTGTTCTTTAATTACTCTTGCATTCTAATTTGAGTCGTTTTATTTAGATTTATTATTTAATTTTAGTTTTAGTTTAGCATGTAATTTATATTCTCAGTTTAATTAAATAAAATAAAAATGTCTTTTTTTCCTTTAACTTAATTTAGGTAGATATTAGATTTTAGTTAATCATGTCACTCTCTGTGGGCATGACACTCTTATATTTATCAAATATTTACATTGATCTTGTTTACTTGCAAGTAAGAGGCAATTTTATCACTTGAAAATCTCCATCAAGTTTTTAGCGCCGTTGCCAGGAAGTTAATTTTGTGATTGATTAAATTTAATTTTTTCCTAATTTAATTTTTAGTCTAGATTTTTTCTTTAATTTTCTACTTTATGTATTTTATTTTATTTGTTTAGATTTAGTGTTTTTTATCTTTATTATTAGTGTTTTCATTTTTTTTTTGACAAGGTTGGAGAAGGTCAATTCTACTCGAACTTGTAACTCCAGGTGCTTTTGTTCCAACTCTTACTCTTATTAGTTTGATATTTTTGTCTGGGTTATGTTTAGTAGGCGTTCATTGTCATTAGCTTTAAAAGAGTACGACCCAGAGATAGAGCGTACACTTAGAGCACTTAGAGAACAAAATCAAATTGCACTCATTGATACTGATTTAAATATGACAAATAATAATCGAGTACTGAGGGAATATTTTACTCCAAATGCATATGATTCTCCTGCTTGTGTCCGTTTGCCTGAGATTGTGGCTAACCACTTTGAAATTAAGCCTAGTATAATTCAAATGCTACCAGCATTTTATAGGCTTGAATATGAAAATCCTTATAAGTACCTAGATGCATTCTTAGAGGTATGTTCCACCTTTAAAATCCTTCATGTTACTAATGATGCAATTCGTCTCTGTCTCTTCCCTTTTTCTTTAAAGGATAAGGCTAATGGTTGGTTTTCTACATGTGATAACATTGCCACTTGGGATAGATTATCTAGAGAATTTTTGAAGAAATATTTCTCAATTGGTAAACTGACTACAACGAGACCTGCCATCACCACTTTTTCTAAAGTTAATAATGAACAATTTCATGAGAGTTGAGAAATATTTAAGGATCTTTTGCACTGTTATCCACACCATGAAGTTCCTAAATGGCAACAAGTTCAAAGGTTTTATTTTGGATTGAATGAACGCAACCAACATGTGGTTGACGCGTCGTCTAGGGTATTTTCTTGCACAAAACCCCAGATGAGACATGGGAATTATTTGAGCACTTAAGTGAGAATTCACAATTGCATGTCTCGTCTCACAACCAGATATATCAAGGCAATTAGGGAATAAATGGGGAATTTATGAGATTTCACACACATCTGATCTGGCAATTAAGGTGAAATCTCTATCTAAGAAAATGGACTAGGTAGATGCATTATCTAAGAAGATGGATCAATTGTTATCTTTGAGTAAAAAACATGCTAATTCTTCTAATGTGCATAATATGTGTACCATTTGTTCTAACCCTTCTCATACTTCATATGATTATCCTGTTGCCTCACAATTTTCATAATTTTCACTACAGCAGACTAATGCAGCTAAAGGATTAACTCATATTCTAATACTTACAATCCTGGTTAGAGAAATCATCCTAATTTCTCTTGGAAGCAACAAGGTGTTAAAGTACAACAAGGGCAGCGACCTAATCAAATGGGTCAAATTGGTATGACACCACCCCCTAGTTTTCAACCACAAAGGTATGCGCCCAATCCATCTCAAGCACCTAGTAGTAGTTCGAATGTAGATGATAAACTAGATAAGGTGTTGTCTTCTTTGAAAAGCCTAAACACTAGGACACAATTTATGGAATCTAGGATGCAACTTTTGGATTCTCACACTCACTCCATAGCAAAGTTAGAGACTCAAATTGGACAGTTAGCTATTGTTATAAGAAATCGAGAGGAGGGTAAGCTTCCAAGCCACCCTATAGAAAATCCTTGAGGCCAAATCCATGAGCAAGCCAAGGCTATAATGATTCTTAAGAATAGAAAAAAGGTGAAAAAAGGGGTGAATGAGGAGAAAGTGCACAGTGATAGGGATGAGAATGATCATAAAGAAAATATATAAGAAACCAAATTCCCTTCCTCTAATATGACTAATTCTTCGACTTCGAGTCCATATAAGTCAAACGTTTCTTACCCTCAAGCCTTAGAAGCACCTTCACATTTTAGGAAAGATAAGCATATGGAGGATATTCTTGAGACCTTTAAGCAAGTAAAGATCAATCTTCTTCTTTTGGATGTTATTCAACAGATTCCTGCTTATGCCAAGTTCCTTAAGGATATGTGCACATTTAAAAGAAAATATAAAGCACATATGTCTAAGAAGGTTCACTTAAGTGAACAGGGAAGCTCAATTGTACATTTTAACACACTACCTAAGTTGAAGGATCCTGATGTTCCTACTATTTCTTGTTATATTTGGTGATTATAGGATTGATAAAGCACTCTTGGATCTAGGTTCTAGTGTTAACCTGATGCCATATTCTATTTATGAAAAGCTAGGCTTGGGTGAGTTGCATTCATCAAATTATTCTCTACAATTAGTTGATAGGCCAGTTAGGATCCCTAGAGGAAGAGTTGACGATATTTTAGTAAAAATTGATAAGGGATTCTATCTTGTTGATTTCATAATTCTTGATATGGAACTCTCTCACTCATCAAAAAAGAAAATTCCTATTATTTTGGGGAGACCTTTCTTAGCGACTGTTGATGCTAACATAGTTGTAGGTATGGGGTAATGGATATCTCAGTTATGACTATGCGAATTAGACTTAATATTTTTAGGGTTTTCCCCAACCCCCTCTTGAGGATGAATCTGAGTGTTTATTTGTTGATATGATTGATGAATTAGTTGAGGAAGCTTTACCTATCATTTTGTCTAAGGATCCTTTAGAGGTTAGTGTTTCACATGATGATTTGGAGTTATGTGACTTGGAAGGTATTATAGAAGAGATGACTTCTATTCTTGAGAATACCCCATCCATTGAGTCATTTTCTTGGGTAACTAAGTACGAGCTTTTACCTCCTTTAGTTGATTCACTTGCACCACTATCTATTATCTCTCCACCCAAACTTGAGTTGAAACCTCTCCCAGCCACTCTTAAGTATGTGTTTTTAGGAGCTAATGAGACCATACCCGTCATTATTTCATGTCAGTTGTCTAATGAGCAAGAAAAAAAGGTGATTAGGGATTTGTTTGATCATAAGAGTGTCATTGGGTGGTCAGTTGCTGATTTACAGACTATTAATCCTTCCATTTGCATGCATAGGATTTTCTTAGAGGAGAGTGTTAAACCTTCTAGAGAGATGCAGCGTAGGTTAAATCATTACATGAAAGAGGTAGTGATGAAAGAGGTGGTGAAACTTTTAGATAGAGGAATCATATACCCTATTTTTGATAGCCAATGGGTTAGTCTTGTACAAATAGTTCCTAAGAAGTCACGCATTATAGTGGTGAAGAATAGTGAAGGACAGTTAGTGCCTACAAGAGAGACCACAAGTTGGCGAGTTTGCATTGACAATAGGAAGCTTAATTCTGTGACTAGGAAAGACTATTTCCCTTTACCCTTCATTGATCAAATCTTAGAAAAGTTGGCAGGCCAGAACTCTTATTACTTTCTAGATGGTTATTCTGGGTATAACCAAGTAACTGTTTACCTGGAGGACCAAAAGAAAATGACTTTTACATGCCACCCAAGTACTTTTGCTTTTCGAAGGATGCCATTTAGATTATGTAATGCACCTTCTACATTTCAGAGTTGCATGATGGCTATATTTTTTATATGATTGATAAATTGTTAGAGGTATTTATAGATGATTTTTCTATCTTTGGGTCATCGTTTGACGCATGTTTACATAATTTATCGGTTGTTCTAAAAGGATGTAAAGAGGTAAACCTTGTTTTGAGTTAGGAAAATAATCATTTTATGGTTCAAAAGGGAATTGTCTTGGGGCATAAGGTCTCGAAGATGGGTGTTGAGGTAGATAAAGCTAAAATTGATTTAATTTCTAATCTCTCCATCCTTACTTCCATTAAACAGGTGCGATCATTTCTTGGCCATGCATATTTTTATAGGAGGTTTATAAAGGATTTCAACAAGATTGCTAAGTGATGAGCGATGTCGTGCTCGCCTCAAAATAGACTAGGATTTAAATGGAATATAGCATAGTGCATAACCTAGGTCATCTACCAAGGATCAATTCAGATTTCTCAAACATATTAGAAGTTGTCAATAAGTAAGGGGATTTTGTTCATCAAGTAACAGAGTGCAAATTCAACAGTAATTAGTGTGGAAATAGGTTTGCCCCAATGATTTAATATGTTAAGTTTTGATGATGACAAATACAAGACAAAAAGAATGATGCTTATGCTTAATAGATGTGCTTTATAGATAACAAATGCATCACAAAAGAATATTGATCATGTTACATAAATGTGCTTAATGAGATATATTGTATCATGCATGATTATGTACTTTATCTAGTTATATTTCACTTAATAATCATGCAATGAGATATATGTAACATTCATCATAAAATATATCCAATAATATTTTATATGAGTTATAAATGAATTAATATTGGATATGTCTATGAAAGTCTTGTATGCATGATTAGACTAACTAGAGTTATACATTTATGAATCATGCATATGAAGATATTGAGTTATGAATTTGAACTAACTATGTTTGGTTAAGTGAGCAATACTTTGTAGGATAGTCCAAGTACCAAGAGTGAGCATTGCAACAAGAAAGTAAAAGATCACAACTATGCTCTACTTAAGGAGAATGAAAATGATAAAGGTGTTCCAAGCATTTGCAAGATTTGAAGAGAATGAATTTTTGGAAGCTTGGATTACATCAAGAAGTGATGGTGGCAAAAAATCTAGTCCAACATCTTCAAGAATAGCTTATAGGACTTAGATCTTGTGTAAAGATAAATGAGATTCACACTAAGCTCAAAATATGTTTTAACATCTTTAAAAATGTTTCTAAAATGTTTAAATGCCCAACAAACTATTTTTGAAAAGCTAGTCATGATGGTAGATCATTTCTATGAAAAATAGCAAAGTTTGTGTTTTGTAAAACTGACCTTTGGTTACTCTTTTGATCATATCTTTTAAAATACTTTGATTTTTGCTCTAAAACTTGTCTCATATGAAAATAGACTCAAAGATCTTTCCCATGAGTGGTCATTCGCTTAAAACGGATAAGAATCGAAGAAGTTATGACCATTTAAAGTCAGTTTTTAAAACCAGAGTGGTTTATTCGAATAACAAATGTGTTATTCGAATAACCAAAGCCTTATTCGAATAACAAAAGTGTTATTCGAATAACACACCCGAGAAAACATTCCAGAACGTGTTTTTTGAAGATTTATTCGAATAATCAAAGTGTTATTCGAATAACACAACTTAGAAAAGTTCCAGAACGTGTTTTTGATGATTTATTCGAATAACCAAAAGTGTTATTCAAATAACACAAGTCTTATTCGAATAACAAGTTGCAGAAAACAGTGAAATAAATGGAATTATTCGAATAACACATGTGTTATTCGAATAACACAATATTTATTCGAATAACAGAGTTCTTATTTGAATAACACTTGATCAAAAACATTCCCAACGGTCATAAAACGGCTAGTTTTCATTATAATTCATTTCCAATCTTTACCCAACAGCTCTAAATATTATTGGGCTATAAATATAAGTGTTTGGGCATCAAAGAAAAGTTGGAGAACAATATGAAAATTACTCTTGAGCATTAAATTCATTTTTCACTCTGTATTTCTCCAAAACTCTGTTTTGAGCCATAAGTGTGTGAATCCTTGATACCCATAGTGCTTCAATTTGTATTATCTACTCTTAAGAGAGTTTCTATCAATTCTATCCTTGTATTATCTAAAATAGAGGGTGAGGTATCCCTCAAAATTGTAAGGGTGAGGTATCCCTTGGAAGTATAGAGGCTCAAACACAAAGGGTGAGGTATCCCAAGGTGTGTTGAGTGCTCAAATTTGTAAAGGTCATCAAGCACCCGTAAAGCTTGAAGAATTGGAGGCTCTAGCACAAGGGTGAGGTATCCCAAGGTGTGAGGAGTGCTCTTATTTGTACAAAGGTTTTCTTAGCACCCGTGAAGTCTAGGAGATAGTGAAGAAAATCTCAAGTTAAGCTTGGGGACTGGATGTAGGCCACAAGTGGTTGGTGGCTGAACCAGGATAAATTCTTGAGTTTGATTTTCTCTTCCCTACACTCTTTAATTTCAGTATTTGGTGATATATATTTATCTATTGCATATCTTGATGTTTTGATTCTTACAACTTGATATTTAGCTTATTCACTTGAATCATCATATATCCCAAGTTATATTTGAGTAATCCTTAATAGTTGTACATTTGCTATGCATGTTCCGCTGCACTTATTAATTGAGTTATTCAAATTGCATAATTTGTTAAAGTTGCATTAAAATTAATAATTACCCAATTCACCCCCCCTCTTGGGTAATGGTTGCCATGACTAACAAGTGGTATTAGAGCTTCGTGCTCTGGTGAAAGCTTAACCGCTTAGAGTTTAAGATCCTTGTTTGTTTGGCAACCATTAAAAGCTTTTCAAAATGAATGGTTTTGAAATTAATAAACCACCATTCTTTGATGGTGTGAATTTCGTTTATTGGAAAGCTAGAATGGAAATTTATATGCAATCTATTGATCTTGATTTATGGGATATTATGCTTGATGGATTTTCTTGCAAATCAAAACAAACTTGAAATGCCTATGATAAGAAATATTTTTCCTTGAACATTAGAGCAATGCTAATATTGAGAAATAGTTTAAATGATGATGCTTATGCTAAAATTAAAAGTTGCTCAAGTGCTAAAGATATATGGGATGCTCTTGATGTTATCTATCTTGCTAATAATGATTTTTTGCATAAAGTTGTACATAGAGAGCAAGAAGAGCAAAAGTCATTGAAGGAATTTTGTTGTGAAAAATATCATCAAAATGATACTCAATTTGAAGAGGTGGCAAAGCAAAATCAAATGGTATATACTCTTGAAGCTTTGATGCACAACAATGAGGAAGATGATGATTCCCTTAAAAAGGACTTTGAGGTAAATGATGCTAAATCATATTATAGTCCTTCCTATGATGAGCTACAATGTGCATATGATGAATTATATGATGGTTTGTTGAATTTAGAAAATAAAAATTTATCTTGTTTGGAAAACATTTCCTCCATTGAAAATGAAATTGAAAACTTAAAAAATGAATATGCTTTTCTTGATGAGGAAATGCCTTTGAAATGTGAAACCTCAACTTCTTGTGAAAAATGCATTAATTTAGAAAATCAAGTTGAGAACTTATATTATGAATTTGCCAAAGCTAATTATTCTATTTGCTTACAATCCATGGTTGTTGATAAGAATGAAATTGATGCTATTCCACATGGAATTTCAAGTAAGGCTTATGGCAAAAATAACATAGAATGTAATAACAATCAAAGGCTTAAGTTTTTCAAAAATGATCTTCAAAGAACCAAGCCATCATTAAATTCACTTGTTTACAATTTTTGTGGTCATCTAGGACATATTTCTCATTTGTGTAATTATAGAAGAAATCATTACATGAGAAATAATATGATGTGGGTTCCTAAAAGTCTTAAAGGCTCTAATACTAACATTCAAGGACCCAAGATGAAGTGGGTACCAAAATGTCGACCTAGTGTTTCAATTATGCAGAAAACTTCTCAAAAGGATGGACAAATTGGTCAAGTGAAAAAGGAATCATCAAGGGGAATGCTTCTAAAGCCCATTGATAGAAGTTTTGATCAAAGAAGGGAGATGACTTCAACCAAAGCTTCTCAAGTACAAAATGTGAAACTTGCAAAGGTCAAAACACCAAAAGAGAAGCAATGGGTAAAGAAAAGAGTTCCCTTAATTACCAAGGCCAAGGGTGACCATTAGCTCAAGTAAGCTTTGAAGTGAAATACAACCATGCTACTTAAGGTTGCGATAACTTAAAATGGTCGAAGTTCTCCAAGAGTAATGAAGACACAAAAGAATGACATGGAGAACCATAACATTCTCAAGGAGCCTTGAGACATGAAAGTTGGAGTCACCTACAAAAACTCAAAGAGTACACTTTTGGTGACATTAATCTCTTATCCTTATTTATGCTTTAAATTGAATATCATGTGATATTTGGATAAGTAGAGAGTTATTTTTATGCCTTAACATGCTAGATATGCATATAAAAATTCAGATGCTAATAAGTCATTCTAATCATTTCTCTTTGATGCCTAATTGTCTTACATACTCCCTTGGAGATTGGAAAGTAAAATGTTCTATGTCCTCCTCTTATTTGAAATTGCTTGATATGTTCTTATGTTGAAAACAAGAAGTAAATGATTTCAAAAGTTATAATTCCTTAGTTTTTCAATTCTTGCATTACAATAAGAGACTTTTTATTCTTGATTGGCATGTGTGCATATTAGAATTCCTTACTTGATATTACATGCCTTACATGATCATCGTTTGCCCCAAAATGCTTAAATCATATTTGTGGATTCAAATGTATATGTGCTTCATGCATTCTTGTTAGAACTAATATTGCATGGTTGATAATGTGGTACATGTTTTACATTATATATAAATCTAAATTATGCTTGAAAATAAGTTTAAATGATATTTGATGCTAACCCATGTTTTAGAGAACTTTTGAAATATAGTCATCAAATATTGAAATGTCAAGCATATGTGGATAAATGAGAATAGTTGAATGAAAAGGAACATGAGGAGACTTTCTTCAAGTGCAATGGAATGAAATACTCAATGGAAGAAAGTACAAACTCAAAGGACCTATACATGAAGAACATTCTAAAGAAGCATCACTTTCTGTCTAACCCAATACGTATCTCTATCCCTAAACTATTATGGTATTCTATATGTTATGGATTATATGATACTTGTTAATAAATTGATCTTAAAAGATTAGATGCTTTCCTTACATGAGAAGTATGCTTAGTGTTGACAAAGTGTCTAATTGAACATTAAATTACTAGTTTTATCATTGCATATGGGTTGGATGACATTAGTTCTATACATATAGCATATTTCATCATGATGAATGTTTGATATCTATGATTCTCTTGATCTATGATTTCTTAATGGTATAATTCTTATGAGAATCATGCTCTTGTCTTGAAAAGACTTTTTGGTTTGATTAAAAAGTTTTTAAAGCAAAATCTTTTATCATATTTGAAAGAAACTTTTTAAGTTTCATATCCTTGAGAATATTTTGAACTTATCTTAAGAACTTGAAAATATTTTCACCTCATATTTGTTTTGAAAATTTGAAAATCTTTGAATTTGTGCTATAAATGCAGTACTCTCTTCATTGCTTTGAAATGTTTATTAAATCTTGAGAGAGTATTTAAGAAAGTTTTCCAAATAAATCTTTTGAAATATTCTATAGAGATCAATCTTCATACTTTAAAAGATAAGTCTTGTTCTTCAAAAGCGTTTTATCTTTTCAAGGCTTTTTTTTTAATGAGAAAAAGAAGAGATGAACTTTCAAATACTCTTTTGACTTGGATTTGATCACTCTCAAGGAATATGTGGTTTCAATATAAATCTCTTCTACCCTTCTAAAATGCTTTTGGAAATGTAATGTGTTATTATAGAAGTCTTTTTGAAAGGGGGAGAAGTCTTAAAAATGATTTTTGATTGATGGATGAAGAATATGTATCATTGCCTTGCTTTTTGATAATATGCTTACATGTTCTTGGCATACATATATTATGCTTTATATCTTGATAATATGCATATTTTGAGGGGGAGCCTAGCTCTTAAATTGTTGCTTATATCTCTTGGCTTACATCCTTACTTGACATGAAGTGTTTTATTGTTAATACTATTAACATGTCAATAAAGATCATCTTTTATTCTCATTCCCTCTATCAATGAAAGAAGGTAAATATTCTTAAACTTCATATCTTTTGATTCTTTCATTGAGAAATGCTTGATATGTGACAAGTTGTATGATCCTTTATTTGAAAACCTCAATTCCATGATCTTACATGAATATTTTGTAACTCTTAACAAGTGATATCAAATAATACTTATTTATCACGTGGTATGCAAAATATTATATACTAGACGTAATTTCTTAAGCTTATTGCTATCATATGTTAAATGTTGATGTACTAAAATGTGACAAGTATTGCATGAATAATCTTTTATATCTTGAAAGCATGCTTGTTTCATCTCTTTGACAACATTAGTTCTATTTATAAGGGGAGAGAAAAATATTATCTTTCTTTCCTAAGCCTTTTTGTTGATGTCAAATAGGGGGAGAGAAAATTGGAAAGAAAAATATGTTCTTGTGCTTATTGTTTGATATGCTTACATGAATATCTATCATTTTACATTATTCAACATATTTTTCCTTGGTGATTTGTCATCATCAAAAAGGGGGAGATTATGGAAATAGGTTTGCCCCAATGATTTAATATGTTAAGTTTTGATGATGACAAATACAAGACAAAAAGAATGATGCTTATGCTTAATAGATGTGCTTTATAGATAACAAATGCATCACAAAAGAATATTGATCATGTTACATAAATGTGCTTAATGAGATATATTGTATCATGCATGATTATGTACTTTATCTAGTTATATTTCACTTAATAATCATGCAATGAGATATATGTAACATTCATCATAAAATATATCCAATAATATTTTATATGAGTTATAAATGAATTAATATTGGATATGTCTATGAAAGTCTTGTATGCATGATTAGACTAACTAGAGTTATACATTTATGAATCATGCATATGAGGATATTGAGTTATGAATTTGAACTAACTATGTTTGGTTAAGTGAGCAATACTTTGTAGGATAGTCCAAGTACCAAGAGTGAGCATTGCAACAAGAAAGTAAAAGATCACAACTATGCTCTACTCAAGGAGAATGAAAATGATAAAGGTGTTCCAAGCATTTGCAAGATTTGAAGAGAATGAATTTTTGGAAGCTTGGATTACATCAAGAAGTGATGGTGGCAAAAGATCTAGTCCAACATCTTCAAGAATAGCTTATAGGACTTAGATATTGTGTAAAGATAAATGGGATTCACACTAAGCTCAAAATATGTTTTAACATCTTTAAAAATGTTTTTAAAATGTTTAAATTCCCAACAAACTATTTTTGAAAAGCTAGTCATGATGGTAGATCATTTCTATGAAAAATAGCAAAGTTTGTGTTTTGTAAAACTGACTTTTGGTTACTCTTTTGATCATATCTTTTAAAATACTTTGATTTTTGCTCTGAAACTTGTCTCATATGAAAATAGACTCAAAGATCTTTCCAATGAGTGGTCATTCGCTTAAAACGGATAAGAATCGAAGAAGTTATGACCATTTAAAGTCAGTTTTCAAAACCAGAGTGGTTTATTTGAATAACAGATGAGTTATTCGAATAACCAAAGCCTTATTCGAATAACAAAAGTGTTATTCGAATAACACACCCGAGAAAACGTTCCAGAACGTGTTTTTTGAAGATTTATTCGAATAATCAAAGTGTTATTCGAATAACACAAGCCTTATTCGAATAACAAATGTGTTATTCGAATAACACAACTTAGAAAAGTTCCAGAACGTGTTTTTGATGATTTATTCGAATAACCAAAAGTGTTATTCGAATAACACAAGTCTTATCCGAATAACAAGTTGCAGAAAATAGTGAAATAAATGGAATTATTCGAATAACACATGTGTTATTCGAATAACATAATATTTATTCGAATAACAGAGTTCTTATTCGAATAACACTTGATCAAAAACGTTCCCAATGGTCATAAAACGGCTAGTTTTCATTATAATTCATTTCCAATCTTTACCCAACAGCTCTAAATATTATTGGGCTATAAATATAAGTGTTTGGGCATCAAAGAAAAGTTAGAGAACAATATGAAAATTACTCTTGAGCATTAAATTCGTTTTTCACTCTATATTTCTCCAAAACTCTGTTTTGAGCCATAAGTGTGTGAATCCTTGATACCCATAGTGCTTCAATTTGTATTATCTACTCTTAAGAGAGTTTCTATCAATTCTATCCTTGTATTATCTAAAAGAGAGGGTGAGGTATCCCTCAAAAATGTAAGGGTGAGGTATCCCTTGGAAGTATAGAGGCTCAAACACAAAGGGTGAGGTATCCCAAGGTGTGTTGAGTGCTCAAATTTGTAAAGGTCATCAAGCACCCGTAAAGCTTGAAGAATTGGAGGCTCTAGCACAAGGGTGAGGTATCCCAAGGTGTGAGGAGTGCTCTTATTTGTACAAAGGTTTTCTTAGCACCCGTGAAGTCTAGGAGATAGTGAAGAAAATCTCAAGTTAAGCTTGGGGACTGGATGTAGGCCACAAGTGGTTGGTGGTTGAACCAGGATAAATTCTTGAGTTTGATTTTCTCTTCCCTACACTCTTTAATTTTAGTATTTGGTGATATATATTTATCTATTGCATATCTTGATGTTTTGATTCTTACAACTTGATATTTAGCTTATTCACTTGAATCATCATATATCCCAAGTTATATTTGAGTAATCCTTAATAGTTGTACATTTGCTATGTATGTTCCGCTGCACTTATTAATTGAGTTATTCAAATTGCATAATTTGTTAAAGTTGCATTAAAATTAATAATTACCCAATTCACCTCCCCTCTTGGGTAATGGTTGCCATGACTAACAATTAGGAATAAATTCAAAAGTGGAAACACCAATCTAAGGTCTTCAATTCAAGTGGCAGAGTTAATCATAGTTCAAATAGAGTAAAATTCTTTATGCAATTTCCTCTGTTAATTCGAATTCAACTAGATAATCACCTAGAATTTGATCAACTAAAACAGAATCACAATCGCAATTCTTGATTAAGATTGAATTAAATACAATTTTGAATTAACATAGATTACCAATCGATGATCTATTCTCCATTAAATTCAGATTAATCAATCCAAATCTATCTTCAATTTTGAAAACATAATCATAAATCAATTAAAGAAGGAGAAGAGGAAAGAACACAATCAGAAATCACAAATAAACAAAAGAACTCAAAACTCTAACCACAATCATTGAATTCCTTGGATTGATTGGATCTTTAGCCTTCCATGGCCATCACCATCGAAAAGATACAGAACCTTTAGAGAAGAAAGAAAGAGAAAATGAAACTAGAGAAAATGAAAAGAGAGAAAAAATGTTTCTTGATTCCAATCGTAAAACTCAAAAATCAGGATTCAGAAAGAGGTACTTTTCGTATTCTGCCTTAACCTATTTGTAATTGAAAATTATTCTGTAATTCTTAATCTAACCCTAGCCCAAACTGTAGCCCTTTGAATAAGATTTTCAGAGACATATAATTTGCCTTATTTGGGTTTAAATTGAGAGAGTTAAGCCCAAATCAGTGAGGGAAGGTCCAAGCTTTATGACAGCAACAGTATCCTAACTTTGAGGCTCAATTTCACCCTGATTCCAGCTGAATTAGAAAAACTGCATTAGACGTAAAATTGTGTACTTCATCTCAGCTTTCAGGGTACACCAAGATCATCCAAATGTGACATTTGTAGCCCAAGATATGGCCTGTACAAGACAGAAAGGTCAAAATGAGTTAAATTCTGAAAATTAATAAAGCTTTTACAACTAAGCTCAATGAGGCCCAATCATCTAAAACTCACCCACAAACATAATATTGGATACAATTATCATCAATTAGGCCAAATATAAAGCAATAATGAATGCCTCAAAATTGATTGATCAAATTCCACTACATTTGAACTTTTGCACTCTCGGGCAAAATACAAGAGACCAAAACTAGGGAATAAAGAAAAACAAATTCAAGAATGCAAGAAAAGTAAAAACTCAAAAACTCTAAAAGACTCAAATTTCCAATGACATTCAAGTATGCAAAAGCTTACAAGTAAGAGGAGCAATAGAAGATTCAAAAGAACAAAACATCCATGAATTAAAATTTCTTCACATCTCAAACCAACAAGCAAGGTAGCTTCAACTTGAAAAGCATGAATCAAGAATGAAAGATCCTCACAAGATACACTCTCAATCTCTCAAGTGTTTACAAGGTAAGTATTTCACTCAATTCAACTCATGAACAATTGCACTACCATAAGCTTGTTTATCTTCTACTTCTCCACTACTCAAAACACATGCACACAAAAATCAAGAGGACTTTATTCAAGGTTGTAATGGGGTCAAGGTAAGGGAAGGAAATTATATAGATATGACAAGGTTACCAAAGAGAATGAAAAAGCATTGTGAAGGAACTCAAATGACAAGTAACAAACATGAAATTTTATCCCCCAACTCCAAATAATGCACATACTCCTTTACAAATTTCCTTCTCTTCTTTTTCTTTCTCAACCTTTCTTGAATTTATTCTTTTTCTTTTCTTTTTCTTTTCTTCCTTTGTTTTTTCTTTTTCTTAATTCTATTTTTTTTCAATTTTTTTTTAATTTTCACCAAACATCTTGCACATTGCTCATCAAAGTACACAATTCCCCCACACTTGAACATCAAAAGAGCTCCTCCAATGAAAATGAACTAATGCTCTCCTATTCCCTAAGGTAAAGGTAAAAACATGATTTTTCATATGAGGCACAAAATGAGCTAAAACAAAGAATAGGCAAGTAGGCTCAAGGGGGTTAAACAAGGGAAAGTGATGCAATGTTAGCTATTTGGCCAAAGTAGTTAATCAAGAAAGAATGTCTCAATCATGTTCATGCATACAAGTGAAAAATGTAGCCTCGAAAAGAATTTAAGCAAGTTCTAGAGTGATCAAATGACATGAGTGAAAATCACACAAGAAAGAAGAAAATGGTGCAAATGTTAAATCCACCAATAGGCTCAAAATCTCACAAGGTATGCATCTATCAAACTTGATCCACCAATTCAAACATTCACCACCAAGCATATTAAATTCAAGAAGAAAGAAAATTTATTCAATCATGTTATGAACCTTGAATTCCGATTATCAACTTTACAAACCTCAAAACATCATTGGAAAGCAACGCAAAACACACTTGTGTACCTTTTTTTTTTAATTTTTAATAGAAAACAGAATTAAAAGCGAAAAACAAAAACAAAAATAGCAAAATAACACAAAATACAAAAATAGAAAATAGAAACAGAAAATGAAAACAAAAATAAAAAAAAATAGAACAGAAAACAAGACAAAATAGAAAAAAGTAGAATAGAAAATAGCAAAAATAGAAACAAGAGAACAATGAGAAAAAGAAACGAAAATGAAAACAAAAACAGAACGTAAAAATAGCAAAACAGAAAAAACCGAAAACTTAAACAAAAAAATTCCCTCCCCCACACTTAAATCACACATTGTCCTCAATGGCAACACAAATCAAAAGACAAGTAGACAAGTGAAATAAAAGAGCAAGGGGAAGAGAACACCCTCATCAAGGTGGAAAGATTTGCACTTGGGGAAAAGTGGGCTTGTCCAAGGAGAGCTCCTCCACAAGTGCGGAGTGCGTGGGGCTCTCAAGAAAAGGCTTAAGACGGTGCCTATTATCCTTGAAACTCTTGTTGGTAGCTTTATTTGAAATCTCCACTGCACCATAAGGAAAAATGTTAGTGATAGCAAAAGGACCATCCCACCTAGAATGGAGCTTACCGGGCATGAGTTTAAGGCGAGAGTTGAACAAAAGCACTTTTTGGCCAATGGAGAACTCCTTCCGAGAAATCATCTTGTCATGGAAATGCTTAGTCTTTTCCTTATAGATCTTGGAATTCTCATAAGCCTCCAAACGAAGTTTCTCAAGTTGTTGCAATTGAAGCTTCCTCTCTGAACTCGCTTGGTCAAAAGCTAAGTTGCAACTCTTCACTGCCCAATATGCACGATGCTTTATCTCCACTGGAAGGTGGCAACTTTTACCAAAGACAACCCTAAAGGGAGACATCCCTATAGGCGTCTTGTAAGCAGTACGATGAGCCCAAAGAGCATCTTCTAACTGGCAGCTCCAATCCTTCCTATTCGGCTGAACCATCTTCACCAAAATCTGCTTTATCTCTTGGTCAGAAATCTCGGCCTGCCCGTTAGTTTGGGGATGATATGCTGTAGACACTCTATGCACAACCCCATACTTCCGAAACAAGGCCTCCATAGTCTGATTACAAAAATGAGTCCCTTGGTCACTAATGATAGCGCGAGGCACTCCAAACCTGCAAAATATGTTAGACCTAACAAAATCCACAACAACTCGAGCATCATTAGTCTTGGTGGCCTTGGCTTCCACCCATTTAGAAACATAATCAATCGCAAGCACAATATAAGCAAAACCAAAAGAAACAGGGAAAGGGCTCATAAAATCGATACCCCAAACATCAAAGACCTCGCAGAAAAGAATGGGCTACTAGGGCATCTCCTGCCTGCGAGTAATGGCCACTCCTACTCTCTAGCACTACTCACAAGTAGTGAAAACCTGATGCGCATCTCTGAAGATGGTAGGCCAGTAGAATCCAGAATCAAGCACCTTCCTAGCTATCCGCTGTGGTCCAAAGTATCCTCCGACTGGAGAGGCATGGCAAAAATGAAGAACTAATTGGATTTCATGGTCAGGTATGCATCTACGAATCACCTGGTCACTACAAAATTTCCACAAATATGGATCATCCCAAACATAATATTTAGTATCACTCTTAAGCTTAGCTCTCTGTGATCTAGATGCATGAGGGGGAAAAACAGATGCAACCAAGTAATTAACTAAATCAATAAACCAAGGGGAAAGTGAGGTGTCATACAGCTGCATAAACTGCTCATCTAGAAAATCATCTCTGATAGAAGAAGGGTCAACAACTCCTTCAATCCTACTTAAATGATCCACCATCAAATTCTCTGCGCCACTCCTATCTCTAATCTCTACATCAAACTCTTGGAGAAACAGCGTCCATCTAATCAATCGAGACTTCGAATCTGCCTTCTTCAACAGGAACTTTAAGGCTGCATGATCAGTAAAAATAACCACTTTAGAGCCAAGCAAATATGATCTAAACTTATCAAGTGCAAATACAATAGCAAACAACTCTTTCTCAGTGGTGGTATAGTTAGCCTGGGCAGCATCTAAAGTCCTGGAAGCGTAGGAGATGACATGAGGCAGCCTACCAACTCTCTGGGCAAGGACAACTCCCACTGCATAGTTAGATGCATCATACATGAGTTCAAAAGGGAGTGTCCATTCGGGTGGCTGAATGATGGGAGTGGTGGTCAAAGCTATTTTGAGGCAATCATAAGCCTCTCTACACCTATCATCAAAATCAAAGACAACATCTTTTTGCAACAAGTTGGATATTGGAAGGGCCTTTTTACTGAAATCTTTAATGAACTGCCTGTAGAAACCTGTATGGCCAAGAAAAGAGTGAACCTCTCGCACGTAAGAGGGGTAAGGCAACTGGGAAATAACATCAATTTTAGCAGGATCTACCTCTATACCCTTCTGAGAGATCACATGGCCTAAGACTATGCCCTGTTCTACCATAAAATGACACTTCTCATAATTAAGAACAAGGTTAGTCTCAATGCATCGATGCAAAACTCTATCCAGACTGTCCAAACAGGCATCAAAGGAGGAACCATACACAGTAAAATCATCCATGAATACCTCAATGCAATCCTCTAAAAAGTCTGAAAAGATACTTACCATGCATCGCTAGAAAGTTTCAGGGGCATTGCATAGGCCGAAGGGCATCCTCCTATAAGCAAAAGTGCTAAAGGGGCAGGTGAATGTGGTCTTCTCCTGGTCCTCTGGTGCTATGTGGATCTGGAAATAACCTGAAAAGCCATCAAGAAAACAGTAGTAAGATTTTCTATGAATGCTTATGTCTTGAAACATATCAAATGAGTTTTTGATGATAACAAAGCCAAAGATAAAGATCAAGATTAAAAGATAAAGACCAAGATCAAAAGAGGTATATTAGATATAGGTCTTAGTATATCAATGTAAAATGCCCTTTAAGTATCTCAATGATTCTCAAATGATTTTTCAAATATCATTTCTAAAATAAGTGTGAAAATTCAAAGCTACACATGTTTTTCAAAGCAACATTATTTTCAATCTTAGATTTAATACTCATGAAAGGATTTATGTTTAATCAAATGTCTTGAGGTGTTAGAAATGGCTTACAAGCTTAATTAGACTTGAAAAATGTGTTCAAAGGCCAAGGTAATCAATTACACATGTTTTGTAATCGATTACAAGCTAAACAGAGAGCTGGTAATCGATTACATGGTTCATGTAATCGATTACACACAAGTCAGAGGCCGTGTAATCGATTACACCAGTAATGTAATCAATTACAATGAGCCCAGAAAGGCAAGAACACATTCAAAGAGTTATGTAATCTATTACATGGATATTGTAATCGATTACATAGATATTGTAATCGATTACAAGCAAGTCAGAAGCCATGTAATCAATTACACTAATAATGTAATCGATTACACAGAGCCCAGAAAGCCAAGAACATGTTCAAACAGCCATGTAATCGATTACATAGATTATGTAATCGATTACACAGAGCCCAGAAAGCCAAGAACACGTTCAAACAGCCATGTAATCGATTACATAGATTGTGTAATCGATTACACGTGGTCTGACAGAGTCCAACGACTATTTTAACTGCATTAAAAGCTTGGCTTTATCACCCCAACAGCTCTTTTCTTCATATAACTTATAAATACTTGCCTTGGGTCTTCATTAAGGGTTGAACTTCAATTTAGAACATCAATTTAACATTCATATACGAGAATCAATCCTGAAAACGTTTTTGCCCTATTTTTGTGAGAAAACTTGAGATATTCAAAAGGGGCATTGTTAGAGCTTCAATTTGTATTAATCTACTCTTTGAGAGAGTTTCTATCATTCAAACATTTTGCTTATTGAGTAAAGAGGGTGAGGTATCCCTTGTTGAGAAGAAGGTGAGGTATCCTTCAAAGGTGTAAAGAGGGTGGGGTATCCCTCAAAGGTTGTATAGGGTGAGGCATCCCTGTTTTGAGACTCAAAGCACAAGGGTGAGGTATCCCAAGGTGTTGTTGAGTGCTCCAATCTGTAAAGGTTTTCAAGCACCCATTCAAGCTTGAAGTTTAGTGGAAAATCTCGAGTAGTTCGCTTGAGGACTGGACGTAGGTCACAAGGGGTGGCTGAACCAGGATAAATCCTTGTGTTTGATTATCTCAACCCTATCTCTTTACATTTGTACATTTACTTTATATGCTTGCTTGAATATTATTCATCTTGGTTTATTTAATTTGTGAGTGAAGTATTCAATCTCATTTTTCTATTCACTTCAATTATCCAATAGCTTCAACGAAAATTGTTTAACAAACATTTTACGAAAGATTTACTAAAATATTTGATAAACTCAATTCACCCCCCTTCTTGAGTTTGAGACCACTTGGCTAACAAGTGGTATCAGAGCTAGGCTCTTGTGTAAAGGGCTTAGTAGCTTCAGGAGAAAGTGATGGCCTCCTCAAATGAGTTTTTAGAAAGTTCTTCTATCTATAGACCTCCCTTTTTCAATGAGGATGGATATGCTTATTGGAAAGAATGAATGAAAATTTTTATTGAAGCTATTGATTTAGATGTGTGGGATGCTATTGAAAATGGTCCTTTTGTCCCTACACAAGTTGTAAATAGTGTAAGAATTAATACACCAAGAAGTGAATGGACTGATGAAGATAAAAAGAAGGTTCAATATAATTTGAGAGCCAAAAACATTATTACCACATCTTTGGGACATGATGAATTCTTTAGAGTTTCAAATTATAAATCTGCTCAAGAAATGTGGGACGTTTTAGAAGTAACCCATGAGGGTACTAGTGAAGTGAAAAGATCAAGAAATAATACTCTCACTCATGAATATGAACTTTTTAGAATGAACCGTATTGAAAGCATTCAAGAAGTGCAAAAATGTTTTACACATATAGTTAATCATTTAGCTTCATTAGGAAAGACATTTTCTAATGAAGATCTTATTAACAAGGTTTTAAGATGCTTGAGCAGGGACTGGCAACCTAAGGTGACGGCTATCCCAGAATCTAGAAATCTTACTACAATGACTTTAGTCACACTTTTTGGCAAGCTCCAAGAACATGAATTGGAGTTGAATAAACTCAAACAAAATGAAGAAGCTGACAACAAAAAGAAGGGAACTGCTCTCAATGCCACTTCCTCCATGGTGAATGAAGATGATAAAGATGATGAAGATGACTTGGAATTAAATGAGGAGAATCTTGCTCTACTAGTCAAAAAATTTGAAAGATTCTTTAAGAAGAATAGAGCTCATGGAAGACTTCTCTTTCCCCAAAAGAATGTCTATCACAAAGGGGAAGGAACCTCATCCACTCCTAAATGCTATGAATGTGGAGAGTTGGGTCACATGAAGATGGAGTGCCCAATTTATCAAAGTAAAGTGGAAAAATACCACTAAAAATCCTCAAAGGAAAAGAAAGAAAGAAGAGCCAACATAGCTTGGGATGATAATGACATGGATTCAACCGATAGCTCGGATAATGAGAAAGCCAATCTATGTTTCATGACTAGAGGAGAAGAGGAAGATGAAAATGACATAGAGGTAACATCTTCCAATTCTGAATCAAACTCTTCCCATTCCTATGATGAACTACAAGATGCATTTGAAGAATTGCATAAAGAATCTATAAGACTTGCAAAACTTGTCTCATCATCCAAGAGATCGATTTCCTCATTTGAAAAACAAATTTATGCTTTAAACAAAGAAATTGAGGAATTGAAATTAGAAAATGAAACTCTTGGATTGATAGATGCAAATTCTTCATGCATGACATGTTTATCACTTGATAATGCATCCACACTCTTTTCTTGCTCATCATGTAAAGCATTTGAAGTTGAGATTGAGGATTTGAAAAATACTCTTTCAAAATTTACCTTTGGAAGAGATAATTTGAACATATTGCTTGGGAACCAAAGATCTATTTTTCAAAAGGCTGGTTTGGGGTATAATCCCAATAAACAACAAAAGTTTCTCAAGAATTTCTTTGTTTCATCAAGTACATCAAGTAGTCCCTTTATTAAATGCTTTCATTGTGGTAGGAAAGGGCATAGTGCATCAAATTGTAATGTAAGGAAGAATATTAATAACAAGCTAGGAACTAAATTTGTTTGGGTTCCCAAAAACACTTTGCCAAAGCCTAACACACAAGGACCCAAGAAAGTTTGGGTACTAAAAGTCAAAAATTGAAGTGTGTTATAGGTATGCTTGAAGGCCAAAAATTGACTTTGGATATATTGAAAAGTGGCTGCTCCAAGCACAAAACCAGAAAATACTTCAAGCTCTCTTCTTTGTCTCCAAGAAGCTTGGACTTGCAACTTTTGGCAAAATGGAGACTTGGTTTATACTTCTTTAGCTTATTTTCTTGAAAATATCTTCACTTATACTAGATTAGTTTGCTTTTTGTTTGAAATAGCATACTTGATGAAAATATTCTTGAAATTACCTTTTTGGAACAATCATGCATCTATTTCTGCCGTACAATATATTGGTCTGCTGCATAATATGCTTATTCGCTGCATGAATTGGTCATCTTGTTGCATAACATTTTGCTGCATAATGTCACAATTTTCTGCATAATACAATAACTTGTTGCATAATATACTTTCTTGTTGCATAATATATTGTTTCGCTGCACAATAATGTGCTCTGGATCCTAATCTGATTGGAATATATGCTTAAATGATGTTTGAAATTATTTTGGAATAATTTGGAACCTTTTGATTGTTTCAAGTTTAGTCTTTCATGTTGTTTCAAGTTTAGTCTTTCATGATGCTTTCCTTATGCTTAATCTTTATCTAATCCCATATTGCTCTTGTATATGACTCTGATTTCTATTGACATACATGATAAATACTACCTAAGTCTCTCGTCATATTCATTTACTATTGGCATCACATATTGTTGTGCTAAACGATTTATACTCTGAAATTGATCTTGCTGGGCTAAAATGATTAAATCCAATCTGAATGTTTATGTCTTCTTTTTTATAATGCCAACGGGAGAGAGATTAGTGAAATATAGTGAAATATAGTGAAATATATTGCATGTGTACGGGGGAGTTTTGATTAGTGAAATATAGTGAAATATATTGCATGTGTACAGGGGAGTTTTGCACTTTCACATATTCTATCTCATGCATACATTACGGGGGAGTGTTGCACTTAATTATCTGATAATCAAATAAATGTATATATTTCTCATTTTGTTGAATGTTTAGTTTGTCATCATCAAAAAGGGGGAGAATGTGAATGCTTATATCTTGAAGCATATCAAATGAGTTTTTGATGATAACAAAGCCAAAGATGAAGATCAAGATCAAAAGATAAAGACCAAGATCAAAAGAGGTATATTAGATATAGGTCTTAGAATATCAATGTAAAATGCCCTTTAAGTATCTCAATGATTCTCAAATGGTTTCTCAAATATCATTTCTAAAATAAGTGTGAAAATTCAAAGCTACACATGTTTTTCAAAGCAACATTATTTTTAATCTTAGATTTAACACTCATGAAAGGATTTATGTTTAATCAAATGTCTTGAGGTGTTAGAAATGGCTTACAAGCTTAATTGGACTTGAAAAATGTGTTCAAAGGCCAAGGTAATTGATTACACATGTTTTGTAATCGATTACAAGCTAAACAGAGAGCTGGTAATCAATTACATGGTTCATGTAATCGATTACACACAAGTCAGAGGCCGTGTAATCGATTACACCAGTAATGTAATTGATTACAATGAGCCCAGAAAGGCAAGAACAAATTCAAAGAGTTATGTAATCGATTACATGGATATTGTAATCGATTACACAGCAAGACAGAAGCCATGTAATCGATTACATAGATATTGTAATCGATTACAAGCAAGTCAGAAGCCATGTAATCGATTACACCAATAATGTAATTGATTACACAGAGCCCAGAAAGCCAAGAACACATTCAAACAGCCATGTAATCGATTACATAGATTGTGTAATCGATTACACGTGGTCTGACAGAGTCCAACAGCTATTTTAACTTCATTAAAAGCTTGGCTTTATCACCCCCAACGGCTCTTTTCTTCATACAACTTATAAATACTTGCCTTGGGTCTTCATTAAGGGTTGAACTTCAATTTAAAACATCAATCTAACACTCATATACGAGAATCAATCCTGAAAACATTTTTGCCCTGTTTTTGTGAGAAAACTTGAGATATTCAAAAGGGGCATTATTAGAGCTTCAATTTGTATTAATCTACTCTTTGAGAGAGTTTCTATCATTCAAACACTTTGCTTATTGAGTAAAGAGGATGAGGTATCCCTCTAGTGAAAAAGGGTGAGGTATCCCTTGTTGAGAAGAAGGTGATGTATCCTTCAAAGGTGTAAAGAAGGTGGGGTATCCCTCAAAGGTTGTATAGGGTGAGGCATCCCTGTTTTGAGGCTCAAAGCACAAGGGTGAGGTATCCCAAGGTGTTGTTGAGTGCTCCAATCTGTAAAGGTTTTCAAGCACCCGTTCAAGCTTGAAGTTTAGTGAAAAATCTCGAGTGATTCGCTTGAGGACTGGACGTAGGTCACAAGGGGTGGCTGAACCAGGATAAATCCTTGTGTTTGATTCTCTCAACCTTATCTCTTTACATTTGTACATTTACTTTATATGCTTGCTTGCATATTATTCATCTTGGTTTATTTAATTTGTGAGTGAAGTGTTCAATCTCATTTTTCTATTCACTTCAATTATCCAATAGCTTCAGCGAAAATTATTTAACAAACGTTTTACGAAAGATTTGTAAAAAATATCATAAACTCAATTCACCCCCCTCTTAAGTTTGAGGCCACTTGGCTAACATTTTCCAGTCAAGCGCTCAAGCATCTGATCAATAAAGGGCAAAGGAAAATGATCCTTTCTGGTCGCTTGGTTGAGTCGTCTGTAATCAATACAAACTCTCTAGCTACTCTACACTATAGTAGGAATCAGCTCATCACGATCATTCTTCACTACTGTGATTCTTGATTTCTTTGGAACCACTTGAACTGGACTCACCCAAGCACTATCTGAGATAGGATAGATGATGCTTGCTTGCAGAAGCTTGGTCACCTCTTTCTTTACCACATCCAAGATCAAAGGGTTGAGTCGCCTCTGTGGTTGTCTCATTGGTTTAGCACCATCCTCAAGTAGTATTCCGTGCATGCACATGGAAGGACTAATGCCAGGAAGGTCAGCCAAGGTCCAACCTATAGCTTTCTTATGCTTCCTCAGTATTTGCAGTAGCCTCTCCTCCTGGTCAGCATGGAGGGCAGTAGAAATGATCACTGGCAGCTTCTTATCCTCTTCTAAGTATGCATACTTAAGGTGCTGTGGAAGTTGCTTAAGCTCCAGTGTAGGTGGCTGAACTACAGATGGAAGTATCCTGGTGGTAGGAACTGTGTCTACAACCTGTAACCCTACACAATCCAAACTGCTGCATTCTGACTCTATGGAATTCGCAGCTACACCACCATCAAACTGTTCAGAACCTGTAAAATCTGCATCAAAATCTGCATCAAAATCATCATTTAACAGGATGCAATCTCAGCATAAACACTGCACATTTCAGACTCAATACAAGTAGGACAAGTGTAAATATCATCAAAATCATCAAAATCTAAGAAATCAACAGCAAGGAACTCAGACAGGTTATCATCAACTATATCAGCTAGCAAATCTATATGGAAAACAGAATGCTCCTCCATGGGGTGCTTCATGACATCCAAAATGTTAAATCTGACCACACTATCTCCAAACTCCATGGAAAGAGTGCCTGCATGGACATCAATCTTGGTTCTGGCAGTTTTGAGGAAAGGTCTGCCAAGAATGATGGGAGCCTTGCTAGATTCAAATTCTCTATTCATATCCAAAATATAGAAGTCTGCAGGAAAGATCAAATCATTTACTCTAACAAGGACATCCTCAATGAGTCCAGCAGGGTATGCATTACTCTCGTTTGCCAACTGAATGATGACTCCTGTATTCTGCAAGGGTCCAAGAGCAAGAGAGTTGAACACTAACATAGGCATAACATTAATTGAAGCACCTAAATCCAACATAGCATTTTCAAATTTGCTATTGCCTATGATGCATGGGTTAGTAAAAATCCCTGGATCCTTGCGTTTTTGGGGCATTGTAGGCTGTATAAGTGCAGACACATTTCTTCCCATACTGATCTTCTCATTTCCCTTTAGTCTCCTTCTATGAGTACACAAATCCTTAAGAAATTGACATATTTTGGAATTTGCTTGATTGCTTCAATGAGAGGAATGTTCACCTCAACCTTCCTAAATGTCTCCAAGATCTCCCTATCTATGCCAGTCTCAAAAGTCTTCTTAAGCTGCACAACTCTCTGAGGGAATGGTAGTGGGATGGACTGCTCAGCAGTAACTACAGGAATGGGGCCAGAATCTATTTTCTTATTTTTGCTGCTACATGGAATTTCTGGTATGGCTTGCTTCTCCTTATCTAATTCATGTTGCAACCCACAGTTTGGTGCATCAACAGTCTTACCAGATCTTAGAGTGATGGCACTCACATTTCTTGGATTCACCACAGTTTGTGCAGGAAGTTTATCAGAATCTTGTGACTGTAATTGATTCATAGAACTAGCAAGTTGTCCAATCTGATTCTCCAAATTCTGAATAGTAGCTTCTGTCCTCTGCTGGAATTGCAAGTTGTTCACTGCCATCTGTTTCATCAATTCTTCCATGGTTGGCTCGGATTTAGGAGGGGCATTATTTGGCTGCTGCAAATTTTGCTGCTGCAAGAAAGGTGGCTGATATGGTCTGCTAGGTCCTACAGTGGACTGGAAGGGTAGCTGCTGCTGCTGCTGTCTAAATTGAGTACGGGCAGGCTGTGTAGAGGTATTTCCCCACCTCAGATTTGGATGATTTCTCCAGCCTGAGTTATATCTGTTGGAGGACAAATCGTAGCTCTATTGTTGCTGCTGCTGAGGCCTATTATTGTAGATGTTTGCTGCATAGGCCTGGGGGGTACCATCAGTATCAACCTCTTGCAATGTAGGACAGGAATCTGTGGGATGATCAGTAGAGGTGCAGATGCCACATACTCTGGGGGACTACTCTGAGCAGTTTGGTGTTTATTCTGACTAATTGTCTCACCAAGGATGCGAGATCATCAATTTTGCTTTCCAATTTCCTGTGATCTGCAACATAGGAAGCCTCAATTTCGTGGACACCTCTAGTCAATACCACTGAGTTACTTCTAGTGCCAAACTGTTAGGAATTAGTGGCCATATTCTCAATTAGATTCCTTGCAGCCATAGGAGTCTTGTCTACCAATGCCCCTCCACTAGCAACATCAACCATACTCCTATCCATAGGAAGCAGACCTTCATAAAAATACTGGATGAGTAACTGGTCACTGATTTGATGGTGAGGACAACTTGCACACATCTTCTTAAACCTCTCCAGTATTCATATAATGTTTCTTTTCTGATTGAGGCAGCTCTTGATGCAGGAAAGAATTTCTCCAAAAATAGCTTCTTAAGATCATTCCAGCAAGTGACAGAACTTGGATGCAAATAGTACAGCCAGTCCTTAGCAGCATCCTGTAAGGAGAAAAGAAATGCTCGAAGTTTAATGTGATCTTCTGGAATACCTTGAGGCTTCATGGTCGAACACACAATGTGGAACTCCTTAAGATGCTTATGAGGGTCCTCACCTGCATGACCACTGAACTTAGGCAACAAATGAATCAATCTAGATTTAAGTTCAAAAGGAGCATCAACATCAGGATACTGAATGCATAAAGACTGATATGTAACATCAGGTGCAGCAAGCTCTTTCAATGTTCTTTCATCCATAATATCAGTGTTCTCAGTAGAATCGGAATGTAAAGATTGATCAATGACAGAATGCACAGAATCAGAAAATTCAGATGCAGAATCACTATTATGATGACTATGTGTAGAAAATTCAGATACAGAATCACTATTATGATGACTACTTCCTATATGCTCATCAAGTGCAGAATCAATCCTATGAGACCTATGCAAGGAATGAAAAGTCCTATCTATCTCAGGATCAAAAGGATGTAGTATACTAGGGTTAGACCTAGTCATGTAACATGTAAAACTCAAAAACACAAAATCAAGCAAAATTGACTATTAAACAGCAAAAATGCACTAAAATAAATCTAAATGACCTATCAAATGATTTTCAAAAATTATGAGAACACCACAAACTAAAAACTACACAAAAATGAAACTTAAAAATGCAATAAAAAATCTTCAAAAATTGAAAAAATGGTCTAAACAATGGAAATTGGCTTAAAAATGAGTGACCTTAGTGAACTAAGCCTTTCTTAAAATGCCCTTTTCCTTCAAGGGAACAAGTCTCAGCTCAATCTAAAATTTGGCCTTTTTTTCCAAAAATTATAAAACTACCCAGAAACCTTACCAAATGATGAAAATTGGCTAAAATCTGAGTACCTGATCCCGGGATCACTTTGCTCCAAATGATGTTTTACCCGTGGAGACTAAATTTCAGCTCAATCAGAATTGGCCAGATTGCATTTTGTTCTCCCCTGCACCAGAAATTAGGAAAATAGTGCTAGCAGTATATGAAACAGTGGTAAGAAGCTAGTAACACACCCAAAATGAATGCATAACACTCACAATAAGGTCTTGCAATGCAATTGGAAATAAGATCAACAAAAGGATGGTCAACAGCAACAAAAGTCAATAAAATAGTAACAATGCAAAAACAGTAGCAGAATAAACACAGAATGCAATACGGCAGAAAGAACAATTATGAACAGAATGCAAATGCAAAAAAAAAAATAATGTACGAAACAGAATGCAAAAACAGAATGTGGAAACAGGAACAAAATACAACTACAACTTAAACTTAATATGATCAATTTAAAACGAAAAGATCCTCGGTAACCGCGCCAAATTTTGATGAGCGATGTCATGCTCGCCTCAAAATAGACTAAGATTTAAACAGAATATAGCATAGTGCATAACCTAGGTCATCTCCCAAGGACCAATTCAGACTTCTCAAACATATTAGAAGTTGTCAATAAGTAAGGGGGTTTTGTTCATCAAGTAACAGAGTGCAAATTCAATAGTAATTAGGAATAAATTCAAAAGTGGAAACACTAATCCAAGGTCTTCAATTCAAGTGGTAAAGTTAATCATAGTTCAAAGAGAGTAAAATTCTTTATGCAATTTCCTCTGTTAATTCGAATTCAACTAGATAATCACCTAGAATTTGATCAACTAAAATAGAATCACAATCGCAATTCTTGATTAAGATTGAATTAAACACAATTTCGAATGAACATAGATTACTAATCGATGATCTATTCTCCATTAAATTTAGATTAATCAATCCAAATCTATCTTCAATTTCGAAAACATAATCATAAATCAATTAAAGAAGGAGAAGAGAAAAGAACACAATCAGAAATCACAAATAAACAAAAGAACTCAAAACTCTAACCACAATCACTGAATTCCTTGGATTGATTAGATCTTTAGCCTTCCATGGCCATCACCATTGAAAAGATACAGAACCTTTAAAGAAGAGAGAAAGAGAAAACGAAACTAGAGAAAACAAAAAGAGAGAAAAAAGGTTTCTTGATTCTAATCATAAAACTCAAATATCAGGATTCAAAAAGAGGTATTTTTCGTATTCTGCCTTAACCTATTTGTAACTGAAAATTGTCGCGACCGTGATCGCGGTGAAAAATAGCAACTCGTAGGATTTTAGAAAATGGAAATGGAAATGGAGTCGCCACCAATTTTATTTAAATTAGGAAAAATTGGAAAACCTTTCTTTGAAAATGGTCTTTGGAACCAGATTGGATTCGGGAGTCAGTTATGGATAGGGAAGGGCGGAAACTTAATCCCACAACACCCCTAACACACCCATTCTAAAACGTCACCTTAAGTTAATTGTGCAAATTCTTAACAATCCTTGGAAATATTTATTTTACCCCTTTTGAAAACATTGTAACTATTTATAAAAGAGAAACCACAAAATTATGAAAATTTAATTTTGGCTTGACAGAAAGGAAATTCTGCTCCTACGTATCCTCGGGTGCAATGAGGAACTCAAAGTCACGTAGTTCTTTAGAAAATGAGTGTGGATTGGCTGATTTTAATTAAGAAGAAGATTTTTGAAAGGGGATTTTTATTTGAAAACAAAATCATTCTTGCACAAGGTTCAAGTTAGCACCAGGCTACTCAATAAACCCTTATGATTCAAATGATATTGAAGATAGCATCCGCTATTCAATCATCATCATTGATCATTGCATTGATTAAAAGATTTTTTTTATTTTTTTTTATGTTTTTTTTTATTTGCCATTTTTATATTCTTTTACCCTTCTCTTTTTTTCTTACCAAAATGTATCATTATTGCCTTAATATGAAATGGGCAGCAGCCCACGTGATTCAACCTCAAGCTCAAAAAGACAATCAACAATTCAATTTAAAGAAATAAAAGTTTGGAGACTTTGGCAACAATAGCAGAGTACACACCAGGGGACGTTTGGGGAGGAATCTGGTTTCTGAGGTCCGACGGTCGGTGCGGGCTTCTGAGGTCCGACGGTCGGTTCTGAGGTCTGACGGTCAGTGTAGGTTTCTGAGGTCTGACGGTCGGTGCGAGCTTCTAAGGTCCGACAGTTGGTTCTGAGGTCCGACGGTCGGTGCGGGTTTCTAAGGTCCGACGGTCGGTGCGGGCTTCTGAGGTAATGGGTTGTGGTGATGTTGGTTGTGGAAGTTGAAGATAGGTGAGGCTATAGAGGTGCAACCATGATGGTGGCCACAGTTTGGAGGCTTAGAGGTGAGGATGAAGGATAGTGGAGAGTGGTGAAGGTTGGTACGGGTTTACGTGGGAGGCCTGGAAGTAGTTGGTTAGGATGGTGATTCTGGGAGGTAGGTGTTTAGTGGGGAAAATGGTGGTTTCACGGTTTGGGTTGATGGTTCTTTGTGGTTTTATGGGTGGTTTCGGAGGGTGTGTGTGCGTGGTTGGAGGTTGATGGTGAAGATGGGATGGTTCTGTTTTGGGGTTGCGGGGTGGTCACTTTGTTTGGTGAGGTTGGTGATGGTTGTTATGGAAAGGTGATGGAGGTTGGTGATTAGTGGGGAAGAATGGTGGTTTCATGGTTTGGGTTGATGGTGGAGATGGGATAGTTCTATTTTAGGGTTGCGGGGTGGTCACCGTTTGGTGAGGTTGGTGATGGTTGTTATGGAAAGGTGATGGAGGTTAGTGATTAGTGGGGAAGAATGGTGGTTTCACGGTTTGGGTTGATGGTGGAGATGAAGGGTGGAAATGGTGGAAGAAGTGATGGCAGAGGAGTTATGGAGGGATGATGTTGAGAATGGTGGTTGCTGGTATACAGGTGATGAGGGATGGTTCACGGTTAGGGTTGATGGTTGCTGTGGTTTGGAGGTTGAAGGTGCAGATGGGATGTTTCACTGATGAAGATGTTGTGTTGAGCTTCTGAGAAGATCTTTTCTCCCCAAAACTCCCAGCTCCCCAGTGGCTTTTTTTTTTAATCCCCCCTTCTAGCAATCTAAAATCCTCATTTTCATCATTTTTGCTGCTGACATTTTTTTTTCTTTTTTTCTCTTTACGTGAACCACCCCCTACATTGAGCCCCTCATTGCTTCATCTATCAGAACCTTTTTTCTTTCAGTCCCTTCAGCCCCCCTTTTATTTGCTTGTGCGGCTTTAATGCATTTAATGCATGGTTATTTCATCATTTTTCTTTTATGTGTGCAGTGAGCAACCTGAGTGTGTGCAGGTGAGAAAAAAAAACCAGAGTGAGTGTGACTATTTTGTTTTATTTTGTTTTCTATTTTTTTTTAATTTTTTTAGCCCCGTCAAAATTGGGTGTTCACAGTTGCCCCTCTTTACTTGTTTCTTATTAGATAAAAAGAAAAACTGTGATTTTTCATTTTATCATCGTAAGAAACTAGTGAAGATATGAATTCCAATTTTGTCTAGCAATGCATAAAAGGATAAATGCAAAACAAAGCAGGAACAACGATAGGAAGTTAAAATGCAATGAGCCGATGCACTCAAAAGTAAATGACAGAAATTTAAAAATGCATGGAATGCATGGAGCCGATGCACTCAAAAGAATTGACAGAGATTAAAATGCATGGAGCCGATGCGCTCAAAAGAATCTAAAATGCATGGAATGCATGGAGCCGATGCGCTCAACAAAATTTAAAATGCACGGAATGCATGGAGCCGATGCGCTTAACAGAAATTAAAATGCATGGAGCTGATGCGCTCAACAGAAATTAGAATGCAAGGAGCCGATACGCTCAACAAAAATTAAAATGCATGGAGCTGATGCGCTCAACAAAATTTAAAATGCATGGAGCCGATGCGCTCAACAAAAATTAAAATATATGGAGCCGATGCGCTCAACAGAAATTAGAATGCAATGAGCTGATGCGCTTAATAGAAATTAAAATGCATGGAGCCGATGCGCTCAACAAAATTTAAAATACATGGAATGCATGGAGCCGATGCGCTCAACAGAAATTAAAATGCATGGAGTTGAGCGCAGCCGATGCGCTCAACAAAATTTAAAATGCATGGAGCCGATGCGCTCAATAGAAATTAAAATGTATGGAGCCGATGCGCTCAACAGAAATTAGAATGCAAGGAGTCGATGCGCTCAACAGAAATTAAAATGCAAGGAGCCGATGCGCTCAACAGAATTTAAAATGCATGGAGCCGATGCGCTCAAAAGAATTTAAAAAGATAATGGGCAACTGCGTCCCGGAATTTAAAAGACAGGCGGGCTACTGTGCTCCCGAAAAACAGAGATTTAAAAAGGCAAGATATCTTGATCCAAAAAGATTTTTCTTCTTTTTTTTTTTTTTTTTTTTCTCTCCTTTTTTCTTTTTCCCTTTTTTCTTCTTTTTCTTTTTCTCTTTTTCCCTTTTTTTTAATTTTATTCTTCTCTTTTTTTTTTGTTCTTTTTTCTCTTTTTTTAATTTTATTAAAAGTCTTTTGAACCAACGTCGACTTTTGGAAAGCTTTGGCCAATCAAAACCCTTGTTCACTTGCTTTTCTTCCTTAGACCCTTCGGTTCTTTCCTTTTTCTTCTCCTTTCTTTCTTTTTTTCTTTGTTTTTCGCTCTCAGCTCTCCTTTTAAGAAATGGGATGAACTATTGCTTGACTGATTCCTTGAGAGAAAATTTTGCCCCAGTGTAGCTGATCAAATGCAATTCAAAATTGCCCCAGTTTGGTGCACCCTTCAAGGCATTTCAAGCCAACTTTCTCTGAGATTTTGCCCATTTATTTGCCCTAACTTTTGCTTAGACTGACCTTTCGGGTTTTCAGACTACAGGCTATTTTCCATTTTTTCTTTTGCTCTAACTTTTGCTTAGGCCGCCCTTTCGGGTTTTTAACCTAATGAGCTTTTCCTCTCTCTCTCTCTCTCTCTCTCTCTCTCTTTTTCCTTTTTTTTTAGGTACCTCCTCTTCCATCAAATGGGATTTCCCAGATCTCTTCAATATGAATTGTTCATCAGGAGATTATCATTAGATGGTCAAATCATAGTGTTGTACTCATGTTCACCTTACCTGAAGCATTATGTAACAGACACTCATGAATTCAAAAAGTACAACAGAAAAGAAGCGAACAACTTTGAGATTGTTCTTGGAAGCTTGACTACAGAAAGGGTATTATTTACAAAGGGTAAGGACACAAGAAGTAGAATAGCAAGAAAGTCAAAAGATTTTTTTTTTTGCCCTAGTATGGACGTGATTGATTTAGACTCGACAACTAGACATCATGACTATTATTTTATCAGGTATATACAAAAATCTGCCCTCATGTAGGGTATTAAAGGAATTTGGCTTAAAGTATGTCATTTGTGAACAAAAATTACCCCAGTGTGAGTCACGAAACTACATCAATGTAGGTCAAATTGAACCAAGAGAAATTTGCCCCAGTCTAGGACTGAATAGGGCAGAAACTCGCCCTAGTGGCCCAAAAGATTTGTCCTGATATAGGTCAAATTGAACTAGGGAGAAGAATGCCCCAGTGTGGGACCAGCTCGGACAGGGTAGCAACTTGCCCAGGTGTAAGTCTTTTTTTTTTTTTTTAAAAGAGCAATAACTTAGATACTTAGATGAGCATAACATTTATCTCAAAATTAAGGTTAATGAAAATGATAACAATCCTTCATTGATCAAAATGGACTTTTTGAGGCTTGTAACATGGCCAAGGCTAGAGGTTATGAAAGAAAAAATATAAGGTTCAAACAAGTGTTTAAGAGTTTGAATGGGACCAAGGATCTTTTTTCAAAATTAAACTTTGTTAATTGCCTTTGTACTTTCAAGTACACTTTTCTCTTACTGCTCTTCATTTCTTCCTTTTTTCTCTTCACCTTCTTTCATTCGTCCTTGTCATGACTTATTTCATCTTATTTTTTTTCTTATCTCCTTTTTTGGTTTTTTGTTTTTTTTTCTTTTTCTTCTTCTTTTTTTCTTTTTCCATAATGCTTAAAAATAGTCACCATGACAATCAACATTTGCTTTGTGTCATCCCCTAGTATAAGGGTGATCCTTGTCCAGGGTTTATTGAAGAAAACTTTCAAGCTCAAAAAGGGACGTCGAGAGATAATGAAAAGATGAATTCTTATGAAGGATAGAGAAACATGGCCAATCTTCATTTCAAATCTTGATTGCTCATTTTCAAAAAAAATAATTCAGAGACAAAAAGGATAATGCACACCAAGTGATTATTTCTTTACTCCATTTTATTTTTCTTTTTTTTCCCTTTTTTTTGCAAATGGCATTTGCGCACGCGGACCTTATGACTACTGACATCTATCAAAGCAAGGATTGTTAACAACTGGAGTCCAACGAGGTTCAAACAAAAGGAAGACACTTTAAATAAACAAGAGAAAAATAAAATGACCAAAAAGACCATGAAAATGACAGGAAACAAGATATGCTTGAATCCATGCAAAATCATTACATTAATGTTTCAAAAAAAAGTTAACATAAGTTTAGCACCACAAAAGTCTAAGATGACAATCACATCAATTAACGCCTCAGATGGCCAATTGTTTAAAGATTTCAAGTTGATGGAGGGCGAACGGTGTAGGTAGGGTAAGATAGTGGGTTTCCAATTTTGGTTTTGCATGTAGATCACTTTTGTTTCCTTTTCCTTAGAGGAAAAACTCATTCTTGAAACCACTTTCATCATTGCCAGTTGGCAATTTACCTGCTTTTACCAAAATTTCAATTCTCTCCCCGACAGCTATTAACTCAGCAAAGTCTAAATAAACGGCGCCTGCCATTGTCTCAATATAAGGAGGTCCAAATATGAGCACATTTCTGTCAACATCAACGGTGGTTGCACTTGTGCTGCGAAAGCTCTCCATCTTTGGGCATACTGCTTGAAGGATTCCTCATTTTTCCTTTGCATTGAGCCCAATTGTTCCCATGTAGGAACTGCATCAAGATTGAACTTGTATTGATCCATGAATAGCTCAGCCAATTCTGTCCAACGAGAAATATTAAAGCGGTCTAATTGAAGATACCACTCTAAAGCGGAGCCTGTAAGACTCTCGTGGAGAAAGCTAATGAGGAACTTATCATCCTTGGACCAAATAGCCATCTTGGTTCCATAACTGATCAAATGAAACCGGGGGTTACCACTCCCGTCATACTTGGCAAAATGAGGAATCTTGAAGTCTTTAGGAATTATGACATCTGTGGTAGGACATAGTTCTTCTATTCTAAACGGTCCATAAGCACTGGGGCCCTTGATCGCTTTGATTTGCTCCTCTATCCTTTCCTTCCATTCTTCTTCCATCTTATCCTTCTAAATTGCCGCATGACCACTCCCAGTAGGAAGTCCCATTGTCACTGGGATGGACATACATGGTTGTTCCCATGTGAATTCAGCATTACCATGAACCTCATTTCGAGTATCCTCAGAAGAACGATACCCTTCTCTGATAGGAATTATTAGCGGTGCAGTATTCGAGGTCCTTCCCACAACAGGCATCTCAGTGGTCAACCCGGGGTTTGTCCTCATGGAAGTGATAGTTGGCAGGTGCGGATGTGCCCCAGTCACTCTTGTGCTTCCACCCGCCCCAATCAAGGTGAGAGTCTTTCTCATGGCCAACAACATTTCCTCTATTCTTCTCATAGACTCTATCATTTCATCCATCCTCCCTTTAATCTCATCAACTTCCATACTCAAGTTTCTCCCTTCCTCAAGGTTATTAGCAGTCATTCTAGTCTGAGATCTAGGATTGTGAATTTAGATTTGATTGGTCTTTTCTTTCCTAGGGCTGCACAATGGTTCAAATCAATTTGATTTATTAAAACAAAATAACATTTAACAAAGAATGAGATGAGATGCATGAGATGCATAAAATGAATGAACTTTGAAAACACTTTTTCATTTTTCTTCCCTCTTTTTTAAAAAAAAAAAATGCTATGTCATGAAAATGCAAAATGTTTTTTTTTTAATTTTTTTTGAATGCTAGGAATGCTATGAAAATGGAGGATGATATATCTATCTCTTTTTTTAAAAAAAATGCAATGTCATGAAAATGCAAGTTTTTTTTTTAGAATGTTATGAAAATGCAAGATGATGTCTTTTTTTTTTTAGAAAAAAGCTATGAATGTCATGAAAATGTGAATTAAAGTTTTTTTTTTTTAGAATGCTATGAAAAGGTAAGATGATGTATATTTTTTTATTCATTTCATTTTTTTTATGCTATGAATGCCATGAAAATACAAAATGCTTCTTTTTTTTTTAAAATGCTAAGAATGTTATGAAAATGCAAGTAATGAATAACTTTTTTTCTTTATTTGATTTTTTTTATGCAAGAATGAATAATATGAGAGGCAAATAAATAAAGAAGAAGAAGTACGCTCCCTTTTGTGCCCTAGTTAAGTGGAACCTAAGATTTGATAGTCATTACGTTCAATCTATCAGTGCAAGACTTTTTAGGACAGTCTAAACTTCTAAAAAGTCATGGTTCCCAGATTGCCCTTATCTCGAAAGACAAGGACCCAATTCATGAATTAATCATAAGTTGGGATAAACCCTCTCAATATGATTCATCCATGATAATGGTAACAATCTGAGTGGTGTCTCAACAAATGTCAAGTGAGCATAAAGCCCCTCAATAACAAAAGTCGAGACCCCTCCTACTCCTCGGGTTCGCACAGACTCGGGTATAGAGCCCAAAAAGTGTGTGAGGTATGTGACAGTGACGTATGTGAGGGAGCATACCAACCTATACAAAAATTTAAAAAGACCAAAACTACCCCCAACCTGCAAAAACATATATACAACAACCAGCCAGCAATCATCTATCCTAATGTTTCAATAATTATGTATAAAATATATACAGGTAAATCACGTCAAAATAAACACAAAAATAATGCTATCGATATTTACATAAAAATACTAAATAAAAACTATTTAAGAACAAAAAAGAAAACAAAAAAGAACAAAAAGGGGTAAAATAAATAAATAGAGATCATTAATAATTTGCACAACTAACAATAATAAGCTTGACTCTCCAAATCTCCCCAATGGAGTCGCCATCTGTTGCAACCGTGATCGCAGCGAAAAATAGCAACTCATTGGATTTTAGAAAATGGAAATGGAAATGGAGTCGCCACCAATTTTATTTAAATTGGGAAAAATTGAAAAACCTTTCTTTGAAAATGGTCTTTGGAACCAGATTGGATTCGGGAGTTGGTTATGGATAGGGAAGGGCGAAAACTTAATCCCACTGCACCCCTAACACACCTGTTCTAAAACGGTACCTTAAGTTAATTGTGCAAATTCTTAACAATCCTTGAAAATATTTATTTTACCCCCTTTGAAAACATTGTAACTATTTATAAAAAAGAAACCACAAAATTATGAAAATTTAATTTTGACTTGACAGAAATGAAATTTTGCTCCTACGTATCCTCGGGTGTAATGAGGAACTCAAAGTCACGTAATTCTCTAGAAAATGAGTGTGGATGGGCTGATTTTAATTAAGAAGAAGATTTTTGAAAGGGGATTTTTATTTGAAAACAAAATCATTCTTGCACAAGGTTCAAGTTAGCACCAGGCTACTCAATAAACCCTTATGATTCAAATGATATTGAAGATAGCATCCGCTATTCAATCATCATCATTGATCATTGCATTGATTAAAAGATTTTTTTTTATTTTTTTATGTTTTTTTTATTTGCCATTTTTATATTCTTTTACCCTTCTCTTTTTTTCTTACCAAAATGTATCATTATTGCCTTAATGTGAAATGGGCAGCAGCCCACGTGATTCAACCTCAAGCTCAAAAAGACAATCAACAATTCAATTTAAAGAAACAAAAGTTTGGAGACTTTGGTAACAATAACAAAGTACACACCAGGGGACGTTTGGGGAGGGATCTGGTTTCTGAGGTCCGACGGTCGGTGCGGGCTTCTGAGGTCCGACGGTCGGTGTGGGTTTCTGAGGTCCGACGGTTGGTGCGGGCTTCTGAGGTCTGACGGTCGGTTCTGAGGTCCGACAGTCAGTGCAAGTTTCTGAGGTCCGACGGTCGGTGCGGGCTTCTGAGGTAATGGGTTGTAGTGATGTTGGTTATGGAAGTTGAAGATGGGTGAGGCTATAGAGGTGTAACCATGATGGTGGCCACAGTTTGGAGGCTTAGAGGTGAGGATGAAGGATAGTGGAGAGTGGTGAAGGTTGGTACGGGTTTACGTGGGGGGCCTGGAAGTAGTTGGTTAGGATGGTGATTCTGGGAAGTAGGTGTTTAATGGGGAAAAATGGTAGTTTCACGGTTTGGGTTGATGATTGCTTTGTGATTTTATGGGTGGTTTCGGAGGGTGTGTGTGCATGGTTGGAGGTTGATGGTGAAGATGGGATGGTTCTATTTTGGGGTTGCGGGGTGGTCACCGTTTGGTGAGGTTGGTGATGGTTGTTATGGAAAGGTGATGGAGGTTGGTGATTAGTGGGAAAGAATGGTGGTTTCACGGTTTGGGTTGATGGTGGAGATGGGATGGTTCTGTTTTGGGGTTGCGGGGTGGTCACCGTTTGGTGAGGTTGGTGATGGTTATTATGGAAAGGTGATGGAGGTTGGTGATTAGTGGGGAAGAATAGTGGTTTCACGGTTTAGATTGATGGTGGAGATGGGATGGTTCTATTTTGGGGTTGCGGGGTGGTCACCGTTTGGTGAGGTTGGTGATGGTTATTATGGAAATGTGATGGAGGTTGGTGATTAGTGGGGAAGAATGGTGGTTTCACGGTTTGGATTGATGGTGGAGATGGGATGGTTCTGTTTTGGGGTTGCGGGGTGGTCACCGTTTGGTGAGGTTGGTGATGGTTGTTATGGAAAGGTGATGGAGGTTGGTGATTAGTGGGGACTAATGGTGGTTTCACGGTTTGGGTTGATGGTGGAGATGAAGGGTGGAAATGGTGGAAGAAGTGATGACAGAGGAGTTATGGAGGGATGATGTTGAGAATGGTGGTTGCTGGTATGCAGGTGATGAGGGATGGTTCACGGTTGGGGTTGATGGTTACTGTGATTTGCAGGTTGAAGGTGCAGATGGGATGTTTCACTGATGAAGGTGTTGTGTTGAGCTTCTGAGAAGATCTTTTCTCTCCAAAACTCCCAGCTCTCCGGTGGCTTTTTTTTTTAATCCCCCATTCTAGCAATCTAAAATCCTCCTTTTCATCATTTTTGCTGCTGACATTTTTTTTCTTTTTTTCTCTTTATGTGAACCACCCCCTACATTGAGCCGCTTATTGCTTCATCTATCAGAACCTTTTTTCCTTCAGTCCCTTCAGCCCTCTTTTTATTTGCTTGTGCCACCTTAATGCATGGTTATTTCATCATTTTTCTTTTACGTGTGCAGTGAGCAACCTGAGTGTGTGTAGGTGAGAAAAAAAGTTAGAGTGAGTGTGACTATTTTGTTTTGTTTTGTTTTTTATTTTTTTTTATTTTTTTTAGCCTGGTCAAAATTGGGTGTTCACAAAAGTTATTCTGTAATTCCTAATCTAACCCTGGCCCAAACTGTTGCCCTCTGAATAAGCTTTTCAGAGACATATAATTTGCTTTATTTGGGTTTAAAAGAGTTAAGCCCAAATCAGTGAGGGAAGGTCCAAGCTTTATGACAGCAACAGTATCCTAACTTTAAGGCTCAATTTTGCCCTGAATCCAGCTGAATTAGAAAAACTACATTAGACACAAAATTGTGTATCTTCGTCTCAGCTTTCTAGGGACACCAAGATCATCTAAATGTGACATTTGTAGCCCAAGATATGGCCTGTACAAGACAGAAAGGTCAAAATGAGTTAAATTCTAAAAATTAATAAAGCTTTTACAACTAAGCTCAATGAGGCCCAATCATCTAAAACTCACCCACAAACATAATATTGGATACAATTATCATCAATTAGGCTAAATATAAAGCAATAATGAATACCTCAAAATTGATTGATCACTAAGCCCCTTACTAACCTTCTTGCTAAGGATGTTCCTTTTGAATTTGATGAATCTTGCATTGAAACTTTTGAAAAGCTTTGTTCTCTTCTTGTTTCTGCACCTATAGTACAGCCTCTTGATTTTTCTTTACCATTTGAGAATATGTGTGATGCCTCAGACTTTGCTATTGGGGCAGTTCTTGGGCAAAAGGTGAGTAAGATACCTTATGTGATTTATTATGCTAGTAAAACTCTTTTTGATGCACAACGAAATTACACTACCACTGAAAAAGAGTTGTTAGCAATTGTTTTTGCTCTTGATAAGTTTCGCTCATACCTTTTGTGTTCTAAGGTTGTTATTTTCTCAGACCATGCTGTATTGAAATATTTGTTGTCTAAGAAAAAGACAAAACTTAGATTAATAAGATGGATTTTGTTGTTGTAGGAATTTGACATTAAAATTAGGGATAAGAAAAGGTTCAGAGAATTTAGTAGCTGATCATTTATCTAGGATGCTTGTTGATTGTATTGATGACTCAGTTACTTTGCAAGATATTTTCCCTGATGAGCAGTTATTTACTTTGACACATTCACAGGTTTGCAGACATTGTTGATTACCTTGTTTCAAGTAAAATCCCCTCACATTGGTCAAATCAAGAAAAGGATAGGTTCTTTGCACAGGTAAAGCATTACTATTGGGATGATCTATATTTGTTTAAGCATTGCCCAGATTAGGTAATTCATAGGTGTGTTCCTAAATGTGAATTTCATAGTATATTATCTATTTGTCATTCTTATGCATGTGGTGGACACTTTGGAGGTCGTAGGACTACTACTAAGGTACTCCAAAGTGGATTCTATTGGCCTACTTTGTTTAAGGATGCTCACCAATTATGTCTTTTTTGTGAGCGATGCTAGTGTACTAGAGCATTGTCTAGGCATGATATGATGCCCTTTCAGTCCATTTTGGTTGTTGAAATTTTTTATGTACATGGTATTGATTTTATGGGTCCTTTTCCACCATCTTTTGGGTATGTATATATCTTAGTTGCAGTAGATTATGTTTCTAAGTGGGTAGAGGCCATGGCTACTAGGACCAATGATCATAAGATAGTGATTCATTTTGTTAAAGACTATATCTTTTGTCGATTTGGTACACCTAGAGCACTTATTAGTAATGGAGGTAGTCATTTTCATCATCGTTCTTTTGAAACTCTTCTTAGAAAATATTCTGTGACATATAAAATAGCTACCCCTTATCATCCTCAGACTAGTGGTCAAGTTGAAGTTTCTAACCGTGAGATAAAGTCTATTCTTGAGAAAACAGATAGACCTGATAGGAAAGATTGGTCTTTGAGGTTGAACGATGCTCTTTGGGCTTATCAAACAGCATATAAGACCCCCATAGGGATGTCACCATACCGTCTTCTCTTTGGTAAAACATGTCACTTACTAGTAGAGTTAGAATATCGTGCTTATTAGGCTATTAAAGCATTTAATTTTGATATGAAATAAGCAGGTTCTAACCGTAGGCTTCAGTTGAATGAATTGGATGAATTGCATAATGAGGCCTATGAGAATGCTAAGATTTATAAAGCTAAAACTAAAGCTTTTCATGATAAGATGATATCTTGTAAATCTTTTGAACCTAATAAAAAAGTTTGGCTTTTTAATTCTAAATTGCGTCTTTTTTCTTGGTAAGTTAAGGTCCAGATGGGATGGTCCTTATGTTGTTCAACAGGTTTTTCCTTCCGGAGTTGTTCAAATTAAGCATCCTCAAGATGGTAGCACTTTTATGGCCAATGCTCATCGTTGAAATCCTATTATTGACAATGTTGTTGAGGAAGGATTAATTGAGTCTATTAACTTGGTAGACCTGATATATATTGAGTAGTTAGTAAGGAATTCAAGTCTGGTTGAAAACTTTAAACTTAGCGCTATTTGGAAGGCAATCCAAGTTTCTTTTTATTTTCTTTTGATAGATTAGTTTTTAGTTAGTTTCACTTTTTTGTTTGAGTCGGCTTAGGTGCATCCTAGAGTTCGGAGCCTTTGTATAGGGATATAAATAGTGTCGGCCAAAAAAAATTATAAAAAAAGTTTTAGATTGTTTTGGTTTTTATTTCTTTATTTATCTAATTTTATTTTATTTTTGTTATTTTTATTGTTAGTTTTCATATGCTACTCATTTGTTTTGGAAAGGATATTATGATTTTTTAGATTTTGTTACGGAGTTGACTCTTATTCTTCTCTTTGCCTCACATTGTATCACTTTTCATCAAGTTATGTTGCTCTTTTCTTTAACCCCTTTATTTTTTTTTATTTTCACATTACAATGTGTGATTTAGGTGTGGGAATGCGGAAAAAAATTGAAACTTTTTTTTGAGAAAATATTGACTGATCTTTTTTAGAGATTTGATGGTCTCATTGTGCATGATTATCCTGTTTGTGTATAAATTAAAGTTCATGCAACTTATATGTATTTAAGGGCAATTTTTGGTGTTAATAGGTTGATAGTCAAAGCTTTTGTGGCCATATTCTATTTAACCTTGAACTATAGGCATGGGATGGATTCTCATGTATTTTGGCTACTTGAGTTGTGCGTTGATTGAAAGTCTTTTTCTTTGTCAATTACTTGGTGGATTTCCTTAAAAAAAAATTGTCTCCTTCTTGCAAAAAAAAATTGAAATTAAAATGTCTTGAATACTTCTAAGGCTCTAAGTACCAATGTTCAGGTTATTATTTAATTTCTATATATTATGCCTAAACCTAGATTTGTACTTGTAATGCTCCTATGCCTTTGGTTGATTTGAGTTAGTAGATCTGAGGGGTGCCTTATCACCTAATGCCTTGGGCCAACTGGAACAGGAGTCATTGATTGAATACTCGCTACATGAGTCACCTATGGGACAAAGCATTAAGAGTCATGTGTTTTCAAAATAAAAAAAAAAAATTAAAAGTACTATGCTGTGAAGGAGGTTGGTTATTGTTAGGGTCAAAACGTGTTTGCCCATTTGCTAACCGCAAGTGCACGGGTCGCACAAGTAATACAGTTACAGAGTAAGAGATCGATCCCATGAGGAAAACGTATTTCAAAGTAAAGCTGAGTATTAACCAATAGTCTAGTTAATGCTATCCAAAAGCATTAAATTTATAAATGAATGGTTAAAGAAATATAAAGACTGAAAAGCAATAACTCTAAGATAAATAGATAAATAGAGAAATAAGAATTACTTTTCATTTCCTATTTCAACTAATGAATTGTAATCCTTACAAGCAAAATCAAAGATTGGTTTAGTTAGCTTGAGAATCTAATTTAGTTAAAAGCCTATGTCTAGGTCAATTAACCCTGGTTTTATTTACCCAGCTCACTAAGTTTCCTTGAGAACCAGTGCAAACTCCACTCATTAATGATCTATTCTCAACCACACACTATACATGACCAATAGGTATATTTCTATCCTATTAATGAATCAGCTCATCCAAGCCAATTGAACTTGCCGAACATGTATCAACCACATCATATCCATATTAACAAATCCCTATGTCTAGTTCATTTGTCAATATTAACATCATGCAATTAGTGATCAGCCAACCACAAGCATTAAACACAGATTGTGATTGAACTCAACTAAACTTCAATATATACTCAAAAGATTACAAATTTCTCGATCTATATGAAACTACAAAGTAAAACTTATATACACCTAGCTAGCCATGAATCATGAGAGTACAAACATATAAATCATGATCATGCAGCAAAATAGAGAGAAAAGAAGAAAGGAAAGGAAGGAAGCTCAATAGATTGTATCCTTTAAGCTTGATTCACCCTTCATAGGAAGGATGGCCTCCAACCTTAGCCTTTTCTGCTTCCTCTAGGTCTAAAAAACCAAAAACCAAGAAATTTGCTCTCCAAAAATGATGAAAACTCTCGTAGAAATTCGGTGCAACTCTATTTATAAGCTGAATAAAACAGGTTCACGCCGCGGCGTCCAACATGTCCCGCCGCGGCGCGCGTGTAATTAGGTCACAGGCGCCTGAGGCGCCTACTCTTCAACGTTGCGGCGCTCCAGCCTCGGATTTTATCTACTAATGTAGGGGAGCGCCGCGGCGCAACCATATCCACGTCGCGGCGTTGAGTACTGATCTGCACTTTTGAGCTTCTCTTAGGCTTCCTGGTCCAAAGCTGCTTCAACTTCTTCATTTCCATGCTTCTTTTAAGACCTGCCTATATGAGAGAATTTATCAATTCTTTAAATCATGCAAATGTACTCAATTTAATCATAATCTTGAAAGTATTTACTCAGGATCACAATGGAAGTCATCAGAATGAAATCAGATAGAAATGATGCTAAAATCTTCCATCAATGCTTACAAACAATGACTAAACTTGCCATGATGCACAGATATAGGGCAATAATAACTTAACTCTACAGAGTTATCAGTTATAACTTGGTGGCATGAAATTGAGTTAATTGATGAATAAGATTGATTCTTAGTGCTACTTTTGTTGTCATTAGAAGTGTGATGAAGTCTTATGCCTATGTTTTTTTTTATGTAAAGATAGTGCTTAAATTGCTTAAGTTTTGATTCTTAACCTATGAGGCTGAAGTTGTCTAAAAATGTGTAATTGTGTTGATATTAAATTTTGAGTTAAAATAATTCAGGATAAATTTATATATGAGATTCATTCTTTTTTCTTTAATGCATTAGTACTTGAGTATAATTTCTTTACTAGGAGATTAGTAAAGTTTTGGTGTGGTGGTGTTGATAATAGCTTAACAATATATATTTTTTGTAATTTCTTTGTTTATTTCATTGCAAGTAATTTTAATAGCTTTATGACATGTTAATTAATTTCTTTAAATTGATTATGATTGAATTTTTGTGATGAATTGTAGGAGAAAAAAATATTTTAGATGAGCATGTGTTCTTGGTGGGGAAGTCAAAGCCAAATAAAAGAAATGATAGCACGGTCAAAGGGCTTAATTCATCTAATTTGGAGGCTAGAATGCAAATGGTGTATAAGGAATTGAAATGAAAGCAGGAAGGGTCACCGTGCATTCTTGATGAACACAAAATTGTTCAGTCGGCTTGGTCCACGTATTCTTTTATAAAGAAAAGATAGAAATAATGAAAGGGAGAGTTAAGCCCAAATTCTTGTTTAATGGGCTTGTAGGCCACGGGTCAAATTGAAGGAATGAAAATGTGTTTAATGAAACGGTGCACTCAATTGGTGTAACGCAGAAGCGGTGCAAAAGAAAATTTTGGTGCACTATAAATTGATGGAGAGCAGCACTGAGCGAGAACACAGGAGCAACACAACGCCGCAAACACGAAGGAGAGCCGCACCGGAGAGAGAAAGTCAGGGGAGCAGTGCCGCACAAACGCAGAGGAGAAGTTCTTTTTCTTTTATGGATTATTATTTTCTATTTATATTTGACATTCTTATTATGAGTAACTAATTTTATTTTTTAGGATTAAAATAAAATTCTAATATTTTATTTTAGATGATTTAATTTTATTTGAGATATATTTTTTTGTTTTATAATTATATAATAATGATGATTATTGATCTTTAATTATTATTCAATTTAATTTTTATTGATTGTATCATAGTCAATTAAAAAATTTAAATTAATATATTTTGATTACATACCTAATTCTTGTAGTCTTAGGTATGAGTTGTGCAATAGTATCCATTGTTTTGAGATTTAAGAATTGGATAGTTCATACTATGTTAAATAGTTTATGTTATAATTTAAATAAACTATATTATTTTAAATAAATTATGTCATTAATTAGACTTCAATAATATTTAGTAATGATTAAAGCTTGTAGTCGTTGACACTTCATAAAACAAGATTAATTCTCATTCAAGTTAAATTTATCTTTATATGGTTAGTGGTAGATTTGAAATCTTAGATTTGTTCTTTAAATGCTCTTGAATTTTAATTTGAGTCGTTTTATTTAGATTAATTATTTAATTTTAGTTTTAGTTTAGCACATGATTTATATTATCAGTTTAATTAAATAAAATAAAAATATCTTTTTTTCTTTAAATTAATTTAGGTAGATATTATATTTTTGTTAATCATGTCACTCTCTGTAGGTACGACACCTTTATATTTGTCAAATATTACATTGATCTTGTGCACTTGCAAGTAAGAGATAATTTTATCACTTGAAAATCTCTATCAGATACTCTACTCACTCTTTATTACTTTTGTAATTTAGTGCACTTGCCAATATCACAACACCCCAATAATATATATTGGACCCCGATACTGGATGTTAATAACTTTACCACGAGATCAGATAAATCATTATGATATCTTATTGTCAATCATGATTTTATAGAATAATAACATTATAACTATCATACTAGTATTCCGATAATATAGGAATCTGCAACTAAATAAGTAACATATCTCTTTCTACTACTATTACGAGAACGTATATATCCATTATAAGAACGTATGTATTCAACCTTTATAAATATCAAACTAAGTAATTTTAAACATGTACCAGTAAATTATTACTTATAGCATAACTCTACTTGTGTACAACTTCACTTGAGTGTTAGAGTTCCTTTGCAGGTATCAACCCCTCAGTCTCAACGCGCTCTGCTGCTACTATGCAAGGAAGAAACTACTGTGATGTGTCTATTTTAGATACACATCTGAATCCACTTCAGAATAGTTTGGATCCTTCCACATATTCTTTAAATTCCAGCTTTAGCAATTGGAGTTGCATTAGAAGTCTTAAGAGTGATTAGAGAACTTGCCTCATTGAAGAGTAAGGCACATTGTTCTTCGACTCTATGTAACAACGGAGGATAGGAGAAGAATGGAATAAGGCACATGAGGACAGACGTTAAATGTAGCAGCTCACTAATGTTTTTACTTTGCTCCAAACTGCAAGGGCTATATGTTACAAACCAAACTGTGTATAAAAAATGCAAAAGGGCGAAACTACATAAGGGTAATATGTATTGTACTCTAAAATTAACTTACTTTTAGTGCTATGGACTATAAACGTGTTTGCCCATACAAATACCTTAACCCACTCACTCTCTTATAATAGTTTAATACAATTATTATTTCCAAATAATCAATGTCAATCAATCATTAATATCAATCAATCATTAATATCAATATAAATTTAAAAGGAGAACTGAATTTGTAAAATTCTCCCAAGTGTTAGCTGTAGTTTGTGATACTAATATCTCATTAAAATTTTGATATATGTCAATTTTTTTATGACATGTGTCATGCACAATAAATTGTTACAAAAAATTTAAAGTTTGAACTTTCATTACTATATTATTACAAATAATTCAAAATCTGACTCTTCATTAATATCTTATTTATGAAAAAAATTCATTAAAACCTTATAGTAGTGCTACACAACCAAAAAAAATTGATAAAATTTAGTTAAAACTTGTCAACATTTAAAGGTGGTTGTTAAATAAGTCAAGGTGAAAAAAATAATGCCTACTCTTTTCGGCAAAATGATTATGGCTGTTTGGTATTTTTTAATATTTTATAACATAATTCAATTTTTTAAATGTTAAAATACAAATAATTCAAAATTCAAAATTTATTAAGCTTTTTATAAAAGTATTTTATTACTATTTTATTGTATAATTTAAACTTCTAAACTTTTAAAATTTTTTTTATAACTCGGTGCATTGCACATGTGTTAATCTAGTAAGAAATAAAAGCGGGTAAATTAATTGTTTTTCATGTGCTAAAGAAAAAAATTATTTTCTTTTAGTTTTTGTTATTCTTTTATAAGTGATTGTGGAATTATATATTTTTAGTTAGCGTTACATTCGTATTTCACTTGATTACGAGTACTGAAAAATGAAGTTTGATAATTATATTATTTACTTTATCTGTATTTAATTTTTAATTATTATTTTAATTATAATTTTCATTTTTAGGACAGTTTTCAATAAAATTTTTATAACACTTTTGTAAAATATAATCATGCTATTTGTTTTATATATAAAAAGGTTCAATTAATGATGCTTTATAATGAAATTTATATAATACCAACTAAATATGGTAATAAAATTTATTCTTAATATATATTAAAATAAATGGGAAAAATGGATTTGGTTTTGTTGTCTAGCTTACGTTAATTGGGTAAAAGTGTCAAAATGAGTCAAATTTAATAAGATGGCCGGAATAACTAGACAAAATGTCTCGATTGAGCAAAGAAAATTAGAGCCCAAATATATGTTGGCTTAACTTTGCTCGACGTGATGTTGGCTAGTCTAACTCGCTTGGCCTGATGTTTAGTCATTTTATTAGAGCATTATCAAATAATTTATATAGTATGTAAATGATTTTACCCTTACTCTCCCTAATGTGATTTAACATTTGTATCACAAAATCTCTTTTATTTGATGGTTGTTGAGACTTAAACAAGGGAAAATCCCATAAAACCCTTTCAACTTTACTCGATGTCCACTTTTGGTTCTTAAACTTTAAAAATGTGCATGTGTATCCTTCAACTTCCAAAAGTGTACACTTAATTTCAAAATGGTATTGTTCATCCAAATTTGGACGAAAATTTGCATGTGACTTGCATTTAAGGGTATTTGGGAGGAATTTTTTCAAAAATTTGCATATGATTTTCATTTTACCCCCAGCTATAGATTATGTACACTTTAGTCTTGAAACGTCAAAACGTGTAAATCGATCTACTAACTTTTAAAAGTGTGCATCTTAATTCTTCCATCTAATTTTCATCAAAGAACAAATGGAAAGCACTATAAGTGATCATGTGAGAGTTACATGATTATCTTCTTCCCATTGCCTATAATGCTCCTATGTTCATAGCTCTATAATTACATAGACAAAAACACTTAATTCCTCTTTTTCAAACCTTAAGATGCACCCTTTATCGGAATCACTCAACCTCCCAAATAGACGCAAGATCTAGCAGACCGAGCTCCCCTATACATAAATCACAGTACAAATGAACCAGTTAGCATCAAAGATAGATCACCTAGTAACAATAGCTGACCACCTACTTGCTTGAAATGAACCTCTGGCCACCCATGAAAACCTCCACTCCACCAACTGTAGCTCATCAGCCACCTATCAACCACGATAAGTGTTTGTGTAACTTTTGCAATATGAGTTTGTTGTTTGTGTGAATTTTAGGAGTTTTGTCTTGATGCTTCTAGATCTAGCACATGACGAGAAACTTAAGTGGCTAATTGGCATAGAGCTTAGCAATGTGATGTTCATGGTAACTTGGTTAGGGGATCACATAAGCAAGGGTTCATGGTTAAAGGCTGGAAGGTGATTAGTGTTAGCTATGACAACCATTACCCAAGAAGAGAGGTGAATTGGGTGATTACAAATTTTTATAACAATATTAAGAAATTAACCATTTTGAAGTACTCAATTAATAAATGCAGCGAAACATGCACAAGTGTAAAGGAGATATCCTAGTTCAGCCACCAACCACTTGTGGCCTACGTCTAGTCCTCAAGTAAACCACCCGAGACTTTTCACTATCTTCAAGCTTCAACAGGTGCTTGACAACCTTTACAACACAGAGCACTTACCGCACCTTGGGATATCTCACCCTTTGTATGAATGTTTATGTCTTGAAGCATATCAAATGAGTTTTTGATGATAACAAAAGAAAAAGAGAAGATCAAGATCAAAAGAGAAGACCAAGATCAAAAGAGGTATATTAGATATAGGTCTTAGAACATCAATGTGAAATGCTCTCAAGGTATCTCAATTATATTCAAATGGTTTTTCAAGATCTTTTAAATCAACTTGATATTCAAAGTTCATATTTTAAAGAAATGTTGATTTTAATCTTAGATTTTGTAAAACTTAAGTTAATCTTTTCCAATCCAAGTTTCTATAAGTAAGAAATGGCATGAATCCTCAATTGGGCTTGAAAAATGTGTTCAAAGGGTAAGGTAATCGATTACACATGTTTTGTAATCGATTACAAGCTAATCAAAGAGTTGGTAATCGATTACATTGAGAATATAATCAATTACAAGCAAGGCAGAAGCCTTGTAATCGATTACACCAAGTGTGGTAATTGATTACAAGTCTGGCAGAGGCCATGTAATCGATTACACAAGTCTGGTAATCGATTACATCATACCTAGAAAGCCAAGAACACATTCAAACAGCTATGTAATCAATTACAGAGATTGTGTAATCGATTACCAGTGGTTTGTCAGCAGCCAACAACTATTTTATTGGCATTTAATGTTGCCATAAATGCTACCCAACGACTCTTTAATGTTGAAAACTTATAAATACACATCTTGGGGCATCATTTGTGGTTGAACAACAACTGAGAAACATATTTCAATCACTTAATCCGAGAATCATCTTTGAATCATCAAGTGCTCTATTTTTGTATATATTTGAGATATTCTTGAAGAGCATTGCTAGAGCTTCAATTTGTATTAATCTACTTTTGTAAGAGTTTCATCTTTTAAACACTTTGATTGTTTGTCAAGGGTGAGGTATCCCTCTAGAGAAAAGGGTGAGGTATCCCTTATTTGTGAAGAGAGTGAGGTATCTCTCAAAGGTTGTCAAGGGTGAGGTATCCCTTGATTTGTAGAGAAAGTGAGGCATCTCTCAAGGATTGTAAAGGGTGAGGTATCCCTGTTAGGGCTGCACAACCCGACCCGCGGACCCGCGAACCCGACCCGACCCGACCCGACCCGACCCGACCCGACCCGACCCGATCGTATATATCCGGGTTGGTTCGGGTAGACGGGTCGGTTCGGGTCAGATCTAATAAACCCGTCCAGTCATCGGTTCGGGTGACGGGTTTGGTGAACCAACCCGATGACCCGAACCGATGACCCGATTACCCCAAAAACGACGTCGTTTTGAGTAATTTCTATTGAAAAATATTCATGGGTCGGTCCAACCCGACCAACCCGACCACCAACCCGACCAACCCGATCACTAACCCGACCACCAACCCGATCAACCCGACCACCCGATCATCCGACCCGAACCAACCCGATTATCATCTGGTTGGTTCGGGTCGGGTTACACGAAAAAATTTAACACAACCCGACCCGACCCGACCCGACCTTATTTGATTGTTTTGGACATTTTTTACCCCCAAACCCGACCCAACCCGACCCGTGTGCACCCCTAATCCCTGTTTTGAGGCTCAAAGTACAAGGGTGAGGTATCCCAAGGTGTTGTTGAGTACTCCAATCTGTAAAGGTTTTCAAGCACCCGTTCAAGCTTGAAGCTTAGTGGAAAATCTCGAGTGGTTCGCTTGAGGACTGGACGTAGGTCACAAAGGGTGGTTGAACTAGGATAAATCCTTGTGTTTGATTCTCTCAACCCTATCTCTTTACATTTGTGCATTTATTTTATATGCTTGCTTGAATGTTATTCATCTTGGCTAGTTTAATTTATGAGTAAAGTATTCAATCTCATTTATCTATTCACTTCAATTATCTAATAGCTTCAACGAAAATTGATAAACAAACGTTCTACGAAAGATTTGCGAAAATATTTCATAAACTTAATTCACCCCCTCTTGAGTTTGAGGCTACTTGGTAACACTTTGTGCTTGAGCCTTAAACAGAGATACCTCATTTTTTACAACCTTTGAGTGATACCTCACCCTCTTTACAATCAATGGATACTTCACCCTTTACAATCTTTGAGAGATAACTCATTCTCTAAAGGATACCTCACCCTTTACTCTAGAGGAATACCTCACCCTCTTCACAGAGAATCAAACAATGTTTATATGAATAGAAACTCTCTCAAAGAGTAGATAATACAAATTGAAACTTATGGTATCAAAGAATCACACACTTAGCTCAAAAACAAAGATTTGAAGTAAAAGATGATGAAACACGAATTTAATGCTCAAAAGTCATTTTCAGATTGTTCTCCAACCTTTCTTTGATGCCCAAACACTTTCATTTATAGCCTAAAGAATTTTAGAGTCGTTAATGGTGGTTAGGAGGCATTAAATGTCAAAATAGAGTCATTAGAGAGTGTTTTCTAATTGCCTAGATAACCGGTTAGGAGGTTTTCCTAATCAGTTAGGAACCTCATATTTTGTCCTCTGACTTTCACAATAATCGGTTAGGGGATATGCCTAATCGGTTAGGAGCTTTTATAAAAGCATAAAAATGCTCCTAATTTTTACAATAACCGATTAGGTGATTTACCTAATCGATTAGGAGCTTTTCAAACATGAAAAATGCTCTTAACATTCACAATAACCAGTTAGGTGAATTGCCTAATCGGTTAGGAGCTTTTAGAACATGAAAAATGCTCCTCACATGGTGAATAATCGGTTATAGAAAATCCATAATCGGTTAGTGCATTCTGGTTTTGAAAATTGACTTTAAATGGTCATAATTTCTTCGTTTCTTATCCATTTAAAACAAATGACCACTCATTGAAAATATCTTTGAGTCTATTTTCATATGAAAAAGTTTTAGAACAAAAATTAAAGTATTTTGAAAGTTATGATTAAAAGAGTAACCAAAGGTCAGTTTTACAAAACACAAACTTGACTATTTTTCAAAGGTTTGATCTACCACCAAGACTAACTTTTCAAAACATGTTTGTTGGACATTTTAGAATATAAGAAACACTTTTAAAGATGTTAAAACATATTTGAGCGTAGTGTGATTCTCATTTTCCTTTATATAATATCTAAGTCCTATAAGCTAAACTTGAAGAGTCTTAGGACTTGATCTTTGGACTTGCATTCCTTTCTTGTTTATAATCATCAAAATCATTGCTTTAGTCAATGCCAATTACATTCTCCCCTTTTTTGATGATGACAAACAATCATTGAGAAAAGAGTTAGTTCAAATAAATTGGAACTCACAAAAGATGTTAGAGACTTACTCCCCCTCTATTTTTCAAGAGGTGATTAGATCAGAGATGCACAGCTCCCCCTTAATTTTGGAATTTCAAGATCATTGAATTTGCACATTTTTCTATTTACCTTTTCTCAATGTCTCAAATTTCTCCTTCTTCTGTCATAATAAAAAAGATATGCAACATATAGATTTTGACAAAGAGAAGTTATACAAAACCATTGCCACATAACAAATATGCAATCAAGATTGTAGCAACAAGATAATCAAACTAGCATTTTATGATAAGTTAACAGAATAGCCATTGCAAAGTATTCATTTCAAAATAAACATAGTTTGAGCAAGTTAAGATAATAAGCATTATGGGGCAAACTATGATCATGTAAGGCATGTAATATCAAGTAAGGAATTTTAGTACGCACACATGCCAATCAAGTTTCTTACATTGAAGTTCAAAGACAAGTTCAAGGCACAAAATGAATCATTTACTTATTGTTTTCAAGATATGAACATATCAAACAATTTTAAATAAGAAGACATATAACTTCTAACTTTTCAATCTCCAAATAAATATATAAAACAATTAAGCATCAAAGAGAAAGAATTAGAACTTCTTATGTGCATGTGAATTTTCATATTTGAACAAAGAGAATTGGTTATAAGCTCAAAAACAAAGATATTACTATAAAATATGTCATTCCAAATAAGGTGTGTACATATCTAGCATGTTAATATATGTAAAGATACTTTCAAGACACAATACTAGAAAAAGCACAACTTAAAGTATGTTAAGGCATAAAAATAATTTTTTACTTATCCAAATATCACATGATATTCAATTTAAAGTATAAATAAGGATAAGAGATTGGTATCACCAAAAGGGTATTCTTTGAGTTTTTTTGTAGGTGACTCCAACTTCCAAGCTGCAAGACTTCATGAGGGAGTGGGTATTGGTAAGAGTTGAGAGGAATAAGATGAACACGGAGTTTGGGCTTCGTGAAGAATGAGGAAGGGTCACGGTTTTTCTATTTTAAGTGGCTCAATAATCAATTAGTGAAGTGTGGTAACTGATTATTATATAGAGAATCAGAAATAGGTGGCCACAAATTGAGCAAATAATCTGTTAGGTATTTTAGTTAACCGGTTATGTGTGTGAAGAGCAGAGGTGGGTGGCCACGGGTAGAGTGAATAACCGATTAGAGATTATATGTAACCAGTTACCTTGTTGTGATTTAAAGAGCCATGGTCACTATCTTCTTTAATAACAGGTTAGGGATGGATGGGTAATCTATTATTTGGTGAGGATAGAGACTTCCCAATTGCTGTATATTCGTGTAATCGGTTAAGGGACAATTCTTAACTGGTTATTCTGTTTCCTAGAGAACACTACGTGAGCTCATAACTGATTATAGGGAGATGATAACCGATTATTTGACTTGGCAGAGAGCACTAAACAGCTACAATATGAGTCAGAACACCTCCAATGAACAAGTAACTGATTATTTGCTCCCTATGACTGGTTATTTCACCACCAAAACCAGAAATTCTTCAAAACTCAACCTTTATAATACAACCTCATGTCTTCTTGAAGATCATCTTAGCTTTACCTCATTTTCCATTTCTTTTAAAATGTCAATCAACCCACTAATAGAATTGAACTTTAAAAAGTACCAGAAACAACTTTTCCACAACAGGAATTTTAGATTTGAAGCACAAGTCCAAGCTTCTTAGAGACAAGGAAAGGGACTTGGAGTATTTTCTGGTCTTGTGCTTGCTGCAGCCAATTTCATGATACCAAAGTCAACTTTTAGTCTTCAAGCATACCTACAATATACTTCAATTTTTGGCTTTTGGTACCCAAATTTTTTTGGGTCCTTGTGTGTTAGTTTTTGAATATTAATCCATTGTGCTCTCATAAAGATCAATTTTTCATAGTATGTAAATTGAGCATAACAAATCAAATAATCAATTACCATTAAGTACATAGCCAATAACATGCTTAATAGACAATTCAAAACATAGCAATCATACCTAGGCATTGTAGAACCTCATATACCAAGATATATAACAAATTAATGAGCTATGGTACAATAAGAATGAACATAATCATGTGCTAAACAAAATATTCAAATTTTAGCAAGAACACATGATTCTATTAATCACTTAAGGCTTACAAGGAATATACATTAAATTCATTGACTTTACAAGTGAATGTGCATAAGAGGTAAAAACTTTTGATACCTTAGCCTTGGTAATCAAGGAAATACTTTTTCTTACACATTGCTTCTCTTTTGGAGTCTTGAACTTTAAAAGTTCTACATTTTGTACTTGAGAAGCTTTAGTTGAAGTCATCTTCCTTCTTTGATCAAAATTTCTCCCGTTGGGACTTTGGAAGCATTCTCCTTGATGATTCATCTTTCCTTTGACCAATTAGTCAATCCTTTTGAGAAATTTTCTGCATAATTGAAACACTAGGAGGACATTTTGGTACCCACTTCATCTTGGGTCCTTGAATGTTAGTATTAGGACATTTATGACTTTTAGGAACTCATACCATACTATTTCTCGTATAAGGATTTCTTCTATAATTGCATAAATGAGAAATATGTCCTAGATGATCATAAAAATTGTAAACAATTGAATTTGATGATGACTTGGTCCTTTGAAGATCATCTTTGGAAAACTTAAGCCTTTTGTTATTATTACATTCTAAACTATTTTTGTCATAAGCCTTGCTTGAATTTTCATGTGAAATAACATTAATTTTATTCTCATTAACAAGCATAGAATGTAAGTAATTAAAATCATTAGCTTTGACAAATTTAGAAGATAAGTCCTCAACTTGATTTTCTAAATTAATGCATTTTTTACAAGAAGTTGAGGTTTCATATTTCAAAGACATTTCCACATCAAGAAAAACATATTCATTTTCTAAAGTCTCAATTTCATTTTCAATAGAGGAAATGTTTTTCAAATAAGATAAGTTTTTCTTTTCTAAAAATAATAAGTCATCATATAATTCATCATATGCACATTGTAGCTCATCATAGGAAGGACTATAATATGGTTTAACATTATTTACCTCAAAGTCCTTTTTAAGGGAATCACCATCTTTCTCATTGTTGTCCATCAAGAATTCGAGAATATCTTCCTTCTCAATTTTGTTTTGTTTTGCCTCTTCTTCAAATTGAGCACCATCATCACCAAGAGGCATTGAGCTCATTTTCTTACATTGGAAGTTTTCTTGAGGACATTTTTTAGAATTGTCTTCCTCTAAAGACTTTTGCTCTTCTTGCTCTCTATATACAACTTTATGTAAGAAATCATTGTTAGCAAAATAAAAAGCATCATGGGTGTCCGAAATTTCTTTGGCACTAGAGCAATTCTTAATTCTAGTATAAGCATCATCATTCAAACTATTTCTTAAGATTTGCATTGCTCTAATGTTCAAGGAAAAGCATTTCTTGTCATAAGCATTCCAAGTTTGTTTTGATTTACATACAAATCCATCAAGCACAATATCCCACAAATCAATATCAATAGATTGCATATAAAATCTCATTCTAACTTTCTAATAAACAAAATATATACCATCAAAGAATGGTGGTTTGTCAATTTCAAAACCTTCCATTTTTAAAAGCTTTCAATGGTTGCCAAACAAATAAGGATATTTAACTCTAAGCGGTTAAGCTTTCAACAGAGCACGAAACTCTGATACCACTTGTTAGTTATGACAACCATTACCTAAGAGGGGAGGTGAATTTGGTAATTACAAATTTTTATAACAACATTAAGAAATTAACCATTTTGAAGCACTCAATTAATAAATGCAGCGGAACATACACAAGTGTAAAGGAGGTAGAGTTGAGAGAAGCAAACACAATATTTATCCTGGTTCAGCCACCAACTACTTGTGGCCTACGTCTAGTCCTCAAGTAAACCACCCAAGATTTTTCACTATCTTCAAGCTTCAATAGGTGCTTGACAACCTTTACAATACAGAGTACTCACCACACCTTGGGATACCTCACCCTTTGTGCTTGAGCCTCAAACAGGGATACCTCACCCTTTACAACCTTTGAGAGATACCTCACCCTCTTTATAATCAAGGGATACCTCACCCTTTACAATCTTTGAGAGATACCTCACTCTCTAAGGGATACCCCATCCTCTTCATAGAGAATCAAATAAAGTTTATATGAATAGAAACTCTCTCAAAGAGTAGATAATACAAATTGAAACTTATGGTATCAAAGAATCACACACTTAGCTCAAAAGTAGAGATTTGGAGAAAAAGATGATGAAATACGAATTTAATGCTCAAGAGTCATTTTTCAAATTATTCTCCAACCTTTCTTTGATGCCCAAAAACTTTCATTTATAGCCCAAAGAATTTTAGAGCCGTTGGTGGTGGTTAAGAGGCATTAAATGCCTAAATAGAGCCGTTGGAGAGTGTTTTCTAGTTACCCAAATAACTGGTTAGGAGGTTTTCTTAATCGGCTAGGAGCCTCATATTTTGTCCTTTAACTTTCACAATAATCGGTTAGGAGATATGCATAATCGGTTAGAAGCTTTTATAAAAGCATGAAAACGCTCCTAATTTTTTCACTAACTGATTAGGTGAATTGCCTAATCGGTTAGGAGTTTTTAAAACATGAAAATGCTTCTAATATTCACAATAACCGGTTAGGTGAAGTGCCTAATCGGTTAGGAACTTTTAGAACATGAAAAATGCTCTTGACATGGTGAATAATCGGCTATGGAAAATTCATAATCAGTTAGTGCACTCTGGTTTTGAAAACTGACTTTAAATGGTCATAACTTCTTCATTTCTTATCCTTTTAAAGCAAATGACCACTCAATAGAAAGATCTTTGAGTCAATTTTCATATGAAAGAAGTTTCAGAACAAAACTCAAAGTATTTTGAAAGTTATGATTAAAAGAGTAACCAAATGTCAGTTTTGCAAAACACAAACTTTGCTATTTTTCAAAGGTTTGAATTACCACCAAGACTAACTTTTCAAAACATGTTTGTTGGACATTTTAGAATGTAAGAAATACTTCTAAATATGTTAAAACATATTTGAGCTTAGTGTGATGCTCATTTACCTTTACATAAGATCTAAGTCCTATAAGCTGAACTTGAAGAGTCTTGGGACTTGATCTTTATACTTCTATTCCTTTCTTATATGTTATCATCAAAACCATTGCTTTAGTCAATGCCAATTACAATTAGACGGTAGAAAATAATTATATGACTCTCAAGTGATCACTTATACTAATCATGATTAGCTTTTTACACATTTTTTAAGTTTTAAGACCAAAGTGCAGACAACTTATAAAGTTGAAATGGGTAAAATCAAAATCACATTCAAATTTTTGAAAGAAAAAAATATTACCTAACTACCTTCACGTGCAAGCCATGAGCAAATTTCTATCCCAATTTAGACAGACGTTACCATTTTAGTGTTAAGTGCATATATTTGGAAGTTGGAGGACACATATGTACATTTTTTAAGTTTAAGAACCAAAGTGCACATTAAATAAAGTTAAAGGAGTTTTCTTGATTTTTTTTTCATTTAAACAATGCAAAAGGAGAAATAAAGTGATGAAGCATACAAATAAAGTTTTTAAGCATTGAAAAATTAATAATATATATATATATATATATATATATATATATATATATATATATATATATATATAAAAAATTTAGGCCAACTTGCCATCATGTGTAAATCATGGCCCGTATAAAGTCGAGCTAAGCTAACAATTTGTCTGCCGTGCAACAATTTAAACCAAAGTTGACTAGCCCAAAATTGGCTTGGCCCACAGCGAGCTAACCCAAATAAGCTGGGTCGGCTTGAATTGACACTTCTACAGTTAGGGGAAGGCATAACTTATGTTACATAAATGGGCTTAGAGGTAATGAACAACAAGCTCGTGAAGGTGTTATATCTCTCCTCTCTAAAACATAAGCACTTACTAATCTCTTTTTAACAATACATCGAATGATTGTACTAAATGTTAAGCATATTTTCCGTTAGAGGTTCGATGAAGGTGTTGTGTGAGTCCTTCTCAAGTTTAGTGCCCACATCCTAAAAAAAATAAAAAATAAAATAGAGTGGTCTGTTTTAAAAGTCACCCAATATGACTTGGTGAAAAAGAAAATAAAATAAAAAAAGGAAAGAAGGTGATGTTTTAATAGTCATGTGGTAGTGATTATAAATAAGGTGGTGAGGGTTTTAAAATAGCAACCCTCATCATTCCTTTTACTAACAGTAGCGCACCATCAACAACTTTGAGGACAGAAAAAAATTGCTCACTTTATAGTATCTATCGGATAGTCATTTGCGCTCTGATTTGAATGATTTTTCTTTATGTTGTTGTTGACACTGTGGGCTTTAATCTAGTACACTCAGAATTTTATTTTCTCATCTCTTTTGGCTGGGCAGTTTTACCTATTTGTGGGTTTTGAGTATTGTTGTTTTGGTGATTTCCACTCTTTGATAGTGAGTATAGGCTTTTTGTGAGATCATTTTGTCTCGAGAGACTCTTTGTTGTACTCATTAGTATTTTATAGTGGAGATTCTATGGACTAGATCCTGAGATTTTTCTTCTCACATTGAAGGAATTTTCTATGCTACAAATTTTGTATGTTCCCTTTGCCTATTTTATTTTGTGCTTTTGAAAATATCTATTTTTGGTATATTTTGCTTCTCACAGGTTCTTTCAAGATGGAAAGGCTTATATTTACCCACTTATTTGTGTTATTACTTCCATTGTATACACAACATTTTCCTAACAGCTGGTATCAAAAGCTTGGCTATTTTTTCCTAAGGGTTTGCTTAATTGAAAGATAGAGCCTAATTACAGTAAAATGATTAGTTTGAATTACACAAATTACTATAATTGGAAAGGAAAGATGAAAGATGTACTCTTTGTGAAAAAGTCACATTTATCGACAATTGCTACTCAAAAAATCGAGAATAAATTTGATGAAGAATGGTCTTTTGAGCATGAGGTGGTTTTTGACTTTATTCGACATTGAATCATATTGCTAATATTTCACATGCTAACTTTATGGGACAAGCTTGAAACCTTGTATGCTCTAAATCTTGGAACAACGAATTGCTTTTACTGAAACAAGATATGAACTTGAGGTATAAGGAAGGCACATCTATCTTTGATTACTTGAGTGAATTTCAACGGTGCTTTAACCAATTATTAGACATGGGTGTTAAATATAAAGATGAAAATTTGGGACTTTGGTTGCTTAATACTCTACTTAATTCTTGGGAAAATATCTGTGTGACATTGACTAGTTCTGCTCTTGGTGGTGTTGTAACCATGAAATATGTAAAACTATTGTTTTGAATGATGAAGTTTCAACGAACTCAGCAGACATCCTCTTTAAAGTCAGAGATTTTAGTTACTAAAAATAGGGAGAGAAGCAAATACAAGGATCAAGGAAAATGTAACAGAGGTAAAAGTAAGCATAGAAGCAAATCAAGGTCTAAGTATACAAATTTTGAGTGCTCCTATTATGGTAGAAAGGGTCATCTTCAAAAGTTTTGCTATCACTTAAAAACATAATAGTTAATGAGAAACAACTTTCAATAATTCAATTAATAAGTGGAGCCATTTGAAAATGTAATCTATAAGGGAAAATCCACTAAGCATAACTAAATAGAACGAGCATACCGCTCGTGGGTAAACTAACTATCTGACAAGCCCAAGGCTTGAAATGATGAGCATTAAACTCGAAATCATTACCAACCCACATGTGTTGACCTACACACAAAGTCGACATATACTCTGTTAGTTAGGGCCTAATTCTAATCCTATAGGTGCACCAAGGCTAACATTTATTGTTGTTGGATACAATGTTCTAACATGGTCTTCTCACAAATAAAACAATTTTAAAAAAATGTAGCAATCAGCCTTTTATGAAAATAAATTTCTAATTGAACAAAATAAAAAATCAAATTTCTAAAAATAAGTTATCTCATAGAGAACAATTTTAAACATTAGAAAACTTACTTAAATAAATTCTAATTTCTTTTCCATAAGTATAACCACTGTCTACTTCAGTTACCATCATTGGCCCAAGGCAATGCCCATAACAGTTACTTTCTTTGGCACACATTATTATACGTAACATTTATCATCTTTGGTCCAAAACCAATATTAAAACATTTCAATATAACCCAAACTAACATCTCATAACAATGTACAAAACTAATAGTGAGCTTTCTAAAATAAATTGTGCTTGTCCCAAGAGTCCCTAAGTTGTACTACATTTAAAAATTCAATAACAAAATCAATTGAAAATTGATAAGTATAAATAGAAATAGCAGGTTCCATGTACTGTGTCCATTCAAAAATTGAGTAGTTTAAATTGATAAGTTTAAATTAATTCAAAAATTCATTGTACGTGTTCATTCTTAATTGGGTCCTTCCTCAAAAATTCACATTGGAGGTTCCATGTACCATTCTATAGTTATAAAACTGCCAACAATAAATAAATCAGTCATATATCATTAATTTACCTAATTTGATTCCCAAATCCTAGATAAATCTCAAATAAATTCTAATTAACATTGTCCTAAATTCATTATCTAACATATTCACTATGAAATTATACTCATAAAATTAATTACTTTGATTTTTGGGTTATAGATTTACTTTAAAAAATCAAAGAAACGAATTCCAAAAAGTGGATAACTATCATTATTCTCAAACTGTAATTCCTAATCCAAGAAAATCACCTTAAGAGTAAGTATAAGAGAAAGAAAAAATAAAATAATACTAAAAAATTTAAACAGAATCTCAAAAAAAAAAAAAAACATAGAATAGATAAAAAAATACTCACAATTAAAAAAGGACGAAACAAAAACGAAAGTAAAGATTAGAACAACGAATGGAGGTGACGGAAGTTACAGAAGTCAATTACCTCTACATTAGGCTATTGATAATTGAGTTTTGGCTACATTACAAAATTGCCATTAGAGATAAAAACAACTTTTTAGTAAGTGTAAGAGAAAAGAAAAATAAAATAGCACTAAAAAATTTAAACAGAATCTAAAAAAAAAAAGCAATTAAAATAGGAGGAAACAAAAACAAAAGTAAAGGCTAGAACGAATGAGGTTATGGAAGTTACAGAAGTCGATTACCTCTAGGCTATTGATAATTGAGTTTTGGCTAAATTACAAAATTGCCAATAGAGATAAAACAACTTCTTCTTTTTTTAACTTTCATTTAATGATATGGTGTGTCATATGAACAAGATATCATTACCACAAAGAGTATTTATTAATTACTAAATTTATATTAATTTTACTATTATTTAAATTATTGAAAGAAATTTTAATTAAATTGAAATTAAAGAAAACTAAAATTGATGAATTAAATTCTAACTAGGCAACAACTAACAGGACATACAAGTAATATCAATTTAAATTAAGATATTTTGATTTTACTTTAATCAATCTTATTCTGAACGAAGTTTAGAGGGTTACTTGAGTAAGTGGTTGAAGGTGAAATCCTTTATAGCATGACAGTAGCAATGGCGGTGCAAGAGAATGGGTACTTACAAAAGGCACTTCGACGCTCAAGTTAGACCATGCACAATGAAGACAATATGTATATAGAAATTAGATGCATACCTTTGAGACCTTGCAGGGTATTTATAAGAGCATCTTGGATGTTAAGAATCGTAATGCAATTTGAATTGAATGTAGTTAATTAGGATTAGAATCTGTTAGATATTATGATTTCTTTTAACTAATTTTCCTATTTATGTGAGATGTTATTAGTGTTCATATCCATCAAGAATTCTTTGAGAGATTTATGCCTAATAAATAGGCAAGTGTACTCATCAAGATAGCGTACAATGATATCTGAGTACTATTCTGGTGGGCCGAGTTGCTCCTGATCCATGACCCATAACCTAGTTTAGAATATTTACCCCCAGCGTGGCGCTTAGATGGGACAGTTAAGTGTCAATGTTTTTGAGTTTAGTAGGAGCACATGACACGCAGTGGATAAAGGAATCTAAGTCATAGTGCTAATGTTGGATCTCATGATATTTTTTTCCAAAAGGTCGAGGTCCATGATGTATCATAGTATGCCTCTAGGGTTAATGAGCAAGGCCAGGATCCAAAGTGGATCACTATGCTTAAGTCATCATCCCGTCATCCAGGATACGTAGTAGGTTGCCCCCATGTAGAGTTTTAGTGTTTCATATGAACAAGTCCCAACTTTGGGCACTTTTTTATTTATGAAAATACTTGATTTTTCTTCATATTTTTATTCTCTTTTTCAATCATCGGGATGAGCCCAAAGATCAATCTCTGTGGCTCTTTATACTTGGTGTAGGTTTATTTTGTAATGGCAAGATGGGTCCAGCACTTAATCTCAGTATTCGTTTTACATTTAGCAATTTGCTCATACAGTTTACCAAGATAGGTCCAATGCTCGATCTCAGTAGCTGTTTCTTAGTTTGATGAATGCTCATTTTTCCTGACCGAGATGAGTCCAATGCTCAATCTCAGTGGTCGGATTCATATAGGAATAGTAGACACTTAGTTGAACTTTAAGTGTAAGTGACACGGAAGCCACTAGTAGTGATGTTTACTATCTCGGGTAATAGTCTAAAGCGCATAACCATGTTAAACCTTTTATTTGGTTTGTAAGTTAGGCATAGTGTTGTAATTGCATCTAACCTTTTAGGTTTGTGACATTGGTTTGAAATTGTGGAATAGGTGACACGGAAGCCTCTTGGTGGGGAGTTCACAGTCCCGGGCTACGGTCGGCTACTCTTAACCTCTATAAACCTGGTCGGTTTATGGGTTAAGGTCAAGCCATATGGGTACAAGTGAAAACCCTTGAATGCGCTCCTTAACCTCGATCAATAGTCAAGTGGATTCTCCTGTTTGGCTATCATGTATGGATATTGGAATAGCTAATCCTCTTCGGACCTTGTATTTCTCGAACTTTTTTTAAGGTGTTATAACCTTGTAGATTGTAGTGAGATAATAGGGGTGGCTGAAGTACTCGTGGATATGAAGTCACAATCAAAGTACTGGCTTAGATAAAATAACAGTTGGAAAAATAACTAATTTATTTATATCAAAAGATATTTCTTTCATAATAGAAGTGACAATTCAAAAGTATTTAACTATAATACTTTCTTAACTTTTCTATGTTCCAAAAATTCTTGATGGCCTTGCCAAAGAGAGTTTCTAGGGTGTAGGCTCCGGTATTGGTTTTAGACATAATTCTATATGGTCCTTTTCAGTTAGGAGCTAACTTCTCATCTTTTGTAATTTTTCCTCCTATATCTGCCCTTCGTAGCACGAGATTGCCGGGATTAATCATCGTGGAATCATTTTGGAGTTGTATCGTGCAATAATCCTTTGTTTGAAAAAGGCTTCCTAGACATGGGCAATGTGACGCTGTTCTTCTAGCAAGTCCAGTTTGTGGCGGATAAGATTCGGCTCTCCAATTTTTATCGACATCATAGCCTCGTAACCATAGGTCAAATTAAAGGGAGTTTCTCTAATAAAGGAATGTGGCGTGGTCCGATATGCCTATAGGACATGATCGAGTTGTTCCACCCAGTTCCCCATAGCATCATCAAGTTTCTTTTTTATCCCTCTAAGAATAACCCGGTTGACGGCTTCAGCTTGCCTGTTGGTTTTTGGATGTTCCACCGAGGTGAAATGCTGTTTCATCTTAAGCTCAACTGGAAGGTCCTTGAACTTTTGATCTGTTAATTGGGTTCTGTTATCAATAACAATTGACTCTAGGATTCCAAATCTTCTTATCATATTCTTGTAAGTGAATTTTTGGATTCATGCAGAGGTAATTGTAGATAGCGGTTCTGCCTCAATCCACTTGGTGAAGTAATCAACTACAACTACTAAATACTTGATCTACCCTAGAGCTTGGGGAAAAGGCCCAAGGAAGTCCATCCCCTACTGGTAGAATGAATAGGGAATGAACATCGTTGACAGCTCCTCTAGTGGGGTTGCATAAATGTCTGAGTGACGTTGACATTGGTCACATTTCTGCACATTCTCTTTGCTATCAGCTTCCATGGTGGGCCAGTAGTATCTAACCCTCAGTGCTTTCTGTGCTAAGGACTTGCCATCGAGATGATGCCCCTAGCTTCCTTCATGAATTTCGGCCAAGATGTATTTAGCTTCCTTAGGACTGAGACACTTGGGGAAAGGAAAGGAAAACTCGTGACGATAAAGCTGGTTATGAAAGATAGTATACTAGGCCACTGTCTACACTATTTTCTGAACTTCCTTCTGGTCTTTAGGTAAGGATCCATTTTGGAGGTAGGCAATTATAAGTGTTATCCAACTTTCCTCATCTTCTAGTAAGAGGAGTTTACTATCCATAATACTGGGGACGAGTAAGGTGTCTTGGATCACGGACCTATTGTTTTCTAGGCTCTTAGTACTGGCGAGTTTTGACAGGATGTTGGCCTTGGAGTTCTGCTCTCTTGGGATATGCTCCACCTTAACGATATCAAAACCCTCTATCAATCTTTTAACCTTGTCTAAGTACTTCTTTAGTAGGGGTTCCTTAGCCTAATATTCTCCTCAGATCTAGGATATTGCCAGTTGTGAGTCACTACACAAGACTATATATGTGGCTCCCATCTCCTTTGTCATGTTCATGCCTGCAATGCATGCTTTATACTTAGCTTGGTTATTTGACGTAGAAAACTCAAACCTCAAGGAATGTTCCAATATGAGGACAACTTCATTTTCAAATATTACTCTAGCATCGCTCCCATTGGGGCTCGAGGATCCATCAACATAGATGATCTAAGAATGTGCTCTGGGATGGCATGAGTCCAGTGTGAGCTTAACTAAAATGTTAGACAATACCCGAGCCTTTATAGTTGGTCTTAACTCATACGTAATTCCAAATTCGGAAAGCTCCATTGACTAAGCAATCATTCTCCCCACGAGATTTGGCTTGTGTAGTACTTATCTGATTGGTTGGCCTGTCCTCACTATTACTAGTTGACATTGAAAATATTATCTCAACCTTCTCGCAGTGATCAATAACGCTAGAGCTAGCTTCTTGATCTTCTAGTAATGGACCTCGGGGCCTTGCAAGACTTTGCTGTTGGAATAAACTGGCCTCTGACCTTCATCTATCTCTCTTATCAGAACTGAGCTAATTGCCTCGTTACTGACAAAGAGGTAGGTATAAAGTATTTCACCGGGGTCTAGTCTTGTCAGAATTTGTGGTGTGGATAACATCTTCTTCAACTCTTGAAAAGTAACTTCACATTCCAGGGTCCACTCAAAGTTCTTTCCCTTTTTTTAAAGTTTTGAAGAATGGAAGAGACTTTTGAGCAGCTTTGGCATGGAAATGAGTGACGGTTGCAATATGATCTGTCAACTATTGCACTTCTTTGATGAACTATGGACTGCGCATGTCGAGCACGACTTGACATTTCTCTTGGTTGGCCTCAATACCTCAGTTTATTAATAGAAACCCCAGAAACTTGCCAGGCTCTACCCCAAAAGCTCACTTCTCTAGGCTCAGTTGTATGTTGTGCTTTCACATCTCGGCAAATACTTCTTCCAAGTCTTTGAAGTGGTCACTAGTGTCTGTCATCTTGACTATCATATCGTCAATGTATGCTTCCACCATCTTACCAATCTGTCCCTCAAAGACTTTGTTAATTATTCTTTGGTAAGTTTCCCTTGCATTCTTTAGTTTGAAGGGCATGACACGGTAATAGTAACTCCCTATCTCGGTTATGAAGACAGTCTTGTCTTCATCCTCTGGGTTCATAGGGATCTGGTTGTAGTTGAAATAAGCTTCCATAATGGAAAGCAACCAGAAACCAGACGAGATATCTACCAGCTTGTCAATGTTGGAAAGTGGTTAATGGTCTTTTGGACACACCTTGTTCAGGTCAATGTAATCATCACACATACGCCACTTCCATTGGCCTTCTTGACTAAGACCACATTAGAAATCCATGTGGTGTAGGAGATTTCCCTGATGAATTCGGCGTCTAAGAGCTCCATCACTTATTTTTGGATCACCTCTTGCCTTTCAGGACCAACTTTTCTTTTAAGCTGGGCCACTGGTTTTGCATTCTTCATAATAGAAAGTCAGTGGTAGATAAAGTCTAGGTCTAAACCTGGTATATCTGCGAAAGTCTAGGAAAACAGATCTTTATTTTTTTTTTAAGAAACTCGGTTAACCTGGTCTTTTCCTCTTGACTGAATTGCCCTCCAATCATGGTTATCTAGTTTGGACTGGCACCAAGTTGAAGGGGTTGGAGCTCTCCGTCAAGTTGGGGTGCGTACCGTGGATCTCATTGCATACGTCCAACTCAGTCAGGAAGACAATGACGACGTTCGTAATGACTAGATTCGAATCGTTATATTGGTCTGCGGTGCAACGCTTCTTGGCGACTATTAGGCTCTCGTTGTAACATTTCCTCACCGTGGCTTAGTCTCCTTTGACTGTTACGACCCTATCTTGTTGGTCCAAGAACTTAATAGCCAAGTGGGGTGTGGAGATCACATCCCCAAAGGCATTGATTGAAGGAAGGACCCGTATAACATTGTAGGCCGAGGGGTAGTCAACTACTAAGAACCTAACCTTGGCAGTTTTGAAGATGGAGTCTTTTCCCAAAGTCATGTGGATCTCGATATACCTAACAGAGGTGATCTTGTCACCTGTGAATCTCTGATCAGCTCACCGGTGTATGGCATTAACTCTTCTTTTGACAATCCTAACTTTTCAAATAAGTCTAGGAACATTATATCAGCCGAACTCCCTTGGTCAACAAATATTTTGCGAACCTCGGCATTTGTGATTATCTTGGAGATGACTATAGGGTCATCATGATCTGAGATTGTGTTTCCATAATCCCCATCAGAGAGCGAAATTAGTGGGGTTTTTCTTGTGCCATAGCCTGACTTGGTTCTTGAGAGGGATGTTACACTCAGCACTGCCCAGATAGCCTTCTTCTTAGCGTTTCCTAGCTCACCGCCACCCGTAAAGTCCCCCGAGATAGTGTTTATTGTCTGGGTTACTTGAGCGTATGGGCATTGCCCCGAGATGGACCTGCACCGAGGTTATCGTTCCTGGCTGGGGAGCATCTTCTGCTCGTGTTAACCATGATGATGATGGTGATGGGAATAGAAGTTTATCTTTTCCCACAGACGGCACCAATGTTCTGAATAAAGTTCAGAGGGTTGGTTACCTGAGTAAGTGGTTGAAGGTGGAATCCTCCGTAGCACGACAGTAACAATGGTGGTGCGAAGGGGTGGGAACTTACAAAAGGCACTTCGATGCTCAAGTTAGATCGTACACAAGGAAGACAGTGTGTATGTGGAAATTAGATGCATACCTTTGAGACCTTGTAGGGTATTTATAAGAGCGTCTTGGATGTTAAGAATCACAATGCAATCTAAATTGAATACAGTTATGTAGGATTAGAATCTATTAGAGATTGTGATTTCTTTTAAATAATTTCCCTATTTTATGTGGGATGCTATTAGTGTTCATATCCATCAAGGATTCTTTGAGAGATTTACACCTAATAAATAAGCAAGTGTACTCATCAAGATAGTGCAATTTTTTATGCTCCCTATTCGATTTTATACTTATCAATTTTTTTACATATGTCAAATCAAGAAATTTTTCTTTCGGTGTAATTCCAAGATACAAATCAAAACAAATTAAGAACAATAATAAACTCTTGTATAGATGAAGAAAATCAATTTAACAAGTATAAATATTCAAATATTCAAGCTATATCAAAATTCTTAAAAAAACTTAGTTCATGATAAAATTAATTATTACCATAGAAAATTTAATCATGCACATAATGAGAAGAAAATAGAATAAAAATCCAGATAGAGTGCTTCCTCTTACTCGTCTCTACATCCCGCTCTCTCCTTATCTGCACTGCATCTCTGTTATCTACACTGTGACTCGTTCTTCTTACTGTGTGGTATAGACTTTTTTTAGCCCAGTTTTATTTTTCGATTAGGCTAGGTCTCTTCTTTCTTTTTTAAATTCATATGCACCATTTCGCTTTTAGCCCCCTAACCTTCAGCCCATAAGCTTTGCTTGCACATAATTTATATCGTGGGCCCAACTAACTTTTATTTTTCTTGTAAGTTACATGTGTAGCTAGCTTTCTCCCATGATATTGAATTGAAGATTCTTGAACATGATGTTTCTTAACATGATGCTTCTCCCATAATTCATATTGGCATTTGTGCTTAAGTTTCTTTTAAAGCGCTATTAATATGAAGCTTTTTAAACACAAAGAAAATTGAGGAAATTCTTATCTTCTTTATTTTGTCACAAGCATTGTGGAAAGGGCACTGGAGTCATGTAAGGCTTAAAAGGTTCTTGCTTTTTTTCCCTTCATGTGTTTTCATCATTTGAGCTTAGGAACACTGAGGTTTTGTGGTGGCTTTTCCAATTGTTTGTCACTTCTTAAGGTAATAGCTTTTATGTGCTCTATTGGATTTGTCTCTGTGTTGCTAGGCAATGAACCTTGCCATCTATTAGCCACTATATTAGCTAGTGGCCCCATTTGAACTTCTAAATTTTTAATAGAGGCTTGTTGATTTTGTAACATTAACTAATGACTTTGAAAGTTGGTCTTTTTATCAAGCATGAAATTTATGGTGGCCTTGTTAAGGTTCGCAACCAAGTCTTCCAATTAGGTCTTCATTTCTTGAGGTTGAAACCCAGGTGGAGCCTTCACCTTATTTTGTTTATTGCTCCAAGAGAGATTTGGCTGATTTTGCCAACCCGAATTATATGTATTTGAGTACGTATTATTTTGTTGTCTCCCTTAGTTGGAAATAAAATGAGCTTGCTCCATACTTTGAGGTATCAAATAATTCCCTACTTGGCACTCTCAGGAAGCATGTGATCCCGTGTATACCTCACAAAACCTAACCATGCGATGAAACCACATTAATATTCAACTGATCAAACTTTTTAAAGAGTGTGTCTACCTTTGCATTCAATGCGATAATAAAATCAATTTCATGAATTCCAATAATCTTTTTCATCATGGATCTTTCATATGCCCATTCATAATTATTTGTAGCCAGCTCTTCTAGTAGGTCATAAGCCTCATCAGTTGATTTTGCTATTAAAGCTCATTCGGCTGCTGCATCAATAGTATTTCTAGTCAAGTTATTCAAGCCATTGTAAAATATATGAACAACTATCCATTTAAGAAATCCATGATTGGACACTTCCTTTATAGATCTTTAAACCTTTCCCAAGCCTCATACAAGTTCTCCATATCTGATTGCTTAAAACTATTCATATTATTCCTTATCCTTGCAATTTTTGCTAGTGGAAAGAATTTAGCACGAAATTTCTGAGCTGAGTTAATCCCAAGTAGTGAAGGTACCTGTAGGAAAAGAATTTAACTAACTTTTAGCTTTATTTCTAAGGGAAAAAGGGAAGAGTCTTAGCCTAATAGCATCATTGGACACCCTATTATGTTTGAAACTGTCACAAATTTTCAAGAAGTTTGTTATATGAGCATTTGGATCATCATCAAATGCCCCTCTAAATTAAAGTGAAGTTGCAATCATTTGAGTGACTGTCGATTTAATTTCAAAGTTATTCGCTTGAAAATGAAGTCTAATGATGCTTGAGGATGTACCATTACGTGATGGAATAACATAGTCATACAAAGCTCATATATTTTCATTGGCCATGACTATTGGTTTTGGTCTTGTTCCTCTCTTCTTTCTTTCCTCAATCTTTTACAAGTATGCTCAATTTCAAGTTCAAAGATTATAAGTTCAAGGCTTTTTGAACATCCTATGCACCCTAAGAAAAAGGATTAGTGGAACCAAATAAATTTAAACAAAAGAAAAATACTAATAAAAAAATTACCAACTAAAATACTTAAAGACACAAAAGTAAATTAAAACTAGAATAGACAAAGAATGCAATTAAAATAAAAAATTTGTCTAAATTAACAATAGAGTTAATTGGTTTTGATATTAGTAAAATCACTTTCCAGTAATGGTGCCAAAAACTTGATAGAAAAATTTACAAGTGCACAAAATAGATCAAGAAATAAAGTAGCGAATAGATATTATTCCCATAAAGAGTGTTTACTAATTGTCAAAATTATATTAACTCTACTATTATTTGAACTATCAAATGAAATTTCAATTAACTTGAAACTAAAGAAAATTAAAACTAATAAATTAAATTCCAACTAAGGAAGAACTAACAGGACACAAAAGCAATATTAATTTAAACTAAAGTATTTTGATTTCACTAGAACCAATCCTATTTAACTTAATTGATTGATTATTAATTTTAATCATCTCATGTAAGGGTGATAATCCTAAATTATTTAATATTCCCTTTAGAATCATACTAAACATATTCAAAAACACCTATTACCTATTTTCAAATGGCAATAATAAGCATAAATTAACTCATTAAGATTTATAATTAATAAACTCAATCCCCCACAAGGAAAATCTTTACTCCTGTCCCGATTTTATAATTATGGAGTTTATTACCTATGTCGAATCAAGGAATTTTCCTTACGATGTGATTCCAAGATGCAAATGTAGACAAATTACAAACAATAAAGATTCTTGCATAGATGAAGAAAATCAACTCAACAAGTATAAATATTCAAAGATTCAAGTTATATCAAAACCTCTAAAAAAGAAATTTAGTTCATTATAAAATTAACTATTGCCATAGAAAATTTAATCATGCTCATAATAAGAAGAAGAAAATTGAATAGAAACCCAAATAGTGTGCTTCCTCTTACTCGTCTCTACATCCTGCTCTCTTTATTTGTATTGCGTCTCTGTTCTCTGCACTAAAACTCGTTCTTCCTACTGTGCTGCATAGACCTTATATAGCCTAGCTTTATTTTTCAATTAGGTAAGGTCTCTTCTTTATTTCTTTAACTTATACACATCATTTCACTTTTAGCTCACTAACCTTGAGCCTATAAGCTTTGCTTGCACATAATTCATATCGTGGGCCTAGCTAACTTTTATTCCTCTTGTAAGTTACATGTGTAGCTAGCTTCCTTCCATGATATTGAATTGAAGATTCTTGAACATGATGCTTCTAAACCATGGGGCCCAAATATGATATTCCCTTCTTTTCAATTATGATAAATGCAACTTCAAAGTCATGAATTGTGCTTCTTATTTTATTTTCTAGTCCACCAAGCCTTCTTATTCTGCTTCCTATTTTGTATAAGAAAAATATGTAGAGTTAGGCTCTTATCACAAATTGATTTACAAATAAAATTATTAAATAATAAAGCTAAGTTGCTCAAAATAAGCTTAAGAATAACATAATTATTAGATTTAAAGGTATAAATATATATATATATATATAAATTACGCACATCATTTACGCCTTGAAGACAAAGGACTATGTATTTGGTGTCTTTAATCAGTTTCAGACTTTTGTTGAAAGAGAAACATGGAAGAAACTAAAATGTATTTTCGCTGATAATGGTGGAGAATATTATGGACCTTTTGATGAATATTGTAGACCGCAAGGTATTAGACACCAGAAGATGTCCCCTAAGACTCTTCAGCTCAATGGCTTGGCAAAAAGGATGAATAGGACATTGATGGAGAGAGTTATAGATGTTTGCTTTCTAAAGCAAAGTTACCTAGATCTTTTTGTCTTGCTTTATATATTGTTGCACATGTCATTAATTTATCTCTTCTTGTTGTTGTTACTAAGTGGCTTCAAACTCAAGAAAGGGTGAATTGAGTTTGTAAAAAAATTTTACAAACTTTTTCAAAAATATTTATTTATCAATTGTTGTTGAAACTATTAATTGATTGAGGTGAATAGATAGATGAGATTGAACACTCCTCTCACAAATAAACAAACCAAGATGAAGATTATTCAAGTAAGCATATAATAAACAAAGCACAAATGTAAAGGAGATAGAGTAAAGCAAAGCAAACTCAAGATTTATCTTAGTTCAACCACTCCTTGTAACCTATGTCCAGTCCTCAAGTGATTCACCTGAGATTTATCCACTAAACTTAAAGCTTCAATAGGTGCTTGTAACCTTTATAACCAAGTGCACTCTCAACACCTTTGGGATACTTCACCTTTTGTGTTTTAGCCTTAATACAAGGGATATCTCATGCTTTTCTCTCTTAAGGGATACCTCATCCTTTTCTCTTTAAAGGATATCTCACCCTTTTCTCTTCTTGAAGGATACCTCACCCTCTTACAAGGAAATAAGAGAATAAATGGATTGAAAACTCTCACAAGAGTGGATTATACAAATTGAAGCTCTATGGGGAGAAAGATGATCACACTTTTAAGCTCAAAATAGAGTAATAAAGGTCAAGGCTGGTAAAGCTCGTATTAAATACTCAACAAGATATTTCAGAATGATTTCTCTTTTTCCTTTAAGTCCTAAATGACTTGTATTTATAGCCCAAGTCATTAAAAAGCCATTGGGAGGTGGTTGGGAGCATTAAATGCAACTTAGTAGTCATTTATTTCTACATTTGAAAACCTAGATAATCAATTATTGCTTTGCCTAATCGATTATCATCGAGATAGCATAAAAGGAATGAGTTTCTGGAACTCAATAATCGATTATGCACTTAGTGTAACACCTCGAAATTTCTCGATTTTCAGTAAAATGTGATTTTACTGATTTTATGATTTCTGTGCTCTATATAATTTATTTTGACTATTTTGCTATTATTTTTTATCTTTTCGTGTATTTTGTTGGTGCCAGGAAAATAATATTTTTCGGGGCCGAAAAAATTTGAGACTGTTTATTCGGGGCCGAGGGAGCTTATTAAACCCGAAACCGAAAGACACAGTTCTAAATCTTTTAATTTTTAGAATTTATCTATCAAATAAAAATATTTTGCATATTCTAGAACAATGACTCATTGTTTGATGACTCACCTAGGTGGCTAAGCTGGTGACTCACATATTCTAGAATGTTCCAGAAGATTTTAATAGCTGTGACTTACCTTGTATGCACCAATGAGGAGCTGGTCAAACTTGGTGGCTGTGATTCATCGTGGAAGACCAATAGAAGTTGGACACCTTGCGTGACGCCTCAGCACCATGACTTAGCGTGTTCTAGAAGCTTGTAGAAGCGATGACTCACCATGTTCTAGAATGGTGACTCACTATATTCTGGAAGATTGTAGAACATTGACTCACCCTTTGACTCGCCACAGTGAGTCACACGGTCTAGAGACTTTTCTGTGATGACTCACCTAGTAAAATATCTAAGGATAAATATATAAGGATAAATATCTAACGAAAAATATCTCAGTAAAATATCTTAGTAAAATATCTACATAAAATATCAAGGTGAAAATATCTAAGCTTAAATATCTTAGAAGCTAATTATGACAAGCTTTATGTGTGCACCAATGGGAGAAGCTAGCTTGCTTGCTAAGTTGTTTATTAGTCAACAATAGTGGCTTAGACTTTGGTTTGAACCATTGGATGGCAAGACTTGGAAGAGAAACTTTACATATTCATCATTGATCTAATTAATGGATGTGAGGAGCAAACTTAATGAAGAAGTTTTGGATGATCATCATTGATCTCATCAACGGTTGTGAGAGTAAGATTAATGTAGAAGTCTTGGATATCCTCTTGGATATCCACCGTTGATCAAATCAATGGTTTCGGAAGCAACTTGTAGGAAAGGATTTAATTCCCTCCTTTGGATGAAGCTCATGGCCATGAAGCTTCCAAAGTGGCTAAAATTGGTTTTTCTATCACATTTCCTAAAGCCTTCATCTTTTCATTCAATCTTGAACATAAAAATTCTCTCTTCCACTTTCTTTCTCCTATCTCACGGCCAAGTTCCTCTCAAATTAGCTAAGTCTTCATTTTCCATTTCATTCAAGAAAGCTATCATCTTTCTCTTAAAAACCTTAACACTTTTTCTCTCATTTTTCTCTCCTCTAGCTCACGGCCTTGGTGCCTAAAATCACTTTCCAATCATTCACAATTCAAACCAACCATACTTCTTGATCCTAAACATCATTCTAAGCATCTTTCATGTTGTGATCAAGACTTGATTCCATCATCTTCAAGCTTGATTTTTGGATTCAAGTTCCAGGGTTCTAAGGTGATGATCATGGTTTTTCATTTCTTATTTGATTCTTGAAATTCTAAGACCATATTTGATCTATGGTCATCTTAATCAAGCATTGGATATTAATTTTTGTATGTTTACTTTGATTTTCAAGAGTTACTTGGTGGAGAAAGTTGATGCAAAGAGCTATACAAGGAGCTTAGGAAGCTACACCTAATGTAAGAGGGAGATTAACCTCATCGGCCATATGTGGTGGTGAGGGAATGGATTTGTTTGTGTTTGTGGGTGAAAAATCTCTTAAAGGATTTATTCATTTGATTGTTTATGTTTAAGTGCTATGTGTTGTTATATGTGATTTTATTGCTTTGATAAGTATGCATGATTTTTATTAAGTGATTACTATGTGAGATGGTATGATTTTGATTGAATTGTGATTGGATGCTTAATATGATTTTATTGCTTTAATAGTAAGCATGAATATGTAATAGTAGAAATCTCATGAGTGATATGTTGTATATGATAAGAATCATGTGGAAAGAAAAACTATTTTGATTTCAAAGAACCAAGAGGCTCACGGCCTCCATGAGTATTTTGGAGCAAATCACTTAAAATATTTTACTAAGTGTGGATTTTAGATGATTATGTAACAAGTAATTGGATTAAAGATTTTTTACAAAAAAAATGAGATAGGAAATGAATAAATATTTGGTTATGGAATATAAATTGGCTTTCGGCCAACATGCCAAGAATTAGTATTTTAGATCAAAAATATTTTCTCAAGTGTAGTCTTAAAGGATTAATTAACAAGAACTCAATTTAGTGAATTTTGAGATGTAAAAAGAAAGTAAACTAATTTTTGGAATTAATTAAATTAATGAATTGAGGTCATGATGGGAAATAAATTTATAAGTTAAAATTTACTGACATATAGCTCACCCCTTAGGTTTTGAAGCGCGTTAGAAAACTTTGAGCTATAATATTTGATTAAATCATGGAAGTGTAAAATTTTGTGAAGAAAATATTAGAAAGTATTATTAAGAGGAAATTTATTGGAAATGAGATTCAAATTTTATTAAACATGGAAAAGAATTCTTTATAATTGGTTAAGTCAAGAATAACGTAATTTTTGTGAACAATGTTAGGAAATATTATTTGGTGAAGGTTTAGTGAGAAATTGTTAGAAATATTATTTAAAGGTGATTTATTAAGAAAATATTGGAATTAAAGTCCAATTTTGATATTAAATGAGAAAAGTTTTAATTTGAGCTTAGAATATTGAGAAAATATTTTACGCGATTGAAAATATGTAGAAAAGCTCTTACGCAATTTAAAAATGATGATTTTTAGTTACGCGATTAAGAAAATGTTTTAAAATCTTTACGCGATTGAGAAAATGTTGAAAAACTGTTATGTGATTTGAAAACGTAACAAAAGTAGTACGCGATTGTGAAAATGCGATAAAAAATACTACACGATTGAGGGGAAGAAAAAGTTTTGCTATAGGGCCGACGTACTGGACCCGGATGGATCAGTGGTATTATGTAATTGTATGAGCAGTTATATAATATTATTGATACTAATGGTATTAGACAATTGTATGGGCAGTTGCTTTAATATCATTGGGAACAATCCAACGATGGTTTGATTTCATTGATCATGCATTTGAGTATTATACAGTCGGTGGCTGTTGTGGCTTTTGTGCCTAGGAGTGAATAAGAATTTGGATAATGTGATCTATTATGGATCTCAGGAGGCGTCCGGGTGAGGTGATTTACTTAGTGATCTGTTATCACATTATATATCTCTGGCTGTGAAAAACTGTTGTAACGCACGATGAAGACCCGACAAACACTATTCTTTTCGTGGTCCGGCGTAGACTATCTTTTGAGGGGGGATAGATCTTCTGGAACGTTCATCTCTGAGTTTATGTTTAGCTCCATGGAGTAGGAAGTGAGTGCATTGTACATAAGGATGGTTAGTATACACATTGTGCATGTGCATAGTAAGTGTACATATTGTTCATATGTATAGTCAGCATTTATACTGTTATGATATAGTATTATTGTGATATAATATTATTGTGATATTATCATTATGCCATATATTGTGTTGAAAGTTTATTGGATTATTTATTTATTAAATATCATGAATATATCTGTTGATTTAATGTTATTTTATGGATTGTATGTTGAACTGTGTTGGCATGTTTATCGTTTCTTTGCTACCATATTGGTATGCGATGTAGGGGATCTCACCTTTTTGCTGTATTATTTGTCTGTTATGTTTTATGATTATGTTTGATAAAGACCGTAAGAAGGACGAGGTTGGATCGCCTAGGTTCGAGTTAGATTGACTTTGTTTGATAGATTTGCAATGGCTGCAAGGAGGGATTTCTCTGATTACATGCAAGTGCAGTTCCACGGAGGCACTGATGCCTGGCATGTCGACCCAGATACTCATCGTCTTAGTTATATAGGAGAGGTGACCCTATCCCAGAGTAGGACCTACCATGGAATCCCTACTGTTACATATAACGCTTGTGTACATGTAGAGTTATCCATGTCTATTAGAGAACTGTGGGATATTGCTCCCGTTTGCCTAGAGAAGACTCTATGGAGTCAACTGCTTGGACTCCTGTCCGTAGAGACACATCCCAACTAGAGAACATGTCTATAGAGGATCCGGGAGAGGATCAGGTTCAGGACCTTTCTCTCCAGGTTTTTGGGCTTGGGCCAGGTCGAGTTTTTATATGGTAGTTGGGTATAAGCTTTGAGTTTTGTACATCTTATGTAATATTGGTGAATTATGTTGTTTTATGTAATGTGTGTTAATCAGTTAATTATATTTTATAATCTCTAAAGGTTTGGTAAATTAATATTATCCGCGAAAAAGAAATTTTGAAACCCATATTAAGATAATATTAAATACTTTAGAACTTGGGTAAAAAGTACTAAAAGGAGTTGGTCTGAAATGTGATACCCTAAGGATGGTGTTTCACTTAGCCTAATAGATTATTGGTTTTTTAAAATGAAGCGCGTAGAACTCAATAATCGATTATACACTTAGTCTAATCAATTATTGGCTTTTTACAGAGAAGCGCAAAGTACCTTTTAAGTGCAATAATCGATTGTTTGCCCTGCAATAGTCAATTGTTGCCTGAAGGACAAAAACCTTAGCATTCTGACTTTTGCTAATCGTTTATGGAAATCCCATAATCGATTATGGCCTTTCAAAAACTCTTCAAACAGCTTTGGAAACTTAGCCAAATGTCTCCAAAAGTTCCAACAAGCTTTTAGACACTTAAAAGCTATTTATTATTATTTTAAAACTCATTTTAACAACTTGGAAAATAAGAGTGCTATCTTGGGTTCTTGAAAAATAGATTTATAGCTTAAGTGTGAACCCTTTTACTTTTACAAATGATCTAAGTACTAATACTAGTCTTGAAGGTTCTTGGACTTGATCTTGCCATCATTTTCTTATTTGTTATCATCAAAACTATTGCCAATTGCCAATTACATTCTCCCTCTTTTTTATGATGTCAAACAACCATTGAGAAAAGAGTTTGTTTATAAATGGGAATTCACAAATATTGTTAGAGAGACTTACTCCTCCTCTTTATCTTAAGAGGTGATTTAATCAAAGACGCACAGCTCCCCTTTAAATTTAGAATCCTAGTTTCATTTTTAATTTTACTTGTCTTCTCTCAAATTCAAGAACTCAAGCTTTTCTCCCTCTTTTGTCATGATAAAAAAGAAGGGGCAAGAGAAAGCATAAAGCCATTTGCCAATTGCCAACATTTGATATACAGTTAAAACAACAAAGCAATTCAGCAAAACCAAAACAATTCCAATATCATAAACAGTTAACTAAACATAATAGAGTGCAAAAAGATATATTCATTCATTCATTCATCAAAAAGCCAATTACATTTTTGTATTAGTGCATATTATCTTTCAAGTTCATCAAATCAGAAGACTAACAACATAAAAACATCAAAATCAAAGATCCTAATCCTAAGGATTCTAAAAACTAGTGGTCTTTTAGTGGTGGTCATGGTGATGAGTGTCACTCAAGAGCATCGAGAAGGTCATAGATAACACTAAAACTGTTCTCCATATAACTTTGAAAGTCTGCATGCTAAGCTTGAAGACTCCGAAGGATAGGCACAACCTCATCATTGTTGGCAGGAGCAGCAGTAGGCATATCCATTTTCTCAACCTCAACACCGTCTTCACCCAAAGGAAGATCAAACTCATCCTCAGCCTCCACTTCTTCATCACCATAACCCAAAAGCCATTTTCTTTCTACATCCTCATATGGTTCAGGGTGCTAAGACCAAACTTATGGGCTGTTAGTTTCTTGGATTCCTTAATTGTCACGATTGTCGAGCATTTGTCAAGGATCCCAAAAATCAGGAAAGCTTAGGGGAAGTCCATATTCTCCTTGCTCCGCACCTTCATCATATGGTGCATTATGAAGAAAGGTCAATTGATGTTTAGCCTCTCTTTGATTACCTAAAGGATCACCCATGTAAGCATAATTGCTACCTCGAGGGGCAAGGATGCAAGCATAGGTGTAATGGAGAAGCATGTCTTGGAAGGTTAGCTTCCAAGTAGCGAAGAAACCTCCAGGAACAATAAGGCCTAGTTTTAGCATAGCTTGAATGGCATCAGTGCGCCTGTACACTTCCTAGTACTTGAACCTATTCTCAAAGAACTTGTTTCCTGTGTAGTGCAAACCAAAAAGATTAAGCCAATCCCTAGGCTTTACCACAATCTTGTGGCCTTTGACTTTAGACACTAGATCGTCATCGATGATACTTAGGTTACTATAGAAAACCTTAACCAAATCTGAGTAGAACTACTAGCGGTGATTATAAAACTGAAGCATCTTTTAGTGCTCAAGAAGATTCACGAACTAGAACCCTTCATTGATAAAGAAATTAAGGTCCATATACTTGGATTGAACTAAGATTCTTGGCTGGAAGTGGTGCCTAAATCTATTCATTTGAGTGTTGTCAGTGGTCAGTCTTTGCAAGTCCAAAGGGTTGTTGGGGTTTACATCTCTAGGTCCATTTTTTGTGCGAGCACGTTTAGGTTGGAGCTAGAAGCCATTGAAGGAGAGGTTGTGAGCTTGGGGAGGAAGATGGGTTTTTGGAGGACAGGTTTGCATGCTTGAAAGGATGAAATTGGGAGAGGGGAAATGGTTTACAGGCTACGGATTGCATAGGGAAAGAGCTTGGGTGGAGAGAAATGGTGTTTTAATGGAGAAATTGTGAGATTTGGGGCTAAGGTTTTTCAAAGCAAAAGCTGTGCAGAGAAAAGAGAGACAAAAGATTTTGAAAAAATAAAGAGGGAGACCTCTACACTTCTTCATATAGCATGCCAATAATCAATTATGATATTCCATAATCGATTATTCTCATGTGAAACAGATAACCAAGGCTTCAGCCAATCGATGATGACATGCCATAATCGATTATGGATGAACAAAAACACAAAACAAGGCATTTTGCTAACTCATAATCGACTATCTACCTAAGATAATCGATTATGCTAAGTTAAAACACAAGTTATGCACTACTACAAGTTTCTAATCAAATATAAATACCCAATAATTGATTATAAGCCTTCAGAAAACATCAGAAAGCACATGTAGCAGGACCAAAAGATCTAAATTAAGATTGGTAAGCTTATCCAATGATTAATAAGACATTTTAATATGTACACATGTCTATCCAGAACAAAAAGATATGATCACAGATTCCTAATTCTCCTATTATATAGGCATTTTAAGGCAAACAAAGATCATGTTAAGTAAGAACATAGATACCAAGATAAAATGTATATAATACAAACATTCATTCAAAAATATGATTGGTCAAAACCTCAAGAACAAAGATATTATCATAAAACATACAATTTCAAAAAAAATGTGTACATTATCTAGCATATTAGCATATGTAGAAACACTTTCAAGACATAAAACTAGAAAAGTATTACTTAAGGCAAGTTAAAGCATAAAACAAGTCTCCACTTCTCCAAATGTTACATGTCCAAGTTTCTTGGAGACTAAGAAAGAGAACTTCGAGTCATTTTTGGTCATGTGCTCAGAGCACCTACTATCAAGATACCAATATGAGCTCTCGGCCTTTAAGCACACCTACAACACACTTAATTTTTAACCTTTAGTACCCAACTTTTGTTGAGTCCTTGTGTGTTAGTTTTGGACAAAGTGCCCTTGGGGACCCAAGCCACCTTAGTCCTTACTTTGTTATTGTTCTTCCTTACATTGCATATTGATGCACTATGTCCTTTCTCGCTAAAACTTTTTGAAAGGAATACTTGATGTGCCTGATGGAACAAATAAATTTGTATAGAGTTTTTGTTGGTTTTTGAGATTATACTTCAAACCGGCCTTTTGAAAAACACATTTTTGTTTCCCATGCAATATGTTCAAATTGTCCTTTCCAAGGGTAAATTTAGAAAGAGTATTTTTCAAATCTTCAATCTTTTTTTCAAAAATTTTGAATGAAGAGCAAGAAGAGGATGCAGATGCATTTTCATGAGAAAAGAAAGTCATGCATGAAGAATTAACATCAATCAATCTAAGAGTTTCATTTTCAATTTTAAGTTCCTCAATTTTGTTGTTTAAGATGGAGATTTTGTTTTCTAAAGAGGAAATAGTTTTCTTTGATGAGGAAACAAGTTTTGCAAGTCTCATAGATTCATCATGCAATTCTTCAAAAGCATCTTACAATTCATTATAGGAAGGGGAATAGTCAAGGGTTGAGGATATTACCTTCATGTCATCTTCATCTTCATCTTCTCCTATAGCCATGAGACAAAGGTGAGCTTCCTCATTGTCGGAGCTATTTGTTGAGTCCGTATCATTGTCATCCTAAGCTATATAGGCTCTCTTTTCTTTCTTGTCCTTTGAAGGCCTCTTCTAAAACTTCTCCACCTTCTTTTGGAAGATAGGACACTCCATCTTTATGTGTCCCGATTTTCTACATTCATAGTATATGAGAGCGGATGAAGTTCCTTCCCCTTTGTGATAGCTCTTATTTGGAGGGAAAGGAGGTCTTCTTGAAGTCCCCTTCTTCTTGAGGAATTTCCCAAACCTCTTTACAAAAAGACTAAAGTTCTCCTTATTGATCTCAAGATTCTCCAAGCTATCTCCATCATCATCATCATCATCATCAAGCATAGAGGAAGTGGCCTTGAGAACAATTCATTTCTTCTTCTTGTCAAGCTCCACAAGTTTATTGAGTCTATTCAACTCCAATTCGTGCTCTTGAAACTTTCCAAAGAGTGTGGCTAGTGTCATGGTAGAGAGGCCCTTTGATTCAGCAATAGTCGTCACCTTTGGTTGCTATTGCTGTAACACCCCAAACTTTCTAACTATTTGACAGTAATAATAGAATTCTACTGTTTAGTGATTTCTGTGTACTGTAAAATTATTTTGAGTATTTCATGAATATATTTAATCGTTTTGTGTGATTTACTCCGTGTCAGGAAAATAATAATTTTCGGGCCGAGGAAAATCTACAGTAAATTATTTATTACTGTCAATTCTTAATTCTTTTTGCTAATCTGATTTGATTTTCTTAAGTTTTATAATTTTTATGATTTTGGGGATTATTATGAGATTTTTGTATTTTTCTAATTATTCTGGACTGTTTGTGAGCCCAGGGGCTGTATGTGGGCTCAGGCGGGGCTGAAAAAGTGAAATTTTTTTCAGAGCCAGAAAATTTTGTACTGTTGAGACGGGGACGGGGGATCTTACTAAACCCGAAATTAGAAACAGTTCTGAAAATTTTCTTTTACTGTGTTTTGTATTGTATTTAATTATTGGATAATAAAAAAACTACAATTAACTGTATCCATAGCAAATAAAAATAAATATTATACTACTAAGTCAATATTAGTGGTTATGACGACTTTATGACGGACCAATAGGAAGCAAGCTTAATGTTGAAGCCTTTGAATATCCACCATTGATTTAATCAAGGATGGAGATTTGGTCTTACAAAGTGGCTATGACCATTTGTGACCCTTGGATGTAAAGTATGAAGAGGAGATCTTGACCCTTCATTTTGGAGATGCATCTAATGGCTAGGATTTCAAGGAGAAAGATCCAATGACCTAGATTTGGTCTTATCAATATAGAACCTATACTTAGAAGCTACATTAATATGAACCATTGATCTAATCAAAGGCTAACAATGCCCAAAATGGTGGCTAGTGAAATTTTGCTGCACATTGAGTGTACAAGAGGAGGGGGACGGTTTTGTGAAGGCTAAAGGCCATAGAGAATTTTAAGTCCACTTCATTATTCATCTTTGTCTTCCAAAATCCTAAAGCTTTACAAAAATTTTCTCTCCTCTCTCTTTAATGTGTGTTTCGGCCAAAGCACCCAATCACCCTTCCATCACTCTATAATTTTAACTAACCACATATCTTGTATCCTTACATCGATCTAAGAACCTTTGTAGTTAAGTCCAAGCTCTAAATTTTTCATCTTCAAGGACTTTCTTCAAGATCAAGCTCTAAGTTTTTGAGGTGAAGTGTAAGGAAACTTTACTACTTGTCTTATTTTCATATTCTAAGTCATGTTTGATCCATGGTTCTCCTTGTTCAAACTTAATATACTAATAAACTTGTGTTTTATTTTGTGTTTGAGAAGCTTTTGGTGGTGAATCACTTACTCAAGAAGCAAACCAAGGAGCTTGGGAGGTTTTTCAAGAGGTAAGAGGGAGATCCATCTCACCAACCAAGTATGGTGGTGAGAGATGAATTTTGTATTTGATGGATGGTGAATCCATGTGAGGATTCATATCCTTGGTTGTGTAATTATGTGTGGGTGTTTATGTGCTTTAAATTATTTATTTGTGTTTGCATGCTTTATGTGATTTTTATTACTTTAAGGTATGCTTGATTATATGGTATGATGAATATATATATGTATGTATGATTTGATGATGAAAGGAAAATAAATTTTTGGTTCCAATGACCATGAGGATTTCGGCATCAACACCTCAAAATAGGTGTTTCCAAACTAAAATTTTCATGAATGGTAAAATTGAATGATTAGAAAGGGAAGGAAAAAGAAAAGATGGATTGGCTTCAAAGCCCAAGTGTTCACGGTTTTGTGGAGGAATTTTAATGGTTTTGTTTGTGTAAAAACATGAATGGAAACTTAGTTGATTTAGAAGGAAAAATGTATAATGGTTTCAATGGCCATGTACTATGGTTTTTTTGAAGGCTTGTATTGCCTTAGTTTTGCGAGACAAAGTGATTTCAAAATAGAAATATGATTGATTAAGTACAAGGATTAAAAAAATGGAAACAAAGTGTTTTGTCACTTGAAAATAGAATTTTCGTATAAGAATGGAAAAGAGAGGTTGAAAGTGTTTGAACCTCAATTTATTTTAAAGAAGACTAATTTTTAGAATTGTTTTGAGAATTATAGAGAATACGATGATAACTTGAAATTTACTAACGTATAGCTCACCCTCTAGGTTTTGAAGCGCGTTAGGAAATTTTGAGCTTGAATATCTCAAGTAAAATTATGAAATACAATTTTCTGAAAAATAGTAGAAATACTGATTTTTAGAGGGACTATATTGAAAATACTGATTTTTAGAGGGACGATATTGAAAATATTCTTTAAAAATGGACTTTATTACAAATATTATTTAATGAGGAACTATTTTGAAAATATTATTTGAAGAGGGGCTATTATGTAAATATTATTCTATGAAAAAGGGCTATTATGTAATTATTATTTTATGAAATGACTAATATGCAAATAAGGAAAATAAGGTTGAAATGAAATTTTTGGAAGGTTGAAAAATCAATATATGATTTGAAAATGTGACAGAAATGTTATGCGATTGAGAAAACGTGAAAATATGATTACGCGATGAAAATACAGTAAAGATACTGTTGGGCAAATGTGTGAACCCTGAATATGAGATGATGAATTTGATCCCTGAATATGAGATGATGAATTTGAACTGAGAATAGTGTATTGTACATGCATTGAAAAAATTCGATGGACTAGATAAAGCTAATTGCCTAGGAGAGAATACACCTCTTGAGTGGGTGCGATATGCGTAGTGTAAGTCACTTGTTGACTTTGGGGGCACTGGGGTGCGGGTTGCCTACAATGGGCAGTTGGTAGCTCTTCTGTACCGTGGGTTTGACTGATGCAACACATCGATGATCCTGACCGAAACACTATTCTTAATCAAGATCTGATAAAGACTGTAGTGTATATGCTAAATGTGTAAATACATATAAGAATAGTAGCACGTGGTCTGAGGCATGTTGGTACAGACAGATCTTTTCGATCACTCTCTCCGACTTGAGTTTTATCTTCATGGAGTAGGAAATTGAGTCTATGTGCACATGCATAATTATTGAGTATTGATATCAGTGTGATATTTGAACTGTTGAATATTTGAAAAATACTGAGGGCATTATCGTAATTATTGTTTATATTGAATTGTTGAATAATTTGATATTGTTGAGGGCATGATCGTAAATATTATGTATTACATCTATTGTGATGATAAATAATGTTGATGGCATAATCGTAATTATGGTATGATGTATCTGTATGATATATTGTATGTGTTATCTCTATACTACCATGTTGGTATTGGCGTAGGTGATCTCACCTCTTGGCTTGCCTATTTTGTGTTGTATTTATCTTTGTAAAGACGTTGAGCAAGGAATTGAACAAGAAGGTGAAGAAGAGCAGATTCCTGTGGAAGAAGCTGAATTCTGAGAAGATGGCGATGCCCAGTTTCCTAGGATATATGAGGTTAAAATTTCGTGGAGGACCGGAAGCGTGGCATGTTGACCTAGATAGAGCGTATATTTACTATATAGGAGACCTAAAGATTACCCTAAGTAGGCTTTATCGAGGGAACCCTTATTTCAGTGTAAATGTTTATGTACACTTAGAGTTTTCGTTGTCCATTAGGCAGTACTAGGGAGCTTACTACCGTATTCCTAGTGAGATTAGTATCGTGTCGTCTACGTGGACACCTGTCCGTAGGACTTCGCGTCAAGTTGGATTCCTACCTGCTGAGGAATCTGAGGAGGACCCGTCTGAGGGTTCTGCTGTTTAGTAGTACTTGGGCAATATGTTAGTTTTAAATAATGTTCAAATACTTTGCGAACCTGGTTTGTAAATATTTAAGTATGACAGTACTAAGACTTGTGTATATATGATGTAAATTATTTGTAATGATGTAATATTTTTATTTTCCGCTAAGTTTATCATATTGATATTAAGAAATTTTATAACTTGTATTTACATTACAAAGCATATCGTATAATGAAGAGGTAATTTGGTAATTAAGTAACATAAATGTGATAACCTACGGTGGTTGTTACATTAGTTGGTATCAGAGCCCAAGTTAGAGTGTTTTTGGGTTGTGGTTAGGTCTGTCTTGTTTAAGTTTTGTGATTCTCTGTGTTTGTTTTCTGAAAGAAAACTATATTGTTTAAAGATTGACTTTAACTCTTCTTTGTGTTGTTCAGTTTGATTTAAGAAAATGTAATGGCTAGATGAGGAAGAGGATGCATGAATACTAGAGTAGGATTTGAAAATGTGGGCGACGATAACCAAAATATGGCTGCAGCTGTAGCAGCAATACAACGGATGGCTGATGTCGTTGTGCAGCAAAGCCAAAGAGCAACTGAGGATGCTCAGAGTTTGTCAAAATTTCGTAGAACCAATCCACCGAAGTTTAATGGAGAATTTGACCTAGAGAAAGCTGATCTGTGGATCAAAGAATTAGAAAAGATATTTGAAGGTATGGGTTGTACCGATGAGCGGAAGCTTACTTTTGTAACTTTTGTGTTAGTAGGAGATGGAGAAGCTTAGTGGGCAGGAGCCCGATGATTGATTCAAGCTGAGGGAAGAGTTGTGACGTGGCAACTCTTTAAGCAGAAATTTCTGGGGAAGTATTTTCCAGCTAGTGTTCGTCATGTTAAGGAGATGGAATTCCTTAGTTTGAGGCTAGGGGTGATGTCCATAAGTGAATATGCTGCAAAATTCGAAAGCTTGTCTAAGTTTTCAAGGTATTTTCAGATGCACACGGATGAGGAATGGAAGTGTAGAAAGTTTGAAGAGGGGTTGGGATTTGACATTAAGCGAGCTGTAACAACTTTGGACATTGACCAGTTTCTAGTATTATTGGATAAGTGTCGAAAGGTTGAAGACATTGATTGCCAACATAAGGCAAGGAATAGGAACTTTAGACCTACACGGTTCCAAAGAGGAAAAGGTAGTGATGGCAACCGTTATCAATAGAAATTATATACCAAACCGGCAGGAGGTCAGAATCGACAGTAATCTTTTGGAGGAAGTTCTAGTGGCAGTAAGGCGAGTCAAGCTGGAACCTCTACACTTAATTGTTTCAAGTGTGGGAAAGATCATCTTACCAAAGATTATCAACATAAAGGGGTAATCTGTTATAGATGTGGAAAGCTTCGACATTTCTCCAGAGAATATGATCAGTTGAAGGCGGAACCATCGGTGAGGAGTGTTCGTACTGCAAGGCCACAGACGGGTGGTCGTGTGTATACTATGAGCAAGGAAGTAGCCGCAAAATCTGAAGACTTGATTATGGAAGAGTGTGCCATCGAAGGTAATCCTTTAACAGTGTTATATGATTTGGGAGCAACACATTCTTTCATTGCATGCGATTGTGTGGAGCGTTTAGGATTGACTGTGACTACATTGCCTTACGATTTGAGTGTTACTACTCCTACCGATAAGTCTGTGATAACTACAAAAGTATGTTTGAATTGTCCTATATGTGTTAGGGATATAATCTTTTATGTGGACTTGATTTGTTTGCCTCTTTCCAAGATTAATGTAATCTTAGGAATGGATTGGTTGTCTTCTAACCATATCCTGATAGGCTGGTCCAGTAAGACGTTAGTTTTTCCTGAGGTTAAGGATTCTAGATTCCTAACGGCTACTCAAGTAGAAGCTTGTTTGAAGGAAGGAGATCAGGGGTATTTGTAACATCCCGAAAATTATTTATTTTATTTTAAATAATCATTTTATAATATTTATGATTTTTAGGAATTTTTGTAGATTTTTCTGGGAACGATGAATATTTTAATATATTCTTCATTTTGCGTGTGCACTGGGCGAAGCCGGGAAAATAAAATATTTTCCCTGAGGCTGGTAAACCTTGAACTGTCAACATGTTGACGGGGGATCTTACTAAACCCGGGGCCGAGCACAGTTTGCGAGGTTTGCGTTTTTCAAAATTTTATCTGATAAATAAAATCACTGTGTCATAAAATCATCTGATGAATAATAAAATATTATTTTCATCAACTGTAACTTTTATTCACGGAGAAAATAATTCTAATAGTGTGATTAAATCATCTATCAGATGCATTTAATTAAAGAGACAAGCTTACTATGCACTTTATTGAGAAGCGCGCGAAGCTTCTCAAGGAAGCTTCAAGGAAATTTCTAGGAAGCTTCCTCCTGCCACTATTCATTCTCTCTCCTCCCTCTCATTGTGCAGCATGGTTTTGGGGAAATATCACAATTAATCCTTCCCCATTTTCTCTCATTCACGCTGGTCTCTTTCTCCCTCATGTCTACTCTCATTTCTCTTCCTTCTCTTCTCCATACGGCTACACACCCACAAACACCATGATGATTTTCAAGCTTCCCATACTCAAGCTAACATAAACCATTGTTTCCTCCTCACTATCTTCTAGTTTTCTTCTTGGTGGAGTTCTTCTTTATTCCCTCATTCTCGTACTCCACAGCCAGCAACAAAGCTTCAAGCTTTAAGGTAAAGCTCTCAACTTTCTTCTCCTTTCTCCCCATTTTCGTGTTCCTGGTCACATTGGTGACTATTTTCACTCTATGATCTTGATTTTTTATGGATCTGAACACCAAGGTTTTGGTGGTGGTGAAGAACCAGATTTCAAGGATAGAAGGAGCTTGCTTTCTTTGTGCTTCTCCAAGGTAAGAGGAAGACACTCCTCCTCAACCTCTTTTAGCATTTAGGGACGTTGTTTGTGATTGGTACTGAGAGTCATCTTTGTTTACATGCTGTTGGTGATGTATATATGCTATTTGATTGTTTGTGTGTTTTGATATATATCTGGATGTATTGGAACGTGTAATATGGAAGGGAATGACTTCCGATTAGTTCTCGGATGGTCACGGTGTTAAGCCCAAAAATTTGGAAATTTCATGTGAAAACTAGTAATAATATGAACTCCTGGCCAAACCCGTCGAATATGATATCCTAATCATCTAATGAAATGTTAAAATCCGTCGAGTATGAACTCCTGGCCAAACCCGTCAAATTTGATGTCTTGATTACTTAGTAAAGTTAAAATCCGTCGAGTATGAACTCCTGGCCAAACCCATCGAATTTGATGTCTTGATCACTTAGTAAAGTTAAAATCCGTCGAGTATGAACTCCTGGCCAAACCGGTCGAATTTGATGTCTTGATCACTTAGTAAAGTTAAAATCCGTCGAGTATGAACCCTTGGCCATGCCCGTCGAATTTGATTCCTGGTCATTTAGTGCAATATCAAAATCCGTCGAGTATGAACTCCTGACCACTTGGGAGAGAAACTCCTCCAATGCAAAATCCGTTGAATTTGAATGACCACATCCGTCGAGTGACATATTCATCGAGTTAGAATGCCAATACCCATCGAGAGACATACCTGTCGAGTAGATCTTCTGTCCATTTATCAGAAGCTTCCCAAAGTTAATATTCGTCGAGTAGAATGTCAAGATCCGTCGAATTAGAGTTCTGACCATAGTGTTTTTCGTCTGTTCGACACTTGGGAGATTTCTCCAACGTCGACACCCACATCCGTCGAAATAGGACTTCTGCTGACCTTTTGGAAAAATTCGACAGTTTTGATCTCTGTTCGACAGAACCTCCATCTGACAGAAATTGGTTTATATCCAATCTTGTTATAAAATGTTCTCCCATCTTTCATCCTTCTGCCATGTTAGTTTTCGTCGAATGGCAGCCTCAATTTTCCACTAAATGCATTGTCTCCGTCGAATTCATAATTATGGTTTATCACCCAATACCTAGCAATTAAATCTGTGACGTTGTTGGTGATTCTGGCCATGTATCTTCCTGGATTCAAAACCCTTGGATTAATAAAAGCACATAAATCATAAATGATTGGATGACTAGAGATTAAGTAGGGATTCATAAACAGGGAAGAACATGAGTGTGGGTGAGCTTGTGAGGCACATAATGAATTTAATGGTTGACTTCTATCATGACTATGAATGAAAATTGTGGTTATCCTTAAAATGTACTATTGGCTTGTTGTGGACCTGTGAATGGGATCAAATCTTGTTGTTAAATGATATGACATGCATTTGAAGCATGATGGACCTAGTTGGTCATGAAGAGCATGATTGAGTTATGCATTGAAAAAAAAAGGAAAGAGATTGTCCGTTGGACTTGGTTAAGGCCGGTAGCCTAGGAGTTGAACTTACACCTTTGTGCGGGTGCGAATAGACAAGTGTAGGTTACTTGTTGACCTTGGGGGCATCAGGGTGCGGGTACCTCGCGATGGGCAGTTGGTAGCTCTCTGTCCGTGGGGCAGACCGATGCAAACACACTGACGATCCGGACCGAGACGCTGTTCTATATCGTGATCTGTGTAGAATGTCTTGTAAAATGCTATGATGTACACAATGATAATTTGAGAATTATAGCACTTGAAGGTCTGGGCAGCCAAGAATACAGACATGCCTCCTGATCGTTCTCTCCGACTGTTTTGTGTCTAGCTCCATGGAGTAGGATTTTGACTATTGAGGGCACATGTGCATAGTGAGTCCATGAATTATCTGGCATACATTGTCATTATAATTGGAATTGTTGTCTTACTGTTATATATATATATATATATATAACTGCTTGGAACTGCTTATTTGTTTACTTCTGCTATTCAATGCCTATGCTTATTATTTGGAAATGCTATGTGGGCGCTTTGCGCCGTTTGGTTTCTTGATGCTATGATTGGTAATGATGGTAGGATGTCTTACCTCTTTCTTGTACTTTTCTTGCTCTATGTAAATTTTTGGTTAAAGACTGTAAGTGGGAGTGAGGTTGGATTCTTTTACACTTTCTTGGTTCGACCCACTGTATCCGGTGATGTCGTCGCGAAGAGAGTTTTATTGGTTCGTTTGAACTATGTTCACTGGTGGTGCCAAGGCCTGGCGAGTCGACTGGACTGACAAGCGTATGCGACATAGTTGGGGATCTGACCTTTACCATAAAGAGGACTGCGGTTGAAGATCATATTCTGTATTTTTCACTACACCGGTGAACCCGGAATTGCCTCACGCATTCGGGATTTGATGGAGTGCCCAACTCTTTAGTTGTAGATAGGGTGTGGGTAGTTGATATTTTATTTTGCATTACCTATAAATAAAAATGTATTTTGGGTATGTGTATGTTTTAAGGTGATTATCCAGACTTAAAGGTTGTAAATTGAGTACATTCTATAATTCATATTTTAATTGGTTGTATATGTAACTATCCATTCGTGGCTCCTATTTTCCTCATATGAGAAATGCTTTAATTTATTTGTAAAGTTTGATATTTGACAATGTTAGCACGCCGAAATTTAGTGACCGTGACATAATGACGATTGTGCCGTGGTTATTAAATCGAGGGGTGTTTCAGTATTTATTGATATCTTCTTTGGAGGTTCAGTGTGAAGATGTCTTGAAGGATATTTTCGTAGTTAATGAATTTCTTGAGCTATTTCCTGAAGATATACATAGACTACCGCCGGAAAGAGAAATTGAGTTTTCTATTGATTTAGTACCAGGAGCTGGACCTATATCTATGGCACCTTACAGGATGTCGCCAGTAGAGTTGGCAGAGCTTAAGAAACTGTTGGAGGATTTATTGGAAAAACAATTTATGAGACCAAGTGTATCACCATGGGGAGCTCCAGTATTGTTGGTAAAGAAGAAGGATAGGACTTCTCGTCTATGTGTAGACTACTGACAGTTGAACAAGATTACGATTAAGAATAAATATCCACTTCCAAGAATCGATGATCTGATGGATCAATTGCGAGTAGCCACAATATTTTCCAAAATTGACTTACGTTCTGGCTATCACCAGATGCATGTGAAAGTAGAGGATATTCCCAAAACTGCGTTTCAGACACGTTATGGGCATTACGAATATCAAGTGATGCCATTTGGTGTGACTAATGCACCTGCCAAATTCACGGACTTTATGAATAGGATTTTCCGTTCGTACTTGGATAAGTTTGTTATTGTCTTTACTGATGACATTTTGATCTATTCTCGAAGTCAGGAGGAACATGCTGAGCATCTCAGAGTGGTTCTCCAGATTCTGAAGGAGAATAAGTTGTATGCCAAGTTGTCCAAATGTGAATTTTGGTTAAGTGAAGTTCAATTTTTGGGACATGTCATATTGGAGGAAGGAATTGAAGTTAATGCTTCAAAAGTGGAAACAATTATTGAATGGGAAAGGCCAAAGACTGTATCAGAGATCCGTAGTTTTATCGGATTAGCCGGGTACTATCGACGGTTTATTGAGGAGTTTTCGAAGATAGCAGGATCTTTTACCCAACTTACACGAAAGAATCAACCATTTGTATGGACTGATATATGCGAAGAAAGTTTTCAAGAGTTGAAAAGATGATTGACTACTTCACCGGTTTTGATTCTACTTGATCCGAATGAACCTTTCGAAGTATATTGTGATGCTTCGTACCAAGGATTGGGTTGTGTACTTATGCAAAACTGTAAGGTTGTAGCATATGCGTCGAGATAGTTGAAAGTGCATGAGAGGACTTATTCGACTCATGATTTGGAGTTGGCAGCTGTAGTGTTTACGTTGAAAGTGTGGAGACATTTTCTTTATTGGGCAACGTTTACTGTCTTTTTGGTGATCATAAAAGTTTAAAGTATTTGTTTGACCAAAAAGAGTTGAACATGAGACAAAGGCATTGGCTAGAGTTTCTGAAGGACTATGACTTTCAGTTACAGTATCATCCCGGAAAGATGAATGTTGTAGCGAATGCTTTAAGTAGAAAAATGCTTAGGGCTTCTGTTATGATGATTAAGGAGAAGGAACTGATAGAAGAATTTTGGGATATGCGTTTATCTGTGAAATTGACACCGGGGAAGATGTGTTTAAAGATGATCACCATTTCAAATAATTTAATGGATAGAATACGAGTAGGACAAAACAGTGGCCAGTATTTGCAAGAAGCAAAGGAAGTAAGAAGCCAAGGAGCAGTATTGGAATTTAACGAAGGTGCTAATGGAATTCTGAAGTTTAAAGGAATAGTTTGTGTGCCAAATGATCCAGAACTTAGGAAATTGATTTTGGATGAAACCCATAGAAGTAAGTTGAGTATGCATCCAGGAGCCACAAAGATGTATCAAAACTTGAAACAGCTATATTGGTGGCAAGGAATGAAGAAGGATGTCGCTGAATATGTATCATCCTGTTTAATTTGTCAGAAGGCTAAGGTGTAGCACCAAAGACCATCGGGAATGCTGCAACCTTTGCCTATTCCTGAATGGAAATGGGATGACATAGCAATGGATTTCGTAACAGGACTACCAAAGACTCGGAAAGGTCACGATTCCATCTGGGTAATTGTTGATCGACTTACAAAGTCGGTGCACTTTTTGTCGATTAATATTAAGTACTTAATGGAAAAGTTAGCTCAAGTGTACATCAATGAAATTGTTAGACTTCATGGTATACCATCCAGTATTATTTCTAATCGAAATCCACGATTTATATCAAGATTTTAGAATAGTTTGCAAGAACCGATGGGAACAAAGCTACGTCTAAGTTCTGCTTACCATCAACAAACAGATGGCCAGTCAGAAAGGACGATTCAGTCATTAGAGGGCTTGTTGAGAGCTTGTGTTTTAGAACAAACTGGTTGTTGGGATGAATTTTTGCCATTGATAGAGTTTACATACAACAACAATTTTCATTCGAGCATAAGGATGGCACCCTATGAGGCATTGTATGGGAGACGATGCAGAATGCCATTATGTTGGTATCATGATGGTGAAAGTGCGGTTGTAGGGCCAGAATTTGTACAATAGACAACTGAGAAAGTGAAGATGATCCAAGACAAGATGAGGACAACTCAGACACGACAAAAGAGTTATGCTAATAAAAGACGAAGACCGCTTGAGTTTGAAGAAGGTGACCATGTGTTTCTATGTGTGACACCTATGACTGGAGTTGGACAAGTGATTAAGTCAAGGAAACTCACTCCAAAGTTTATTGGGTCGTATCAGATACTCCGTCGAGTAGGTCCGGTAGCTTATCAGATTGCATTACCACATTTACTATCAAATCTACACAATGTATTTCACGTATCACGACTACAAAAATATATTTCTGATCCTACACATGTTATCGAACCAGACACCGTACAGCTGAAGGAAAATTTAACCTATGAAACATTTCTAGTTAAGATTGAAGATCGAAGGACAAAGCAACTTCGAGGTAAAGAAATTGCATTGGTTAAAGTAGTTTAGAACGATGTAAGTGATGAAGCTACATGGGAGCTGGAAGATAAGATAAAAGAGCAATATCCATATTTATTTTGAGGGTGTGAAGTCAAGTTTCGAGGACGAAACTTCTTTTTAGAGGGGGAAAGTTATAACACCCCAAACTTTCTAACTATTTGACAGTAATAATAGAATTCTATTGTTTAGTGATTTTTGTATACTATAAAATTATTTTGAGTTTTCCGTGAATATATTTGATCATTTTGTGTGATTTACTCCGTGTCAGGAAAAAAAGAATTTTCGGGTCAGGGAAAATCTACAGTAATTTATTTATTACTGTTAATTCTTAATTCTTTTTGCTAATCTGATTTGATTTTCATAAGTTTTATAATTTTTATGATTTTATGGATTATTATGAGATTTTGGTATTTTTCTGATTATTTTGGGCTGTTGGTGGGCCCAAAGGGCTGTATGTGGGCCCAGGCGGGGCCGAAAAAGTAAAATTTTTTTCGGAGCTAGAAAATTCTGTACTGTTGAGATGGAGACGGAAGATCTTACTAAACCCGAAATCGAAAACAATTCTGAAAATTTTCTTTTATTATGTTTTGTATTGTATTTAATTATCGAACGATAAAAAAACTACAATTAACTGTGTCCATATGGTAATAGCAGATAAAAATAAATATTATACTGCTTAGTCAACATTAGTGGTTATGACGACTTTATGACAGACCAATAGGAAGCAAGCTTAATGTTGAAGCCTTTGAATATCCACCATTGATTTAATCAAGGATGGAGATTTCATCTTACAAAGTGGCTATGACCATTTGTGACCCTTGGATGTAAAGTATGAAGAGGAGATCTTGACCCTTCATTTTGGAGATGCATCTAATGGCTAGGATTTCAAGGAGAAAGATCCAATGGCCTAGATTTGGTCTTATCAATATAGAAGCTATACTTAGAAGCAACATTAATATGAACCATTGATCTAATCAAAGGCTAACAATGCCCAAAATGGTGGCTAGTGAAAATTTGTTGCACACTGAGTGAACAAGAGAGGGGTGGTTTTGTGAAGGCTTAAGGCCATAGGGAATTTCAAGACCACTTCATTATTCATCTTTGTCTTCCAAAATCCTAAAGCTTTACAAAAAATTTCTCTCCTCTCCCTTGAATGTGTGTTTCAGCCAAAGCACCCAATCACCCTTCCATCACTCTATAATTTTAACCAACCACAAATCTTGCATCTTTACATCAATCCAAGAACTTTTGTAGTTAAGTCCAAGCTCTAAATCTTTCATCTTCAAGGACTTTCTTCAATATCAAGCTCTAGGTTTTTGAGGTGAAGTGTAAGGAAACTTCACTACTTGTCTTATTTTCATGTTCTAAGCCATGTTTGATCCATGGTTCTCCTTGTTTAAGTTTAATATGCTAATAAACTTGTGTTTTATTTTGTGTTTGAGAAGCTTTTGGTGGTGAATCACTTACTCAAGGAGCAAACCAAGGAGCTTGGGAGGTTCTTCAAGAGGTAAGAGGGATGAATTTTGTATTTGATGGATGGTGAATCCATGTGAGGATTCATATCCTTGGTTGTGTAATTATGTGTGGGTGTTTATGTGCTTTAAATTATTTACTTGTGTTTGCATGCTTTATGTGATTTTTATTGCTTTAAGGTATGCTTGATTATATGGTATGATGAATATATATATGTATACATGATTTGATGATGAAAGGAAAATAAATTTTTGGTTCCAATGACCATGAGGATATTGGTCTCAACACCTCAAAATAGGTGTTTCTAAACTAAAATTTTCATGAATGGTAAAATTGAATGATTAGAAAGGGAAAGAAAAAGAAAAGATGGATTGGTTTCAAAGCCCAAGTGTTCACGATTTTGTGGAGGAATTTTAATGGTTTTGTTTGTGTAAAAACATGAATAGAACTTAGTTTATTTAGAAGGAAAAATGTATAATGGTTTCAATGGCCATGTACTACGATTTTTTAAAGGCTTGTATTGCCTTAGTTTTGTGAGATAAAGTGATTCCAAAATGGAAATATGATAGATTAAGTACAAGGATTAAAAAAATGGAAACAAAGTGTTTTGTCACTTGAAAAATGGAATTTTCGTATATGAATGGAAAAGAGAGGTTGAAAGTGTTTGAACTTCAATTTATTTTAAAAAGGACTAATTTTTAGAATTGTTTTGAGAATTATGGAGATTACGTTGATAACTTGAAATTTACTAATGTATAGCTCACCCTCTGGGTTTTTAAGCACGTTAGGAAATTTTGAGCTTGAATATCTCAAGTAAAATTATAAAATACAATTTTCTAGGAAATAGTAGAAATACTGATTTATAGAGGGACTATATTGAAAATACTAATTTTTAGAGGGACTATATTGAAAATATTCTTTAAAAATGGACTTTATTACAAATATTATTTAATGAGGGACTATTTTGGAAATAATATTTGAAGAAGGGCTATTATGTAAATATTATTCTATGAAGAAGGGCTATTATGTAATTATAATTTTATGGAATGACTAATATGCAAATAATGAAAATAAGGTTGAAATGAAATTTTTGAAGGTTGAAAAATCAATATGTGATTTCAAAATGTGACAAAAATGTTACGCGATTGAGAAAATGCGAAAATATGATTACGCGATAAAAATACAATAAAGATACTATTGGGCAAATGTGTGAACCCTGAATATGAGATGATGAATTTGAACCTTGAATATGAGACGATGAATTTGAACCCTGAATATGAGATGATGAATTTGAACTGAGAATGGTGCATTGTACATGCATTGCAAAAGTCTGATGGACTGGATAAGGCTAATTGCCTAGGAGAGAATACACCTCTTGAGTGGGTGCGATATGCGCAGTGTAAGTCACTTGTTGACTTTGGGGGCATTGGGGTGCGGGTTGCCTACAATGGGCAGTTGGTAGCTCTTCTGTACCTTGGGTTTGACCGATACAACACACCGATGATCCTGACCGAGACACTATTCTTAATCAAGATCTGATAAAGACTGTAGTGTATATGCTAGATGTGCAAATACATAAACGAATTGTAGCACGTGGTCTGAGGCATGTTGGTACAGACAGATCTTTTCGATCACTCTCTCCGACCTGAGTTTTAGCTCCATGGAATAGGAAATTGAGTCTATGTGCACATGCATAATTAATGAGTATTGATATCGGTGTGATATTTGAACTGTTTAATATTTGGAAAATACTGAGGGCATTATCGTAATTATTATTTATGATAATTGAATTATTGAATAATTTGATATTGTTGAGGGCAGGATCGTAAATATTATTTATTACATCTGTTGTGATGATAAATAATGTTGATGGCATAATTGTAATTATGGTATGATGTATCTGTATGGTATATTGTATGTGTTATCTCTATGCTACCGTGTTAGTATTGGCGTAGGTGATCTCACATCTTTGTATGCCTATTTTGTGTTGTATTTATATTTATAAATACGTTGAGCAAGGAATTGAACAAGAAAGTGAAGAGGAGCAGATTCCAGTGGAAGAAGCTGAATTCTAAGAAGATGGCGATGCCCAGTTTCCTAGGATATATGAGGTTAAAATTTCATGGAGGACCGGAAGCGTGACATGTTAACCTAGATAGAGCGTGTATTTACTATATAGGAGACCTGAAGATTACCCTAAGTAGGCTTTATTGAGGGAACCCTTATTTCAGTGTAAATGTTTATGTACACTTAGAGTTTCCGTTGTCCATTAGGCAGCACTGGGGAGCTTACTACCGTACTCCTAGTGAGATTAGTATCGTGTCGTCTGTGCGGACACCTATCCGTAGGACTTCGCGTCAAGTCGGATTCCTACCTGCTGAGAAATCTGAGGAAGACCCATCTGAGGGTTCTACTTTTTAGTAGTACTTGGGCAGTATGTTAGTTTTAAATAATGTTCAAATACTTTGAGAACCTGGTTTGTAAATATTTAAGTATGACAGTACTAAGACTTGTGTATATAAGATGTAAATTATTTGTAATGATGTTGTAATATTTTTATTTTCTGCTAAGTTTATCATATTGATATTAAGAAATTTTACAACTCCTATTTACATTACAAAGCATATCGTATAATGAAGGGGTAATTTGGTAATCAAGTAACATAAATGTGATACCCTACGGTGGGTGTTACATTAGTTGGTATCAGAGCCCAAGTTAGAGTCTTTTTGGGTTGTGGTTAGGTCTGTCTTGTTTAAGTTGTGCAATTCTCTGTGTTTATTTTCTGAAAGAAAACAATATTGTTTGAAGATTGACTTTAACTCTTCTTTGTGTTGTTCAGTCTGATTTAAGAAAACGTAATGGCTGGACGAGGAAGAGGACGTGTGAATACTAGAGCACGATTTGAAAATGTGGGCGACGATAACCAAAACATGGCTGCAGCTGTAGCAGCAATGCAACGGATAGCTAATGTCGTTGTGCAGTAAAACCAAAGAGCAACTGAGGATGCTCGGAGTTTGTCAGAATTTCATAGAAACAATCCACTGAAGTTTAATGGAGAATTTGACCCAGAGAAAGTTGATCTTTGGATTAAAGAATTAGAAAAGATATTTGAAGGTATGGGTTATATCGATGAGCGGAAGCTTACTTTTGTAACTTTTGTATTAGTAGGAGATAGAAAAGCTTGGTGGGCAGGAGCCCGAAGATTGATTCAAGCTGAGGGAAGAGTTGTGACATGGCAGCTCTTTAAGCAGAAATTTCTGGGGAAGTATTTTCCAGCTAGTGTTCGTCATGCTAAGGAGATGGAATTCCTTAGTTTGAGGCAAGGGGTGATATCCATAAGTAAATATGCTACAAAATTCGAAAGCTTGTCTAAGTTTTTGAGGTATTTTCAGATGCACCTGGATGAGGAATGGAAGTGTAGAAAGTTTGGAGAGAGGTTGAGATTTGACATTAAACGAGCTGTAACAACCTTGGACATTGACCAGTTTCCAGTATTATTGGATAAGTGTCGAAAGGTTGAAGACATTGATCGTCAACGTGAGGCAAGGAATAGGAACTTTGGACCTACATGGTTCCAAAGAGGAAAGGGTAGCGGTGGCAACTATTATCAGCAGAAATCGTATACCAAACCGGCAGGAGGTCAGAATCGACAGCAATCTTTTGGAGGAAGTTCTAGTGGCAGTAAGGCGAGTCAAGCTGGAACCTCTACACTTAAATGTTTTAAGTGTGGGAAAGATCATCTTACCAAAGATTGTCAACATAAAGGGGTAATCTATTATAGTTGTGGAAAGCTTGGACATTTCTCCAGAGAATGTGATCAGTTGAAGGTGGAACCATCGGTGAGGAGTGTTCGTACTACAAGGCCACAGGCGAGTGGTTGTGTGTATACTATGAGCAGGGAAGAAGCCGCGAAATCTGAGGACTTGATTATGGAGGAGTGTGCCATCGAAGGTAATCCTTTAACAGTGTTATATGATTCGAGAACAACACATTCTTTCATTGCATGTGATTGTGTGGAGCATTTGGGATTGACTGTGACTACATTGCCTTATGATTTGAGTGTTACTACTCCTACTGATAAGCCTGTGATAACTACAAAAATATGTGTGAATTGCCCTGTATGTGTTAGGGATAGAATCTTTTATGTGGACTTGATTTGTTTGCCTCTTTCCAAAATTAATGTAATCTTAGGAATGGATTGGTTGTCTTCTAACCATATCCTGATAGACTATTCTAGTAAGACGTTAGTTTTTCCTGATGTTAAGGATTCTAGATTCCTAACGGCTACTCAAGTAGAAGCTTGTTTGAAGGAAAGAGATCAGGGGTACTTGTTGATATCTTCTTTGGAGGTTCAGTGTGAAGATGTCTTGAAGGATATTTTCATAGTTAATGAATTTCCTGAGGTATTTCCTGAAGATATACATGGACTACCACCGGAAAGAGAAATTGAGTTTTCTATTGATTTAGTGCCTGGAGCTGGACTTATATCTATGGCACCTTATAGGATGTCGCCAGTAGAGTTGATAGAGCTTAAGAAACAGTTAGAGGATTTATTGGAAAAACAATTTGTGAGACCAAGTGTATCACCATGGAGAGCTCCAGTATTGTTGGTAAAGAAGAAGGATGGGACTTCTCGTCTATGTATAGACTACCGACAGTTGAACAAGATTACGATTAAGAATAAATATCCACTTCCAAGAATCGATGATCTGATGGAACAATTGTGAGGAGCCGCAGTATTTTCCAAAATTGACTTACGTTCTGGTTATCACTAGATACGTGTGAAAGAGGAGGATATTCCCAAAACTGCGTTTCGGACACATTATGGCATTACGAATATCAAGTGATGCCGCTTGGTGTGACTAATGCACATGCCATATTCATGGACTTTATGAACAGGATTTTCTATTCGTACTTGGATAAGTTTGTTGTTGTCTTTATTGATGACATTTTGATCTATTCTCGAATTCAGGAGGAACATGCTGAGCATCTCAGAGTGGTTCTCCAGATTCTGAAGGAGAATAAGTTGTATGCCAAGTTGTCCAAATGTGAATTTTGGTTAAGTGAAGTTTAATTTTTAGGACATGTCATATCGGAGGAAGGAATTGAAGTTGATGCTTCAAAAGTGGAAACAATTATTGAATGGGAAAGGCCGAAGACTGTATCGGAGATCCGTAGTTTTATCGGATTAGTCGGGTACTATCTATAGTTTATTGAGGGGTTTTCGAAGATAACAGGACCTCTTACCCAACTTACATGAAAGAATCAACCGTTTGTATGGACTGATGTATGCGAAGAAAGTATTCAGGAGTTGAAAAGATGACTGACTACTTTACCGGTTTTGATTCTACTTGATCCGAACGAATCTTTCGAAGTATATTGTGATGCTTCGTACCAAGGATTGGGTTGTGTACTTATGCAGAACCGTAAGGTTGTAGCATATGCGTTGAGACAGTTGAAAGTGCATGAGAGGAATTATCCAACTCATGATTTGGAGTTGGCAGCAGTAGTGTTTGCGTTGAAAGTGTGGAGACATTTTCTTTATAGGGCAACATTTACTGTCTTTAGTGATCATAAAAGTTTGAAGTATCTGTTTGACCAAAAAGAGTTGAACATGAGACAAAGGCGTTGGCTAGAGTTTCTGAAGGACTATGACTTTCAGTTACAGTATCATCCCGAAAAGGTGAATGTTGTAGCGGATGCTTTAAGTAAAAAAATTCTTAGTGCTTCTGTTATGATGATTAAGGAGAAGGAACTGATAGAAGAATTTCAGGATATGCGTTTATCTGTGAATTTGACACCGGGGAAGATGTGTTTAAAGATGATCACCATTTCAAATGATTTAATGGATAGAATACAAGTAGGACAAAACAATGACTAGTATTTGCAAGAAGCAAAGGAAGCAAGGAGCCAAGGAGCAGTATTGGAATTTAACGAAGTTGCCAATGGAATTCTGAAGTTTAAAGGAAGAGTTTGTGTGCCAAACGATCCAGAATTTAGGAAATTGATTTTGGATAAAGCCCATAGGAGTAAGTTGAGTATGCATCCAGGAGCCACAAATATGTATCAAGACTTGAAATAGCTATATTGGTGGCAAGGAATGAAGAAGGATGCCGCTGAATATGTATCATCCTATTTAATTTGTCAGAAGACTAAGGTGGAACACCAAAGACCATCGGGAATGTTGCAACCTTTGCCTATTCCTGAATGGAAATGGGATGACATAGCAATGGATTTTGTAACAGGACTACCAAAGACTCGGAAAGGTCACGATTCTATCTGGGTAATTGTTGATCGACTTACAAAGTCGGCGCACTTTTTACTGATTAATATTAAGTACTCAATGGAAAAGTTGGCTCAAGTGTACATCAATGAAATTGTTAGACTTCATGGTGTACTATCTAGTATTATTTCTGATCGAGATCCACGATTTACATCGAGATTTTGGAATAGTCTGCAAGAAGCGATAGGAACAAAGCTACGTCTAAGTTCTGCTTACCATCCACAAACAGATGGTAAGTCAAAAAGGACGATTCAGTCATTCGAGGACTTGTTGAGAGCTTGTGTTCTAGAACAAACTGGTTGTTGGGATGAATTTTTACCATTGATAAAGTTTACATACAACAACAGTTTTCATTCGAGCATAGGGATGACACCCTATGAGGCATTGTATGGGAGACGATGCAGAACGCCGTTATGTTGGTATCATGATGGTGAAAGTGCGGTTGTAGGGCCAAAATTTGTACAACAGACAACTGAGAAAGTGAAGATGATCCAAGACAAGATGAGGACAACTCAGACACGACAAAAAGTTATACTAATAAAAGACGGAGACTGCTTGAGTTTGAAGATGGTGACCATGTGTTTCTATATGTGACACCTATGACTGGAGTTGGACGAGTGATTAAGTCAAGAAAACTCACTCCAAAGTTTATCGGGCCGTATCAGATACTCCGTCGGGTAGGTCCGGTAGCTTATCAAATTGCATTACCACCTTTACTATCAAATCTTCACAAAGTATTTCACGTATCACAACTACGGAAATATATTTCTGATCCTACGCATGTTATCAAACCAGAGACCGTACAACTGAAGGAAAATTTAACCTATGAAATGTTTCCAGTTAAGATTGATGATCGAAGGACAAAGTAACTTCGAGGTAAAGAAATTGCATTGGTTAAAGTAGTTTGGAACGATGTAAGTGGTGAAGTTACATGGGAGCTGGAAGATAAGATAAAAGAGCAATATCCATATTTATTTTGAGGGTGTAAAGTCAAGTTTCGAGGACGAAACTTCTTTTTAGAGGGGGAGAGTTGTAACACCCCAAACTTTCAACTATTTGACAGTAATAATAGAATTCTACTATTTAATGATTTCTGTGTACTATAAAATTATTTTGAGTATTCCGTGAATATATTCAATCGTTTTGTGTGATTTACTCCTTGTAAGGAAAATAATAATTTTCAGGCCGCAGAAAATCTACAGTAATTTATTTATTACTGTTAATTCTTAATTCTTTTTGCTAATCTGATTTGATTTTCATAAGATTTATAATTTTTATGATTTTGTGGATTATTACGAGATTTTTGTATTTTTTTTATTATTCTGGGCTATTTGTGGGCCCAAAGACTGTATGTGGGCCCAGGCGAGACCGAAAAATGTGAAAAAATTTTCGGAGCCAAAAAATTCGGTACTGTTGAGACGGGGACAGGGGATCTTACTAAACTTGATATCGAAAACAGTTCTAAAAATTTTCTTTTACTGTGTTTTGTACTGTATTTAATTATTGGACGATAAAAAAACTACAATTAACTGTGTCTGTATGGTAATAATAGATAAAAATAAATATTATACTACTTAGTCAACATTAGTGGTTATGATGACTTTATGACGGACCAATAGGAAGCAAGCTTAATGTTGAAGCCTTTGAATATCCACCATTGATTTAATCAAGGATGGAGATTTGGTCTTACAAAGTGGCTATGACCATTTGTGACCCTTGGATGTAAAGTATGAAGAGGAGATCTTGACCCTTCATTTTGGAGATGCATCTAATGGCTAGGATTTCAAGGAGAAAGATCTAATGGCTTAGATTTGGTCTTATCAATATAGAAGCTACATTAATATGAATCATTGATCTAATCAAAGGCTAACAATGCCCAAAATGGTGGCTAGTGAAAATTTGCTGCACATTGAGTGTACAAGAGGGGGGGACGGTTTTGTGAAGGCTTAAGGCCATCGGGAATTTCAAGACCACTTCATTATTCATCTTTGTCTTCCAAAATCCTAAAGCTTACAAAAATTTTCTCTCATCTCCTTTCAATGTGTGTTTCGGCCAAAGCACCCAATCACCTTTCCATCACTCTATAATTTCAACCAACCACATATCTTGCATCCTTAGATCAATCCAAGAACCTTTGTAGTTAAGTCCAAGCTCTAAATCTTTCATCTTCAAGGACTTTCTTCAAGATCAAGCTCTAGGTTTTTGAGGTGAAGTGTAAGAAAACTTCACTACTTGCCTTATTTTCATGTTCTAAGCCATGTTTGATCCATAGTTCTCCTTGTACAAGCTTAATATGCTAATAAACTTGTGTTTTATTTTGTGTTTGAGAAGCTTTTGGTAGTGAATCACTTACTCAAGGAGCAAACCAAGGAGCTTGGGAGGTTCTTCAAGAGGTAAGAGGGAGATTCATCTCACCTACCAAGCATGGTGGTGAGAGATGAATTTTGTATTTAATGGATGGTGAATCTATGTGAGGATTCATATCCTTGGTTGTGTAATTATGTGTGGGTGTTTATGTGCTTTAAATTATTTATTTGTGTTTGCATGCTTTATGTGATTTTTATTGCTTTAAGGTATGCTTGATTATATGGTATGATGAATATATATATGTATACATGATTTGATGATGAAAGGAAAATAAATTTTTGGTTCCAATGACCATGAGGATTTCGGCCTCAACACCTCAAAATAGGTGTTTCTAAACTAAAATTTTCATGAATGGTAAAATTGAATGATTAGAAAGGGAAGGAAAAAGAAAAGATGGATTGGTTTCAAAGCCCAAGTGTTCACGATTTTGTGGAGGAATTTTAATGGTTTTGTTTGTGTAAAAACATGAATGGAACTTAGTTGATATAGAAGGGAAAATGTATAATGGTTTCAATGGCCATGTACTATGGTTTTTTTGAAGGCTTGTATCGCCTTAGTTTTGTGAGACAAAGTGATTTCAAAATGAAAATATGATTGATTAAGTACAAGGATTAAAAAAATGGAAACAAAGTGTTTTGTCACTTGAAAAATGGAATTTTCGTATATGAATGGAAAAGAGAGGTTGAAAGTGTTTGAACTTCAATTTATTTTAAAGAGGACTGATTTTTAGAATTGTTTTGAGAATTATGGAGAATACGTTGATAGCATGAAATTTACTAACATATAGCTCACCCTCTGGGTTTTGAAGCACATTAGGAAATTTTGAGCTTGAATATCTCAAGTAAAACTATGAAATACAGTTTTCTGGGAAACAGTAGAAATACTAATTTTTAGAGGGATTATATTAAAAATACTGATTTTTAGATGGACTATATTGAAAATATTCTTTAAAAATAGACTTTATTGTAAATATTATTTAATGAGGGACTATTTTGGAAATATTATTTGAAGAGGGGCTATTATGTAAATATTATTCTATGAAGAAAGGCTATGATATAATTATTATTTTATGGAAGGACTAATATGTAAATAATGAAAATAAGGTTGAAATAAAATTTTTGGAAGGTTGAAAAATCAATATGTGATTTGAAAATGTGACAGAAATGTTACGCGATTGAGAAAATGTGAAAATATGATTATGAGATAAAAATACAGTAAAGATACTGTTGGGCAAATATGTGAACCCTGAATATGAGATGATGAATTTGAACCCTGAATATGAAATGATGAATTTGAACTGAGAATGGTGCATTGTACATGCATTGAAAAAGTCTGATGGACTGGTTAAGGCTAATTGCCTAGGAGAGAATACACCTCTTGAGTGGGTGCGATATGCATAGTGTAAGTCACTTGTTGACTTTGGGGGTATTGGAGTGTGGGTTGCCTACAATGGGCAGTTGGTAGCTCTTCTATATCGTGGGTTTGACCGATGCAACACACCGATGATCTTGACCGAGACACTATTCTTAATCAAGATCTGATAAAGACTGTAGTGTATATGCTAGATGTGCAAATACATATAAGAATTGTAGCATGTGGTCTGAGGCATGTTGGTACAGACAAATCTTTTCAATCACTCTCTCCGACCTGAGTTTTAGCTCCATGGAGTAGGAAATTGAGTCTCTGTGCACATGCATAATTATTGAGTATTGATATCGGTGTGATATTTGAACTGTTGAATATTTGGAAAATACTGAGGGCATTATCATAATTATTGTTTATGACAATTGAATTGTTGAATTATTTGATATTGTTGAGGGCATGATCGTAAATGTTATTTATTACATCTGTTGTGATGATAAATAATGTTGATGACATAATCGTAATTATGGTATGATGTATCTGTATGGTATATTGTATGTGTTATCTCTATGCTACCATGTTGGTATTGGCGTAGGTGATCTCACCTCTTTGTATGCCTATTTTGTGTTGTATTTATATTTGTAAATATGTTGAGCAAGGAATTGAACAAGAAGGTGAAGAGGAGCATATTCTTGTGGAAGAAGCTGAATTCTGAGAAGATGGCGATGCCCAGTTTCCTAGTATATATGAGGTTAAAATTTTGTGGAGGACTAGAAGCGTGGCATGTTAACCTAGACAGAGCGTGTATTTACTATATAGGAGACCTGAAGATTACCCTAAGTAGGCTTTATCGAGGGAGCCCTTATTTTAGTGTAAATGTTTATGTACACTTAGAGTTTTCGTTGTCCATTAGGCTGTAATGGGGAGCTTACTACCCTACTCTTAGTGAGATTAGTATCGTGTCGTCTGTGCGGACACCTGTCCGTAGGACTTCGCGTCAAGTTGGATTCCTACCTGCTGAGGAATCTAAGGAGGACCCGTCTAAGGGTTCTGCTGTTTAGTAGTACTTGGGCAGTATGTTAGTTTTAAATAATGTTCAAATACTTTGAGAACCTAGTCTGTAAATATTTAAGTATGACAGTACTAAGACTTGTGTATATATGATGTACATTATTTGTAATGATGTTGTAATATTTTTATTTTTCGCTGTGTTTATCATATTGATATTAAGAAATTTTACAACTCATATTTACATTACAAAGCATATCGTATAATGAAGGGGTAATTTGGTAATTAAGTAACATAAATGTGATACTCTACGGTGGGTGTTACAATTGCCTATTTAAACACCTCAAAACTTTGTTAATGGGATCTTCATTAGGAAATGTCTTTCCCAATGAAGCAAGATGGTTAATAATATGAGTGAATCTTTCTTGCATTTCTTGAATGCTTTCACCTTGGTTCATTCTAAAGAGTTCATATTCATAAGTGAGAGTGTTTATTCTTGATCTCTTTACTTCACTAGTACCTTCATAGGTGACTTGTAAAGTGTCTTACATTTCTTGGGCTATTTTACAATTTGAGATCCTAAAGAATTCATCATACCCTAAGGGTGTGGTAATGATGCTTTTAGCCCTCAAATTGTATTGAACCTTTCTTTTATCCTCATCAGTCTGTTCACTTCTAGGTGTATTAACTCTTACACCATTAAAAACATATGTAGGAACACAAGAATCATTTTCTATAGCATCCTACACATCTAAATTAATAGCTTCAATAAAAAATTTCATTCGTTCTTTCCAATATACATAACCATCACTATTGAAAAATGGAGGTCTATTGATAGAAGAATTCTCTGATGAAAAAGGGTTTGAAGAAGTCATCTCTCCTCTTGAAGCTGCTAAACTCTTTATATAAGAGTTGAGCTCTAATACCACTTGTTACCAAGTGGCTTCAAACTCAAGCGGGGGTGTGAATTGAGTTTGTAAAAGAATTTTGCAAACTTTTCTGAAAATACTTATTTATCAATTTTTGTTGAAGCTATTAATTGATTGAAATGAAAAGATAGATGAGATTGAACACTTCTCTCACAAATAAACTTGCCAAGATGAAGAGTATTCAAGTAAACATACAATAAACAAAGCACAAATATAAAGAAGATAGAGTAGAGAAAAGAAAACTTAAGATTTATCCTGGTTTAGCCACTCCTTGTGACCTACGTCCAGTTCTCAAGTGATTCACTCGAGATTTATCCACTAAAATTCAAGCTTCAATTGGTTCTTGCAACCTTTACAATTAAGAGCACTCATAACACCATTGGGATACCTCACCCTTTTGTATTTGAGCTTCAATACAAGGGATATCTCACCCTTTTCTCTCTTAAGGGATACATTACCTTTTTTCTCTCTTAAGGGATACATCACTCTTTTTCTTTTTAAGGGATACCTCACCATTTTCTCTTCTTTAAGGTATACCTCACCATTTTCTCTTCTTAAAAACTAATTGAAAGATATGCTTTTAATGAGAAATGATGGCTTCATATTCTTGAAAAATAGGGATATTCTTTTAATAAGAAATCATGATTTAATTTTCTTAAAAAATAATTGAAGGATTTACTTTTAATAAGAAATCATGATTTGATATTCTTGAAAAGTAAAGGATATTTTTTTAATATGAAATCATGATTTGATTTTCTTAAAAAATAATTGAAGGATATGCTTTTAACGAGAAATCGTGATTTGATATTCTTAAAAAATAAGGGATATGCTTTTAATAAGAAATCATGATTTGATTTTTTTTAAATAATTGAATGACATGCTTTTAGTGAGGAATCGTGATTTAATACTCTTAAAAAAATTCAAGATTTTAAATGAAAGAGTCAAAATAAGAGATTGTGATGGTTCAATAAAAAAAGGAAAAGGGAATGTGTTTTAAATGAGAGATCATGATTCAATTTTCTTAAAATAAATCATAGGATAATTTAGGAGGCTAATTTTGTTGATATTTTTTGTGATTAATTAGAGGAATAATATTTATATGGGAATTAAGGTTTAATAATCGCCTATAAATAGAACCTTCACCCATTTACAAGGAGACAATTACACACAATTACATACAGAAGGAGAGTTTATCACGTGAAGAGTTAGAGTTAGAGGTGGACATTAGTAGAAGGTAAGAGGTGCGTGCGGGTTAACTAAATAGAAGTCCTTGATTTCTTTTATTGCCAACAGATACATTCTCTTACCATACATTATTCAAGCTTGTGTTGGATTAGATGCTGGTGAAGTTGATTTTATGTGGTACAGTATTCCAGTGATATGTTATAATTATGATGTTGAATGCATTTTGTTATTTTGCTTGGTCTCAATATAATTATGACCTGATTTTGGAATCTTGAGAATTAAATTGAGTTTGAATTAATAGGAAAAATTCTATTCCTATTTTTCTATCAATTCAGGCTATATGACATATTTATGTATTAATGGTGTGTATTTTAATTGACTATCAAATATTGCGCTGAAAAATTAAATGAGTTGTGACAATTTGTTGATCTAGAAAAATTGAATTTTTTTTTAAGTGTTATTTGAATTACAAATGTTTACTGGTGATGTCTCAAGTGTAACGCCAAGCTTCACCTTTCAACAATTAATTAAATTAACTGAGTTGTGACAGCTTATTAATTCAAATTTTAAATAATAATTTTTTAATAAAAAAGACATTTTTTTATAATTAAAACAAACCAACCAACAAATATTTTTTAATGAATGATGTGGCTTTGAGTTTCCCATTGCATCAGGGGATACGTAGGAGCATGAATTCATTTCTGTCAACCCAAAATTAATTTTCATAATTTGGTTATTTCTTTTTCTTTTATAAATAGTTACAATGTTCTTTAAAAGAGGTAAAATAAATATATTTAAAATTATTAAAATTTGCACAACTAGCTTAAGGTACTGGTCCTGGAATGAGCAGTGTAGGGTGCTCACACCCTTCTTACCTGTAATTGACTCCCGCACCCAAACACATTTTCCAAAAGACCACTTTTCCTAATTAAAGGGTTTTTATAATATTTTCCTAATTTAAATAGACATTGGTGGCGACTCTTTTATTTTCAAAATCCTATTTTTGGTCGTCCCATCGTGATCTCGTTTGCGACAGCTGGCGACTCCATTGGGGACACTTGGAGAACCAGGCATACTAAGTAAAAGCGTTGGAATACATTTCTGATATATAATCCTTTTTGTTTGCATAAAGTATACTTGCATTGTTTTTTGGTTAGTGGCACTTGAGTGCCCTTGTATTCACTGAGTAGTAAAGCTCACTCTATTATATTTTATTTTTCAGAGATTGAACAGACATTTTCTATACCTCCAGCATAGAGAACCTTTCTAACTTTTAAAGTGAGATAGGTTTATTATTTGGAGATGACTTACAGGCATACATACTTGGATTTGCAGTCATATGGTTGGTCCATTTATCTTACATAATGGTTTATATAAGTGATGAATGTATTTAAATAAGTATCGATGAAGTTTGATCTACTCATGTGTGTTTAAGTTAATGTAATTGTATTGTCATGTTATGTTGAATAATGGGAAGTCTCTCATCTTTGGGAAGACTTTACCTAGGGTATTTATGTAGTTATGTTTAAATGATATGGGTTTTGTCATAAACAGTATTGAGTTTGCATGTGTTAACTAGGCTTTAAGGGTTAGAAGTATATAATTCCTAGTCGGTCACACTCCTTGGAATTGAGTTCTGACAAAGGTGTCTCATATTGGTAGCTTACTTAGTAAGAGTTAGGGACATGTAAGGAGAGTAACGAGGTTCAATTCTCGCAAATGCTCTCTGTTACACTTTCCCTTTCCTTATCCCCCAACTCTTCTACAACCCCATTAGGGGGCCACTCAGTAACCCTACTAGGAGCCTAGTTCCTGGCCCATAGGTGGGTCCTAAGTTTTAATAAACATAGACCATTAGAACAAAGGAATATCTTAATGTTATTCTTCTTTTAATATTATTAGAAGTTTAGAACAATAGAACATGAATATGGGAGTTGAATGCAAAAGAGACCACTTTATTGCTTGAATGCTTCTTAACCAAAGCAAATAGAATAAATAAGGATTACATGAAAATGATTAGGTTATAGTTAACTAATATTTAATATGAAAGAGAATGAAATTTATTAGGCATTAGATTAAGAAAGCTAGGGGCCTTAATATATTATGAATAAATGTAATAAGTATATAAATTATAAATATAATAAGAGAATGTTAGAATAATAGAATTTTTTTATTATGGTCAGGTAGTGTTTGGGTCAACTTACGCACACTTCGACTAATCCACTTTCCATGTCCAGTCAAAGATAGGCTATCCACGCCAAGACTAGGAGATTCACAAGGATATTCCTTGCGGCTTGTACCAAAGAAATTGACATAGTTAGAATTCAAATCCTTGTCTGTACGCCTACCCATACATCATATGTTTATCTACCACTAAGCCAACTCCTTGAAATTAAAACAAAAGAATCTGAGTATAGAAATGATTACAAAAGAGTTCACTTCATAAAAGTGCATAGTGCTTAATGAATGTTATTGCTTCAATGTTTTTCAAAAGCAAAAATGATTTGAACGTGAGGGTAAAATTGAAAAAGAGAGAAAAAGAGCGTACAATTTAGCGTCTTTGTTATAAGAGTGCAAATTATTAGAAGATTAAATAAAAAAAACTTGATTTTATAAGAAATAAAATTTGAAAGTTAGTGTGTTGAAAAAGTGAAAAAACAAAGACGGGCATTAACAAATAGGGAGAAAAAAAAAGACAAGGATTATGGGGAAGTAATTAGTTTACAATTAACTATTAATGTAAAAGAGATAATGAAATTTGTTAAGCATTAAATTATGAAAATTAAAGACCTTAATTTATTATGAATAACTATAATAATTATATAAATTATAAATATAAAATTATTAAATTATGGTGTTGTTTGTAAAAAATAACACCTTTTCGATTTAATTATTTTGATTAAGTATCGAAAGGTTACTTCTTTCTGATTAGAATCAAAGGTAACAAAGTCCTTAAGTTGACGTTGTTCAATTTGGAATCTAACAAGTGAAATCGTTTTGATTTTTCATCAAAAGATGCTAGATTATAAAACTTGTGTTAAGTTTCAATTTGATAATGAAAATGTTACTTTCGATTTCATAATTAAGAATTTCGAGTGGATCCTGGAAATCAAAAATTTTAGCAATTGTTGTTGTTATGGAAACTCAAAATTGATAAAATAAGTTTTAATATGAAATCGAGGTCATTTTGACTTCGTAATAGGTGTTGAGATTTCGATTCAATATCGAAATCGAGATTTGAAAAGTAGCTACACTTAGCAAATTCTTGAAGAAAAATAGAAGATCTCGACTAGATGGAAAATCAGAAAGTGATTGAAGATTCAAGTTTGAATTCAAAAAAAGAGATTTTTTGAATTTAAATTAGAAGTTAACAGCGGTTGCAGATGTTAGATCAAGACAACGCAAAGATTGATGGTTAAGATTAAGCAGTTACTTGTAGTATGAGGATTGCTGACAAGGATTTGGTGGTTATTAAACAAAGATTACTAATCATTTAGTAGTTATCTTTGTTTCAGACACATGTCAGGATCTTGGAAAAAGGGTAATCTTAGGAAGTCTATAAATACCAAAAGGATGGAAACATTTAGGGGTTGGAAATTCAGTACTCACAAATACTTGTAAACTCACGCTCTCATGTCTATTGAAATTTCGAGTAAACAACACACAAGTCTAGTCTAGTGAGTTTCCATCCACTTTCATTTCTGTACAATTTACAAATTCAATGCAAGTTTAATTTCATCCATTTTACTTTATTGCAAAACTCTTTTCTACTCCTGATCGAGTGTTCTTTTGAGATCATTTAATTTCTTTTAAGTGCTTTCTTTACTTTCTTGCAATTTACATACTTGTACATTTACTTTTCATTGCATTTACTTTGAATTGTTTTATTTTATGTTATTTATTTTCTACAATTTACATTACCTGTCATGTTTACTTTAAATGCACTTGAATTCTTGTCATTTATATTTAACTTATTTTCATTTTGCATTTATTTCTCTTATTTCTTGAAAACAAAGTCACTCTTATTTTCAAACTTATTTTTCACTAAGTTAAATATCACGCATAAACATTTAATTTTGAATTTGCATAACTACCTGGTATTTGAAATCATCATTTCCATCTCTTTATGTTATGCTCTGTGGACCTCAAATTGGTTAAGTTAGTTAGAAGTTAGTTATTATTAGCTAAGTGATAGATGGTTAGTTGTATAGGTAGTTAGTTTGTTGAAACTGGTTGTAACTAACTCCCTTTTCTCTTGTGCTAAGCCATCTATATAAAGCCTTAGCTAGGTGCTTGTAAACAAGACAAAACAAAGAAAATATCTCAGTGGTGAAATACTGTGATTTAGAGCATAGAGTGCAAGTGAGAGATCATCTTGTTCTTGTAGAATTCTTGTATTGGTTCTGATCAATAAACCAGTCTAGAAAGCATTTGAAGTGTGGATGTAGGAGTTTGCACACTGCAACTCTGAACCACTATACTTTCTTGTGTGTTCTTTATCATTCTTTTTCATTACAATTGGTATCTAGAGCTGGGGTTCGGAGCACAAAAAGATTGGAGGAATGATGGGCACAACAAAGTTTGACATCGAGAAGTTCACGGGTGAAAATGATTTTAGCCTCTGGAGAATCAAGATGAAGGCCTTTCTTGTTCATCAAGGCCTTGAAGATGCACTTGCAGCCCAAAGCAAGTTGCCTGCAACACTTTCAGACAAAGAAAAGAAAGATCTTATGAGTAAGGCTCATAGTTCGATCATTCTTTGTTTGGGAGATGAAATCTTGAGGGAGGTGGCGGCTGAGACAACTGCAGCTGGTGTTTGGTTGCGATTGGAGAATTTATACATGACAAAATCACTGACCAACAAGCTATACTTGAAGAAAAGACTGCATCAACTCAAGATGGAAGAAGGAGCATCTATTCGGGAACATGTTGCAATGTTCACAAAAGCAATTCTTGATTTAAGAAGCATTGATGTGGCTATTGATGAAGAAGATCAAGCAGTCATGTTGCTGTGTTCTCTCCCACCCTAATTTGAAAATTTGGTTGACACCATGATGTTTGGGAGAGAGACACTCACACTGAAAGAGGTCAAGGCAACCCTGAATGCTAGGGAAATGAAGAAAAAGATCACTGACACCAAGGGCGAAGGTGGAGAGGCTGAGGGTCTTTTTGCTCGAGGAAGATCAGACAAACGGGATGGCAAAAGGAAACAGAATCACAGGTCCAAGTCCAAGACCAAGAAAGTATGTTTCTTTTGTCACAAGGAAGGTCATTTCAGGAAAAACTTTCCTGAAAGAAAGAAGAAAAATAACAGCAATAACAAGGATGCAAAGGATCTTACAGTGATAGCTGATGATTATGAATCGGATATGTTGGCTGATGTTTTGACTATCACTGACAAGATATGCAGTGATGAATGGATTTTTGATTCAGGTTGTTCATTCTATATGACACCTAATCTAGAATGGTTCGAGTCCTATGAGAAAATAGAAACTGGAAGGGTCTCGATAGGTAATAATATGGCTTACAAGGTGGCTGGAATAGGGACAGTGAAGATCAAAGTTGAAGATGGTTCCACTAAAATGCTCACTGGAGTTAGGCATGTGCCAGAACTTAGAAGAAACCTCATATCATTGGGAATACTGGATCAAGCTGGATGCTGCTTCAAGGGTGTGGGTGATACACTTAAAATCAGCAAGGGCTCTCTACAGATTATGAAAGGAGTGAGTAAGAATGGTCTTTACAGGCTTCTAGGTAAAACTATTTCTAATTCATTTAGTTCTTTAACAGTTTCTAATGCAATTCCTACAAAGTTATGGCACCATAGGCTAGCTCATGTAAGTGAAAGGGGTTTAGAAGAATTGTATAAATAAGGGCTGTTGGGTGAAGGAAATTAGAGAAATTACAGCGATGTGTACACTGATTAAATGGCAAACAGAAAAGGGTTAAGTTCTCAACTTCCACACACACAACAAAAGGCATATTGGATTATGTTCATTCAGATATTTGGGGACCAGCCAGGACTCCTACATTGGGAGGTGCAAGATATTTTATCACCTTCATTGATGATTGGTCAAGGAAGGTGTGGATTTACTTGCTGAAACATAAAAATCAGGATTTCAAATGTTTTAAACAGTGGAAGGCTTTGGTTGAAAAGCAAACAAGCAGGTAGGTCAAGGTGCTCAAGACTGACAATGGTCTTGAGTATTTGAGTGATGAATTCAATGAATTTTGCAAGGATAGTGGCATACAAAGGCACAAGACAGTTAAGTCTACACCTCAGCAAAATGGATTGGCTGAGAGGATGAACAGAACTCTCTTAGAGAGAATCAGGTGTATGTTATCAAATGCAAATCTCAGCAAATGTTTTTGGGGGGAGGCTGCCACTACAACATGCTATTTGATCAATAGGTCTCCATGTTCAGCCATAGAATTCAAGACTCCTGAAGAACTATGCACAGGAAAGACACCAAGCTTTAAACATCTTAGAATATTTGGGTGCACTGCTTATATACATGTCAATGAAGGCAAGTTGGAAAACAGATCAAAGAAAGGGATTTTCCTCGGGTATCCAGAGGGTGTGAAAGGATATAAGGTCTGGTTAACTGGTTTAGGGGCAAGAAAGGCAGTGATCAGTAGAGATGTCATTTTCAATGAAGATAATGTGCTTAACAAAGATAACAAGGGATCAGAACAGTCAGTAGAAGACAAGGAAGCTGGTAATGAAGTTCAATTACAGGTGGAGAAAACAGAATTAAAAAGAAATGCAGAACTAATCAGCAGGTCAAATACTGATGGAGAAATCAGTCAAAGGCAAACTGATTTGTCAACATATCAGTTAGCTAAAGATAGAGATAGGAGGGAAACAAGACCTCCTGAAAGGTATGGATATGCTGATTTCATTGCATATGCTCTCAACATAGAAATTGAAGATCAAGGCATAGATCCAATTAGTTTCAAAGAAGCTGTTTCTGGGCCTGATAGTGACAACTGGAAGGTAGCAATGAAGGAAGAATTTGATTCACTCATGAAGAACAACACTTGGGAACTGGTAGAGAAGCCTGCTGGTCAGAGAACCATAGGTTGCAAATGGATTTTTAAGAAGAAATCTGAGGTTCCAGGAGGTGAAGGGATAAAGTTTAAGGCAAGATTGGTTGCAAAAGGTTTTTCCCAAAATGAAGGGATAGATTTCAATGAAATCTTCTCTCCTGTGGTGAAACACTCCAGCATTAGAGTGATTCTTTCTCTAGTTGCTATGTATAATCTTGAACTTGAACAAATGGATGTTAAGACATCTTTTTTGCATGGTAATTTGGATGAGAAGATTTATATGAATCAGCCTGAAGGTTATGTGGTAGAAGGCAAAGAGCAGTTGGTTTGTTTGTTGAAAAGATCATTGTATGGACTCAAGCAATCCCCAAAACAATGGTATAAAATTTTGACAGCTTTGTGATGGCAAATGGATATCATAGAAGCTCTTATAATAGCTGTGTCTACTTCAAAAGGGAAGGAACTGGTCAGTACATATATTTACTTCTTTATGTAGATGATATGTTAATTGCTAGTGATGATATAGAAGCTATTAGCAAGCTGAAACAGCTGTTGAGCTCAGAATTCGAAATGAAGGATCTAGGAGCTGCAAAGAAAATACTTGGTATGGAAATAATTAGAAAGAGGTCAGAAGGAACTTTGTTGCTCACTCAATCAAATTATGTTTAGAATGTACTTAAGAGGTTCAACATGGTGGATGCCAAACCTGTAACTACACCAATTGCTGGTCACTTCAAATTGTCATCAAGTCAGTCACCAAAAATAGATGAGGAATGCAACCTGATGAGGACAATACCCTACTCAAATGCCACTGGTAGCTTAATGTATGCAATGATCTGCACCAGGCCAGATCTTGCATATACTGCTAGCTTAGTAAGCAGATTTATGGGAAATCCTGGCAAGGAGCATTGGATGGCAGTAAAGTGGATTTTCAGATACCTAAATGGCACTAAACAAGTTGGCTTGAAATTCTGCAAATCCAATTCTCAAGTCAGTGAGGTAATTGGACATATAGATGCAGACTTTGCTGGTGATCTTGACAAGAGAAGATCATTGACAGGTTACTTATTCACCTTGTATGGTAACTTGGTCAGCTAGAAAGCAAATCTGCAGCCAATTGTAGCTCTCTCTACTACCGAGTCAGAATACATTGCTCTTACAGAAGCAATTAAAGAGATAATTTGGTTAAATGGCTTTGTGAATGAGCTAGAAGGCAGGGTTGTTCCTATTTCAGTCCTATGTGACAGCCAAAGTGCTATATGCTTGTCCAAAAATCAAGTGTTCCATGAAAGGACAAAGCACATAGACACTAGGCTACATTTCATCCGAGACATTATTGCTCAAGGAATAGTTGAGGTGAAGAAGGTAGCAAGTGAAGACAACCCTGCTGATATATTGACAAAGGTGGTTCCTACTTCCAAGTTCAGTCACTGCTTAAATTTGGTAAAAGTGGGAAATTGTTCCAAGTGAATTCTTTTGAATGCTAGAAGAACTTCTAACTATGGTCTTAGATTTAAAGATCCAAGGTGGAGAATTGTTATGCTCTGTGGATCTCAAATTGGTTAAGTTAGTTAGAAGTTAGTTATTATTAGCTAAGTGATAGATGGTTAGTTGTATAGGTAGTTAGTTTGTTGAAACCGGTTGTAACTAATTCCCTTTTCTCTTATGCTAAGCCATCTATATAAAGCCTTAGCTAGGTGCTTGTAAACAAGATAAGACAGAGAGAATATCTCAGTGGTGAAATGCTGTGATTTAGAGCATAGAATGCAAGTGAGAGATCATCATGTTCTTGTAGAATTCTTGTATTAGCTCTGATCAATAAATCAGTCCAGAAAGCATTTGAAGAGTGGATGTAGGAGTTTGCACACTACAACTCTGAACCACTATACTTTCTTGTGTGTTCTTTATCATTCTTTTTCATTACACTTTAAGATATTAACTTAGACTAGAATCCCAAGAGGAAGTGATTCCTTTCCCCAAATTGAGATCGAGAATCAAACTTTGTTCATTAGACAAAGGGTTTACTATAGTCTAATAAGTTATTTTTGAAATATTTTCGTAAAAAAATTGGCACGCCCGGTGGGACTCGTCAATTAAGTAAAGATCTTAAGGGATTTTGTGAAGTTTATGCGCTTAAGAAGTGGTAGAATACTGCTAAATATGTCTGAAAACACATCTTTGAGTGCTCAGAACCCTCAAATAAGGAATAATGGAGCCAATGACAATAGAGACAGTATAGTATCTACAAATTTACCACAAGCCTTAGAACCCGTGATCAGTGAAATCACAGGAGCCCCTATTTCAAATTTAGAAACTAATACTCTTAGGGTAAATAGAACTGCACCCTTATATAGGCTACCTCTTGGGTTCACTCCCTAAAATGTCACACAAAACATAGGTACTGCCCAAGCCACATATACAAGTCCTAAACCTAACGTTTCACCAAGAAACTAAATGGTAAATGGTAGTGGCCAAGTTGCAGGAACAAGTACTGATCCAACTGATAAACAAAATATGAGAATACCAGTATTCCCTAGCATGCCCAGAGATATGTCTTCGATTCCTTCAAGGAATACAAATACAACTTTGAATAATATCAGGCAACAGATTAATGAAAGTAACCATGAGATGCTGACTCAGTAGATGACTACTATAATAACTCCATTCATAGAGTCAACTAATAATACCTACACCACATTGGCTAGACAAATGGGTAGGGTTGCAAATGTTTTCGGTAACCCAGAGGATTCTGTAGGTAATCAAAGGGTAAACAATCAGCCTGTTTATCAAGAGAACGCCCAGTTGGTAAATAATCCCAATGTTAACAATACAGTTGAGGATAACCAGCCAAGAGAAATTCCACATGGCCCAAATGTAGGATTTCGAATAGTTAATCGAAATCAAGATGCTGATAACCTCCTAGAAAGGATTAGGCTTAATAATCTTAGGGAGCGACAAAATATTAATTAAGCAGTTGAATAAGTGCTTAATAGATATGGGTTTAATGTGGGGTATGCAAATAGACTCTATTTTGTGTCAGCTCTCCCTGAATTTATCCAACAAATAGAACTGCCTAGAGAATGGAAATTGCCTAAGATTTCCAGCAAATTTGTTGGGGAAAGTGTAGCATCCACAGTAGAACACATTGCTCAATATACAATCAAAGCAAGTGATGTAACCACAAATGAATATTTGAAAATAAAATATTTCCCTAGCTCATTAACTAGGAATGCCTTTACTTGGTTTACCACTCTCCCACCAAATTCGATTCACTTTTGGAACCAATTGAAAAGAAATTTCTATGATCATTTCTTTAGAGGAGAGACAAAAGTAAGTCTCGTAGATTTGTTTAACATTAGAAGAGGACATGAGGAGTCCATAGATGACTACTTAGCTAGGTTCAGGCAAATGAAGGCTAGATGCTGCACCATTATTCCTGAGTTGGCACCGTTATTCCTGAGTTGGAGATAGTTAAAATGGTTGTTGGTGGTTTAGATTACTCCATTCGAAAGAAACTAAAAAACCAGTAACTCCTTGACATGTCTCAACTTGCTGATAAAGTAAGGAAAATTGAGCAATTAGAACTCGAAAAGGATAGAATTAGGAAAAATTTGAGAAAAGAAAAAATTAGTTATATCGAAACTTCTGATAGCAAGGATAAATATTTTAAGCAATTGAAAGACAATAAAGTAGCCTATGTCGAAATCGATGAAGGTGAGGATGATGAGGAAAATAAGGTTAACATAGTAGAGTTAAAATATGGTCCTTCTTATACTTGTTCATCTTTAATGCCTAATCGAACTAAAGATAGTATGAAGTCCTCTACTAGGCCAACATATGCTTTCGACATTTCTAAAGCTGATTTAATATTTGATGTCTTATTAAAAGATAAGCAAATCAAACTTTCTGATGGATATAAAATTCCTTTAGTAGAAGAAATAAAGGGTCGAAAATATTGCAAGTATCATAATAGATATGGTTATTCGGCTAACAATTGTATACGTTTCAGGGATTTGATTCAAAAAAGCATCATGGAAGGAAGATTAAAGTTCGAGAACAAGAAAAGCCTGAAGGTGGATGCTGATCCATTTCAAGTGAATGCCAGCTATATAGAACCAACTGGCTTTACAGAAGTCAATATGGTAGAAGTAGGGGAATCCTCTCTTGACCTCACTAACTATAGCCTCGATGCGTTCGAAGCCACAGAGGAGGAAGTATTTCCCAAGACTGGGGAAACTTTAGTTGAATTCCTCTTGAGGAAGAAGGAGGATAAGAGGGAAGTCTCTCTTTGCCCAAGGTGTAGTGCTGTCCTTGATAGACTGGCTGCCAAGTCTTACCAAGCAGCTTTGAAGCAGAAGTAGAAGGGAAAGACCTCTGCGGTAGGCTCGATTAATATCAATAATCAGCCTGTGAATCATAATGCGGTGGTAGTACAAGACCTTGAGGGGGCCAGGAAAGGGAAGACCTGGGTGCCCCCTTCCAATGTGGCTCCTAATCAGCGGGTAAGGAACAGTCCACAGCCTCACAAGTTCAAAAATAGGCCATTCTGGCCAAAGTTTGAGTATGGGATAAATTCCTTCGGTTGAAGATCAAACACTTGGTTTTGAGGAGAAGGTTCGAACTTGAACCAAGGTTTAAGCTCGTATTTATCCAAGTCTCAGTGGTGCAAGGCACAAAGAATTTGACAACAACAATTACAGTAACATGCATTGGCCAAGCTGCAGCAGCAACAAAGATCATATGCCCAGGTGGTCCAAGGACCACCCCTGAAAATAGAAAAACAAAAACCTCCAAGTCCAATGGACGAGGATGTTATCACAAATTCATTCGAATCTCGGTTTAAGGATAATTTAGACATTATTTTTGGTGTCAATGTGGTCTCTCTTCTTCCTTATAATTTTTCCATTTCAAGTGACCAGGAAGTGAATCCGGAGGAGGATTTCGAAGATAATTCGAAAGAGACTAGTTGGTATATAGTTGAAGAGGATACAATTGAAGTAATGGAGAATTATGTAGTATTTAATAATCCTTCTCTCGAAATGAAAAGTCATTTGTGCCCATTGTTTATCAAAGCAATGGTAAATGGTAAATTAATGGGTAAGGTACTGGTCAATGGAGGAGCTGCCATCAATCATTTGCCTAAAAATTTACTAAGAAAATTTGGCAAAATAGAGGCTGATTTATTGCCACACAATATGGTGGTGACAGATTTTAATGGAAGATCCTCCACATCATAAGGGGCTATTATTCTCGATGTTAAAGTGGCTTCAGTGATGAGGTCAACTTTGTTCATAGTTGTTCCTTCGAAGGCCAGTTACAATCTGGTTTTAGGGAGAGAATGGATTCATGCTGTGGGGGTTATCCCTTCGACCGTCCATCAAAAGATGTTCTTGTGGAATCAGCTGGAGGAACTCGAGATGAATGAGGCTGATGACACCTTGTATCATGTAAATTAGAACCATGCAGATCTACAAATATATATGCCTGGTGTCAGACCATTCTATATTTGGGATTCAGCAGCACTCGATAGGAAGGGGGTTGAGATGTTGGCCCTCACCCCAACAGGTTTCTCTGTCATACCAAAAGCTGATTCATTTCAGCTTCGAAATTGTAATGATTCTAGGGCGTATAGGTGCCTGTTTAACATTCCAGACTGAGTATATTCGGCCTCAAGTGGTAATATAAATGTCAAAACTTAATAGCCAAGTGGCTCGAATTTCAGCCTATATGGCTGAAAATTGCACGAACAGTGCAATTTTGAGTCATATGACTCAAATCTCAGCCTATATGGCTGAGAAATTTGGTACCATCGAAGGTGCCAACTTGGATTGTATTTATGATGATTCTTCTTTGGGATTCGAACAGACCCCTCTATCTGAAATTAAAAGAATAGAGGTATAAGATCCTTTAGAAGAAATCAATCTAGGAAGTGATGTAATAAGGAAACCTACTTTCATAAGTAGTTTAATAAATTCCAATTTCAAGTATAAGTTAATTCATTTGCTTGAAGAATACAAAGATTGTTTTGCATAGGAATATGAGGAAATGCCTAGACTTAGTCGAGATTTGGTAGAGCACAGACTGCCAATTCGAGCAGGACAAAGACCAATCAAGCAAGCTCCAAGAAGATTTGCACCTGAAGTGGTCTTGAAGATCAAAGAAGAAATCGAAAGGTTACTAAAGGCTAAGTTCATTTGAACAGCCAGGTATGTTAACTGGATTTCTAATGTTGTTCCTGTTATGAAAAAGAATGGTAAATTAAGAGTATACATTGATTTTTGAGATTTAAATTTTGCTATTCCTAAAGATGAATATCCTATGCCTATTGCTGACATATTAATTGATTCAGCCTCAGGTTATGAAATTTTAAGTTTCATGGATGGCTATTCTGGCTATAATCAAATTTACATTACAGAAGAGGATGTGCTAAAAAAAACTTTTCGATTTCCTAGAGCAATTGGCACCTTCGAGTGGGTAGTCATGCCATTTGGATTGAAAAATGCTAGAGCCACATATCAAAGAGCTATAAATACCATTTTTCATGACGTTATTGGTAAATTCATGTAAGTTTACATTGTTGATGTGGTGGTAAAATCAAGATCAGAGTAGGAACATCTCTCAAATCTAAAGCAATCATTCGAGAGAATGCAGAAACATGGATTAAAAATGAATCCTATTAAATGTGCTTTTAGTGTTTCTGCAGGAAATTTCTTGGGATTCCTGGTTCAAAAAAAAGAAGTAGAGGTAGATCAAAACAAAGCTAAAGCTATTCTGGAAGCATCACCTCCTTTGAATAAGAAGCAGCTCCAGTCTCTACTAGGAAAAATTAATTTCCTGAGAAGGTTCATTTCAAACTTATCTGGAAAAACCAAAGTCTTCTCTTTACTCTTGAAACTCAAAGTTGAATAAGAGTTTAGATAGGAAGAAGAACATTAAGAGGCATTCGATCAAATCAAGCATTGTTTGGCTAATCCTCCAGTAATGATGCCCCCAGTGCTTGGACGCCCTTTGAAGCTGTATATTTTAGCATCGAATGAAACTACTGGGTGTATGTTAGCCTAGGAAGATGAGAATGGAATCAAAAGAGCCATTTATTATCTTAGTAGAGTTTTGATAGATGTTAAAACAAGATATAGTGCAATCGAGAAATTATGCTTAGCTTCGTATTTCTCTTACACTAAGTTAAAGTATTATGTACAGCCACATGATGTACTTGTTGTTTCAAAAACTAATATAATAAAGTATATGTTATCCAACCTATCTTGCATGGTAGAGTATGAAAATGAGCTCTTGCTTTAACAGAATTTTCTTTAAAGTATGTACCACAAAAGACTGTAAAAGGCCAAGTATTGGTAGACTTTTTGATTGACCACCCTTGTGTTGACATCGAAGTAAAGGATATCAACTACGTTGGTTTGAAATCGTGGAAGTTATATTTCGATGGATCAAAAAACAGTGGAGGGGTGGGTCTTGGCGTTTTAATTGTTTCACCAATTGGGACTCCAACTAAATTTTTATTCGAAATAAAGCATGAATGTTCGAATAATGAAGCTAAGTATGAAGCTTTGATAGCTGGCTTACAAACTTTAATTTCACTTAAAGCCAAAAGTATTAACATATTGGGTGATTCCTAATTGGTTATTAAGCAATTGACTTGAGAATATAAATTCATTAATCAGAATTTGTTCAAGTACTTTGCTTTTTCAGCGAGGTTGTTGTATGAATTCGATGAAGTTATATTGCAGCATATTCTGAGGGAAGAAAACTATGAAGCCAATGAGCTTCCCCAAATAGCTTCAGGTTACAAGATTTCAAGTTTAACTTTGGTTAAATTGATCGAAATTAGAGAAAAGTTATATTTATTCGAGAATTTAGAAGTATGCCTAATTGAGGATATGGATGATTCTGATTGGAGAAAATCAATTGTTAATTATTTACGAAACCCAAACATAGTAGTCAAAAGGAAAATAAAATACAAAACTTTACATTATGTTATAATGGGATATTCACTTTATAAAAAGTCAGTAGATGGAAATTTATTGACATGTCTAAGTGAAAAAGAAACATATACAGTTTTAGCAGAAGTATATGAAGGTATTTGTAGTGCTCATCAAGCTGGTGAAAAGATGAAATGGGTATTGCACAGGCAGAGAGTCTATTGGCCTACAATGGCTAAAGATTGTCATTTATATACTAAGTCCTGTGAGGAATGTCAAAGGCATGGAAACATTTAGCATGTTCCTGTGAGTGATTTACATTCGTTTATAAAACCTTGGCCATTTCGAGGATGGGCCCTCGATCTGATAGGCCAGATTCATCCACCGTCTTCTAAAAGGCATAAATATATATTAGTTGCCATTGACTATTTTACAAAATGGGTTGAGGCAATTCCTTTGAAGGATGTTACTCAGCAAGATATTATTAATTTTGTTGAAGAAAATATTATTTATAGATTTGGTATCCCTCAAACTTTAACTACTAACCAAGGCACTGTATTTACTAGTCGTTATATTACTGAGTTTGTTAAGTCAATTAGGAATATCAAATTACTTCAACTCCTTATTACGCTCAGGCTAATGGGCAGGTCGAAGCAGTCAATAAGATTTTAATTAGTTTAATTAAGAAACATGTTGGTCGAAAGCCAAGGAGTTGGCATGAGACTTTGAGCCAAGTTTTATGGGCTTATCAAAATTCTCCTAAGGAAGCTATTGGTATAACGCCATATCATTTAGTTTATGGTCATGATGCTTTCTTACTAATTGAAATTAATCTTCAGTTAATTAGGTTACAACGTCAAGATGAAATTCCTACTCAAGATTATTGGGATTTGATGTTTGATGAACTAAATCAATTAGATGAGGAAAGATTAATTGCTCTTGAAAATTTGATTTGACAAAAAGAAATAATTGCAAAATTCTATGATCTTCGAGTCAAGAGACAAGAATTTGTTATTGGTGATTTGGTCTGGAAGGTTATTTTACCTATGGAGAAAAAATCGAAGTCATTTGGGAAATGGTCCCCAAATTGGGAGGGGCCATATCGAATCGAAAGAGTTTTTTTTGGTAATGCTTATTCGATTGCTAATGTTAACTCGAATGAAAAGATCACCTCAATAAATGGTAAATATTTAAAGATATACAGACTAACCATTCATGAAATCAAAATTATATATATAAAAAAAACATAGTTTCGATTCAAAGGTAATTGAAATTTGAATTGTCATTACAAAATATACAAATATTTATTGAAGCTTTGAAAACAAAGAGGCCCAAACATCTACAATTTTCTTCTTTTCCTCGACGGCTGCCTCGAAGGATAGAGCTAAGTTCTGGATAGCTTGCTTAACTTGATTACCTTCATTAATCCACCCTATGTAGGTCTCATTAAGAGCTTGTTCTTGACTTGCACAATCCTTAGCCAGGGCCCGAAGTTCACCTTGTTTTTCTTCAAGTAGTAGCAGTTCTTGTTTAAACTTAACAATTCATTCTTTGTTTTGATTAATATTTTACTGAGTCGATGAAAGAACAGAAGTGAACTTCGAACGTTTCCTTTTTACCTTAACAACATTTACCATCAATTGATTCTTTTGTTCGAGCAATTGCTGGTTGTTGGTGATGACTTGATTAATGCTGAGGAGTTTGGTTGGAAAGTCTTTTGTTAGGTTGATTAAACTCTGGACCACTGATTGGGCATTCGAATCCAGAAGGTGCTTGTTTTGATTGAGTTGGTCAAGTAAGCCTAGCATTTTTTTGTTTTTTCTCGTCCACAGCCTTAACTTGGTCTAGCCCAAAGCTTGAAAGATCAACCAGTTCTTTTCATAGCTGAGGGGTAGAAATACTTTGGGCCTCCACTTTTGAGTGGGTTGTCGAATGATGAGACTTAGAGAATAAAGATCATCTAGATAAAATATCTTCCAGATGTTTCTGGATGTCATCCCCATCGTCATCATCATCATTGCATATGGTTTCTACTTCTTCCTCGATAGAGATTTTAATTCGAATTAATAGAATTTTGGTAGAAGTAGAAGGTGCAGCCTCAGAAACCCAAAAGGTTTCAATCAAAATTGGGATTTCGGTCTCAGCAGGAATGTTGTCAGGCATAGGATTGATTTTTTCCTGCATCAAAGAAAACTAGCAATGAAGGTTTGCTTATGAAACTTCTACTCAATGTTTAATGATTTTGAGTTTAAAAAAAAAAAGAGTAAACCTGAATGTCTGTTTCGATGAAAGGGACCTTAGAATTGGGTCCAGCTTCAGAAACTATGTTTTGTTACCATATGGCTCCAATACTCAAGAGGGGGGTGAAATTGAGTATAGAAAATTTTTTGCAAATGCTTTTAAAACAAAATTCATTGAAGCTATTTAATAAAAGATGTGAATACAAAGAGAGGATAAAAAGTCTTAAGAATAGAAAATAAATAGTTAAGCAATAATAAATAAATTGTAATAAATAAAGAGATTAAGATGAAAAGAGAAGGCGCAATATTTATCCTAGTTTAGTCACAAAACTACTTGTGGCCTACGTCTAGTCCTCGAAAAATTATCTGAGATTTTTCACTATGAATACAAGCTTAAACAGGTGCTTGCTACCGTTATAATCTAGAGCACTTTTCACACATAGGAAAACTCTACCCTTGTGCTAAAGCCTCAACTTTCAGGGATACCTCACCGTTATACAAATCTTGAGGGATATCTCACCCTCGTTACAAAGAAGCAGAAAATAGATGAAGAAAAACTCTCACAAAGAGTAAAAATCACAAATTGAAGCACTATGAAGCTCTTTAAGGATATTTCAAAGTTTTGGCTAAAAGAGCACAAAAAATATGCAAAAATTATAAATCACGTTTTAAAGCAAGCAAAGAATAATTCAAATAGTTGGGCGATGTTCAGATGTGACCCACGGTCACTATTTATAGAGTCTTTGAAGAAAATAGCCATTGGAAGAATTAACTCTTGTAATTAATATGAATATGGTCGTTTCTTTCTAAATCTGTAACCCGTGTTTATTCGAATAACTCTTATGTTATTCGAATAACACATTTTCAAATAACCAGTTCTGATATGGGTTATTTGAATACCATGAGGGTTATTCAAATAACATTGCTTTAAAACATTTTCTGAGAAATAAATCTATTAGAATAGTTTATTTAAAAGAAGCCATTTTAAAAACCTTTTATTTGAATAGCAAAGGTGCTATTCAAATAGCACTTACGAAAACAGAGGTGCGCAGTAGGATTTTGAAAACGCTTATTCGAATAACTCTTGGGTTATTCGAATAACTCAGTTAAAAGATAATTTTTCTAGACTTGGTTTATTCGAATAAAGAGACCTTTATTCGAATACCCCTGTTAAAAGAACATTTGTAAATACTTTTAGAAAATTGCCCAAATGATTTTCAAAACACCAAAACCTTTTAATTTATTTTCAAGATTATTTTTAATTTTGGGAATTTAGTTTAAAACCATTTTTATCTTATCTTGTAAAAACAATGAGATATCCAAAAAGTCTCTGTACAAAAAGACTCTAAGTCCTAAAGCTAATCTTGAAGTTCTTGGACTTAGTCTTCTCATCATCTTCATGTTTACTATCATCAAAACTAGTCTTCACTGTAGCATAACCAATCACATTCTCCCTCTTTTTGATGATGACAAACTATCATTGAGAAAAGTATTAGTTCAGATAAATTGGAATTCACAAAGTTAAAGCTCAAAGAACTTATTCCCCCTCTTTTTCGTAAAAGGTGATTTATATCAGAGATGTGCGCAGCTCCCCTTTTCTTTTGGAATCCAATAATTGTTTTATTTTTACCTGTCTTTTCTCAAGTGTTACCAGTTATTATTTTTCTCCCCCTTTGGCATGATCAAAAAGCATAGGGGACCAAGGCAAGTAGAAGTAGATACTATGCATTGCCAAAAAGATATTCACATAATTTCAAGCCTAAAAAGAATAGATAATGCATCAAAACAGTCATTTCATTAATATTAAATTAGCCAAAAAAATACATGTACAATAAGAAAATAAACAGCCAGTACAAAAGCAAGCCAAGAAACAAAAAGTGAAGCCTAAAAATAAGCATCCAGTGGAGGAAGATGGGAGTCAGGTGCTCGCTGAGTCAGCAATGTGCAAAGGGCAGCCTGCTCACGCTCTACACTTTCTATCTTATCAAACAGGATAGAGAAAGTAAAGTGTTCTCCATATAGGCCCTGTTGTCCTGCAGGGCTACCATAATTTGATCCAAAGTGACTGGATCAGTAGCAGGAATAGCAGGAGCAGGAACATCAGTAGTAGGGACAGCAGGGTGGTCTTCTTGGTCATCATCTTCAACTTTGTTCGGGTACACCCAGCCGTTAGAAGTTCTGATCATCTTCATTTTGTTTAGGGTAAAGGACCCAAAAACGTGATGATGAGCCAGCGTGGTCGCCTGCTCAGTTTCTAAAATCTAAGGGTATTTGCCTAAGAAGGCAGTAATGACTAATCCATAAGGCAATTCAAACCGTTCTTTACCCTTTGCCTTCATCATATGCTTCATGATGAAGGTAGGCCAGTTAACCTAGTACCCTTTCTTCATGAGCCACAACATAAAGATGTCATCTTCACTCAAGTAGGTGTAGTTGCCTCCTCGAGGTTCCAGAATATGAGCGTAGGTATAATGTAAGAGCTTGTCTTGGCTCTTCATCATTCCTCCTTTGACGCCCTTTTGAGGCAAGGCCAGACCAGGTTTCAGCATGTCTTCAATAGCCTGGGTCTTCTTGTACTCTTGGTCCAGAGTACTGATGTATTCATCAATGTTGCGACCAATGGTCTGCAACCCAAACATCTGGTCCCAATCACAGGGGGTGATAATTATATGCTGATCAAAGACATCAGAGTACAAGTCCTCCCCATCAATCGTCAGGTTACAAAGAACATTTTACTAAGTCTAGGCAGAGGACAGACTTGTGAGTGCAGAGATGAAGCACACCTTGATGGTTCAGAAGGTTGAGAAAGTCTAATCCACCTTCTTTCTCAAAAAAGCCCAAGTCAAGGTACTTCAATTGTGTAACAGCCCAATATTTGCTACCCAAATATATCGTCATATAAATGAATAACCCAATATTGACCCTGCTACTACTAACATACATCAACATCTAACCCATATCATTCATACACAATGAGTAAATATGGGGAGCCACGATAGCAAAAGTTATATATATACATCACAGCCTCAAAGGGCATACTGTTATACATAACTTAGAATAACTAAGAAAATATAAAACATATATAAGCTCAGCTCAAAATAGCATCTATACTATGCTAGTCCTTATACATCTTCTTCTTCCCTTTTGAAGAACTCGTACCCGGATTTACATGGCAACACAATCGGGGTGAGAAAACATATCTCAATAGAAGTATTCCAATACCAGCATATATACATATATATGTACAAACAGATAATATTTACAAGTATCATGTTAACACTTCAATCACAGAAACAACAACATCTCCATCTCAGAGACACGTAATCGCCTATACAATTACAATGCATGATTAATGTTATGATAGCAACCGCCCATACAATTGCCATGCTATGTTTAATTATGTTTAATGTGTATGTCTATACAAATCCTAGAAATGAATGTAGTTTTAAAATGTTATGAGACCTCAGAAGTATTGAGAACATTCTCCACCTCAACTACTCTATGATATATTATGATATGTCATGGTTTATCAAGCATAGTAAGGATATTCTCTACTTACACTATCCATCAAAACAAGTAGAGGATATTTCTCGCCTCCACTAATCAGCAAAGCAAAGACGATATTACTCGCCTCCTTACTCAACCATGTAATAAGGATATTACTCACCTTATTATTCACAACATAGAGAGGATATTACACACCCCATTATGCTTCAATCAACATAAAGAGGATATTACATACCTCAATGTATTTCACAAACAACAGAGAAGAAATTACTCACTAATCTATTGTTCAAACACATAGATAGGATATTACTCACCAATCTATGCTTCTCAATAATACAAAGAGGATACTATAAACCTCAAGGTATTTAACATACAATAGAGTTTGATATTTCTTGCCAATCTATTGTACAAACACATAGAAAGGATATTATGCACCAATCTATGCTTCTTAAACATTTCATGCAAAACAATTATCAATTACTTCCCGTAAGTAGTTTCACAATTAATTTATATGCATCTCAAACTTATCTCACACACACTTCATCAAATACTTATAGAAGTACTTTGACACTCTTAAAAGAGCAAGTATGAGTGATTCCAACACTTAGGAAAACTCATTTCCTCAATTCATCACACATGATATTAAAACAACCCCATATGGGTCACATCCTAAGTATTACCCTATGACATTCCACCACACTATGGAAGCTTAAGGTATTGCAACACATTACCCCTTGATAATCCACCCAAATATGGTTATCTAAGGTCCCTTTAAGGCTCCTAGCCTTATAAAATGTCAAAACATCATGCATTTCCTAACCAAAAATGCATCCTGCTCAATATCGACCTTTGACATTTGCACAGTAAAATGACCATAACTTGAGCTATGGAGGTCGAAACGGGGTGATTTCAGTGGCATCTAAAAGCTAAGAGAAAGAGGTACAACTTTCATGAAGACAATAAGAGCTAATTCTCATTATAGAGGGAGACACAACTCATGTAATTAGACACAACCCACCCCATATTTTCGCTCTTCATGAAAATTTTTGGCAGAGAGAGACACGACCCACCCTGTGTTTTTGGACACGGGCCATGTTCTAAGCCAGAAACTCTGTAACTCATTTTACAGCATCTTGCCACTATTCCCATGGCCAAAATCTTGGATTTTGGACACTCGAATTCAATTTCTTGGTGATCTAAGGTCCTTAACAAGTTTACTAACACATAGGGATCATTAATCACTAACAAAAACCTCCAATTTGGATTCTATGACTAAAACCACAAATCAAAACCTAACTTTTCTCAAAAAACCCTTTTTCCAACCCTTTCACAAAGAGTTCTATGGTAAATCCTAAGTTTCAAGCTAACAGCTATGCTTCACTCAAGCATATAATAGCTCAACTTCACACCTAAAAGAAAGAATCAAGCATGGAAATCTAATACCGACACTCACCCAATCCATTCATCAACCCAAAACCATGAAACAAGATGGAAATAGAAAGGATAAGAGTACAAAAGACTAAGTCCCTTACGTCAAAATCTTGAAGATGAAGCCAACCTCCACTTGATTCATCTTCCTTGATTGTTGATCCCCCTCTTTAGTCTCTTTCCTCTCTTGTCTTCTCCTCCTTGGTTCTCTTTCTCCTTTACTCTTTTCTTCCTTCTTCTCTACGTTTTCTCTTCTCTATTTCTGCTTCACAAATATTCCAACCGTGGGATATTTAACAAGGAAAGTCTAATTTGACTTCTCTTTGATAGGTACCAAAACCCTGATTTACTAAGAACACTCAGATTTCACTAAATCCGATTTCGTAGCTTCCAACAGACTCAAAATAAATCCTAAAATTCATTAAAAATTTTGTTTCACCAAAAACTGATAATTCCATATCAACTAGGGGTTAAACCAGCACTAAAACACACAACTAGTATGCTTAAAAATGCCGAACAAACTCTGATTAACCTCAAACTTTAACTGTAGTATAGTTTCCACGTTTGTGACTTGAAAATAAACTCTCCACATTTATTTCCATCAACTAAGCAGTTTAAGCCACTTCCGGAGCAAATAACAACTATATTTCTCACATAATGTTACAGCAAAGTGTCTAAATATACTCAGAAAGTCACAAAACTTCACAGACATGTTAAGTAAGTATTAGGCTACCTCTGTAACCATATACAAGCCTAACATGATTTTTTAGGGTATTATATTCTCCCTAACTTTTTAGAATTTTGTCCCCAAATTTTGATTTACTTTATGTATAGAGTTCTAATAACTGACATACGACCACAGATACAACCAAATTTTAAGAAAACAAAGTTACTAAACATGTACAACCATGTACTCACCTTTTCCATAACCAGGAGATGGTGATGCCTCCTCACCTCGTACTTGATAGACTTTACCCCCAGCGATAGGTCTAGCATCTGTCCCTTCTTCTTCTTTTTTAGAACAATTTTTGGCATAGTGTCCTAACTTGCCACACTTAAAACACCTAATTTGGTCCACCATACGAACTTTGTTCTTGTGATACCTACCACACTTGTTACAATTCTCTTGCTGATCTTCCTTCTGAACATTCTGGCCTTTCTCTTGTGGGTGACAGGATTTAGGATTACCTTTCCCATATCCACCATCCACTTTCTTCTTTTTCTGAAGACTTTGTAAATTCCACTCTGCCTGAATTTGGAGATTTTTTGACTCCACAATTCTATACTTGTTTACCAAGGATGAAAAATTCCTGATTTCAAAAGGTCTCACAACCCTTCTTATATTTCCCCTCAGCCCGGACTCAAACCTGACACACCTCCAGCTCTTATCCAGATTCTGCCAAAATTACGAAGAAAACTTGGACAACTCATGAAATTTTGCCTCATATTGTCCAACCATCATGTCCTCTTGTTGAAGACCCAAAAACTCCTTCTCTTTATTATCTTGCAAACTCTTTGGAAAGTATTTCTTCAAAAAGATCCTTTTGAACATACCCCACATGATCAAAGTCCCTGCTGTCTCGAGCACCTTTCTAGTGCTTCACCACCATTGCTCCGCTTCCCCTCTCAGCATAAAGGAAGCAAAAGAAACTTTTTGCTCTTCAAAGCAAACCATGACCTCATAGATCTTCTCTAATTCGGTCAATCACTCTTCCGCTTTAATCGGATCATAGTCATCTCTGTATATCAGAGGATTCATCTTTCTGAACTCTGAAATGTCAAGAAAATTATGATATCTCCCGAATGGTACTTCTTGTATTGGTGGTGGTACCGGTGGTAGTACTTGCTGCTGAGGTACCAACCTCTCTAAAACTCTAGCAGTCGCTGCTGCTTACTCAGTCTGCTGCCTCATGGCATTGGCCATCGCCATCATAGCTACGGCTATCTTTGTACCTTCATTACTAGAGTCTCTATTCCGGCTCCCACGTGGTCGCCCTCGTGTTGCCGGTCGCCCTCGTGCTGCCATAGTCTTCTGTAAACATAGAACAATTCATATTGAGTTAGTTAGGCTCAATATCATGTAACCATGTCACAGTAGCTAAAGCAAACATCTCAAAGGCAAAACATACAATTCCACTCAAACAATCACATGTAAGAGATAAGAAATGCATAACTATCATTACACATGTATAAGTATAGCCAGTCCATACTCTGGCTCAACCAGGCTCTGATACCAAAATGTAATAGCCCAATATTTGCTACCCAAATATATCGTCATACAAATGAATAACTCAATATTGACCCTCCTACTACTAACATACATCAACATCTAACTCATATCATTCATACACAATAAGTAAATATGGAGAGCCACGATAGCAAAAGTTATATATATACGTCACAGCCTCAAAGGGCATACTGTTATATATAACTTAGAAAACCTAAGCAAATATAAAACATATATAAGCTCAGCTCAAAATAGCATCTATACTATGCTAGTCCTCATACATCTTCTTCTTCCCTTTCGAAGAACTCGCACCTAGATTTACATAGCAACACAATTGGGGTGAGAAAACATATCTCAATACAAGTATTCCAATACCAGCATATATACATATATATGTACAAATAGATAATGTTTACAATTATCATGTTAACACTTCAATCACACAACAACATCTCCATCTCAGAGACACGCAATTGCCCATACAATTACAATGCATGATTAATGTTATGATAGCAACCACCCATACAATTGCCATGCTATGTTTAATTATATTTAATGTGTATGTCTATGCAAATCCTAGAAATGAATGTAGTTTTAAAATGTTATGAGACCTCAGAAGTATTGAGGACATTCTCCACCTCAACTACTCTAGGATATGTTATGAAATGTCATGGTTTATCAGGTATAGTAAGGATATTCTCCATCTACACTATCCATTAAAACAAGTCGAGGATATTTCTCGCCTCCACTGATCAACAAAGCAAAGAGGATATTACTCACCTCTTTACTCAACCATGTAATAAGGATATTCTTCACATCATTACTCATAACATAGAGAGGATATTACACACCCCAATATGCTTCAATCAACACAAAGAGGATATTGCACACCTCAATGTGTTTCACAAACAGTAGAGAGGATATTACTTACCAATCTATTGTTCAAACACATAGATAGGATATTACTCATCAATCTATATTTCTCAACAATACAAAGAGGATATTATAAACCTCAAGGTATTTAACATAAAATAGAGTTAGATATTTCTTACCAATCTATTGTACAAATACAGAAAGGATATTACTCACTAATCTATGCTTCTCGAACATTTCATGCAAAACATTTACTAATTACTTCCCGTAACTAGTTTCACAATTGATTTATATGTATCTCAAACTTATCTCACATACACTTCATCAAATACTTATATAAGTACTTTGACACTCTTAAAAGAGCAAGCATGAGTGATTCCAACACTTAGGGAAACTCATTTCCTTAATTCATTGCAAATGATAATAAAACAACCCCATATGGGACACATCCTAGGTATTACCCTATGTCATTCCACCATACTATGGAAGCTTAAGGTGTTCCAACACATTACCCCTTTATAATCCACCCTAATATGGTTATCTAAGGTCCCTCTAAGGCTCTTAGCCTTATAGAATGTCAAAACATCATGCATTTCCTAACCAAAAACGCATCCTACTCAATATCGACCTTTACATTTGCACAACAAAATGGCTATAACTTGAGTTACAGAGGTCGAAACGGGGTGATTTCAGTTGCATCAGAAAGTTAAGAGAAAGAGCTACAACTTTCATGAAAATCATAAGAGCTAATTCTCATTATAGAGGGAGACACAGCCTATGTCATTAATTAGACATGGCCCATCCCATGTTTTTGCTCTTCATGAAAATTTCTGGCAAAGAGAAACACGGCCCACCTGTGTTTTCAGACAGGGGCCATGTTTCTGGGCCAGAAACTCTGTAACTTATTTTGCAGCATTTTGCCACTGTTCCCATGGCCAAAATCTTTGATTTTGGACACTCCAACTCAGTTTCTAGGTGATCTAAGGTCCTTAACAAGTTTACTAACACATAGGGATCATTAATCACTAATAAAAACCTCCAATTTGGATTCTATGACTAAAACCACAAATCAAAACCTAACTTTTCTCATAAAACCCCTTTTTTAACCTTTTCACAAAGAGTTCTAAGGTAAATCCTAGGTTTTAAGCTAACAACTATGCTTCACTCAAGTATATAACAGGTCAACTTCACACCTAAAAGCAAGAATCAAGCATGGAAATCTCATACCAACACTCACCCAATCCATTCGTCAAACCAAAACCATGAAACAAGATGGAGATAAAAAGGATAAGAGTACAAAAGACTAAGTCTCCTACCTCAAAATCTTGAAGATGAAGCCAACCTTCACTTGATTCATCTTCCTTGATTGTTGATCCTCCTCTTTCATCTCTTTCCTTTCTTATCTTCTCCTCCTTGGTTCTTTTTCTCATTTTCTCTTTTCTTCCTTCTTCTCTACATTTTCTCTTCTCTATTTCTGCTTCACAAATATCCCAACCGTGGGATATTTAACAAGGGAAGTCTAATTTGACTTCTCTTGGATAGGTACCAAAATCCCGATCTGCTAAGAACACTCAGATTTCACCAAATCCTGTTTCGTAGCTTCCAACAAATTCAAAATAAATCTTAAGATTCATTAAAAATTCTGTTTCACCAAAAACTGATATTTCCATATCAGCTAAGGGTTAAACCAGCACTAAAACACACAACCAGTATACTTAAAAATGCCGAACTAACTCCGATTAATCTCAAACTTTAACTGTAGTACAATTCTCACATTTGTGACTTGGAAACAAACTCTCCACATTTATTTCCATTAACTAAGCAGTTTAAGCCACTTCCGGGGTAAATAATAGTTATATTTCTCACATATTGTTATAGCAAAGTGTCTAAATATACTCAGAAAGTCACAAAACTTCACAAATATGTTAAGTAAGTATTAGGCTACCTCTGTAACCATATACAAGCCTAACATGATTTTCTAGGGTATTACAGGTTACATAAGATTTCACTCCCGAAAGTGAGAAATGAAGTGACCCAGCTCCTCTCTATTGGAGGATAGCCTTCGTAGGTCCAACAAGTTGTTGCAAGGGGCAATCTTCATGCGAGGACGTTTGGCACAAAAAAGAGGAAGAGGCCATGGTTGGATGAAGATGGTGTACGGTGATGAACACGGGGTTATGTAATGGTGGTCACGGTGAGAGTGGTTGTCAGAGTGAAGAAATGATGGAGGATGATTGTGGATGTGGAGAAGAAATGGTGGGAGAAGAGTTTGGACCGAGGGATGCATAAAACTTAGTGAGAGAGAGGAGAGAATCAAATAAAATAGAGAGAAATCAAGCTTGGATATTGCTGGGTATATATAAAGAACCCATGTTTATTCGAATAGCAAGGATGTTATTCGAATAAACTTGCATAGAGACCAACGGTCGTGGCATTTCTGTCAGAAGTTATTCGAATAGCTTTAAGGTTATTCGAATAACTAGCTCTGTAACTTGGCTGTCTGCCAAGGATTTATTCGAATAACCTTCTGGTTATTCGAATAACCAGATAAGGACAAAAGCCTCGTGAAAGCATTATTCGAATAATATTCCACTTATTTGAATAGGACAGATACAAGAAAACACACATAAAAGCACACGTAGCACATGTATTGGAATAAAACAGAATTTATTCGAATGAGACAGATATCAAATACAAGAACTGTGGTTGCTGGTCTCAAGTTATTCGAATAAATGAATTTTATTTGAATAGAACTGATACGCAACACATTTTTCTCAATAGCTAATTGAGTTTATTCGAATAACCACAGGCTTATTCGAATAAACCTATCAAAAAAACATTAGTAAACACGTTCAAAGATGTAATTTTAGAATGTGAGGCTTACCCAATGATGGTTTACTGCAAAAAGGATTTGGGGATATCTCCAACGCTCAAGTCAATAATAATTCAAGATTAATAACTCAATAATAAATCAATAAATGTGAGCACTATATGTAAGATTGATCTAGAATTCCAAGTTCTCTTCTTAAGTGAAAGAAAGTATTTTTAGGTAAAGGTTTTGTGAAAATATTAGCAAGTTGATTAGTTGTCTCAACAAATTCTAAAACACAATCACCTTTTTGAACATGATCCCTTATTAAATGATGTCTTATCTCAATATGTTTAGACCTAGAATGCATAATGAGGTTCTTAGTCAAAGTCTAGAAGTTGTTGCTTCATCGATAGGATTTGGGCACAACAACTTCTGGCTACAACTTATTCAGCTTCAGCGGTAGATAATGCCACACTATTTTGTTTCTTGCTATGCCAAGAAACTAAAGAGCTTCCAAGCAAGTGGTATGTCCCATTAGTGCTTTTCCTATCTAATTTGCAATTAGCGAAATCGGAGTCAGAATAACCAATAGCACTACAAGTGGCACCTTGATAACTTCATGAAATGTAGTTATTTGTGCCCTATCTCTGTGCTTAAAAGAATGCTTAGTTCTTATTTATAATGCATCTTTGGAAAGTTTTAAGTGATTAAGAGGATTTTAACTATTATTGATTTGTTGATTTCTCTATCATAGGAAGAGCTCCAAACAAAGCTGATATATGGAGTATTTGAGCCAAAAGTGGAAGAGAAAGCCAAATTTGCATCTCAACAAGCAACGCCGCCATATGGGCATATGAATGTCGCGGCGTTGTGCATCCCCTGCATTAGTACAAAGACCCGAGGCCAAAGCGCCGCGGTTCAAGGAAGTGAATGTCGCGGCGTAGATTACCTAAATATCTAGAGTGCTACGACGCTGAAAAATGGATGCCACGACCTCTGTGACCTAAATATACGCGTGTTGCGGCGTGATGTGTTTAATGTCACGGTGTCCCCTATTTTTCTGTGCCTATAAATACTATTTTATTAGATTTTAGGTTAGAGTTTTTAGGTTTTAGAGAAGCTGCGGTTGGAAACCACATTTTGGAGGCTAGGGGAGCCAAGGTTGGAGGCCATCTTTTTCATGGAAGGAGATTCAAGCTTCAAAGATGATATCCATGAGCTTCCTCCCTTCTCCCTATGCTTTCTCTTCTCTTCCTTATCTCTTGAACACTATGTTTGATATGTATTTTCATGTTCAATGATTAGTTGAGCTGTATTTAGGGATTACTTTGGATCCTTGTATGAATATTGATGTTTATGTAGTACTTTGAGTATATAATGATATTTGGTTCTGTTTAATCATATGATGCTTAATGCTCTTGATTGTTTGATTAGCTTTTAAGTGATTTGATGAAATCTAATGAACCTAGACATTGAATTTAGATTTTAGATCATACATATGGTTGATGCATGTTCGATTTCATTCAATTGGCTTGGATAAGTTAATTCGCTAATGGGATAGAAATATACCTCTTAGCCATGCATAGCGGGTGTTTGAGAATAGATCGTTCATGAGTAGAGTTTGCACTAGTTCTCATGGCAACAAAGTGAATTAGGTAAATGAAACTATGGTTGATTGACCTAGACATAGGCTTTTAACTAAAGTAGATTCTCAAGCTAACTTAATTATTCATTAATGTTGCTTATAAGAATTGCATATCATTAATTGAAGTATGAGGTGAAAAAGGATTTCCTAAATCTCTAAACCATTATCTTTATTTTCATTTATCACTTTTATGTCTTTAGATTAGTTTTACTGTACTTTCCTCTATTTTATATGTTCTTGAATAGAAATAGCTAAGCTATTGGTTGATATTTAGTATTAGGAAGTCAATTCCATCCTCGTGGGAACAATCTCTTACTCTGTATATGTATTACTTGAATGACCCATGCACTTGCGGTAAACAAATGGGCTAACAAGTTTTTGGTTAAGAAAATAAGTTTTTATCTTATGAAAGGACCAAGAATTTGCTTACCATGTTTTTGGTGTCGTTGCTGGGGATGTGGTTTAATTCTATATTGCTAATATCAACAATGAGTTTAGTTAGTTCTAATTCAAGTTGGATATAGTTCAAGTTGTATATAAATAATTTTGGTGACAAAGTCTTGCTAGGACTGTAAACTAGGCCCTTCTTGGGAAGAAACCCAAGATTATGTTAAATTCTTGTCTTTACTTTTTGCATAAATAGGTAGTATGTTGAATTTTATATGTTAATTAGTATATGTTAATATGTTTATATTAATATGTTCTTGTTGTTAATATGTTAATAGGTAATTTAAGTTAGGATGTTGATATGGTTGTATATAGTTTTTGTTAGTTTTTATGTCTTAATTATATTAGTATTTTGTTTTTTAAGTCTTAGGTCTTAAGTCTTGTTACCAAGTGGCCTCAATACTCAAGAGGGGGGTGAATTGAGTAGTTAAAAATAAGTTCGCAAATCTTTCGCAAATCGTTTGACAAACAATTTTCGTTGAAGCTATTGAATGATCAGAGATAATTGAATAGATGAGTTAGGCACTTTTACTAATGAACGTAATAGCCAAGGAGACAATATCCAAATAAAACAATGAAACAGTGCACAAAGATAAACAGAGAGAGTTTAGAGAAACAAACACAGGCGTTTATCCTGGTTCAATCACTACTCCACTTGTGATCTACGTCCAAATCCCCAAGCAACACCTTGAGATTTTCCACTATATCTTCAAGCTTCAATGGGTGCTTGAAAAACCACTACAACCTTGAGCACTCAACAAGATGGGATACCTCACCCAAAAGCTTGAGCCTCTATTTTCCAAGGGATACCTCACCCTTACAATACTTGAGGGATACCTCACCCTCACTAATCAGAATGTATAAGATTGAAGTAGAAGAAACTCTCTCTAGAGCTAGTGTTTACAAATTGAAGCTCTAATATGCTCTCAAAGATTTTTCACGTTTTTAGTCAAAAAACAGAGCAAGAAATGATTTTAAGGATTGATTCACGTTTTGAAGTATGATGATCAGTTTTTGGTTCAAGGTCAACCGTAAACAAAGACCCAACTTGGGTATTTATAAGTTTCTCAATTAATAGAGCCGTTGGAGGTAGTTGGGCATGCATTTAATGCATTTAATATAGCCGTTGGACGTTGTCAGGATGCGTGTAATCGATTACATATCTCGTAATCGATTACATTATTGTTCCAACGTTTTACGAACTTTCACGGGCTCTGTGTAATCGATTACATTCTTGAGGTAATCGATTACATGGCTTCTGACTTTGCTTGTAATCGATTACAATGCTCTTGTAATCGATTACATGACTTCTGACTTGCTGTGTAATCGATTACAATATTCATGTAATCGATTACATGTCTCGTCGAACGTGTTCTTTGAGTTTCTGGGTTTTGTGTAATCGATTACATTCTTGGTGTAATCGATTACATGGCTTCTGACTTTGTTTGTAATCGATTACAACATCAATGTAATCGATTACATTACTCGTCGAACTGTTCTTTGCCTTTCGGCTTTGTGTAATCGATTACATATATTGTGTAATCGATTACATGGCCTCTGATTTGCTTGTAATCGATTACATTGTTCATGTAATCGATTACATGCTTTCTGTTTGATGTGTAATCGATTACAAACATTGTGTAATCGATTACATTGGCCTTTGAACACATTTTTCAAGTCCAATAACGCTTGTAAGTCATTTCCAACACCTCAAGATACTTGATTAAACATAAATCCTTTTAAGAGTGTTAGATTTAAAGTTGAAACTCAAGTTTTATTGAAAGCCATGTTTAACTTTGAAATTTCCCATTTATTTTGAAATCACATATTGAAAAACCATTTGAGAAATCTTGAGAGCATTTAACATTAATCTCCTAATTCTAAATAACTAATTAAACCTTCTGTCTTCTTTCTTTGATCTTGATTTTTCCTTTTGTGCTTGATCTTCTCTTTTGCTTTTGTTATCATCAAAAACCTTTCGACATGCCTTAGAGACATAAGCATTCACATTCTCCCCTTTTGATGATGACAAACTGATCATAGGAAAAAGAAAGAATTTTTGCATTTGTATATAATAGTCATTTAAGTACAATGCTTTGCATGATATTGGGTTAGATTTTGCATATGAAAAGCTTAATAACTTAAGAGGTCAATAACTCCCCGTACTCATGCAACCATTAATTACATTTCATTTTTCCTTATTTTCTCCCCCGTTGGCATTATCAAAAAGACATAAGCATTTAAAAAATGAACAGCATGACAGCTATATTTCATGATTCCCAAATTTTTGCCATAAGAGAAAATCCACAAGGATCAATCCGAAAAATCCAAAAGTCAACCATTCAAAGTGAAAACAAGTTTATGTATTAATAATCAGCATGTACAAATAAACATGTCACAACCAGTAGGCAATAATCAAAAGATAACTAGAAAGGTATACCAATTTTATATAATCAAAGTCAAAACAAAATAAGTACAAGGTGGTCAAGCAATACAAGAAAAAAAAATATCAAGGCGTAAGGCCATGATCACTATCAGTGTCCTCGCTGTCACAGAAGACTTCACCCTCTGGATCCGCAGCAGAGTCTCCTAGATCAATGTTATCATCGCTGGGCATAAGGTCGTCGTCAGAGTCCAGAAGCTCCTCATCATCAGCAGGAACTCCAGATGGACCAGCGAAGGATATGGGATCCGGAGGGGCAGAGGATGTGGGGGGTGCAGCAGCAGCAGGACTCACAGGAACAGGAGGTCCACGTAGGAGGGATCGAATGGAGGCAAGCTCCTGGTCTGAGTAGTCCATCCTCAGCTCAAGATGGTCGATCTTTTGCTCTATATGATCCATGCGTGTGTTTACGTTGGCGCTCAGGTTGCGCATCTCTTGGAGCAGAAGATCAAGAGAAGCTGGAGCAGGAGCAGAGGCAGGGTACTGAGCCTCCTCATCATCACTATCTGGATCGTGATGGATATGGCCAAATGTGCCATGAGTAATGTAATGCCACCTATCCTCCATCTTGTAGAGCTGAAGCTTCTTCAGAGTATGCAGCCCAATTGATTGGGGTCCCTTTGAGCTGGTGTCCTTGGACTCTTCATCGGCCGAAATGCGACAAGACTCAAGGATTGTGGTGACTAACATGGCGAAGGGAGAGCGAGTTCTTCTTTTTCTTGATGTCCAAAGATATGCTCTAGAATATAGTATCCCCGCTTATTAGGTGCCCCGTGGTCATTGCCCATAATGCCACTACATCATCCTTGAGGACTTGGGAGTAATTCCTCCTCTGGGAATCAATCCACGAACCAAGAGGTAGTGGAGGACCCTGTTTTCCATAGTGAGGCCGGTGGCCATTATTCTGCGTCTAGGATCACTGGGGAGGTGGTAGCCAGTCCTAATCAAGGAGAGAAGAGCAGCCTTATGCTCAAACTCATGCCCCCAGACTTTGGCATTTCCACAGAACTGAGCTCCATCAGGAGTGAGCTTGGTAAGCCTATACCACTCTGCCATTGTTAACCTGATTTGTTACTTTTTCACTTCAGAAATTATGCAATTATCCTCAACCTTCAGGTTAGCATAAAACACTCGGACAAGGTTAGGGTAGATGGCCTTCTCTATGCTCAGGAATCCCAGCAAGCCTAAGTTTTCTATGGTCCTAAAGCTCTCTAAAGGTTCACTCTCGCAGAAGGTGATTGGAAGATACCTGGGAGAGATGATTTTGCGAAGCTGGAAGTTCTTCCGGAACAACTCAGCTTTCTTCACGGTGGAGAAGTGCCTCGTGAGGTCCAGGCCAGAGATATTGCGTGAAGAGCCACCAGAGGAACCTCCAACAGCAGCCCCTGTTCTTGGGCGCTTCGAGCGATGAGAGGATTCAGCCATTGATGAGAAGGAGAAGCAAGGGTTGAGTGGTAAATGGTTGGGGATGAGTGAGGAGAGAGAGAGGGATGAGATTAGGTCAGAAAAGTGGAGAGGGTGTTCGTGAGAGAAGATGGGGAGATTTGGATGAGGGATGTGAGGGGATTTGATCGGTGGGTTATGTGGAGAGGGGATTTCCGAGATTGAGAGAGGCGAAATGACCGGTTGATGGAGATTTGAGTGAGAAAAGAGAGATTTGGAGATTTGAGGTGCGTGGGAGCGAAGGAGAGAACGAGGAAGATGAACAGGGCAAACAGAAATGACCTCTACGCGCGTCAGAACCTTTTAAAAACCTCGTGTAATCGATTACATTGAGTGTGTAATCGATTACATGCATTCTCAGTGGGTATGTAATCGATTACATTTTTGGTGTAATCGATTACATGCTTTTTGGTGGGTATGTAATCGATTACATTTTTAGTGTAATCGATTACATGCTTTCTGGGAACCTTGTAATCGATTACATAATTGATGTAATCGATTACCTGAGTTCTGAGTTGGTTGTAATCGATTACAAAATGTGTGTAATCGATTACATGCGTGATTAACCACATGTAATCTATTACAAAGGCATTGTAATCGATTACAAGACTTTTTAACTCGATTTTGCGTTCCAAACAGATATAATCAATTTTAATCCATCCAAATCAGTTTTAAAGCAACTTAAATCAATTCAAATCATCATGCAAGCATATGGACTAATCATATTATGATTCAACTCATATAATTGATCAAAATTATTATCTTTACCAAGAATTTCACCCTTTTTGGTGAAATTTGAGATTGTTGAATTTCTTGTCAAAGTTGGACATGAGGAGCACCTGCAAAATAATTTAGGGAAACCTCCGACGCTCAAGTTAGTATGGGATTCAAATATATAATGAAAATTCGAGATTGTGCAAAGAATGTGGCATAATTATGCGTAAAAACGCAAGCTTAGGCATTTGTTTTAGGATTATGCAAAGAAATATCTAACTTATGCATGAATGGTCCAATATGCCCAGCTCATTTCTAATGTAGAAAAATGCTTCTTTTGCTAGGGGTTTGGTGAAAATATCAGCTAATTGCTTAGTTGTTTCAACAAATTCAAGTATGCAATCACCCTTTGAACATGATCTCTAATGAAATGATGTCTTATTTCAATATGCTTAGTTCTAGAATGCAAAATGGGATTTTTTGACAAGTTAATTGCACTAGTATTATCACATTTTATGGGAATGTGATCAAGCTCAAGACCATAGTCCAAGAGTTGTCTTTGTTTCATCCAAAGGACTTGAGCACAAAGAACTCCTAGTCAGCAACATATTCACTTTCACTTTGTGGACAATGCTACACTATTTTGTTTCTTGTTTTGTGCCAAGAAACTAGTGAGCTTCCAAGCAAGTGGCATGTCCCACTAGTGCTTTTTTCGATCCATTTTGCATCCAGCAAAATCAGAATCGGAGTACCCAATAAGGCTACATGAGGCACCCTTAGGGTACCATAAACCCATTTGTGATGTGCCTATTAGATATTTCATTATTCTCTTAACAGCACTTAGGTGTGATTCCTTAGGATTAGCTTGATATCTAGCACACATGCATACACTAAACATTATATCAGGCCTACTTGCAGTGAGATAAAGGAGTGAGCCAATCATACCTCTATATGTTGTAATTTCTACCGATTACCTTCTTCATCCTTGTCCAAATAGCAAGAGGTGCCCATAGGAGTAGCCATATGCTTGGCATTGTCCATTCCAAACTTTTTGAGCAGCTCCTTGCAATACTTGGATTGGCTTATAAATGTTCCTTCTCTTGTTTGCTTGATTTGTAGACCAAGGAAGAAGTTGAGCTCACCCATCATAGACATCTCAAACTCACTTTGCATAATATTTGAAAATTCTTTACAAAGAGAGTTGTTAGTAGCTCCAAATATAATGTCATCCACATAGATTTGAACTAGAAGAATGTCATGCATTTTGTGTTTTATGAAAAGAGTGGTGTCAACTTTGCCTCTAGAAAAACCTTTTTCTAAAAGAAATTTGCTCAACCTTTCATACCAAGCTCTAGGAGCTTGTTTCAAGCCATATAAGACCTTTTTCAATTTAAAAACATGGTTGGGCATTTCAAAGTCCTCAAAACCAGGAGGTTGTTCTACATACACCTCTTCTTGTATAAAACCATTTAAAAAGGCACTTTTGACATCCATTTGATAGAGTTTGAAATCCATGATGCAAGCATATGCAAGTAGCATTCTAATGGCCTCTAATCTAGCTACGGGAGCATAAGTTTCTTCATAATCTATGCCTTCTTCTTGATTATATCCCTTAGCTACAAGCCTAGCTTTATTTCTTATTATTAAACCCGTTTCATCAAGTTTGTTCCTAAAGACCCATTTGGTGCCAATTATAGGATGATCATTGGGCCTTGGAACTAATTCCCAAACTTGATTCCTCTCAAATTGGTTTAGTTCTTCTTGCATGGCCAAGATCCAATGCTCATCATTAATGGCCTCATTTATGTCTTTAGGTTCAACTTGAGAGACAAAGGCTAGATGATTACATGCATCTCTAAGTGAGTTTCGAGTGATTACCCCTTTTGATACATCACCTATCACCTTGTCAAGAGGATGATACCTTGAAGTCCTCCATTCCTTGGGTAGATCCAAGATTTTAGAATCTTCTTGCCATGAGTGATCAAGGAGTCTCTCTTCTTCCTTCTTGGACTCTATCTCTTGATTTTCCAAGTGCGTCTTTGCCAAGATTTCTGCAACATCATCAACAAGTTCCTTTCTCGGCTCATTTGGGTTAGTTTCATCAAATGCAACATGTATGGATTCTTCTATGGTCATAGTTCGTTTATTATAGACTCTAAAGGCCTTGCTATGAATAGAATAACCAATGAATATTCCCTCATCGATTTTGCATCAAACTTCCCCAGTTATCCTTTCCATTATTCAAAACAAAGCATTTACATCCAAAAACATGAAAATGTGACACATTAGGTTTCCTTCCTTTGTACAATTCATATGGGGTTTTCTTTAAAATTGGCCTTATTAGGGCTCTATTCATAACATAACAAGCGGTGTTAACCGCATCCGCCCAAAAGTACTTAGGAAGATTGGCCTCATTGAGCATAGTTCTTGCCATTTCTTCTAAAGATCGATTTTTCCTTTCTACAACACCATTTTGTTGTGGTGTTCTAGGGGCAGAAAAATTATGCTCAATGCCATGTTCATCACAAAAAGTTTCAAATTCATGATTTTCAAATTCACCACCATGATCACTTCTTATGGATGCAATACAAAAACCTTTTTCGTTTTGGATAACTTTGGCAAGTTTTCTAAATGATTGAAAAGCATCATTTTTGTGAGCCAAGAATAATGTCCATGTAAATCTAGAAAAGTCATCTACAATCACTAATGCATAGTAATTCCCACCAAAGCTCATAGTTCTAGAGGGTCCAAAAAGATCCATGTGCAAAAGTTGTAAAGGTCTAGAAGTTGAAACTATGTTTTTAGCTTTGAAAGAGACCTTTACTTGTTTTCCTTTTGACATGCATCACAAAGTTTGTCTTTTTCAAATTTGAGCTTTGGAAGACCAATTACTAGTTCTTTAGAAACTAATTTGTTTAAGTGATCCATGTGAATGTGAGCAATTCTTCTATGCCATAACCATGAATCATTTTCTCTACTCATAAAGCATTTAGCGTCATTTGAGGAAATATCATCAAGACTAATCATATATATGTTATTGACCCTATGACCAACAAACTTAACTTGCTTATCATCCTTTCCCTCAATTATACAACAAGAGGAATCAAATATAACTCTATTTCCTTTATCACACAATTGACTAATACTAAGTAAATTATGTTTAAGTCCTTCAACAAGTAAGACATTATCAATAGATGATGAAGGGATCTTACCAACTTTGCCAATTCCAAGAATCTTCCCTTTGTTGTTGTCACCATATGTGACATGACCATGTTTCTTGTGTGTAAGGGAGGAGAACTTGGAGCCATCACCGGTCATGTGCTTGGAGCAACCACTATCAAGATACCAACTTGAGCTCTTGGTCTTCAAGCACACCTACAACACACATTCAAGATTTAACTTTTGGTACCCAAATTGTTTTGGGTCCTTGTGTGTTAGAATTAGGTATGGTGCCTTTAGGGACCCAAACCCTTTTGATTCCAACCTTGGTGTTTATGTTCTTTCTAACATTGCAAGTGGATGCACTATGCCCTTTCCTACCACAAAGTGAAAACATTTAACAAAGGGGCTACTTGAAGTTTTTGAGGAAACAAAGAAGTTCTTATAAGATTTTTGATGGTTGTTTGGATTAAATCCTAGACCGACTTTTTGGAAAACACATTTTTGTCTCCCTAACAACACATTCAAGTTGTCTCTTCCAAAAGTGAATTTTGCAAGAGTGTTGTTCAAGTCTTCAATTTCTTTTTCAAAAGCTTTGCATGATAAACAAGGTAATGATATGGATGCATTATCATGTGAGGAACAAATCATGCATGATGAATTAGCATCTATGAGTCCTAAAGTCTCATTTTCAATTTTAAGTTCATTTATCTCCTTGGTTAAAGTAGAAACTTTCTTTGTCAATAGGGAGATTGTTTTATTGGAAGACAAAATCATTTTTGTGAGCCTCAAGGATTCATCATGCAAATCTTGAAAGGCATCTTGCAATTCATCATAAGAAGGTGGAGGTTCTAGGTTAGAAGAGGTTACCTCGGTGTCGCTTTCTCCACTTTCTTCTCCTTGAGCCATGAGGCAAAGATGGGCTTCCTCATTTTCTGAATCATCGGAAGAGCTTAAGTCATTATCCTCCCAAGCTATATATGCTCTTCTTCCTTTCTTTTCCTTGGAGGGTCTTTTCTCAAACTTCTCCGTCTTCTTGAGATATATAGGACACTCCATTTTCATGTGCCCCGGTTTTCCGCATTCATAGCATTTTGGAGGAGTGGAGGATCCTTCTCCTTTGTGATATGCTTTCTTTTGAGGAAACGGTGGTCTTCTTTGAAATCCCTTTTTCTTCAAGAATCTTCCGAATTTTCTCACAAGGAGACTAAGATTCTCCTCACTTAGCTCAATATTTTCAGCATCCTCTTCACCATCTTCATCATCATCTTCAAGTATGGGAGAGGTGGCCTTGAGTGCAATTCCTTCTTCTTTTTGTCATGTTCTTCATTTTGATTGAGCCTACTTAGTTCCAGCTCATGCTCTTGAAGTTTTTCGAATAGGATGGCTAGAGACATGGTTGATAAATCTCTTGATTCCGCAATCGCCGTTACCTTGGGTTGCCAATTCCTGCTAGACATCTCAAGACTTTGTTAATAAGATCCTCATTAGGAAATGTCTTTCCCAATGAGATGAGATGATTAACAATATGAGTAAATCTCTTTTGCATATCTTGAATACTCTCACCTTGATTCATTCTAAACAATTCATATTCATGAGTAAGAGTGTTTATTCGAGATCTTTTTACTTCACTAGTACCTTCATGAGTTACTTGTAGGGTATCCCACATTTCTTTTGCGGTCTTACAATTTGACACCCTAAAGAATTCATCATACCCCAAAGATGTGGTGATGATGTTCTTGGCTCTCAAATTATATTGAACCTTCTTTTTATCATCATCGGTCCAATCACTTCTAGGTGTATTAATTGTTACACCATCCTTAGTTTGTGTAGGGACAAAAGCACCATTTTCAACTGCGTCCCACACATCTAAGTCAATAGCTTCAATAAAAATTTTCATCCTTTCTTTCCAATAGGCATAACCATCCCCATTGAAATAAGGAGGTCTATTTATAGAAGAACCTTCATTTGAAAAATCATTTGAAGCCATCACTTCTCTTGAAGCTGCTAAGCTCTTTATACAAGAGTCTAGCTTTGATACCACTTGTTACCAAGTGGCCTCAATACTCAAGAGGGGGGTGAATTGAGTAGTTAAAAATAAGTTCACAAATCTTTCGCAAATCGTTTGACAAACAATTTTCGTTGAAGCTATTGAATGATCAGAGATAATTGAATAGATGAGTTAGGCACTTTTACTAATGAACGTAATAGCCAAGGAGACAATATCCAAATAAAACAATGAAACAGTGCACAAAGATAAACAGAGGAAAGTTTAGAGAAACAAACACAGTCGTTTATCCTGGTTCAATCACTACTCCACTTGTGATCTACGTCCAGTCCCCAAGCAACACCTTGAGATTTTCCACTATATCTTCAAGCTTCAATGGGTGCTTGAAAAACCACTACAACCTTGAGCACTCAACAGTATGGGATACCTCACCCAAAAGCTTGAGCCTCTATTTTCCAAGGGATACCTCACCCTTACAATACTTGAGGGATACCTCACCCTCACTAATCAGAATGTATAAGATTGAAGTAGAAGAAACTCTCTCTAGAGCTAGTGTTTACAAATTGAAGCTCTAATATGCTCTCAAAGATTTTTCACGTTTTTAGTCAGAAAACAGAGCAAGAAATGATTTTAAGGATTGATTCACGTTTTGAAGTATGATGATCAGTTTTTGGTTCAAGGTCAACCGTAAACAAAGACCCAACTTGGGTATTTATAAGTTTCTCAATTAATAGAGCCGTTGGAGGTAGTTGGGCATGCATTTAATGCATTTAATATAGCCGTTGGACGTTGTCAGGATGCGTGTAATCGATTACATATCTCAGGTAATCGATTACATTATTGTTCCAACGTTTTCTGAACTTTCTGGGCTCTGTGTAATCGATTACATTCTTGAGGTAATCGATTACATGGCTTCTGACTTTGCTTGTAATCGATTACAATGCTCTTGTAATCGATTACATGACTTCTGACTTGCTGTGTAATCGATTACAATATTCATGTAATCGATTACATGTCTCGTCGAACGTGTTCTTTGAGTTTCTGGGTTTTGTGTAATCGATTACATTCTTGGTGTAATCGATTACATGGCTTCTGACTTTGTTTGTAATCGATTACAACATCAATGTAATCGATTACATTACTCGTCGAACCTGTTCTTTGCCTTTCTGGCTTTGTGTAATCGATTACATATATTGTGTAATCGATTACATGGCCTCTGACTTGCTTGTAATCGATTACATTGTTCATGTAATCGATTACATGCTTTCTGTTTGATGTGTAATCGATTACAAACATTGTGTAATCGATTACATTGGCCTTTGAACACATTTTTCAAGTCCAATAACGCTTGTAAGTCATTTCCAACACCTCAAGATACTTGATTAAACATAAATCCTTTTAAGAGTGTTAGATTTAAAGTTGAAACTCAAGTTTTATTGAAAGCCATGTTTAACTTTGAAATTTCCCATTTATTTTGAAATCACATATTGAAAAACCATTTGAGAAATCTTGAGAGCATTTAACATTAATCTCCTAATTCTAAATAACTAATTAAACCTTCTGTCTTCTTTCTTTGATCTTGATTTTTCCTTTTGTGCTTGATCTTCTCTTTTGCTTTTGTTATCATCAAAAACCTTTCGACATGCCTTAGAGACATAAGCATTCACATTCTCCCCCTTTTTGATGATGACAAACTGATCATAGGAAAAAGAAAGAATTTTTGCATTTGTATATAATAGTCATTTAAGTACAATGCTGCATGATATTGGGTTAGATTTTGCATATGAAAAGCTTAATAACTTAAGAGGTCAATAACTCCCCCGTACTCATGCAACCATTAATTACATTTCATTTTTCCTTATTTTCTCCCCCGTTGGCATTATCAAAAAGACATAAGCATTTAAAAAATGAACAGCATGACAGCTATATTTCATGATTCCCAAATTTTTGCCATAAGAGAAAATCCACAAGGATCAATCCAGAAAATCCAAAAGTCAACCATTCAAAGTGAAAACAAGTTTATGTATTAATAATCAGCATGTACAAATAAACATGTCACAACCAGTAGGCAATAATCAAAAGATAACTAGAAAGGTATACCAATTTTATATAATCAAAGTCAAAACAAAATAAGTACAAGGTGGTCAGCAATACAAGAAAAAAAATATCAAGGCGTAAGGCCATGATCACTATCAGTGTCCTCGCTGTCACAGAAGACTTCACCCTCTGGATCCGCAGCAGAGTCTCCTAGATCAATGTTATCATCGGCCGGGCATAAGGTCGTCGTCGAGTCCAGAAGCTCCTCATCATCAGCAGGAACTCCGGATGGACCAAATGAAGGATATGGGATCCGAGGGGCGGAGGATGTGGGGGTGCAGGCGGTGCGGGACTCACAGAACAGGAGGTCCACGTAGGAGGGATCGAATGGAGGCAAGCTCCTGGTCCGAGTAGTCCATCCTCGGCTCAAGATGGTCGATCTTTTGCTCTATATGATCCATGCGTGTGTTTACGTTGGCGCTCGGGTTGCGCATCTCTTGGAGCGAAGATCAAGAGAAGCCGGAGCAGGAGCAGAGGCAGTGGTACTCGAGCCTCCTCATCATCATCATCTATCGGATCGTGATGGATATGGCCAAATGTGCCATGAGTAATGTAATGCCACCTATCCTCCATCTTGTAGAGCCGAAGCTTCTTCGAGTATGCAGCCCAATTGATTGGGGTCCCTTTGAGCCGGTGTCCTTGGACTCTTCACCGGCCGAAATGCGACAAGACTCAAGGATTGTGGTGACTAACATGGCGAAGGGGAGAGCGAGTTCTTCTTTTTCTTGATGTCCAAAGATATGCTCTAGAATATAGTATCCCCGCTTTATTGGGTGCCCCGTGGTCATTGCCCATAATGCCACTACATCATCCTTGAGGACTTGGGAGTAATTCCTCCTCTGGGAATCAATCCACGAACCAAGAGGTAGTGGAGGACCCTGTTTTCCATAGTGAGGCCAGTGGCCATTATTCTGCGTCTAGGATCACTGGGGAGGTGGTAGCCAGTCCTAATCAAGGAGAGAAGAGCAGCCTTATGCTCAAACTCATGCCCCCATACTTTGGCATTTCCACATAACTGAGCTCCATCAGGAGTGAGCTTGGTAAGCCTATACCACTCTGCCATTGTTAACTTTGATTTGTTACTTTTTCACTTCGAAATTATGCAATTATCCTCAACCTTCGAGTTAGCATAAAACACTCGGACAAGGTTAGGGTAGATGGCCTTCTCTATGCTCGGAATCCCAAAGAAGCCTAAGTTTTCTATGGTCCTAAAGCTCTCTAAAGGTTCACTCTCGCAGAAGGTGATTGGAAGATACACGGGAGAGATGATTTTGCGAAGTTGGAAGTTCTTCCGAACAACTCGGCTTTCTTCACGGTGGAGAAGTGCCTCGTGAGGTCCAGGCCGGAGATATTGCGTGAAGAGCCACCGGAGGAACCTCCAACAAGCAGCCCCTGTTCTTGGGCGCTTCGAGCGATGAGAGGATTCACCATTGATGAGAAGGAGAAGCAAGGGTTGAGTGGTAAATGGTTGGGGATGAGTGAGGAGAGAGAGAGGGATGAGATTAGGTCGAAAAAGTGGAGAGGGTGTTCGTGAGAGAAGATGGGGAGATTTGGATGAGGGATGTGAGGGGATTTGATCGGTGGGTTATGTGGAGAGGGATTTCCGAGATTGAGAGAGGCGAAATGACCGGTTTTGATGGAGATTTGAGTGAGAAAAGAGAGATTTGGAGATTTGAGGTGCGTGGGAGCAGAAGGAGAGAACGAGGAAGATGAACAGGGCCAAACAGAAATGACCTCTACGCGCGTCAGGAACCTTTTAAAAACCCTGTGTAATCGATTACATTGAGTGTGTAATCGATTACATGCATTCTGGTGGGTATGTAATCGATTACATTTTTGGTGTAATCGATTACATGCTTTTTGGTGGGTATGTAATCGATTACATTTTTAGTGTAATCGATTACATGCTTTCTGAACCTTGTAATCGATTACATAATTGATGTAATCGATTACCTGAAGTTCTCGAGTTGGTTGTAATCGATTACAAAATGTGTGTAATCGATTACATGCGTGATGAGAACACATGTGTAATCTATTACAAAGGCATTGTAATCGATTACAAGCACTCTTTAACTCAGATTTTGCGTTCCAAACAAGCATATAATCAATTTTAATCCATCCAAATCAGTTTTAAAGCAACTTAAATCAATTCAAATCATCATGCAAGCATATGGACTAATCATATTATGATTCAACTCATATAATTGATCAAAATTATTATCTTTACCAAGAATTTCACCCTTTTTGGTGAAATTTGAGATTGTTGAATTTCTTGTCAAAGTTGGACATGAGGGAGCACCTGCAAAATAATTTAGGGGAAACCTCCGACGCTCAAGTTAGTATGGGATTCAAATATATAATGAAAATTCGAGATTGTGCAAAGAATGTGGCATAATTATGCGAAAAACGCAAGCTTAGGCATTTGTTTTAGGATTATGCAAATATCTAACTTATGCATGAATGGTCCAATATGCCCAGTTCATTTCTAATGTAGAAAAATGCTTCTTTTGCTAGGGGTTTGGTGAAAATATCACTAATTGCTTAGTTGTTTCAACAAATTCAAGTATGCAATCACCCTTTGAACATGATCTCTAATGAAATGATGTCTTATTTCAATATGCTTAGTTCTAGAATGCAAAATGGGATTTTTTGACAAGTTAATTGCACTAGTATTATCACATTTTATGGGAATGTGATCAAGCTCAAGACCATAGTCCAAGAGTTGTTTGTTTCATCCAAAGGACTTGAGCACAAAGAAACTCCTAGTCGCAACATATTCAAATTTTGTGGACAATGCTACACTATTTTGTTTCTTCTTGTGCCAAGAAACTAGTGAGCTTCCAAGCAAGTGGCATGTCCCACTAGTGCTTTTTCGATCCATTTTGCATCCAAAAAAATCAGAATCGAGTACCCAATAAGGCTACATGAGGCACCCTTAGGGTACCATAAACCCATTTGTGATGTGCCTATTAGATATTTCATTATTCTCTTAACAAAGACTTAGGTGTGATTCCTTAGGATTAGCTTGATATCTAGCACACATGCATACACTAAACATTATATCAGGCCTACTTGCAGTGAGATAAAGGAGTGAGCCAATCATACCTCTATATGTTGTAATTTCTACCGATTACCTTCTTCATCCTTGTCCAAATAGCAAGAGGTGCCCATAGGAGTAGCCATATGCTTGGCATTGTCCATTCCAAACTTTTTGAGCAGCTCCTTGCAATACTTGGATTGGCTTATAAATGTTCCTTCTCTTGTTTGCTTGATTTGTAGACCAAGGAAGAAGTTGAGCTCACCCATCATAGACATCTCAAACTCACTTTGCATAATATTTGAAAATTCTTTATAAAGAGAGTTGTTAGTAGCTCCAAATATAATGTCATCCACATAGATTTGAACTAGAAGAATGTCATGCATTTTGTGTTTTATGAAAAGAGTGGTGTCAACTTTGCCTCTAGAAAAACCTTTTTCTAAAAGAAATTTGCTCAACCTTTCATACCAAGCTCTAGGAGCTTGTTTCAAGCCATATAAGACCTTTTTCAATTTAAAAACATGGTTGGGCATTTCAAAGTCCTCAAAACCAGGAGGTTGTTCTACATACACCTCTTCTTGTATAAAACCATTTAAAAAGGCACTTTTGACATCCATTTGATAGAGTTTGAAATCCATGATGCAAGCATATGCAAGTAGCATTCTAATGGCCTCTAATCTAGCTACGGGAGCATAAGTTTCTTCATAATCTATGCCTTCTTCTTGATTATATCCCTTAGCTACAAGCCTAGCTTTATTTCTTATTATTAAACCCGTTTCATCAAGTTTGTTCCTAAAGACCCATTTGGTGCCAATTATAGGATGATCATTGGGCCTTGGAACTAATTCCCAAACTTGATTCCTCTCAAATTGGTTTAGTTCTTCTTGCATGGCCAAGATCCAATGCTCATCATTAATGGCCTCATTTATGTCTTTAGGTTCAACTTGAGAGACAAAGGCTAGATGATTACATGCATCTCTAAGTGAGTTTCGAGTGATTACCCCTTTTGATACATCACCTATCACCTTGTCAAGAGGATGATACCTTGAAGTCCTCCATTCCTTGGGTAGATCCAAGATTTTAGAATCTTCTTGCCATGAGTGATCAAGGAGTCTCTCTTCTTCCTTCTTGGACTCTATCTCTTGATTTTCCAAGTGCGTCTTTGCCAAGATTTCTGCAACATCATCAACAAGTTCCTTTCTCGGCTCATTTGGGTTAGTTTCATCAAATGCAACATGTATGGATTCTTCTATGGTCATAGTTCGTTTATTATAGACTCTAAAGGCCTTGCTATGAATAGAATAACCAATGAATATTCCCTCATCGATTTTGCATCAAACTTCCCCAAGTTATCCTTTCCATTATTCAAAACAAAGCATTTACATCCAAAAACATGAAAATGTGACACATTAGGTTTCCTTCCTTTGTACAATTCATATGGGGTTTTCTTTAAAATTGGCCTTATTAGGGCTCTATTCATAACATAACAAGCGGTGTTAACCGCATCCGCCCAAAAGTACTTAGGAAGATTGGCCTCATTGAGCATAGTTCTTGCCATTTCTTCTAAAGATCGATTTTTCCTTTCTACAACACCATTTTGTTGTGGTGTTCTAGGGGCAGAAAAATTATGCTCAATGCCATGTTCATCACAAAAAGTTTCAAATTCATGATTTTCAAATTCACCACCATGATCACTTCTTATGGATGCAATACAAAAACCTTTTTCGTTTTGGATAACTTTGGCAAGTTTTCTAAATGATTGAAAAGCATCATTTTTGTGAGCCAAGAATAATGTCCATGTAAATCTAGAAAAGTCATCTACAATCACTAATGCATAGTAATTCCCACCAAAGCTCATAGTTCTAGAGGGTCCAAAAAGATCCATGTGCAAAAGTTGTAAAGGTCTAGAAGTTGAAACTATGTTTTTAGCTTTGAAAGAGACCTTTACTTGTTTTCCTTTTTGACATGCATCACAAAGTTTGTCTTTTTCAAATTTGAGCTTTGGAAGACCAATTACTAGTTCTTTAGAAACTAATTTGTTTAAGTGATCCATGTGAATGTGAGCAATTCTTCTATGCCATAACCATGAATCATTTTCTCTACTCATAAAGCATTTAGCGTCATTTGAGGAAATATCATCAAGACTAATCATATATATGTTATTGACCCTATGACCAACAAACTTAACTTGCTTATCATCCTTTCCCTCAATTATACAACAAGAGGAATCAAATATAACTCTATTTCCTTTATCACACAATTGACTAATACTAAGTAAATTATGTTTAAGTCCTTCAACAAGTAAGACATTATCAATAGATGATGAAGGGATCTTACCAACTTTGCCAATTCCAAGAATCTTCCCTTTGTTGTTGTCACCATATGTGACATGACCATGTTTCTTGTGTGTAAGGGAGGAGAACTTGGAGCCATCACCGGTCATGTGCTTGGAGCAACCACTATCAAGATACCAACTTGAGCTCTTGGTCTTCAAGCACACCTACAACACACATTCAAGATTTAACTTTTGGTACCCAAATTGTTTTGGGTCCTTGTGTGTTAGAATTAGGTATGGTGCCTTTAGGGACCCAAACCCTTTTGATTCCAACCTTGGTGTTTATGTTCTTTCTAACATTGCAAGTGGATGCACTATGCCCTTTCCTACCACAGTGAAAACATTTAACAAAGGGGCTACTTGAAGTTTTTGAGGAAACAAAGAAGTTCTTATAAGATTTTTGATGGTTGTTTGGATTAAATCCTAGACCGACTTTTTGGAAAACACATTTTTGTCTCCCTAACAACACATTCAAGTTGTCTCTTCCAAAAGTGAATTTTGCAAGAGTGTTGTTCAAGTTTTCAATTTCTTTTTCAAAAGCTTTGCATGATAAACAAGGTAATGATATGGATGCATTATCATGTGAGGAACAAATTATGCATGATGAATTAGCATCTATGAGTCCTAAAGTCTCATTTTCAATTTTAAGTTCATTTATCTCCTTGGTTAAAGTAGAAACTTTCTTTGTCAATAGGGAGATTGTTTTATTGGAAGACAAAATCATTTTTGTGAGCCTCAAGGATTCATCATGCAAATCTTGAAAGGCATCTTGCAATTCATCATAAGAAGGTGGAGGTTCTAGGTTAGAAGAGGTTACCTCGGTGTCGCTTTCTCCACTTTCTTCTCCTTGAGCCATGAGGCAAAGATGGGCTTCCTCATTTTCTGAATCATCGGAAGAGCTTAAGTCATTATCCTCCCAAGCTATATATGCTCTTCTTCCTTTCTTTTCCTTGGAGGGTCTTTTCTCAAACTTCTCCGTCTTCTTGAGATATATAGGACACTCCATTTTCATGTGCCCCGGTTTTCCGCATTCATAGCATTTTGGAGGAGTGGAGGATCCTTCTCCTTTGTGATATGCTTTCTTTTGAGGAAACGGTGGTCTTCTTTGAAATCCCTTTTTCTTCAAGAATCTTCCGAATTTTCTCACAAGGAGACTAAGATTCTCCTCACTTAGCTCAATATTTTCAGCATCCTCTTCACCATCTTCATCATCATCTTCAAGTATGGGAGAGGTGGCCTTGAGTGCAATTCCCTTCTTCTTTTTGTCATGTTCTTCATTTTGATTGAGCCTACTTAGTTCCAGCTCATGCTCTTGAAGTTTTTCGAATAGGATGGCTAGAGACATGGTTGATAAATCTCTTGATTCCGCAATCGCCGTTACCTTGGGTTGCCAATTCCTGCTTAGACATCTCAAGACTTTGTTAATAAGATCCTCATTAGGAAATGTCTTTCCCAATGAGATGAGATGATTAACAATATGAGTAAATCTCTTTTGCATATCTTGAATACTCTCACCTTGATTCATTCTAAACAATTCATATTCATGAGTAAGAGTGTTTATTCGAGATCTTTTTACTTCACTAGTACCTTCATGAGTTACTTGTAGGGTATCCCACATTTCTTTTGCGGTCTTACAATTTGACACCCTAAAGAATTCATCATACCCCAAAGATGTGGTGATGATGTTCTTGGCTCTCAAATTATATTGAACCTTCTTTTTATCATCATCGGTCCAATCACTTCTAGGTGTATTAATTGTTACACCATCCTTAGTTTGTGTAGGGACAAAAGCACCATTTTCAATGCGTCCCCACACATCTAAGTCAATAGCTTCAATAAAAATTTTCATCCTTTCTTTCCAATAGGCATAACCATCCCCATTGAAATAAGGAGGTCTATTTATAGAAGAACCTTCATTTGAAAAATCATTTGAAGCCATCACTTCTCTTGAAGTGCTAAGCTCTTTATACAAGAGTCTAGCTTTGATACCACTTGTTACCAAGTGGCCTCAATACTCAAGAGGGGGGAATTGAGTAGTTAAAAATAAGTTCACAAATCTTTCGCAAATCGTTTGACAAACAATTTTCGTTGAAGCTATTGAATGATCGAGATAATTGAATAGATGAGTTAGGCACTTTTACTAATGAACGTAATAGCCAAGGAGACAATATCCAAATAAAACAATGAAACAAAGGCACAAAGATAAACAGAGGAAAGTTTAGAGAAACAAACACACGTCGTTTATCCTGGTTCAATCACTACTCCACTTGTGATCTACGTCCAAATCCCAAGCAACACCTTGAGATTTTCCACTATATCTTCAAGCTTCAATGGGTGCTTGAAAAACCACTACAACCTTGAGCACTCAACAAGATGGGATACCTCACCCAAAAGCTTGAGCCTCTATTTTCCAAGGGATACCTCACCCTTACAATACTTGAGGGATACCTCACCCTCACTAATCAGAATGTATAAGATTGAAGTAGAAGAAACTCTCTCTAGAGCTAGTGTTTACAAATTGAAGCTCTAATATGCTCTCAAAGATTTTTCACGTTTTTAGTCAAAAAACAGAGCAAGAAATGATTTTAAGGATTGATTCACGTTTTGAAGTATGATGATCAGTTTTTGGTTCAAGGTCAACCGTAAACAAAGACCCAACTTGGGTATTTATAAGTTTCTCAATTAATAGAGCCGTTGGAGGTAGTTGGGCATGCATTTAATGCATTTAATATAGCCGTTGGACGTTGTCGGATGCGTGTAATCGATTACATATCTCGGTAATCGATTACATTATTGTTCCAACGTTTTACGAACTTTCAGGGCTCTCGTAATCGATTACATTCTTGAGGTAATCGATTACATGGCTTCGACTTTGCTTGTAATCGATTACAATGCTCTTGTAATCGATTACATGACTTCGACTTCTTTGTAATCGATTACAATATTCATGTAATCGATTACATGTCTCGTCGAAACGTGTTCTTTGAGTTTCGGGTTTTGTGTAATCGATTACATTCTTGGTGTAATCGATTACATAACTTCGACTTTGTTTGTAATCGATTACAACATCAATGTAATCGATTACATTACTCGTCGAACCTGTTCTTTGCCTTTCGGCTTTGTGTAATCGATTACATATATTGTGTAATCGATTACATGGCCTCGACTTGCTTGTAATCGATTACATTGTTCATGTAATCGATTACATGCTTGCTTTGATGTGTAATCGATTACAAACATTGTGTAATCGATTACATTGGCCTTTGAACACATTTTTCAAGTCCAATAACGCTTGTAAGTCATTTCCAACACCTCAAGATACTTGATTAAACATAAATCCTTTTAAGAGTGTTAGATTTAAAGTTGAAACTCAAGTTTTATTGAAAGCCATGTTTAACTTTGAAATTTCCCATTTATTTTGAAATCACATATTGAAAAACCATTTGAGAAATCTTGAGAGCATTTAACATTAATCTCCTAATTCTAAATAACTAATTAAACCTTCTGTCTTCTTTCTTTGATCTTGATTTTTCCTTTTGTGCTTGATCTTCTCTTTTGCTTTTGTTATCATCAAAAACCTTTCGACATGCCTTAGAGACATAAGCATTCACATTCTCCCCCTTTTTGATGATGACAAACTGATCATAGGAAAAAGAAAGAATTTTTGCATTTGTATATAATAGTCATTTAAGTACAATGCTGCATGATATTGGGTTAGATTTTGCATATGAAAAGCTTAATAACTTAAGAGGTCAATAACTCCCCCGTACTCATGCAACCATTAATTACATTTCATTTTTCCTTATTTTCTCCCCCGTTGGCATTATCAAAAAGACATAAGCATTTAAAAAATGAACAGCATGACAGCTATATTTCATGATTCCCAAATTTTTGCCATAAGAGAAAATCCACAAGGATCAATCCAGAAAATCCAAAAGTCAACCATTCAAAGTGAAAACAAGTTTATGTATTAATAATCAGCATGTACAAATAAACATGTCACAACCAGTAGGCAATAATCAAAAGATAACTAGAAAGGTATACCAATTTTATATAATCAAAGTCAAAACAAAATAAGTACAAGGTGGTCAGCAATACAAGAAAAAAAATATCAAGGCGTAAGGCCATGATCACTATCAATGTCCTCGCTGTCACAGAAGACTTCACCCTCGGATCCGCAGCAGAGTCTCCTAGATCAATGTTATCATCGCCGGGCATAAGGTCGTCGTCGAGTCCGAAGCTCCTCATCATCGGCGGGAACTCCCGGATGGACCACGAAGGATATGGGATCCGGAGGGCGAGAGGATGTGGGGGTGCGGCGAAGCGGACTCACAGAACAGGAGGTCCACGTAGGAGGGATCGAATGGAGGCAAGCTCTGGTTTGAGTAGTCCATCCTCGGCTCAAGATGGTCGATCTTTTGCTCTATATGATCCATGCGTGTGTTTACGTTGGCGCTCGGGTTGCGCATCTCTTGGAGCGAAGATCAAGAGAAGCCGGAGCAGGAGAGCGAGAGGCGGTCTTGAGCCTCCTCATCATCATATCTATCGGATCGTGATGGATATGGCCAAATGTGCCATGAGTAATGTAATGCCACCTATCCTCCATCTTGTAGAGCTGAAGCTTCTTCAGAGTATGCAGCCCAATTGATTGGGGTCCCTTTGAGCTGGTGTCCTTGGACTCTTCAGTCAGCGAAATGCGACAGTACTCAAGGATTGTGGTGACTAACATGGCGAAGGGGAGAGCAGAGTTCTTCTTTTTCTTGATGTCCAGCATATGCTCTAGAATATAGTATCCCCAGTTTATTGGGTGCCCTGTGGTCATTGCCCATAATGCCACTACATCATCCTTGAGGACTTGGGAGTAATTCCTCCTCTCTGGGAATCAATCCACGAACCAAGAGGTAGTGGAGGACCCTGTTTTCCATAGTGAGGCCGGTGGCCATTATTCTCAACGTCTAGGATCACCGGGAGGTGGTAGCCGGTCCTAATCAAGGAGAGAAGAGCGACCTTATGCTCAAACTCATGCCCCCCCGGACTTTGGCATTTCCACAGAACTGAGCTCCATCAGGAGTGAGCTTGGTAAGCCTATACCACTCTGTCATTGTTAACCTGATTTGTTACTTTTTCACTTCAGAAATTATGCAATTATCCTCAACCTTCAGGTTAGCATAAAACACTCGGACAAGGTTAGGGTAGATGGCCTTCTCTATGCTCAGGAATCCCAAAGAAGCCTAAGTTTTCTATGGTCCTAAAGCTCTCTAAAGGTTCACTCTCGCGGAAGGTGATTGGAAGATACACAGGAGAGATGATTTTGCGAAGGCGGAAGTTCTTCCCTAACAACTCGGCTTTCTTCACGGTGGAGAAGTGCCTCGTGAGGTCCAGGCCGAGATATTGCGTGAAGAGCCACCAGAGGAACCTCCAACAGCAGCCCCTGTTCTTGGGCGCTTCGAGCGATGAGAGGATTCACCATTGATGAGAAGGAGAAGCAAGGGTTGAGTGGTAAATGGTTGGGGATGAGTGAGGAGAGAGAGAGGGATGAGATTAGGTCAGAAAAGTGGAGAGGGTGTTCGTGAGAGAAGATGGGGAGATTTGGATGAGGGATGTGAGGGGATTTGATCGGTGGGTTATGTGGAGAGGGGATTTCCGAGATTGAGAGAGGCGAAATGACCGGTTTTGATGGAGATTTGAGTGAGAAAAGAGAGATTTGGAGATTTGAGGTGCGTGGGAGCAGAAGGAGAGAACGAGGAAGATGAACAGGGCCAAACAGAAATGACCTCTACGCGCGTCAGGAACCTTTTAAAAACCCTGTGTAATCGATTACATTGAGTGTGTAATCGATTACATGCATTCTGGTGGGTATGTAATCGATTACATTTTTGGTGTAATCGATTACATGCTTTTTGGTGGGTATGTAATCGATTACATTTTTAGTGTAATCGATTACATGCTTTCTGGGAACCTTGTAATCGATTACATAATTGATGTAATCGATTACCTGAGTTCTGAGTTGGTTGTAATCGATTACAAAATGTGTGTAATCGATTACATGCGTGATGAACACTTGTAATCGATTACAAAGGCATTGTAATCGATTACAAGACTCTTTAACTCAGATTTTGCGTTCCAAACAAAGACATATAATCAATTTTAATCCATCCAAATCAGTTTTAAAGCAACTTAAATCAATTCAAATCATCATGCAAGCATATGGACTAATCATATTATGATTCAACTCATATAATTGATCAAAATTATTATCTTTACCAAGAATTTCACCCTTTTTGGTGAAATTTGAGATTGTTGAATTTCTTGTCAAAGTTGGACATGAGGGAGCACCTGCAAAATAATTTAGGGAAACCTCCGACGCTCAAGTTAGTATGGGATTCAAATATATAATGAAAATTCGAGATTGTGCAAAGAATGTGGCATAATTATGCGAAAAAACGCAAGCTTAGGCATTTGTTTTAGGATTATGCAAAAATATCTAACTTATGCATGAATGGTCCAATATGCCCAGTTCATTTCTAATGTAGAAAAATGCTTCTTTTGCTAGGGGTTTGGTGAAAATATCACTAATTGCTTAGTTGTTTCAACAAATTCAAGTATGCAATCACCCTTTGAACATGATCTCTAATGAAATGATGTCTTATTTCAATATGCTTAGTTCTAGAATGCAAAATGGGATTTTTTGACAAGTTAATTGCACTAGTATTATCACATTTTATGGGAATGTGATCAAGCTCAAGACCATAGTCCAAGAGTTCTTTGTTTCATCCAAAGGACTTGAGCACAAAACTCCTAGTCACAACATATTCAAACTTCACCGTGGACAATGCTACACTATTTTGTTTCTTCTTTGTGCCAAGAAACTAGTGAGCTTCAAGCAAGTGGCATGTCCCACTAGTGCTTTTTCGATCCATTTTGCATCCAAAAAATCAGAATCGAGTACCCAATAAGGCTACATGAGGCACCCTTAGGGTACCATAAACCCATTTGTGATGTGCCTATTAGATATTTCATTATTCTCTTAACAAAGACACTTAGGTGTGATTCCTTAGGATTAGCTTGATATCTAGCACACATGCATACACTAAACATTATATCAGGCCTACTTGCAGTGAGATAAAGGAGTGAGCCAATCATACCTCTATATGTTGTAATTTCTACCGATTTACCTTCTTCATCCTTGTCCAAATAGCAAGAGGTGCCCATAGGAGTAGCCATATGCTTGGCATTGTCCATTCCAAACTTTTTGAGCAGCTCCTTGCAATACTTGGATTGGCTTATAAATGTTCCTTCTCTTGTTTGCTTGATTTGTAGACCAAGGAAGAAGTTGAGCTCACCCATCATAGACATCTCAAACTCACTTTGCATAATATTTGAAAATTCTTTACAAAGAGAGTTGTTAGTAGCTCCAAATATAATGTCATCCACATAGATTTGAACTAGAAGAATGTCATGCATTTTGTGTTTTATGAAAAGAGTGGTGTCAACTTTGCCTCTAGAAAAACCTTTTTCTAAAAGAAATTTGCTCAACCTTTCATACCAAGCTCTAGGAGCTTGTTTCAAGCCATATAAGACCTTTTTCAATTTAAAAACATGGTTGGGCATTTCAAAGTCCTCAAAACCAGGAGGTTGTTCTACATACACCTCTTCTTGTATAAAACCATTTAAAAAGGCACTTTTGACATCCATTTGATAGAGTTTGAAATCCATGATGCAAGCATATGCAAGTAGCATTCTAATGGCCTCTAATCTAGCTACGGGAGCATAAGTTTCTTCATAATCTATGCCTTCTTCTTGATTATATCCCTTAGCTACAAGCCTAGCTTTATTTCTTATTATTAAACCCGTTTCATCAAGTTTGTTCCTAAAGACCCATTTGGTGCCAATTATAGGATGATCATTGGGCCTTGGAACTAATTCCCAAACTTGATTCCTCTCAAATTGGTTTAGTTCTTCTTGCATGGCCAAGATCCAATGCTCATCATTAATGGCCTCATTTATGTCTTTAGGTTCAACTTGAGAGACAAAGGCTAGATGATTACATGCATCTCTAAGTGAGTTTCGAGTGATTACCCCTTTTGATACATCACCTATCACCTTGTCAAGAGGATGATACCTTGAAGTCCTCCATTCCTTGGGTAGATCCAAGATTTTAGAATCTTCTTGCCATGAGTGATCAAGGAGTCTCTCTTCTTCCTTCTTGGACTCTATCTCTTGATTTTCCAAGTGCGTCTTTGCCAAGATTTCTGCAACATCATCAACAAGTTCCTTTCTCGGCTCATTTGGGTTAGTTTCATCAAATGCAACATGTATGGATTCTTCTATGGTCATAGTTCGTTTATTATAGACTCTAAAGGCCTTGCTATGAATAGAATAACCAATGAATATTCCCTCATCGATTTTGCATCAAACTTCCCCAAGTTATCCTTTCCATTATTCAAAACAAAGCATTTACATCCAAAAACATGAAAATGTGACACATTAGGTTTCCTTCCTTTGTACAATTCATATGGGGTTTTCTTTAAAATTGGCCTTATTAGGGCTCTATTCATAACATAACAAGCGGTGTTAACCGCATCCGCCCAAAAGTACTTAGGAAGATTGGCCTCATTGAGCATAGTTCTTGCCATTTCTTCTAAAGATCGATTTTTCCTTTCTACAACACCATTTTGTTGTGGTGTTCTAGGGGCAGAAAAATTATGCTCAATGCCATGTTCATCACAAAAAGTTTCAAATTCATGATTTTCAAATTCACCACCATGATCACTTCTTATGGATGCAATACAAAAACCTTTTTCGTTTTGGATAACTTTGGCAAGTTTTCTAAATGATTGAAAAGCATCATTTTTGTGAGCCAAGAATAATGTCCATGTAAATCTAGAAAAGTCATCTACAATCACTAATGCATAGTAATTCCCACCAAAGCTCATAGTTCTAGAGGGTCCAAAAAGATCCATGTGCAAAAGTTGTAAAGGTCTAGAAGTTGAAACTATGTTTTTAGCTTTGAAAGAGACCTTTACTTGTTTTCCTTTTGACATGCATCACAAAGTTTGTCTTTTTCAAATTTGAGCTTTGGAAGACCAATTACTAGTTCTTTAGAAACTAATTTGTTTAAGTGATCCATGTGAATGTGAGCAATTCTTCTATGCCATAACCATGAATCATTTTCTCTACTCATAAAGCATTTAGCGTCATTTGAGGAAATATCATCAAGACTAATCATATATATGTTATTAACCCTATGACCAACAAACTTAACTTGCTTATCATCCTTTCCCTCAATTATACAACAAGAGGAATCAAATATAACTCTATTTCCTTTATCACACAATTGACTAATACTAAGTAAATTATGTTTAAGTCCTTCAACAAGTAAGACATTATCAATAGATGATGAAGGGATCTTACCAACTTTGCCAATTCCAAGAATCTTCCCTTTGTTGTTGTCACCATATGTGACATGACCATGTTTCTTGTGTGTAAGGGAGGAGAACTTGGAGCCATCACCGGTCATGTGCTTGGAGCAACCACTATCAAGATACCAACTTGAGCTCTTGGTCTTCAAGCACACCTACAACACACATTCAAGATTTAACTTTTGGTACCCAAATTGTTTTGGGTCCTTGTGTGTTAGAATTAGGTATGGTGCCTTTAGGGACCCAAACCCTTTTGATTCCAACCTTGGTGTTTATGTTCTTTCTAACATTGCAAGTGGATGCACTATGCCCTTTCCTACCACACGGTGAAAACATTTAACAAAGGGGCTACTTGAAGTTTTTGAGGAAACAAAGAAGTTCTTATAAGATTTTTGATGGTTGTTTGGATTAAATCCTAGACCGACTTTTTGGAAAACACATTTTTGTCTCCCTAACAACACATTCAAGTTGTCTCTTCCAAAAGTGAATTTTGCAAGAGTGTTGTTCAAGTCTTCAATTTCTTTTTCAAAAGCTTTGCATGATAAACAAGGTAATGATATGGATGCATTATCATGTGAGGAACAAATCATGCATGATGAATTAGCATCTATGAGTCCTAAAGTCTCATTTTCAATTTTAAGTTCATTTATCTCCTTGGTTAAAGTAGAAACTTTCTTTGTCAATAGGGAGATTGTTTTATTGGAAGACAAAATCATTTTTGTGAGCCTCAAGGATTCATCATGCAAATCTTGAAAGGCATCTTGCAATTCATCATAAGAAGGTGGAGGTTCTAGGTTAGAAGAGGTTACCTCGGTGTCGCTTTCTCCACTTTCTTCTCCTTGAGCCATGAGGCAAAGATGGGCTTCCTCATTTTCTGAATCATCGGAAGAGCTTAAGTCATTATCCTCCCAAGCTATATATGCTCTTCTTCCTTTCTTTTCCTTGGAGGGTCTTTTCTCAAACTTCTCCGTCTTCTTGAGATATATAGGACACTCCATTTTCATGTGCCCCGATTTTCCGCATTCATAGCATTTTGGAGGAGTGGAGGATCCTTCTCCTTTGTGATATGCTTTCTTTTGAGGAAACGGTGGTCTTCTTTGAAATCCCTTTTTCTTCAAGAATCTTCCGAATTTTCTCACAAGGAGACTAAGATTCTCCTCACTTAGCTCAATATTTTCAGCATCCTCTTCACCATCTTCATCATCATCTTCAAGTATGGGAGAGGTGGCCTTGAGTGCAATTCCCTTCTTCTTTTTGTCATGTTCTTCATTTTGATTGAGCCTACTTAGTTCCAGCTCATGCTCTTGAAGTTTTTCGAATAGGATGGCTAGAGACATGGTTGATAAATCTCTTGATTCCGCAATCGCCGTTACCTTGGGTTGCCAATTCCTGCTAGACATCTCAAGACTTTGTTAATAAGATCCTCATTAGGAAATGTCTTTCCCAATGAGATGAGATGATTAACAATATGAGTAAATCTCTTTTGCATATCTTGAATACTCTCACCTTGATTCATTCTAAACAATTCATATTCATGAGTAAGAGTGTTTATTCGAGATCTTTTTACTTCACTAGTACCTTCATGAGTTACTTGTAGGGTATCCCACATTTCTTTTATGCGGTCTTACAATTTGACACCCTAAAGAATTCATCATACCCCAAAGATGTGGTGATGATGTTCTTGGCTCTCAAATTATATTGAACCTTCTTTTTATCATCATCGGTCCAATCACTTCTAGGTGTATTAATTGTTACACCATCCTTAGTTTGTGTAGGGACAAAAGCACCATTTTCAATGCGTCCCACACATCTAAGTCAATAGCTTCAATAAAAATTTTCATCCTTTCTTTCCAATAGGCATAACCATCCCCATTGAAATAAGGAGGTCTATTTATAGAAGAACCTTCATTTGAAAAATCATTTGAAGCCATCACTTCTCTTGAAGCTGCTAAGCTCTTTATACAAGAGTCTAGCTCTGATACCACTTGTTACCAAGTGGCCTCAATACTCAAGAGGGGGTGAATTGAGTAGTTAAAAATAAGTTCACAAATCTTTCGCAAATCGTTTGACAAACAATTTTCGTTGAAGCTATTGAATGATCAGAGATAATTGAATAGATGAGTTAGGCACTTTTACTAATGAACGTAATAGCCAAGGAGACAATATCCAAATAAAACAATGAAACAAAGCACACAAAGATAAACAGAGGAAAGTTTAGAGAAACAAACACACTGCTCGTTTATCCTGGTTCAATCACTACTCCACTTGTGATCTACGTCCAAATCCCAAGCAACACCTTGAGATTTTCCACTATATCTTCAAGCTTCAATGGGTGCTTGAAAAACCACTACAACCTTGAGCACTCAACAAGATATGGGATACCTCACCCAAAAGCTTGAGCCTCTATTTTCCAAGGGATACCTCACCCTTACAATACTTGAGGGATACCTCACCCTCACTAATCAGAATGTATAAGATTGAAGTAGAAGAAACTCTCTCTAGAGCTAGTGTTTACAAATTGAAGCTCTAATATGCTCTCAAAGATTTTTCACGTTTTTAGTCAGAAAACAGAGCAAGAAATGATTTTAAGGATTGATTCACGTTTTGAAGTATGATGATCAGTTTTTGGTTCAAGGTCAACCGTAAACAAAGACCCAACTTGGGTATTTATAAGTTTCTCAATTAATAGAGCCGTTGGAGGTAGTTGGGCATGCATTTAATGCATTTAATATAGCCGTTGGACGTTGTCAGGATGCGTGTAATCGATTACATATCTCAGGTAATCGATTACATTATTGTTCCAACGTTTTCTGAACTTTCTGGGCTCTGTGTAATCGATTACATTCTTGAGGTAATCGATTACATGGCTTCTGACTTTGCTTGTAATCGATTACAATGCTCTTGTAATCGATTACATGACTTCGACTTCTTGTGTAATCGATTACAATATTCATGTAATCGATTACATGTCTCGTCGAAACGTGTTCTTTGAGTTTCGGGTTTTGTGTAATCGATTACATTCTTGGTGTAATCGATTACATGGCTTCGACTTTGTTTGTAATCGATTACAACATCAATGTAATCGATTACATTACTCGTCGAACTGTTCTTTGCCTTTCGGCTTTGTGTAATCGATTACATATATTGTGTAATCGATTACATGGCCTCGACTTGCTTGTAATCGATTACATTGTTCATGTAATCGATTACATGCTTGTTGATGTGTAATCGATTACAAACATTGTGTAATCGATTACATTGGCCTTTGAACACATTTTTCAAGTCCAATAACGCTTGTAAGTCATTTCCAACACCTCAAGATACTTGATTAAACATAAATCCTTTTAAGAGTGTTAGATTTAAAGTTGAAACTCAAGTTTTATTGAAAGCCATGTTTAACTTTGAAATTTCCCATTTATTTTGAAATCACATATTGAAAAACCATTTGAGAAATCTTGAGAGCATTTAACATTAATCTCCTAATTCTAAATAACTAATTAAACCTTCTGTCTTCTTTCTTTGATCTTGATTTTTCCTTTTGTGCTTGATCTTCTCTTTTGCTTTTGTTATCATCAAAAACCTTTCGACATGCCTTAGAGACATAAGCATTCACATTCTCCCCTTTTTGATGATGACAAACCGATCATAGGAAAAAGAAAGAATTTTTGCATTTGTATATAATAGTCATTTAAGTACAATGTTTGCATGATATTGGGTTAGATTTTGCATATGAAAAGCTTAATAACTTAAGAGGTCAATAACTCCCCGTACTCATGCAACCATTAATTACATTTCATTTTTCCTTATTTTCTCCCGTTGGCATTATCAAAAGACATAAGCATTTAAAAATGAAACGACAAGATGACAAATATATATTTCATGATTCCCAAATTTTTGCCATAAGAGAAAATCCACAAGGATCAATCCAGAAAATCCAAAAGTCAACCATTCAAAGTGAAAACAAGTTTATGTATTAATAATCAGCATGTACAAATAAACATGTCACAACCAGTAGGCAATAATCAAAAGATAACTAGAAAGGTATACCAATTTTATATAATCAAAGTCAAAACAAAATAAGTACAAGGTGGTCAACAATACAAGAAAAAAAAAATATCAAGGCGTAAGGCCATGATCACTATCGTGTCCTCGCATCACGAAGACTTCACCCTCTGGATCCGCAGCAGAGTCTCCTAGATCAATGTTATCATCGGCCGGGCATAAGGTCGTCGTCGAGTCCGTAAGCTCCTCATCATCGGCCAGGAACTCCCGGATGGACCAAAAGGATATGGGATCCGGAGGGGCAGGATGTGGGGGGTGCGAAGAGCAGGACTCACGGGAACAGGAGGTCCACGTAGGAGGGATCGAATGGAGGCAAGCTCCTGGTCTGAGTAGTCCATCCTCAGCTCAAGATGGTCGATCTTTTGCTCTATATGATCCATGCGTGTGTTTACGTTGGTGCTCAGGTTGCGCATCTCTTGGAGCAAAGATCAAGAGAAGGCTGGAGCAAGAGCAGAGGCGGCGGTACTTGAGCCTCCTCATCATCACTATCCGGATCGTGATGGATATGGCCAAATGTGCCATGAGTAATGTAATGCCACCTATCCTCCATCTTGTAGAGTGAAGCTTCTTCGAGTATGCAGCCCAATTGATTGGGGTCCCTTTGGTGGTGTCCTTGGACTCTTCGGTCGGCGAAATGCGACAAGACTCAAGGATTGTGGTGACTAACATGGCGAAGGGGAGAGCAGAGTTCTTCTTTTTCTTGATGTCCAAAGATATGCTCTAGAATATAGTATCCCCGCTTTATTGGGTGCCCCGTGGTCATTGCCCATAATGCCACTACATCATCCTTGAGGACTTGGGAGTAATTCCTCCTCTGGGAATCAATCCACGAACCAAGAGGTAGTGGAGGACCCTGTTTTCCATAGTGAGGCCGGTGGCCATTATTCTCGCGTCTAGGATCACTGGGGAGGTGGTAGCCAGTCCTAATCAAGGAGAGAAGAGCAGCCTTATGCTCAAACTCATGCCCCCAGACTTTGGCATTTCCACAGAACTGAGCTCCATCAGGAGTGAGCTTGGTAAGCCTATACCACTCTGCCATTGTTAACCTGATTTGTTACTTTTTCACTTCAGAAATTATGCAATTATCCTCAACCTTCAGGTTAGCATAAAACACTCGGACAAGGTTAGGGTAGATGACCTTCTCTATGCTCAGGAATCCCAGCAAGCCTAAGTTTTCTATGGTCCTAAAGCTCTCTAAAGGTTCACTCTCGCAGAAGGTGATTGGAAGATACCTGGGAGAGATGATTTTGCGAAGCTGGAAGTTCTTCCGGAACAACTCAGCTTTCTTCACGGTGGAGAAGTGCCTCGTGAGGTCCAGGCCAGAGATATTGCGTGAAGAGCCACCGAGGAACCTCCAACAGCAGCCCCTGTTCTTGGGCGCTTCGAGCGATGAGAGGATTCAGCCATTGATGAGAAGGAGAAGCAAGGGTTGAGTGGTAAATGGTTGGGGATGAGTGAGGAGAGAGAGAGGGATGAGATTAGGTCAGAAAAGTGGAGAGGGTGTTCGTGAGAGAAGATGGGGAGATTTGGATGAGGGATGTGAGGGGATTTGATCGGTGGGTTATGTGGAGAGGGGATTTCCGAGATTGAGAGAGGCAAAATGACCGGTTTTGATGGAGATTTGAGTGAGAAAAGAGAGATTTGGAGATTTGAGGTGCGTGGGAGCAGAAGGAGAGAACGAGGAAGATGAACAGGGCCAAACAGAAATGACCTCTACGCGTCGTCGGAACCTTTTAAAAACCCTGTGTGTCGATTACATTGAGTGTGTAATCGATTACATGCATTCTCAGTGGGTATGTAATCGATTACATTTTTGGTGTAATCGATTACATGCTTTTTGGTGGGTATGTAATCGATTACATTTTTAGTGTAATCGATTACATGCTTTCTGGGAACCTTGTAATCGATTACATAATTGATGTAATCGATTACCTGAGTTCTGAGTTGGTTGTAATCGATTACAAAATGTGTGTAATCGATTACATGCGTGATGACGAACACTGTGTAATCGATTACAAAGGCATTGTAATCGATTACAAGCACTTTTAACTCAGATTTTGCGTTCCAAACAAGCATATAATCAATTTTAATCCATCCAAATCAGTTTTAAAGCAACTTAAATCAATTCAAATCATCATGCAAGCATATGGACTAATCATATTATGATTCAACTCATATAATTGATCAAAATTATTATCTTTACCAAGAATTTCACCCTTTTTGGTGAAATTTGAGATTGTTGAATTTCTTGTCAAAGTTGGACATGAGGGAGCACCTGCAAAATAATTTAGGGGAAACCTCCGACGCTCAAGTTAGTATGGGATTCAAATATATAATGAAAATTCAGAGATTGTGCAGCAATGTGGCATAATTATGCAGAAAAACGCAAGCTTAGGCATTTGTTTTAGGATTATGCAGCAAATATCTAACTTATGCATGAATGGTCCAATATGCCCAGTTCATTTCTAATGTAGAAAAATGCTTCTTTTGCTAGGGGTTTGGTGAAAATATCAGCTAATTGCTTAGTTGTTTCAACAAATTCAAGTATGCAATCACCCCTTTGAACATGATCTCTAATGAAATGATGTCTTATTTCAATATGCTTAGTTCTAGAATGCAAAATGGGATTTTTTGACAAGTTAATTGCACTAGTATTATCACATTTTATGGGAATGTGATCAAGCTCAAGACCATAGTCCAAGAGTTGCTGTTTCATCCAAAGGACTTGAGCACAGCAACTCCTAGCTGCAACATATTCAGCTTCAGCTGTGGACAATGCTACACTATTTTGTTTCTTGCTGTGCCAAGAAACTAGTGAGCTTCCAAGCAAGTGGCATGTCCCACTAGTGCTTTTTCGATCCATTTTGCATCCAGCAAAATCAGAATCGGAGTACCCAATAAGGCTACATGAGGCACCCTTAGGGTACCATAAACCCATTTGTGATGTGCCTATTAGATATTTCATTATTCTCTTAACAAACACTTAGGTGTGATTCCTTAGGATTAGCTTGATATCTAGCACACATGCATACACTAAACATTATATCGAGCCTACTACTTGCAGTGAGATAAAGGAGTGAGCCAATCATACCTCTATATGTTGTAATTTCTACCGATTTACCTTCTTCATCCTTGTCCAAATAGCAAGAGGTGCCCATAGGAGTAGCCATATGCTTGGCATTGTCCATTCCAAACTTTTTGAGCAGCTCCTTGCAATACTTGGATTGGCTTATAAATGTTCCTTCTCTTGTTTGCTTGATTTGTAGACCAAGGAAGAAGTTGAGCTCACCCATCATAGACATCTCAAACTCACTTTGCATAATATTTGAAAATTCTTTACAAAGAGAGTTGTTAGTAGCTCCAAATATAATGTCATCCACATAGATTTGAACTAGAAGAATGTCATGCATTTTGTGTTTTATGAAAAGAGTGGTGTCAACTTTGCCTCTAGAAAACCTTTTTCTAAAAGAAATTTGCTCAACCTTTCATACCAAGCTCTAGGAGCTTGTTTCAAGCCATATAAGACCTTTTTCAATTTAAAAACATGGTTGGGCATTTCAAAGTCCTCAAAACCAGGAGGTTGTTCTACATACACCTCTTCTTGTATAAAACCATTTAAAAAGGCACTTTTGACATCCATTTGATAGAGTTTGAAATCCATGATGCAAGCATATGCAAGTAGCATTCTAATGGCCTCTAATCTAGCTACGGGAGCATAAGTTTCTTCATAATCTATGCCTTCTTCTTGATTATATCCCTTAGCTACAAGCCTAGCTTTATTTCTTATTATTAAACCCGTTTCATCAAGTTTGTTCCTAAAGACCCATTTGGTGCCAATTATAGGATGATCATTGGGCCTTGGAACTAATTCCCAAACTTGATTCCTCTCAAATTGGTTTAGTTCTTCTTGCATGGCCAAGATCCAATGCTCATCATTAATGGCCTCATTTATGTCTTTAGGTTCAACTTGAGAGACAAAGGCTAGATGATTACATGCATCTCTAAGTGAGTTTCGAGTGATTACCCCTTTTGATACATCACCTATCACCTTGTCAAGAGGATGATACCTTGAAGTCCTCCATTCCTTGGGTAGATCCAAGATTTTAGAATCTTCTTGCCATGAGTGATCAAGGAGTCTCTCTTCTTCCTTCTTGGACTCTATCTCTTGATTTTCCAAGTGCGTCTTTGCCAAGATTTCTGCAACATCATCAACAAGTTCCTTTCTCGGCTCATTTGGGTTAGTTTCATCAAATGCAACATGTATGGATTCTTCTATGGTCATAGTTCGTTTATTATAGACTCTAAAGGCCTTGCTATGAATAGAATAACCAATGAATATTCCCTCATCGATTTTTGCATCAAACTTCCCCAAGTTATCCTTTCCATTATTCAAAACAAAGCATTTACATCCAAAAACATGAAAATGTGACACATTAGGTTTCCTTCCTTTGTACAATTCATATGGGGTTTTCTTTAAAATTGGCCTTATTAGGGCTCTATTCATAACATAACAAGCGGTGTTAACCGCATCCGCCCAAAAGTACTTAGGAAGATTGGCCTCATTGAGCATAGTTCTTGCCATTTCTTCTAAAGATCGATTTTTCCTTTCTACAACACCATTTTGTTGTGGTGTTCTAGGGCAGAAAAATTATGCTCAATGCCATGTTCATCACAAAAAGTTTCAAATTCATGATTTTCAAATTCACCACCATGATCACTTCTTATGGATGCAATACAAAAACCTTTTTCGTTTTGGATAACTTTGGCAAGTTTTCTAAATGATTGAAAAGCATCATTTTTGTGAGCCAAGAATAATGTCCATGTAAATCTAGAAAAGTCATCTACAATCACTAATGCATAGTAATTCCCACCAAAGCTCATAGTTCTAGAGGGTCCAAAAAGATCCATGTGCAAAAGTTGTAAAGGTCTAGAAGTTGAAACTATGTTTTTAGCTTTGAAAGAGACCTTTACTTGTTTTCCCTTTTGACATGCATCACAAAGTTTGTCTTTTTCAAATTTGAGCTTTGGAAGACCAATTACTAGTTCTTTAGAAACTAATTTGTTTAAGTGATCCATGTGAATGTGAGCAATTCTTCTATGCCATAACCATGAATCATTTTCTCTACTCATAAAGCATTTAGCGTCATTTGAGGAAATATCATCAAGACTAATCATATATATGTTATTGACCCTATGACCAACAAACTTAACTTGCTTATCATCCTTTCCCTCAATTATACAACAAGAGGAATCAAATATAACTCTATTTCCTTTATCACACAATTGACTAATACTAAGTAAATTATGTTTAAGTCCTTCAACAAGTAAGACATTATCAATAGATGATGAAGGGATCTTACCAACTTTGCCAATTCCAAGAATCTTCCCTTTGTTGTTGTCACCATATGTGACATGACCATGTTTCTTGTGTGTAAGGGAGGAGAACTTGGAGCCATCACCGGTCATGTGCTTGGAGCAACCACTATCAAGATACCAACTTGAGCTCTTGGTCTTCAAGCACACCTACAACACACATTCAAGATTTAACTTTTGGTACCCAAATTGTTTTGGGTCCTTGTGTGTTAGAATTAGGTATGGTGCCTTTAGGGACCCAAACCCTTTTGATTCCAACCTTGGTGTTTATGTTCTTTCTAACATTGCAAGTGGATGCACTATGCCCTTTCCTACCACAGTGAAAACATTTAACAAAGGGGCTACTTGAAGTTTTTGAGGAAACAAAGAAGTTCTTATAAGATTTTTGATGGTTGTTTGGATTAAATCCTAGACCGACTTTTTGGAAAACACATTTTTGTCTCCCTAACAACACATTCAAGTTGTCTCTTCCAAAAGTGAATTTTGCAAGAGTGTTGTTCAAGTCTTCAATTTCTTTTTCAAAAGCTTTGCATGATAAACAAGGTAATGATATGGATGCATTATCATGTGAGGAACAAATCATGCATGATGAATTAGCATCTATGAGTCCTAAAGTCTCATTTTCAATTTTAAGTTCATTTATCTCCTTGGTTAAAGTAGAAACTTTCTTTGTCAATAGGGAGATTGTTTTATTGGAAGACAAAATCATTTTTGTGAGCCTCAAGGATTCATCATGCAAATCTTGAAAGGCATCTTGCAATTCATCATAAGAAGGTGGAGGTTCTAGGTTAGAAGAGGTTACCTCGGTGTCGCTTTCTCCACTTTCTTCTCCTTGAGCCATGAGGCAAAGATGGGCTTCCTCATTTTCTGAATCATCGGAAGAGCTTAAGTCATTATCCTCCCAAGCTATATATGCTCTTCTTCCTTTCTTTTCCTTGGAGGGTCTTTTCTCAAACTTCTCCGTCTTCTTGAGATATATAGGACACTCCATTTTCATGTGCCCCGATTTTCCGCATTCATAGCATTTTGGAGGAGTGGAGGATCCTTCTCCTTTGTGATATGCTTTCTTTTGAGGAAACGGTGGTCTTCTTTGAAATCCCTTTTTCTTCAAGAATCTTCCGAATTTTCTCACAAGGAGACTAAGATTCTCCTCACTTAGCTCAATATTTTCAGCATCCTCTTCACCATCTTCATCATCATCTTCAAGTATGGGAGAGGTGGCCTTGAGTGCAATTCCTTCTTCTTTTTGTCATGTTCTTCATTTTGATTGAGCCTACTTAGTTCCAGCTCATGCTCTTGAAGTTTTTCGAATAGGATGGCTAGAGACATGGTTGATAAATCTCTTGATTCCGCAATCGCCGTTACCTTGGGTTGCCAATTCCTGCTTAGACATCTCAAGACTTTGTTAATAAGATCCTCATTAGGAAATGTCTTTCCCAATGAGATGAGATGATTAACAATATGAGTAAATCTCTTTTGCATATCTTGAATACTCTCACCTTGATTCATTCTAAACAATTCATATTCATGAGTAAGAGTGTTTATTCGAGATCTTTTTTCTTCACTAGTACCTTCATGAGTTACTTATAGGGTATCCCACATTTCTTTTGCGGTCTTACAATTTGACACCCTAAAGAATTCATCATACCCCAAAGATGTGGTGATGATGTTCTTGGCTCTCAAATTATATTGAACCTTCTTTTTATCATCATCGGTCCAATCACTTCTAGGTGTATTAATTGTTACACCATCCTTAGTTTGTGTAGGGACAAAAGCACCATTTTCAACTGCGTCCCACACATCTAAGTCAATAGCTTCAATAAAAATTTTCATCCTTTCTTTCCAATAGGCATAACCATCCCCATTGAAATAAGGAGGTCTATTTATAGAAGAACCTTCATTTGAAAAATCATTTGAAGCCATCACTTCTCTTGAAGCTGCTAAGCTCTTTATACAAGAGTCTAGCTCTGATACCACTTGTTACCAAGTGGCCTCAATACTCAAGAGGGGGGTGAATTGAGTAGTTAAAAATAAGTTCACAAATCTTTCGCAAATCGTTTGACAAACAATTTTCGTTGAAGCTATTGAATGATCAGAGATAATTGAATAGATGAGTTAGGCACTTTTACTAATGAACGTAATAGCCAAGGAGACAATATCCAAATAAAACAATGAAACAGTGCACAAAGATAAACAGAGGAAAGTTTAGAGAAACAAACACAGTCGTTTATCCTGGTTCAATCACTACTCCACTTGTGATCTACGTCCAGATCCCAAAGCAACACCTTGAGATTTTCCACTATATCTTCAAGCTTCAATGGGTGCTTGAAAAACCACTACAACCTTGAGCACTCAACAGTATGGGATACCTCACCCAAAAGCTTGAGCCTCTATTTTCCAAGGGATACCTCACCCTTACAATACTTGAGGGATACCTCACCCTCACTAATCAGAATGTATAAGATTGAAGTAGAAGAAACTCTCTAGAGCAAGTGTTTACAAATTGAAGCTCTAATATGCTCTCAAAGATTTTTCACGTTTTTAGTCAGAAAACAGAGCAAGAAATGATTTTAAGGATTGATTCACGTTTTGAAGTATGATGATCAGTTTTTGGTTCAAGGTCAACCGTAAACAAAGACCCAACTTGGGTATTTATAAGTTTCTCAATTAATAGAGCCGTTGGAGGTAGTTGGGCATGCATTTAATGCATTTAATATAGCCGTTGGACGTTGTCGGATGCGTGTAATCGATTACATATCTCAGGTAATCGATTACATTATTGTTCCAACGTTTTCTGAACTTTCTAGGCTCTGTGTAATCGATTACATTCTTGAGGTAATCGATTACATGGCTTCTGACTTTGCTTGTAATCGATTACAATGCTCTTGTAATCGATTACATGACTTCGACTTCTTTGTAATCGATTACAATATTCATGTAATCGATTACATGTCTCGTCGAACGTGTTCTTTGAGTTTCTGGTTTTGTGTAATCGATTACATTCTTGGTGTAATCGATTACATGGCTTCGACTTTGTTTGTAATCGATTACAACATCAATGTAATCGATTACATTACTCGTCGAACCTGTTCTTTGCCTTTCGGCTTTTGTGTAATCGATTACATATATTGTGTAATCGATTACATGGCTCGACTTGCTTGTAATCGATTACATTGTTCATGTAATCGATTACATGCTTTCTGTTTGATGTGTAATCGATTACAAACATTGTGTAATCGATTACATTGGCCTTTGAACACATTTTTCAAGTCCAATAACGCTTGTAAGTCATTTCCAACACCTCAAGATACTTGATTAAACATAAATCCTTTTAAGAGTGTTAGATTTAAAGTTGAAACTCAAGTTTTATTGAAAGCCATGTTTAACTTTGAAATTTCCCATTTATTTTGAAATCACATATTGAAAAACCATTTGAGAAATCTTGAGAGCATTTAACATTAATCTCCTAATTCTAAATAACTAATTAAACCTTCTGTCTTCTTTCTTTGATCTTGATTTTTCCTTTTGTGCTTGATCTTCTCTTTTGCTTTTGTTATCATCAAAAACCTTTCGACATGCCTTAGAGACATAAGCATTCACATTCTCCCCCTTTTTGATGATGACAAACTGATCATAGGAAAAAGAAAGAATTTTTGCATTTGTATATAATAGTCATTTAAGTACAATGCTGCATGATATTGGGTTAGATTTTGCATATGAAAGGCTTAATAACTTAAGAGGTCAATAACTCCCCCGTACTCATGCAACCATTAATTACATTTCATTTTTCCTTATTTTCTCCCCCGTTGGCATTATCAAAAAGACATAAGCATTTAAAAAATGAACAGCATGACAGCTATATTTCATGATTCCCAAATTTTTGCCATAAGAGAAAATCCACAAGGATCAATCCAGAAAATCCAAAAGTCAACCATTCAAAGTGAAAACAAGTTTATGTATTAATAATCAGCATGTACAAATAAACATGTCACAACCAGTAGGCAATAATCAAAAGATAACTAGAAAGGTATACCAATTTTATATAATCAAAGTCAAAACAAAATAAGTACAAGGTGGTCAGCAATACAAGAAAAAAAATATCAAGGCGTAAGGCCATGATCACTATCAGTGTCCTCGCTGTCACAGAAGACTTCACCCTCTGGATCCGCAGCAGAGTCTCCTAGATCAATGTTATCATCGCTGGGCATAAGGTCGTCGTCAGAGTCCAGAAGCTCCTCATCATCAGCAGGAACTCCAGATGGACCAGCGAAGGATATGGGATCCGGAGGGGCAGAGGATGTGGGGGTGCAAAGCGGTGCGGGACTCACGAAACAGGAGGTCCACGTAGGAGGGATCGAATGGAGGCAAGCTCCTGGTCTGAGTAGTCCATCCTCAGCTCAAGATGGTCGATCTTTTGCTCTATATGATCCATGCGTGTGTTTACGTTGGCGCTCAGGTTGCGCATTTCTTGGAGCGAAAGATCAAGAGAAGGCTGGAGCAGGGCAGAGGCGGTGGCATCGAGCCTCCTCATCATCACTATCCGGATCGTGATGGATATGGCCAAATGTGCCATGAGTAATGTAATGCCACCTATCCTCCATCTTGTAGAGTGAAGCTTCTTCGTAGTATGCAGCCCAATTGATTGGGGTCCCTTTGGTGGTGTCCTTGGACTCTTCGGTCGGCGAAATGCGACAAGACTCAAGGATTGTGGTGACTAACATGGCGAAGGGAGAGCGAGTTCTTCTTTTTCTTGATGTCCAAAGATATGCTCTAGAATATAGTATCCCCAGTTTATTGGGTGCCCTGTGGTCATTGCCCATAATGCCACTACATCATCCTTGAGGACTTGGGAGTAATTCCCTCCTCTGGGAATCAATCCACGAACCAAGAGGTAGTGGAGGACCCTGTTTTCCATAGTGAGGCCAGTGGCCATTATTCTGCGTCTAGGATCACTGGGGAGGTGGTAGCCAGTCCTAATCAAGGAGAGAAGAGCAGCCTTATGCTCAAACTCATGCCCCCAGACTTTGGCATTTCCACAGAACTGAGCTCCATCAGGAGTGAGCTTGGTAAGCCTATACCACTCTGCCATTGTTAACCTGATTTGTTACTTTTTCACTTCAGAAATTATGCAATTATCCTCAACCTTCAGGTTAGCATAAAACACTCGGACAAGGTTAGGGTAGATGGCCTTCTCTATGCTCAGGAATCCCAGCAAGCCTAAGTTTTCTATGGTCCTAAAGCTCTCTAAAGGTTCACTCTCGCAGAAGGTGATTGGAAGATACCTGGGAGAGATGATTTTGCGAAGTGGAAGTTCTTCCGAACAACTCACTTTCTTCACGGTGGAGAAGTGCCTCGTGAGGTCCGGCCGAGATATTGCGTGAAGAGCCACCGAGGAACCTCCAACAGCAGCCCTGTTCTTGGGCGCTTCGAGCGATGAGAGGATTCACCATTGATGAGAAGGAGAAGCAAGGGTTGAGTGGTAAATGGTTGGGGATGAGTGAGGAGAGAGAGAGGGATGAGATTAGGTCGAAAAAGTGGAGAGGGTGTTCGTGAGAGAAGATGGGGAGATTTGGATGAGGGATGTGAGGGGATTTGATCGGTGGGTTATGTGGAGAGGGATTTCCGAGATTGAGAGAGGCGAAATGACCGGTTTTGATGGAGATTTGAGTGAGAAAAGAGAGATTTGGAGATTTGAGGTGCGTGGGAGCGAAGGAGAGAACGAGGAAGATGAACAGGGCCAAACAGAAATGACCTCTACGCGTCAGAACCTTTTAAAAACCTCATGTAATCGATTACATTGAGTGTGTAATCGATTACATGCATTCTGGTGGGTATGTAATCGATTACATTTTTGGTGTAATCGATTACATGCTTTTTGGTGGGTATGTAATCGATTACATTTTTAGTGTAATCGATTACATGCTTTCTGGGAACCTTGTAATCGATTATATAATTGATGTAATCGATTACCTGAGTTCTGAGTTGGTTGTAATCGATTACAAAATGTGTGTAATCGATTACATGCGTGACAGAACCTGTGTAATCTATTACAAAGGCATTGTAATCGATTACCAGCACTCTTTAACTCAGATTTTGCGTTCCAAACAGCATATAATCAATTTTAATCCATCCAAATCAGTTTTAAAGCAACTTAAATCAATTCAAATCATCATGCAAGCATATGGACTAATCATATTATGATTCAACTCATATAATTGATCAAAATTATTATCTTTACCAAGAATTTCACCCTTTTTGGTGAAATTTGAGATTGTTGAATTTCTTGTCAAAGTTGGACATGAGGGAGCACCTGCAAAATAATTTAGGGGAAACCTCCGACGCTCAAGTTAGTATGGGATTCAAATATATAATGAAAATTCAGAGATTGTGCAAAGCAATGTGGCATAATTATGCGAAAAACGCAAGCTTAGGCATTTGTTTTAGGATTATGCAGCAAATATCTAACTTATGCATGAATGGTCCAATATGCCCAGTTCATTTCTAATGTAGAAAAATGCTTCTTTTGCTAGGGGTTTGGTGAAAATATCAGCTAATTGCTTAGTTGTTTCAACAAATTCAAGTATGCAATCACCCCTTTGAACATGATCTCTAATGAAATGATGTCTTATTTCAATATGCTTAGTTCTAGAATGCAAAATGGGATTTTTTGACAAGTTAATTGCACTAGTATTATCACATTTTATGGGAATGTGATCAAGCTCAAGACCATAGTCCAAGAGTTGCTGTGCTTCATCCAAATGACTTGAGCACAAAGAACTCCCAAATTGCACAACATATTCAAATTTTCAATTTGTGGACAATGCTACACTATTTTGTTTCTTGTTGTGCCAAGAAACTAGTGAGCTTCAAGCAAGTGGCATGTCCCACTAGTGCTTTTTTCGATCCATTTTGCATCCAAAGAAAATCAGAATCGAGTACCCAATAAGGCTACATGAGGCACCCTTAGGGTACCATAAACCCATTTGTGATGTGCCTATTAGATATTTCATTATTCTCTTAACAAAGACTTAGGTGTGATTCCTTAGGATTAGCTTGATATCTAGCACACATGCATACACTAAACATTATATCGAGCCTACTTGCGGTGAGATAAAGGAGTGAGCCAATCATACCTCTATATTTTGTAATTTCTACCGATTTACCTCCTTCATCCTTGTCCAAATAGCAAGAGGTGCCCATAGGAGTAGCCATATGCTTGGCATTGTCCATTCCAAACTTTTTGAGCAGCTCCTTGCAATACTTGGATTGGCTTATAAATGTTCCTTCTCTTGTTTGCTTGATTTGTAGACCAAGGAAGAAGTTGAGCTCACCCATCATAGACATCTCAAACTCACTTTGCATAATATTTGAAAATTCTTTACAAAGAGAGTTGTTAGTAGCTCCAAATATAATGTCATCCACATAGATTTGAACTAGAAGAATGTCATGCATTTTGTGTTTTATGAAAAGAGTGGTGTCAACTTTGCCTCTAGAAAAACCTTTTTCTAAAAGAAATTTGCTCAACCTTTCATACCAAGCTCTAGGAGCTTGTTTCAAGCCATATAAGGCCTTTTTCAATTTAAAAACATGGTTGGGCATTTCAAAGTCCTCAAAACCAGGAGGTTGTTATACATACACCTCTTCTTGTATAAAACCATTTAAAAAGACACTTTTGACATCCATTTGATAGAGTTTGAAATCCATGATGCAAGTATATGCAAGTAGCATTCTAATGGCCTCTAATCTAGCTACGGGAGCATAAGTTTCTTCATAATCTATGCCTTCTTCTTGATTATATCCCTTAGCTACAAGCCTAGCTTTATTTCTTATTATTAAACCCGTTTCATCAAGTTTGTTCCTAAAGACCCATTTGGTGCCAATTATAGGATGATCATTGGGCCTTGGAACTAATTCCCAAACTTGATTCCTCTCAAATTGGTTTAGTTCTTCTTGCATGGCCAAGATCCAATGCTCATCATTAATGGCCTCATTTATGTCTTTAGGTTCAACTTGAGAGACAAAGGCTAGATGATTACATGCATCTCTAAGTAAGTTTCGAGTTATTACCCCTTTTGATACATCACCTATCACCTTGTCAAGAGGATGATACCTTGAAGTCCTCCATTCCTTGGGTAGATCCAAGATTTTAGAATCTTCTTGCCATGAGTGATCAAGGAGTCTCTCTTCTTCCTTCTTGGACTCTATCTCTTGATTTTCCAAGTGCGTCTTTGCCAAGATTTCTGCAACATCATCAACAAGTTCCTTTCTCGGCTCATTTGGGTTAGTTTCATCAAATGCAACATGTATGGATTCTTCTATGGTCATAGTTCGTTTATTATAGACTCTAAAGGCCTTGCTATGAATAGAATAACCAATGAATATTCCCTCATCGATTTTGCATCAAACTTCCCAAGTTATCCTTTCCATTATTCAAAACAAACCATTTACATCCAAAAACATGAAAATGTGACACATTAGGTTTCCTTCCTTTGTACAATTCATATGGGGTTTTCTTTAAAATTGGCCTTATTAGGGCTCTATTCATAACATAACAAGCGGTGTTAACCGCATCCGCCCAAAAGTACTTAGGAAGATTGGCCTCATTGAGCATAGTTCTTGCCATTTCTTCTAAAGATCGATTTTTCCTTTCTACAACACCATTTTGTTGTGGTGTTCTAGGGGCAGAAAAAATTATGCTCAATGCCATGTTCATCACAAAAAGTTTCAAATTCATGATTTTCAAATTCACCACCATGATCACTTCTTATGGATGCAATACAAAAACCTTTTTCGTTTTGGATAACTTTGACAAGTTTTCTAAATGATTGAAAAGCATCATTTTTGTGAGCCAAGAATAATGTCCATGTAAATCTAGAAAAGTCATCCACAATCACTAATGCATAGTAATTCCCACCAAAGCTCATAGTTCTAGAGGGTCCAAAAAGATCCATGTGCAAAAGTTGTAAAGGTCTAGAAGTTGAAACTATGTTTTTAGCTTTGAAAGAGACATTTACTTGTTTTCCCTTTTGACATGCATCACAAAGTTTGTCTTTTTCAAATTTGAGCTTTGGAAGACCAATTACTAGTTCTTTAGAAACTAATTTGTTTAAGTGATCCATGTGAATGTGAGCAATTCTTCTATGCCATAACCATGAATCATTTTCTCTACTCATAAAGCATTTAGCGTCATTTGAGGAAATATCATCAAGACTAATCATATATATGTTATTGACCCTATGACCAACAAACTTAACTTGCTTATCATCCTTTCCCTCAATTATACAACAAGAAGAATCAAATATAACTCTATTTCCTTTATCACACAATTGACTAATACTAAGTAAATTATGTTTAAGTCCTTCAACAAGTAAGACATTATCAATAGATGATGAAGGGATCTTACCAACTTTGCCAATTCCAAGAATCTTCCCTTTGTTGTTGTCACCATATGTGACATGACCATGTTTCTTGTGTGTAAGGGAGGAGAACTTGGAGCCATCACCGGTCATGTGCTTGGAGCAACCACTATCAAGATACCAACTTGAGCTCTTGGTCTTCAAGCACACCTACAACACACATTCAAGATTTAACTTTTGGTACCCAAATTGTTTTGGGTCCTTGTGTGTTAGAATTAGGTATGGTGCCTTTAGGGACCCAAACCCTTTTGATTCCAACCTTGGTGTTTATGTTCTTTCTAACATTGCAAGTGGATGCACTATGCCCTTTCCTACCACAGTGAAAACATTTAACAAAGGGGCTACTTGAAGTTTTTGAGGAAACAAAGAAGTTCTTATAAGATTTTTGATGGTTGTTTGGATTAAATCCTAGACCGACTTTTTGAAAACACATTTTTGTCTCCCTAACAACACATTCAAGTTGTCTCTTCCAAAAGTGAATTTTGCAAGAGTGTTGTTCAAGTCTTCAATTTCTTTTTCAAAAGCTTTGCATGATAAACAAGGTAATGATATGGATGCATTATCATGTGAGGAACAAATCATGCATGATGAATTAGCATCTATGAGTCCTAAAGTCTCATTTTCAATTTTAAGTTCATTTATCTCCTTGGTTAAAGTAGAAACTTTCTTTGTCAATAGGGAGATTGTTTTATTGGAAGACAAAATCATTTTTGTGAGCCTCAAGGATTCATCATGCAAATCTTGAAAGGCATCTTGCAATTCATCATAAGAAGGTGGAGGTTCTAGGTTAGAAGAGGTTACCTCGGTGTCGCTTTCTCCACTTTCTTCTCCTTGAGCCATGAGGCAAAGATGGGCTTCCTCATTTTCTGAATCATCGGAAGAGCTTAAGTCATTATCCTCCCAAGCTATATATGCTCTTCTTCCTTTCTTTTCCTTGGAGGGTCTTTTCTCAAACTTCTCCGTCTTCTTGAGATATTTTGGACACTCCATTTTCATGTGCCCCGGTTTTCCACATTCATAGCATTTTGGAGGAGTGGAGGATCCTTCTCCTTTGTGATATGCTTTCTTTTGAGGAAACGGTGGTCTTCTTTGAAATCCCTTTTTCTTCAAGAATCTTCCGAATTTTCTCACAAGGAGACTAAGATTCTCCTCACTTAGCTCAATATTTTCAGCATCCTCTTCACCATCTTCATCATCATCTTCAAGTATGGGAGAGGTGGCCTTGAGTGCAATTCCCTTCTTCTTTTTGTCATGTTCTTCATTTTGATTGAGCCTACTTAGTTCCAGCTCATGCTCTTGAAGTTTTCCGAATAGGGTGGCTAGAGACATGGTTGATAAATCTCTTGATTCCGCAATCGCCGTTACCTTGGGTTGCCAATTCCTGCTAGACATCTCAAGACTTTGTTAATAAGATCCTCATTAGGAAATGTCTTTCCCAATGAGATGAGATGATTAACAATATGAGTAAATCTCTTTTGCATATCTTGAATACTCTCACCTTGATTCATTCTAAACAATTCATATTCATGAGTAAGAGTGTTTATTCGAGATCTTTTTACTTCACTAGTACCTTCATGAGTTACTTGTAGGGTATCCCACATTTCTTTTGCGGTCTTACAATTTGACACCCTAAAGAATTCATCATACCCCAAAGATGTGGTGATGATGTTCTTGGCTCTCAAATTATATTGAACCTTCTTTTTATCATCATCGGTCCAATCACTTCTAGGTGTATTAATTGTTACACCATCCTTAGTTTGTGTAGGGACAAAAGCACCATTTTCAATGCGTCCCACACATCTCGAGTCAATAGCTTCAATAAAAATTTTCATCCTTTCTTTCCAATAGGCATAACCATCCCCATTGAAATAAGGAGGTCTATTTATAGAAGAACCTTCATTTGAAAAACCATTTGAAGCCATCACTTCTCTTGAAGCTGCTAAGCTCTTTATACAAGAGTCTAGCTTTGATATCACTTGTTACCAAGTGGCCTCAATACTCAAGAGGAGGGGTGAATTGAGTAGTTAAAAATAAGTTCACAAATCTTTCGCAAATCGTTTGACAAACAATTTTCGTTGAAGCTATTGAATGATCAGAGATAATTGAATAGATGAGTTAGGCACTTTTACTAATGAACGTAATAGCCAAGGAGACAATATCCAAATAAAACAATGAAACAGTGCACAAAGATAAACAGAGGAGAGTTTAGAGAAACAAACACAGTCGTTTATCCTGGTTCAATCACTACTCCACTTGTGATCTACGTCCAAATCCCAAGCAACACCTTGAGATTTTCCACTATATCTTCAAGCTTCAATGGGTGCTTGAAAAACCACTACAACCTTGAGCACTCAACAAGATGGGATACCTCACCCAAAAGCTTGAGCCTCTATTTTCCAAGGGATACCTCACCCTTACAATACTTGAGGGATACCTCACCCTCACTAATCAGAATGTATAAGATTGAAGTAGAAGAAACTCTCTCTAGAGCTAGTGTTTACAAATTGAAGCTCTAATATGCTCTCAAAGATTTTTCACATTTTTAGTCAGAAAACAGAGCAAGAAATGATTTTAAGGATTGATTCACGTTTTGAAGTATGATGATCAGTTTTTGGTTCAAGGTCAACCGTAAACAAAGACCCAACTTGGGTATTTATAAGTTTCTCAATTAATAGAGCCGTTGGAGGTAGTTGGGCATGCATTTAATGCATTTAATATAGTCGTTGGACGTTGTCAGGATGCGTGTAATCGATTACATATCTCAGGTAATCGATTACATTATTGTTCCAACGTTTTCTGAACTTTCTGGGCTCTGTGTAATCGATTACATTCTTGAGGTAATCGATTACATGGCTTCTGACTTTGCTTGTAATCGATTACAATGCTCTTGTAATCGATTACATGACTTCGACTTCTTGTGTAATCGATTACAATATTCATGTAATCGATTACATGTCTCGTCGAACGTGTTCTTTGAGTTTCGGGTTTTGTGTAATCGATTACATTCTTGGTGTAATCGATTACATAACTTCTGACTTTGTTTGTAATCGATTACAACATCAATGTAATCGATTACATTACTCGTCGAACCTGTTCTTTGCCTTTCTGGCTTTGTGTAATCGATTACATATATTGTGTAATCGATTACATGGCCTCTGACTTGCTTGTTATCGATTACATTGTTCATGTAATCGATTACATGCTTTCTTTGATGTGTAATCGATTACAAACATTGTGTAATCGATTACATTGGCCTTTGAACACATTTTTCAAGTCCAATAACGCTTGTAAGTCATTTCCAACACCTCAAGATACTTGATTAAACATAAATCCTTTTAAGAGTGTTAGATTTAAAGTTGAAACTCAAGTTTTATTGAAAGCCATGTTTAACTTTGAAATTTCCCATTTATTTTGAAATCACATATTGAAAAACCATTTGAGAAATCTTGAGAGCATTTAACATTAATCTCCTAATTCTAAATAACTAATTAAACCTTCTGTCTTCTTTCTTTGATCTTGATTTTTCCTTTTGTGCTTGATCTTCTCTTTTGCTTTTGTTATCATCAAAAACCTTTCGACATGCCTTAGAGACATAAGCATTCACAAGTCTTAGGTCTTAAATATGTTCATACTTATATATGTTAGTGTGTTAGTATGTTAATATGTTAGTTTTATGTTTTTGATTGTTTTTATGTTTTCCTTGTGTTTTAAGTCTTAAATAGGTTAGTATATAGATTTTGTAGTTTATTATATTTTTATGTACATTTTCTAAAATAGTTTTTTGAACAAGTTTTGCAAGTGCTGGAAACCCTTTTGAAGCAAATCCAGTAGCAAAACTGTGTTTGCTACAAGATTTTGATGACTTACCTCTCACGCCGCGGTGCAAGGCATTCAATGTCGCGGCGCTGGGGTGATTTTTCTACAAAATTCTGCAGACAAGCTGAACCCCGCGACGCAGTCATGTTAATACCCCGGCGTTGTGCTATGTTTTGTACATATTTCTTTTATTTCTCATGTTTTTCTATATATTAGTATGGTCAGATTAATTGTGTGCTTAATTTGAAAAGTTTAGGTACTAATGTGCCAATGAAAGTGATGACTTTGTTTCACTTTGGTTTGGGAGAGTATCATTATGTGCTTTAATTATAATGATTTATTTGTATACATGTGATGATATTTTCTAGATGCAGTTGTGATAGCCACCACGTTTTCATAATTTTCTATTACTTTGGCTATTACTAATGGGTTTGAAAAAGAAATTTTAATTTTTAACATTATAAAAAAATGATGTTATGCATGCTTGATAAAAAAAGTTGGATTTGTTTGAATGCATGATATGTTGCAAAAATACTGGTGTTGTTATGGTTGTCCATTGATGTGAAAGGTTGCTATTTGCCCCCTTTTAGTGAAACCTTATGTGATCTTGAAGTATCTGAAACAATTTAGTTATTTTTTATGTATGATTTACATTCCACTTAGATACAAGTATAACTTTGAAAATGATAAGAGTGCATGTCTAGAGAATGTTTATGGATGTACATATAGAGTTTCGATTATTCTTGAAATTATTTTTCAACTTTCTTGAGGCGAAATCCTAGGTTGTGCATGATTGAGGAAATGATTAGGGCATTGTTTGGACCGATTGAGCCTTTCGAGCTTACCCTGAATGATTATATCATAGGTCCCTTTTTGAAGCCTTATATTGTTTGGCCTTATTTGTTTTTTATTACCATTGTGTTCATTAACCTGTTAACCATTCTAATGCATATGAAAGCATTATATTTTCTTCCTACCCTTATTGTTTGTTGAGTGTATAATATGTTATTTCTTGAAATGAGTCTTGTGATTAGGGATGTTAATGATTATTCAATACAAAATGAGCCTGAAGGAACCAAATGCAATCAAAGAAAAGAAGTTTTTGTTTTGTAAAAGAAAAAATGAAAAATAAAAAAAAGAAAAAAAGAAAAGAAAAGTTTGAAAAGCATCAAAAATGGTTCTGGAAAGTTTTCTACTTCCACTGTTGAATACCTTGCTCATATCAGTTAGTGGCTCATGACTTGGAATAACATGTTTATGTTTCTCAATGTTTGTATTATATCTTGTCATTTCTGTTCTTTAACCCATTACCATTGGCCTAACATTACAAGCTATTAAAGTCCCTTTTGATCCTCAATTTTGTGTGATTTACATTAGTGGAGAGAGAGTTGGATTACAATCTTGTGGATTTTATGATTTATATGCTTGTAGGTTCATAAACTTATCTGGATGTGTATGACTTGATTAGGATAAGTTTATCTTGCATGTTTGTGGGAAAATATGAATTGCATGAAAGATGACTGACTTGTTAGCATATGAAGGATTGTATATGTGTGGAGCTGATTTTGAGGCATTAGTACTTTTTAAGGACTGATACAATTATTATTCACTGGCTGTGATTTAAATGAAAGATTGAAATTTGATATTTGCTAAATGATATTTGAGAATGAATTGTTAAGCTTGTTTACTTAGTTATATTTTGTTTTGCTAGAGGACTAGCAAAATGTAGGTTTGGGGGTGTGATAACTTCATGAAATGTAGTTATTTGTGCCATATCTTTGTGCTTAAAATAATGCTTAGTTCTTGTTTATAATGCATATTTGGAAGGTTTTGAGCTTATATTTGTCATATTTTAATATGGATATCTTCCTATGTGATATTAAACAAATTGTGTTAATTTGGTATGTGATTAAGTGGATTTATAACTGTTATTGATTTGGTGATTTCTCTATCATAGGAAGAGCTCCAAACAAAGCTGATATATGGAGCATTTGAGCCAAAAGTGGAAGAGAAAGCCAAATTTACATCTCAGTAAGCCAAGCCGCGATGTGGGCATATGAATGCCACGGCATTGTGCATCCCTTGCATCAATACAAAGACCCAAGGCCAAAGTGCCATGGCATAAGGAATTGAATGCTGCGGCGTAGCTTACCTAAATATCTAGAGCGCTGCAACGCTGGAAAGTGGATGCCACGGCGTCTGTGACCTTAATGTACGCTCGCCATGGCGTGATGTGTTTAATTTCGCGGCGTCCCCTATGTTTCTGCAGTTATAAATACCATTTTATTAGATTTTTTGTTAGAGTTTTTAGGTTTTAGAGAAGCTGCGACTGGAAACCACGTTTTGGAGGCTAGGGGAGCTAAGGTTAAAGGTCATCTTCTTCATGAAAGGAGATTCAAGTTTCAAAGATGATATCCATGAGCTTCCTCCCTTCTCCCTATACTTTCTTTTCTCTTCCTTATCCCTTGAACACTTTTTTTTATGTGTATTTTCATGTTCAATGATTAGTTGAGCTGTATTTAGGGATTACTTTGAATCCTTATATGAATATTGATGTTTATGTAGTACATTGAGTATATATTGATGTTTGGTTCTGTTTAATCATATGGTGCTTAATGCTCTTGATTGTTTGATTAGTTTTTAAATGATTTGATGAAATCGGATGAACCTAAACATAGGAATTTGAATTTTAGATCATACGTATGGTTGGTGCATGTTCAATTTCATTCAATTGGCTTGGATAAGTTAATTCGCTAATGGGATAGAAATATACCTCGTAGCCATGCATAGCGGGTGTTTGAGAATAGATCGTTCATGAGTGGAGTTTGCACTAGTTCTCATGGAAACATAGTGAGTTAGGTAAATGAAACTATGGTTGATTGACCTAGATATAACTAAAGTAGATTCTCAAGCTAACTTAACTATTCATTAATGTTGCTTATAAGAATTGCATATCATTAATTGAAGTATGAGGTGAAAAAGGATTTCCTAAATCTCTAAACCATTATCTTTATTTTCATTTATCGCTTTTATGTCTTTAGATTAGTTTTACTGCACTGTCCTCTATTTTAAATATTCTTGAATAGAAATAGCTAAGTTATTGGTTGATATTTAGTATTAGGAAGTCAATCTCATCCTCGTGAGAACGATCTCTTACTCTGTATCTGTATTACTTGAATGACCCGTGCACTTGCGGTAAGTAAATGGGCTAACAAGTTTTTGGTCAAGAAAGCAAGTTTTTATCTAATGAAAGGACCAAAAATTTGCTTACCACACCTTTGGGGTACCACAAGCCCACTTGTGAAGTGCCACCAAGATATTTCATAATTCGTTTAACTGCATTTAAGTGCGATTCTTTTAGGATTGACTTGGTATCTAGCACCCATGCATATGCTAAACATGATATCCGGTCTACTAGCAGTGAGATAGAGAAGGGATCTAATCATACCTCTGTATTTAGTGATTTCAATGGGATTACCTGCTTCATCCTTGTCTAAGTAACATGAGGTGCTCATTAGAGTGTCCATATGCTTTGAGTTGTCTATTCCAAATCTTTTGAGAAGTTCTTTGCAATACTTAGATTGGCTAATGAAGATTCCACTCCTTGTTTGCTTAATTTGAAGCCCAAGGAAGAAATTGAGCTCTCTCATCATGGACATCTCAAATTCACTTTGCATGATATTAGAAAAATCCTTACATAGAGACTCGTTAGTAGCACCAAAAATAATATCATCTACATAAACTTGTACAAGGAGAATATCATGTTTTTTATTTTTAATAAAAAGGGTTGTATCAACTTTGCCTCTTGTAAAACCATGTTCTAAAAGAAACTTACTCAACCTTTCATAGCAAGCCTCTAGGAGCTTGTTTTAAGCCATATAAGACCTTTTTCAATTTGAAAACATGGTTGGGTAGTTTATGATTTTCAAAACTTGGAGGTTGTTCAACGTATACTTCTTCTTGAATAAAACCATTTAAAAATGCATTTTTAACATCCATTTGATATAACTTAAAATCCATGATGCAAGCATAAGCAAGTAACATTCTAATAGCTTCTAGTCTAGCTACAGGTGCATAGGTTTCTTCATAATTTATTCCTTCCTCTTGATTATACCCTTTTGCTACAAGCCTAACTTTATCTCTTGTTATTAGGCCAGTTTCATCAAGCTTGTTCCTAAATACCCATTTAGTGCCTATAATTGGATGATCATCGGGCCTTGGAACCAATTCTCATACTTGATTTCTTTCAAATTGGTTTAACTGTTCTTGCATTACCAAGATCCAATGTTTATCATTAAAGGCTTCATTTAAGTCTTTAGGTTCAATTTAAGAAATGAAAGTCATATAGTTGCATGTATTTCTAATTGAGTTTCGAGTACTTACACCTTTGGATACATCACCCATTACTGGGTCAAGCGGATGATATCTTGAGGCTCGCCATTCTTTGGGAAGGTCCATGGCTTGTGAATTCTCTTGATTTAAGGGGTCCTATTGACTTTCTTCTTGCTTCCTCTCTTCTTTCTCCTTGTTATCCAAGTGAGTTTTTGCCAAAGCCTCTGCAACATCATCAACAACAAAATCCTTTCTCGGTGCATTTGGGTTAGTTTCGTCAAATGCAACATGAATGGATTCTTTGATAGTCATAGTTCTTTTATTATATATTCTAAAGGCTTTGCTATGATTTGAATAACCAAGAAATGTACCATCATCAGACTTAGCATCAAACTTGCCTAGGTTATCCTTTTCATTATTCAAAACAAAATATTTGCAACCAAAAACATGAAAATGTGAGACATTCAGCTTTCTTCCTTTGTATAATTCTTATGGGGTTTTCTTTAAAATTGGCCTTATAAGAGCCCTATTCATTACATAACAACTGGTGATTACTGCATGCATATAAAAATACTTAGGAAGTGTAGCCTCATTGAGCATAGTTCTCGCCATTTCTTCTAAAGAACAATTTTTCCTTTCTACAACTTTATTTTGTTGTGAAGTTCTAAGGACAGAAATATTATGCTCAACGTCATGTTTATCATAAAAAGTTTTGAAATAATGATTTTCAAATTTGTCACCATGGTCACTTCTAATGGATGTAATTGAAAAACCTTTTTCATTTTGAATGACTTTGGCAAGTTTCTTAAAGGCTAGAAATGCATCATTTTTGTGAGAAAGAAACAAGGTCCATGTGAACATAGAAAAATCATCCATAACCACTAACGCATAGTAATTTCCACCGAAGCTTATAGTTCTAGATGGTCCAAAAAGATCCATGTGTAAAAGTTGTAAAGGTCTAGAGGTTGAAATAATAATTTTTGCTTTGAAAGAGACCTTTACTTGTTTTCCCTGTTGACATGCATCACATAATTTATCTTTTATAAAATTGAGTTTGGGTAGTCTAATTACTAACTCTTTAGAGACCAACTTTTTTAAGTGGTCCATGTGAATGTGTGCAATTCTTCTATGCCACAACCATGAATCATCTTCCTTACTTAAGAAGCATTTTGCATCATTTGAGGATATATCGTCAAGGCTAATCATATAAATGTTGTTAACTCTCTGACCCATGAATTTAATATGCTTATTATTTTTGCCTTCAATTATGCAACAATTTTAATAAAAAATTACTCTATTTTCTTTATCACATAATTGGCTAATACTAAGCAAGTTATGTTTGAGTCCTTCAACAAGTAATACATTATCAATAGAGAAATTAGGACTTTTACCAACTTTGCCAATTCCAAGAATCTTCCATTTATTGTTATCTCCATAGGTTACATGTCCATGATTCTTGGGAACAAGGAATATGAACTTAGAGTCGTCTCCGGTCATGTGGTTGGAGCAGCTGCTATCGAGGTACCAATTTGAGCTCCTGGCCTTCAAGCACACCTCCAACACATGTTTAATTTGTAACTTTTGGTACCCAAATTTTCTTGGGTCCTTGAGTGTTAGTTTTGGATATAGTACCCTTAAGAACCCAAACTATTTTTATTCCACTTTTGTATTTATATTTTTCCTTCCATTACATATTGATGCACTGTGTCCTTTCTTCCCACAATAAAAATATTTAATAAAAGGACTACTTGAAGTACTTGAGTGAACAAAAAAAAATTTATAAATTTTTTGTTGATTTTTAGGATTATACCCAATCCTGAATTTTTGAAAAGCAACTTTCTATTTTCCTAACAAAATATTTAAATAATCTCTTCGAAAAGTGAATTTAGAAAGAGTGTTCTGTGAATCTTCAATTTCTTTTTCAAGAATTTGGCATGATAAACAAGATGAAGATGTTGAGGCATGTGAAGAGCAAATTGTGCAAGCATCAATTAATCCTAATGTTTCATTTTCAATTTTTAATTCTTTAATTTCTTTGTTTAAAGCAAGAATTTGATTTTCCAAAGAAGAAATTATTTTCTTAGATGAGGAAATTAATTTTGTTAGCCTTATCGATTCGTTATGCAATTCTTCAAAAACATTTTGTAATTCATCATAAGAGGGTGATAAGTCATAGTTAGAATTTACCTCATTGTTGCTTTCTTCTTTTTCTTCTCCTTTGGCCATAAGACATAGATGGGCTTCTTCGCTATCTGAACTATCAGTAGAGTACATATCATTGTCATCGTATGTTATGTAGGCTCCTCTTCCTTTTCTGTCCTTGGAGGGTTTCTTTTCAAATTTTTTCATTTTCTTTTGGTAAATTGGGCACTCCATCTTTATGTGGCCCAGGTTTTTGCACTCGTAACAGGTTGGAGCTGATGATGTTCTTTTCCCTTTGTGATGAGTCTTCTTTGGGGGGAAAGGCGGTCTTCTTTGAGTTCCTTTCTTTTTTAGGAACCTTCCAATTTTTTTTACTAGGAGATAGTGTAACACCCTAGAAAACATGTTAGGCTTGTATATAGTTACAGAAGTAGCCTAATACTTACTTAACATGTCTGTGTGATTTTGTGACTGTCTGAGCATGTTTAGTCACATTGTTGTAACATTATGTGTAAAATATAGCTATTATGCACTCCGGAAGTGGCTTAAATTGTTTAATTAATGGGAATAAATATAGAAAGTTTATTTCTAGGTCACAAATGTGTGAATTGTCTTACAGTTAAAATCTGAGGATAATCGGAGTTAGTTTAGTATTTTTAAGCATACAAGGTGTGTATTTTAATACCGGATTGACAAACAGTTGATATGGAAAATTAGAGAAATGGTGAAACAAGATTTTTTAATGAATCTCAGGATTTATTTTAAATTTGTTGGAAGCTAGAAATCTAGATTTTGTGAAACCTGGGTGTTCTTAGCAGATCGGGATTTTGGTATCTATCCAAGAGAAGTCAAATTTGACTTTCCTTGTTAAATATCTCACGGCTGGCATATTTGAGAAGCAGAGAAGAGAAAAGAGAGAAACCAAAGAAGAAGGAGAAAGAGGAAGAAAGGGAAATAGGAAGTGAGAGCTTGGATCTTCCATGGCCTATCCTTGACTTCATCTTTATCTTCAAGACCTTAAGGTAGGGGAAAATCTATTTTTACTTGCTTGTTTTCATTCTTTTCTTTTGGTTTAAGAGAAGCTTGAAGAGGAAATGATGTTTTAGAGGTGATTTAATGTTTTATAAGTTGAATCTTGATGTGATTAGTATGGTTGAGTTAGAAACTAAATTGTGGATGTGTTTAGATGAATTTTTCATCTTTTGGAGCCTTAATTCCCACTTTAGGTTATTTTTGGGGGTTCAGGTCATGATTGGATTTTGATTCACAAAAGTACTGAATTAAATGAAATTGAAGTGGATTAAAAGTTGCTATGTGTAGTTGAACCTTGTTGGAGGTTAGAAAATCACTTGGAAGTGATTTTGAGTGATTGTAAGCTCACTTGTTCCCAATGGAACAGTGATCGTTTCTGCAAAATTCTACAGAAACTGTTTCTGATGTGTGAGCGCCTAGGCATTGAGTGGTTGGGCGTCTAGGTGCCCAGTGCCCAGGAAGATTATGTTACATGTGCAGCGCACCTAAGCACATAGAAGTTGAGCGCCTAAGTGCCCAACGTCCAGAAAGTCTTGCTTGAGGCTGTTGTTGCGTGCCTAAGCGCTGGTCTGTGAGCGCTTGAGCGCCTAATGCTAGACAGAATAGAAAAGAGCCCTTATTTTGGGAAATGGAAGGGGATCACTTGTGTGATACTACCTTTTATGCTTCTTAGTGAGTAATGGGACTCTAGTAGGAGTATTTAATGAAGTGTGAACGTGATGAATCATATAGATTCGTAGTGCTAATTATGTGGAATAATTAGGCATGATTATATACATATTGTGTATGGTGATGAATTGAGGAAATGAGTTTCCCTAAGTGTGGGAATTACTCATGCTTGCTCTTTTAAGAGTGTTAAAGTACTTCTATAAGGATTTGATAAAGTGTTGTGAATTGAACCGGAAATGCATATAAATCAATTGTGAAACTAGTTATGGGAAGTAATTAGTAATTGTTTGGCATGAGAGGTTTGTGGAACATAAAGAGGTGTGTAATATCCTCTCTATGTATTGTTGAATCATATTGATTTGTAATGCTAATTATGAGAGTTTAATTAGTAATGATGATATACTTAATTATATGTGTTGCCTTTTGAAAAGTGTGAGCCCGTAGATGTGGGTGATTATTTTTCAATAGGTGTGAGCCCCATAGATATGGGTGATTGCTTTTTGATAGGTGTAAGCCCCGTAGATGTGGGTGTGCCTCGTAGATGTGGGTGTGCCCGTAGATGTGGCTGGTCTATATTTAGGCAAGGTGGAATGTATCATTCCTATTATAGAATTTTTTAGGATGGATTTACTTGTTCATTATCAATAACTGTGTAGTTGATGGACTTCACTACCCAGGGGGAAATGAATTTTCTCTGTGATAATGATGTTGATGGATGGATTTCCAGTGCTTGTTCAAGGTTATGGTTGTGACTTCCATTACTTTGTTCAAGTTTTATGCATTCATGACATTACCATGGAATCGTGGGTTCCTGGATATGGTATCATGCATTATTCATTTTCATACTTAGGAATCTGCATAGACATAAACATTAGACATAACTTGACATAGCATGGCGATTATATGAGCGGTTGTTTTCATAATATTATTTATGCATTGCAATTATATGGGCGATTGCGTGTCTCTGAGATGGAGATGTTGTTGTTGCTTCTATGATTGAAGTGTTAACATGATAATTGTAAATATTATCTATTTGTACATATATATGTATATATACTAGGATTGGAATACTTCTACTGAGATATATTTTCTCACCCCGATTGTGTTGCCATGTAAATCCAGGTGCGAGTTCTTCGAAAGGGAAGAAAAAGATGTGTGAGGTTTAGCATAGTATAGGTGCTGTTGTGAACTGAGCTTGTATATATTTTATATTTGCTTAGTTATTTGAGTTATGTATAACAGTATGCCCTTTGAGGCTGTGATGTATATATATAACTTTTGTTATCGTGGCTTTCCATATTTACTCATTATTGTATGAATGATATGGGTTAGTTGTTGTTGTATGTTAATGGTAGCAGGACCAATATTGGGTTATTCATTTATATGACGATATATTTAGGTAGCAAATATTGGGCTGTTACAGACTGAGGTTCTCTTCATTTAACTCAAAGTTGTCCACTTCATCTCCATCATTTTCATCTTTATTATCGATAGTGGAGGAGGTGGCTTTAAGTGCGATTCCTTTTTTCTTCTTATAACTTTCTTTGCTTTGACTTAATCTGCTCAGCTCTAATTCGTGTTCATGGAGTTTTCCAAAAAGGGTAGCTAGTGTCATTGTTGACAAATCCTTTGATTCTGATATGGCTGTCACCTTGGGTTGCAAAATCCTGCTCAGACATCTCAAAACTTTGCTAATCAAATCTTCATTAGTAAATTTTTTTCCTATTGATGCAAGATGATTTACAATGTAGGTGAACCTATTTTGTATTTCTTGAATGCTTTCTCTTTAGTTCATTCTAAATAATTCATATTCGCGAGTAAGAGAATTGATTCTCGACCTCTTTACTTCACTAGTACCCTCATGGGTGACTTGTAAAGTGTCTCACATTTCTTTAGCAGTTTTATAATTTAAAATTCTGAAAAATTCATCATACCTCAAAGCAGTGGTAATGATGTTTTTGGCTTTCAAATTATGTTGAACTTTTCTTTTATCCTCATCAGACTAATCACTTCTCGGTGTCTCGATTTTTACACCATCGACCTCTCGTGAAGGTATAAAAGCACCGCTTTCGACAGCACCCCACACATCAAGATCAATATCTTCGATGAAGAATTTTATTCTTTACTTCCAATAGGCATCACCATCCCCATTAAAAAAGGGTACTCGGTTTATGGAAGATCCCTCTGAAAAACCATTTGAAGAAGCCATGTTCTCTTGAAGCTGCTAAGCTCTTTAAACAAGAGTCTTGCTCTCATAGCACTTGTTGCTAAGTGGCTCCAGTACTCAAGAGAAGGGGTGAATTAAGTATCTCACAAATGCTTTTAAAACAAAATTCATTGAAGCTATTTAATAAAAGATGTGAATACAAAGAGAGGATAAAAAGCCTTAGGAAGAAAAAATAAATAGTTCAGCAATAATAAATAAATTACAGTAAATAAAAAGATTAAGATGAGAAGAGCTGGCACAATATTTATCCTGGTTCAGTAACCAAACCACTTGTGGCCTATGTCCAATTCTCAAAAAATTATCCAAGATTTTTCACTATGAATACAAGCTTAAACAGGTGCTTGCTACCATTACAAACTAGAGCACTTTTGATACACAGAAAAACTCTACCCTTGTGCTAAAACCTTAAGTTTCAGGGATACCTCACCCTTATGCAAATCTTGAGGGATACCTCACCCTCGTTACAAAGAAGTAGAAAATAGATGAAGAGAAACTCTCACAAAGAGTAAATATCACAAATTGAAGCACTAGGAAGCTCTTTAAGGATATCTCAAAGTTTTGGCGAAAAGAGCACAGAAAATATGCAAAAATTGTAAATCACGTTTTAAAGCAAGCAAAGAATAATTCAGATAGTTGAGCGATGTTCAGAGGTGACCCACAGTCACTATTTATAGAGTCTTTGAAGAAAATAGTCATTGAAAGAATTAACTCTCGTAATTAATATGAATATGGTCATTTCTTTCTAAATTTGTAACCCGTGTTTATTCGAATAACTCTTATGTTATTCAAATAACACATTTTCAAATAACCAGTTCTTATATGGGTTATTCGAATAACGCTACTTTAAAACATTTTCTAAGAAACAAGTCTATTTGAATAACTTTGGGGTTATTCGAATAGCTTATTGATGCGAATTATAAGTTACAAACCTAAGTGCAGGTTATTTCAAGTAATAAATTCTCGAGAGTGTAAGGTCGATCCACTGGGAATTGATGAAGAAAAATTCTTTGAGGTAAGGAAAAGATTTGTCACAACAAAGAAGGTGATAAAACTTAATCACAAATAAAAAGAATTTACTTGGGTTAGGAGATCCACTCTTGGTAAGTAAATTAAGGACAAAATTAATTTTTTTTTATAACTTAATTAGAATCCACGTATAACGAAAGTTCCAATCAGAAAATACAACATTCAAAGTTCATTTAAAATTATATATGTAATTATATTATGGTTCCTTTATTCATCTATTAACATCACCACTTATAAATGGGCTCAAGCATTCATTGTGTCAATATCTTGTCTACAACAAATCAAGATCTCCACTTTACAAGAAGGGTTTCTAAATTATTGGAAACAAAATACAATACATATAATGACCAGTTGATAATATATCATTTAAGTACAAGAAAGATTAATCTAACATTAATTTATTACCAAAAGCTTCACCCTTTCACCCAAATAAAATGAAAATTAGTTACTCATAGACAAGAGGAAAGAAAGAGAGAAGAAGAACAAGATGAACATAACTTCAATTTAGAACAAAAGAAAACTACAACAAGAGAAACAAATAACACAATAGCATGATCTTGATATCTAAAACCAAGATGATCAAATGAGTAGCCAATGTTCCCTTTTATAGAGCTTGAGGGAAACAAAATACAATGGAGTGGTTTAACAAGTGAGTGGATGAGTGGGTGAATGAGTGAAAAATGTCAAAGGAGTTGTTTGATAATTGTGAATGAGTGAAAAATTATTGAGATTCTTGTCTTTGAAATGATTCAGTGTTGAACTCATGGCTCTCGTCAGAAAATGGAAAAGTAGTATTCATGAAAGTTGTAGGCTTTTGTCTTAGCTTTCCAATGCCATTGTTTTAGCCCAAAATCATTCCTATAACTGGAGATATGGCTCAATCTTTGCACACTGTTCAGGCCCAGCTATAACTTTTCTATTCTGATTTCTAGGCCCAATATGACTTATTATACTTCCAAATTGACTCTTATGTTCTCATCAAAGTTGTAAATTGGGTCTTAACATTCCAATGCCACTAGTTTAGTGTCAATTGGACTCCTATAGCTCAAGAAATGGGCTGATAAGTGCTCAGAGGTCAGACTATCAGGATCAGCACTCTAGTTCTTGCTTCAACTCCAATTTAAATTATCCAAACGTGTGATTTGGCCATGAAAGTTATAGAGAATTGTCTTAACTTTTCTACAAGACCAGAATCACATCAATCAGATATTTGAAACTCAAATTATAACTAGTTCATTGAACGTTGCCAAATTGACAAATTAAAGTCAATTCAAGCAATAATTCTTTCAATGATCCAATTAAGCTCAATATCAATAAACGTAACAAAACCAACTTAATTAAGCTTAATTGAACCTTAATAAGCCTAGTGAAAGGATTATAAAATGAATAAAATATATTATTATCACTTATTTGAAAGAAGCCATTCTAAAAACGTTTTATTCGAATAACAGATGTGCTATTCGAATAGCACTTATGAAAACAGAGGCGCGCAACAGGACTTTGAAAAAGTTATACAAATAACTCTTTGGTTATTTGAATAACTTAGTTAAAAGATAATTTTTCTAGGCTTAGTTTATTCGAATAAAGAGACCTTTATTCGAATACTCCTGTTAAAAGAACATTTGTAAATACTTTTAGAAAATTACCCTGATGATTTTCAAAACACCAAAACTTTTTAATTTATTTTTAAGACTATTTGCAGTTTTAGGATTTTAGTTTAAAACCATTTTTATCTTATCTTGTAAAAACAATAAGATATCCAAAAAGTCTTCGTACAAAAAGACTCTAAGTCCTAAAGCTAATCTTAAAGTTCTTAGACTTGGTCTTCTCATCATCTTCATGTTTTTTATTATCAAAAACTAGTCTTCACTGTAGCATAGCCAATAACATGTTTTCCTGAGGAATGTAGAGAAGGTTAGAATAATCTGAAATAAGTAAAAGACTGAATAAAATTATTAAATGTCAAACCTCAACATCAGTTTCGATGGGGATATCTTGAGCCTTAGTGCTGAATTCTTTTTCGGTTTGAACATCGGCATCGAACATTCCGTTGAAGCGAGAACTCAAAGGTGAAGTTACTTCTGGCTAGGGGTGAGTTGGGTTGGAAAGGGATTCGAATCCCTTGGAGGAGAAGGGATAGGCGAAGGAGTCTTGAATCTTCTCGAAGATATTAGAGTAGATTCCCTATGTTCTTTGGGGGAAGATTCTTATTAGAGATAAAAGAAATATTAGCTCTCAAAGATGTCGAAAAGTAATTAAAATGTTTATATGACTTACCAATGAAGGTTCAGCTCTTTGAGTAGCTAATGCTAATCTAGCATTCCTCACAGAATTGGTTCATCTTCCTCTTGAGAAGAGTCTTCAGAACTTTTAGAAATTATAACATACGCTTCCTTTGATGCTGCATACTTTATCCTCCCAATTTTTGTGGGGCTCTCTTTAATAGCTTTTCCCTAAAATAAAGAAATCGAAGTTAGAAATGAGAAACATTGATATAAGAAAAATAGTATAACAAACGTTCAAAGTTTTGAACACCTTTTACCTTAGACTGTGGAGAGGCAGTAGGAGTAGCCTCTTCGACCATCTTTTTCTTTTTCTAAAAAATTATTGGCTTCAAAGAAGCTGAAGCAGGCTTTCTGGAACGATGAGAAGAAGTGGTTGTCTTCACCGAGGCTTTCAATTTGGTTTTTTGGACTTTACTAGGCCTCTGAGGTTCATCCTCCCAATCTTCATCTTCAACCTTCATTACTTTGGTCCTTTTCGAGACTACAATAACAAATACAATAGTTAGTAGTTGAATAAAAATGAGGAAATAGAAGTTAAAACTTAAGACTTTACCATATGATGGGTGTTTTATTACTCGAGTGTTTCCAAAAATTGGAATATAGCAGTTGTCCAGATAGCAAGATGCAAAAGTTACTTCTCGTTTCTTCGAATCCTTGCCAACCGACAGCGCTCCACTTTTGGGGTTTGGAAACTTGTTTGCCATACCCAAAGGAGCGTTAGGAAGTGGAGGAAACTTTAGTGGGGTTTTGAAATTGATTGAATGAGGAAAAAAGATTCAAAACCAACACACCAATGAAACGAGCGTAACATAATTGATGATGCTTTGCTTTCTTTTGTTTCATGACTTGCTCAGCCTCTCAAACCACCAGTCTTAAGTTTCAAGGATTGTATCTGACTTTGAAGAATTTCTCAAACGTAGAAATTTCTTTAAGGTGCATATCTTTTGTTTTCTTCGAGGCAGCTACAGTCTGCATAGAGGAGCCTGCATTAGTAAATCTTCGAAAACAATCTCCAAATGATAGCTCCTGTGCAGAGTAGTATGTTTCCCACCAGAGCTTGAATCCTAGGGTTGAGTAAAGAGATGGCTCACACTCGAAGGGGTTAAACCATTTTTTCATGTCGAAATTTTCTTCATGAATTTTTTGTATTGTTCAAAATTTTTTGCTTTTGACTCACAAATTTGGTGCTCATCTTTAAGTGATATAGGAGCAGGGATGCATGTGAGAATCCAAATTATCTGGAGACACACTAGAGTAAGTAAATTTGTGTGTTAAAGTCTTTTGATTTAGGATAACCAACAAAAAGGATCGAAGTTGTGAAGATGTTGCCCCAAATATTGTGGTTTTCAACTTGTGGTCTAGGGGTATGGCACAAATATGGTTGTTGAAGCCATGTAGGACCACAATTTCGAAGAGAAAAAGGGGAGAAGTTGAAATTATCGATGTGACACCTCATAGTAAGGAACAGTGAAAAGAAAAACTTAAAGTCTTCAACTTCACTACCTGGTTTTGAGGCATAGTAGAGCTGTGACAATTGTGGACCTTCGATTGTCTTGAGACTAGTTGAGGTGGCAGAACTCTGGAGATCACGTTCAAGGATAGCATTAAGCCAAAGTTGTAGCAACTAAAAAAGGCCTCCAAGATTGGTGAGAGGTTTGGTCTCTGACTTGAGAAGGTTAATGGCTTCTAACATCGAAGCATATAACTGGGCGAGAATTAACTTGCTCAAGCAACGAGGAGAGCCCTTGTGAAGAATGGTGACTAAAGGAAGAAGAGATTTTGGGATTTGGAGAGATCTAGTACAGAAGACAAAAACACTAAGCCAAAGCATCAAGAAGGCTACATGCTCTTCGTCGGAGACTTCATCAGTCTCGAGAAAGTTATTCTCGATGAAGGCAGTATAAGTCAACTTGGTGAAGTCATGTTTGATTATTTTTGTGGGACTTATGGTGCTAGTGATTACTTTGCCAATAGGCTTGAGGCCAGTGATGGCAGCCATTTCGAAAAGAATGGGGGATAGCATTTCGTAGGGAGCATGGAAAGAATTGGTAGATTTGTTCCAAAAGAACATGGAACTAATCAGCATAGGGGCATTGTACTCCAAAAGCTCCTCGCTTAGCTGAATGAAATAGAAAATACCAGCTGCTTTCCAAGCATCTTGTTTGGCATTTTCAATTCGATTCAACCACCTGATATACAAAGATTTAGTATGGGAGCTAGTAGGTGGTGAACTTCGAAAGACCTTTGGAAAATAATCAAAGAAATCAGTTTTTAAAGAAGGTTAAAAAGCTAGGATTGACTCTCCATTAATACAAGGAAAGAAAGTCTGGATGGAATCATATTGTCCCAAAGGAAGGGTTGGACCTAAGAATGCAAGTTTTTTTCTGGCCAATAGAAAAAGGAATCATTACCTAGGTTTTCCAGAGTTCAGAGTTATTAGTCGAGGGGTCTGAGGCATAAGACATACCTTGTTTCTACAATAGGGTTGTCACTGTAGCAACATCTGGTAACTCGTTTGCCTTTTCAATTTCTGAACTTGTGAAAAAAGCTTGTGGTGATGGGGTTTTGGAAGAAGAAGAAGCCATTGATGATTAAGAAGTTTGAGGAAGGAAGGAGAGTACAAAGAAGGCAAGGAGCTTGCAAGAACAGCTTCTGAGAATCAGAAATTGAGAGAGATTACGTAGGGAAGAAAGTTCAGTGAGCATGTAGGAGAAGGAAAAGCAAACCTTTGAAGCCCTTTAAATAGGGGATTTTCAAAAGTAACTGAAAGGATAGGGATGGAAAAATGTGCACACCTCATTAAATGTGACGTGATGAGAATATGACTGAAGCCGTTTCATCCATTATGGCTCATCATTAACTTTGTAATTCCCTAAAAAGTGGAAGTAGTTGGATAATGGGGGAGTGGCCACGTGGTACTTGAAAAGGTTAGTAGAGATTTGAGGCAAAATTACATATTTTGCCATCTGACCTTTCACTTGTGTGACTCAATTGACAGAATGATTTAAAATGCAAAGTCAGTTGTAATCGAAAAGGAACGCTCAGAAAAAAAAATTATTTATCTCTCAATACTTTGAGAATAAATATTGGGGGCATCTGTTAGTAAAAAAAACACCTTTTCAATGTAATTATTTCGATTAAGTATTGAAAGGTTACTTCTTTCTGATTAGAATCAAAGGTAACAAAGTCCTTAAGTTAACGTGGTTCAACTTGGAATCTGACAAGTGAAATCATTTTGATTTGTCATCAAAATATGCTAGATTATAAAACTTGTGTTAAGTTTCGATTTGATAATGAAGATGTTACTTTCGATTTCATAATTAAGAATTTCGAATGAATCCTAAAGATCAAAAATTTTAGCAGTTGTTATTGTTATGGAAACTCGAAATTGACAAAATAAGTTTTAATATGAAATCGAGGTCATTTTGACTTTGTAATAGGTGTTGAGATTTCGATTCAATATCGAAATTGATGTTTGAAAAGTAGTTACACTTAACAAATTCTTGAAGAAAAATAGAAAATCTTGACTAGATGGAAAACCAGAAAGTGATTGAAGATTCAAGTTTGAATTCAAAAAAAGAGATTTTTTGAATTTAAATTAGAAGTTAACAGCGGTTGCAGATGTTAGATCAAGACAACGCAAGGATTGATAGTTAAGATTAAGCAGTTACTTGTAGTAGGAAAATTGCTGACAATGATTTGGTGGTTATTAAACAAAGATTACTAATCATTTAGTAGTTATCTTTGTTTCAGATGCATGTCAAGATGTTAGAAAAATGGTAGTTACTTAGGAAGTCTATAAATACCAAAAGGATGGAAACATTTAGGGGATGGAAATTCATTACTCACAAACACTTGTAAACTCATGCTCTCACGTCCATTGACATTTCGAGCAAACAGCACGCAAGTCTAGTCTAGTATGTTTCCATCCACTTTCATTTCTGTATAATTTACAAATTCAATGCAAGTTTAATTTCAGTCACTTTACTTTATTACAAAACTCTTTTCTACTCCCGATCGAGTGTTCTTTCAAGATCATTTGATTTCTTTTAATTGCTTTCTTTACTTTCTTACAATTTACATACTTGCATGTTTACTTTTCATTACATTTACTTTGAGTTGTTTTATTTTATGTTATTTATTTTCTGCAATTTACATTACCTATCATGTTTACTTTAAATGCACTTTAATTCATGTCATTTACATTTAACTTATTTTCATTTTGCATTTATTTCTCTTATTTCTTGAAAACAAAGTCTCTCTTATTTTCAAACTTATTTTTCACTAAATTAAATATCACGCATAAACATTTGATTTTGAATGTGCATAATTGTCTTGTATTTGAAATCATCATTTGCATCCCTTTAAGATATTAACTTGGACTAGAATCTCAAGAGGAAGCGATTCCCTTCCCCAAATTGAGATCGAGAATTAAACTTTATTCATTGGACAAAGGGTTGATCATAATCTAATAAGTTATTTTCAAAAAACAAGTGTCTAAAATCATAAAAAACTTTTTGGGGTCTCAAATAAGAGCTTTATTGGCCTTATGGTTGAGCCTCCCGTGTACATGAGCCTTGTTGGGTTCAATCTTGAGCCTAGAGCAAACATAAGAGGCCTCTTACTTATAAAATGTAAAGGTGTTCACAAACGAACCTAATAAAAATTGAAAAATCAAATAAAAAAACAAAAATCGAACAAAACCAAATAATCTCGATTTTATTTGGTTCTCATTTTATGAAAATCGATTGATTCGTTTAGTTTTCGATCTTTATTTATGAAATCAAGCCAAACCAAATTCATACAATTATTTACAATTTTTCCTATAGGAAAAAAGGCAACTTACTTTTTTAGTACTTGTGCTAAGGGATTTTTTTTTCTTTTTCTTTAATATGATCGTAATATTGTTACTATAGATCCTAGGATTAATGCAAGGAAGAAAAAGAAAAACCTATGAATTAGAGTAGAGTAGTTGACGTTGGAATATTTCGAATTGATTGGAAGAAGAATAGGTGTAGAGAAGAAAAAAAATGGGAGCTAGAAAGAAAGGGTAGGTTGAATCTGAAAAGTACTCTGTGGGGGTAACTATGTTAAGTTAATTGCGTATCGTAAAAAAAAAGAAAAGGTTATGTGCTCCCGGGAAATCAATTGCTAGTTTATCTGATGGACCAAGAACAATTGAATTTTTATAATTTACATACTTATAAATGATAAGATTTTAATATGATGTTATTACTATAGAAATTTTTAAACCAATTTGTTGTTTATAACTATTCAATAATATTTTTATTTGGATTTTTATAATAATATGTTGTTAATTGGGTCATGGAAAAAAAAGTGAAGCCGATTTAATCATTTTTAGAAAAAAGTGTTTAGTTAAAACCTGATTAAACCGAACCAACCAAACTAATTAGAAATTGTCAACTCAGTTTAATTCGGTTCTTCAATTAGAAACAAATTGACCGGCTACTAACATAAGAATACTGATTGGTTTGATTCAGATTACTTTTCTCCTCAAAATCGAATTAATACAAATTGTGAACTCCCCTAGTAAAATGCAACTTATGTTGGAGTAAGTAATGGTTGCACTTTATTTTAGTAAGACCACGAGGTGTTCTCACATTTTTTGGGGCGTTTTGTTCAGAAGTTATTTTTGTATTCTTAGGAGTCTTGAGATGTGATGAAATATTTCTAATTTTGGTATATGATATGAAAAAACATTCTCATCTAAGACTTATTTTCAGGCATCTTTTTCGATCAGTATTCTCTAGAGATGACAAAGTGGGTCGGACCTAGCTGATCAACCCATTTAACCCGCAAAAAATGGTAGGTTGGGTTGCATTTTTAAACACCTTTTTTGGGCAGGTTATTTTAACCCGCGCTGGTATAACCCGTGGGTTTGGCAGGGTAGGGTAGATTGACTCGTTGCGTCATTTTTTTCTCTCCTTTTTATTAGATTTTTGGCAGCAGGTTAGGCGCATCAACTAAGTCACCTTTTTTGTTCAAATTTGAGTGGGTTGACCCGCCTAACCTACCAACCCATCACTTTTTTTTTTTAATTTTAGGTGGGTTGACCCACCAGCCCAACACTAAATGGGGTGGGTTGTCTACTTCAACCCACATAAGAAAAATGGGTCAACCTGCCCCATGCTATTTTCGGCTGACCTACGGTGGGTCGAGGCAGGTTAATCTGTTTTGCCATCTCTAGTATTCACACGAAATCATTCCCATAGAGGAAGGTAGGTTAAGGTTATTCCTATATGATGGGAATGATTCTAGTTTTATGAAAAATACTATCTTGCCCAACCCAATCCCCATCTCCCATGTTCTTCCATTATAATTGCCATCACCATCGTCTTCGTCCTTGTCACTAGTGATGGGTTGGTCGAAGTCTAGACAATCGAGGCATCAAAGGTAACATTCAAAGCATTGACAATGACAACATTTAGAGGCAACGACGATGATGTTTAGAGCTTCAACGCTATTCAGCCCAGTGATTCAGGGCGAGCCATGACGATAGAGCTTCGATGCAAGCAAAGAGATCAGTTCAGAGGTGATGGTGATGATGACATTTATTGTTGGCACTTCCCTTTTCCCATCCCCAGCTTCCATGGTTGATCACAGTGACCCTTTGCGTCACCTAACCCCAATCACCACCATCGCATCTGTTGTTGTTCATGTTCTCATTGATCTATCTATGTTTTAAACTAATTGATTTTTAATTGTGTTTATTGTCTATGTTGATATGTGATGATCTATGTTCATGTGAGCAAGCTACAAAATAGAGAACAACAAGGGGACATCCCTTCATGATTTACTGACTCAATTGCTTGTTGGCATTCATAAAATAAAATAATTATACTACATTGAAAAATCATCAATGTAAACAAATTATTCCCAGTTAAAAAAAATAATCTTATGAGTTAAACATCAAAACACTATAATCAAAAGGAAAAGCTAGTAATATTAGGGCCAGAAAATATAGAGAACTTGTTTCCAAAAAATCAAAAGGATTTGTTGGATTGGATTTTAGGGATATTTTTGAAATATTGTCTCAAACCAAACATAGAAATATAAGATTCTTCGTAATTGTTTATAATATTCTTAGGAATAGTCAAAATCAACTAAACATAAATTTGCTAGATTCCTAGGAATACTATTCCTAAAAGTCCTATTTACAAGAATGAAAAACCAACTTCTGAACCAAACACCTCCTTTAAGTATAGGACTAATATGTGTTCGGGAAAAGGCATTTGTCCTACCACAAAATGATTAAGTGGGATTCAAACCGCTGTGCTGTAAGTAAAGTTTGCCAAGTTAAAACTCGGTCTGCCAACTAAGTCACATCTTATGATTTACATGATCGCACTTTTACCAATAGCAAAATGTAATATCCCATTTTTTATAAAAACAAATTTGTAGTTTAATTCTTAATTTTTTTATTAGAATATTTTATTTGATTTTTTTTTTACAATAGTTGTTACTAAGTAAAAAGAGATTAGACAAAAATTGTAAGTATTTAAATTGAAATAATGGAAACTAACTTTCTAGATAAATTAGTAAGGGTCAGTTAAAAATATATGATACTAAATGAAAATAATAGTATAGAAATTATGAAATTAAAAATAGAAATTTATTGAAATAAGATCTAGTATTTAATTTTTGTAATAGAAATTAAAAGTAGTCTTATGAGTTGAGACAAAAATTAGAACGGTATTATTATTATTATTATTATTATTATTATTATTATTATTATTATTATTATTATTATTATTATTATTATAAAAGGAATAAAAGATAAACATCACATAGAGTAATAATGATTACAAAGTAAAAAAATTAATATAGTGCTTATTTAACACCATAAGTTAAAAAATAAAATACTAACTGGGAAAGGCTGTAAAAGGGGAGAGTTGGTGAAAGTTGAAACTTGAAATTGAAGTGGAAAGAAACAATAAGAAAAATCGAGAGGTGAGACGGAAAGAAAAGAGAGAGAAAGAGAGAAGGAAAGCGGAAGAAAGAATTGGAGAGAAAGAAGAAGAAGAAAGGGAAAACGTCTACAAGAGATAGGGAAAAAACTTTCCTTTCTTTTCAAATTAAAACTATGGCATTAAATATATTTATAATTAATTGATAATGAGTATAGTTATATGCTCTAATAATAATTTTATTTATAAAGTTGATTAATTTCTTACTTTAGTGTTTTGTGTATATTATAATAATTTCCTTTTTATGTTAATTTAGTTGTTCCCATGTAATGTTGAAAGGGTTGTAGTTAGATTGAAAAAACTTGATTTGATTTGTGTTTCTATTATGTCTTTGAAATCTTTATGATGCTTGACAAAATTTAAATTTATTATGATTTGAATGTTAACTCTTTCATAGAACCAATATTATAATTTATAGAAGTTTAAATATTACTCAAAACTTAAGTTAAATAAATGTTATTGATGTACAAGAACTTTCTTACACTAAGCCATTGTTATTTTGGCTTGGGAATAATTTTTAAAACTTTTACAATGACCTTTGCAAGAAATAGCTCTATAATGAATGAATATACTTGATTTATATAGACTTTCTCACATTACGCTATTGTTACCTTGGCATGGGAGACAATTTTATGATCTTTATACAGATCTTTGTAAGGAAATGACTCTTGTGTAATAAACTCACTATTGAGACCTAGATAAAACTATGGACTATGATGAGAACTATGATGAGAACCTTTAAAAGAATTAATGAAATACTCTTAAATTATAATTGGTACCTTGAAGAATTGACATTTGAATTTGATGACTCTAAGTTTTACGAATTTTTATGCCATGATTTATTTGAAGTTTATTGCATGTTTGCATATGATGAATTTAGTTTGTTACATATTGGGTGTTTTATATTACTTGTATTTGTGTGTAATGACAAGCAAGTAATTTACAGGAAAGATACTTAAAACCTTACACCTAATCGCTAAGAAGGCAGAGGGATAGATGTAAGATTCTTTTATGTTACCTGCCTTGGTTAGCTAGTGTGAAAATATCTTGCTTTGTCCTCACAATGTTAAAAGTGACACGAGATAGGGAATTTTTTGAGAAAGAGAAGGCTTTCGAATAAGATGTGAGACAAGCAGACATAGAAAGGAAAGAAAATTAAAGCAAAGATGATATAATATGTTAAGAACTTGCTTGATGAAGATGCATTGAATGATTGTTTAATAGTTATTTATTCATGTTATTGTAATTTGGTTATTCTACTTGAATTAGTCTTATTTTATCACAATTGATTGCCATGTGATTTTTTGTGGCTTTATGCGGTTGACACTTACCATGTGTTTTGTAAAAGATTTCTAATTGTTCTTTTTTTACTAAGAATTTTAAATTCTCACTCTGTTTATGGTGATTTCAAACTAGCACAAAATGCATAAGAATTTATCATTCAGATCAATTACGCTTGGACTCTAATCCCCAAGGAAGGAGAATATATTATATTCATTAGTGATACACATATTTCTATTCTATGACTAGCTTGCCTAATTAACAAAAGGTATCTTGACAATGATGTATAGAGTTTACTGATATTCATTCTACAGCTAGTAATGATGTACGTACTTATAACTAATAGTAAGATTTTGACAATGACTTACCAACTTTTGATGCAATAATATAAATCTTCTCTAGTTCGTACTGCATGTTGCCAAGATATTAGTTTTAGATTTAAAAATAAATTGGTACTAATTTAATTCAAGTATTAATTCTAAAACATTCATAAGGTAAGAAAATAAAATTTTATTAATATATTAAACTTATGAAGGGGATTACAAAAAGTACATGGTTGCACTTAGAGGCTACAAACTTGCCGCGACCGGGAACAAGGCAGAAAAGTAACTTAAATTAAAAAAAAATTAGGAGTCGCCACTAATTTTATTTTTTATTAGAAAAAGTTTAAAAAAACCTAAGAAAAATAGTTTACATTCAAAAATTCAAATTTGGCAGTCTAGTTATGCACAGGGAAGGATGAAGACTTAATCCCACAGTATCTCTAATATATTCATCCTAAAACAGTTACCCTAAGATAATAGCTCAACCATTTAAAATCTTTAAATATTCATTTTATCCTTTTTAATAAAATAAAATAAAACCAAATTAAAATAAGATAAAATAAAATAAGAACTATTAAATTAAGTAAAATTAATTTTTGGCTTGACTTGCGTGCCTACGTATCTCTTGGTGAAATTAGAAACTCAAAGTTACGTAATTCTTTAAAAAAATATTTGTTGGTTAGTTTGTTTTAATTATTTAAAAAATTGTCCTTTTTTTATTTAACAAAAAAAATATAATTTTTAAAATTTGAATTAAGCTGTCACGACTTAGTTAATTCAATTAATTCTTGAAAGGTAAAGCTTGGCGTCACGCTTAAGACATCACTCGTAAACGGTTCTAATTCAAATAATACTTTAAAAAAATTTCAATTTTTTTAGATTAACAAGTTGTCACAACTCATTTAATTTTTAATGTAACATTTGATCATTAATTAAAATACACATCAATAATACATAAACATGTCATGTAGCCCGAATTGATAGAAAAATAGGATTAGATTTTACTTTATTATTTCAAACTCAATTTAATTCTAAAGAATTCAAAGTCATATGGGAACAAAAAGAATGAATGTGATACATCGTGGAGAAGAGTGCTTGTATGTGTGTGAGTTAATTTAAAAAAACTTTTGGTTGAAAAATAATAAAAAATAAAAAATAAAATTAAGACCAAGCAAATATCAAAATGCATTCAAGATCATAATTAACATACTACTGGAATACCGTAGCATATAAAATTAATTTCACCAGCATATAATCCAACACAAGCTTGAATAATGTATGGTAAGAGAACGTACATGTTGGCAATAAAAGAAATCAGGGACTTCTATTTAGTTAACCCGCACACACCTCTTACTTTCTCCTAATCTCTACCTCTAACTCAAACTCTTCATGCGACAAGCTCTCCTCTTGTATGTAATTGTGTGTAATTGTCTTATTGTGAATGGGTAAAGGTTTTATTTATATGCGATTATTAAACCTTAATTCTCATGTAAATATCAATCCATTAAATGATAATTGATCACAAAAAATATCAACAAAATTAGTCTTCTAAATTATCCCATGATTTATTTATTTTAAGAAAATTGAATCATGATCTCTCTTTTAAAACGCATTCCCCCTTTTCCTTTTTTTTATTGAATCATCACAATCTCTTATTTCGAGTCTTTCCTTTTAAATCTTGAATTTATTTTTTAAGAGTATCAAATCATGATTCCTCACTAAAAGTACATCCTTCAATTATTTTTTAAGAAAATCAAATCATGATTTCTCATTAAAAGCATATACTTCAATTATTTTTTAAGAAAATCAAATCATGATTTCTCATTAAAAGCACATCCCTATTTTTCAAGAATATCAAATCATGATTTCTCATTAAAAGCACATCCTTTATTATTTTTTAAGAAAATCAAATCATGATTTCTTATTAAAAGCATATCCCTTATTTTTCAAGAATATCAAATCATAATTTCTCATTAAAAGCATATCTTTTATTATTTTTTAATTTTAATATTCATTGGGCATTGAGGCTCTTATTGGGTCAAGAATTAGACTTGGAAGTTGGGTCATGAAAATTGACCTAATTTATTTCCCAGCCACCCTTTTCAATTTTTTTTCTTCGGAAAAACTTAATATAACCCGAACAAATTTTGGTGTTCATAGTTACCCCTCTTTACTTGTTTCTTACTAGAGACTAGGAATAACCTTGGTTTTTCATATTATCGTCATAAGAAATGAGTAAAGACGTGAACTTAAATTTTGTCGGACCATGCATGGGATGATGTGAATGGATAAGGCAAATATGCTAATTGAAAATCAGCGGGTTGATTAGCGAATTAACAAGTTGTTGTTGCTCAATAAATCCTCCAAAAATGAAACTCAGTGTATAGCTAGAGATGTCACCACCTCGTCAATAAGCTATTGCTGCTCAATTGACGTTTATTGATTAAAAAGAGTTTATTAAAAATTGGAACTTAAATGATGCTGGGTAACCTTGTGACTCAAAATTTAAAAGACAATGAGTTGGGCCCGAAGTTTAAAAATAGCAGGCTTAACCAGGAATTTAATGGACAGTGGGCTTGGCTCGAAATTTAAATAATAATAGGCTTGGCTTGAAATATAAAAGACAGTAGGCTTGACCTGAAATTTAAAGAATAATAGGTTTAGGCTGAAATTTAAATGACAATGGGCTTGACCCAAATTTTAAAAGACAGTGGGCTTCTCTGTCCCAAAATTTAAAAGATATTGGGCTTCTATGTCTCAAAATTTAAATGACAGTTGACTTTTGTGTCCTACAATTTAAAAGACATTAGACTTCTGTGTTCTGAAATTTAAAAGACATTGGGCTTCTGTGTCCCAAAATTTAAAAGATATTGGACTTCTGTGTCCTAAAATTTAAATGATAGTAGGCTTCTGTGTCCTGAGATTTAAAAGATATTGGGCTTCCATGTCCCAAAATTTAAAAGACATTGGGTTTCTGTGTCCTGAAATTTAAATGGCAGTGCGCTTCTGTGTCCCAAAATTTAAAAGACATTAGGATTCTGTGTCCCAAAATTTAAAAGATAGTGGGCTTCTATGCACTGAAATTTAAAAGACATTGGGCTTCTATGTCTCAAAATTTAAAAGACAGTGGGCTTTTGTGTCCCAAAATATAAAAGACATTGAGCTTCTGCGTCCCGAAACGAAGCAAAATAGATCTCTTGAAAATTTTATTCAATAGGCCTTGAGAAGCAGCTTAGTTAATCTAGAAGAATTTGAAAAGGTGAAGCTCTGTGTTACGCTAAGGACATCACCCATCGATTGCCAATGACAAAAGATTTAAAAGCAATGGGTCGTGAGCCTTGAAGACTAAAAGAATTGGGCCTTCGCACCCCTAAAACTAAATGCACCGGGCCTCTGAGCCCAAATATACAAGTTAGGCCTCTGAGCCAGATAATTGAATGTACAAAAAGTTGAACACAATGGGCCATGAGCCTAAAAAACTTTATGCATTGGATCTTGAGATATGTCTTAATTTAACTTGAAATTTTGAATTAACAAGCCATCACAGCTTACTTAATCATTTCAAATTTTGCAAGGTGAAGCTCAGCATCACGCTGGAGATGTCACCGCTAGAATTTAAGATCATTGCAAACCTACTGGATATAGGATCATTAACCTTGAAAGGAAAAAATGACTTACAAGTCAACTAGACATGGACTCATAATTCACGAAGGGAGAATATCTAAACCGGATAGTAACTTTGAAAAGCTTTGACCTGACCCTTGTTCACGTATATTCAGCTGTTGGACCTTTCTGATAGCTTTGATCCTACTTACCCATCTTTTCTCTCTTTCTTCTTCTTCTTCCTCTCTTTTTTTTTTTCTTTTTTTTTTTTTTTTTTTCCTCTTTTCCACTCTTATCTCTCCTTTTAGTCTGCCTTTTGAGAAGTGAGATGACCATCCCTTGTTGTGGACCCTTATTTAGATTTACTAAGTCCTTCTGACTTGAACCAATCATTGAAGGATTGTTAACAGCAAGAATTGTTCAGTCATACCATTGAACTTTAAATTTATTTTACTTGAGACACGAATCAGTAAATAACATGCATTCATAAATGGAAGTAAAGTTAGTTAAATGAACAAACTTCTTTATTGATATGAAATTATGACTGTACACATAGCGAGCTTTGGTAAGATGAAGGAAACATCCAGAATACAATATTAGAATAAGAAAAGAACAATAAAAGGGGAAAGAAGAGGAGAAAAGAAAAATGGGGTACACATGAGAATTTTGCCCAAGTATTTGTTCCTTGATTTCCCATCAATTAATTTCTTGTGACAATTTACTAAGTAACCATTGCCTCTAATGCTTCTGTTGTTTCCAGCTCTGTTCTTGGGAATTTTGCTCCAGTATGGTGATTTGAAAATAAAATTGCCCGAGTGTAAACCACTTGAATTCCAACTTGCCCTAGTATAAGCCATTCCAATTTGTCCAATGTAAACTCTTAAGATTTCACCTATTTTACATGCCCTAACTTCTGCTTAGACTGCCTTTTGCGGGTTTTCGGTCTAATGCTTTCTTCTTTTTTCTTCTCTCTTTTTTTTTAGAGGAGAAAGGGATTGAAAACTCAGAAAAACATGAACCTTTTGTCTCAAAATTAAAGTTAATGAAAATGACAACTACCTTTCATTGATTAGAATGGACTTTTTGAGGAATGTAACATGGCCAAGGTTAAGGGTTATGAAAGGAAGGATATAAGGTTCAAACAAGTGTTTAAGGGTTGAATGAAACCAATGATCTTTTGTAAGCTTTGTCAATTGCCTTTGGCATTATCAAGAGCACTAGCACCTTTTGCTTACTTTTGTATTCTTTTCCCTTTTTCAGTTTATCATTTACCTTTGCTATGAGCCATTTCATTTTTCATCTTCTTTTTCTTCTTCTCTTTTTTTTTTATTTTTTATTTTTAAAAATCACCATTTTTTACTTTGTGCTAACCCCTAGTGTAGGGGTGATCCTTGTCCAAGGTTCTTTAAAAAAAAATTAAGCCAAAAAATAGGTAACAAAGGATAATAAAATGATGAAATTTTGTAAAGGATAGAGAAAGAAGGTCAATCTTCATTTTCAAATCATGATTGCTTATTTTTAAAACTTTAATTTCGAGACAAAAAGATAGTACACACCAAGTGATTACTTATTTGTTCCTTTTCAAAAATCTTGCTTCCAATTGCCGGGTGACTTTCTCCTTGATCTTTAAAGACATTTTAGGGTGCATTCTCCTCAATTTCTACTTCTTCTCCTCAGCATTAGGTTATAGCATAATTTTGTGGGATGTTATCTCAGGGCCTAATCTAGGTATATCTCTATAGGATCATGCAAGCACATCAAGATATTCCTTAAGTAGCGCCACCATTTCTGTACGCTTAAGATTATATACTATTTTCAACTCTTTCTTGTCTTCTTTGGTCCCCATGTTAATTACTTCTACAACCTCATTATCCACGCCAAATTCTCTCTCTAAGTATTTTACTAACTTTGTGAACTCTTCAATGACTTCTTCTTCTTCATCAGATCCTTGGTTATCTTTAATGGTTGCAAAGGAATCAATTAATGAGATTTCAAGGTCCTTTTATAAGGCAACATCTCTATAAGGTCCAAATTCTTAGAAGGAAATTATGTATAGTTGGAAAAATAGGAGATGAAGCAAGCAAAAAAAGGCAAGACAACAAAGAAATAATAAAAGAAGGTAAAAGAAGAACTAATAAGAAGGAAAATAAAACACTGAATGCAAATTTATTTATTCATTGTCTCAAGTAAAATGACATAAGTTCAAATCACAGATTATTTAACCATGCTAAGTACAACCAAACATGTACTTTGAACGACCACATCAATAACCGGCTAGGACAGCTAGTTTTTTAGTAGCTCATTGTTGAGAGAGGGACGAATTGCATTACACTTCTTCAAGCCTTTTTTTATTGCATTTATGGTGAGTTGACCCTTGGAGACTTCTTCTAATATGATCACCTTATATGGTGTTGGAAACGTCTCTTTCAAGTGGATAATATGCCTCTCCTCCCAGTTTTTTCCTTTTTTTTTACTATAGTCATATGCTCCATTTTCTTTTCCAATGAGGGCTCGTACCAGAGTCTATACCTTCCTTCGCTTTCAAACACCTTAACTGGCTGTGGGACCCCTTGAAGTTCCCTAAGCCTATTTTTGATATTTGTTTCTTTCCATAATACGAGCCACCACTTCATTTACATTATGCAACCGTGTCTCATTCTTTCTCGATTCCTCCTTCAAAACCTCAAAACTGTGTAAAGAATCATCCTCAACCTACTTTGTATTTTCCACATAAGGTACCAAAACTAGTTTTGACAGCATAATCTCTTCTTCTCAATGAATGGTTATTACAGATCCATTCTGAATATATTTCAGACACTGATGCAAGGTTGATAGGACCACTCCAGCCTCATGGATCCATAGCCTTCCTAAAAGCATTGTATATGCTGGATGAATATCCATGACCTGAAAGAGAACATGAAAGAAACTAGGCCCAATTTTAAGTGGCAAAGTTATTTTCCCCAAAATTCCTCTCTTTCTTCCATCGAAGGCTCACACCATCATCTCTTGGGGTTTAAAATCAGCTTCCCCCATGTTCAATTCCTCTAGTGTAGACATTGGAATTACATTTAAGGTTAAACCCCCATCTGTAAGTACTTTTGCAATCACAAACCCTTTGCACTTTAAGGTAATATGTAGCACTTTATGACCACACCCTGTCTTTGAAACAACTTCGTCTTTTGAAAATGAGATCATGTTGACATGCTTTACTAGATCCACCATACTTATTACTCCTTCGGGAGTGACGTCGGGCTTGACATAAGCTTCACTTAGTATCTTTTTTAGTACTTTTCGATGTGGTTTCAAGGTGAGAATCAGTGATAAAAATAAGATCCTTGCTAGCGTTTTCTTCAATTGTTCCATGACATCAAACTCACTCTGCTTCTTCTTCTCACGACATAAACATCTTCCATAATCTTTCTCTCTTTATCCTTCTGAATTAATTCTTTTCCCCATAACATCTGCCACTTCTGGTTATCCCGCCAATTTCTCTGATATTTAATACTACTTCTGCCTGACAGGAGATGTCGGTATGGCTTGTAAAGGATTCTCCAATAATACCTTTCATCCTTATCTTTATTTCATACTACCATGGCACAATATGTGTGTTAGCAAAAACAAAATGAGCAAGCTTCTTTATAGTCATTACCACATTTTCTTCTACTGTGGTCTTCTTGAGAGGTGGTACCTAGAGTACAAATTCCTCAACCATATTGACTTCTTCTACAAAATATTTTCTTCATTGAGCTTGTATTAGCCCCATGGTGATTAACCCCTGAACACAGACTTTGAAATCTCAATAATTTTCAATATCATGTCCTCTTCCCCCACGGTGGTATGCGTAACTTGATTCTTCATCGTATTTCTCCTCCTCATTTATTAAGGCTGATGGTGCAATGATATTATAGCCCGCTATCTTTAACCCCTTAAACATTTCAGTCATTAGAGTGCGTATATCTATAACCTTCCTTATCAATGATTCCCTCGTTTCCATAGAATTTACTTGATTTCCTCCTCTATGATTTAGAATTGGATTATTGACTATATTGGCCCCAATCTCTTCTTCTATATCCAATTTACCACATGTAATTAACTTTCTCACCACTATCTTAAAAGTATTACAATCTTCAATAGAATGCCCAGAAATATCTATGTGAAATTTGCAGGTCAAATTCGGGTTATACCAAGTTAGGAATGGTGGCTCCATGGGGCGCGCAGGACTCCCCAAAATTAAATAGGCATCATAGAGCCTTTGGAATAGTTCTGCATTTGAGATAGCTAACTTTGGGAAATGTGGTAAATTTTGATGGCGGAAATGACTTTGGTTCTGATAATTAGGTCATGGTTATGAGTAATTCGGGTGGTTTAGTGGAGGTGCTGGTGAATGACGGGTAGGTCCATAAGTTTGAGGCACTGGGATGTTATTGACTCGGGGTGGTGGGATTTGAGGTGTGTTCTTAGGTGGAGCGGTTAGGCCGGATAGATGAGAAGGTGCATGTATCTGATAAGAAGGGTAAGGTTTGGGTTATATGAAGGGGCTCGGTAAGCAGGGTAAGACAGTGGATAGCGGGGTTGTGAATGTTATTGGTTTTGCACGTAGCTCACTTTCGGCTTCTTTTTCTTAAAGTGAAACCCTTTCTTGAAACTACTTTCATTATTATCAGTTGGCAATTTGGCAGCCTTTACTAGAATTTCAATCCTCTCTCTGGCAACTATTAATTCAGCAACGTCTTGATAAGCAACACTCGTCATTATCCTAATATAGGAAGCTCCCAAAGTCCTTAGAAAATATGAGCATATTTTGTCAACGTCATTGGTGGTTGAACTTGTGCTGCGAGAGGTCTCCACCTCTGGGCATACTATTTGAATGTTTCCTCATTTTTTCTTTTGTAGTGTTCTCAATTGTTCCCAAGTTAGGGTTGTATCTAGGTTGAACTGATACTGTCCCATAAATAGGTTTGCCCAGTCATCCCAAGAAGAGATTTTGGAAAGGTCCTCTTAGATACACCATTCCAAAGTAGGACCAGTCAAGCTTTCGTGAAAGAAGTTGATAAGAAACTTCCAGTCCTTTGACCAAATTGATATTTTGGTAATGTGTGCTTTTAGATGGAAAAAGGAGTTGTTGCTCCCATTATATTTGTCAAATTCTAGAACCTTAAAGTCCTTTGGGATGACAATGTTAGCAAGAAGGCACAACTCTTCTATCTCAAGGGGATCATAGGTGCTAGGACCCTTGATTGCTTTGATTTGGTCTTACATCTTTTCCATCTGTTCTTCCTTCATCTTATCATTTTGAATTGTTGCATGACCACTCCCAACAAGAAATCCGGTTGACATTGGGATGAACATATGCGATTGTTCCCATGTGAATTCATTATTATCATGAACCTCGTTTAGAGTATGCTCTGACGAATGATATCATTCTCCGATAGGAATCACTAAAGGTGCAGCATTTGAGGTTCCTCCCACAAAAGGCATATCAGTGGTGACCCTGGGGCTTGTCCTTATGGAAGTGATAGTTGGTGGGCACGAATGTGCCTTAGTCACTCCTATACCCCTGGTTGCCCCAATCAAGGTGAGGGTCTCCCTCATGGATGACAACATTTCCTCCATTCTTCTCTGAGACTTTGTCACTTCATCCATCCTCCCTTTCACCTCATCGACTTCCATACTCAGATTTCTTCCTTCATTCTTAACTGCCATTGTTGCAAGCCTTGCTCGAGCCCTTGTGTTGTGAAGTCGAGCTTGGTTAGTGTCTTTTTTCCTTAGTCGCGCAATGGTTCCAAATTTCCTTGTGAACAATCAAAGTACAATTTATTAAAAATAACCATGATTATTATCGATTTGTTAGAGAACCATTATTAGTTTGTGTCGAGTGGACTTAAGTGAGTATCTTTGATCTTTGTTCATCATGATCGTTCCTTAGAATGTCTCATTCAAAAGTATTAGGTCTCAAGTAAGACATGGGATCAAAAAGACAAACAAGCATACTTTATTCAATTGAAAAATATCACTAATGTCATTTGAGAGGAGTACATCATTTTTTAACCAAAATATTTTACTTCCTAGCTGAAATACATAATTGCCTAGCCAAATTCATTATTCTCTAGCTGAGTACACCTTGGTCATTTTTTTATTTGCCCAATAAGACTCTTGGAATGCTCAATGAAATCACTAATCTCTACTGGTGTCTTAAAGGGATTGACCATCCTATCAGCTAACTTTAAATGATGTGGAATGTCTTCAATTGCCATATTGGCTAGACATGCTAGTCTCGCCAATCGACCCATCCAAAAATGGACTTATCTTTTCCATTTGTTGTTGTCCTTGTCCTATTGTTTCACTTGATCTATCAGCTTCTACAAGTCCTCTTGTCCTTGTTCTAACGCTGCTTCATATCCTGCAATCACCTTGTCCGTGTGCAACCTTTCAATCTTGATGTGTCTTCATATCCTGCTGCCACCATTTTTATTTGTTGCCTCATGCTATCCACTTACTGTAGAGCATTATTCTGTGCTACTTTAGCATTTATGAGCAGCTCTTTAAGTTATTGATTTTTAGCCAAAACCCTATCTTTTTTTTCCCTCGGAGTCCTAGTTCCTTGTTTGCAGCTTTCAAATACCTTCTAGTTCTTGACATATGATCTTGCTTTGTCTTTATCCTCTTGTTAGCTCTTTCAAGAGAGTAGCCTTTCTTAGAATTTTCACGCTTTAAAGCTGCATATGCTTAGCGAATCTTTTCTAACTCTGCTTCTAATTTCTTTTTTCTTCATTAGCTTTTTCTTTATTTCTTCATCTTCAATCGGGACCAGACGTAGAGATTCACTAATTGTAGGGGCTGCTGAGATTTTGAAGGTAAATGACTTCCTGAGCCCGATTCTTGACCCACTGCATGTAGCTTTCTTTGACTCCATAACTTCTAACTCCCAACTCTCTACCCTTTTTAACGATTTTCTTCCAGGTGTCTCGATCTTTCCTGAGTGTCTCAGTACACTTTGTGTTCATGTCATAAATAAAGGGAGTGGTTTTCGATTCCGAGGGTGGTCCCGTCATGGGATAGCGAACTTGTCATAATGCCAAAGTAGGGTTGTAGTTAATACACCCCCGAGTACCTACGAGAGGAATATTAGGAAAGCCTTTGCACTAATAAACCACAGTTTGCCATTCTTTCACCATGGGCACCACACAATCTTTTTCTCCTTAAGCTTAGGCTTGGCCAATTCCTCGGCCCATTCATGGTCGTTCATGGTCTTTAACTAGAATATCTTGAGATCTATAACGGGACATGATTCTTTGTAGCCCCTCTTGAATGTGTAAATCGTGAGCCATACAAATAGCATCAGTAGGCAGTACAAAATCTGCTTATTCTTCTTTTCACGACAGAGATTCAAAGTGTAATAAACATCAGTAAGAATGACTGGGATAGGATTTGTGGTACCATTTCTTCGAGCAAGGAACATATCAATTGCTGCAAAATCTACTAAGTTTTCATTACTCGAGAAGATGATGCTGCCATAAATGGTGATGACTAGCACATCTATAAAGGTACTCCAGTCTTCAATCTCGGCTAGGTAGCGCATATGCTTTTCTAAATATTTCCTTAGAAACCCTCTGTTCTGTTCCTATTCTATTTTGCCTTTTGCAGATCTTTTACATGGGTCTTCAATACATCTGCTATGGTTGGCATGGATGCATAGTGGCCCATATTTTGGTATGGATTTTCCTTTTCCAAAGGTAAGCCCAAGATTTGCTTGAACTCCTCTAAGGTGGAGGCCAGTTGAAAATCTTGAAATGTGAAGCAACATAATGGTGGGTTATAGTATTGGGCTAGTGCAGTGATGACTTCTACTTGCATGTCCACTTCTAATAAATTCAGGATCTTCCCATATCTTGCAGTGAGGGTCAAATGTTGCGTCTTCTTCAACATTTGGCCTAAACTCACCAAGCTCTTTGCGTCAACTTTCTTAGCCTTAAGTTGCAAGGTCCTTTTCAAAATTACATCCTTGTGATATGATCCCATGACACTTTCCATTATTAATCAAAGAAACTCACTGCTAGTCCTTAGGCACTTAATTTCAATGGTTCTCCAACAAACCTACTAAGGAACGACAAATATAAGAATTATTAGTGCATGACTTTCAGAGAAATATGGTGCGAAGTATGATGATTTACAATGCAATAATGAGTGAGTGAGTTGTTGGTCCTTTAATAGTGACTCGTCTCCTCTTTTAGGAAAAACCTTTTTATTAAGAGGGACACAAGTATGGTTCATCACATTAAGGGACTAAACAACTCACAAGGTATTTAATATGAATAAATCTAAAGGTAACGAAAGGTATGTTCCCTTTGTGCCTTAATGGGATTGCCTTAAACTTAGGGATTTTTATCCTAAGGATCTATGTCTTTTTAATTCGTGAAAATTTTCATTGGGTGGCTTTATTAATCTAAAGCCCCTTAGAGCTAAGTCCCATTTCAAAATATTGACCACAAACAGTAGGTAAACTACTATGTGTGGGACATTCGTGAAAAATGCACATTCTAGATGAGGCTTTCGCGATAACCAAACAGGATGCACATCCAAAATGACTATCACTACGCCACCTCTACCTAACTTAGGCTTTCTCAAACCTGGGTATAGGGGCCCACTCAAATGTGTGTGAAAAATGTGTAGGTGCAGTGAGTGTAGGGAGCGTACAAACCTTTGTAATCCTAAAAACTACCAATATTCTGCAAAACAAAGCAAACACAACACAAATTCCAAAAGGTTCTCTACCTTAAGGTTTGCACAATAAAATAATTAATATTATAAACAAAATAATTAACAAACAATTAAAGGTAAGAAACATAAAACAAAAAAAGGATAAAACAAACATACAATGATCACAAAATTTTGCATAACTAAGTTACATAGGCTTGACCCACTAACCTTCCCCAACGAAGCTGTCATCTGTCGCGATCGGGTTTGCGATGAAATAGCAACTTAAATTAAGAAATTTTAAGAGTCGCCACCAATTTTATTTTCTATTAGGAAAAATTAGAAAACCTAAGAAAAATGGTTTGCATTCAAAAATTCAAAGTCAGGAGTCTAGTTATACATAGGGAAGCATGGAAACTTAACCCCACAATACCCATAATACATGTGCCATAAGATGGTTACCCTACGATAATTGTGCAACTATTTAAAATCTTCAAATATTCATTTTACCCTTTTTAATAAAATAAAATAAAATAAAAAGTAAAGTAAAATAAGATAAAATAAAATAAGAACTACTAAATTAAGTAAAATTAATTTTCGGCTTGACTTGCACACTTATATATGCTTTGGTGCAATGGAGAACTTAAAAGCCATGTAGTTCTTTAAAAAATATTTGTTGGTTAGTTTGTTTTAATTATTTAAAAAATTATCCTTTTTTTATTTAACAAAAAAATTTAATTTTTAAAATTTGAATTAACAAGTTGCCACAACTTAGTTAATTCAATTAATTCTTGAAAAGTGAAGCTCAGCGTCACACTTGAGACATTGCTCGTAAACGGTTATAATTCAAATAACACTTTAAAAAATTTTAATTTTTTTTAGATTAACAAGTTGTCACAACTCATTTAATTTTCAGTGTAACATTTGATAGACAATTAAAATATACACCAATAATACATAAACATGCCATGTATCCCGAATTGATAAAAAATAGGAATAGATTATACCTTATTAATTCAAACTCAATTTAAATTCTCAAGAATCCAAAGTCATATGGGAACAAAAATGATGAATGTGATATAGCATCGTGAATAGTGCTTGTACGTGTGTGAGTTAATTAAAAAAACTTTTGGTTGAAAAAAATAAAAAGATAAAACTGAGACCAAGCAAATATTAAAATGCATTCAACATCATAATTAACTATTACTGAAATACCGTAGCATATAAAGTTAACTTCATCAACATCTAATCCAACACAAGTTTGAATAATGCATGTAAGAGATCGTACCAGTTGACAATAAAAGAAATGAGAGACTTCTATTTAGTTAACCCGCACACACCTTTTACTTTTTCCAATCTCTACCTCTAACTCTTCACGCGGCAAGCTCTCCTCTTGTATGCAATTGCGTATAATTGTCTTCTTGTAAATGAATAAATGTTCTATTTATAGGCGATTATTACACCTTAATTCTTATGTAAATATCAATCCATTAAATGATAATTGGTCACAAAAAATCTCAACAAAATTAGCCTCCTAAATTATTTTATAATTTATTTATTTTAAGAAAATCGAATCATGATCTCTCATTTAAAACACATTCCTTCTTTTCATTTTTTTATTGAATCATCACAATCTCTTATTTTGAGTCTTTCCTTTTAAATATTGAATTTATTTTTTAAGAGTATCAAATCACGATTCCTCACTAAAAACACATCCTTTAATTATTTTTTTAAAAAATCAAATCAAGATTTCTTATTAAAAACATATCCCTTATTTTTCAAGAATATCAAATCATGATTTCTCATTAAAAGCATATCCTTCAATTATTTTTTAAGAAAATCAAATCAAGATTTCTCATTAAAAGCATATCCTTATTTTTCAAGAATATCGAATCGTGATTTCTTATTAAAAGTATATCTTTTATTATTTTTTAAGAAAATCAAATCATGATTTCTTATTAAAAGTATATCCCTTATTTTTGAAGAATATCAAATTATAATTTCTCATTAAAAATATATCCTTTTTTATTTTTTTAATTTTAATATTTATTGGACATTGAAACTCTTATTGGGTCAATAATTAGACTTGAAAGTTAGGTTATGAGAATTGAGAATTAAATTACTTTATTTCTCCTCCACCATTTTCAATTTTTTTTTTCAAAAAAACTTAACATGACTCAAACAAAATTAGGTGTTCGCAAAACTCCTTGGTCATATGATACTGTTTCGATCATCGGTTCCGTAGCATCAATAAGAAACCAGGCAAATTTCTCTTCTTGTTTATTATTAACTATGAAGTACAGAGATGGACACGGACACGAGACACGACATGGACACAGACACGGAGATATACTAAATTCAAAAATTATAAGACACGGACACAACATATATATATGAATATAATTACAAAATTTAAATAAAAAAATTCATAATTCATTAATATCATTTCTATAAGCTTAAAGATTTACAATATCTTAATATATGTCATATGTACCAATATTTGCTACCTAATAAGCCCCTCCTAAAAAATATGGAGCATAATTTCTATTGATATATTCTAAAAAATCTCTTAAACTAACTTCTCCTAATAGAACTAACCATGAATGAGTACATATGCATAAAAAAATTAACTAGAGGGAATATTGATATGAAGCAAGTTTCAGTGATGACAAAGTGGACAATTTGGTACGAGTAAAGATAGAAGTAGCATATGAAAATAGTGGTGTGTGAAAATATAAAACTTAAAAGTCTAATAGTAATGTTTGAAAAGATAAAACTTAAAATACTGATGTGTGAAAATAGTGACTTGGGACATTAATAATGTGATTGAGCTTGGATAGGTTATGAACTTACTAATTGAACGTTAATCATAGAAATTATTTTAAAAAAATATTAATAAATCGTGTCCAAATCGTATCATAAACGTGTCTAAACGTGTTCAAGCGTATCCGAGACGTGTCCAAATTAAAAATAATAATTTTTTTAATCAAATACATTCTGATATGCAAGACACATATATCATACAGATGTTTTCATATATCTAATACAAATACATGTCTGATACACGGACATACTTTAACAATGACGTGCACATACTTTATAAATTATTAATCATATTTTCAATTTCAGTAATTAATATGCCCAACTTAATTGACTAGCATTTGCGTGACCAATTGACTAGCAAATAAAGTTGGCGGGAAAGACTTGTATGGTCACATGGCCATGGCCATAGCCCATCGGTGTGTCTAGATCAACGCCCTTTTAGAAAATTTTTGTATAAATTTGTTGTACCCTTTAGGTGAGTTATGACAATAAATTATTAATATATTATTAATTATGATAATTGATAATTAATTAATTATAATACTTAATTATTAATTAATGATATATTAATAATTTATTGGTTAAGATTTTAAATTTTAGAATCGTTATTTTAAAGAAAATTTTACTTAACTATTACGTTATTTTAAAGTTGTATGAGTAATTTGTTACATTATTAATATAATACGCTTAAGTTAAATGCACTAATTTATTCAATAATTTCTCATTTCTTCTTAGTCTTGACTGCTTTCCTTAATTATTGCAATTAGTCTTAAAATTTCAAATATTTGCGCGTTATGCAAAGCCATTTACAGGCTGTCATCTCGTGGAATATGTCATTCGAACATGTTACCTAGTTGGTTTCTGTTACCAAAATCTACTTAGGATTATTTAATAGACCGTTTCCTTAGGTGATTCAAAGTTTTGTTGATTAATTTCCTTTTACATGCCATGACAGTAGGTGCTTAATCTTGTAATTATTTGTTAACTTTATAGCTTAGCTTTGACAACTAGAAATGTTAGAAATAGAACAGTAAGTTCAGAAACATTACTTAATGCACATGCCAAGGTTTAGTTGTGGTTTGCTTAGTCTTGGCAGTAAACAGTTTCACACAGTATTCCAAGCATGTGCTTCACCTACTATAGGGACAAAAACTGCGTCTCTAGTACATTTAAAAGTGTCCTTTATGCAATGCAACAGGACAGATTGTTTTCAAAATTTCCATTCTTGTAAATTAAAACAAATTAAATATCTATTAGTAGTGCTGTTAATTATCTGAATTAACTTAAAATTAATTCAAAATTTGACTCATTAATTAGTTTAACAAACTTGATTTATGAATTAATAACTCTTATATTCTTACATCAAATAGTACATACACTTCTTTTCATACCATATTTAATATCATTCATTATATATACTTTTTTCTATCACTTTCTCTCATTCAATTACATCCATCAAAAATAGTGTAAATAATAATACACCTCTTTTTTAAGGATGTAAGAATATCTTTTTCCATGAACTAAATGAGTTGAATTCAAGATAAAAAATAAGCTTGTTAAGTAGATGAGATGAGTTAAACTTAAATTAAGACCGTTCAACTCAATTGATTCATAAATTAACTCCATAGATATAAATATAAATATAAATATATATTTTAATATTTTTAATAGTGTAATTTTAGAAATAAAATAATTATGAAAAAATTGATTAGTTGAATTGAGTTATGAATCAAGTTAATGAATCAAGTACATGAACTAGCCAAAATTCATTTGGTTCGTATTGTTTTATTTTGATATTTAGTTCATATAATTCGAACTCGCGAATTAAACTGAACAACTTAATTTGAATCGAGTTTGAATTACAAAAAATTATTCATATCAAACTGAGTCAAAGTTGAACCACATCTTATTATGTCAAGCTAAGCTGAACTAAGTTCGACTTAGTTCAATTCAATTTAACTTATTTTCGGCTCCAACCACGAAATATGACTTTAATTAGTGACCTGAACTTCATTTAAGTAAACTTTACCTATGGGCAATTTTACATTGTTAATAGTTGAATTTGACTTCTCTAAAGTGAAAGATTCTTTAGAGAGTAAAATGAGAAATTTCAATCATTAATTAAAAAATTAAGAGAGTAATTTTAATAAATCATGACTTGCTATGTATGTACATGTAATTCCGACTGTTGATTTTATCATCAATAGTTGATATCTTTTACTTTTCTCTCTAACGTGAGGGTTAATTAGCTTTAGTAAAGTCAAATAAGGTATATGCCCCCCCTCAATTTAAAAAAATTTCTATTACCATAGTGATAATTATAATTTATTAATTCTGCCTCCATTGTCTTTTAAATTCTTTCCTCTTCACCTAGTAATCAAATAAATTACATCACTCTATTTTTTTCTTAAATAAAGAGAACATATATTGCCTAATTCTTGCCCCACTACCAGAAATTTTTGGATCCTTCACTAACTTTACTTGCGATGCAATGGTTTGAATCTTGAAACATCGATCTGTGACGAGGGTCATGCCATCAAACACTCAAACGGAAATCAATGCCACATCCAAAGGTAAAAAGTATGCGAATACCTTGAAAGTGCAAAAAAAAAAAAAAAAAAACAGAAGCTAAAAGTTTTATCTTCATGTCAGTACAAAATGCAACCAAAATTTCAACGACCAAATTGGTAAACTTGTTGATATATAAGAATTTAGTGACATCAACTCCGTAAAACGATTGAGGTTCTAAACTCATTCTCATTCAAAATCATAATAAAGACGGAGGTTGTAACAAAAATATGTATTGCACATATTGGAGCTGTTGGACTTCTGATAAGTGTTTGATAAAATGTTTGGTAAACAAATAGCATTCTAATATATCTGCAAACTCACTCTCATTCAAAATCATAATAAAGACGGAGGTTGTAACAAAAATATGTATTGCACATATTGGAACATGCACATGGAAGTTGCATTTATCTTTTTCATGGCAACCTAATGATGATCAGTTGTTTAGCTAGCCAGCAGTACTGGTATATAGTTCAGAAATTGAAAGGACTAGAGAGGCAGGGTAGGATACGCAAAATCCCGTGGACTGCGGTATGGGGGAGTTAGAAATCAAAAAGTGTTTTCGAGTATGAATATAATATAAGGTATGACATATGAAGAACATACATGGACACAAAAATAGAATAGGACACGCATATGAATATAGAGGTATATTAAATTTAAAAAATTATAAGATATATATACAATATATATATATATATATATATATAAATAATTATAAAATTTAAAAAGAAATTTATAATTATTAATATTATTTTTATAAATTTAAAGATTTATAATACTTTAATATATATCATATGTGTCAATATTTACTACTTAATAAGCTCCTCTTAAAAAATATAAAGCTTAATTTCTACTAATATTTTTTAAAAAATTTCTTAAACTAATTTCTCTTAATAGAATTAATTATGTACAAGTACATGTGCATCTAAAAAAATTAATTAGAGGAAACAATTTTATGAGACAAGTTTCACTGATGACGAAGTGAACGACTTGGTACTAGTAGATATAAAAAGAACAGATGAAAATAGTGGTATATGAAAAGATAAAATTTAAAAGTCTAATAGTGACGCGTGAAAAGATAAAATTTAAAATACTGATATGTGAAAATAATGGTTTGGAATGTCAGTCATGTGATTGAGTTTAAGTGAGTTATGAGCTTATTAATTAAATGTTAATCATAAAAATTAATATTTTTTAAAAAAATATTAAAGGATCGTATCTAAATCTGTCCAAGATGTATCCATATATATTTAAGATATGTTTAAACTAAAAAAAATAACTTTTTAAATCAGACATATTCAAACATATATAATATATATATTGTATGAGTGTCTTCGTATGTGTGATACGGATATGTATCTAACATTAAGACACGCCTCCGTGTTTCATAGGGAATGACAAATGTCCTATATGGGAAAGAAATGTATAAGGAGGGGATCATATAAATTAGAAGGACCATAAATCAAATGCCTTATAAATTTGGGTTAAGATAGGTGTTAAGTCTACTGTTGTCATTAATTCTTAAGTCCATTAAATTGTATCTCCCTATTGTTTTCGACTTGACCGTTAATATTTGTGAATAAGAAAAAAAATTAGAGTTATACATGTTAGCTAGCACATCAACTTGTGAATCTCATTTCCAACCTGTTTCATTGATATATAAATGAAAATCATTTCACGGAATTAATAGGTACAAGTAGTTATCAATCTCATCTCTTTATTTGCAAAGGGATGTATACCAGACTACCAGTGGTCAAATATTGGAAACTTTAATTACATTGCTTTAGGTCCAAGAAAAGAATTTCAGGGGCGGTTTAGTTACAGATAAACGTTCTCAATCACATAAATATTCATTCAACAATAGGAAGGGAGAAAACAAAACAAAAAAGTCAAAGAAAAGACAATTAGTGCACGGGAATATTGTATATGTGTATGCATGTGTCATGTGTCATGTGTGTATTCAACTTAGGACTCATCGTAGAGAATTGAGAAAAAGACATAAGGTGCTCAAATTGTTAGTAGATTGATAGAAAATTCCTATGTTATACTTGTCCTCAAACCACGCAGCTGACCCCTACTCTTTTTATAGTTGAATTCAATGGATTATGCATATTGACAAGTTTTCATGTGAGGCATGTGTGCTATGTGAAGAGAAAATTGAGTCCATGACATGGACTGGATATGGGTGTCATGAACTTAAAGATGAGGGCAAAATACTAATGGAAGGTTTAGGCTTCATTTGTTTTACGTTGCCCGAATATGGAAGGTTTATTAGGTTGTTGCTCAAACAGGCATGGAGAGAAATATGTGGCATACAAATTTGCTCTCATCACCCATGTTATGCTTTTGGCCCCACTTCACGCGTATATATGTATGTGTAGGTCCAAATTAACTAGTTTACATTAATCTCAACTTTCTTGACCTTTTGTGCATATAAGTTAATTTGATGTTAGCTGGAACCCAAAAAAAAAATAAAAAATTCCCTCTTTTAAAAAAAAAATAGAGAGACATCTTAGATAGGGATGTTGATAAAGTTCCAAATCTTTCAATCCATGGCATATATACATCATACATGCTGCCTGTTCCCTTGTCTCCCTTCTATTCTTTTTTTCTTGTCGTTTATCTTTCGCTTGTAAACTGACTAGTAAGTTCTTTTTTCACAGCTAAGAAAGAAACAAAAAGCAAAACTATATACCAAAAACTAAAAAGTAAAACAGATTTACTTTCAATCCTCAGCTAGGTGGCTTTGTAAACCAACGTAAACCGAGCCAAAAAGTTTTTTCAATGAAAGTGATTCTTCAATCTTCAGCAGAAAATAAACGGCACACTATTAACCACCGTCTAATTGTCTTAGCTACACGTGGCGCACACAGGTAGCAGAACTTCATGCAGTCTACATAAATGGACCCCATATGGTTTTATTCCAATAAGAATTTTACATTAGCAGTTTAGCACGAGACAGATTAGATGAGAGTGACCAAAATTAATCCTTCCATTCAATGAATACACAAATAAACTTTGTTGTGAAACACATAACAGGAATCTTCCCTTCAACAAATGAAATATAAATAAGCTAGCATGCTGCTTCTTTTCAGCAGAAAGAGAGAAGGGAGAAGTGTTTTTGTAATTAACCCTCTGAATTTTTTCGATTTGTATAATTTTTAAATTATTATTATTATTTTTTATCTGAAATTTTTTATTATTTTTTTGGTCTGAGAATTACCAAAAAAAATTATTTTGTATTGTGTAAGATTTTTTTTTTTTTAATTTGTCTCAATCTGTAGCTTGGTGAATGAACTCTGGCCACGTTGGGGGTGAATAGTAGCTAGAAGAAGAACATGGGCCATACCAACCAAAATCCTGAAATACAATAGATGTCCTCACACATACTATATAAGCACCATATGCTTTTGTTTCCCTTTCAACCATCCTAAGCTGAAAGCTGTTCATTACGCGCAAAATCAATAAAACAAAACTCAACTTCATGCCAATTGTTGATCAACTATATGTCTTGTACCCTACAATTTGCTTGAAGGTGAATAAAAGCTTTATGACAGACAAGCTCTATGACAGACATCGATCACCAGTAAATTTCAGCCACCTCGTTTAATAAAAAAAGTTAAATATAACTGTTTATAGCTTCTCCCAAGTACCGATACTTCATCTCCATGACTAGCACACTTCGTTATATGTCCTCATCCCCACAGAAAATAAAGAATAGAGGAAAGGGCTTTGTTGCTCTGATGGGTTAGTGATCTGATAATAGTGATAAAGATTTGATTAAATTATTTTATATGTTAGGGTAATATGATGGTCAAAGAATCTTTGATTTTAACCCCTATGTGTTCCGACTTGGGATTGACCCAATTATAAAATATATACCTTGGCACTAACATACAGATGCAGAAAATGCAAGGGTAAACAATATTTATTGATGTTTGTTATGTGTTACTACGGATCAAAGCAACAATTTAAACATATGATCGCTATCTTGGTCTCCTAATGGTCCAGACCATGGTCTAAAATTTGATTATCTGTCAAAGTTTAACACACAAGCTTCAATTAGAGTACCTTTTTTTTTCTCAATAGGCAATTGGTGTTTTATATATTTAATAATGATATGTTCAAAGATATTGTAGTTCAAACTTTACACCATAGGAGACTACAGACCAGTCATTATCTACAATTTGCTCCCTACTCACATGAGAAGAATCTGAGATTATGACCACAGATTTAATATTTTCTTGGAGAAGAAAAGGGCGGGTAATAAAGCCACAAGTAATACTGCTTGGAAAAAAATTTATATATATATATATATATGAAAAATACTAACCTTCAACATTTCAGCTAGAGGTTATCACCCTTTATTCTTTTTATGGACGAAAAATTCCTTTGTATGTTTTCTTGTCAAACACAACTTATAAAGTTATTTTAATAAATATAAATTTTGTTAATTAATGCATCTTCTCTCTTAATAATTATCAGTTTCATAAATCACTTTTTCTCCTATCAACTATGAACCTCATAATCTTCTCATTATTTTTTAAAATGATAATATTAACTAATTTCTAAAAATAAAAGCATGTTGCAAATTTGTCCAAAAACTAATATTATTTAAAAAATAGCAAACTGATACTTCTTGACCAATTTAATATATATAATTTAAAACGGAAAAGTACCTAACATAGACAGAAAGACACGTGAACTGTCGTCCATTGAAATACTTATTCAGTAGTCATGGCTTTGCAAATTGCACAATATAGTGTAAGTTATAGCTGACAGGGAAAGAAAAAGAAGGTTAGACTTCAAAATCCCTGTGGGACCCCTGTGCTTAACTGGGTGCCAGATTGTTTAGAAAAACAGAGTGCCATGTCTGTGAACAAGCCCAACTACAAAAACCCACCACCCCCCTTCCTCCTTCAGTTGGTACCACTCACACTCAACATTTTCACAAACACACTTTCTGAAAAGAATACGTTTCTTTTCCCTAACATGGCCAGACCACAACAGCGATACCGAGGTGTCCGACAAAGGCATTGGGGTTCTTGGGTCTCTGAGATTCGCCACCCTATATTGTAAGTGCACATTAGTTTCCACTCCCATGCACGTTTTCACGCCTCTTCACAAAGCACATTAATTCAGTTTCACTTGTATTAAATGAAATTAAAAAAAAAAGACGTTTCTTTTTGTACAGGAAGACTAGGATATGGCTTGGTACTTTCGAAACAGCTGAGGATGCTGCTAGAGCCTATGATGAAGCAGCTAGGCTAATGTGTGGTGCGAGGGCAAGAACAAACTTCCCTTTCAATCCCAATGTGTCTCAGTCATCATCTTCTTCAAAGCTTCTGTCAGCAACTTTGACTGCTAAACTGCACAGATGCTATATGGCTTCTTTGCAAATGACTAGGCCAACTTTACCGGAGCCTCAGAGGGTACCTTCAGTACCAAATGTCATCTCCACAAGCAACTTCACTGTGAAAAGTAGTGAAACTCATGATACAATGTTGTCAAAGAAGAGAACACAGGAGGAGCAAGAATCAGAGGCCAATAATTGGGTTGTGAAGAAGGTTAAAGCTGTGGAAAGTGCTCCTCAGCAGTTCAAGCCTCTTGAAGAAGATCATATAGAGCAAATGATTGAGGAGCTTCTTGATTATGGCTCTATTGAGCTCTGCTCTGTCATTCCACATCAGGCTATGTAATTGATGCATAAGCAATGCCACAACACATAAGATGTTAAGCAAACCCTTTGGGCATTCTGCTGGTTCACATTCTTCTTAGCAATGCCGCTTGATTGTTCTGATAATTTAACCCATTTTTCTCAACATTTCCAGCCTCTTTTTTAGTGCTTTAATTAGCTCCTCTCTAGAGTCTCAAACTCATAAGGTCCTAGATATCTTCTACGTGACCCATTAGACAATGCCATATGTACAGCCAATCATGTTGTAATCTGTGAAATTGTTTGTGTTTCCTGGCCTTGCATGTTCTAAGATCATGACCTCTTCCATTAGTGTTTGTAGTTGCAGAATTAGTGTTTTGTCTGAAATGTAAGGAAAGGTTTGTCAAAGGACGCGGCTTTTTAGAAAACTGGCTAGAACCCTTTATTTCAAAGATTGTAGAATTTTATGCACTGACATTGCTCTTGATTCTGACACAAGCATTTTAAAAAAAAAATCTTGTGAGTTTAATTAAAAGAATGAATGTTCTTATAAAATTAACTTTAAAAATTTATCTATTATTAAATTTTATTAAATTAAAATTACGATATACTTTATATTAAACTAAAAATAAATTTATCTTTAATTATTCAATTTGAAAACAAATTCACTTTAAATAAACCTTTTTCAATTAAAATAAAAGATCCGCAACTTACCCTATATTGTCATAGTCAGACAAAGATCAGATACCACTTGAATGATGAATCTGACGTTCCCTTCCAGAACCCCATTTCATAATTTATATCGTCCGTTTATTTGATGTCTCTTCTTAATCAATTACCAAAAAAATTCCGTCAGTCACTCCTTACCTAAATCATTTCTTAAACGGTTAATTCAATAACTGACACGTATATAAGTATTTTTAAATATTAGTATATTGTTAATATAGGCCCACAATTAACCATACAAATGTTCATTATTAAATGAAATTACTGTGGTGCACCCCTAATAAAAAAATTACCCTAAATCACCCTACACTTTGGTTAAGTAAATAGCATTATCCTGAGCCCTGAGTATTGAAGTAACAGCCAGTTGTGGAGGTACTTCGATACAATATATTCTAATGTATTTTTATTTGAGACTATTAACACTTTTAATTATTTTTTATTAATTAATTATATTTATATATTTTTTTATAAAATTGTGATTGATTAATAAAAAATATAAATAAGTTAATAATATCACTCCTTAATTTCTTTGACTCAATAACGCCGGTAAAACCATACTACATTTTATTTTTATATATTGAAAAGTATTACCTTACCAAATCACGAATTTGAGAATTTTATCAGGATCCTTGGTTACCTCAATTAGGCACCATTGAAGTCTTTACTGTTTAGCAGAAATTGCCATTTCGGCAACTGCCAACTCTCCACGGCTATTCAGGTTTATTACTTTGACCAACATTTAATAACAGATTTAATAATTTTGATGTGTTGTAGTAAATCTTTAGATTATTATCAAATCATGTATTACAAAATCATTAAAAAAGTTTGACTAACATAATTACTACCTACAAAGTTTGATTTGACAATACATTGCTAAATGCGTGTAAAAACTTTGGGCACATCAAATTTATAACTCTGATTTTTTTATATTATTTTTTATATCATTAATTATATTATTTTTTATCACTTTTTTTATTTAATCATAATTATTAAAAAATAATATAAAAAATAATATATATAGAAAAATGATGCATGAACATCATTTTTCCAAATTTAATCTCTTAAAATAATAATAATAATAATAATAATAATAATAATAATAATAATAATAATAACCTCAAAGTTCTTTTGTTTTGTGCTGACTAACAATTTTTTTTGCATGTCACTAAATTGCTAACTATTTACCAAAAATTAGTAACTCACACCAGATAGTTGTGATTTTTTGTACGAAAGGAGTCATTGGCTTAGCATTACTCAACCAACATTTTGTTATTAAAATATTTTCTTTCATTATTTTTAACAGAAATAGATTGATCAGGTCCAAATCTAGAAGGTCCTCCATGTTTTGTTTTAATAACAACATAAATAAAAAAATTAATTTTAATAAACTATCAATATAAATCTTCTTTCAATTCTGTATTATCAAATCATTAAAAAAAATTGATTATCATAATCACTACTTAAAAATTCTAATATTTTAATGACATGTTAATACATCATTGAATAATAATGTAAATTTTTACATTGATAGTATATCACATTTAAACCCAAAACACTCATTTTGAGCTTATTAGACTTTGTTTTCTGAGTCTTTAACTAAAGAATCAGCTGGTATATTGTGCAAAATTATGATTGTAAGATTTATGTTGTGTACCATTACTCTATCTCAAGTCTTAATAGATTAAAAGATAAATAGATATTATATACAAAAAAAAAAGATAAATAGATATTTTTTGTAATCCATCACCAGAGTGTAGATTGTACAAAACAAACCCCACTTCAGCTGACACTTCATGTAGGTATTGTTCGTTGATGCCTGTGGAAACAAAACCAAACTCTGTTGAGATCCTGTGAGAGGCATAGCATAGCCACATAGGATTTCCAATTATTTTCCAAGGGTATGTGCGTGAAACAACCAAGTTTTGACTTGCCGCAAATAAGATACTATTATAGTGGCAGTGTAGGATGGCATTTTGAAAAAATTAGAATGCCTTTATAATTTGTTGGCCCTTTGTTTGGGATTGCTGCTTTTAAAGTGAATGGACACTGAATGAGATTGAGTGCTTGTTCTAATGATTTATGTAAGGGCCCATTTCTACCGTGAAAGGGCTTTCAAGATTCATCTTTATAGCTCTTCTTTTCTTCCTTTTAAAAAAAAAAAAAACACATCCCACCTCTGTCTGGCTCCCACCTTTCATTTCATATTTTTCCTCTCCCCACTAATGCAGCAAACCTAATTAATTTTAGAAATTAATAGGTTGGTTTTCAAAATAGTGTATATATCTCTTTTCATATTTTTTTAATATTATTTATTATATTTTTTTTTTATTTTTTTTTATTAAATCTGACACCTTTAAAAAAGATATCAACAATATATATACTCCTAAAAGAAGTGCATGATGATCATTTTTCTTTTCAAAAATTCCATGTTCCCTGCTATGTTTCGCTTATCAACAGTCAATCATTTCAATTTATCACGGTTACACATAAACTAATAGCTAGGCACTAAATTCACCACGTACGACTCATACAGAGATTAGAAACGGACAGTGTTTACCTAATGAAAAAGACGAGTTAAAACTTTGGTGTTTGCTTTTGTTTTTATTTTATTTCTTGAATAATGCCACATACATTCACACATAAATCATCCCACATGTTTTTTTTTCATTTGGTTACAGTTAGTTTCACATCGTATTCTGCAGAGATCCATTTCGATTCTGACAGTCTCCACACATCTTTTTCTTTTCCCTTTTTGTTAAAGCCTTAAAGAAAGCGGAGTTTCAGTTCCAATAGCAGTGTTGCTTCAGTTAAAGGAATTCGTTATTCTAAGCAGAATCTTTGAAGCTGTTCAAACCTGAACATGAAAACGATAGTGTCATTAAAATCACTGAATTTATTTGGTAAGCCTGAAAGGAAGACAATCACAATATAATCAGTGTGTGCAAAATGGGTGATTATATCCTTTTGATTGGTGAGGATTTTACATATTATTTCAAAAGCAAATATATCGTTTTCATGCCATATCTGCTGCTATTACAAGTTTATCCAGAGCTGTAACTTTTCGTTTTTCTTTTTTTTACCATTTCAGTTTCTTACTTTTTTTATTCAAATATCCCTTACGTGGATATTCTTCTTTGGTTTTTGACTGGCTGTTAATGCTTTAGATTGAGTGGTATTATTTAAACTTCGTTTCCTAGTCATCTTTGATAATCTCATTTCAGCTTCATTACCTCCAATATTATTGGGTTCAGTTGGGGACAATAAATAAGTTCTTGATTCCTGTCACAGCTGCAATTCTTATCCACAATAATCATAGCTTTAACAAAATTGCTTACCCAACTGCTGCTAAATACTCTTCTAATCAAGTTTAATTCTTTTGTTTGTATCCTTGTATTTATGCATTTTAAGCATAGCAGTCAGATATATGAAATTGTTCCTGTGTTTTCTCCTAGAAGTTTAAATTTCTAGATTAATTTGACTATTGACAGTGTATCATAGTCTCTGTATAAGACCAAGTGGATAAAGTTCAATTATTGTTACCTCCATTCTTTATAATTAAATTAAATTTCAGCATAAGTTAAAATTGTTATGCCATGGTCCACACTTTAAGTATAAAAGTCTCTTAAGACATATTAGAAATATATAATCATTCATGGATATACACCTAACAACTTAAAACCTATACTTTTGGGTTGATTTGATCATTCACAAAGAGTACATGTTACCCTTATTTAGGCCTCACAGCCTTCAACTGGCTTCAGAATAATATGTTGGGGTTTGTGAGGTTTGGTGTCCCATCTTTATCAGTGAAACTTCATAATTGTTCACCTGTATTGGGATTGATTTTGCTCCCCACAACCATCAAATAATAAAGTTGTTTAGTCTCATTATTTTGTTTTACTTTTGAATCAGCAAAGTTGGTTATATCATGGCATCTTAGTGAGTTTTTCATCATTAACGGTTTGAATCTTGTGACCTAGAGGAACACTTTAAGTTTCACCTGTCCCTCCACATTCCTCATTTTAGCATATAGATGTCAAGTCCAACAATTATTGAACTGGGTCAAATTTACTCCTCCCTCCAAAGAGACACTATGAAAGATACATAGGGTAAAATAATGGAATATCCTGTTATTTAGGAATTCCTGTTGATTAGCTAAGTTTATTACTTTTCGGTGAACAGAAGGAGGGACAAGCCCTATCTAAGTTAATTACTAGAGAATGAGTTGATGGCTTGAATTGAACGCATTTTGGGCACTTTGACTTGTCATCATTACTACTACATTTTTGTGTATACTCTGTTATTTAATAATTGAAGTGCATTTTCCATGTTAGATACAGTTGAAGATCTTTGTTTAGATTAGTTTTAAAGAGTGGTCTTGATTTCATGCATATATAGATATCATCGCCGTGTTGGGCGGGCATTTTGGCATAAACAAAGCATAACACGTGCATAGTCTTGTACGTTCAATCTTGATGTTTGACTCTTTGAGCGAATTATGGATGTCCCGTTCAAGGGAAGCATATTCCTTGTGAATAAGAAAAAGAAGAAAAAAATATGGCATTGTCACTTTTATTACCTCATTTCACGTTGCTCTCAATTGATGATACTAGCAGTGTCTCAAACGGTAACTGATTTATGTATAATTGTATATTTCGAAAGTTAGAGCTAGGCTCCTCATAATGAGTCTCTCACTGGAGGAGTTAATCAGATTTTTATTCCAGATTCACAGCTAAGAAAAAAGGGGAAAAAAAAGAACAAAAGTACTTTTTAAGGATTTTTACACACACCTTGTTCAGTAGTGAATGCTAAAGTGTATATGAAGTAGGCACGTTCTTGTAGTTTTTTTCTTGCGCAACAGCGAAGTGTGTTGAACTTGGCAGAGAAGTTGGTACTTGCAAAAAGATTTTAATGCTCAAGTCAAACTGTACACAAGTAGAGCTATGTTGTACGCAATAAGTTACTTGTAGATGGTGATAGAGCCTGGTATTTATAAGGTGCAATTAGGATTCGGTCTCTCTTAATTGTAGTATTAAATTCCTATAAGATCGAAATATTAATACTGTAATTATGAACAGTTTGAGATGATTATGAGTGTTATAATTTCGTAAGATCATAATTGACAGTTACGGATATTTTGAGATTTATTCTCTGTGCAAATCTCGTGATCCTGATGTACTTTCCCAATGCCGCAGTCCTATATACGTGATACCGAGGTCTTGACAGTGTCCAATGCTTAACTAGGATGTTTATAGTAGATTCCGATGATATACATGTTGGGTTATTCCACTAATCATGGTCCGGATCACGGTCCGGAACACACCTTGAGCAAACGAGGATCCTATATCATTTTACAAGTTGTAACCAGCTCTTAGAGATGCTAAGTAGTAGAAAACAACTTCAGAGAAAAGCTCTCTCAATTCAATGTCATGGTACAAAATTTCACTAAAAGGCATTCCACTGAAGTTGAAACAGAGGGAGTCACAGAAAAAAGGCGAGTGAAGGAGTCAAAGGTGAGATGTTCCTTAGAAGAAAAAGCAGTCAAAACCAATCATGGTGCACCCAATCATGGTGTAGATATAGAATCTCTAGTTGAAATGCTGGCTGAGAGACAATCATACGTGGTACACCCTTTATTTCCCCTAAAACCCCACACCAAATTTACATGCTGCTTGGATCAGGTGAGTCATGCATAAATTCAAAAGGGAAAAAGGTTTTGTTGGAAGAGAAAGAAAGAAAAAAAAATGTTGGTGGCCTACTCTGCTGTAAAGCCAAAATACTTTCAAGGAGCAGTTTTGGAGCATAAGAAGTTTTTTTTTTAATTAGTTAGTGGAAGGTGATATTTTAGTTTGCTGCACACAAGGACAAGCAATGAACTTAATTATTCCATAACATCTGGTTTAGATTTAGCAGTACATGACATTTCTAAATTATCCGCTACTTGGCCTTTTCCATCCCTTCACATGGTCGAGTGCATGTGCACACTTAATTTGATCCACATGGTCGTAAATCACCTTCCATTAACCTGAGCAAATAGACAAGGCCACCTGGGACCCCCTCGTATGCCCTATTGTTCTTATTCCACTATCCTTAGCTACAAGTTGCTTACCCCTTCCAAAGGAAAACCAAGCCCCCTTTCTTCTTCCCTGATAGACATCACACGTATATGCGATACCTTTTTTTCTTGGCTATGTAAAAGTAGTGCTACGTGTTAGTTTGAGGACCATTAAAAAACCTGATTTCTATGAAGTGAAAAATAGTTAACATGTAGATGTGTTATGTGAATGTTTTGTGATTATAAAAACTATATGGGAAACATATGCTGAATCTCTAGTACACTTTCAAAATGTTAGATTTGAAAGCTTCTTAAGATGTGTGGAAGACTAAATTGAATTGAGTTAAATCATTTAATAATTCAATTGAATAATTAAAAGTTACAATGACATTTCCACTGAGTTAGGCCCCTTTGGCCTGCGGTTCCCTTCACCCTTCTGCAGGATGATGCTGTAGGAGTTTGTGTTCCTCTTTCTGTAGTTTTTTCCCTGTGGACTTGCCCTTATTTGCATTAAAAAAAGAGCCATTTTTTTCTCACTCTTTTTTTCACTCTCTTTCGGTTGTTTAGTTGCCAATATGCGGCTAATACTTTCTGAGAGAAATTATTGCCTCTCTCTAAAGTTAACATTCATAATTGTTACAAGGAGTCATTTAATTAGTAAAAATTCTACTTTCTCATTCAAGTATACAACTCATTTGGAGTAATAAGGTTGTCTCCACAAGTGTTTTCCTAAAGATCGAATCTAGCCCTCTCAATTCCTAAACTCAAATTTACCTTTTACTTGAGCCATTCAAAGTTACTAAAAAATCTACTTTCCCACTTGTCAAATGTTTTTTTATTTTTTTTGAGAAATATTTATTCCCACTTGAGCCATTTAATCGAAGTGTTTTTCCCACTTGTTAAATATTTATTCATTGTTATTTTAACAATAAATATTTGGAAGTATAGTCAATAATCAGCAAATGTTTGACATTAATTATGATATTAATACTCTAAAGAAAAATATGGATACCAAAATAAAATTTCTTACAACTATATATAAATATACATAGAAATAGATCGATGAGATAAATGTTTATTTTAAAAAGTGAGAAGAGTGAATTTTGATAATTGAATTTTATATTAATGATCAAGATTAAAATATAAATGTATATGACCTTTTTATGGTCACATAATTTTTAAGTAACTTTTAATTTTGACCATCAATGTATGATTATATGGTAAATATATACTTTTATCACTCTCTCACAATTAAAACTCATCTCACTATATATGTGCTATATAGATATACATATATAGATATATATTTTCCAGTTCTTACAAGTATATTATATGATGATTATAGTTTTAAATAAGAAAATGATGATTCCACATATTTGACGTATGAGTTGAATATAACCTATTTGACAAAAGTTATAATAAGACTCAAAAGTATTACTTTTCCTTTGTTGTCACTACACTGAGACAACAAACACTATTAAGAAAGAAGACAAGTGACCTAAAAAATAATCAAGCATCTAGCATCATCGTTTTACTTCGATCAGAGTCAGTGTCAAATAAGCTACAAATACTTCCACGGGGTAACCTCGGGGCGTAGAAGGAGAAATAGAATTCTTGCTCTAAAGGATAATTCCTGAGAATGGAACACTGATCAGAGGACATTGCAGAGCTTAGCTCGGAATTTCTATATTCAACTTTATTCTGATGATGGCACTAGTTCTCAATATATTCTTTCGGGTGGCTTTCTTACACTTACAGATGATGAGTTGACTTCCATAAGTTCTACTATATCTACGGAGGAGGCAAAAAATGCCATGTTTTCTATTGGTGTAATGAAGGCACCAGGTCCAAATGGGATTCATGCTCTGTTTTATTATTCCCAATGGGAATATGTACACAGTTCGGTGGTGGATTGGGTGAACAAGGCTTTCGATGATCCTTTGGTTATTAAAGAAGCTAACACTACCTTTGTCTCTCTTATTTTTGAAAAGGATAGTCCAGAGGAGATATTCCAATTTCAGCGGATTGGTCTAGTTAAAAAAAGAAATAGGAAGATAAATATTAATAAATTTGTGTATATTTTTGAATGAATGTATATAAGAGGATTATCCACTATTTATATAAGAAGGTCACTGTTCAGGAAAGAAAAATAATAAAGTATAATTATTTACTAAATTAATTACAATAATTCCTAAAATCAATCGTAATCAATCATAATCTCAATCATAATTAATCACACTAATATCCCCTCTCAAACTCAAGTGTGTATAGAAGAAACCAACTTGAGTTTGAAAATTAGAGTGCAAAATCGTTTAGAATGATGAGTTTTGGTGAACAGATTGGCTAGCTAGTCAAGAGTGCCAATGGAAATGTGACAAAGAGCACCAGGAAGAATGTGTTGACGAATGAAGTGATAGTCAATCTCAACATGTTTGGTGCGCTTATGAAAAACATCATTGTGAGCAATCTGAATAGCACTCCTATTATCACAGTAAAGAGCAGTGAGAGAGGACTGAGAAACACCCAAGTCTTCAAGAAGCCAACATAATCAAAGTATTTCAGATGTGGTATCAGCAAGTGTCCGGTACTCTGCTTCAGTACTGAAGCGTGCAGTTAAAATTTGTTTCTTACTTTGCCATGAAATAATTGCATCACCAAGATAGATATAGTAGCTAGTGGTGGATCGATGATCAGTGAGATTTTCAGCCTAATTAGCATCAGAATAAGTCTGGAGAACCAAGGAGGAGTTGGTTAAGAAATGAAGCCCATGAAACAGAGTTCCTTTTATATACCGAATAATACGAAGAATAGCAGCATAGTGAGTAGTGGGCGGAACTAACATAAACTAACTGACTAGATGAATAACATATGAAATGTCTGAATGAGTAACAGTAAGATAAATTAAGATGCCAACCAATTACCGAAGAAAGGATTTCAAGACCCAAAAAGTTACTAAGAGGTCCAAGATCTTTCATCTTAAAATATTGATTCAAGAACTGTTTAAACTCAGTAATATCAGTAGTATTATCACTAATAATAATCATGTCATCAACATAGTGAATCAACATAACAGTACCTCTATTAGTTTTGAGAGTAAATAGAGCAGAATCATGGGCACTGGAGGAAAAGCTAAACTCATTAATAGTGTTGTGAAACTTAGCAAACCAGACTCGAGGTGCTTGTTTGAGACCATATAAAACCTTTTGAAGACGACAAACCTTATTTGGTGGACAAGTATAACCAGTAAGTGGACGCATATAAACTTCTTCTTCTAAATCACCATTAAGAAAGACATTCTTCACATCCATCTAATTTAGAGTCTTTTTTTGAGTGGCTGCAATAGTAAGGAGAGTATGAACTGAAGTGATGCATGCAATAGGTGCAAATGTCTCCTCATAATCAATGTCATATTCTTAAGTGAAACCTTTGGCAACCAAGCAAACCTTATAGTGATCAATAAAGCCATCAGAACGAGTCTTGATCTTGAACACGTATTTATATCCCACAAGTGCCTTACTAGAAGGAGAATCAACAAGATCCCAAGTATTACTATTCTCTAAAGTCTGTAACTCTTCTTGCATAGCATACTACCAATGAAGATCTATGGAGGCTTCTTGATAAGACTAAGGTTCATATAAGTGAAGCATGGTAGAAAAACAATGATAATCAAGAAGATAGGTAGGCTGAGTTCTTACCCTAATTGGACGCTTAGAAGGAAAAAGGGGTACAATGACAGGTGTAGGATCTAAGTTTGGAATGGCGTCATCGGGAGTGGCTGGAACATTGGAAGTGACTAGAAGTTCACTAGAGGAACTTGCATCAGAATCATTAGGAAAGAGATCAACAAAGGGGTTAGTGAAAAGAGGAGTTGAAGTGGAAGGGAAAGACTTGAACTACGAGAGTGAGGAGAACATGGTGTCTTCCTAAAAGACGACATGACGGGAGATACTGATGCATTGAGAGATTGGATCCTAACAACGACAATCCTCATGTTCAGTGCCATAACAAAAAAAGCAACAAAGATGTGCTCGGAGCTCTAGTTTACTATACTCATGGGGTTGAAGGAGAACAAAATAAGCATAGCGAAAAACTTTAAGAGACATTACAACAATTTTTGCTTCTAGCAGTGAAGTTTCTGGCAAGGCTTAAAAAGCGTTGCCTAAACTTGTATAGGCAACATTTTTTGCAAGTTGCTTTTAATTATAGCTTTAGGCCACGTGTTTTAGGCAAGGTTTAAGAAACATTGTGATAGCTAGTATAGGCAACACTTTATGGCCGCTCTCTAAATTTGAATATATTCAGGAAACACTTTTGACACAATGTTTAATAAACATTGTATTAAAGGGAATAAGCAATGGTTTATAATTGTTCCCATTATATTTCTTTTTATAAATGGTTAAAAACATTGCATAATTGGTTTTTATGTTATGAAGCTTCTTAATCAGAAAGGCACGCATATAGTGTGGGAGTGTGAAAAGTTTTGGCTTCAAACGCTAATCACAATGACACACTCAGACCAACTCCACCTTCTTGTTCCTACCTATTCTTAGCCATGCCTATTCCTTGCTCCATCACCAGCTCCACCTTCTTGTTCTAGTGCTCATCACCTTCTCCCTGTTAGAGGCACTCAAATGACGCACTCAGACTAACCCCAATTGAAACCAACCCTAATCGAACCTTTCCTTAGACTTGGCAGCACAAATTGAGCCCCAATTGAGACGATGTTGCTCAGAGCCCCAATCGAACCATTCTTTCTCAGATAATGCACTCGCTATTTTCCTACCAATGCAAACTTGTTTGTTCTTTCTCTTTCTGGTAAGTAATCTCTGGCAAACTTGTTCCTTCCTTCTTGTAGCTGTGGTTATTGTATTTTTCTATTTTCTTTGTTTTTTGTTTTGCATTTTCTAGAAAAATTTAAATATTGGGATAAATATAGGAGGAAGTTGATTCCCAACCTTTGCTCCCTTATGTTAATCTCAGCAGGAGTCGTCTGTTTTTAGAGAGATTCCAGTGGTGATCATGTCATCGGAAAATATCTTGACTCGAATTGATAGGTAAGCTCTTGGCTAAAATAACACGTTGTTTGATTCTAGTATAGTTTTAGGAAGAATATTGTTTTTGTTGAACTCTTAAATGAGTTTCTTAATTTTCTGGTAACATTTACATTTTGGAAGATGTTTGTTGATAAGATAGATTATTAAATCTCTCCAGAAATGATTTTTCTTAGGAAAAACATGCATATTTGGGCATGAATGATGAATCCCATCTGAACTTGAATTCCAATTTAATTCCTTACGTTTTCCTAATTTTGGTTCTAACCTTAATCGACTCTTGTAAAGATGTACATAATCTTCCATTGAATCAGAAAATAACTAGTGTGGATCCCAAATATTGAACTAATAATATAATATGGAGGTAAAAGTGTTAAAGTTCACTAGAGATCTTTGATAGCCATTTGGAGAATCCTCTATTAGGTATTTTTTCTGTTTTATTTTCTTTCCTGCCAATGTATCCTGTTAACTACCTAAATGATATCACATGAGTTTTTATTCTGCACATTTAGCTTATGGTGTATGCAGTTTGCTTGTTTAGTTAGTGCTGGAACCCCTTTTCTTATAGTGTGAAATTATCTTCCTTCCTTTAAATGTTAGAACATGTTCAAGAACAATACATGTTTATAGTTTAACAATAAGACAGATAATGACAGAAAAACACATGGTCAGCATAAGAGAATTAATTGCTTTGCACATCTTATCTACACTTTTCTACTTTGGGAAAATAAATAGAAAGATAATGTGTGAAATGTATGCTTATCTTATTTTATTATAAAAATGGTCTAAAAATACTACAAATTTGGTCTTTGTGGATGGTAAGATTTTCATTCTTTTTACAACACCAGTAATTCTGGTCTATTTTCTTGTTGGTCAACTCCTGGCGGGTTGATCTCTTTCAAGTGCATCAAACTCCCATTCACTTATCACTTTTGCTGAGTCATCCTCGCTATACTTATCAAGTTCTACTACTATTTTTGATGATTCTACTACTACTGATGTCATTTTGTAATTGAGGGAGACTTGATCATTCCATGTTGCTTGTGTTTATTAGCCATGGTGGTAGGTGAAGGACTACTTAAGGGTATTTGACTTGTTGGTGTTTTTGAACTTTGAGTTGGAGTCTCAATTGCCAATTTTGGCCTCTCTATAGATTCAAATTCATCTTTTATTTTCTCAATGGCATCAAGTAGTTATGTGATGTTGCTATCTTTTCTGTATCAAAATTGTAAACTTTACTTATGGATAGCAAAGTAACACTGACATGTTTGTCAACATTAGAAAATTAGACAAGGATAGAGGGCTAGGTGAAGAATGAGAGCTAGAAACTACATACCTGAAAATACCTTCCTTTTGAATGTGAAACTGCTTGCTCATGGTGTCCACTATATTTAGAGTGGTTAAAAATTGACAAGTACAAAAAGAAATACACATCTATTTTAAGACCTCAAAATCTTGCAGAACTATGGACCTGAATAACCATATCATGTCACCTCACAAGATTATCTTACTTTCATGAGAGAAATGATTTTCACTTCACATAATGAGATCAATGAAACATTAAAAAGAAAAATACCTTGGATTTGATATCCAAATATTCTTTTTCAAGCTTTCTCCTTGGATTCACTACTTTCGAACCATCATTATTTACAACTGTTGATATTTCTACCTTGATACAAATCAACAGTTGAAAGCATGGTTTTGACACAATAGACTATTCAGAGAGGCAGAGTCATACCCTTGACTTGAACTTAAATTCTCCACAAAGGCATCCTGCATGTGGATATAATTATGGAGATTTGCCAAGGATATTCATTTTTAATTTTTTTGTTCTTTCATTTGTGTTATGTGATCAAGAACAATTGTACTACTTTTGTACTCATAACAATAGTAAATGACTTTTTTTCTTGGTTTTGGTGTAAACTGTAAATACACTTACATAATTTAGTATATTTTATTTGGTTTTGTTCAACAATACGTGAATGTCCTATCTTTGAGAAGAATTGGGTTTTTAATGCATTATTAGTTTTTTAATACATGGTTTTTTAATACATAGGTAAAAACTGTTGCTTAAAAGTAGATATGCATAGGTAACATTTAAAAAAAAATGACCTATAGACAACGTTTTATACAAGTTTCCTTATAGCGTATTTAAAAGGAACAAAAATAAAGTGTTGCCTAAAGTAGTACTTATAACCAACATGTAAAAAACGATGCCAAATCCTTAACCTATAGGCAATGCTTTTCACAAGTTGCCTTACGATGTACTTAAAGTAACGATAATAAAGCGCTGCTTAAAGTAGTACCTATAACCAATGTATAGAAAACGTTGCCAAAACCTTAACATATAGGCAACACTTTTTACAAGTTGTCTTGTGGTGTACTTAAAAGCAACGACATGAAAGCGTTTTCTAAAGCAGTACCTACAATTAACGTGTCAAAAGCGTTGTCAGAGCTATCCATAGATAATTTCTCAAAAGCATTGCCAGAAGATAAGAGTAGGCAACATTTTTTCTAAAGTGTTGCCAAAAAGTTTAAAAAAGCATTGCCTATTTTAACAGGCAACAACAGAAGAGGCAACAACTTGGCAAGGGCTGAAAAGTGTCGCCATAGACTTTAGGCAACGATTGTTGGCCATTAGCAATGCTTTTCAACCCTTGCCAATGGGTAAAGTTGTTGTAGTATTGTAATATGGAGAAGTATGGTGGAGACGTTTAAAGAGAAATACATTACTTAGAACAGAGGAAGGAAGATAATTGATGACATAGACAGCGTTGAGAGCAGTTTCACCCCAAGCACGTTCAAGGACAAGAGGAGGAGATAAGTATAGCTAGGACAAAGTCAATGATATGACATTATTTTCTTTCAGTATGACCAATTTGCTGAGAGGTATCAGGATAAGAAAACTCAAAAAGTATACCCTATTCAGCAAGAAAGGTGAGAAATTTTGAATCACAATATTCAGAATCATTATCACGATGAAAAACTTTAATTAATTTTGAGAATTGGGTTTTGATCATAGTATCAAAATTAATGTAAATTTGAGGAAGTTTTGAACGATTTTTTATTAAATATATTCAAGTAAAACAAGAAAATCATCAATAAATATTACAAAATATAGATTACCTTCCATAGTTGATGTGGGGGCCTGACATCATAATGCACAAGGTCAAAAGGAGATTTAGAAATAAAGGTACTTTGACTAAAGAAAAATGTAAGTTATTTAACTGTTTGACAATAAATGCAGTGAAAAGACTCATTATTAACCGAACCTAGATACCTTTGAGATAAAAGGGGACGCAGCTTCCCCAGAGAACTACGAGCAAGACGTTGGTGCCACAATTGAATAGAGGACGAGGTGGATACTGCACAAAGATTTGAGACAGAAGGAACACGAAAGTTAGTGAGCTTAAATAGCCTTTTGACTTTACATCCAATCCTTATGACTTGTCCTGTCCGTGAATCCTGCATATGACAACTAGAAAAAGAAAACATGACTTCATAACCAAGGTCACATAGTTGACTAACAAAAATGAGATTGAAGTTTAATTTGGGAATGAAATATGTATCAAGTAAGCTAAGAGTGGGCAGAGAGACAGAACCTTTATGACTAACATTCATAAGAGATCCGTTAGTTATATGTATAGAATGTGCAATGTTATTAATAGATAGGGATGAAAAAGACTGAGATATGGATGTCATATGGTTATAGCAAGCAGAGTAAAAGTACCATCTAGTATTACTTAATGTGGTTAAAAAATCAAAAAAGGTATTACCATAATTGGATAGTAGACATTTAAGAGGGGACACGAGATCATTAGTAGAAAAGGCAGCCTAGGATATGGCTAAAGAATCTGGGGATCCATTAACAGCAATAGTAACAAGCACAGACTTAGAGGAATTGGGATAAGGTTGAAACCTGTTTTGATTAGACCTTGGAGGATATGTGAGACAATTCTCAATCAAGTATCCTACATTTTTACAATATTTATAACATCTGGGGGCAGTGAGCACAACTGAAGAAGACTGAGCAATGTCTGGTTTCTTCATTATACCAAGAAAAAACGTAAAAAACTGAACTTTTGGAGCTGAATTGATAGTAAAGAACCTCAAAAATGGAAAGATCTCATCGAAAAACCTTAGGAAGGGTTTGGTGCCACGTCAACATTGCCACATCAGCGCGTCAGATGACATGTAAGCCAAATGGACCAAGTTAGCTGGGCACGTTAGCGGTTCATTGTGAACCGAGTCAATAGGCCACGTTGCTGGATCTGCCACGTAGGACACACGCTCAAAAGGGGAGGGTGGCGTGTGACGGCGCGTGTGGTGGCAGCTAGAGGTGAGATTTTGGTGGTTGGTAGATCGGTGGACGATGATTCCAATGGTGCCATAGGTGCCAAAAATGGAGGTTCGAGGAGCGATGAACCAAAAATGGCAGTGGTGAGGTATTTTGGGGATCTGAAATAGTGTTTGAATAGAAATCTGAATGGAATTTTGGAATCTAGGACGAAATCTAAAGTGGAGTCTGAAATCTAGGACGGAGTTTGGAATGGAGTATGGAATCTAGGACGATGTCTGAACGGAGTGGACAATGGTGGTTTGGACGGAGAGCCTAGGCATTCTAATACCAAGTTAGAAACTGAAACAGGGAGACAAATATAAATAAATTTGTGTATATTTTTGAATGAATGTATACAAGATGATTAACTTTTATTTATATAAGAATATTACTATACAGTAAAAAAATGATAAAGTATAATTATGTACTAAATCAATCGCAATCATCCTTAAAATCAATTGTAATCAATCATAATCTTAATCATAGTCAATCACGCTTACAGGTCTTTGCAATGTAAGTTATAAGGTGATTATTAAAATTAAGCTCTTCGTCTAAAATCAGTAATGGGTAAGTTGGCTACTCCCAGTTAATGCAGTTTTGATCTTTGGAGGCAAAGTTCTGATAATGTGTTTATTAATCTTTATACCATTAAAATAGACTTCGAAAAAGCATATAATCGCCTTAAATGAGATATTATTCAAGATACTTTCAAGGATATTGATCTTCTAAAGAATTTAGTTTCAATAATTTAGTAGTGCATTTCTTCCCCTTTCATGATTGTCCTATAGAATGGTGAAGCAACCTCCTACATGTCGTATTAGACAATGGGACTCTTTTTCCCTTATCTATTTGTGCTTTGCTTGGAGATTGTCACAATTGATTTCGATGGCAGTAGACCATAATGTTTGAGAGCCAATTACATTGCCTAGAGGTGGTCCAGCTCTCTCTCACCTTAATTTACTTCAAAAATGACTTGGTTCTCTTAGCAAATACTTCAATGAGCCAAGTTCCAGTTATTAAAAGGATCCTAAATATGTTTTGTGATAGTTCTACCTAAAAGATGAGCATAGCCAAATAATGCATTCGTACTTCTAAAAAAGTGCACAGGTCTCGCAAGCAAGAAATTTGTCAAGTGTTTGCCTTTTGGATGATATCAAATATGGGACACTATCTTGGAATTCCTTTACACCAAAAAAATGTATCAAATACTACTTATGGTTACATTATTGATTGGATCCAAACCAAGCTAAATTGTTGGAAAGTAAATACTCTTTCTTTAGCAGGTAGAACCACATTAGCACAGGATGTAGTGGCTACTATTCCCAGCTATATGATGTAAACCTCCTTTCTTCCTATATAGGGGTTTGCGGCAAAGTAATGTTTCAAATTTAAAAATTTATATTTAACTAGTAGTGAATTCAAACCATAGATTAATGTTCAAAGCATCGCACATGTTCAAAGTCATACAAAATGTTCAAATTGATTGATCACATATCTTATCCTAGGATTTAGTTAGACTTAGTTTGAAATTAGTTTAAATTTATCCATGTTATCTTCAACTATTTTTTTATCTTATTTTGTTTTTATCGTTATCCTATCGTTATCTTATATAATCTATTTGCCTATATAATAAACACTTTGGCCTTACTCTTATTGAGTTCAGCCAACCTTCTATTCAAAATGTCTTCATGGTATCAGAGACTACCATGGCTAACACTTTATCTCAAAGATGACAAACACCTCCTCCACCTTCACCACCTCCATCAGTGGTGAAATGCTTACACCTATGGAATTGATTGTTGTTCCTATAGCACCTAGAAACCTAGAGATATGTTTGGATCCACCCAATGTTGACTACTTTCATTGGCATCGATTTGACAGACTTGTCCGTGCATGATTAGCAAGTCGTCTCACAAAGGGAATTTCAATGGCTAATACCATACACACACCGAAATCTTTGGTGACTTTATCAATGGAGAAACTCCAACACCCCTCGACCTTAGTGGCTTTATCGGAGAAACTCTAGTACACCTTTCTTGATCTCCTCCCCTCGAACGTGCATGTCACTTGGTAAGAGATTTGATCAATTTCTGTCTTGGTGAATATCTAGTCATCTTCTTGAGGATCCCTCAATCTTGATCTAGCCATTGAAGTGAAAACCTCGTGAGGTTCAGTTGACATTTCAATATGCCTTTCACTTTCAAGGCTCATCAATTTCCAAGATCCAAACTTGGCCTTTACGTAGTGATGTCCAGTTTGAAGGGGGTGATAGAACATATATATTATCTTAGAATTTAGTTAGACTTGTTTTGAAATTAGTTTAAATTTATCCATGTTATCTTTAATTTTTTTTTATCTTATTTTGTTTTTATCATTTTCCTACCGTTATCATATGTAATATATTTGCTTATATAATAAATACTTTGGCCTAACTCTCATTGAATTCAGACAACCTTCTATTCAAAACGTCTTCACAAACCATACCAAATGTTTAAAGCAAAACAAATAACAGATCAAAACACATAAATTTATTCATCTTCCTCTTCTTCATCTTCATTAATGTCATTTAATTAGTTAGAGCACAACAATCCAGAATATGATGACATAGATGGCATCAGCATGGACAGCATGGATTGCATCGACGTAGATGACATGGATGGCATCGGCATGGACAACATGGATGACATCGGCGTAGATGACCTGGAGGGCATTAGCATGGATGAGTTGGACATGGATCTCATGGGTGTGGATGTCATCTATTGCATTGACATGGACATAGTATTAAATCCTCCACTCATGGTTTTTTGCATATCCACAGGCACTTGTATCCCCATAGGCATCTGGTACCCAACATCCATTGCATCATTTGAATCATCTGTATAGTTTGCAATTGCATAGCCTGCATCATCTACATTTTGCATTAACTGCATCTCCTCATAAAATTTTTGTTTAATTTGGGTCTATTGGAGTTCCTCATCTTCCAACCTCTAGCTCAATTCATCTATAAGCTTATTTGTTTATTGCTATGAAGCCGCTTAAGATGAAGTTGTGCCAGCAGATGACTCTATTGCATAAGCACTCACCGCAGATCTAGGATCGTAAATGTGTCCCTTTTTTTATTTCCCACCAGTGGCTTTTATTCACATTTCCTGAGCAGACATCTATGTTTCAAAACCACTGGTTGAGCTATGAAAAGATTGTTTAAATTTATAATATTCTTCCTAAGAACATAAAAACGTATTAATCTTAACTTTGGACCAAATAGAAGTAATTATAAAATAATTTATAAATGATACATACAAGTGTCTTTTCTACCTCTGTTTCCACAAACTTTTGAGTTGATTTCTTTCTGTGCAATTTGATAAAAAGCTCAATCTCCTCCGGCTTTCAGCCCATCGCAAGAGCGCATAACAAATAAAAAATAAATTACAAAAAAATTATAAGTAAGACTAACCATCCTGTCATGATGGTCACCCATGCTGATAGATCCACAAGTGTAGAGGCATTCACCTTTTTCTAAGTGGAGATTCTTCCTTGCCTGTTGAGATTTATCCTTAAATTGATGACAAGCCCAATAAGTATTAAGACTGTCCCATGCAGCCTCTCCAACCCAGTGTGGTCTTTGTGTTAGATTTATTTTAATCTTAAACTAAAGTGGTCCCACATTTCCTACCCACTTCTCTATCAGTTTTATCAAGTTAGTTTCTACTGGCTAGTTAGTCAAAAGATAAGGACTAATCTTTGACTTACGAAAATTATAGGATAGTGGGGTTATCTATTATCAGGATATGGGAGTTAGTTTTTTTGATGGAGAGAAACCAACCTCTATAAAACCACCTAAGAGTCCCTAGTCTAAGTAGTTTTTAGATAAATCAGTACCCATTCCATCTATGGTTAAACTACTTTAGACTAGAAGCATTCTGGGATTGTTGTGTGTGGGCTGTGTACGTGTTTTACTGTTGCTGTGCATTTTCTAAAATTTTGTGCAAACAAAGCTATGGCTGGAGGTTAGTAAAAGGAATCCTATTTTATTTTGTCTTATGAAATTATTAAGTGCAAACAAATACACCATATGGCAGCATGTTAATATAGAGATAAATATTTTACATTTAGTATCAGAGCTTGTTAATCTCTGCCTAGCTTTTAGATTTATGCACAATTATATGTTTATTCGTGTTTCATTTTCTACCATTGCATGATTGAAGTTTGAACATACTGATTTTCAAAGATGTTATATTTTGATCATAAAAAATTTGTATGCCTTGGTTTTTACTATTATTAATTTGATCAAAGTATATTTAAAAAAAATAAAAAAAATTACCAGCGTGTTTTTTTTTCCACAAAATGCATGATATGAATTTTCAAGATTTATTTCCAGAATACAAAACCCATAAAGAGTTACCTATCAAACAAAAACAATGGAGGAAAAGTCTTTTTCTGGATTGTTGATTGAGAAAATTTGAAGGCTAGATTTTGCGCTCCACTGTGGCAGATTCATGGGGTTTTCATCCCTTCAAGTATGAACCGGCTTTTTGTGGTTGATCTGGTGCTTCTCTACACCATAATGGTTACCGGTGTGGGTCATTTTCGGTACCAATCGAGTTGACGAAGATGGACGTCTTTGTCCTTGCGTGACTGCTACTAGCATATAGAACTTTCTCTTGCCGGATTTCTCACATAAAGTAAAGTTGAGAAGAAAAGAGGAAGAAGAGTAATTTGCAGAAACACCTGTAGTGCGGCGGCTCATGGGTTGCAAGGAAGAAGAAGAAGTTTTTAGGGTTCAATTTACCCTTCTGTTTGGGGCTTTAAGCCCGTAATATCATGTAATTAAATAAAAAAATGTTAGTGTTTTGGTTTTTCCACTAACGTTGCAGGTACATCCAGAATTGTTTGTTTGGTGTTTTGTTTCGTTTAGGCTCAACCCAAATTCTCTACATATAAGCCCGAATTCTTTACACATGCAGGAAAAAAATGTTCTGGATGGGTAAAATGCCAGCGTTTTACCACTGCGCCAACTATTGTCTTATGAAATTATGTGACGTGTTTTATATTTATATGTTATGAATGTGTTATATGTGAATATTATATGATCTTTTATTTTATTTCGCTATATATCATAGTTGCGATAAGTTCATTATATATTGAGGAGTAGCCACAACATCCTTATTATAATTTTACTTAAAGAAAATCATATATGGTAAAATATGATATATTGTGATTAGTATAGTAAATTTACCCATAGGGATTTATTATAATTTTCATAATTAATTAGGATGAAATAATTGAATTATTTTTATCTCTTAAGTTGCTCATAGGTATTAGGAGATCAAGGTAATTTATTAGTTTCATCATAAGGAATTTTTTAAATGAATTTATTTTGTGTTAAAATCTTAGCCCACAGGTAGATTTTGATGACATATTTATTCATGTATGTATAACTTACATTAGTGAGTTTAATATTTGCCTTGAATTATTATATGATGTAAGCATGTTATTTTTATTTATTTGCAGCAATTCATTCCTTAGTTATCTCTGATGACAAAAATGAAGTTCCCATTTTGACTGGTGACAACTATAAGGATTAGAAGAAGAGAATTCTTCTTCATTTAGGGTGCATGGACCTTGACTATGCTCTCCGTAGGGATGAGCTTGCTGAACTCACTGATACTAGTACTCCACAAGAAGTTACGTTGTACGAACGATAGGAAAGATCTAACCGTCTTTCAATTATGTTCATTAAGACACATATTTCTACTAGCATTCGTGGTTCAATTCCTAACTGTCAAAATGTCAAGGATTTCATGAAAGCTATTGATGAGCAGTTTAAGTCATCTAATAAAGCATTGGCTAGCACTCTATTAGCAAAGTTGTCTTCCATGAAGCTCATTAGAGTCAGGTGTGAGAAAACACATCATGGAAATGAGGCACATAGCAGCTCAACTTAAGTCACTTGAAGTTGAAATTTCTGATTCCTTTTTGGTGCACTTGATCCTGAACTCGCTCCTACCACAGTATGGTCTTTTCAAAATCTCCTATAACACACATAAGGACAAATGGTCAATTAATGAACTTCTGACCATGTGTGTTCAAGAGGAGCGGAGGCTTGCTCAAGAGATTGGTAAAGGTGCACTTACAGTGACTCAAGATCAGAGTCAAGGGAAGAAGAAGAAGAACAAGGGAAAGAAAGGCATACCTGTAATTACTAAGATTAAGAAGGAGTCTAGGTGTTTCTTCTGTAAAAAGAAGGGGCACATGAAGAAGGACTGCTACAAGTATAAGGCTTGGCTCGAAAAGAAAGGTAATGCTTTCTGTTATGTATGTTATGAATCTAATATGGTTGACATTTGTCATAACATATGGTGGATTGACTTTGGTTCTACAATCCATATTTCTAATACCATGCAGGGCTTCGTAAGCTAGAGGGAGCAGACGGAAAGTAAACGATTCATCTACTTTGGAAATAGGATGCGTTCACATGTGACAACTGTTGGCACATGTAGACTTATTTTAGAATCTGGTTTTATTTTAAAATTGAATAATGCCTTTTATATTCCTGGATTTTCTAGGAATTTAATTTCAGTTTCAAGACTTATACCTTTGGGTTATTTAATAAATTTTGACGCATCCAGATTTGATTTATCGTTTAAGTCTACTATTGTTGGAAATGGTGTGTTGAATGACGGTTTGTTCAAAATTAATTTATCCAACAAGATTCCATATAATTTAATGGCTACTGAACAAAACACCGGTATTAAACATTGTGTTATGAATGAAAAATCCTCGATGTTATGGCATAGGAGATTAGGATACATCTCTATAGAAAGAATGAAGAGGTTGGTGAATGATAGAGTACTTGAGACTCTTGATTTTACTGATTTCGACACTTGTGTGGATTGCATAAAGGGAAAGCAAACTAACACGACAAAGAAAAATGCTAAGAGGAGTTCAGAAATATTAGAAATCATACATATAGACATTTGTTGTCCTGACATGGACTCACACGGTCAAAAATACGTTATCTCTTTCATAGATGATTACTCACGATTCATGTATCTTTACTTACTTCATAATAAAAATGAAGCTTTAGACGCCTTTAAAGTTTTCAAGGTAAAAGTAGAGAAACAATGTGGAAAACAAATTAAGATTGTGAGATCAGACAGAGGTAGAGAATTTTATGGTAGATATACTGAGAGTGGACAAGCACCTAGTCCATTTGCAAAGTTTCTCGAAGAGTATGGTATTGTGGCTCAATACACCATGCCTAGCTTACCAGATCAAAATGGTGTGACTGAAAGGAGAAATTGTACTTTGATGGACATGGTGAGGAGTATTCTTAGCAACTCCAAACTTCCTCGTTCGCTATGGAGCGAAGCTCTTAAAGTACCAGTGTACATATTAAATCGGGTTCCAACAAAGGCAGTTCCTAAAACTTCTTTTGAGTTGTGGAAAGGTTGGAAGGCAAGTTTAAAACATGTTCGAGTCTGGGGTTGCCCAGCTGAGGTTAGGATTTACAATCCAAATGAGAGGAAGTTAGACCCAAGGACTATTAGTGCATATTTCACCAGTTATATAAAAAAATCCAAGGGTTATAGATTTTATTGTCCAACTCATAGCACTAGAATTGTGGAATCAAGAAATGCAATATTTCTTGAGAATGACGTGAACAGTGGGAGTGATCTACCTCAAAACTTAGATTTTGAGAAAAATCACTGTAAAGAAACTACTCCCACATCAAGTTATAAACTGGTAGTTTTTGGTGACCCTCACTAAAATCAAGTGAACTTAGAACCACCAGTAATTGAAGTTCCATGTCAAGATGAACTTATTCTAGAAGATCTAGTTGAACAACATCAAACATAAGATGTTGAACAGCCTGTTGAACACCCTCCCAAAGAGGTTGTAGATGCAACATTAAGAAGATCAACTAGGATAAGGAAACCAGTCATTTCTAGTGACTATCATGTGTATCTACAAGAGCCCGAATATGACTTAGGAGCTGAAAATGATTCAGAGACGTTTTCACAAGCTATTAACAGTAGTAATTCTGAGTTGTGGTATAATGCTATGAAGGATAAATTGGATTCCATGGCAAGTAATGGAGTTTGGGATCTTGTTGAGTTGCCTGATGGGATAAAAATCGTCGGATGCAAATAGGTCTTTAAAACTAAGAAGGACTCATTAGGTAACATTGAGCGATACAAGGTCCAGCTAGTTGCCAAGGGATTCACTCAAAAGGAGGGAGTTGATTACAGAGAAACATTTTCTCCTATATCTAAGAAAGATTCTTTCCGCATCATAATGGCATTAGTTGTCCATTTTGACTTGGAATTACATCAAATGGATGTGAAAATGACATTTCTTAATGGTGACTTAGAGGAAGAGGTTTATATGATGCAACCTGAAGGTTTTTCCTCTGGTGATGGGGCTCATTTGGTTTGTAAGCTCAAGAAATCCATATATGGACTGAAACAAGCCTCCCATCAATGGTATTTGAAATTCCATAATGTGATCTCTTCATTCGATTTTGTTAAGAATACTATGGATCAATGCATATACCACAAGGCTAGTAGGAGTAAGATAATCTTTTTGGTCTTATATGTGGATGACATCTTTCTTGCAACCAATGACTTGGGGTTGATACATAAGGTGAAACAATTCCTCTCAAAGAATTTTGATATGAAAGATATGGGTGAGGCATCTTATGTCATTGGCATTGAGATCTATAGAAACAAACCACAAGGAATTCTTGGTTTGTCTCAGAAAGCCTATATTAACAAAATTCTGGAGAGATTTCGGATGAAAGATTGTTCACCAAGTGTGGCACCTATCATGAAGGGTGATAGGTTCAATTTGAACCAATGCCCGAAAAATGAGCTTGAAGGGAACAAATGAAGAATATTCCATATGCTTCTACTATCGAAAGCCTTATGTATACTCAGGTTTGTACAAGACCTGATATTGCATTTGTTGTTGGAATGCTTGGGAGATATCAAAGTAATCCAGGTTAGGATCATTGGAAGGCTGCAAAGAAAGTGTTGAGGTACCTTCAAGGAACCAAGGACTATATGCTTTTGTATCGAAGATCCGACATTTTGGAAGTTGTTGGTTACACAAACTCAGATTTTGCTGGTTGCACTGACTCTCGTAAGTCAACATTTGGATATATCTTCATGTTGGTTGGCGAAGTGATATCTTGGAGAAGTGCAAAACAGTCATTAGTTGCTACTTCTACTATGGAAGCTTAGTTCGTTTCTTGTTTCGAGGCAACATCACAGGGTATCTGGTTGAAGAGTTTCATTGTGGGTCTACGAGTGGTTGATTCTATCTTTAGGCCATTGAGGATATATTGTGATAATTTAGCTGCTGTCTTTTTGGCTAAAAATAACAAAAGTATAAGTCGAAGCAAACACATCGACATAAAGTATTTAGCCATGAAGGAACATGTTAAAGAAAATGAGATCTCAGTTGAACACATTAGCACTGAATTGATGATTGCAGATCCTTTGACGAAAGGCATGCCACCAAAGTTGTTCAAGGATCATGTAGTGCATATGGGACTTGACATAGTTATGTATAGTCCCCTTTGATTGTATTGAAACTCTAGTTTATTTGTTTGTCTTCTCGTTTCGATGTATACATATTGTTTTGAGAAAGACATATATTTGGACATCAAAATAAGTATTGAACATGTTCATTCAGTTGAATCGTGACTTTTGCTATGAGAAGATTACATCGTAATACATGGAAGATAATACTCATTTTTAATAGAGAACCTACCGTCATGATTCATTTAATTAACCTCTTAGATGTGAGCATAAAGATGTCAATGTTGTGAATATCATAAAGTATAAGAAATGTTGGACCAAGTGGGAGAATGTTAGATTTATTTTAATCTTAAACTGAAGTGATCCCACATTTCCTATCCACTTCTCTGTCAATTTTATCAAGTTAGTTTCTACTAGCTAGTTAGCCAAAAGATAAAGACTAATTTTTGACTTACGAAAATTATGGGATAATGGGGTTATCCATTATCAGGATATGCGAGTTAATTTTTCAGATGGAGAGAAACCAACCTCTATAAAACCACCTAAGAGTCCCTAGTCTAAGTAGTTTTTAGATAAATCAGTACCTATTCTATCTATGGTTAAACTACTTTAGACTAGAAGCATTCTGGGATTGTTGTGTGTGAGCTGTGTACGTGTGTTGTTGTTGCTGTGTAGTTTCTAAAATTTTGTGCAAACAAAACTATGGCTGGAGGTTAGTAAAAGGAATCTTATTTATTTTGTCTTATAAAATTATTAAGTGCAAACAAATACACCATATGGCAGCATGTTAATATAGAGATAAATGTTATACACTTTGTTCTTTATTTCGCGCATTCAGCAGAATATCAGTCAATTGCTTGGATCCACGATGATTAAATGCAGTCAGCATAACAATCTTCATGCTTAGACTGCCACCAGACATATCTCTACAAAATAATATATTTAATATTGAGTTTAAATTTAATTTAACAATAAAAATTAATATTTTTATCGAATTTTAAAGTTACCTTAAAATCTCCAAAGTATACCCTTCTGAGATAGGTGGCATCTAGTACCATGATTTATAAAGTGCATCATACCTAGCTTTTATCACCATTCCAATTGCTTTAGCAGCAACTCTTGATGGTACAATCCTGTTAACATTTTAACATACCAAAATAAGTAATGTGGTATATCATCAAATAAAATGAAATAAATTATAAGAAATAATACTTAAATATACTATATATACACATTTTTTCCATATGGCTTAACGAATGCCTTGTTCTCGATATCGGGTACAGAATCATCATCCTCATCAGAATTATCATTTTCAAGGCGAGGTGGTGATAGGTCGTCTGCATCTGGAGGCTGAGTAGGTGGTGAAGGGAGGTCAAAGAGTGTTGGATGGGAAGAAGATGATGGATTAGTAGATGGTGAAGGATGACCAAAGGATGAAGGATGGGTAGAAGGGGAATGATGATATGAGGATGTAGGATAGGTAGATGGGGAACAATGGGTAGAAGGTGCACCATTGGCAAGAGGTATGAATCCAGGTGTTGGCATCATAGTAAATAAATGGTGATGCTGAATCCGACGATCATGTTGGTTTAGAAGTGGATTTCTTCTTCCCCTTGGTAAGTCGTGAAAACATCTATATTCAAATAAATATTAGTTTCATGCATATATTATAAATAAATAAATAACACTATAAGAAAAATGGGAAATGGCGTCGGCATTTTTCGGAAGATTAGATGCCGCTGGTAAATAAGCCCTTTCTGACGGCATTTCCCGTTGGAAAAAATATAGGAAAAATAAAAGAAAAAAAATCAAATTTTCGGCAAACATATCCACCAAAATTTTAGTTTCTAGCATACCTATCCGCGGGTACGTCTACTGCAAAGACAAAGTTTCAAATTTTTTGACAAATATATTCACAACTTACAAAGGTATGGTTTCGTAAACATTTTGACGGACTTCTTAAAGAAAAAATAAAAATTCAACGGAAGTCATTTTTTGACAGATACACCCGCGGGAAAAATCTACCAGAAACTTTAATTAATATAACCCCTCTGCAATACTCCTCTTCCAATTTTCCTCTCTTCCTCTCTTCTATTGTTCCTCTCATTCTCCGATCACCCCTCCCTCTCCAATCACTCTCTTTTCCCTCTTCTCCGCCTCTCAGCCTGTCCAGTGACTCTCAGGCTCTCGGCCGATGTTGCGGATGGTGTTTTATGGCCGAATGTGTGCATCGACATGGTGGTGCAACATCTCCACTTCTCCAATGACTCCTTTTTGCATATCCAACATCCGATCTCCGTTGGGTGCTTGATGGTGGTGTTTGGAGTAGCACACCTTGACCGTTGCTTGGGGTGTAGCCTCTATGTGCATAGACATAGAGCATAATGTGCACATCTATGGTATATCATACACTATATATATGGGGAGAGATTAATTTACATCAGTGTAAATCAAAATCACTCTTATATTATTGAATAACTTTTTATTCAATAATTTTCTCACAAAATTTACCGTTAAATTGAAAGTTCCTATCATATAGATCATATCTATAAAATTTTACATTAATCTAAAATTGTTTAGTATTTCATTGACATACGTCAAGATTAACATAATATATACTTTTGAAATATATAAAAATAAGTACCACTTGATTACATTCTTATTGATGTTTAATTTTTTCAAGATTTAACACAAATGATCAAGGTATTTGATAGTTATAATTTAATAGTTGGATCGATAAAAAATATATTTTTAAAAAGTTATTAAGTGATGTAAATATATTTATACCTACAGTGTAAGTTGATTCATTCTCTTTCTACATATAAAATATAGTGTTTATGTATATATTTTGTGTTTGTGTATGTTAAATATAGTTATGAGGTTGTACATTAATTGGTATATACTATATGTTTTGTGTGGTATGCTATATATGTTGATTTTGCATGGTATGGTAGATATAAGTTTTGCTTGGTATTAAATATATAACATTATTATACTCTATAAAAGTATATAAAGATAGAGATATGCTTTAAAAAATAATAAATTTGAACTTAAGTAAAACAAATTTTTCTATCATATAAGAAAAAATAGATTTCCTAGTGGGAAAAGGCTCATTATTGTTGTATAAAAAAATAGATTAATAAATTAATAAACTAATAAGTTTAAATAAAAATTAATGAATCAAAATAAATTGTTAAAATAAACTGAAATTAAAACTAAAGAAGAAAAAATTGGAAAATATAAATTTGTTTTTTTTATAATTTTCATATTTTAGATAAATTTTAATTAACATGCAGTCCAATGTAAATTTTGAACTTCATAAAATTTTCATTAAGTGAATAAAATATTGAGTTAAAAAAATTGGTATAAAAAGAGAGTGAAAATTGTTCAAATTAAATTATAAATAATTTAACTGCAATTTTTTTTATTATATGAGCATTTAATAATTATATAAATAATAATATGAAGTTACATAACATATATATAAAAATCCAAAAAAAAAAGGTTATTAAAGCCGTCAACAAAGAAATTAAAGCCGTCAAACAACAAATAAATTAATTAAAGTGCTCACTAATCTTGGCTCAGATGAACAATGTACGATGACAAGGAGGTACTAGAAGTCCATAGATCTTGACGACATACATCAACGTGCATATCAAAATATGGAGCTACGAATTGCGCAAATTGTAGATTTTGGGTTGTTTTTGTATAATTAAATTGGTATTCACACTTGTTTTGCAGGTTGTTGTGGTATGATATATATTGTTGGAATAATTCTATAGCAAAGTTCAAAACCTTAAGTTAGTTAACAATAGTTTGTTTTAAATTGGCATGAATTCATGATTGAGTGGCTTTGAGCAGTTCAAGATTAGAATGCTCAAATAATTTCTTTTGTCATTCACTAATTGTGATGATGATGACTCTAATAATAAAATTATTAGGTAGTACATGTGATACAAATTTTGAGTGGTGACATGATTCCACCTCTTATGATGAGGAGGAAGAGGTTAAGTGGGGAGATATAGCAATATGAAGAAGAAAAACATTGTGGTTTTGAAAAATAAACTTACACATTTTGAAATAAATTTTCCGATGAAGAGAAGTCGCATGGTGGAGCATATGTGGAATAAGATGGAATCGAAACTAACATGATTTATATAAAGAATGGTTGCAACAATGATAGTGATCACATACTATATAGGAGTTTGGTGGAGAGGAAATGTCTAATGAAATTGGGTGCTTAACTTAGGATTGGGGAAGTTGAGTGGGATGTGCCAAGACTATCGACTTTGCACGTGGCACTGGAAGACTGTCTCCTTGCACACTCATCTAACAAGTTTTGGAGAGTAGCTATAAAAAAAAAGTTAATTTAAGGGGTATTTGGATGAAGGTGATATTAATGATTGAAGAGGGATTATGATGGCATGTGGAGTAGATGTACTTTTTTATTACTTGTAATGCAGTAGGAACTCAAAGGAAGACTATCCATATTTAATGAATGAGTTTAGGAACTAGACGCGATAGTATCATGAAAAGTAAATCCTTTTTTAGCTTCTCAATGAATTGCACTCATGTTGAAAAGTTTTTCTACAAAATTTCTCTTGTTGAATTATGATAGAAATCCTTGCAACAATATGAGAAGTGTCCTTTTTTTCTAAGCAAGTTTCCATGTGAAATACATCAACTATCATCATTGTCTTCAATAGTTAGGAGCATGTAGGAATTTTCTTTTTTTAGTATGCTAACACTTCTCTGTATACCCAATGATAGCCAAAACCTATAAAGGTCAACCCATATTCATTCTCCAATCTAAAAATGTCTTTGTCCAAAGTTGTAGAGACCTCTCTAGATTGGAGAAGGTATATAGGATGACCTTTGTAGACTATGGCTATCACAAGTTGTAAAAAGAGTGTCAGTAGACTAAGAAAATATTTCTTGCTTCTTATAGTTGAAGACAATGATGATGATGATGGATTTATTTCACAATGAACATTGCATAGAAAAGTGATACTTCTTGAATTGTTATGAGATAGGTGTCCTAGTTCATCAGGAGAGAAACCAACAGAAAAACTTTTCAAACATAAATGCAATCGATTGAAAAGCTCAAAACAAAATTGGCTTTTTTTGATATCGACACTCCCAGTTTCTATACGTAATCATTAAATATGGATAGTCTTTTTTTTCTTATTGTATTACATATAATAAGAAAACTATATATGCTCCACCTGTCATCACCATCACTCTTGACAATGCTAATCTCAAATTCTTCTAAATTTCCTTGAGATTAAATTTTTCCTACTACTCTTCAAAATGCGTTAGATGAGTGCAAGCAGACACATGTGTCCTCTACCACTTGCAAGGCCGATATGCTTAGGACGACCCTCTCAAATATCCTAATCATAAGATTATTAGCTTATTCTCCATGATACTACTGTACAATGTCATTATTATTGGTGGCATCATTTTTTATTAAAAAAATTGTTTGCTTTAATTTCCTATCATAATCTCTAGCTTCTCCACCACAGAGTTTCTATTCACCAGAAAAAGTTATTTCATCATCGAGTAAATTTATTTTTTGAATCACAATGCTTTTCTTCTTCCTTTTTATGCTTCTTTCCTTTGTCTCCTCCTTCTCATAATAAGAGGCTGAGTCATTTTTACCATTCAAGTTTTCTATCACAACCATAACCTGAAAATGTTATCAATAGAGTCATTTTCCTCTCTATCAGTGGATGACGAAAGACAATTCGAGCAATTGAATGTTGAGCTAATGGGAGTCACTCAGCACTGTGCATTCTGATGGATTTCAGAGGAAAATCTTTGGGCAAAAAGTGCCATGGGAGAGTTTCTAGCAGATATTGCCGTTAGAGGTGGCAAAACAGGTCAGCCCGCCCCGACCTACCATGGGTTGGCCAAAAATGGGGTGGGGCAGGTTGAACTATTTTTTTAATATAGGTTGGAATTATTAATCCATCCCATTTTGTGGTGGGTTAAAACAAGTCAACCCATCAAAAAATGAACTAAAAAGGCAAGTTAGGTAGATCAACCTACCACAAAAAATAAAAAAAGGAAAAAAGAAAAAATACCAGATGGGTCAACCAACCCTGCCCTGCATCAACTCATGGGTTATGCAAGGCGATTTAAAATAACCCATTTTTGAAAATGGGTTACAAACTATAACCAACCCTCTATTTTTGGCGGCTTAAATGAGTTGATCCATTGGGTCCAACCCATTTTGCCATCTCTAGTTGTTGTAAAATTTTTTTTGTCAAAAACTGACACAGACCTATCTTCTAACAATTATTCTTTTCGATAGATAGGGCTGCCTCAAATTTGAATTTCTAGCGGATTTTTTTTATTTTATCTTTTGGCAGATATTGGCACAAAAAATAGTCAAATTTCTTGTAGTGTAAATAAAGTAAATTTTAAATGCAAAGTTGTTAAATGTAAATTCATAAATTTATAACTAAGTTTAAACATCGTTCTTAATCTCTCTTACTGTCAACAATCATCATCATCTCCATTTAATTTTCATCTTCAACTACTTCACCTTCATCCTCTTCATTTTTATCTTCCTCTTCCTCTTCAACTACTTCATCATTATCAATATTAAGAACAACTTGGAGACTATTCGTAACAGTCTCGTAACAGTCCAATATTTGCTACCCAAATATATCGTCATATAAAGAAATAACCCAATACTGGTCCTGCTACTACTAACATACATCAACATCTAACCCATATCATTCATACATAATGAGTAAATATGGAGAGCCACGATAACAAAAGTTATATATACATCACTGCCTCTAAGGCTTATTAAAATACATAATCTTTTACAACAACAAAGACTAGCATATTATACAAGCTAATTATCATCAAAAAGCATATAACTATACTAATCTTTGTCCAACTTCTCATTCCCTTTTGAGGAACTAGCACCTGGATTTACATGGAAACACAATCGGGGTGAGAAAACATATCTCAATAGAAGCATTTCAATACCAGTATATAAACATATACAAACAGATAATATACTCAAATATCCAATAAACACTTCAGTCACAGAAGCAAACAATATCTCTATCTCAGAGACACGCAATTGCTCATACAACTGTAATGCATGAATATGTCATGATAGCAATCGCCCATACAATTGCCATGCTATGCCAAATTATGTCTAATGTTCATGTCTATGCAATAATCCTAAATATGTAATGCAAAATGTATGAAAACTTTTTCAAGAACCCAGTTCTATAGAAAAGTCATGATATGGATAAGCCTTGAACAAAACAAAGGAACCCGATTCCACGGCTTTGAATAAGCACTGGAAATCCAGTTCCAGCAAAACCACAGGGTGTGAGGGAAAAACCATCCTCAACTCATTACTATGATCGGGAATGTATGTTACCTCTTCACTTACAATCATGTATGTTCACCCTCTCCGGGTAGTGAAGTCTCATCAACTGCACGGTCTTCAACAACAATGACCTTTGTGATAGGAATGATTAATTACATTCTCATTCAAAATCACATTAGATCGCCACAATGAGGACTCACCCTCATCAACATAGATAAGGAACAACAATAATGCCAATTACTACAATAACTAGCATATCAATTGATTTACATTCCTAACTACCAACATGAAACACAATAATGTTAAATACCACGATAATTAACATACCGATTGATTTTCATTCATTTAAAACCTCTATTAGAATCTCAACACACTTTAGGGAACATGTGTCAATGATCCCATCAAGCGAAAAACTTGGAAAACATCAAAAATAACATTTTGAAAGGTTTTGGCCCCAGACACAGCCCATGTCAAATGACACGGCCCACCCCGTGTCCGACACTGTGAACATTGTTCACAGAATCCCCTGGCAGAGAGGGACACGGCCCACCCCATGTCCTCTGACATAGGCCGTGTCGCCCAACCAGAAGCCCTGCATCAACTCTGCAGAATGTGGTACTGTTCCATTGGTCATTTTCTTAGATTTTCGCCATTCCAATCCAGTTTTTCAGTGATTCTAAGACCCCAATAAGTTCTTAAACACATAGAAAATCATTAATCACAACCTTAAACTTCTTAAACCACTTTGATTTCACTCAAAACCAAAGATCAAGGATAAACATCCATTTCAAAACCTAAAACCCCAATTCTCCACTCAAATGGAATTTGAGGCATACAAGGGTTGGAAATCCATTTCTATACACCCAACAACTCAAAAATAAGCCATCATCAAGTTCTATAACAAGATTCAAGCCCAAACAACCAAAAACAACTCGAAACCTAAAATCACACATCAAGTTATAACTCAAGAACAAGATGGAGAAAGTAGGAAAATGAGTTTAAGAACAAGTTTCCCCTACCTCAATTCCCATAAATGAAATCAGTTAACCTTTCCTCCACAAAGCTAAGCTCCTTCTCTTGTTTTGATGAAGATCCTCCTCCCTTGGTACCTTGATTTTCCTTTTCCTTTGTTTTCCCTGTGCAGCCGTGAGAAGAGAAAAGAAAAGTGAGATAAAACTCCTACTTTTGGCCTTAAATAGGCCAGTAACAGAAACAGGGTCGTGCCTCTAAATATTTGGTCACTTAAGTGACCAAAATTCACCTGAACAGTTAAGAACACTTAGTTATAACCAAACCAAGTTTCCCAACTTCTAACAAATTTAAAATAAATCCTAAGATTCATTAAAAATCTCATTACACCATATTCACATTTTTCCATATCTGCTAAGGGTCAATCCGGCATCAAAACACACAACCAGTATGCTTAAAAATGCCAAACTAACTCCGATAATTCTCAAAATTTAACCACATATGCTTCCACACATTTAGGACCTAGAAACAAGTTCTGCACACTTATCTCCATTAACTGAGCAGTTTAAGTAAAAAATTGGGCTGAAAATAGCTATATTTAACAAATAGAGTTGCGACAAAGTGACTAAACGTGCTCAGATGGTCACCAAACTTCACAGACTTGATAATTAGGTATTAGGATACCTCTATAACCTTATACAAGTCTATCATGTTTTCATAGGTATTACATTACTTCCCTCCTTTTTTTTAAAAATTTTGTCCCCAAAATTTGGTTTACCTATGGTAAGAAGCCCCAAACAACTCACACACAACAACAGGTACAACCAAACCTTAAGAAAACAAAATTACACAATAAGAACAACCATGTACTCACCTTTTCTAGAACTATAAGCTGGTATAGCCTCCATGCCTCGTACATTGTAGACTCTACCCGATCTACCCTCTGACTTTGCCTCCTTTCTTGGAGGACAATTCCTTACAAAATGGTCCGGCTGGCCACACTTATAACATATTACCTGCTCAGCTACACAAGCTTTACCTCCGTGGTGCCTACCACATCTAGCACACAACTGGTCACGACTATCCTTCTGATCTTGCTTCCCTCTATCTTTCAGGTCTCTATGCTGTGGAGCACTCCCCTCTGATATATTTTCTGAACTCTTCCTCTTGTGGGATTCTTGTGATCGATGCTCATACTGTGATCTAAAACTTAGGGATTCAACAACCCTACATTTGTTCACCAAGGATGGGTAATCCCTGATCTCAAAAGGTTTCACCAACCTCCTCATGCTTTCCCTTAGCCCAGTTTCAAACTTCACACGCTTCCAACTGTCATTTGGATTGTACCGGAGTGAAGCAGAAAACTTGGACAGCTCTTCAAAATTTGTCACATACTGTCCAATCGTCATGTTTCCTTGCTGTACCTGTAGAAACTCCACCTCTCTTTCTTCTTGCATAAGTTGTGGAAAGTATTTCTCCAAAAAGACAACTTTAAATACTTCCTAAAAAACCTGGGTCCTTACTACCTCCATCAGTCTCTTCGCATTGATCCACCAGTGCTTAGCTTCTCCTTTCAACATATACATTGTAAAAGACATCTTCTGCTCCTCTGAACATCTCATAGCTATAAAAATCTTTTATAACTCAATTATCCATTCCTCAGCCCTTTCCGGGTCATAATCTCCCCTAAATAATGGTGGACTCACCTTTTGAAACATAGAAAGGTCATGAAAGTTCTGGTTCCTCTCCTTCTGTACCTCACGCCTAAGTGGTGGTGTAGGCTGTGTTTGATTGGCCTCTAGCCTCTCAAGCACCCTAGCAGCTGCAGCCGCCTGCTCCCTCTTTGCAGTGACATTCGCAGTTGTCTGCTCACGCATCGCTTCGGCCATTGTCATCACGGCCTTGGCCATCCCCGAACCCTCATTCTCAAGGTTTCGATTCTTACTTCCATGACGTCGTCCCCTTGCTGCCGGTCGCCCTCATGCTGCCATAGTTTCTTGTAAGCACAAAATAATCCATATTGAGTTAGTTAGGCTCAATATCATGTAACCGTGCCACAGTAGCTAAAGCAAACATCTCAAAGGTAAAACATGTAATTCCACTAAAACAATCATATGTAAGAGACAAGAAATGCATAACCAACACGAAACATGCCTAAGCATAGCCAGTCCATACCCTAACTCAACAAGATGAACCAGTCTCTAATATTAAATTGTAATAGTCCAATATTTGCTACCCAAATATATTATCATATAAATAAATAACCCAATATTGGTCCTGTTACTACTAGCATACATCAATATTTAACCCATATCATTCATATATAATGAGTAAATATGGAGAGTCACGATAACAAAAGTTATATATACATCACTGCCTCTAAGGCATATTGAAATACATAATCTTTTACAACAACAAAGACTAGCATATTATACAAGCTAATTATCATCAAAAAGCATATAGCTATACTAATCTTCGTTCAACTTCTCCTTCCCTTTTGAGGAACTAGTACCTAGATTTACATGGCAACACAATCGGGGTGAGAAAACATATCTTAGTAGAAGCATTCCAACACCAGTATATAAACATATACAAATAGATAATATACTCAAATATTCAATAAACACTTCAGTCACAAAAGCAAACAACATCTCCATCTCAGAGACATGTAATTGCCCATACAACTGCAATGCAAGAATATGTCATGATAGCAACCACCCATACAATCACCATGCTATGCCAAGTTATGTCTAATGTTCATGTCTATGCAATAATCCTAAATATGTAATGCAAAATGTATGAAAATTTTTTCAAGAACCCAATTCTATGGAAAAGTCATGATATGCATGAGCCTTGAACAAAACAAAGGAACTTGGTTCCATAAGCTTTGAACAAGCACTGGAAATCTAGTTCTAGCAAAACCACGGGGTGTGAGGGAAAGACCATCCTCAACTCATTAATATGATCGGGAAGGTATGTTACCTCTTCACTTACAATCATGTATGATCACCCTCTCCGAGTAGTGTAGTCTCATCAACTACACGGTCTTCAGCAACAATGACCTTTGTGATAAGAAGGATTGATTACATTCTCATTCAAAATCACATTAGATCACCACAAGGAGGACTCACCCTCATCAACATAGATAAGGAACAACAATAATGTCAATTACTACAATAACTAGCATGTCAATTGATTTACATTCTTAACTACCAACATAAAACACAATGATGTTAAATACCACGATAATTAACATACCAGTTGATTTTCATTCATTTAAAACCTCTATTAGAGTCTCCACACACATTAGGAAACATGTGTCAATGATCCCATTAAGCCAAGAACTTGGAAAACATCAAAAATAACATTTTGAAAGGTTCCGGCCCCAGACACGGCCTATATCAAATGACACGGCCCACCCCGTGTCCTACACTATGAACACTGTTCACTGAATCCCCTGGCAGAGAGGGACACGACCCACCATGTGTCCTCTAACATGGGTCGTGTCACCCAACCAGAAGCCCTGCATCAACTCTGCAGAACGTGGTACTGTTCCATTGGTCATTTTCTTAGATTTTCACCATTCCAATCCAGTTTTTCAATGATTATAAGGCCCCAATAACTTCTCAAACACATAGGAAATCATAATCACAACCTTAAACTTCTTAAACCACTTTGATTTCACTCAAAACCAAAGATCAAGGATAAATATCCATTTTAAAACCTAAAACCCTAATTCTCCTCTCAAATGGAATTTGAGGCATACAAGGGTTGTAAATCCATTTTCATACACCCGACAACTCAAAAACAAGTCATCATCAAGTTCTATAATAAGATTCAAGCCCAAAAAACTAAAAATAACTCAAAACTTAATTCACACATCAATCTATAACTTAAGAACAAGATGGAGAAAGTAGAAAAATAAGTTTAAGATCAAGTTTCCCCTTACTTCAATTCCCAGAAACGAAATCAGTTAACCTTTCCTCCACAAAGCTAAGCTCCTTCTCTTGTTTTGATGAAGATCCTCTTCCCTTGGTACCTTGATTCTCCTTTTCCTTTGTTTTCCCTGTGCAGACATGAGAAGAGAAAAGAAAAGTAGACAAAACTCCCACTTTTGGCCTTAAATAGGCCAGTAATAGAAATAGGGTTGTGCCCTAGTGACCAAAATCACCTAAACAGTTAAGAACACTTAGTTATAACCAAACCAAGTTTCCCAACTTCCAACAGATTTAAAATAAATCCTAAGATTCATTAAAAATCTCGTTACACCATATTCATATTTTTTCATATCTGTTAGGGTCAATCCGGCATCAAAACACACAACCAGTATGCTTAAAAATGTCAAACTAACTACAATAATCCTTAAACTTTAACCACATCTACTTTCACATATTTAGGATCTAGAAACAAGTTCTCTACACTTATCTCCACTAACTAAGCAGTTTAAGTAAAAATGAGACTAAAAATAGTTATATTTAACACATAGAGTTGCAGTAAAATAACTAAACGTGCTTAGATGGTCACCAAATTTCACAGACATGATAATCAGGTATTAGGCTACCTCTATAATCTTATACAAGTCTATCATGTTTTCACGGGTGTTACACTATTAGCTTTAATTTCTTCAAAACTACCATCATTGTCTCTCAAATTCTCAATTGGATCTAGATCAACAATTGCATTATTGGACTTAATTTTGAAACACAATTTCCAATGAACCCTCTAACTTGACTCGATTTGTTGGTTTAGTCTTTATCACAATCCACCAATTGATCTTATCTTTAATATTTCTTGGATATGGAACATAATACACTTGTCTAGCTTGTTGAGCAATGATAAAATGATCAAATCTTTCATATCTCCTTATGGGTCGAACCTCAACCATTTAGTAATCTTTGTGTACTCTTGTGCCTCTATTTCTCCTTAGATCAAGCTAGTCACATTGAAAAAGAACTACTCTCTTTAGTGGTTCCCCTACATATTGTAACTCTATGATATCTTTCAAGATTCCATAATACTTATCTTCTTCATCGTCATTTGATCCTTTAACATATACATCACTGTTAATTGTTTTTCTACCCTCTGACAATGCATCACTTTGAAATCTATCACTACAAAAAAATCAAGATTTTAGCTACGGACAAATCTGTCACTAATTGGGGAAAAATCCGTCACTAAACTTAATTTAGTGACAGATTTCATTTGCAGCTAAAGCCATTGCTAGATTGCTCCACGCTAAATTTTAGCGATGGAAGTGAGTCCGTCACTAAGTTAGAAATAGATGATTCCCTCACAATCCTTTTTTTTCCTATCAAATCTATCACTAAATTAGCAATGGATTTTTCCTCTCAAATCTGTCACTAAATTAGCAACGGATAACTCCCTCGCAATCCGTTCTAAATTAGCAACGAATCCCAAATTGCATTTAGCATGGGACTAATCCGTCGCTAATGGGCAACAACCTATGCCTTTTTTAAAAAAAAATGGAACATCTAACCCCAGTTTAATTTCTCATAAATTGAATACAATAAAATACTAGTAAACATAAAATAGTATCCATAATTATTTGCATTGCATGAAATATATATTAGCATAACCCAAAATATCATTTCAAGCGAATAGTTTGAAACTATCTACATTATATCAAAAGATACTGCCAAAATGGCACAAAATGCTATACATAGACATACACAAGTTGTGTCGTCCTAAGAAAAAGTTAATTCTAGAACTATCTATGTAGAAGTTAATATTCATAGGGTGGATGAACTAAGACCATGTGGTGATGCTTGTGTAAGATTCTCTCTCTGAAAAGTACTTGAAAGTGGCCTATTAGTAGTTTGTACCTCTTGTTGTACCACCTCTTGAACCACTGCTCTCACATCTCCTAGCCTTTTCTCAATCTCACGTTGGACAGCTTCTTTAAACTCAGGCGTGTTAGAATAATGATGTGTGGAAGCATTAGAAGTACCAGCTCTAAAATTTAGTGGGTAAACCATAGATGATTGAGATCCTAAGCCATAAATTCTGCTTTTCTTTGGCCCACCTACAGCTTCAACCCAAAGTGACAACTCTTCTTGATTATCTAAGTCATGTTCTGCTGTTATATCATCTTCACTCCTCTCAAATGTGTCACTTTCATTGTGTCATCTTCCACCCCATCATTGTTTTCATTAGATGTGTCACCAACATGCTCTTGGAGTTTTCTCTTTTTAAGTACTCTATAATTTTCCTGAAAATATGATATAAGAATTAGTTCATCCATAAAAAATAAGTTGCTCATAGAGAAGGAGAAATAAAGACATTACAATTAAACTGATTTCTTAATGCACTAAAGACTTTCTAAAAAAAAAATTGTTTACAAGCAGTTTATCCTACGTAACTGCCAAAGACAACAATATTCTTACAATAAGGAAAAGGAGAAACAAGAAAACAATGAATCTGCCATTAACCTACTGGAAGTATAAATCTAAACAAAAGTCTCTAATAATTCTCATCCTTCTTGGAAAATAATTAATTAAATAAGCAAGTTCATCATGAGGAATTAACCAAGAAATAGAGACATGAAAGTAATACGTGGAGGCCATAAGCACACCTGTTTAATATCTCTCAATGCAAATAGTCCAATACATATTTCCCCATTCATAATCTTCTATTCAAAAATAGGATGAACACAAGGTCAAGTGATGTGAAAATAACAAAATAATAATTAGAAGACACTCAATGATAAATGAGCACATTGAGTGTGATGCTGTGGACAACATACTATGATGAACAAACTGGATATAATAACTACATCAAAAGTTCTCTATGCACACAACAAAACCATCTTGAATGCGGAGGAAATGACAACCACAAAGGTATACTCTAGTCTCGAACCGGCAAAGTTGTTGTTTTGTATTGTTAGTTTTCTCAGAAGACAAACTTTACATGTTAGGAATAGGAAATTTAGCATTTTATGTAGGTATGATGATCAGCTAGAAAGTGAGATGAAAAGAGCATATATATATATCATTAATAAACAGATGACTTCAATTATTTATAACACATGTAAAGGATACTAACTATTTCAGGATTAGTTTGAGATGTCTTGTGTGAATTACTTGATACATGGTATAGCATAGGATTTATCTTACAAAATACTAATATATTATACCCTACTACTTCTGCATGAAATTGGTTTATTATTTTTATTTGTAAATTAATATCTTGTTTTATCAACAAACAAGTGGTGGATATGGTTTATTGTTGGAGTGGAAGCAGTCCTTGCAATATCTCTATTATAGGTTAGTATATTATTCAAGAAAACAGTGTTTATATTTTCTTCCCTTAAAATATAGTGTTAACTTCCTGTAAAAAAAAAATAGAGTTAACTGCTAGGTTGAGCAGAATGTTGTGCGTAGTCAAAATTCTCTCTTATAGGGAATAAAAAAAATGGTTTTACAATGTTGTTTAGTTGCTAGAATTTAAAATAAAAATGATCCTAAAACTGTATACGAGTAACAGGTTAGAACTTGAATATATCCTTAATTTCCTTTCTAAAGGAAGGTAAGATTTTCTCCTATAAAGGATGGAGAGAAACATTGAGCAGATGTGGAATAGTAAAATGGGTAATCATTAGTAAGAGAACAAGGGAGGAAAACTAAAAATATCCAATCATATTCATTGGAAGTGCTTTGTTCTTTAGAACTCTACAAAATGACTTACTAAGGGGATATGACAAACTGAAATTATTTTCTTTAACCTTCCTTGACCTATCCAATCGTAGGATCAAATTAGAGCTATAGCATATTCCAAATGCTGGCACCTGGCAATGATTTTCTTCCCTTGCTATATTAATAAACTATAAGGATCCTCTCCAGGCCTTAAATTTTTTTTGTGATAAAATATGAAAAGTAAACATGACTTATGAGTCCTACCATTGGATCACCAATTACAGGAGGTGTAGTTCAAAAAAGAACTGTACTTGATCCAAATCCTAAGAACTTAAAATCTAGCAACTTAAATTTTGGATAATTTGAATGATAGATTTAATTTTTGAGAAATGTCAAATGCTACTAGATTTTTTTTTAATGAAATCACTTAATATTGACCATTGATCACTCATAGATACCACTCTTTATGAACTACAATTTCCTATATAGCACTGGTTTTAATTTTTATCCACGATCAGTGTAAAATTTTATCATTTCATTAAAAGAGTGACATTTGATAGAGTTGTAATATCAATCTTTTAATAATATAACAACATATAAGCCAAAATGAACTTTACACACTAATATCCTGTAACTTCCTTTCATTTGATAAAGGTATCCGCTTTTAAACTAGACTAAATAGTAAATATGCATGTAAAGTTGTAGACGCAACCTATACCGTACTTAACATTTCAAATGCTTAACATTTCAAACAACACACCAAAATACAAAAAATTAAGGCTGAAGGAGAAAAAAAACTCACATCAATTCCGAGTATACAACATCTTTAGCTAGAAATAGAGTCACATGACTGGTAAGATTAAAGGGTGCGATAAGCTAACGAGTGATGGGGAAAGTAGCAGTTTGTCTAAAGTAGCAGAAGATGGGGAAAGCATGATTAGGAATATAAGGTGGTATCTGCCAGAGGAAAGATGGGTGAAGGTAAATACTGATGGAGCTTGCAGAAGCCAAGATGCCATGACAAGGTGTGGGGGCATCAATTGAGAAAATTAAGGGAAATGAGTGAAAGGCTTTAGCAATAATTTAGGGAATGCAAATGCCTTTATTGCAGAACTATGGGGGCCTAGGAAGGATTGAAAACTAGCAAAGAGCTACACGAGTCTGGCTAGAAATTGACTCTAAAGCAGTTGTTCAGGCTCTGAATGGGGAAAGCACAGGCTATGGTGCAGGAAGACAGGTCAAAAGACAAGTCAGATGCTTAATCAAGGGCAACTGGTTGATTAGGATTAGCTACAATCCCAGGGAGGGAAACCAATGTGCGGACAGGTTGGCTAATACAAGCCTAGAGCAAGAACCTGGGCTTAGAATTAGGGAAAATCCTCCAGGGGAAATAAGAAATGTGATGCATTCATTGTTTTGGAAGGTTTATACTCCCAGAGGAGGTTCAATGTAGCTTTTTTTTTTTTTTGTTTTTGGCTTTGGCCGTTTAATCCCCAAAAAAGAATCACAAACCATTTGTGGCACAAAAGCTAATCTTAAGAAGTAAAGAATAAACTGCTTGTATATTTTAGACCAGAAAAATGGACAAAGTTATCAAAGCCCTAATTACAAAGTAAGCATCAATTAATGATGTATTGCTGAATAACAACCCCCCAAAAAAAATCTCTTTGAAGAACAAAATTGTAATTGTGAATACCTAGAAAAAAAGGTTTTGATCATTTTTTGTTCTTTCGGGTGGGTTTTACATTTAAGTTTGGTTTGGTTTGGATTTGAACACCTCTAACTTTAAGCAACATGAAGAATGAAAATCAAAAGCATTCAGGAAAATAAAAATTGAAAATCAATCAGGAATAACCAAAAGCAACCAATAACAACCAAAAACAATTAGGAATCGAAAATTAGAAGCAACCAACCAGTAACAAGCAACCATTAACACAACTATTCAACCAATAAACATTTTCAACCTTACAAAACAGAGAGCAGAAACATCTCATCACTCAACTAGCAGCCCTAAACCAATTTCACACATTGCAACGTCTAAAACAAAATTTCAAAATAGGGGCGAGAGAGAGAAAGAGAAAGACAAACTTGAGTCATGGTGATGTAGGTGAACAGGAGTAGTGGCGTGGTGAGCCGGTAGATACGGTGAGTGAGAGTGAGTTGGGTGGATACAGTGAGCTTTTTCTGAGTTTGGGAGAGAGAGAGTACAATGGGGGTTTGGGATATGAAAACTTTTCTAAGTTTGGGAGAGAGAGAGAGCACAACCGGGGGGGGTTTGGGATATGAAATATGATTTGAGAGATTTGGGATGAAATTTGGTCAGAATGAATTTTTCTTTTTTAAATATTTATAATTTATAAGTTATTTTTTATTTTCAAAAAAATTATAAAAAAGGAAAAAAAGCGGGAATGACACAAAATATGTAGGCGCCAAAAGATTGTGATGGATTAGCAAGGGGAAAAACTCACAAAATTTAGCTACGGGCTAGCTATCGCTAAAAAAATAAAATTTTTACCTCCGCGATGAACAAATTATTCTTCGTAAATTCTATCGCTAAATTATGATTTTAGCTAGGAATATGAAATCCGACGCTAAACATTAATTTTCTTATAGTGTTATATATCCATTGACAAAATACAAAGATCAAGATCTCATAGTTCTATTTGGACCCCAAGCAAGATCATGTAAACACCAATTGAAATGTGAAGATTATGAACTTGAGTAAAGACATGTAGAAATGTGAAGAAAATATCATCAATTGAAATGTTGAATGAACTAAGTTTAAATGTTAAACTTACGTAACACCAAAACCATTATGAAAATTCAACTTCAATTCTTGCATAGGATTGTTCTTGTTGGATATTGTTATATGTAAGAACATACTGTAAAAAAAAAATATTAATCACTTACTGTAAATTAGACATACAGACTTACTTTATTTAAAGTAAATTTTAATCAATTACTTACTTCAAATACGATTGAATTTCTTCACAATTAAGCAAAATGTGTAGTGTTGCAGACTTTAATCCGCATCACTCAGCCACTTTTGGGAGAATCTTCCACATAAGAAGCTAGGTTGATTGAAAACAGACAAAGTTGGTTGCATCGTAGCACTTTCACGATTATCATCATTGCATCCCATTCTCATTCTCATTACATTAGTCTCAAAGTTAAATGAACAAAAGTGAATTGTCTCGTGTCAAATAAGCTTCACGTATACAACCATCCACCTGTGACTTGAGCTTAACTGTTTGTTATAATCTTATTTATATATTTCTTAAATGGATACATCTATCTATATTAAACTACTCCACTCACCTTTGCCCCATATGATAAATGAATTGACAAGTGCTCCATCGAAACAAAGAAACCAAGTGAAAATATTCTTTCCAACTTATACATAGTTAAAGGAATATTCTTTTCCATTCTTACCAAATAATCTTCTCACAAAATAGTAGAGTACAAGTCTTTAAAAAATTGACTTAATTCAGTTAGAGGCTTCTAAATCTGTTTTGGCAGTAAATGAAAGGCTATGGGAAGCAGAGACTCCATAAATACATGACTATTATGACTTTTCATTCCATGCAACTGCGGCTGATTCATATCGACACATCTAGCCAAATTAGAGCTAATACCATTTGGCATTTTTAATGCTTTAACCCATTCACATATTGATCTATTTTGGTCATTGTTCAAGGAAAACTTGGCCTTTGATTTCATGAGTTTTTCATTCGGCAATTCTGCAAGTTCTAAATCATGACGTTTATAATACTCTTTTATGTTCATTCTTGCCTTGACATTATCTTTTATTTTGTCTTTAATGTCCATAGCAATTTTTAAAAACTTTGTCAAAAACATATATATATATATATATATATATATATACAATTAATAAAGACGCTCTAAATTAAAATACTAAGACATAAAATATTCAGCATACAAATCAACTACCTCATCAAACAATTTTCGTTTAATAACAAATTAATATGCAATATTTAAATACAAGTCTTATAACTTAATGTTCCAAAAGCAGACTAAAATTCTAATTTAAATATTGTAAAAATTTCAGACTCAATAATATATCTATATGATTCAAATTTAATATTTAAAATAATGATGCTCTTAAACTATCAACACAAAATATACAACATACAAATCAACTACCTCATTAAACAATATTTTCATCCAAATAACAAATCTATATGCAATATTTAAATTCAAGTGTTCTAACTTAATCTTCCAATTCAATCTTGTAAATCATAGCTATTTAATCTAAACAAATATATAAAAACTGAATAATTTTTAATGGGAAAAAAACATAATATCGTAATAATGTAATGAAGAACAACTAAGTACAAGCTTGATTTAAAAAGATTTCTGAAGAGAGCAAAATTTTTCACTAAGAGAGCATAATGGAAGACGAAGGAGGAGAACACATATTGTAGAAAGAAATGCGAGAAATGAAGAAGGTAGAAGACAAATGAAGCACTTTAAGAGCGGTTGATACACAAATTTGTCTAGATGATTTTTGGACCTTGTATTATTTTTGGGTTAATCAAGTATATAAGCCTAATGGGTCAAAAAAATAAAATAAAAAGAGAGAAAAAAGAGTCTAAGACCAATATTGAAAAAGAAAAAAATAAATTAATTTACGTAAAAAATAAGATAATAAATTAAACATTTAGACGTGATTTTTTATGAGATATTGAAAGAAATTAGAAGAGAAAAATATCAATTAAATCTCAATATAAATTTAAAAATATTCAATTTATTATAAATAGAGAAGATAAATATAGAGAGATTAAGACAAGAAATTGTAAATAAAGAAGAGAAATATAGAGAGATCAATACAAGAAAATATGAACTCAAAATCTAATTTTTCATGAACTAGTTGTATTCTATCATTCTTCTCATTTCTTTATAGGAAAACATGTCCTTATATAGGACTCCAATTATAAAGAAGGAAGTAGTGGTTACACTTCTCAATATAATGCACTATTATGTGCAAATGTTACAAAGTAACACTACAAGAATTTTATAATTTAGCGAGGAAAAATTTCCCTCGCAATTCCTTCTCTAATTAGCGAAGGAATTGCGAGGGATCAGCGAGGGATGTCTGAGCCCTCACTAAATTTTAAAAATAAATTTTGAGGGAAAATAGTGAGAGAATAGCGAAGGAATTGCGAGGGATAATTTCCTACACTAAAATTAGCGAGGGAATTGCGAGGAATAATTTCCCTCGCTTAGAGCATAATTTAAACTTGGTCAATTTAGCGAGGGAATTACGAGGGATTTTTTCCCTCGTTAGATGATAAAATTGTAGCGAGGGAAATTTTCGTCGCAAATCCCTCGCAGAACCCAATTTTAACCTAATTGCAGAATTTTAAATCCCTCGTAGCCGCTCTCCCTCTCACTCTCACGTTTTCTCTCTCGTGCTCTCTGGCTCCCTCTCCCTCTCACTCTCACCCTCACTCTAATCCTCACCCTCACCCTCTCTCTCTCGTGCTCTCACTCTCATTCTCTCTCACTCAAAGCCGCAGCTTCTATTCTCTACTTAGCCTCTGCCCAAAGCCGTGAAACCCACGCCAACACGAGCTCGCAGCCTCTGTCCTCTGCTTAGCTTCATCATCAGGTTCACTCTCTTTCCAAGCCCTGTCATTCTCTACCGGACCATCCAATCGGACTCAAACACTAGTATGCTCATCATAACTTATTTAATTCATATTCTAGTGCTTTTTGTTGAAACATTTTGATGTTTGGTTTTTACATGTATGATAAATGTGCTTTTAGGCTACATATAGATTGATTTTATTAAGATATTGCTTCTTTTATTAGACATGGCAGTCAAGAGATCTGTTGGGATCTTAAATCTAGCATATCTCATGTTATTGGTTCAAATTGGTATTTGGTTTGCTATTATTTGATCTGTTCCAGTTCCAGCTGCATCTTCTTCCTTTTTGCTTGTCAATGGAATTGTAAACAAATGTTTGTAAAACTAAGGAGTTCGCCAAGCATAAAGGAACGCAAGTTATTCCTGATTCTACAATTAAGAAACTCTAATTTGCATTAGGAAAAAGCTCTATCTGACTTTAACTCTGCTTTGAGGACATATTATAAATGGAAGTGTTAGAAGTGACACTGATAGTTGACAATAGGTAGAGACATGAAATTGAAGATATAAGATTGATTGTTTCCTACTCAAGCTTTTCTGTCATTGACTGTGATTTGATCCCTTAAGCCTCATCTACCTCTAGCACTCTGCTGCTATTTGTCAATATCAATAGTTTTGATGTTCATATCTAGTTATGTACCTAACTTGGCTCACTGAAAAGATCAGTTCATAATTTTTAAGAAAGCTTTCAATTGCATATGTTTAGTGCTAAAGAAAATAAAAGGGTTTAAGATTAGGATCAACATGCAGAAATCCAAGTGATATTCAGAAGAAACACTCCCAGTTAAACAGAACCTAACAAGCCTACTAAGAATGGAGGAAAGGATATACCAGGGATCTAGGCTTGCTAGGAGAACGTGGAAGATTGAAGAGCCAAGCAGTTAGCTGGATCAAAGAGATAATCATGAGCAAGGTTGAAGGGTGAAAGGAAAACTTATAACAAGTGGGAAAGGAAGTGCTAATAAAAGTTGTAATTCAGGCCATTCCCACTTATGCAATCTCCAATTTGAAATTTCCAAAACATTTCGGCACAAGCATTGTTCACAATTGGTAAGATTTTGGTGCTACAGGAATGGGAGGAATAGAGGAATAACTAGATTTATATATTAATAATTGGCATAAACTTTCAGCAAGTAAAAAGGAAGGAGGGATTGGTTCAGGGACTTCAAAAGAGCTCTAACATGAAAGCAGTAGCTAACCAGGCATAGAGATTGGCACAAACCACCTCCCTCCTCCCAAAGCTTAATTACTGGCACAAGTTTTGCAAGTGTAAGGGCTGTAATTACAAAACTCAAGGATGATATATGCAAAGAAAAATCCTGGTTGTTCTTAGGGCTGGTCCAGCATTCTTTTGGATAGAGATTTCTTAAAAACTGTTCTACATTTCACTATAATAAGTACTTAAAATTCTGTTCAATTTCCTACTCCTATTTTACAGTCACCAGTGTCTTAAAATATCTTATAAAAATGCAATAAAATATGAAGATTGTAACGAGGATAAGTTAACAAAATTCTACAATTACAAATTACTGAGGCATATAACTGGTATGACTAGCATCAACATCTATCCCTCTGAAGTGAAAGTATAGTTTTCGATGACTATTATATGTAGCATTGATAATTTGATATTGATATAAAACAATAATAATTCAACTTTGTAAGTGGGGCATGGTGGTGAATACGTGGTTTTACAAAAAGAGTGGTATAGAATCTACCTTAAAGATACACTTCAACTTGAACCACAAACAATATCTTCCCCTTACCATGTAAAGTGTACCGTGATCAATCCCTTCCACCCAAAGGTTTCTTCAAATTTTACCGACCAAGTGTTATATCAATAAAGTGAACAAACAACTTGAATAAGGAGCCCCCCCACAATGCATAAGAATGAGAATGAGTATATTATGACATAATGTGCATTTTTTAAACAATCATGAAGTATTTTTAATAATGTGACAAATTTAATAATGTGCTAGTTCATGAAGTATATTCATGGTAACATAGTGTTTGAAGATTTAAACGTGCCTGTTGTATGACTGAAACTGAAAATAATGCTATTCTCTATTGGAAAATAATTCTGAAGACTATTTTTTTTTTTACTCCTGTTAAGTGTATTTTCCTCATCCTCTTCACTGGTTTGGATTTTTTGTTTTTGCATTTTGGATGGACCCGGTTACCTGGAGGTCCCTAAGGATACACTGAACCTTAGTTCTAGGCTTCTAGCAGTTAATTTTGTTTTACGACTTGGAAAAACCCCTAATTGATTGCGTGTGTGTTTTTGTAGGCCATTGAGTGAAGATTAAATCAGGTTGCAGACTATAGCCAACAAGCAGATCGATAGAAGGAGGAGATTTGACAAGGTTTTGTGCCTTTTACTATTTTTGATTTATTATTATTATTATTTTGAGTTTATACTAGTTTGGTTGTTGTTGCGAATCTGGTTTCTTCAATTCCTTCTGTTATTAGGCTATTTTCATGTGTCATTTATAACTTGGATAATTGTCGATTGCTTAATTTACAAGTCATGAAAATGGCTTCATATATATAATTGAGTACAGCTGACTAAGGAAATTTCTTAGTTAAAAGAGATGTGTTACTCAGTCGTATTACTTTTGTTTTACACCTGTGACTATATAATTGGATGATTTTCTTTTTCCTTTTTAGCTTCCTAGTGAATAGTATGTTCGATGTTCAATCTAAGAATGTATGACTAGACATGCATTTATCTCGGAGAATTGGACTTTGAAGTTCACAAACAAATTAGAGTAATTTTTTCTAAACAAATATCTACTTTGACCCACTAAACATACAAGTGTCACCAATAAATCAGTTTGGAGGGTTGCTTTACTTCAAATTTATATAAGACACAGTAAAATTTACACAAGTTTCAAATGAGTATTTTTTTCCCCTTAAACTGGCACATAAAAGCTTATTCCTCTCAATTATATAAATGAAGAGGAGAATAGCCCATGAAGAGTAATACCATGTTTCTATTTTGGAAAAATTTGTCTGAGATAGCATGAAGGCAGGCACTGAGTGTGACTGCAATTTCATTTACCCTAGAGTAGAAGTGTATGGTTCGGCAATGGGAGAGGTTGGCAAATATAGTTTTGTTTTGGCCTTCTCTAGTGCTATTTTGGCTGCCATCTACTTTACTTGTCTCTCTTCATTAAGCTTCTTGGCTACTTCTGCTTCCTCAGCTGTAACCTTTAAGGTTGTGTCAGCCTCTAATATACTTCTTTTAATATCACTAAGATGAGTCTTTACATTCAAGGTCTCCAACTCACAAGACTTCAATTGAAGGTGACTGTCCTGGAGTAAGGCCTGGAGATGAGAGATCTCTTCCCGAAGTGATTGTCTACGTTGATTAGATACATCAAGCAAAGCTTTAGTCTTGAAACACTCATCGTGGATGTGAGCAAATCTTACTTTCTCTTCTTCAAAGCGCTTACTGCATTCCTCTAGAGCATGCAAATTTTCCATGGACTTATCCATTTCTGCCACTGATGAAGCAAAATTGATGAAGTCCAAGACATACTCAGAGAATTATTTATAATCAACTTCTAACTTATCTAACATAGCAAAGGAGGCCTCTGCTGCCTATCTCATGGACTCATGCTCATTTGAACCCAAGGTCTCAAGTTCAATAAGAAGCTGCTGCTGTGCAAAAGATACTACTTTTTGCCTTTGCCTTTCTGTCATTGACATTGGCTTTCTTTCCCTGCCTGGTGAGTCCTTAGGATTACCTATATCTCTAGAAACCTTAGTATGGCAACCAGTTGAAAGTTGGGTACATTGATTGAGGTTGCTAATAGCAAGCTGGTTACATTCACCACAAGGAACATCATGAATAGTTGCTTGTTTAGGAACAATAATATAATTAAAATATGAAAAAATACTTGTAAAGAGGGGAGACAATCACCGTAAATAATACAAAATCAACGAGGACACAAACATATAAAATTGAGGAAATCATACTCACAACAGAAAAATGGTTGAGGTAGGGGAAATTTCAAGCTTTGAGTTGGATTGAGGAAAAGAAGGAACCAACCCATTGGACTATGACCTGCAATTGGATCAGGAGAATTTCACACATGGCTTCTTCGATTTTCACATAACAAATTCTAAAAAAGAACAAAGTTAGACTACTGTCAAAATTTATTTTGATGATCAATAAAGAAGGTAATATTTGTAACTTAATCAAATTTCTTAGATCCAAATTAAATTGATTGTAATTTGAGATGACATTTAATGTTGAGTTTATTCAAAAGAATAAGAAAGACACATAGCAAGTCTAAGAAATGTCTCTCCTATATGTTCAACCACTTTCTCTCATATCCCAGTACATTTTGGTCTCTCTAAATATGACATCAAACCTTGGATGCTGAAAATGAAAGTTATGAATTTCTAACAAACTATGTGTCAAGAATCTTAGTTTGATTTAACTTTTGATTGTGCTTTAACTTATGCTTAAAGTTTTATTTTCTTATTCAAGTAAAAATTTGAGTAAAACCTTAGTTTCTCATTTTAGATTCAATATTAATGAGCATGCGTACCTTTTGAAGGTACTGCTCATTATATTGAATCTTGAATTGTCCAAATGGGACAGTTTGGTAAGAAATTTTTTCTTCACTTGGTTAATAGTTATTTTTTAAATCTCATATATTATATTTATTGAAATTTCGATCTGCTACATTTCCTTTCGTTCTCTGGGTGTATACTTAAACGCGGTAGATCTCACTGCGTTTAAGTCATGCACTTGGAGACCAATGGGAAATGCTGCTGAAATTTCGTCAAGTATAAAATATGAGATTTAAGGAAAAACTAGTAACCAAGTGTTGAAAATGTTTCTTATCGAATGGGATAGGGCTATACCATGTTAAGAAAGAGATGGAGATATAAGGATTGTGTTAATGTGCTAATTCAATTTCAACAGTCATGAGACCTGATCGAAGTTGGATGTTACGAAGAAATGACCCTAGTGGCTATGTAAGTGAAGAATTCAAGGATGGAGTTGATGATTTCATTAGTGTTGCTCAAGGAGACCCGACAGTTACTGATGCATTAAATCGCATCCTTTGTCCATATGATAGATGTAAGAATCGTGATTGGAGGGAGGTGTTTGGGGTAGAACAACATCTGTATAAGTATGGATTTGTGGATGGTTATGTAAATTGGACCATTCATGGTGAGGACATATGGGGGGATAGCGGCTCAACATCCATTGTCCATGATGATGAAGTGGAGCCTAGAAATCCATACATGGATATGGTTATGGATGCCGTAGGTGATAGATTAAATCCAGAAACTCAAGATTTAGAAGAGGATCCAAATCTGTCAGCTGTGAAGTTTTATGACTTGCTAAAAGACGCTGACGAACCTTTATAGGATGGTTGCCATAAGCACACGAAATTGTTAGCTGTAACTCAACTTTTGAACTTGAAGTCGGAGTTTAACATGAGTGAGAGTTGTTATAATAGAATGATTGTCAAAATTAAGAGCATGCTTCCAGAGCCTGAAAGGTTACCCAAAAACTTCTACAAATTAAAGAGAATGGTTTGTGAGTTGGGATTAAGATATAAGAAGATAGATGCGTGTCTTAATCAGTGCATGTTGTATTACAAAGAATATAGTGACAAGAGACTCTACTCAGTTTGCTTAGTATGTGGACACCCACGATTCAAACCGAAGGCGGGACGTTCATCGAATGAGAAGGATGTGCCGCACTCAGTGTTGCGATATTTTCCCATTATACTAAGACTCCAACGCCTGTTTATGTCCAAAAACACCGCACAGTATATGACTTGGCATGCGGATGGAGTACATCAAGATGAATCAGTGATCAGGCATCCAGCTGATGCTGAGGCTTGGAAACGATTTGACGCTACCCATTCAACATTTGCTCTAGACGCTCGAAATGTTAGGCTTGGCCTGTGTACAGACGATTTTAATCCATTGAGCGGTTCAACCACACCATATTCATGTTGGCTTGTCTTTGTCATACTGTACAATCTACCTCCAAGTATGTGTATGAGAAGGGAATACATATTCCTCACTCTTGTGATTCCTGGACCAAAGTAACTAGGTAAAAGTTTAGATGCCTATCTTAGACCCCTAATTGACGATCTGAAGATATTGTAGGATGATGGGGTGCAAACTTATGATGCTTAGAAGAAGCAAAATTTCGATATGAAAGTGACTTTGTTGTGGACAATAAGTGACTTTCCAGCCTATGGAATATTATCTGGGTGGAGCACTCATGGAAAACTTTCTTATCCACTTTGTATGAATCACAGTAAGTCATTTGTGTTGAAGCACGGTATGAAATGTTGTTGGTTTGATTTTCATGCCAAATTTTGCCTTTTGATCATCCATTTCATTGTGATCGAAACTCTTTTAAGAGATCAATAGTAGAAAAATCTAATCCACCGCAACGGCTGAGTGGGACAAATGTCTTGAATAGAGTGACTCAAGTTAAGGAAATCATTTTCAGCTTGAATTCAGGTAAACAAAAACAAGATGGCTTTGGTATACACCACAATTGGGTGAAAAAGAGCATATTCTGGGAATTGCCTTATTGGTCCACTAATCTAATACGACATAATTTAGATGTTATGCATGTCGAAAAGAACATGTTTGGTAATATCTTCAACATTGTCATGGACATAAAGGGCAAGACAAAAGACAATGAAAATGCAAGAGAAGATTTGAAGATAATATGTAAACGTTCTACCTTGGAGCTAATAGTTGAGAATGACAAGTGTAAAAAACCAAAGGCGACATATGTCTTGGATGCCAATCAAAGAAGAATGGTGTGTGAGTGGATCAAACAGTTGAAATTTCCTAATGGGTATGCGTCGAATATCGCACATTGCATCAATGTAGACGATGGGAAGATATATGGAATGAAAAGTCACGATTGTCATGTTTTTATGCAAAGGTTAATTCCTCTGGCATTTCGTGATATCTTGCCAAAACCTATATGGGGACCATTAACAGAACTAAGCTTGTTCTTTAAAGAAGTTTGTGCAACTGAAATTCGTGCTTCCACTATGGAGAATGCAGAGCTTTCTATCATTGAAACAATTTACATGTTAGAGAAGATTTTCCCTCTAGCATTCTTTGATGTGATGGAACATCTAGTAGTGCATCTCTTTTATAAAGCTAAGGTTGGAGGACCAGTGCATTACACGTGGATGTACCCTTTTGAGAGGTGTATGCTGTACTTGAAAAGAAAGGTTTGAAATAAGGCAAAATTTGAAGGATCTATTTGTGAAGCGTATATTTTAGAAGAAATTTCTAATTTTGCTTCCATGTATTTTGATCCCTACCTACAAACCAGGCACACTCAAGTTCCTCAGAATGACGACGGTAGGGAATATACAATTAATGAATGGTTGTCTATTTTTAAATATCCATGTCGTCCTGTCGGGAGAGGTCAAAATAGATTCTTGATGGATGTGGAACTTCAGATTGCTGAGACATATGAGCTTGTAAATTATGGAGAAGTAGAACCTTATCTCCAGTAAGTTTACTCTCTATCTAATGAATTTGTTATTAATGTGCTAAATTTATGCTAAATATTAATTATTGCATTGGTTAGACAATTCAAGGATTCGTTATGGGAAATAGATCCCAATATCACTGATGATCAAATATTGGAAGCTCAAGATAAGGACTTCAGTAGGTGGTTAAAACATCTAGTGAGTCCTTTTATCCATAATAGTGATCTATCATATTAAATTCAATGTGCATTATGCTAGATGTTATAACTATCTACCATCTATGTAATGATACAGGTTAATATAAGCCAAGTCGAGGATCAAATGATATGAGAGATAAGTTATGGTTCATCCAAGTCCGTGACTTCTTACTGTGGCTTAATAGTTAATGGGTACAGATTTCATACTAAGGTGTATGGACAAAATAAAGTTATTATGAATAGTGATGTATGTGTTAGAGATAATATATATGGTGAGAATGACTTTAACTATTATGACATCGTTGAAGATATATTGGAATTGTCATATGTAGGAAATCAGAATAAAGTATTTCTTTTACAATGTCATTGGTTTGAACCGATAAATGGAGTCAATGTTGATGAGAGATATGGGTTGGTTGACATCAAGCATAAATCAAGACTTCACTCAAATGAGCCATTTGTCTTAGCCAAACAAGCACAACAAGTGTATTATACAAGATACCCACAAAGCGAGAATAGAGCTAATGGTGAATGGTGGGCAGCTTGCAAGGTCAGAGCAAAACTCTTCGTGGCTGAGACATTGAATGACGAAGGTGATGAATTGAATGACTTAACTGCCACTAATTATTACCAAGATGATGGATCCCTTGAAACACACAATCTTGTCATAGATGATGAAGTAGTCTCTTTGTTTGATGCACATGCCTAAATAGAAGAAGTGAACATACGTGATATACATTATCCAATGGATATTTTGGTTGATGATAAGTTCATTGATGACAACAAAAATAATGAAATTAATGAATTCTCAGATGAAGATGAGGAATCTTTTGCTTCAGACTCAAGTAGTTAAAATTGAAGCTTGTTCAATAAATTTCGTTAATGGTATTTACACTGAAATATCATTATTATATTTTGAAGTTTTTATTGACATATAGTTTCTTAACTCGTCATGTTTCATTATGTTTCCTTATGCAGGTATTCATCATGACCATTCGAGGTAGAGGTGCTGGACGCGGTCGTGGGAGAAGCCATAATATTTCATCTGTCCATGTTTCTCCACCATTACAGTATTCTCAGCCCTCTCTAGGTATACCTGTAGGATAATCTTTTTAATTATTGTTAGCTCGTGGTTTATATAAATATAATATATATGTATTCTTTTGTTTATGTATAATTATGTTAGGTGCAACTTCAGTTACTGGCCCATCGACCAGTGCAGGCCTACCAGCGTCTAGTCCATTGACCGTTGGAGGTGCATCAGCTTCTGTCCCACCCCTTATTGACCCAGCGATTTCTATGCCACCCCTACTGACCCACCCACCAGCGGCTCAAATGTAGTGCCTTCATGTGGAGAATCTAATGTGGAAACAGATAGCAGAGAACTTATATATATGGCACCTGTCCCTGAACCATAAGTAATAGTGATTTTGCTTCCTTTTATTACATGTATTTACTTTTAGATTACTAACATTTTCTTATTGTACTTACAGGAGGAGGTTTCTCCCGTCGAGGGTGACACGTGACATTATGTACAATGTCATGACATGGATGCCTGTTCCGGCTAGTACATGGCGAGGTTATCTAGCTGAGATGAAGGAAATACTATTTAACGACTTCATGGTAAGTAATTATATTTATAGAATTATATATTATACGTTCATTGAAAATTAAATATACATACATATCATTTGTGTAAGCTAAGCATCGGTTCACATCTAGTGTTGATCGTAGCATGGCAAGAACTATCTGGGAACGGACTATCTTGGATCGTTATCCAAACCATTTGAACAAAGCACGAGATAAGGCCTTTGAAAGGGCAAATTCAAACAACTTAGCTGATGTTAAGGGCCATGGGCCCAGAGGAATGAGGACGGAAGTGTGGGATGACCTAGTCGACATTTGGTTGACATATAAATAGATGACGAGGTCTGCAGCTGCCCGGAGGGACAGGGCAGCCATGCCTGATGCCTTGAAGCATACAGGCGGGTCGATAAGCTTTGGTTAATACAAGAGCAAGATGGTAATATAACTTCCTCATTTAAAGTTTTAATGATAAGCATCTGTGTATGAACATGTTGTAATTACTTGAGTTATTTGCCTATCTTGAGTATGCCATAGTATTTTAGAGGGATTGCCTTACTTTTGATATGTGTTTATTATATAATATTCTTCCATATGGGATTACAGGAGGCAGAGTTAAAGCATTCGGTTTCTTACAGAGATTTGTATGCAAAAGTTCATAAGAAGAAAGACAGAAGCTATGTTTCTGAGTGCTCGAGGAATTTTATTATAGGTGTCTTGTTCCTATTCAAAAGTCATATATATTTTAGGTTGCTTATCTTTTTTGTTAATATTTTTCTTGTTTTGTTATTTTTAAGAGTCATATGACACCACAATAATAGAAAAATATGGAGAAAACTCTTCCTCTCACCTTATGGTTGACTTGGAGGTCTGGTTGGATGCTGCGGATCCCAACAAGAAGGGACGTGTGCATGGCATAGGTAACAGCTTGCACATTAGTAATAACACCATGCAACCTTCATCCTCCTCGGTTGCGGGTCCTTCCCACTCTACACCGTTGACACAAGACATATCTGAAGTTGTAAATACAGCGGTGGCAGCAGCAATGACTTCGTTTGTCCAGAGTCAACTTGTCCCTATGTTGGCGCCCTTCCAATCGTTCCTATCTACGATCGGATCAACAAATGTTGCTCCACAACCACCATCGCAAGATTTAGGTAGGGAGAGTCGAGAGGAAGAGGAAGACGAAGACGAAGACAACTTAGACTGATTGTCATTTTTTATTCTTATTGTCTACTTTGTAGAACTTTCAACTATATTAATTGATTATTTGTATAATAACTTTTGTAACATCTCAAAAATTATCTCATTCATCATAAATAGTCGTTTTATAATATTTGAGATTTTTAAGAACTTTTCAGGATTTTTCCTGAAATGTTGAATATTTTAATATATTCCTCGTTTTGCATGCGCACTGAGCAGAATCGATATAACGCTCCAAAAATTATTTGTTTCATCACAAATAGTCATTTTATAATATTTATGATTTAAAAAAAATTGTATTTTTTCAAAAATGTTGAATATTTTAATATATTTTTTGTTTTACGTATACACTGCGCAGAGTCAGTGTAACACTCTGAAAATTATTTGTTTCATGACGAATAGTCATTTTCTAATATTTGTGATTTTTGTGAATTTTTGTGAATTTTTCTGGAAATGTAGAATATTTTAGTATATTTTTCATTTTGCGTGCGCACTGAGCGGAGTCGGGAAAATGAAATATTTTCCCTGAGGTTGGTAAACATTGAACTGTGAAAGTGTCGACGGGGGATCTTACTAAACCCAAGGCCGGGCACAATTTACAAAGTTTACGTTTTTCAAGATTTTATCTGATAAATAAAATCTCTATACACACTGTTAAATAAAATTTTGTAGTACGCTCTATTATCCAATAGATAATTAATACTGGCTTGTGTACTACAACAATTATTCATTGGGTAATGGCTTGTAGTAAAATCCTAACCACCTTATTATTTAATTACTAAATCATATTATCTTATCCAAAGGTAATCTCCTTTATGTCTAATCAAATCCTCTTTATAGGAAAAGCTACAAGCTTCTCAAAGAAACTTCATCTTCTCTCTCCTCCTCCTTCTCTCCCATACGGTAGCTGCACATTTGGAGCCCAAGAATTGTGCTTCATTTAATTAAGCCATTCTATTCTAATTTCAAAGTCAAAAAGTCATCACCTTTTTCTCCTATCAACTTCTCTCTCTAGATTTTCCTTCTCTCTTTTCTCTCCACCATTTTCTTCTCTCCTCCCTCACACTCCCCACACGGTAGCAGCCCTTCCTTGGGAGCCAAATTTGTGCCTTATTCATTTAATTAAACAAAGTCATTCTAATTTCAAAATCACAAAAAAGTTCATTCACCTTTACTATTACTTTCTCTCTCTACCTTCTTCTTCTTCCTCTCATTTTTTTCTCCTCATTCTCTCTAGGAGCCTCACGGCCAGCCCTCTTCTCAACCCTCTACCATCACCAAAATTTCATCTAAACACATTTTCTTAATCTCCCCTACATTCTAAACACGTCTCTAATTGGTGATTTCTTGAAAAGGTTTCATCTTCACCATCCTCTTCTTCAAGCTTAAAGCTTCAAGCATTTGGGTAAGGTTCTTGATTCCTCACCCCTTTCTCTTCATTTTCGTGATCCATGGTCACTATGGTGATCATGGATGCCTTTTTCAAGCTTTGATTGTGATTTTTGTGAAAGTTTGATGCCCTAGGGTTTTGGTATTGGTGGAATCCGAATTTCACTTGGAGCATTCAAGGGAGATTCATTGTTTGTTGTCTCCTCTAGGTAAGAGGGAGATAATCCTCTTCAACCTCTCTTGGTAGTAGGAAACTTGATTTTGTGATTGGTTGTGAGAAACCTTTGCTAGGGTTACTCTCTTTGTTGCATGACTTTTATGAGTATGTGTTGTTTTTAAATTTGTTTGGGTTGATTGGTTGATTTTATATGTACATTGGTGCTCTTGTTTTGATTGGTATGGATTGGAAACTTAAATGGAAGCAAAATAATCCTTGCTCTCTTCTAAGAGGCTCACGGCCTCAAGCCCCAAATGGGATGTTCTTGATGAAAATTTGTAACTAGTTGAGACATGATTAATTAAGGGAGTAACATGTAATGAATGGAAAGAAAATTTGGGGTTCCTAATTTTAGGGAGGCTCACGGCCTCAAGAGCTCATTAGGGCTCAACCATGTAACTTTTTCAACTTAGAAATTGAATTAATCAAGTGATTAAATGGTTAATAATAAGATAGAAGGAAACAAATTTGATAACTCAAAGGGGATCTTTGGACTTAAGAAAGTGAATAAGGATGTGTGAATTCCCCTAGAGAAGAATTTCGTAAGGAATACTAAATCAAAGGGAAACTTAATTAATTTGGGCAATTAGAAATTAACTTAGGATTTCATATAAGGGAAAGAATCAAGAATAGAGTTTTATCCAAAAACTTAGAAAAAATTTTAATTAGAGCAAGACCATAAGTGCAAGTAAGAATGATAAATAACTCAATTTTAAATCATTCTAAGGGAATTAGGTTTAAAATTTAATGATGGACTTATGTAATTAAAATAATAATGATTAAATGAATAATGTGATAGCATTTCTCAAAAAGAGAAACTTATTAAGAAGAATGTAGAAATTTATGCATAATTCCATAATGTATCCTAAAGGTGTAATGCATTATTTAAGGACTTAATAATATTTATTGTGGGTCCAAGTGAGGGACTAATGATGTGTTGATGCTTACTTTGGCCAATTGAGGCATATTGTGAAAAAGTATGTAATGATAAACATATATGATATATGCATGGAGTCATCATGCATTGTGAAAGTCCAATGGACTACTTGTCAAGGCCATGTTGCGTAGGAGTTGAATCACACCTTAGTGTGGGTGCAAATAGACTAGTGTAGGTCCTGCTGTTGACCTTGGGGGTGTCGAGGCGCGGGCGTCTCACAGCAGGCAGTTGGTAGCCCCTCTGGACCGTGAGACAGATCGATGCAAACGCACCGACAATCCTGACCGAGACACTGTCCTATATTGCGATCTTGTGAGAATGCCGCTGTATAGAGCCTTATGTGCAACATTATTGATTGACTGTTTCTGGAAAGCACTTAGTCCTAGGCGGACGAGAAGGGGTTCTATTGGTTTCGTTAGGATCGTGTTTACTGGTGGCACCAATGCGTGGTGAGCTGACTGGGTTGGACAACGTATACGATATATAGGAGACTTGATCTTGATCGTAAGGAGGACCCGTAATGGAGATCCTGTCCTGACACTTACTACTTCAGTACATCTGGAGTTCGCTTTGCCTATCCAGGAGTTATGGGGTGATCCGATTCACACCCCTAAAGAGGACGAGGATTCCCTGGCATCAGCTGCTAGGACACCTGCCCGTGGGACCGCGCTCGGTCCTATCCTTATATCTTCAGAAGAGCCGGGAGAGGGTCCCGAGGTGGATCCGATGGAGTGCCCAACTCCTTAGACGTGGATGTCTTATGGGTAGTTTATGTTTCCTTCTGTATTAATTATGTTATGATGTATTTTTAATATATTTACATTTTGAAGTAAATCATGATGTATTTCATTGTGAGTGGTACGAGAAATGCGCCACACTCTGTATGCTTTAACTTAATTAATTTAGTCCTACATACTGTATTTTGCATATATTCTGTTGAATCATATCTATTAACGATGACATATGTATTATTTCATTCATGGCTCATATTTCCTTTATATATAAAAAATTATATATATATATATATATATATATATATATATATATATATATATATATATATATATATATATATATATATATTCAAATTTGGAAAAGTATTATGAAGAAGCTGTAGCATGCCAAAAATTTAGTGACCGTGATATAATGACAATTGTGCCGTGGTTATTAAATCTAGGGATATTACAACTTTCAACTATATTATTGGATTATTTGTACAAGTTATTTGTTGTAGCAGTTTACAATTATTGGATTTTTTGTTGTTTGATTTCTATTTGCTAGATTTCTGTTTGCTGGATTGTGGTTTAATATACAGGTTTTGGGAAAGTTATATATATAGGTTATTAAAAAAAAACCTACTTGATTACCGAGGGATTAGCGACAGAAACTCACATGGTAATTAGCGAGGGATTAGTGAGGAAATAGCGAAGGATGTTTTAGCGAGGCATTAGTGATTTGTTAATAATTTCAGTATCTTAAATGCTTTTCATTTGATCTAATTGGACTCCATATATGCTCAATTATTGATGTTTAGCTAAGTTTCTGCTTTAGAGCTTAATTGGATGTTTATTATGAAACTATGCTTAAATGTGGTTATAAACACTCATAAATGAATTATGCTTTTCAGGACATCTTTGAGTGTTTGAGTCCATTAGCATTGAATCGAGCCTAATGACCATTTAAGGAGAGAGATGAATGCTTAAGAAGATCGGTTTTATCCCTAAAAGCAAAGGAAGAAGAGCAGTTATGAAGATTCAAGGTTGCATTTGAAGAAAGTGGTCAACACGGCCTGTGTCAAATGACATGGGGTAGGCCATGTACTCCTCTGACTATTTGAAGACTGGGTCAAATTCTATTTTTGGATCAACACAGCCCGTGTCAAATGGCATGGGGTGGGCCGTGTACGTCTCTGTCTTCACAAGGAAAATCAATTTTCAGCCTTGACCGAGAACACGGCCCGTGTTATTCTCTGACTTTGAAATTAGTTAGAATTTTGTCACCAGATTCAGACACGGCTTGGGCCGTGTTATATGACACGGCCTGTGTCATCGGCTCAGAAACTTAAATTCATATTTTAATGCTAAATTAGGTATCCAAACCTATAAATAGGGTTGCTGAGAGCTTTTAAAAAAGTCTGGACAGAGAGAGTCGTCAAGAAACTGAGAGAAGCACACAGACCAAGAAAGAGGAAGATTCGATTGAGGATTGGAGACTCGAATTCGAGCGATTGAAGATCAATCATTCTCAAGCCTTGGAAACTAGTTTGATCTTTAGTTTTCTTTTCTTCTTTTATTCTGAACAATGTCAATCTTTAATTCTTCTTCTGTTTTTGAATTTTCCATGTGTGGCTAAACTTCTTAATTGGTTAAGGGAAGATAAAACTCTAGTTTTGATTATGTGAATCTTGCATATTTCTTTATATCAATACATTTATGTTTTTATTCATATGTTTCTGTTTTAAATCAATATAAAGGTCTTTATATTCTTGCCAAATTTTGAGAGTGGTAAAACTAAGATTGCTATACGCAGTTGCGGTGGTAAAACTAGTGAAACATATGATCTAAGTAATTTAATCCCGGTGTGTGATTAGATCTTAGTGTGATTGGTTTTCTAATTCTTAATGCAATCATTAGGTAGGTGTAAGAGTGGTTGCTTTACAAATAACTAATGGTTAGGGTTTGATTTGAGCGGTTGCTGAATTAAGCAAAACTTAAGGAAAACAAAGGATTTATCTGACAATCACATAAGAACATAATTGATCATGTTGGTATAAAAAGATGTAAGTTAGCATAATCATATAAATTTAGTGGTGGATTCCATCTCTTAACCAATATCTTTAACTTGGTATTTAATCTATGTTTACTATTTTTGTTTTAAGTTTAATTTATACTTTTAATTTTAATCAACAAAACCCTTTTTTTACTTTTTATTGATTATTTTTCATCAGAGTTTAATTTAAGAATTGGATTGATAGTGTCAATTGAATTAGTTCTCTATGGATCAACCCTTGCTTACTACAACTGGTTGCAAGGTTTTTGTATTTTTGGTAGAACTTGGCAATTGTTTTTGATATAATTATTAATCGTATTCCACTCCACACCAATTAGTGACCTAATAGCGAGGGAATTATACAAGCCATTAGAGAGGGATTAGAGAGGGATTAGTGAGGTAATAGAGAGGGAATTATTAACGACGGAATAGCGAGGGAATAACAGGAGAAATTGACAAAATATACAGTGACGTAATAGCGAGAGAATTTCCCTTACTATTTTACGAGGGAATAATGTGGCATATTAGCGAGGGATTAGAGAGGGGTTAGCGAGGGAAATGAATTTTCTAGAGACGGATTAGAGAGGGAATGCTTTCCCTCGCTAATTAGCGATGAAAAAAAGTGACTAACTTATCTCTCGCTAATCCCTCGTTAAGTTTTGTTAGCGAGGGATTAGATAGGGATTAGCGAGGGAAATTTCCCTCGTTGATTTCATGATTTCTTGTAGTGTAAGTGTAATGGTTACAAAGTAATTAGGCACACTAAAGGTCATAACCACCAACCCTTACTAATGGCACCCTTAACATCAAATTAAGGTGGTCATCTGGTGTGTTGTCGTACACAACTAAAAATAAAACTTATACTCTTAAAAATAAATGTAGTAGTACAAGTAAGGATCGTTTCTACAAAGAGTATATAACTTAGCTTTTATACTACGTGAACGTGGATGTGTGGGGTTTTGAATATAATGAAAATAATTTTAAGAAAAAAATTAATGAATAATTCAAATTAAATTATCAAAATCAATTAAAAGAACAAACCTTGGTCTAAGTTAACATCCACTATCAGACTTTTACAATTGATTATTGATGCAAGTATATATTAATTCACACTTTGAATATTCACCGTTGGAACTATTTTCCTATCTCTCCTTATTCATAGTTAATTAGAAAACAAGTGATCTAAATAACCCTAACTACTAAACATCCCAAGATAAACGCTAAAGGTTTAATCTAGTAGCAGCTTTAAGAATTAAAGAGATCGATGAAACTAAACAACACAAGTACAAGTAGTTGCATTTAATTTAGTCAAACGTTCTTCCTAAAATCTAATAATTTCTGACCCAGTAAATCATTAAATTTTAGTTACTTCACAAATTAGAGGGATCAAACAATTATGAATTTAATATCTAATTTAGCAATAGATTGCAGTGAATAATAAACTAATAGGCCTCTTAGTAATTAAGTGAAACAATCTTCAAAATAGTCACAGAAGAACATTCGATACTCAAAACATAAATTAAACAATAAAAATAAATTAGATCTCACAGTTTTATTGATTCTGAGGTTTCTATTTCCTTCAACTAATTAAAAACTTAGCCATGCAGTATCATAGGTGAAAACTTGAAGGAGAAGAGAGAGAAGAATGGAGGAGTGACATATAGAAAAATCTGTTCATTACTCTCCCTTTTTATCCTTTTTGTATTAGTATTCAAGCCTACCAAATCTCCTATCAAATCTCCTACCAAAAATCTTCTATAAATACCTCCTATAAAATCTTCTACAAAATCTCTTATAAATATTCTAAATATTATCCTAAGATAACAATATCCAAATCTAACTAATTAAGGAGAATATTTAAAATAAAATAAGATCCGAATATAACTAGGAAAATTATATTTTTAATTAGAATTTGTGCATCGGATCTGAAAATTTCCAAAAATACACCACATCAGATTCGTGTAACAGAATTGCAGGCTAAGGAACGTCCCAGATTATGAAGTAATATCAAAACTATCCAAAATCACCCAATTAGATTCATTTTGCACTTAACGCTTCCATTTGCATCCTAAATCAAAATATAAGATAATGAGTATATTTAGGCACGAAATAAGTATAAAAGATTAAACATTAAGGGAGAAAAATATGTCATTTTGCATTCTCATCAAATTCCCCCACACTTTTGCTCCTCCTCGGGCAAGAAAAATATAAGCACAAATAAGAGAAAACATAACAAATGCATATAAATTTTCTTTTTAATAGAAAAATGCAAGAAATTTGACATGCTAATAACCTTTCAAAGCTTAAAGAGATCATTCTTTCAATCTTGCATCCATATTCAACTCAAATGCGAGTCATCAAACCAAGCTTGCTTTTAAAAACAAATCCTATGAACTTAATTACTCTCTTGATGATCATATGTATACTTAACAACTCATAAACACTATCCACAAGTCAAATAGGCAAAATCGCTACTCAATTCTCTACTAATTCAAGTCTACACCATATCAAGGATCATTAGGATTTCTTTAGGCACTTTTCATCATTTTTCTATTTGTTTCTTTTTTATTCATATAGAGACATAGACTTAGCAATGCTTGAACTCATAACCGTGCGCCTCCTCTATTCATCACGAACTCTATCTAAAGACTCGAATTCTTGACCGTGCGCCTAACCCACAGATCAAAAACTCTAATCCATTTCTAATCCATACTCTTTATTTTTTTATTCCACTCATATTTCAACTTTCACCACCCCTAAACTGATTTTCTTTATGTACTTGGGTGGATCATATAATTTCCATTTCTTTCTTTTTTTCAATTTCCTAAATCTCCTTAACTCAGTGCTTCTTAAAAATTTACTTTGAAAAGAGTAGAAAAACAGAGAAACAAAAAGTAAATCACATCATATACATATGCCAACTCAAGAGCTCATAAATCCAATGAAACAAGTTTTATAATCATAAATTTAAGTTGATAAAATGCATGAAATGAAGACAAATAACAATCATGAATTTTCCACTTTCACTTCTCAAAAATATTGATAGATCAAACTATTATTAGTTCTTTTCAATCATTTATCAATGCAAATTTTTCTCAAAAGGGTGTGAATTTTGAAAACAAAAAACAAAAAAAAATCTTTTATTTTTTTTCGTTTTGTTTGGATGACACTTTTTACATCTCCTTACAAAGGCTTCAAACTCAGGAAGACACTTAAGCCGACTCAGAAATAAGAAAAAGAAAATAAAACAAACCAAAAACTACTCTAGCCTTTCCTCATACTTAATCCTTACATTATCCTCAATGTAAGATTAAATACAAAGAAAAGGCAAAAATAACCAATATATAAATGCGAAAATACGAAAAGGAACGAACTCCCCTTAGGTTGCCTCCTAAGCAGCACCATTGTTTATTGTTGTTCAATCGACTCAATGCTTCCTTAAGGACCTACATAAGCTTTTCTTCTTATGGCGCACTAAGTTTACTGTAGATGATCACTGGTAACATTCCTCCATCTCCAAGGAACACATACTTGAGGTGACTGGGGAGAGGCTTCAAATTTGGAATAGGAGCCTGTAAAACAAAGGCTAAAGGCCTCTCTCATTAGAAACTGGTAACGCAATATAAGTAACGTTACCTTACTATTGTAACTTCAGAAAATCATTCAACATTGCAATTGTTTCCTATAATTCAGTACACAAGGCTACCTCCTTATTCTCTTTCTTAAGAGGCTTCGTAATGGCAACTTCCAATCCATCTTTTCCATCAAGTTCAAAAGGTTCCTATGCTAAAGAATTAATTACATCAATAGAATAAATATGATTATCATCACCAGGATATTTCATGGCATCATAAATATTAAACTTAACAATTTCACCATCAAGTTCAATGGTAAATATGCCACTATGAATATCTATCTTAGTCTTTGTTGTCTTTAAAAATTGTCTTCCTAACAAAATAGGAGCAGTTTGATCATCATTCTCTATATCAAGCACATAGAAATCAGTAAGGAAAACCAAATCATTAACTTGCATAAGAACATCCTCAACTACACCCATAGGATAGGCATTAGATCTATCATCCAATTGAATCATAACACCAGTTTTATTCAAAGGTCCAAGTTTTTAAAGAAGCATATATAGAATATGGCGTGACATTGATAGAAGCTCCTAAATCTATCATGGCCTTCTTAAATATTGTGTTACCTATCGTACAAGGGATAGTAAACGTACCTGGATCTTTGCACTTCGTAAGGAGTTTTCTTTAAATAACAACAGAAACATTCTCCCTAACTCTCACTTTCGCACATCCTTTAAGTTTTTGTTTCCTCTTAATTGTACATAGTTCTTTCAGAAATTTAGCATAACGAGGTACTTGTTTAATAGCATCTAAAAGTGGAATATTTGCCTCGCATCTATGAAAAGTCTCATATAAATCTTTATTTTGCTCATCTTTTCTAGATTCTGTTAAAGCCTGAGGAAAATGAGGTATTGGGTTATAATCAGAAAGAGGTGAAAACTTACACTTAGGTATGTCATCATCATTAGGAACGTTCTTGTCTGCAATGATGATTTTCTCCTTTTCTTGCTTCGATGATGCAGGGGCTGCCTTTACTGGAATCTCAACCTCTTTACCACTTCTCAAAGCGATTGCACTTGCATTTTGTCTTAGGTTTAATACCATTTGAGATGGTAATTGCGGTTGCCATCTGACCCATTTGATTATCCAAATTTTGAATACTAGCCCTCACCTCTTGTTGAATTTATTTCATCTTCTGTTGAAATTACAAAGTATTAGTGGTTAAAGACTTAACAATATCTTCTAAAGACATACCAGAATTAGAAGTTTGGTTCAGTTGTTGTCTAGGGAGGTATGACCACTTATATAGTTAGAAACTTAGGCGATTTTGAGTCATGGGCTGATTTACTTGTAGATTCTCATAGCTAAGATTGGGATGATCCTTTCATCTTGAATTATACGTGCTCGAATAGGGATCATATTTCCTTTGCGGTTGTCTAGGAAATCCACCTGCTGCATTCACTTACTCAATGGGCTCCTCTTGAAAAGTTGGACACATATTAGTTGGATGCCCTACTACCAAACAAATCCCACAAGCCCTCACCGTTTGCATATTACCTATAACCATTTAATGAACAAGAGAAGTTAGACTTGCAATCTGTTGTTCAAGGGAGGAAATATTTACCTCATTAACAAACTTAGATGAAGGGTCTAGCTTAGTGCCAAATTGTTGAGAATTGGCCACCATATTTGTAATCAAGTTTCTCATAGCCTCGGGAGTTTTATCCACCAAAGCTTCTCCACTAGCAGCATCAATCATGCTCTTATCAGTGGGTAGAAGGCCCTCATAGAAATACTGGATAAGTAGTTGCTCACTAATTTGATGATGGAGGTAGCTTGCACATAATTTCTTAAAATTTTCCCAATATTCGTGTAGGGACTCTCCGTTGTGCTACCTTACACCACAAATCTCTTTTCGAATGTTGGCCACCCTTGAAGTTAGGAAATATTTCTCCAAAAACAATCTATTCATCTCGTTCCATGTGGTAATACTCCCTAAGGTTAGAGCCAATCCTTAGTCGAGTCCTTCAAAGAAAATGGAAAGACTCTTAATTTAATTTGCTTTTCAGTCACCCTCGTGGGTTTCATACTCGTGCATACTACGTGAAACTCCTTTAGATGCTTATGGAGATCTTCACCTGCAAGGCCATGAAAATTGGGCAAGAGATGCATTAGTCCATATTTTAATTCAAAAGTAGTAGCAACATCTAAAGTAGGGAATGTTATACATAAGGGTTGTTGATTCAAATCAGGTGTAGTAAGCTCTTCTAAAGTTCAATTTTTAGTCATGACTTCTTCCTCTTCTAAATTAGAATCACTAGCAAATAGGGAATTAAGAGCTAGATCGTTCTCTTTAGAATTTTTTCAAATTTCGCTTCTTAACTTGCACAAAGTTCTATCTACTTCTCGATCACAGTGCAAATCACCTTGATTAGAAGATCGAATTATAGTCATAAACAATCAAGGAAACTCTAATAAACGATGAAAAACAAATCAAGAAAAATTTATAATAATGAAAATAAATAAATATTCTACCCTAAAAAAATTAATTTTTTTATTTATAAAAATTTATTTTATTTTATTTTTTAAAAATTCTACTCTAATAAATAAATAAAACTAATGATTTATTTTTTTTATTTTTATTTGAAAATTTCAAGAACAAAATAAGGATCACAAGAAGTATAAAAATTAAGCAGAATCACTCCCCAACAATGACACCAAAATTTGGTGTGCAGTCGTAGGCAACCAAAAATAAAACTTATACTCTTAAAAATATATGTAGTAATGCGAGTAAGGATTATTTCCATAGAGAGTATCTAGCTTAGTTTTATACTACGTGAACGTGGATATAGGGGTTTTGAGTATAACGAAAATAATTCTAAGAAAACAATTAAGGAATAATTAAAATTAAATTATCGAAATTAATCAAAAGAATAAACTTTGGTCTAAGTCAACATCCACCATCAGAATTTTACAACTAATCATCGATACAAGTATATATCAATTCACACTTTGAATATTCATTGTTGGAACTATTTTCCTATCTCTCCTTAGTCATAGTTAATTAGAAAACAAGCAATCTAAAAAACCCTAACTACTAAACATCCTAAGACAAGTGCTAAAGGTTTAATCTAGTAGCAGCTTTAAAAATTAGAGAGATTAATGGAACTAAACAACACAATCACAAGCAGTTACATTTAATTTAGTCAAACATTCTTCCTAAAATCTAATAATTTCTGATGTAACAAATCATTAAATTTTAGTTGTTTCACAAATTAGAGGGATAAACAAATTACGAATTTGATATCTAATTTAACAGTAGATTGCAATGAATAATAAACTAGTAGGCCTCCTAGTAATTAAATGAAACAATCTTGAAAATATTCATAGAAGACCATTCGATACTCAAAGCATAAATTAAATAATAAAAATAAATTAGATCTCACAGTTTTATTGATTCTGAGGCTTCCGTTTCCGTTAACCAATTAAAAACTTAGCCATTACTCCTCCTTTTATCTTTTTTTGTATCAGCATTCAAGCCTACCTAATCTCTCATCAAATCTCCTACCAAATCTTCTATAAATATCTCATATAAAATATTTACAAAATCTTCTATAAAATCTCCTATAAATATTCTAAATATTATCCTAAGATAATAATATCCTAATCTAACTAATTAAGGAAAATATTGAAAATAAAATAGGACCCTAATATAACTAGGAAAGTCGTATTTTCAGCTAAAATTTTTGTGCACCAGATCTGAAAATTTCAAAAAATACACCACGTCAAATTCGTGTATTAGAAATGTAGGCTAAGGAACGTGCCAAACTACGAAGTGGTATCAAAACTATCCAAAATCGCCCAATTAGATTTTTTTTGCACTTAATGCTTGTATTTGCATCCTAAATCAAAATATAAGAATAATGAGTATATTTAGGCACAAAATAAGTATAAAAGATTAAACATTAAGGGAGAAAAATATGTCATTTTGCATTCTCATCATCATCCACCATATGCAAAATATGCATGTTTTACAATACTTCCCCTTGGATGACTATATGAATATGCCTTGTTAAAACCTTGCTAAGAAAAACCTAATAGAATAAAAACTTAGCGAAGGAAAAAGAGTACAGTATTCATAGGATACTTTCCCTCAAAATACAACCAATTATGAAAGGTTCTTAAGTTGACGCATTCTAATGTTTTGTACATGCTTCTTGAAAATTGAAATTAGTAATGCGGCTTTGTGAATAGATTAGTTGGGTTGTCACTTGAACGAATTTTGTAATTACCAACATCACCTTTCGTCAGGAGTTTATGAGTGTAAAAGAACTTTGGTGAAATATGCTTTGTTTTATCACCTTTTATGTAGCCACCTTTGATTCGTACAATACACGCTGCATTATCCTCATGCAATATTGTTGGCTTGTCATTTTTCTTCAATAATCCATACGCTCCTTTAATGTGTTGAATTATAGTTCTCAATCATACACACTCACGACTTGCTTTATGAATGACCAATATTTCTGAATAGTTTAATGAGGTAACAGTGATTGTTTTCTTTGCAGACCTCTATGCGATAGCAATATTTCCACTTGTGAACACATTGTAAGCTCTAAAGCCCTTCAGAAACATTCACTTGCTAGAGTTCTTTACCAACTTTTTGAGTTTTGATGATCAACAAACTTAACCTTAGAATCTTTTCTTGTAACCTTCTGTCTTAAGTGTTTGATAGAACAGTTTGAGAAGACCCTCAAACTCATTTTTCATAAATCAAGTTATCCAAGCATCGTCCAATGAGAGTCTTGTTAAAGTCAAAAGCTGCATTCAAAGGTTTTGGGAAAAAGACCAAGTAAAGAACTATTTTCATGATAAAGTTGTGAAAAACTCTTCAAAGGTAAAGGTTCTGAAAGAAAATTTTCTTCAGAAGATAAGTTTCTAAAGTCCAAGTTCATCAGAAGACAAGCTTCAGAAACTACGTTCATCAGAAGACAAGATTCAAAAACCAAGTTCATTAGAAGACAAGTCTTAAGAAGCAAAGTCAATCAGAAGACTATAATAAAAAAGGAACACCATCAGAAGATAGACTTATCAGAAACATCAAGCATTAGAAGAATGAATCTTTTCATAAACATCTAAGTTCAGAAGATGAATCCTGTACCAAAATAGCAAAGTCCAAAGTCAGAAATAATCAGAAGTTTAAAACTTCTGTCTATCACTAGAAAAAGACAAAAGCTTTTAAATAAAAGATGACTGGTCACTATAGGACAAGAAAATAGTAATTGTATTATGAACAGTAACCTTTGGAACTTCAAATTACTAGTTTTTGAATGCCTATAAATTGAAGAAGCCTAGAAGTTGGAAGACATGAAGCTAACTGTTATTATTCCAAACTTCTGATCAAGCTTCTAAACAACCAAAACATGATTTCAAAAATCTCGTACACATCAGAACAGAGTGTCCATAGCTAAAGAAGGCACCCAAGAAGTTCCGAAGGAAGAAAGCTATGATGGTTACATGGGAAGATTTAGATGATGACTTATCAAATGCTGAAACAGAAGAAGAAGAAATTGTGAACTTCTGTATGATGACAAATACTGACATTGAGGAAGAGGTATCAGATTTTGAACCCTTTATGTCTTATGATGAGTTATAAGATGCTTTTGATGAATTTCTGTGTGACTCAAAACTTATCTCATCAAAGTATAGCTCTATCAAGAAAAGTTTTTTGAAATTATCAAATTATCTTGATATCTTAAAACTTGAGAAAGACAAATTGAGACATGAGAATGATGAGTTACGAAAAGAAAATGATTATATTAAGACTTGTTTAGGACTCAGTAATGAGAACACTCTAGAAAAATCATCTCATGTATTAATTTCTAAGGTTAATGCTTTGAAAGACAAAGTAAAAGAACTTTCTAATGACCTAGCTAAGTTTGAAAATGGAACAAAGAATTTAGATATAATGTTGGGAAGTCAGAGATGTGCTTTTGACAAAGCTGGTTTAGATTGCAATTAGTTTAAATCTCAAAAGCTTTACAAAACTTATTTGTCAAACCTTCTGATAAAGAAAAATGTTCTTTTTGTAACAACCTTGGTCATACTTCTGATATCTGCTTTTTGAAGTACAAAAGTGAAAGAAAAACTACAAAAAGAAGAAAATTAACCTTAGAGGACTTAAGAAAATTAGGCTACCTAAATAGAAGATAAACTTACCTGTAGGTGTGTCTGAGAACTGTTTAGAAGTGATAAAAATGGTATTTGGACAGTGACTGTTCAAGGTATATGACTGGAGACTAATTTATGTTCCTAACACTTAAAGAAAGAGATGGAGGATAAGTCACATTTGCAGACAACTCTCAATCCAAGATCATCGAAATAGGTAATATTAGTAAGGATTCCTCTTTCATCATTAATGATGTACTTCTAGTTGAAGGGTTGAAACATAATCTTCTAAGCATTAGTCCGTTTTGTGACAAAGGCTGCAAAGTTATGTTTCAACCTTTTCAATGCATAGTGAAGGATCCCAAATCTAACAAAGTCCTTCTTAATGCTAAAAGGTACTATAATATATACCCATGTGAAGACTTGATATATCATATCCATGACCCGTGAGATGTAGTCATCAGTCTACGTATATACTAATCTCAATGCATTATTATTGTCCTAATTAACAATAATACTTGACTAGAAATATTTAAGAATAGTGTTCTAATTTTATCCAATAGGATCTCACGATCAAGTCAACCACTTGATATCCTATAGCATCAAACTTACTATTCTAAGGACTTTATTATGTTTATTAAAAAGAACATAATAAATGAAATGCCTCATATATTAAAATTAGCATAATAGAATGTATGTAAATACAGACACAATGTATCATCCTCTAGGGCATACATCAACAGTTCCCACCACCAGATTGCCTTTCTCCATAGTGCAGCCACCTAAACTAGAATTGAAGCCTCTACATGCACACCTTAAATATGCATATTTGGAAGATGGCAAGAAGCTGCTAGTGATTCTAGCAAAAGACCTCATTGATGGACAAGAAGAGAAATTACTACAAATTCTAAGGGAGCACTAGAAAGCAATTGGATGGACACTTGTGAACATTCATGGTATTAATCCCTTTATATGCATGCATCGACTATTGCTTGAGGAGGGAGCTAAACCAGTGAGGCAGCCCCAAAGAAGACTGAACCCATTGATTCTGGATGTGGTGAAGAAAGAGGTGACAAAGTTGTTACAAGCTGACATTATTTATCCTATCTCTAATAGTAAATAGGTGAGCCCAGTGTAAGTTGTTCTAAAGAAATTCAGGGTGACAGTAGTGGCATTCAAAATAATGAGTTGATTCCTACTAGGGTGTAAAACAGTTGGAGAGTCTACATTGATTATAGAAAGCTCAACCAAGCCACCTGAAAGGATCATTACCCCCTGCTCTTCCTTGGTCAGATGTTAGAGAGGTTGGCCGAAAAATAGCACTACTGCTTTCTAGATGGCTGCACCAGATATTTTCAAATCCATATTGCACCAGAAGATCAAGATAAAACCACTTTCACATGTCCCTTCAGCACTTTTGTATATAGGCAGATGCCATTTGCCCTCGGCAATGCCCTTGGAACCTTTCAACGGTGCATGGTAAGTATATTTTCTGATCTTTTAGAAGAGTGCATGGAGGTATTCATGGATGATTTTATTATTTATGGTTTTTCCTTTGATTTATGTTTGGCTAGTTTGGCTAAGGTAACATATAGGTGCATTGAAAACTAACCTTGTTCTAACTTTTGGAAAATGTCATTTTATGGTAAAGTAAGACATAGTTGTAGGCCATGTAGTATCTAGTAAGGGCATTAAAGTAGATCCTGCTAAATTAGATATGATTTCTTCCTTATCTTACCCCACATGCATGTGAGAGATTTGTTCTTTTCTTGGTCATGCAAGTTTCTATCGACGCTTCATTAGAGACTTCAGTAAAATAGCCCTTCCGCTATCCAACCTCCTGCAAAAGGATGTGAAGTTTGACTTAGATGAGAAATGCAAGGAAGCCTTCAACCATTTGAAGCATGCTCTTACCACCACCCCCATTATCCAATCACCTGATTGGACATTCCCCTTCGAGTTGATGTGTAATGCTTTAAACTATGTAGTGGGAGCTGTCTTGGCACAAAGAGTAGGCAAAGTGTCTTATATGATCTACTATGCTTTGAGGACTTTGGACGTTGTTCAAGTGAGTTACACTACTACGAAAAAGGAGCTTTTATCTATTATTTTTGCATTAGATAAATTTAGATCATATTTGCTTGGTTCTAAAGTTATGGTGTTTTCTTATCATACAACTCTAAAATTTCTCCTAAAGAAACCTGAGGCCAAGCCAAGATTGATTCGGTGGATGTTGCTACTGTAGGAGTTTGACATTGAGATACGCAATAAGAATGGAGTAGAGAACTTGGTAGCTAATCATCTGAGCCAAATTGAGCAAGCTACTGACCCTCTTCCCATCCATGACACATTCCCTGATGAATAACTTTTATAGTTGCAAGGTAACATCCCATGGTTCATTGATATGGTAAATTTCTTGGTTGCTAGTGTCTTGCCTGCATATTTTACTAGAGTACAAATTGACAAGATAAAGAGTGAGTCAAAGTATTATGTGTGGGATGATCGATATCTGTGAAAATTATGTAATGACCAAGTAATTAGAAGATATATGCCTCATCATGAATTTCATTATGTTCTTAGCTTTTGCCATGCATTTGCATCTAGTGGACATTTTGGGCCTCAACGTACTGCTAGGAAAGTATTAGAATCTAGATTGTATTGGAAAACCCTTTTTCGTGATGAATATATATTTTGTAAATCTTGTGAATAATGCCAACGAAAGAGAAATATCTCTCATAGGAATGTGATGCCTTAATAACCTTTGTTGTTTTATAAACTATTTTTATGTTTGGGGTATTAATTTTATGGGTCCTATCTCATTGGTTTTGTTTACATTTTGATTATTGTTGATTATATGTCTAAATGGGTAGAGGCAAAAGCCACTCAGACTGACGATTCAAAAGCTATTATGGATTTTGTTAGATCAAATATTTTCTACAGATTTTCCATTCCGAGGGCTATTATTAGTGATCAAGGGTCATACTTCTGCAACTGGAATATGGAGGCTTTGTTAAAGAAGTATGGAGTCGTGCATAAGGTTTCTACTCGTTACCATTCCTAAACAAATGGACAAGCTGAAGTATCAAATAGAGAGATCAAGCAAATCCTTTAGAAAACTGTTAAGCCTAATAGGAAGGATTGGAGCAAGCAGCTTGATGATACACTTTGGGCATACCATACTGCCTATAAGACACCACTAGGGATGCCTCCCTACCGGATTGTCTTTGGGTAGGCATGCCACCTACTAGTTGAGATAAAACATAGAGTATTTTGGGCGGTGAAGAGTTACAACATGGACCTTGACCAAACAGGAGTGGAAAAGAAATTGCAATTAAAAGAATTGGAAGAAATCCTCTTAGAGGCCTATGAGAGCTTCAAAATATACAAGGAGAATACTAAGGCTTTCCATGGCAAGAATATTACAAGGAAGGAGTTTGTGGTTAGGCAAAAAGTTCTTCTTTACAATTCCCTCCTTAAGCTCATGCCCGGTAAGTTCCGTTCTACGTGGCTAGGCCCTTTCATGGTTACTAAGGTGTTTCCTTATGGTGCGGTAGAGGTTACAAGTGAGGCAACTCACAAAACTTTGAAGATCAATAGACAACTCCTTAAGTCATTCTACAAGGGCACACAAGAGAACACAGTGGAGGAGCTCCACTTGTAATCGGCCATCTACAATTGATAAGAATAAGGTGATGTCGTTCACCATTTTCAGCAGTCTTGGCTAGTGGAAAGTATTTATTGAGAAATTTACCGCAGACATCAGCTCAAGTACTTATTGATCCTATCGGAAGAGATTGCAACCAACTCTTGACTCTATCTCTGAGAGAGAAAGAAAAGAGCCTTAAGCGAATGACATCTTCAGAGACCACATTATGCTTGAAAGTGTCATATATGTCCAGGAAATTTGATAAGTGAGCATTGGGATCTTTACTTGGCAAACCGCCAAACTACACAAAAGTTTGTATCATTTAAATTATGGATGGTTTGATTTCAAAATTATTGGCACGGATAAGAGGCCATCTTATGCTTGATTGTAGATTCTCCATTTGAGGAGTTGTGAATTCCCGCAAAGGCCTCATATGGTTATGATCACCCGCCATTGTAACAGTACCTAGAACACAGAAAGAATGAAAACTTGAATTAAAATGAACAAAAAGAAACTTGAATTTGAACTAATTAAACTCGCTTTCGATATTAGCAATACAGAAATTAGTCGTTGTCCCTAGCAATGGCGCCAAAAACTTGTTTGTCCTTTTTTTAACTACAAGCGCACGGGTCGCACAAGTAATAAAATGATAAGTAAAGTTCATTCCCATGAGGATAGTGACTAATTTCAATGCCAAATATTAAATAATAGCTTAATTATCTCTATTCAAGCACATTCAATAAAGGAAAAGGGGTATGAATTAATTATGGTTCTAGAGACTAAAGCATTAAATTGAGAATAAGAGACAATGATTAGAGAATAGGGAATCTCTCTTCACCAACTACTTCACTTGGGAATATGCAACCCTTATAAGCAACATACATGAATGGTTTTGTTAGCATAAGAAACTACATTAGCTAAAAGCATATGTCAAGGTCAATTAACCATATGTCATTTACCTAGTTCATTATGTGTCCATGAGAACTAGAGCAAACTCCACTCATTAAGATTGATTCTTAGACAATTGCTATGCATAACTAAGGGGTATATTTTTATCCCATTAGCTAATTAACTCACCCTTCTGTTAGAATGAAATTAAACATGCATTAACCATATCCATAATCTAAAACCTAAATACTTATGTCTAGTTCATTAGATTTAATCAAAACACATTAAATATTGGCTAAACATTCAAGAGCATTAAGAGAAACATGGATGAACAAAATTAATCATCATAATTAACTCAAAAGGTTACAAAATTACCAATTTACATAGACGGATCCAAAGGAATCCCTAAAAACAGCTTAGCTAGCCATGGAATATGAAAATCCAACCACAATATTCTTGTCCATGACTTAAAATAAGAGAGAATAAAGAGAAAAGAGGGAAAACACTATGATTGTAATCCTTGGTTGCTTGATTCTCCTTGAAGAATGATGGCTTCCACTTTAACTCCCTTTGATGCTCTCAAAATGATGAAATTTGGACCCTAGCTGCATTTTTTCACTTCTCAAAGCTCTCTCCAAAAATATCTAATAAAGCAGTATTTATAGGTGCAGCTAGTGGCCACACGCCGCGGCATAAAGACCTATGCGTCGTGACACGTTTGCCTCAAGTTTTTCGAATGATGCAGTTTTGGCATTCCACGCCACGGTGTGACACATCCTGCACCGCGGCGCAAGCTGCTAGAATGCTTCTTGGGCTTTCTCTTCCAATGTTGGGTCTTGGCTTATTTCAATTTATCTGTTTTGAGCTCATCCTACAATTGAGAATTCACCCAGTCAATTACAAGTGCAAATCTACTAAATCCATCAAAGAATTGGAAAGATTTTCTCAAGATCATAAAGGAAGATGATAACACTGTATTTTATACATTTTATAATATTCTCACTAGGCTTCTTAAGGTTCAATTAGGCTTAATTAAGTTAGTTTTGACACATTTTATGATTTTGAGCTGAATTGGACAATTAAATAAATTATTGCATAAATTAACCTTAATTATCTCTTTAGAAGTGTTTAATAAACTGGCTATAATTTGAGTTTCAAATATCTGATTGATGTGATTTTGGTCTTGTAGGAAAGCTTAGACAATTCCTTACAACTTTGATGTTGAACACTTTTTCAGAATCGGACTCCTTGGAGGTGATATTGGGCTTTGAAGTCAAAATAGAGGAGCTGAAATTGGGTCTAAACACTCTGTAGTAATTAGTCCATATCTTGAGTTCTAGGAATGATTTTGGACTGAAACCAAAGTTACTTTAAAGCAAATATCCAGGCCTACAACTTTCATGAAGACCACTTCTCTCAAAAATGAAAAAATGACTGGACGCACGGCTGTGCATTTGCTCAATTATTAATTAGAAAAAAAAAGAAAAAAAATACGTCACAAATTTAGCCACTAAGTTTCCACTGTAGCTACAGTGGCCAAATTTGCCTATATAAAGGCAATTGAAGAATTGAATTAGACATTCGGGGAGGGGAAACTCTGGGCATATTTCCATAGGAGGAGAGGAGGAATTCCTTCCTCTCCTCAGTCTCCCTTCACTTTTCTTTTCTCTCTCTTTTTCTCTTTTTCTTTCTTTTAGTCTATGTGTAAATAAGTTTTTCTCTACTTGGGTCAAAGTATGAAGCTCTTGATAATAAAATAAGGTTAGATTTATTCCTCTCTTGTGCTTTAATGATTTATTTTTCTAGTATTCTTTATACGTATTATATTTTGATTATGATAATTTAAAATCTCGGGTAACAGACGGGAATACTCCATCCTTGTAAAGAGGAGTTCTTGATTTATTGTAGATAAGATTTTGACACAGTGAATGCTTTAACTCATTTACAAGTGGTAGTAATAATTAAAGGAATCATAATATAATTACGTATATTATTTTAACGGACTTTTAACGTTGTATTTTCCTATTGGAACCTCCATGTTGCGAGGATTCTAATTGAGTTATAAAAGGAATTAATCTTACTTTTCTTTTATTTACTAAGAGTGGATCTTTTTACCTAAGTAAATAATTTTTACCGTAGTAATAAAATATTTACTTCACCTTAATCTTCAACAATTCCCTGTGGATCGACCTCGAACTCACCGAGAAATTTATTACTTGAGACAACCTGTACTTGGGTTTGCAATGCAACAATTAAAAAGTGTGCATCAAGTTTTTGGCGCCGTTGCTGGGAACTTGTTTTGAAGAATAAATTTTTTGTGTAAATATTTTTGTACATAGTAAAAAGTGAATAGCATGTGAATAGTACGTGAATAGTATGTGAATAGTAACGTGAATAGTATGAATAGTAAAATAAAAAAAATAAAAAATTTATAATAATATAAAAATAAAAATAATAATTTTAAAAAAATGTGTGAATAGTGTGAATAGTAAAAAAGTAAAAAAAAGTAAAAAGTAAAAAAAAAGTTTATGTATTTAAAAAATGAAAATTAAAAAAAAAACAAAAAAAAAAAAAGAGATGGTGGTCACACCCGTGACCACCCAAAAAAAAAAAAAAAAAAAAAACATAAAGGTACCACAATAAAAAAATAATAATAATGGAGACAAGGTTGTCCCCCCCTTGAAAAATAATGAAAAAGGAATTGGTGGACAAGGCTGTACCACGTGAAAAAAAAAACCAAAAATAATAAAAAAATGAAAAAAAAGTTTAGCTTTTTATTTTTTTGTATAAATTAATAGTGGGGTTAATTCTCCTTTTTATTTTTTTTATACAGTGGGGTTAATTCTCCCTTTTATTTTCTTTGTATATATTAACAGTGGGGGAACCTCTCCCTTTTATTTTCTTTGTACATATTACCTCGGTGTCGCTTTCTCCACTTTCTTCTCCTTGAGCCATGAGGCAAAGATGGGCTTCCTCATTTTCTGAATCATCGGAAGAGCTTAAGTCATTGTCCTCCCAAGCTATATATGCTCTTCTTCCTTTCTTTTCCTTGGAGGGTCTTTTCTCAAACTTCTCCGTCTTCTTGAGATATATAGGACACTCCATTTTCATGTGCCCCGATTTTCCGCATTCATAGCATTTTGGAGGAGTGGAGGATCCTTCTCCTTTGTGATATGCTTTCTTTTGAGGAAACGGTGGTCTTCTTTGAAATCCCTTTTTCTTCAAGAATCTTCCGAATTTTCTCACAAGGAGACTAAGATTCTCCTCACTTAGCTCAATATTTTCAGCATCCTCTTCACCATCTTCATCATCATCTTCAAGTATGGGAGAGGTGGCCTTGAGTGCAATTCCTTCTTCTTTTTGTCATGTTCTTCATTTTGATTGAGCCTACTTAGTTCCAGCTCATGCTCTTGAAGTTTTCCGAATAGGGTGGCTAGAGACATGGTTGATAAATCTCTTGATTCCGCAATCGCCGTTACCTTGGGTTGCCAATTCCTGCTAGACATCTCAAGACTTTGTTAATAAGATCCTCATTAGGAAATGTCTTTCCCAATGAGATGAGATGATTAACAATATGAGTAAATCTCTTTTGCATATCTTGAATACTCTCACCTTGATTCATTCTAAACAATTCATATTCATGAGTAAGAGTGTTTATTCGAGATCTTTTTACCTCACTAGTACCTTCATGAGTTACTTGTAGGGTATCCCACATTTCTTTTGCGGTCTTACAATTTGACACTCTAAAGAATTCATCATACCCCAAAGATGTGGTGAAAATGTTCTTGGCTCTCAAATTATATTGAACCTTCTTTTTATCATCATCGGTCCAATCACTTCTAGGTGTATTAATTGTCACACCATCCTTAGTTTGTGTAAGGACAAAAGCACCATTTTCAACTGCATCCCACACATCTAAGTCAATAGCTTCAATAAAAAATTTCATCCTTTCTTTCCAATAGGCATAACCATCCCCATTGAAATAAGGAGGTCTATTTATAGAAGAACCTTCATTTGAAAAACCATTTGAAGCCATCACTTCTCTTGAAGCTGCTAAGCTCTTTATACAAGAGTCTAACTCTGATACCACTTGTTACCAAGTGGCCTCAATACTCAAGAGGGGGGGTGAATTGAGTAGTTAAAAATAAGTTCACAAATCTTTTGCAATTCGTTTGACAATCAATTTTCGCTGAAGCTATTGAATGATCAGAGATAATTGAATAAATGAGTTAAGCACTTTTACTAATGAACGTAATAGCCAAGGAGACAATATTCAAATAAAACAATGAAACAAAGGCACAAAGATAAGCGAGAGGAGGGTTTAGAGAAACAAACACACGTTTATCCTGGTTCAATCACTACTCCACTTGTGATCTACGTCCAAATCCCAAGCAACACCTTGAGATTTTCCACTATATCTTCAAGCTTCAATGGGTGCTTGAAAAACCACTACAACCTGGAGTACTCAACAGTATGGGATACCTCACCCAAAAGCTTGAGCCTCTATTTTCCAAGGGATACCTCACCCTTACAATACTTGAGGGATACCTCACCCTCACTAATCAGAATGTATAAGATTGAAATAGAAGAAGCTCTCTCTAGAGCAAGTGTTTACAAATTGAAGCTCTAATATGCTCTCAAAGATTTTTCACGTTTTTAGTCAGAAAACAGAGCAAGAAATGATTTTAAGGATTGATTCACGTTTTGAAGTATGATGATCAGTTTTTGGTTCAAGGTCAACCGTAAATGAGAACCCAACTTTGGTATTTATAAGTTTCTCAATTAATAGAGCCGTTGGAGGTAGTTGGGCATGCATTTAATGCATTTAATATAGCCCTTGGACGTTGTCAGGATGCGTGTAATCGATTACATATCTCAGGTAATCGATTACATTATTGTTCCAACGTTTTCTGAACTTTCTGGGCTCTGTGTAATCGATTACATTCTTGAGGTAATCGATTACATGGCTTCTGACTTTGCTTGTAATCGATTACAATGCTCATGTAATCGATTACATAACTTCGTGACTTTGTGTAATCGATTACAATATTCATGTAATCGATTACATGGCTCACAAACGTGTTCTTTGAGTTTCGGGTTTTGTGTAATCGATTACATATATTGTGTAATCGATTACATGGCTTCTGACTTTGTTTGTAATCGATTACAAAATCAATGTAATTGATTACATTTCTCGTCGAACGTGTTCTTTGCCTTTCTGGGCTTTGTGTAATCGATTACATATATTGTGTAATCGATTACATGGCCTCTGACTTGGTTGTAATCGATTACATTCACAATGTAATCGACATGACATCTTCTGATTTGATGTGTAATCGATTACAAACATTATGTAATCGATTACATTGGCCTTTGAACACATTTTTCAAGTCCAATAACGCTTGTAAGTCATTTCCAACACCTCAAGATACTTGTTTAAACATAAATCCTTTTAAGAGTGTTAGATTTAAAGTTGAAACTCAAGTTTTATTGAAAGCCATGTTTAACTTTGAAATTTCCCATTTATTTTGAAATCACATATTGAAAAACCATTTGAGAAATCTTGAGAGCATTTAACATTAATATCCTAAGTCTAGATAAACCTTCTGTCTTCTTTCTTTGATCTTGATTTTTCCTTTTGTACTTGATCTTCTCTTTTGCTTTTGTTATCATCAAAAACCTTTTGACATGCCTTAGAGACATAAGCATTCACATTCTCCCCCTTTTTGATGATGACAAACTGATCATAGGAAAAAGAAAGAATTTTTGCATTTGTATATGATAGTCATTTAGGTACAATGCTACCCCAAGAGTTTATGCATGATATTGGGTTAGATCTTGCATATGAAAAGCTTAATAACTTAAAAGGTCAATAACTCCCCCGTACTCATGCAACCTTTAATTTCTCATGCAACCATTAATTACATTTCATTTTTATTTTTCCTTATTTTCTCCCCCGTTGGCATTATCAAAAAGACATAAGCATTTAAGAAAAAAAGGACAGCATGACAGCTATATTTCATGATTCCCAAATGTTTGCCATAACAGAAAAGCCACAAAGATCAGTCCAATCAATATTCCAACAGCCAATCATTCAAAGTGAAAACAAGTTCATGTATTAATAATCAGCATGTACAAATAAACATATCTCAACCAGTAGGCAATAATCAAAAGATAACCATAAAGGTATACCAATTTTATGTAATCCAAGTCAAAACAAAATAAGTACAAGGTGGTCATCAATACAAGAAAAAAAAATATCAAGGCAATAGGCCATGATCACTATCAGTGTCCTCGCTGTCACAAAAGACTTCACCCTCTGGATCCGCAGCAGAGTCTCCTAGGTCAATGTTATCATCGCTGGGCATAAGGTCGTCGTCAGAGTCCAGAAGCTCCTCATCATCAGCAGGAACTCCAGATGGACCAGCGAAGGATATGGGATCCGGAGGGGCAGAGGATGTGGGGGTGCAAGCGAAGAGCGTGGACTCACAGAACAGGAGGTCCACGTAGGAGGGATCGAATGGAGGCAAGCTCCTGGTCTGAGTAGTCCATCCTCAGCTCAAGATGGTCAATCTTTTGCTCAATATGATCCATGCGTGTGTTTACGTTGGCGCTCAGGTTGCGCATTTCTTGGAGCAGAAGATCAAGAGAAGCTGGAGCAGGAGCAGAGGCAGGGTACTGAGCCTCCTCATCATCACTATCTGGATCGTGATGGATATGACCAAATGTGCCATGAGTAATGTAGTGCCACCTATCTTCCATCTTGTAGAGCTGAAGCTTCTTCAGAGTATGCAGCCTAATTGATTGGGGTCCCTTTGAGCTGGTGTCCTTGGACTCTTCAGCCAGCGAAATGCGACAGTACTCAAGGATTGTGGTGACTAACATGGTGAAGGGGAGAACAGAGTTCTTCTTTTTCTTGATGTCCAGCATATGCTCTAGAATGTAGTATCCCCAGTTTATTGGGTGCCCTGTGGTCATTGTCCATAATGCCACTACATCATCCTTGAGGACTTGGGAGTAATTCCCTCCTCTGGGAATCAATCCACGAACCAAGAGGTAGTAGAGAACCCTGTTTTCCATAGTGAGGCCAGTGGCCATTATTCTGCGTCTAGGATCACTGGGGAGGTGGTAGCCAGTCCTAATCAAAGAGAGAAGAGCAGCCTTATGCTCAAACTCATGCCCCTTGACTTTGGCATTTCCACAGAACTGAGCTCCATCAGGAGTGAGCTTGGTAAGCCTATACCACTCTGCCATTGTTAACCTGATTTGGTGCTTTTTCACTTCAGAAATTATGCAATTATCCTCAACCTTCAGGTTAGCATAAAACATTCGGACAAGGTTAGGGTAGATGGCCTTCTCTATGCTCAGGAATCCCAGCAAGCCTAAGTTTTCTATTGTCCTAAAGCTCTCTAAAGGTTCACTCTCGCAGAAGGTGATGGGAAGATACCTGGGAGAGATGATTTTGCGAAGCTGGAAGTTCTTCTGGAACAACTCAGCTTTCTTCACAGTGGAGAAGTGCCTCGTGAGGTCCAGGCCAGATATATTGCGTGAAGAGCCACCAGAGGAACCTCCAACAGCAGCCCCTGTTCTTGGGCGCTTCGAGCGATGAGAGGATTCAGCCATTAATGAGAAGGAGAAGCAAGGGATGAGTGGTAAACGGTTGGGGATGAGTGAGGAGAGAGAGAGGGACGAGATTAGGTCAAAAAAGTGGAGAGGGTGTTCGTGAGAGAAGATGGGGAGATTTGGATGAGGGATGTGAGGGGATTTGATCGGTGGGCTATGTGGAGAGGGGTTTTCCGAGATTGAGAGAGGCGAAATGACCGGTTTTGATGGAGATTTGAGTGAGAAAAGAGAGATTTTGAGATTTGAGGTGCGTGGGAGCAGAAGGAGAGAACGAGGAAGATGAACAGGCCCAAACAGAAATGAGCTCTATGCGCGTCAGGAACCTTTTTAAAAACTCTGTGTAATCGATTACATTGAGTGTGTAATCGATTACATACATTCTGGTGGGTATGTAATCGATTACATTTTTAGTGTAATCGATTACATGCTTTCTGGGAACCTTGTAATCGATTACATAGTTGATGTAATCGATTACCTGAGTTCTGAGTTGGTTGTAATCGATTACAAAATGTGTGTAATCGATTACATGCGTGACAGAACCTGTGTAATCGATTACAAAGGCATTGTAATCGATTACCAGCACTCTTTAACTCAGATTTTACGTTCCAAACAGCATATAATCAATTTTAATCCATCCAAATCAATTTTAAAGCAACTTGAATCAATTCAAATCATCATGCAAGCATATAGACTAATCATATTATGATTCAACTCATATAATTGATCAAAATTATCATTTTTACCAAGAATTTCACCCTTTTTGGTGAAATTTGAGGTTGTTGAATTTCTTATCAAAGTTGGACATGAGGGGGCACCTGCAAAATAATTTAGGGAAACCTCCGACGCTCAAGTTAGTATGGGATTCAAATATATAATGAAAATTCGAGAGAGTGTGCAAAGAATGTGGCATAATTATGCAGAAAACGCAAGCTTAGGCATTTGTTTTAGGATTATGCAAAGAAATATCTAACTTATGCATGAATGGTCCAATATACCCAGTTCATTTCTAATGTAGAAAAATGCTTCTTTTGCTAGGGGTTTGGTGAAAATATCACCTAATTGCTTAGTTGTTTCAACAAATTCAAGTATGCAATCACCCCTTTGAACATGATCTCTAATGAAATAAGATCTTATTTCAATATGCTTAGTTCTAGAATGCAAAATGGGATTTTTGACAAGTTAATTGCACTAGTATTATCACATTTTATGGGAATGTGATCAAGCTCAAGACCATAGTCCAAGAGTTGTTTGTTTCATCCAAAGGACTTGAGCACAAAGAACTCCCAAATTGCAACATATTCGACTTCACTGTGGACAATGCCACACTATTTTGTTTCTTCTTTGTGCCAAGAAACTAGTGAGCTTCCAAGCAAGTGGCATGTCCCACTAGTGCTCTTTTCGATCCATTTTGCATCCAGAAAATCAGAATCGGAGTACCCAATAAGACTACATGAGGCTCCCTTAGGGTACCATAAACCCATTTGTGATGTGCCTATTAGATATTTCATTATTCTCTTAACAAAGACATAAGTGTGATTCCTTAGGATTAGCTTGATATCTAGCACACATGCATACACTAAACATTATATCGTGCCTACTTGCAAAGTGAGATAAAGGAGTGAGCCAATCATACCTCTATATTTTGTAATTTCTACTTGATTTACCTCCTTCATCCTTGTCCAAATAGCAAGAGGTGCCCATAGGAGTAGCCATATGCTTGGCATTGTCCATTCCAAACTTCTTGAGCAGCTCCTTGCAATACTTGGATTGGCTTATAAATGTTCCTTCTCTTGTTTGCTTGATTTGTAGACCAAGGAAGAAGTTGAGCTCACCCATCATGGACATCTCAAACTCACTTTGCATAATATTTGAAAATTCTTTACAAAGAGAGTTGTTAGTAGCTCCAAATATAATGTCATCAACATAGATTTGAACTAGAAGAATGTCATGCATTTTGTGTTTTATGAAAAGAGTGGTGTCAACTTTACCTCTAGAAAAGCCTTTTTCTAAAAGAAATTTGCTCAACCTTTCATACCAAGCTCTAGGAGCTTGTTTCAAGCCATACAAGGCCTTTTTCAATTTAAAAACATGGTTGGGCATTTCAAAGTCCTCAAAACCAGGAGGTTGTTCTACATACACCTCTTCTTGTATAAAACCATTTAAAAAGGCACTTTTGACATCCATTTGATAGAGTTTGAAGTCCATGATGCAAGCATATGCAAGTAGCATTCTAATGGCCTCTAATCTAGCTACGGGAGCATAAGTTTCTTCATAATCTATGCATTCTTCTTGATTATATCCCTTAGCTACAAGCCTAGCTTTATTTCTTATTATTAAACTCGTTTCATCAAGTTTGTTCTTAAAGACCCATTTGGTGCCAATTATAGGATGATCATTGGGCCTTGGAACTAATTCCCAAACTTGATTCCTCTCAAATTGGTTTAGTTCTTCTTGCATGCCCAAGATCCAATGCTCATCATTAATGGCCTCATTGATGTCTTTAGGTTCAACTTGAGAGACAAAGGCTAGATGATTACATGCATCTCTAAGTGAGTTTCGAGTGATTACCCCTTTTGATACATCACCTATCACCTTGTCAAGAGGATGATACCTTGAAGTCCTCCATTCCTTGGGTAGATCCAAGATTTTAGAATCTTCTTGCCATGAGTGATCAAGGAGTCTCTCTTCTTCCTTCTTGGACCCTATCTCTTGATTTTCCAAGTGCGTCTTTGCCAAGATTTCTGCAACATCATCAACAAGTTCCTTTCTCGGCTCATTTGGGTTAGTTTCATCAAATGCAACATGTATGGATTCTTCTATGGTCATAGTTCGTTTATTATAGACTCTAAAGGCCTTGCTATGAATAGAATAACCAATGAATATTCCCTCATCAGATTTTGCATCAAACTTCCCCAAGTTATCCTTTCCATTATTCAAAATAAAGCATTTACATCCAAAAACATGAAAATGCGACACATTAGGTTTCCTTCCTTTGTACAATTCATATGGGGTTTTCTTTAAAATTGGCCTTATTAGGGCTCTATTCATAACATAACAAGCGGTGTTAACCGCATCTGCCCAAAAGTACTTAGGAAGATTGGCCTCATTGAGCATAGTTCTTGTCATTTCTTCTAAAGATCGATTTTTCCTTTCTACAACACCATTTTGTTGTGGTGTTCTAGGGGTAGAAAAATTATGCTCAATGCCATGTTCATCACAAAAAGTTTCAAATTCATGATTTTCAAATTCACCACCATGATCACTTCTTATGGATGCAATACAAAAACCTTTTTCGTTTTGGATAACTTTTGCAAGTTTTCTAAATGATTGAAAAGCATCATTTTTGTGAGCCAAGAATAATGTCCATGTAAATCTAGAAAAATCATCCACAATCACTAATGCATAGTAATTCCCACCAAAGCTCATAGTTCTAGAGGGTCCAAAAAGATCCATGTGCAAAAGTTATAAAGGTCTAGAAGTTGAAACTATGTTTTTAGCTTTGAAAGAGACCTTTACTTGTTTTCCCTTTTGACATGCATCACAAAGTTTGTCTTTTTCAAATTTGAGCTGTGGAAGACCAATTACTAGTTCTTTAGAAACCAATTTGTTTAAGTGATCCATGTGAATGTGAGCAATTCTTCTATGCCATAACCATGAATCATTTTCTCTACTCATAAAACATTTAGCATCATTTGAGGAAATATCATCAAGACTAATCATATATATGTTATTGACCCTATGACCAACAAACTTAACTTGCTTATCATCATTTCCCTCAATTATACAACAAGAGGAATCAAATATAACTCTATTTCCTTTATCACACAATTGACTAATACTAAGTAAATTATGTTTAAGTCCTTTAACAAATAAGACATTATCAATAGATGATGAAGGGATCTTACCAACTTTGCCAATTCCAAGAATCTTCCCTTTGTTGTTGTCACCATATGTGACATGACCATGTTTCTTGTGTGTAAGGGAGGAGAACTTGGAGCCATCACCGGTCATGTGCTTGGAGCAACCACTATCAAGATACCAACTTGAGCTCTTGGTCTTCAAGCACACCTACAACACACATTCAAGATTTAACTTTTGGTACCCAAATTGTTTTAGGTCCTTGTGTGTTAGAATTAAGTATGGTGCCTTTAGGGACCCAAACCCTTTTGATTCCAACCTTGGTGTTTATGTTCTTTCTAACATTGCAAGTGGATGCACTATGCCCTTTCCTACCACAATGAAAACATTTAACAAAGGGGCTACTTGAAGTTTTTGAGGAAACAAAGAAGTTCTTATAAGATTTTTGATGGTTGTTTGGATTAAATCCTAAACCGGCTTTTTGGAAAACACATTTTTGTCTCCCTAACAACACATTCAAGTTGTCTCTTCCAAAAGTGAATTTTGCAAGAGTGTTGTTCAAGTCTTCAATTTCTTTTTCAAAAGCTTTGCATGATAAACAAGGTAATGATATGGATGCATTATCATGTGAGGAACAAATCATGCATGATGAATTAGCATCTATGAGTCCTAAAGTCTCATTTTCAATTTTAAGTTCATTTATCTCCTTGGTTAAAGTAGAAACTTTCTTTGTCAATAGAGAGATTGTTTTATTGGAAGACAAAATCATTTTTGTGAGCCTCAAAGATTCATCATGCAATTCTTGAAAGGCATATTGCAATTCATCATAAGAAGGTGGAGGTTCTAGGTTAGAAGAGGTTACCTCGGTGTCGCTTTCTCCACTTTCTTCTCCTTGAGCCATGAGGCAAAGATGGGCTTCCTCATTTTTTGAATCATCGGAAGAGCTTAAGTCATTGTCCTCCCAAGCTATATATGCTCTTCTTCCTTTCTTTTCCTTGGAGGGTCTTTTCTCAAACTTCTCCGTCTTCTTGAGATATATAGGACACTCTATTTTCATGTGCCCTGGTTTTCCGCATTCATAGCATTTTGGAGGAGTGGAGGATCCTTCTCCTTTGCGATATGCTTTCTTTTGAGGAAACGGTGGTCTTCTTTGAAATCCCTTTTCCTTCAAGAATCTTCCGAATTTTCTCACAAGGAGACTAAGATTCTCCTCACTTAGTTCAATATTTTCAGCATCCTCTTCACCATCTTCATCATCATCTTCAAGTATGGGAGAGGTGGCCTTGAGTGCAATTCCCTTCTTCTTTTTGTCATGTTCTTCATTTTGATTGAGCCTACTTAGTTCCAGCTCATGCTCTTGAAGTTTTCCGAATAGGGTGGCTAGAGACATGGTTGATAAATCTCTTAATTCTGCAATCGCCGTTACCTTGGGTTGCCAATTCCTGCTTAGACATCTCAAGACTTTGTTAATAAGATCCTCATTAGGAAATGTCTTTCCCAATGAGATGAGATGATTAACAATATGAGTAAATCTCTTTTACATATCTTGAATACTCTCACCTTGATTCATTCTAAACAATTCATATTCATGAGTAAGAGTGTTTATTCGAGATCTTTTTACCTCACTAGTACCTTCATGAGTTACTTGTAGGGTATCCCACATTTCTTTTGCGGTCTTACAATTTGACACCCTAAAGAATTCATCATACCCCAAAGATGTGGTGATGATGTTCTTGGCTCTCAAATTATATTGAACCTTCTTTTTATCATCATCGGTCCAATCACTTCTAGGTGTATTAATTGTCACACCATCCTTAGTTTTGTAGTAGGACAAAAGCACCATTTTCAACTGCGTCCTACACATCTAAGTCAATAGCTTCAATAAAATTTTTCATCCTTTCTTTCCAATAGGCATAACCATCCCCATTGAAATAAGGAGGTCTATTTATAGAAGAACCTTCATTTGAAAAACCATTTGAAGCCATCACTTCTCTTGAAGCTGCTAAGCTCTTTATACAAGAGTCTAACTCTGATACCACTTGTTACCAAGTGGCCTCAATACTCAAGAGGGGGGGTGAATTGAGTAGTTAAAAATAAGTTCACAAATCTTTTGCAATTCGTTTGACAATCAATTTTCGTTGAAGCTATTGAATGATCAGAGATAATTGAATAGATGAGTTAAGCACTTTTACTAATGAACGTAATAGCCAAGGAGACAATATTCAAATAAAACAATGAAACAGTGCACAAAGATAAGCAGAGGAGGGTTTAGAGAAACAAACACAGTCATTTATCCTGGTTCAATCACTACTCCACTTGTGATCTACGTCCAGTCCCCAAGCAACACCTTGAGATTTTCCACTATATCTTCAAGCTTCAATGGGTGCTTGAAAAACCACTACAACCTTGAGCACTCAACAGTATGGGATACCTCACCCAAAAGCTTGAGCCTCTATTTTCCAAGGGATACCTCACCCTTACAATACTTGAGGGATACCTCACCCTCACTAATCAGAATGTATAAGATTGAAATAGAAGAAGCTCTCTCTAGAGCAAGTGTTTACAAATTGAAGCTCTAATATGCTCTCAAAGATTTTTCACGTTTTTAGTCAAAAAATAGAGCAAGAAATGATTTTAAGGATTGATTCACGTTTTGAAGTATGATGATCAGTTTTTGGTTCAAGGTCAATCGTAAATGAGAACCCAACTTTGGTATTTATAAGTTTCTCAATTAATAGAGCCGTTGGAGGTAATTGGGCATGCATTTAATGCATTTAATATAGCCGTTGGACGTTGTCAGGATGCGTGTAATCGATTACATATCTCAGGTAATCGATTACATTATTGTTCCAACGTTTTCTAAACTTTCTGGGCTCTGTGTAATCGATTACATTCTTGAGGTAATCGATTACATGGCTTCTGACTTTGCTTGTAATCGATTACAATGCTCATGTAATCGATTACATAACTTCTGACTTGCTGTGTAATCGATTACAATATTCATGTAATCGATTACATGGCTCGTCGAACGTGTTCTTTGAGTTTCTGGGTTTTGTGTAATCGATTACATATATTGTGTAATCGATTACATGGCTTCTGACTTTGTTTGTAATCGATTACAAAATCAATGTAATTGATTACATTTCTCATCGAACGTGTTCTTTGCCTTTCTGGGCTTTGTGTAATCGATTACATATATTGTGTAATCGATTACATGGCCTCTGACTTGGTTGTAATCGATTACATTCACAATGTAATCGACATGCACTTCTGTTTGATGTGTAATCGATTACAAACATTATGTAATCGATTACATTGGCCTTTGAACACATTTTTCAAGTCCAATAACGCTTGTAAGTCATTTCCAACACCTCAAGATACTTGTTTAAACATAAATCCTTTTAAGAGTGTTAGATTTAAAGTTGAAACTCAAGTTTTATTGAAAGCCATGTTTAACTTTGAAATTTCCCATTTATTTTGAAATCACATATTGAAAAACCATTTGAGAAATCTTGAGAGCATTTAACATTAATATCCTAAGTCTAGATAAACCTTCTGTCTTCTTTCTTTGATCTTGATTTTTCCTTTTGTACTTGATCTTCTCTTTTGCTTTTGTTATCATCAAAAACCTTTTGACATGCCTTAGAGATATAAGCATTCACATTGTGGACTGAGAATGATAGATATATGCCTTGTGAGATTTTGAGCCTATAAATGAATGGATTAAACAACTGTACCATTCTCTTCTTTCTTGTGTGATTTTTTTTCACTCATGAAATTGTTACTCTAGAACTTGCTTTGATTCTTTTTGAGGCTATATTTTCACATGCATACATAAATATGATTGAGGCAAATTTTCTTAAATTAACTACTTTGACCAAATAGCTAACTTTACATATTTTCCTTTGCTTAACCCCTTTGAGCTTATTTGACCATTATTTGTTTCTAACTCATTACGTGCCTTAAATGAAAAACCATGTTCTAACCCAACCTTAGGGAATAAGAGAGCATTGACTTTGTTATTTGATGAGTTCTTGAACAAGTGTGGGGGTGCGTGTGCAGATTGGTTATATAAAAAAAAAAAGAAAAAATGTTTTTATAAAAAAAAAGAGTTGATTATTGCTACAATCAAAAGAATGCATCATGTGATATATTCATACCTAGAATGAGAGTGGATGATTGGAATAACAGGAATAGAAGCAGAATGTTCAAGCCTAAAGGAATTCAATGTACCAATTGATCTTTAACAAAATATTAGTCAGATATTGGTCATTGTCTTGTATGAGGAAGAACTAAGAAATTCTTGAGAAACTTAGACTGAATGTTCTCAAACATCTTCTCCACTCTAACTATATCATAATGCTCTTCTATTCTCTTTGGTCTTTAATTTGTCTTATCTATATTACTTCCACCTTTACCTTGGCCCCATTATAACCTTGATTAAAGTCCTCATGATTTGTGTATATATGTTGTTTTTGAGTAGCGAAGAAGTAGAAGATAAGCAAGCTTATGGTAGTGCAATTATTCATGAGTTGAATAGAGTGAAATACTAACCTTTTTAAACACTTGAGAGATTGAGTGTGAATTCTGTGAGGATCTATCATTCTTGATTCATTTTTTAACTGAAGTTTCTTTGCTTGATGGTTTGAGATGTGAAGACATGTTACCTCATGAATGTTTTGATCCTTGAATGTCTAGTTGCTCTTCTTAAGTCATTGAATCTTTTGGAGTTTTTAGTTTTTGTGTTTGTGTTATTTTTCTTTATTCCTTGGTTTTTGTCTTTTGTGTTTTGCCTAGGAGTGCAAAAGTTAAGTGTGGGGGAATTTAATAACACTGTATTTTATACATTTTGTAATATTCTCACTAGGCTTCTTAAGGTTCAATTAGGCTTAATTAAGTTGGTTTTGACACATTTTATGATTTTGAGCCGAATTGGACAATTAAATAAATTATTGCATAAATTAACCTTAATTATCTCTTTTGAAGTGTTTAATAAACTGGCTATAATTTGAGTTTCAAATATCTGATTGATGTGATTTTGGTCTTGTAGGAAAGCTTAGACAATTCCCTACAACTTTGATGTTGAACACTTTTTCAGAATCGGACTCCTTGGAGGTGATATTGGGCTTTGAAGTCAAAATAGAGGAGCTGAAATCGGGTCTAAACACTCTGTAGTAATTAGTCCATATCTTGAGTTCTAGGAATGATTTTGGACTGAAACCAAAGCCACTTTAAAGCAAATATCCAGGCCTACAACTTTCATGAAGACCACTTCTCTCAAAAATAAAAAAATGACTGGACGCACGGCTGTGCATTTGCTCAATTATTAATTAGAAAAAAAAAGAAAATACGTCACAAATTTAGCCACTAAGTTTCCACTGTAGCTACAGTGGCCAAATTTGCCTATATAAAGGCAATTGAAGAATTGAATTAGACATTCGGGGGAGGGGGAAACTCTGGGCATATTTCCAAAGGAGGAGAAGAGGAATTCCCTCCTCTCCTCAGTTTCCCTTCACTTTTCTTTTCTCTCTCTTTTTCTCTTTTTCTTTCTTTTAGTCTATGTGTAAATAAGTTTTTCTCTACTTGGGTCAAAGTGTGAAGCTCTTGGTAATAAAATAAGGTTAGATTTATTCCTCTCTTGTGCTTTAATGATTTATTTTTCTAGTATTCTTTATACGTATTATATTTTGATTCTGATAATTTAAAATCCCGGGTGACAGACGGGAATACTCCATCCTTGTAAAGAGGAGTTCTTGATTTATTGTAGACAAGATTTTGGCACAGTGAATGCTTTAACCCATTTACAAGTGGTAGTAATAATTAAAGGAATCATAATATAATTACGTATATTATTTTAATGGACTTTTAACGTTGTATTTTCCGATTGGAACCTCCATGTTGCGAGGATTCTAATTGAGTTATAAAAGGAATTAATCTTACTTTTCCTTTATTTACTAAGAGTGGATCTTTTTACCCAAGTAAATAATTTTTACCGTAGTAATAAAATATTTACTTCACCTTAATCTTCAACAATTCCCTGTGAATCGACCTCGGACTCACCGAGAAATTTATTATTTGAGACAACCTACACTTGGGTTTGCAATGCAACAATTAAAAAGTGTGCATCAGAAGACATCAACACAAAATTAAATGAATATGAGGCTAAAGTCTTCCATTCATACCTAAGAACAAGGGCTAAGAAAATAATAAAGCACAAATGTAGGGCACAAATAACTACATTCTATGAAGTTATTAGTTCTTGAACAAGTATGAGGGTGTGCTAATTGGTATTCAAAATGTTAGTGAAAAAGGAAAGAGTAGCCAATTGAAAAAATAAATAAATTGTGTAAAGAAAAGTCAATAAGGCAAAAGGAAAAAGAATATGTAAAGGGAATTTACATTACATAGAGTTAGGATAAAACTTTCATGCTGGTTATTTGGACTCAACCCTAATGCTCTTTTATTCTCTTTGATCTTCAACTTGTCATATCCATATCACTCCCCTCCTTTACCTTGTCCCCATTACAACCTTGATTAAAGTCCTCTTGATTTGTGTGTGCATGTGTTTTGAGTAGTAGAGAAGTAGAAGATAAGCAAGCTTATGGTAGTTATCTTCATGGGTTGAATTGAGTGAAACACTTACCTTCTAAACACTTGAGAGATGAAGAGTAAATCATGTGAGGTTCTATCATTCTTGATTTATGCTTTGCAATTGAAGTTACTATGCTTGTTAGTTGAGATGTAAAGAAATGTTACTTCATGAATATTTTAATTCCTTGAATTTTTGGTTGCTCTCCTTTTGCATTCTTGAACATCATTGGAAAGTGAGTTTTTATTGAGTTTTTAACTTTCAAGTTTGTGTTGTTTTTCCTTTGTTCCCTAGTGGTGGATTTTTACTTTTGCTATGGAGTGCAAAAGCTAAGTGTGGAAAAATTTGATAAACATAGTTTTTATATATTAGTTTATCCTCTTCTTTAGTCTCTTAGGCCTCTTACATGCTTAATTGATTGGTTTTGGTTGCATTTTATAAGTTTGGGTTCAAATTACGCTTAATTGTATTTTTCAGTATTAATGGAAATTTTACACTATTTCTATATTTTGTGAATAACCTGAATTCTAGACATCTAAAATTTATGAGTTTTATCTTGTAGTAAATTTGAGAGAGAGATCTTCAACTGTGATGAAGAGCTCAAAGGTTGAATCGGGTGTCTAGTGGGTAAGATTGGGCCACGAAGTCAAAACAGATATGTTATCATTGAAACCTGGATGATGTACAAAGATTGGACCATAATACGGATTGTAGGTGTCCTTCGACACTGAAACCGATGCCATTGGAAAGTAGAGACATAGAACTTCAATTATTATGAGACTACTTATCCAAATTGTAACGTTTTGATGGTGTTTTCACCCTTTAAAGTAGGATGACGGGTTTAGAGAGCTGTAAAGAATGTTTTGGGCATAACTCTCTCATCTTAAATCCAAATTATACAAATTAGGTATCCAATTAAAGTTAATAGGAAGAGGATTAACCCTAAGTTGAGGGAAAACTTATATTTTTTATTATAGATATACTTATTAACCCTAAGTGAATTAAACCTCGAGTGAATTACCTGAGGTCAAGCCAATATTGATTCAGTAGATGTTGCTACTCTAGGAGTTTGACATCGAGATACGTGACAAGAGTGAAGCAGAAAGCTTAGTAGCTAACATCTAAGACAAATTAAGAAGGCTACTGACCCCCTTCTTGTCCATGACACCTTCCCTGATAAGCAGCTTTTATAGCTGCAAGGTAGCATGCCATGGTTCGCTAATATGGTAAATTTCTTGCTTGCTAGTATCTTGCCTGCATATTTTACTAGAGCATAAATTGAAAAATTGAAGCGTGAGTCAAAGTGTTATGTGGGATGATCCATATCTATGGAAATTCTATAGTGACCAAGTAATTAGAATATGTGTGCCTGATCATGAAATTCATTCTATTCTTAGCTTTTGCCATGCATTTGCATGTAGTGGGCATTTTGGGCCTCAACGTACTACTAGGAAAGTATTGGAATCTAGATTTTGTTGGCAAACCCTTTTTCGTGATGCATATGTATTTTTTAAATCTTGTGAACAATGCCAACGAATGGGAAATATCTCTCGTAGGAATGAGATGCCCTAACAACCTTTGTTGTTTTGTGAACTATTTGATGTTTAGGTATTGCTTTTATGGATCCTTTTCCTATCTTATTTGGTTTTATTTACATTTTGCTTGCTGTGGATTATATGTCTAAAAGGGTGGAGGCAAAATCCACTGGGATTGATGATGTAAAAGTTGTTGACTATTTTGTTAGATCAAACATTTTCTACAGATTTGGTATTCCGAGGGCTATCATCAGTGATCAAGGGTCACACTACTGTAACTGGAATATGGAGGCTTTGTTGAAGATGTATGGAGTCATGCATAAGGTTTCTACACCTTATCACCCTAAACAAATAGGCACTTTATCACCCCCAAACAAATGAGCAAGCTGAAGTATCAAATAGAGAGATCAACCAAATCATTCAGAAAACTGTCAAACCTAATAGGAAGGATTGGAGTAAGTGGCTTGATGCCGCTCTTTAGGCATACTGGACTGCCTATAAGACACCACTAGGGATGTCCCCCCACCGGATTGTCTTTGGGAAGGCATGCCACCTACCAGTGGAGATAGAACATAAAGCATTTTGGGCAGTGAAGAGTTGCAACATGGACCTTGACCAAGCAGGAGTGGAAAGGAAATTACAATTACAAGAATTGAAGGAAATTCTATTGGAGGCTAATGAAACTATAAAAATAATGTAAAGTGAATTTGCATTACATAGAGTTTAGATAAAACTATCATGTTGGTTATTTGGACTTAACCTTAGCGCTCTTTTACTCTCTTTGTTCTTCAACTTGTCATATCTATATCACTCCCCTCCTTTACCTTGCCCCTATTACAACCTTGATTAAAGTCATCTTGATTTGTTTATGCTTGTGTTTTGAGTAGAGGAGAAGTAGAAGTTAAGCAAGCTTATGGTAGTACATATTTTCATGGGTTGAATTAAGTGAAACACTTACCTTCTAAGCACTTGAGAGATTGCGAGTAAATTAAGTGAGGTTCTATCATTCTTGATTTATGCTTTTCAATTGAAGTTATTATGCTTGTTGGTTGAGATGTAAAAAATGTTACTTCATGAATGTTTTAATTCCTTGAATTTTTGGTTACTTTCCTTTTTCATTCTTGAATATCATTGGAAAGTGTGTTTTTCTTGAGTTTTTAACTTTCAAGTTTGTGTTGTTTTTCCTTTGTTCCATAGTGGTGGATTTTCACTTTTGCTCGGGAATACAAAAGCTAAGTATGGGAGAATTTGATAAACATAGTTTTTATATATTAGTTTACCCTCTTATTTAGTCTTTTAGAGCCCTTACATGCTTAATTGATTGGTTTTGGTTGCATTTTATAAGTTTGGGTTCAAATTAGGCTTAATTGCATTTTTCAGCATTATTGGGAATTTTGCCCTGTTTCTATATTTTGGGCATAAATTGAGTTCTAGACATCTAAAATTTATTAAGTTTATCTTATAGGAAATTTGAGAGAGAGCTCTTCAACTGTGGTGAGAGCTCAAAAGCTGAATTGGGTGTCTAGTGGGTAAAAGTGGGCCACGAAGTCAGAACAGAGATGTTATCATTGGAACCTAGATGATGTACACAGATTGGGCCATAATATGGATTGTTGGTGTCATTTGGCATTAAAACCGATGCCATTTGAAAGTAGAGACATCGAACTTCAATTATTATGAGACAACGTATCCAAATTGTAACGTTTTGATGGTGTTTTCACTTTCTGAAGTTGACTGACGGGTTTAGAGAGCTATTAAGATTGTTTTTGGCATAACTCTCTCATCTTAAGTCCAAATTATACAAATTAAGTGTCCACTTAAAGCTAAGTGGAAGACGATTAACTCGAAGTTGAGGGAAAACTTAGATTTTTAATTTTAGAGATAGTTATTAATCCTAAGTGAATTACACCTCAAGCGAATTACCTGAGGCCAAGCCAAGATTGATTCACTGGATGTTATTACTCTAGGAGTTTGACATCGAGATATGTGATAAGAGTTAAGCAGAGAACTTGGTAGCTAACCATCTGAGCCGAATTGAGTAAGTTATGACCCCTTCCCTGATGAGCAGCTTTTACAGTTGCAAGGTAACATCCTATGGTTCGCTAATATGGTAAATTTCTTGCCTGCTAGTGTCATGCCTGTATATTTTACTAGAGCACAAATTGACAAATTAAAGAGTGAGTGAAAGTGTTATGTGTGTGATGATCCATATCTATAAAAATTTTATAGTGACCAAGTAATTAGAATATGTGTGCCTGATCATGAATTCCATCTGTTTTTAGCTTTTGCCATGCATTTGCATATGGTGGGCATTTTGGGCCTCAACGTACTACTAGGAAAGTATTGGAATCTGGATTTTATTGGCAAACCATTTTTTGTGATTCATATGTATTTTTTAAATCTTGTGAACACTGCCAACGAATGGGAAATATCTTTCGTAGGAATAAGATGCCCTAACAACCTTTGTTGTTTTGTGAACTATTTGATGTTTAGGGTATTGCTTTTATGGGTCCTTTTCCTATTTTATTTGGTTTTGTTTACATTTTTTTTTGCTATTGATTATATGTCTAAATGGGTGGAGGCAAATGCCACTCGAACTAATGATTCAAAAGTTAGTGTGGATTTTGTTAGATCCAACATTTTCTGCAGATTTGGCATTCCGAGGGTTATCATCAGTGATCAAGGGTCACACTTCTGCAACTGGAATATGGAGGCTTTGTTGTAGAATTATGGAGTCATGCATAAGGTTTCTACACCTTATCACCCCCAAACAAATAGGCAAGTCGAAGTATCAAATAGAGAGATCAAGCAAATCTTTCAGATAACTGTCAAGCCTAATAGGAAGGATTGGAGTAAGCGGCTTGATGATGCTCTTTGGGTATACCAGACTACCTACAAGACACCACTAAGGATGCCCCCCTACCAGATTATCTTTGGGAAGGCATGCCACCTACCAATGGAGATAGAACATAGAACATTTTGGGCAGTGAAGAATTGCAACATGGACCTTGACCAAGTAGGAGTGGAAAGGGAATTGTAATTACAAGAATTGGAGGAAATTCTATTGGAGGCTGATGAAATTATAAAAATAATGTAAAGTGAATTCGCATTACATAGAGTTCGGATAAAACTATTATGCTGGTTATTTGGACTCAACCCTAACGCTCTTTTATTCTCTTTTTTCTTCAACTTGTCATATTTATATCACTCCCCTCCTTTACCTTGCTCCCATTACAACCTTGATAAAAGTCCTCTTGATTTGTGTGTGCATATGTTTTGAGTAGTGGAGAGTAGAAGATAAGCAAGCTTATGGTAGTACATATTTTCATGCGTTGAATTAAGTGAAACACTTACCTTCTAAACACTTGAGAGATGAAGAGTAAATCATGTGAGGTTCTATCATGATTTATGCATTTCACTTGAAGTTACTATGCTTGTTGGTTGAGATGTAAAGAAATGTTACTTTATGAATGTTTTAATTCATTGAATTTTTGGTTGCTCTCCTTTTTCATTCTTGAACATTATTGGAAAGTGAGTTTTTTCTTGAGGTTTTAACTTTCGAGTTTGTGTTGTTTTTCTTTTGTTCCCTTGTGGTGGATTTTTACTTTTGCTCGGGAGTGCAAAAGTTAAGTGTAGGAGAATTTGATAAATATAATTTTTATATATTAGTTTACCCTCTTATTTAGTCTCTTAGACCCCTTACATGCTTAATTGATTGGTTTTGACTACATTTTATAAGTTTGGCTTCAAATTATGCTTAATTGAATTTTTCTGCATTATTCAGAATTTTACACAATTTCTATATTTTGGGCATAACTTGAGTTTTAGACATCTAAAATTTATGAATTTTATCTTATAAGAAATTTGAGAGAGAGCTCTTCAACTGTGATGAAGATCACAAAGGGTGAATCGGGTGTCTAGTGGGTAAGATTGGGTCATGAATTCAGAACAAAGATGTTAACGTTGGAACCTGGATGATGTACAAAGATTGGGCCACAATACGAATTGTAGATGTCATTTGGCGTTGAAACTAATGCCATTTGAAAGCAGAGACATAGAACTTCAATTATTATAAGACTACGTATCCAAATTAAAGACCACTTATCAAAACTATGGCATTTTGATGGTGTTTTCACCCTTTGAAGTCTACTGATGGGTTTAGAGAGCTGTAAAGAATGTTTTGGTCAAAACTCTATCATGTAAAGTCCAAATTATACAAATTAGGTGTCCAATTAAAGTTAAGAGGAAGAGGATTAACCCTAAGTTGAGGAAAAACTTGGATTTTTAAATTTAGAGATAGTTATTAACCCTAAGCGAATTCCACCTCAAGCGAATTACCTAAGGCCAAGCCAAGATTAATTCAGTGGATGTTACTCTCTAAGAGTTTGACTTTGAGATATGTGATATGAGTGGATCAAAGAACGTGGTAGCTAACATCTGAGCCGAATTGAGCAATCTACTGACCCCTTTCCCATCCATGATACCTTCCTTGATGAGTAGCTTTTACAACCGCAAGGTAGCATCCCATGGATCGCTAACATGGTAAATTTCTTGGTTGCTAGTGTTTTACCTGCATCTTTTACTAGAGAACAAATTGACAAATTAAAGACTGAGTCAAAGTGTTATGTGTGGGATGATCTATATCTATGGAAATTCTATAGTGACAAAGTAATTAGAATGTGTGTGCCTGATCATGAATTTCATTACGTTCTTAGCTTTTTCCAAGCATTTGCATGTGGTAGGCATTTTGGACCTCAACGTACTACTAGGAAAGTATTGGAATTTGGATTTTATTAGCAAACCCTTTTTCATGATACATATATATTTTTTAAATTTTGTGAACAATTCCAACGAACGGGAAATATCTCTCCTTGGAATAAGATGCCCCAACAACCTTTGTTGTTTTGTGAATTATTTGATGTTTAGGGTATTACTTTTATGGGTCCTTTTCCTATCTTATTTGGCTTTGTTTATATTTTGCTTACTGTTGATTATGTGTCTAAATGGGTGGAGGTGAAAGCCACTCGGACTGATGATTCAAAAGTTGTTATGGATTTTGTTAGATCAAACATTTTCTACAGATTTGGCTTTCTGAGGGCTACCATTAGTGATCAAGGGTCACACTTCTGCAACTGGAATATGGAGGCTTTGTTGAAGAACTATGAAGCCATGCATAAGGTTTCTACACCTTATCACCCCAAACAAATGGGCAAGCTGAAATATCAAATAGAGAGATTAAGCAAATCCTTCAGAAAACTGTCAATCCTAACTGGAAGGATTAGAGTAAACGACTTGATGATGCTCTTCGGGCATATCGAACAACCTACAAGACACCACAAGGGAAGTCCCCCTGGCGGATTATCTTTGGGAAGGCATGCCACCTACCAGTGGAGATAGAACATAAAGCATTTTGGGCAGTGAATAGTTGCAACATGGACCTTGACCAAGCAGGAGTGGAAAGGAAATTATAATTACAAGAATTGGAGGAAATTCTATTGGAGGCTGATGAAACTATAAAAGTATGTAAAGTGAATTTGCATTACATAGAGTTCAGATAAAACTATTATGCTATTTATTTGGACTCAACCCTAACACTCTTTTATTCTCTTTTGTTCTTCAACTTGTCATATCTATATCACTCCCCTCCTTTACCTTGCCCTATTACAACCTTGATTAAAGTCTTCTTGATTTGTGTGTGCATGTGTTTTTAGTAGTGGAGACGTAGAAGATAAGCAAACTTATGGTAGTACATATTTTCAGGGGTTGAATTGAGTAAAATACTTACCTTCTAAATATTTGGGAGATTGAGAGTAAATCTTGTAAGGTTCTATCATTCTTGATTTATACTTTTCAATTGAAATTACTATGCTTGTTGGTTGAGAAGTAAAGAAATGTTACTTCATGAATGTTTTAATTCCTTGAATTTTTGGTTGCTCTCCTTTTGCATTCTTGAACATCATTGAAAAGTGAGTTTTTATTGAGTTTTTAACTTTCTAGTTTATGTTGTTTTTCTTTGTTCTCTAGCAGTGGATTTTTACTTTTGCTTGTGAGTGCAAAAGCTAAGTATTGGGAAATTTGATAAACATAGTTATTATATATTAGTTTACCTCTTATTTATTCTTTTAGACCCCTCACATGCTTAATTGGTTAGTTTTGGCTACATTTTATAAGTTTGGGTTAAAATTAAGCTTAATTGTATTTTTCAACATTATTGGGAATTTTACACTGTTTCTATGTTTTGGGCATAACTTAAGTTCTAGAAATCTAAAATTTATGAATTTTATCTTGTAAGAAATTTGAGAGAGAGCTCTTCAATTATGATGAAGAGCTCAAAGGCTGAATTGGGTGTCTAGTGGGTAAGATTGGGCCACGAAGTTAGAATTGAGATGTTATCATTGGAACCTGGATGATGTATAATGATTGCGCCATAATACGGATTGTAGGTGTCATTTGGCATTGAAACCAATGCCATTTGAAATCAGAGCATAGAACTTCAATTATTATGAAACTACGAATCCAAATTGTAACGTTTTGATTGTGTTTTCTCCCTTTGATGTCGGCTGATAGGTTTAGAGAGCTATTAAGAATATTTTGGGCATAACTCTCACATCTTAAGTCCAAATTATACAAAATAGGTATCTAATTAAAGCTAAGAGGAAGAGGATTAAACCTAAGTTGAGGGAAAATTTGGACTTTTAATTTTAGAGATAGTTATTAACCCTAGGTGAATAACACTTCAAGCGAATTACCTTAGGCCAAGCCAAGATTGATTCAGTGGATGTTGCTACTCTAGGAGTTTGACATCAAGATACATGACAAGAGTGAAGCAGAGAACTTGGTAGATGACCATCTGAGATGAATTGAGCAAGCTACTGACCCCCTTTCCATCCATGACACCTTCCTTGATAAGCAGCTTTTACAGCTGCACGGTAGCATCCCATGGTTCACTAATATGGTAAATTTCTTGGTTGCTAGTGTCTTGCCTGCATATTTTACTAGAGCACAAATTGACAAATTAAAGACCGAGTCAAAGTGTTATGCGTGGGATGATCCATATCTATAGAAATTCTATAGTAACCAAGTTATTAGAATATGTGTACCTGATCATGAATTTCATTCTGTTTTGAGCTTTTGTCAGGCATTTGCATATGGTGGGCATTTTAGGGCTCAACGTACTACTAGAAAAGCATTGGAATATCAATTTTTTTAGCAAACCCTTTTTCATGATGCATATGTGTTTTTTAAATTTTGTGAACAATACCAACGAATGGGAAATATCTCTCCTAGGAATAAGATGCCCCAACAACCTTTGTAGTTTTGTAAACTATTTGATGTTTAGGGTATTGCTTTTATGGGTCCTTTTCCTATCTTATTTGATTTTGTTTACATTTTGCTTACTGTTGATTACGAGTCTAAATGGGAGGAGGCAAAATCCACTCGAACTGATGATCCAAAAGTTGTTGTAGAATTTGTTAGATCAAATACTTTATGTAGATTTGGCATTCTGAGGACTATCATCAGTGATCAAGGGTCATACTTCTATAACTGGAATATGAAGGCTTTATTAAAGAAGTATGGAGTCATGCATAAGGTTTCTACACCTTATCACCCCTAAACAAATGGTCAAGCTGAAGTACCAAATAGAGAGATCAAGCAAATCCTTCAGAAAACTATCAAGTCTAATAGGAAGGATTGGAGTAAGCAGCTTGATGATGCTCTTTGGGCATACCGGACTGCCTACAAGACACCATTAGGGATATCCCCCTACCGGATTATCTTTGGGAAGGCATGCCATCTACTAGTGAAGATAGAACATAGAGCATTTTGGGCAGTGAAGAGTTGCAACATGGACCTTGACCAAGCAAAAGTGGAAAAGAAATTGTAATTACAAGAATTGGAGGAAATTCTATTGGAGGCTGATGAAACTATAAAAATAATGTAAAGTGAATTTCCATTACATAAAGTTCGGATAAAACTATCATGCTGGTTATTTGGACTCAACCCTAATGCTTTTTTATTCTCTTTGTTCTTTAACTTGTCATATCTATATCACTCTCCTCCTTTACCTTGCCCCTATTACAACCTCGATTAAAGTCCTCTTGATTTATGTGTGCAAGCTTATAGTAGTATATATTTTCACAGGTTGAATTAAGTGAAATGCTTATCTTCTAAACACTTGAGAGATTGAGAGTAAATCATGTGAGGTTCTATCATTCTTGATTTATGCTTTTCAATTGAAGTTACTATGCTTGTTGGTTGAGATATAAAGAAATGTTACTTCATGAATGTTTTAATTCCTTGAATTTTTGGTTGCTCTCCTTTTGCATTCTTGAACATCATTGGAAAGTGAGTTTTTCTTGAGTATTTAACTTTCTAGTTTATGTTGTTTTTCTTTGTTCCCTAGCGGGGGATTTTTACTTTTGCTTGTGAGTGCAAAAGCTAAGTATTGGAAAATTTGATAAACATAGTTATTATATGTTAGTTTACCTCTTATTCAGTCTTTTACACCCCTCACATGCTTAATTGGTTTGTTTTGGCTGCATTTTATAATTTTGGGTTGAAATTAAGCTTAATTGTATTTTTCAACATTATTGAGAATTTTACATTGTTTCTATGTTTTGGGCATAACTTAAGTTTTAGAAATCTAAAATTTATGAATTTTATCTTGTAAGAAATTTGAGAGAGAGCTCTTCAATTATGATGAAGAGCTCAAAGGCTAAATCAGGTGTCTAGTGGGTAAGATTAGGCCACGAAGTTAGAATAGAGATGTTATCATTAGAACCTGGATGACGTACAAAGATTGGGCCATAATACGGATTGTAGGTGTCATTTGGCAGTGAAACTAATGCCATTTGAAATCAGAGAAATAGAACTTCAATTATTATGAAACTACGTATCCAAATTGTAACGTTTTGATTGTGTTTTCTCCTTTTGATGTCGACTGATGGGTTTAGAGAGCAATTAAGAATATTTTAGGCATAACTCTCACATCTTAAGTCCAAATTATACAAAATAGGTATCTAATTAAAGCTAAGAGGAAGAGGATTAAACCTAAGTTGGGGGAAAATTTGGATTTTTAATTTTAGAGATAGTTATTAACCTTAGGTGAATTACACCTCAAGTGAATTACCTCAGGCCAAGCCAAGATTGCTTCAGTGGATGTTGCTACTCTAGGAGTTTGACATCAAGATACGTGACAAGAGTAAAGCAGAGAACTTGGTAGATAACCATCTGAGATGAATTGAGCAAGCTACTGACCCCCTTTCCATCTATGACACCTTCCTTGATAAGCAGCTTTTATAGCTGCAAGGTAGCATCCCATGGTTCACTAATATGGTAAATTTCTTGGTTGCTAGTGTCTTACCTGCATATTTTACAAGAGCACAAATTGACAGATTAAAGACCGAGTCAAAGTATTATGCGTGAGATGATCCATATCTATGGAAATTCTATAGTAACCAAGTTATTAGAATATGTGTGCCTGATCATGAATTTCATTTTGTTTTGAGCTTTTGTCATGCATTTGCATATGGTGGGCATTTTGGGGCTCAACGTACTACTAGAAAAGCATTGGAATATCGATTTTTTTGGCAAACCTTTTTTCATGATGCATATGTGTTTTTTAAATTTTGTGAACAATACCAACGAATGGAAAATATCTCTCCTAGGAATAAGATGCCCCAACAACCTTTGTAGTTTTGTAAACTATTTGATGTTTAGGGTATTGCTTTTATGAGCCATTTTCCTATCTTATTTGGTTTTGTTTACATTTTGCTTACTATTGATTACGAGTCTAAATGGGTGGAGGCAAAATTCACTCGAACTGATGATTCAAAAGTTGTTATAGAATTTGTTAGATCAAATACTTTCTCTAGATTTGGCATTCTGAGGACTATCATCAGTGATCAAGGGTTATAGTTCTGTAACTGGAATATGGAGGCTTTATTGAAGAAGTATGGAGTCATGCATAAGGTTTCTACACCTTATCACCCCTAAACAAATGGTCAAGCTGAAGTATCAAATAGAGAGATCAAGCAAATCCTTCAGAAAACTATCAAGTCTAATAGGAAGGATTAGAGTAAGCAGCTTGATGATGCTCTTTAGGCATACCGGACTGCCTACAAGACACCATTAGGGATGTCCCCCTACCGGATTATCTTTGGGAAGGCATGCCACCTACTAGTGGAGATAGAACATAGAGCATTTTGGGCAGTGAAGAGTTGCAACATGGATCTTAACCAAGCAAAAGTGGAAAAGAAATTGCAATTACAAGAATTGGAGGAAATTCTATTGGAGGCTGATGAAACTATAAAAATAATGTAAAGTGAATTTCCATTACATAAAGTTCGGATAAAACTATCATACTGGTTATTTGGACTCAACTCTAACGCTTTTTTATTCTCTTTGTTCTTTAACTTGTCATATCTATATCACTCCCCTCCTTTACCTTCCCCCCATTACAACCTCGATTAAAGTCCTCTTAATTTATGTGTGCAAGCTTATGGTAGTATATATTTTCACAGGTTGAATTAAGTGAAATACTTATCTTCTAAACACTTGAGAGATTGAGAGTAAATCATGTGAGGTTCTATCATTCTTGATTTATGCTTTTCAATTGAAGTTACTATGCTTGTTGGTTGAGATGTAAAGAAATGTTACTTCATAAATGTTTTAATTCCTTGAATTTTTGATTGCTCTCCTTTTGCATTCTTGAACATCATTGGAAAGTGAGTTTTTCTTGAGTATTTAACTTTCAAGTTTGTGTTATTTTTCCTTTGCTCCCTAGTGGTGGATTTTTACTTTTATTCGGGAGTGCAAAAACTAAGTATAGGGGAATTTGATAAACATAGTTTTTATATATTAGTTTATCCTCTTATTTAGTTTCTTAGACCTCTTACATACTTAATTGATTGGATTTGGCTGGATTTTATAAGTTTGGGTTCAAAGTAGGCTTAATTGTATTTTTCAACATTATTGGGAATTTTACATTATTTCTATATTTTGGGCATAACTTGAGTTCTAGACATCTAAAATTTATGAATTTTATCTTATAGGAAATTTGAGAGAGAGCTCTTCAACTGTGATGAAGAGCTCAAAGGCTGAATCGAGTGTCTAGTGGGTAAGATTGGGCCACGAAGTCAGAACAGAGATATTGTCATTGGAACCTGGATGATATACAAAGATTAGGCCATAATACGGATTGTAGGTGTCATTTGGCATTGAAACCGATGCCATATGAAATCAGAGACATAGAACTTCAATTATTATGAAACTACATATCCAAATTATAATGTTTTGATTGTGTTTTCACCTGTTAAAGTCGGATGATGGGTTTAGAGAGCTATTAAGAATGTTTTGGGCATAACTCTTTCATCTTAAGTCTAAATTATATAAATTAGGTGTCCAATTATTATTAAGAGGAAGAGGATTAACCTTAAGTTAAGGGAAAACTTAGATTTTTAACTTTAGAGATTGTTATTAACCTTACGCGAATTACACCTTAAGCGAATTACCTTAGGCCAAGCCAAGATTGATTTAGTGGATGTTGCTACTCTAGGAGTTTGACATCGAGATACGTGATAATTGTGGAGCAGAGAACTTAGTAGTTAACCATATGAGCCAAATTGAGCAAGCTATTGATGCCCTTCCCATCCATGACACCTTCCCTGATGAACAGCTTTTACAGCTGCAAGGTAGCATCCCATAGTTCACTTATATGGTAAATTTCTTTGTTGCTAGTGTCTTGCCTACATATTTTGCTAGAGCGCAAATTGACAAATTAAAGAGTGAGTCAAAGTGCTATGTGTGGGATGATCTATATCTATGGAAATTCTATAGTGACCGAGTAATTGGAATATGTGTGCCTGATCATGAATTTCATTCTGTTCTTAGCTTTTGCCAAGCATTTGCATATGGTGGGCATTTTGGGGCTCAATGTACTACTAAGAAAGTATTGAAATCCGGAGTTTTTGGCACCATTTTTCGTGATGCATATGTGTTTTTTAAATTTTGTGACCAATTCCAGTGAATGGGAAGTATCCCTCGTAGGAATGAGATGCTCCAACAACTTTTGTTGTTTTGTGAACTATTTGATGTTTAAGGTATTGCTTTTATGGGTCTTTTTCCTGTCTTATTCGGTTTTGTTTATATTTTGCTTGCTGTTGATTTTGTGTCTAAATAGCTGGAGAGAAAAGCCACTTGGACTGATGATTCAAAAGTTATTATGGATTTTGTTAAATCAAATATTTTCTGTAAATTTGGCATTCCATTATCATCAATGATCAAGGGTCACACTTCTGCAACTGGAATATGGAGGCTTTGCTGAATAAGTTTGGAGTCATGCATAAGGTTTCTACACCTTATCACCCCCAAACAAATGGGCAAGCTAAAGTATCAAATAGAGATATCAAGCAAATCCTTCAGAAAACTGTCAAGCCTAATAGGAAGGATTGGAGTAAGCGACTTGATGATGCTCTTTGGGAATACCGGACTGCCTACAAGACACCACTTAGGATGTCTCCTTACCAGGTTATCTTTAGGAAGGCATGCCACGTACTAGTGGAGATAGAACATAGAGCATTTTGGGCAGTGAAGTGTTGCAACATGGAACTTTACCAAGCAGAAGTGGAAAGGAAATTATAATTACAAAAATTGGAGGAAAGTCTCTTGTAAGCTGATAAAACTATAAAAATAATGTAAAGTGAATTCACATTACATAGAGTTTAGATAAAACTATCATGCTAGTTATTTGGACTCAATCCTAATGCTCTTTTATTCTCTTTGTTCTTCAACTTGTCATATCTATATCACTCCCCTCCTTTACCTTACTCCTATTACAACCTTGATTAAAATCTTCTTGATTTGTGTGTACATGTGTTTTGAGTAGTGAAGAAGTAGAAAATAAGCTAGCTTATGGTAATACATATTTTCATGGGTTGAACTAAGTGAAACACTTACCTTCTAAACACTTGAGAGATTGAGAGTAAATCATGTGAGGTTCTATCATTCTTATTTTATGCTTTTCAATTGAAGTTTCTATGCTTGTTGGTTGAGATGTAAAGAAATGTTACTTCATGAATGTTTTAATTCCTTGAATTTTTTGTTGCTCTCCTTTTGTATTCTTGAACATCATTGGAAAGTGAGTTTTTCTTGAGTTTTTAACTTCCAAGTTTGTGTTGTTTTTCCTTTATTCTCTAGTGATGGATTTTTACTTTTGCTCGAGAGTGTAAAAACTAAGTATGAGGGAATTTGATAAACACAATTTTTATATATTATTTAACTTTCATATTTTGTTTGTTAGACCTCTTACATTCTTAATTGATTAGTTTTGGCCACATTTTATAAGTTTGGGTTCAAATTAGGCTTAATTATATTTTTTAGCATTATTGGAAATTTTACATTATTTCTATATTTTAGGCATAACTTGAGTTCTAGACATCTAAAATTTATGAATTTTATCTTGTAGGAAATTTGAAAGAGAGCTCTTAAACTGTGATGAAGAGCTCGAAGGCTAAATCAAGTGTCTAGTGGGTCAGATTGTGCCATCAAGTCAAAACAGATATGCTGTCATTGGAACCTGGATGAAGTGTAAAGATTGAGTCATAATTTGGGTTGTAGGTGTCATTTGGTGCTGAAACTAATGCATTTGAAAGTTAAGACATAGATCTTTAATTCTTATGACACCACTTATCAAAACTATGGCATTTTGATGTTGTTTTCACCCTTTGAAGTCGGCTGACAGGTTTAGATAGTTATTATGAATGTTTTGTGCATAACTCCCTCATCTTAAGCCCAAATTATGCAAATTTTGTGTCCAATTAAAGCTAAGAGGAAGAGGATTAACCCAAAGCTTAGGGAAAACTTAAATTTTTAATTTTAGAGATAGTTATTTAAGTAGTAGAAGCAATCATAAAATATAATCCTAATTTTTTTCCTAGCCATTCTTGCTTGCACTTCCTCTCCCCTCTCTTCTCTTTTTACTTCTTTTTTACATTTTTGCTCTTTTACAATTTTGAACTTTCACTTTTATGTTTCTGCTCTCTATTCATGGAGAGCTAAAGCTTTGTAATCAATCCTAGGGATTGAAACCTTCTTGATGTTTAACTTTGAGACCTTGTGATGAATGTTTACATTCTTGTTGTTAATCAAATTTCTCTCCTCCTTCTATTGATTCTGTTGCATCTTGATTGAGTACTTAACTAAGTTTTGGTGTTTGTGTGATAGTTGCTTATCTATCATATGTTTACAGAAACTAGATAACGCATCAAAGGTGTTTGATGTATCATCTAGCTAGCATGAATTTTGGAATGAGGTTGATTTAGGGTTAAATGGAAGCTTGATCCATTTTTCATTGATTGACCAAATCCTAGGTGCTTTCCTAGTAAAGAATTCATGCTTGGATGATGATTTCACATAAGATTGGGCAATGCACTAAAAGTGTTTAATGAATTGCCTAACTTGGTTGAATGCCGAGTTTTAGGTTGATTTAGGGTTGGATGGATGCTAACTTCATCTAACGTTGATTAACCAAATGCTAGATGATTATCTAATAAAGTATACCAAGAATCTAGTTAGCAAGTGAATGAGTCCATAGTGGTCAAACTCATGAGTTTTTGATTCCCTTAGATTAGTTATTTTCTATCCTTGTTCTGTTTACAACATTTTACAACATTTTAATTATTGTCTTTTAATTACTCTTACAAACCAAACCCCTTGTTAACCCCTTAATATAATTGATTAATTAGAGTGATCTAAGGGCTCAACTTGGTAACATTACATACTACAAGTTTTTGGTGAATAAGTTAACAAATATCATCTAATTTGGTAGCCTCGATAGCTATCGAATTTTGGCGCCATTCCTAAGGATCATTCTAAGTCAAATCAATCATATTAGGTGTATATTAAACCTTAACCTTTCTCAAACCACTATTTTTCTTGTTTCAAGTAGTTTTCACTAAAAACCTCTATTCAATGGCATTTTGGTAATTTTTGTACAAAATTTTTGTGCTTAGTATGAGCCGAAATTGGCTAGTTGAAGGAAAATGGGGTCTTCTACAAGGTTGACACTTTGGCGCGAGCACCACCCTGTCTTGGCCTAATTCCATCATCTAGACCACTTTTCATTTTTTTGAAGATTTTTTATTGCATTTTTTTATTCCGTTTTTGAGTAGTTTTCACTCTGCACAAGTCTCATAATTTTTAAAAATATGCAGATAAGGTAACTATAGTCATTTTGGTAACTAATTGGTTTAGCATTTTCCTTTGTGCATAACTTGTGTTGCTTGTGTTTCTGTCTACTTTTGCATGTTATATGTCTAGGCCTTCTAGTGGCAATTTGCTAAACATTGATTCTAACATTGAGGGAGCTTTGCATGCACTTGATAGGGCTCATAGGCTTAGTCAGAGGATAGTTCATGAGATTAAAGGCAATAGTAAAGTTGAAATTGAAACTGAAACTGAACTTGAGACTACAAGCAATCTTGCAACTATGGCTGATAATACAGATACTGAAACTGAAACTGGAACTGAAGATAGAAATAATGCAAACATGGGTGATAATGTACATAATAGAACCATTAAAGAACTAGCAGCCCCTGATGTTAATCACCAGCCTTTATGCATTCAATATCCAAATTTAAATCTGAGTTTGAACTCAAATCTGGATTAATACAGTTGCTACCAAAGTTCTATGGTTTTACTGGTGAAGATCCTCATAAGCATCTGAAAGAGTTTCATGTGGTATGTTCCACCATGAAACCGCAAGGAATTCCTGAGGCACACATCAAGTTGTTAGCCTTCCCTTTCTCCCTTGCTAATATAACCAGGGATTGGTTATATTATCATCTACTTGGTTCTATGACAAGTTAGAATTACATGAAAAGCTGTTCTTAGAGATATTTTTCCTTACGTCCAGAGTTGCTGCCATCAGAAAAGATATATGTGGGATAAGACAAAATTTTGGAGAGATTTTGCATGAGTATTGGGAGTGATTCAAGAAATTGTGTGCAAGTTATCCACACCATCAAATCAGTGACCAACTGTTGATTCAGTATTTCTATGAGGGATTGTTCCTTATGGAGAGAAGTATAATTGATGCTGCTAGTGGAGGTGCATTAGTTGACAAAACCCCAGCTGCTGCCAGAGATTTGATTGCAAACATGGCTGCTAACTCCCAACAGTTTAGTACTAAGAGGATTACTCCCACCAGGGGAGTGAATGAAGTTCATGTGTCCCATGATGACCAGTAAAGAATGGAGAATAGACTTGATGAGTTTGTTACCAAGTGGCTTCCAGTACTCAAGAGGGGGGTGAATTGAGTATAAAAACTTTTTCACAAAAATAGAGTAATCAGAAAATAGTTCAGAATAATGGGTAATAAAAAACGTGACCCAGGCTTGCTATTTATAAGGAAAACTAGGTTAATCAGCCGTTGGGTGTAATTAATGCCATTTAAAACAAAATTGAAAGCTGTCTGTTTCCATTTACGTAAACAAAGAAACGTGTTTATTCGAATAAAGCAACAGCTTATTCGAATAATACTCAACGTGAAAAGCTCATCTGAAAAGGGTTATTCGAATAACCAACTTGTTATTCGAATAACTCTGTTAAAACCAGAGTTTGTGAAAACGCACGTTTATTCGAATAAAGACTCATCTATTCGAATAACATGTTTTAAAAGAAGTTCGTAGAAGAAGGGTTTTATTCGAATAGCGTATGATCTATTCGAATAACTTACTCAAGGCTAAGTTCTGAAAACTTCATTTATTCGAATAAGAGACGGTTTATTCGAATAGCCATTTATAAAACAGATTTCTGAAAAGCCTTGGTTATTCGAATAATGGGGTAGTTATTCGAATAACATCTTTTAGAAAACAAACCACGTGAGCATGGTTATTCGAATAAGCAAAGCTTTATTCGAATAACTCAGTTTAAAAAAGAGTTTTAAAAGGATGTTTTCAAGGATACTGAGTTTAAAACAATTTTCCTCTTTTCTTTCGAAAACAACGAGATATCAATGTGAGCTCCGTACAATAGATCCTAAGTCCTAATGCTAAACAAAAATATAGACTCGGACTTGATCTATATATCATCTTCATTTATTCTTCCCGTTTGTTATAATCAAAACAAGTCTTCAAAGATAAGCATCCAAACACATTCTCCCCCTTTTTGATGATGACAAACTATCAATAAGGCTATCAATGAGAAAAGCGTTAGTGCATATAATTGGAATTTACAGAAGGTATAAAGGCTTACTCCCCTTCTTTAAATAAGAGGTAATATATATCAGATAAGTGCGCAGTTCCCCCTTTCAATTTGAATATAATCCTATTTAAAAAATACCTGTCTTTTCTCAATTAAAGTCAAGTGATCAAATATTTCTCCCCTTTTTGTCATGAGCAAAAAGGAGGGGTAAGTCCCATAAATATATAGCAAAGTGTAGAAAAGGGAACAAATTCAAATCAATAGATCAACAAGAAATATCATTTATGCATTAATAAAATGGTTCAAATACACAAGCCAGAAAATAAATTACATAGATCCAAACACAAACAGCCTAAGAACAAAAGAAAACTAAAAGTAAGCATCCGGAGGTGGTGGTGAAGACGCTGGTGAAGGAGCAGGTGAAGCAGATCGAAGAGCCGCAACCTCACGTTCAACACCTTCTATTCTGTCAAACAGAATAGAGAAGGTATGTTCCATGTAAGCTCGGTTGTCTCGCAAGGTAGCCATGATCTGTTCCAAAGTGACAGGAGCAGGTGCATCAGCAGGAGCGGCAGGGGCAGCAGGGGCATCAGCAGGGTCAAGCTCATCCTCAGCAACCTCATCTGGGTACACCCAACCTTCATCGGTTTGAATCATCTTCATCTTCCGTAAGGAGTGAGCGCCAAAGACGTTGTGATGAGTCAGAGCAATAGCCCGCTCAATCTCCAAGACCTGAGGATACTTGCTCAACAAGGTAGTGACGATGATGCCATAAGGTAGGTCTGATTTTTCCTTGCCCTTGGCCCTCATCATGTGCCTCATGATGAACACAGGCCAGTTGACCTGATGACCATTCTTCAGAAACCATAGCATGAAGACATCTTCCTCGCTGAGATAGACGTAGTTTCCACCGCGAGGAGCAAGAATGTGAGCATAGGCGTAATGCAGAAGCCTATCTTGGATTTTCAGCATTCCACCCTTGAGGCCTTTATTAGGAAGAGCTAGGTCAGGCTTCAGCAGGTCCTCAACTGCTTGAAGTTTATTGAAGTCTTCAAGGAAGGGCGTGTCATCCTTTTCAACAAGGGCACCGGAGAATTGCAGCCCGAACAGAGTTGACCAGTCCAGCGGTGTGATCACTATGTTCTGATCACATACCTCAGAAAGGAGATTCTGGCCATCGAAAGCCAGATTGCAGAAGAACATCTTCACCAAGGCTGGGTAGATGGTGGCCGGGTGAGAGCAAAGCTGAAGAACTCCCTGGTTTTGCAGCAGGGTCAGGAAGTCGAAGCCGCGGTGCTGCTGGAAGAAAGATAGATCCAGATACTTGGGTTGAACCAAGTTTTGCTCCCAGAAGTGAGAGATGAAGCGTGCACGGTGCTCTTCATTGGAAGAGAGCCTGCGAAGATCAAGCGAGTTGGTGCCTGGAGCATTCTTCGTGCGTGGACGCTTGCTGGAGGAGGAGGCCATGGAGGAAGGTGTGTGAGAGAGAGGAAGAGACCCAGATAGTGAAAGGTTTGGAGAGGGAGGAGTGAAGAGCCAGAGAAGAGTAGAGAAGATGGAGGGTGAAAGGCTTTGGGCGCGCAGGGGTTTATTTAAAGAACCCCGTGTTTATTCGAATAAACAGAGGTTTATTCAAATAAACCTTGCAAGAAAGGTGAACAGACAGGCGCGTAAGAAACTGAAGAGGTGAGGCAGCTAGGGTTTATTCAAATAAGAGGTGTTCTATTCGAATAAAATGACTGGGAAAGCCAAGCGTTTTGGCTAGCTGAAAGGGTTTATTCGAATAACTATGGGCGTTATTCGAATAGACTGAGGTCAAACAGTCAGCACTGATAGAACAAGGTTCAAGTTATTCGAATAACCTGGGGTCTATTTGAATAGACCGAGACCAAGATCAGAGACTGATAAAAAATAGATGCTGGTTATTCGAATAGAAAGGGGTTTATTCGAATAAGCAGAGGGCAGAAAGAAACACTGATAAGTGCAGGTTTCTGGTTATTCGAATAGAGAAGGTTTTATTCGAATAAGCAGAGATGAAAAACACAGAAAAAAGCAAAGGTATCAGTTTATTCGAATAAACTGAATTCTACTCGAATAAGGCTGATATATTAACACGCAGAGAATGAGTTTATTCGAATAACGCTTTGCTTATTCGAATAAAAACTCATACGGAAGCATATACATATATAAATTTTAAGGCATACAAACATGGTAATGATCAGTAACAAATAAGCAATTCAAATATTTGATTGATCAATTATGCCCAATTCTCCTCGAATATAAAAGAATGCTTCTTTTGCTAAGGGTTTAGTAAAGATATCTGCAAGTTGCTTAGATGTTTCAACAAACTCAAGAATGCAGTCCCCTTTTTGTACATGATCTCTGATAAAGTGATGTCTTATTTCTATATGCTTTGTTCTAGAATGCAGTATGGGATTCTTAGAGATATTTATTGCACTAGTGTTATCACATCTTATCGGGATGTGATCAAGTCAAGACCGTAGTCTAAGAGTTGTTGCTTCATCCATAGGATTTGAGTGCAGCAACTCCCGGCTGCAACATATTCAGCCTCAGCGGTAGACCAAGCCACACTATTTTGTTTTTTGCTATGCCAAGAAACTAAAGAACTACCAAGCAAATGACATGTCCCACTAGTACTTTTTCTGTCCAATTTGCACCCAGCAAAATCAGAGTCAGAATAACCTATTAGGCTACAAGAGGCACCCTTAGGGTACCATAAGCCCATTTGTGAAGTGCCTACTAGGTATTTCATTATTCGTTTGACAGCACTTAAGTGAGATTCCTTAGGGTTTGCCTGATATCTAGCACACATGCACACACTAAACATAATATCGGGCCTACTAGCAGTAAGATAAAGGAGAGATCCAATCATACCTCTATATTTCGTTATTTCTACTGATTTACCTCCTTCATCTTTATCCAAGTAGCAAGATGTGCCCATCAGAGTGGCCATGTGTTTAGCGCTTTCCATTTCGAATCTCTTGAGCAATTCCTTGCAGTATTTGGTTTGACTTATGAAAGTCCCTTCGTCCGTTTGTTTGATTTGAAGTCCGAGGAAGAAGTTCAATTCTCCCATCATTGATATTTCAAACTCATTCTGCATTGACTTAGCAAAATCTTTGCAAAGGGATTCATTAGTAGCACCGAAAATAATATCATCCACATATACTTGCACAAGAAGAATGTCAAGCTTTTTATTTTTAATAAAAAGAGTAGTGTCGACTTTTCCTCTTGAAAAATCATTTTCCAAAAGAAACTTACTCAACCTTTCATACCAAGCTCTAGGAGCTTGCTTTAAGCCATATAAAGCCTTTTTAAGTTTAAAAACATGGTTGGGCAGTTCATGATTTTCAAAACCTGGAGGTTGTTCAACGTATACCTCCTCTTGAATAAAACCATTTAGAAAAGCACTCTTGACATCCATTTGATATAATTTGAAATCCATGATGCAAGCATAAGCAAGTAACATTCTAATAGCTTCTAGTCTAGCTACAGGTGCATAGGTTTCCTCATAATCTATACCTTCTTCTTGATTATACCCTTTAGCAACCAATCTACCTTTATTTCTAGTTATTAACCCATTTTCATCAAGTTTGTTTCTAAAAACCCACTTGGTTCCAATTATAGGGTGATTATTAGGTCTAGCAACTAATTCCCAAACTTGATTTCTTTCAAACTGATTTAATTCCTCATGCATAGCTAAGATCCAATGTTCATCATCAAAAGCTTCAATTAAATCCTTAGGTTCAATTTGAGAAACAAAAGCTAAGTGATTACAAGTATTTCTAAGGGAATTACGAGTACTTACTCCTTTAGATACATCACTAATAATTTGATCAAGGGAGTGATATTTTGAAGTTCGCCATTCTTTGGGAAGTTCCAAAGCTTGTGAATCTTCTTGTCTTTGTTCATCCTCTTTCTCCTTGATTTCCTTTTATTTACTGTCCAAATGTGTTTCCGCCAAGATTTCTGCAACATCATCAACAACAAGATCCTTTCTCGATCCACTTTGGTCAGTTTCATCAAATGCAACATGTATAGATTCTTCAATAGTCATAGTTCTTTTATTGTAAATGCAAAAAGCTTTACTATGATTTGAGTAGCCAAGAAATATACCTTCATCAGACTTAGCATCAAACTTGCCTAAATTATCTTTTCCATTATTTAAAACAAAACATTTGCAACCAAAAACATGAAAGTGTGAGACATTAGGCTTTATTCCCTTATACAACTCATATGGGGTTTTCTTTAAAATAGGCCTTATAAGGGCTCGGTTCATTACATAACAAGCTGTACTTACAGCATCCGCCCAAAAGTATTTAGGAAGAGCAGCCTCATTAAGCATAGTTCTCGCCATTTCTTCTAAAGAACGGTTTTTCCTTTCTACAATTCCATTTTGTTGCGGAGTTCTAGGGGCAGAGAAATTATGATTAATGTCATGTTCATCACAGTAATTTTCAAAAACATTGTTTTCAAATTCCCCACCATGGTCACTTCTTATAGAAGAGATTTGAAAACTTTTTTCATTTTGAATAATTTTGGCAAGTCTTTTAAAAGCTAGAAATGCATCATTTTTATTTGCAAGAAATAAAGTCCATGTAAACCTAGAAAAATCATCCACAATCACTAAAGCATAGTAATTCCCACAAAAGCTCATAGTTCTAGAAGGTCCAAACAGATCCATGTGCAAAAGTTGTAAAGGTCTAGTGGTAGAAACTATATTTTTTGCTTTAAAAGAGACCTTTATTTGTTTACCCTTTTGACATGCATCACATAATTTATCTTTTATAAAATTAAGCTTGGGTAGTCCAATTACTAGCTCTTTAGAGACCAACTTCTTTAAGTGATCCATGTGAATGTGTGCAATTCTCCTATGCCATAACCATGAATCATCATTCTTACTCAAAAGACATTTCGCATCATTTGAAGATATATTATCAAGACTAATCATATAGATGTTGTTTACTCTATGACCAATGAATTTAACATGCTTGTCATTTTTATCTTCAATTATGCAGCAGTTTGAATCAAATATAACTTTATTTCCTTTATCACATAATTGGCTAATACTAAGTAAGTTGTGTTTCAAGCCTTCAACAAGCAGCACATTTTCAATGGAAGAGTTAAGGTTCTTACCGACTTTGCCGATTCCAGGAATTTTACCCTTGTTATTATCGCCATAAGTGACGTGTCCATGACTCTTTGGAATAAGTGCGGTGAACTTTGAGTCATCCTCGGTCATGTGCTTGGAGCAGCCGCTATCAAGATACCAATTTGAACTTCTGGCTTTCAAGCACACCTACAACACAAGTTTAGTTTTTAACTTTTGGTACCCAAACTTTCTTGGGTCCTTGTGTGTCAGTTTTTGGTATAGTACCCTTGGGAACCCAAACCATTTTTGTTCCAACTTTTGTATTTATGTTTTTCCTTGCATTGTATGTTGAAGCACTATGTCCTTTTCTTCCACAATAAAAACATTTAATAAAAGGGCTACTTGAAACACTAGAATGCACAAAGAAATTTTTATAGAGTTTTTGTTAGTTTTTCGGGTTATAACCTATCCCGGCTTTTTGAAAAACCACTCTTTGTCTTCCTAATAAAATATTTAAGTTATCCCTTCCAAAGGTGAATTTAGAAAGAGTGTTCTTTAGATCTTCGTTTTCTTTTTCAAGTGTATGACATGAAGAACAAGAAGAGGAAGTAGAAGCATGTGAAGAATGATTTGTGCATGCATCAATGATTCCTAAAGTTTCGTTTTCAATTTTCAATTCTTCTATTTCTTTATTTAAAACAAGAATTTGTTTTTCTAAAGAAGAAATTATTATCTTAGATGAAAAAATAATTTTTGTGATTTTTAAAGATTCTTCATGTAATTCCTCAAAAGCATCTTGTAACTCATCGTAAGAAGGTAATAAAGTATTAGAACTTACCTCATTTTCGCTTTCTTCTTCATCTCCTTTTGCCATGAGACACAGTTGAGCTTCTTCGCTATCTGAACTGTCAGTTGAGTCCATGTCATTTTCATCCCACGCTATGTAGGTTTTTCTTCCTTTTCTTTCCTTGAAGGGCTTCTTTTCAAAATTTTCCTTCTTCTTTTGATAAATTGGGCACTCCATTTTCATGTGACCAGGTTTGCCACATTCATAGCAAGTTGGAGTCAATGAAGCTCCTTTGCCTTTGAAGTGTGTCTTTTTAGGAGGGAAGGGAGGTCTTCTTTGTGTTCCCTTTTTCCTGAGAAATTTACCAAACCTTTTAACCAACAAACTTAAATTTTCTTCACTTACTTCAACGTTTTTTGAGCCTTCTTCATTTTCTTCATCATCATTGTCGATTAATGAAGAAGTGGCTTTAAGTGCTATTCCCTTTTTCTTTTTATCATTCTCTTCGCTTTGGCTTAATCTGCTTAACTCCAACTCGTGCTCGTGAAGTTTTCCAAAGAGGGTAGCTAAAGTCATTGTGGACAGATCCCTCGATTCGGATATAGCTGTCACTTTGGGTTGCCAAATCCTGCTAAGACATCTCAACACTTTGTTAATCAAATCTTCATTAGAAAAGCTTTTGCCTAAAGATGCAAGATGATTAACTATGTGGGTGAACCTCTTTTGCATTTCCTGAATGCTTTCTCCTTGGTTCATTCTGAATAGTTCATATTCACGAGTTAGAGAATTGATTCTCGACCTCTTAACTTCACTAGTACCCTCATGGGTAACTTGCAAAGTATCCCATATTTCTTTAGCAGTTTTACAATTTGAAATTCTAAAAAACTCATCATATCCCAAAGTAGTAGTAATAATATTTTTGGCTTTTAAATTAAATTGAACTTTTCTTTTGTCTTCATCAGACCATTTATTTCGTGGTGTTTCGGTCCTTATACCATCGACCTCATGTGTGGGTATAAAAGCGCCGTTTTCGACAGCATCCTAAACATCTAGATCAATAGCTTCGATGAAGATTTTCATTCTTTCCTTCCAATATGCATAACCATCCCCATTGAAAAAGGGTGGTCGGTTTATGGAGGATCCTTCTGAAAAACCATTTGAAGAAGCCATATACTCTTGAAGCTGCTAAGCTCTTTATACAAGAGTCTAGCTCTTATACCACTTGTTACCAAGTGGCTTCCAGTACTCAAGAGGGGGGGTGAATTGAGTATAAAAACTTTTTCACAAAAACAGAGTAATCAGAAAATAGTTCAGAATAATGGGTAATAAAAAACGTGACCCAGGCTTGCTATTTATAAGGAAAACTAGGTTAATCAGTCGTTGGGTGTAATTAATGCCATTTAAAACAAAATTGAAAGCTGTCTGTTTCCATTTACGTAAACAAAGAAACGTGTTTATTCGAATAAAGCAACAGCTTATTCGAATAATACTCAATGTGAAAAGCTCATCTGAAAAGGGTTATTCGGATAACCAACCTGTTATTCGAATAACTCTGTTAAAACCAGAGTTTGTGAAAATGCACGTTTATTCGAATAAAGACTCATCTATTCGAATAACATGTTTTAAAAGAAGTTCAGAAAGAAGGGTTTTATTCGAATAGCGTATGATCTATTCGAATAACTTACTCAAGGCTAAGTTCTGAAAACTTCATTTATTCGAATAAGAGATGGTTTATTCGAATAGCCATTTATAAAACAGATTTTTGAAAAGCCTTGGTTATTCGAATAATGGGGTAGTTATTCGAATAACATCTTTTAGAAAACAAACCACGTGAGCATGGTTATTCGAATAAGCAAAGCTTTATTCGAATAACTCAGTTTAAAAAAGAGTTTTAAAAAGATGTTTTTAAGGATACTGAGTTTAAAACAATTTTCCTCTTTTCTTTCAAAAACAACGAGATATCAATGTGAGCTCCGTACAATAGATCCTAAGTCCTAATGCTAAACAAAAATATAGACTCGGACTTGATCTATATATCATCTTCATTTATTCTTCCCGTTTGTTATCATCAAAACAAGTCTTCAAAGATAAGCATCCAAACACAGAGTTGACTTCCTTGGTGAGACAATTGGAATTTGGGTAGCAAATACCTGTACAAGGACCTGCCAAACTATGTGGAATTTATGCCTATCCAACCCATCCCACAGATACGTACCCTACACTCTAAGAAAACAATTTTGCACCCCAGGCTTATGCTATTATAGCAAGCATTTTTCTTGGTAAACCTTAGTACCAACAGCACTAGCAGCCTAGATATGATCCCTACTCTAGCACTTACAATCTTGGCTGGAGGAATAATCCAAATTTCAGATATGGAAATGCAGCAGCAATAGCACCATAGTAGCCATACCAGCCATCAATTTGACAAAACTAGTTTCAACAAAATTTTGAACCAAGTAGGCAGTAATTCTAGCAACATGCTAGGCAACAAATACCGTAGCCACTTGTGGAGCAACAAGGTCCTACTCAACCCAAGCCTACATTGGAGGACCTAGTCAAGTAAATAGCTACCAACAACATCCAATTCCAACAGAGAATAGAAGCCACCATTCAGAATTTGGAAACTCATATTGGACAGTTGGCTTCTTCATTGAGTCAATTAAAGGCATAAAGCTCTGACTAACTTCCTGCCCAGAAAATTCCAAACCCAAAGGGAAACTTCAGTGCTATTATATTGAGAATTGGCAAGATGGTACAAGACCTCAACCAATAAGCAAGCAGCAATCAACAAAGAAAATTGATTCTGCAGTAACATCAGATTCTGCAGAAAAATTTAATTTTACAGAACCTGAAGCGAAGGCAGACCAGAAATCAGAAGTTGAAGTCAAAAATAAGAATTATGATTATGTAGTGCCTCTTCCATTTCCACAAAGAGCATTCCAGTCCAAGAAAATGGATGAGGCTGAAAAAGATAAAGAACTTTTGGAGACTTTCAAGAAAATGGAAGTGAACATTCCACTACTGGATGCAATTAAACAAATTCCAAAGTATGTCAAGTTTCTGAAGGAGCAGTGCATGCACAAGAGGAGATTGAAGAGCATTGAAAGAGTCAGTATAGGGCAGAATGTTTTAGCCCTCATTCAGCCAATTCTTAAAAAATGCAAGGATCCAGGCACATTTATAATTCCATGCATTATTGGCAATTGCAAGTTTGAGAATGCAATGTTGGATCTTGGAGCTTCAATTAATATGATGCCTATGTCTATTTTCAATACTCTTCGACTTGGACCTTTGCGAGCAACTGTTGTTGTGATTCAGTTGGCAAATAGGAGCAATGCATACCCAGCAAACTTTATAGAGGATGTTGTGGTGATAGTGGATGAGTTGATTTTTCCTGCTGACTTTTACATTCTGGATATGTAGGTGGAGTCATCATCCAATAAGGCTCCAATCATTTTAAGGAGGTCATTCCTTAAGACTGCAAGAACTAAAATAGATGTGCATGGTGGAACTCTTTCCATGGAGTTTGGAGATATAATAGTGCAATTCAACATCTTTGATGCAATGAAGTATCGCATAGAAGAACATTCTCTTTTTCATATAGACATGCTTGATGAATTGGTTGAGGAAAATTATGATGATTTATGTGCTGAGTTCCTTGATCTGGATGGTTTTGATTATTCTGAATTAGTATGTTCATGTGCTAATTGTGATGGTGCTGTCAAGTGTGATGTGTGTTTTAAAATTTTTGCATATTTGGGAAATGATGAATCTGATTATATAGATTATGTAACAGCTGCTAGTTTTGCAAAAGTTCAGTCTGTTGAAGTAATTCCCACCACCAGATTGCCTCCCTCCGTATTACAGCCACCCAAACTGGAATCGAATCCTTTACCTGCACACCTTAAATATACATATTTGGAATATGGTAAGAGGCTACCAGTGATTGTAGAAAAAGACCTTAATGATGAACAAGAAGATAAATTGTTGCAAATTCTAAGGGAGCACAAGAAAGCAATTGGATGGACACTTGCGGACATTCCTGGTATTAATCCCTCTATATGCATACATTGAATATTGCTTGAGAAGGGAACTAAACCAGTGAGGCAGACCCAAAGAAGATTAAACTCGTTGATTATGGATATGGTGAAGAAGGAGATGAAAAAGTTGTTACAAGTTGGCATCATTTATCCCATCTTCAACAGAAAATGGGTGAGCCCGGTACAAGTTGTTCTAAAGAAATCTAGGGTGGCAGTAGTGGCGAATCAGAATAATGAGCTAATTTCTACCAGGGTATAGAACAATTGGAGAGTCTGCATTGATTATAGAAAGCTCAACCAAGCCACCCGAGAGGATCATTACTCCCTACCCTTCATTGATCAGATGTTAGAGAGGTTGGCTAGGAAATTGCACTACTGCTTTCTAGATGGCTACAATGGATATTTTCAAATCTATATTGCACCAGAAGATTAAGAGAAAACCACTTTCACATGTCCCTTTGGCACTTTTGCGTATAGGCAGATGCCCTTCGGTCTCTGCAATGCCCCTGGCACCTTTCAACGGTGCATGGTAAGCATCTTTTCTGATCTTTTAGAAGAGTTCATGAAGGTATTCATGGATGATTTTACTATTTATGATTCTTCCTTTGATTCATGTTTGGCTAATTTAGTTAAGGTATTGCATAGGTGCATTAAAACTAACCTTGTTCTAAATTTTGAAAAATATCATTTTATGGTATAGCAAGGCATAATTTTAGGCCATGTAGTATCTAGCAAGGGCAATGAAGTAGATCCGGCTAAAATAGATGTGATTTCTTCCTTATCTTACCTCACATGCTTGTGGGGAGATTCGTTCTTTTCTTGGTCATGCAGGTTTCTACTGGAGCTTCATTAGAGACTTCAGCAACATAGCCCTTCCGCTATCCAACCTCCTACAAAAGGAAATGAAGTTTGACTTAGATGAGAAATGCAAGGAAGCCTTCAACCATTTGAAGCAAGCTTTTATCACCACCCCTATTATCCAGCCACCTGATTTGACGCTCCCTTCTGAGCTAATGTGTGATACTTCAAACTATGCAGTGAGAGCTGTCATGACACAAAGAGTGGGAAAAGTGCCTCATGTGATCTACTATGCTTTGAGGACTTTGGATGCTGCTCAAGCAAATTACACCACTGTAGAAAAGGAGCTTTTATCTATTATTTTTGCGTTAGATAAATTTAGATCATATTTGCTTAGTTCTAAAGTTGTGGTATTTTCTGATCATGCAGCTTTGAAGTTTCTCCTAAAGAAACTTGAGGCCAAGCCAAGATTGATAAGTTGGATGCTGATACTCTAGGAGTATAACATCGAGATATGTGACAAGAGTAGAGTAGAGAACTTGATAGCTGACTATTTGAGCCTAATTAAGCAACCTATTGACCCTCTTCCCATCTATGACACCTTCCCCGATGAGTAGCTTACAATTGCAAGGTAACATCCCATGGTTCGCTGATATAGTAAATTTCTTGGTTGCTAGTGTCTTGCTTGCATATTTTACTAAAGCACAAATTGATAAATTAAAGAGTGAGTCAAAGTATTATGTGTAGGATGATCCATATTTGTGGATATTCTTTAGTGACTAAGTAATTAGAAGATATGTGCCTGATCATGAATTCCTTTCTATTCTTAGCTTTTGCCATGCATTTGCATGTGGTGGACATTTTGGGCCTGAAGGTACTACTAGGAAAGTATTGGAATCAGGATTGTATTAGCCAACCCTTTTTCATGGCACATATATGTTTTGTAAATCTTGTGAACAATGCCAACGAACGGGAAATATCTCTCATAGGAATGAGATGCCCCAATAACCTTTGTTTTTTTGTAAACTATTTGATGTTTGGGACATTAATTTTATGGCTCCTTTTCCTGTCTCATTTGGTTTTGTTTACATCTTACTTGCTATTGATTATATGTCTAAATGTGTGGAGGCAAAAGCCACTCGAACTAACGATTCAAAAGTTATTGTGAATTTTGTTAGATCAAACATTTTTTTTCAGATTTGACATTCTGAGGGCTATCATAAGTAATGAAGGGTCACACTTCTGCAACTGAAATATGGAGGCTTTTGTTGAAGAAGTATGGAGTCATGCATAAGGTTTCTACACTTTACCACCCCTAAACAAATAGGAAAGGTGAACTATCAAATAGAGAGATCAAACAAATTCTTTAGAAAACTATCAAGCCTAAAAGGAAGGATTGGAGCAAATGGCTTGATGATGCTCTTTGGGCATACCGAACTGCCTACAAGACACTACTAGGGATGTCCCCTACCGGCTTGTCTTTGGGAAGGTATGCCACTTAATGGTGGAGATAGAACATAGAGCATTTTGGGCAGTGAAGAGTTGCAACATGGACCTTGACCAAGCAATAGTGGAAAGGAAATTGCAATTACAAGAATTGGAGGAAATCCTCTTGGAGGCCTATAAGAGCTCCAAAATCTACAAGGAGAAGATCATGACTTTCCATGACAAGAATATTGCAAGGAAGGAATTTGTCATTGGGCAAAAAGTTCTCCTCCACAATTTTCGCCTCAAACTTATGCCCGACAAGTTCCATTCTAGGTAGCTAGGCCCTTTCATGGTTACTAAGATGTTTCCTTATGGTGCAGTAGAGGTCACAAGTGAGGCAACTCACAAAATTTTCAACGTCAGCGGACATCTCCTTAAGTCATTCTATGAGGGCGCACAAGAGAACATAGTGGAGGAGCTCCTCTTGCAAACGACCATCTACAATTAATAAGGATTTTTTCCCCTTTTTTTTTTTCTTGTCTTATATTTGTTGATGTTATTGATGGTTTGCCAATGATTTTTTAGCTTTACATTGAGGACAATGTAAAATTACATGTGGGGGAAGAATTTTAACATTCTAATTTTTTTATTGTTTGCTATTTTAATTCTACTATTTTTAATATTTTTGCTATTTTTGTGTTTCATTTTATTAATTTACTATTATTGTATTGTAATTTGTTGTTCACTATTTTTTTGTTATAATTATGTTTTTTTTTTGTTATTTCTTTATATTTCTGTTTTTGTTTTCTATTTTAAATTCTATTTTCTATTTTTAATTTTGTTTTTATTTTCTATTTTATTTTTCTATTTTATTTCAAATTCTGTTTTACATTCTATTTTTCTTTTATAAAAAAAATAAGTGTGTTTTTAATTACTTTCCAATGAAACTTTGAGTTTGTGAAAGTTGTGAATATGTATAAATTGAGGTAACATAAGTGAATAAATTGTCTCTCATCTTGAGAATAACTAGTTTGGTAATGAAATTGAATTGGAAGATTAAGTTTGATAGAAACAGACCTTATGAGATTTTGAGCCTTCTAATGAATGGATTGAGCATTTATGTCATTCTCTTCTTTCTTGTGTGATTTTCACTCATAGAATTATTACTTCTAGAACTTGCTTTGATTATTTTTTAGGCTACATTTTCACATTCATACATGTATATGATTGAGCCATTTTTCTTGAATTGACAACTTTAGCCAAATAGTCAACTTTGCATATTTTCCCTACATTAACCCCTTTGAACTTATTTAATCATTTCTTATTTTTAGCTCATTACATGCCTTAAATAAAAAACTATGTTCTTACCTAATCTTAGAGAATAAAAGAGCATTGGCATAGTTATTGGATGAGTTCTTGAACAAGTATGGGGGTGTGCTAATTGGTATGCAAAATGTTGGTGAAAAAGGAAAGAGTGGCCAATTGAAAAATAAATAAATAAATAAATAAATAAATAAATTGTATAAAGAAAAGTCAATAAGGCAAAAGAAAAAAAAAATATGTAAAGGAAATTTGTTTTACATAGAGTTTGGATAAAACTATCATGCTAGTTATTTGGACTCAACCCTAATGCTCTTTTATTCTCTTTGGTCTTCAACTTGTAATATCTATATCACTCCCCTCCTTTACCTTGCCCATATTACAACCTTGAATAAAGTCCTCTTGATTTGTGTGTGCATGTGTTTTGAGTAGTGGGGAAGTAGAAGATAAGCAAGCTTATGGTAATGTATTTTCATGGATTGAATTGAGTGAAACACTTACCTTCTAAACACTTGAGAGATTGAGAGTAAATCATGTGATGTTCTATCATTCTTGATTTATACTTTTCAATTGAAGTTACTATGCTTGTTGGTTGAGATGTAAAGAAATGTTACTTCATGAATGTTTTAATTCCTTGAATTTTTTGTTGTTCTTCTTTTGCATTCTTGAACATCATTGGAAAGTGAGTTTTTCTTGAGTTTTTAACTTTCAAGTTTATGTAGTTTTTCCTTTGTTTCCTAGTGGTGGATTTCTACTTTTGCCTGATAGTGTAAAAGTTAAGTGTGAGAAAATTTAATAAATATAATTTTTATATATTATTTAATCCTCATATTTAGTCTCTTAGACTTCTTACATGTTTAATTGATTGGTTTTGGCCACATTTTATAAGTTTGAGTTCAAATTGGGTTTAATTGTATTTTTTAGCATTATTGAAAATTTTACATTATTTTTGTATTTTGGGCATAACTTGAGTTCTAAATATCTAAAATTTATGAAATTTTTTTGCAAGAAATTTGAGAGAGAGGTCTACAACTGTGATGAAGAGTTCAAAGGCTGAATCAGGTGTCTACTGGGTCAGATTGGGCCACGAAGTTAAAACAGAGATGTTATCACTAGAACCTAGATAATGTACAAAGATAGGGTCATAATTCGTGTTGTAGGTGTCATTTAGAGTTGAAACTAGTGTCATTTGAAAGCTACGACATAGATATTTAATTTTATGAAGACCACTTATCAGAGCTGTAATGTTTTGATGGTGTTTTCACCATTTGAAGTCAGCTAACAGGTTTAGAGAACTATTAAGAATGTTTTGGGCATAACTCTCTCATCTTAAGCCCAAATTATGCAAATTAGGTTTTCAATTAAAGTTAAGAGGAAGAGGATTAACCCTAAGCTAAAGGCTAACTTGAATTTTCAATTTTAGAGATAGCTATTTAAGCATCAGTAGTAACCATGAAATACAATCCTAATTTTCTCATAATCGTTCTTGCTTGCACTTCCTCTCCCTTCTCCTCTCTTCTTACATCTCTTTTATATTTCTGATCATTTACAATTTTGTATTTTTACTTTTTTATTTATATGGAGAGCTAAAGGTTTGTAATCAATCCTAAGGATTGAAACATTCTTGTTGTTTAACTTTGAGACCTTATGATGAATGTTTACATTCTTGTTATTAATCAAATTTCTCTCCTCCTTCTCTTGATTCTGTTGCATCTTGATTGAGTGTTTAACTCAATTTTGATGTTCATGTGATAGTTGCTTAGCTATCAAATGTTTGCAGAAACTAGATAACGCATCAAAGGTGTTTGATGTATCATCCAACTAGCATGAATTTTGAAATACTGTTGATTTAAGGTTAAATGGATGCTTAATTTATTTTTTTGATGATTGGCCAAATCCTAGGTGCTTACCTAGTAGAGAATTCATACTTGGATGAGGATTTCACATAAGATTAGGCAATACACCAAAGGTGTTTGATGAATTGCCTAACTTGGTTGAATGCTGAGTTTTAGGTTAATTTAGATGCTAACTTTATCTAAAGTTGATTTCATTATTTGCTTGAGCAATGACAGCTTGACAATCACAATGAACAAACGCAGATGTCTTTGTTCTATTCGATAAAAGTATGTCCACCAACAAATTTCTTAGCCACTTGACCTCAGACCTACTTTCTCTAAGGTTATAAATTCTAACTCCATGGTGAACTTGGCAATACAAGTTTACCTAGTGGATTCCAAGAGATAGCCCCACCTGCTAACATAAACACATAGCCATTAGTATATTTTAATTCATTAGAGTCATAAATTTAGTTTGCATCACTATAACCTTCTAAAACCAAAGGATAACCAGAATATACTAAATCATAATCCATAGTTCTTTTCAAATATTTCAAAATTCTATTCAAAGCAATTCAATGCATATCACTAGGATTATATGTGTACGTGCTCAATCTATTAACATCATATGCAATATCTAGTCTAGTACAATTCATCGAGCATATCAAACTACTAATAATATGAGCATATTCAATTTGTGATACACTATCACCATTATTTTTCACAAGATGCAAAATAGGATCAAAGGGTGTAGAAATAGGTGTGCAATCATAATATCCAAACTTCTTAAGAATGCTTTCAATATAATGTGATTGAGATAAAATAAACCTACCATTCCTCTTAATCAATTTAATTCTAATAATCACATTTGTAGCACCTATATCTTTCATATCAAATCGAGAAGCAAGAAAACTCTTAGTATCATTCACAATATCTAATGATGCTCCAAATATCAACAAGTCATCAAAATATAAGCAAATAATCACACCAACATTATTATCAAATTTGCTATATATGCATTTATCCGATTCATTAGTCACATAACCATTAGATATCAGGATACTATCAAATTTCTTATGCCATTGTTTTGGAGCTTACTTCAAACCATAAAGAAATTTAACAAGTTTATATACCTTGTTCTCGTTGCCCTTAATCACATATCCCTTGAGTTGTTCCATGTAAATCTCCTCTTTAATCACCATTGAGGAATGCAGTTTACACATCCATTTGATGTATAACAAGATTATGTATAGATGCTATGGCAAATAAAATTCTAATGAATGATATTCTAGTTACCAGAGAGTAAGTATCAAAATAATCAATATTCTTTTGTTGTTTATATCTTTTAGCTACCAACTTAGCCTTGTATTTATCAACACTATCATCTGGTTTTAATTTACTCTTAAACACCCATTTACAACTAATAGGTTTTATTTTAGGAGGCAAATCAACTAGTTCCCAAGTATCATTAGATATAATAGATTCAATTTTGACATTCACAGTATCTTTTCAAAAAGGAGGATCAATAGAAGTAATAACATTATTATACGACAAAGGGTCATTGGAAACAAGATAAGTAAAATAATCATCTCCAAAACTAGTTTCTTTCCCATTTCTTTTACTTCTTCTTAATTCATTATCATGCTCATCAAACAACATCATCATACAAGTCATGAGAATCAACAACATGTTTCTCTTTAATTTTCATAGGAAACACATGTTCAAAGAATGATGCATTACAAAATTCAATAATAGAATTTTGTTCAAGCACATCACCATTTACAACAAGAAATCTATATGTAACATTTTTTTTAGCATACCAATAAATACACAATCACATCTTCTAGAACTAAGCTTTCTTTTCTTAGGGTCTGGAAGCATAACTTTAGCCAAACCCCCCCACACTTTAAAGTGTTCTAGATTAGGTTGCTTATCAAACCAAAGCTCATAAGGTGTTTTACTAAGTTTCTTATGTGGAACCCTATTTTGTAGATAGCAAGTCAAAAGAATGGCCTCCCCCATATAGACATAGATAGGCTGGAACTAAAAAAGTAAGGCATTCATCATTTCTTTTAGAGTTCTATTCTTTCTTTCTGCTATGCATTAGATTTAGGTGAATATGTGTTGTGGATTTTCTGCAAGCGCACAGATCGTACAAGTAGTAAATAAATATTATTCCCATGATGATCAGTTAATTACTAACTATTATAGCTGTTTTGATTATTTAAGTGAATAAAAATCAATAGTGAAAGTTCATTTAAATTAAGACAAAAAGCAAAGCAATAAAATAAATAATTGAAACTAGAAAAGATGAGATTTAACAAGGGTTTTAAAACTCTAGGATTTGGAATCCACTACACTACCCCTTATAATAAATTGTAATCCTATCTTTGTTAATGTTCAATTATATTCTTGAAGGCGATTTGTCCTAAATTATTTAAAGCCCAATTTCTTGGCACTAAAAACGTGCTAAAACTTCACTAACCCCATTCTCATGGCAATTAATCCAAGTTCCAACTCATTAAGATTCATGACAATCGTTTTCCCCTTGAAGGATTTAAGCCTATGTCTAGGTCTCAATTCCTAAGTTCAATTCTTGAATTATCAAGCAATTAAATTTCATTTTTCGATCTTTCACCTAAAGCCTAAAATCATGTAAATATAGCGCTTAACATATCACAAGCATTAAGCATACCAAGAATGAATCAAGAACAATAATTTTATTAACAAAGAATCAAATTAATAATTCATAATAAGGAAATAGAGAGCTTCATCCTAATCCTAGAAAAAGGGTTTAGCCACTCATGGAAATTGTAACACAAACAAGAACAAGGATTAAAGAAACAATCATGATTAATGAACATAAAGAAAAGATGGGAAGATGGAGATGGAGAAAAGGACTTCAATGGTTGATCTTCAAAGAGTCTTGATCTTGCCTTCAAAGCCTTCGCCATTGAATTCTTATGCTTCTCCTCTCAAAACATGTCGTCATACAAGTCTCTAGCCAAAAGTCTCTTTTGGTTTGGTGTTTTTGCCCAATTTATAATGATTTGGGGACAAATTTTCCCTTTTTCATGTCAGAGGGACTCACACGGCCGTGTCTCCCTTCGACACGACCATGTGAACTTTAAAAATAGCGTAATTTATATGTTCAGGGGTCACACGGCTGTGTTTCCAACACAAAAGCTTCATTGAAGTTAGACAGGGCCCTGTGAGCTTGACAGAAGCATTTTTGAGATTAGACACGGTCATGTCTAACCCTTTAATCACATAAACCATTATTTTTTGGAGAAGTGATTTTCATAAAATTGTATATCTTTTTCTTAGCTTTCCAATGACACTGAAATCACCTCATTTCGACTTCTGTAGCTCAAGTTATGCTCATTTTATCGCTCAAAGGTCAAAAACTCAACAAATCTTGGCTATATAAATTCCGAGCTCAACTCCATTGCAATGAATCCATCCAAAGCTTCATAGAGCCATGTCAAAACACCTTTTTTGGATATAAATTTATAAATAAAGACCAATCATGAGATACCAAGGATAATTAGATTAAATGTGACATAAATTCTAACATAAATCATTAAAACACACCTAAATCTACCTCAAATCAAGCACAAGAGCTGTATATTTTATCCACACGTCAAATTCTCCCACACTTGAACTTTGCTTGTCCTCAAGAAAAGAATATGAATAAAAAATAAGATTAAACTCAACATCAAGAAACATGAATCAAGGGAAATTCCACGATTTAAAAATTCAATAAAGCTCAGCAATCAAATCCAATCAAACAAGAAAGTCTAGCACCTAATACAATTAGAAGCTCTTGAGTCTAGCTCGCACCTCTTCTCTCTACCAAATAATTGAGGTCATTCATCTTTCCATCTCTCAAGTGTTTATGGGCAAAGAGATCACTCAAATTTCTCTTAACAAATGTATGACTTCTCAACTAACACATCAATTACTCCGAAGAATTCAACCTGATCATTCAATAAGGTATCCAAACAAATCAAATATAGGCTCAAATGGGACAACTTAGGGATCATTTAACAATGCAACTCTGGAAGTTATGAAAGAATTAAGCCTAGGTTCCTCAATCATTTCAAGTATGTATGTGAATTAGTAAAATCTCAACAGGATATCAAATCAGGTTCTAACATAAATAAATCAAGAGAAAATCTACTCTAGAAGAAAAATAGGATTTTGAGTATGAAAAATTCAATCAATAAAGGCTCAAAAATCACTTCTGGCTTAAGTTAGTAAAGAGAATAAATGCAAGTAGACATGACTAATTTCCCAAATAAAATGCTAAAATATTCACATTCAATTGAAAAAGATTGCCTTGTACAAAAATAGTTCAAAAATAGTAGTGGATTCCTCTCTCAAACTGTGGAAATAAGTTTGCTCCAAATGGTTTAATATGTTAAGTTTTGATGATGAAAAATACAAGACAAAAAGAACACTTTGCATATGTTCTTTGTTGCATCCTTCATAGAGCATATCTATTAGTAATTGATAAATATCTTATTTGGATATGTCTATGAAAGTCTTATATGCATGTTAGACTAACTAGAGTTATACATTTATGAATCATGCATATGAAGATATTGAGTTATGAATTTGGACTAACTATATTTATTTTAAGTGAGCAATACTTTGTAGGATAGTCCAAGTACCAAGAGTAAGCATTGTAACAAGAAAGCAAAAGGTCACAACTATGCTCAACTCAAGAAGAATAAGAATGAAAATGAAAAGATGTTCCAAACATTTGCAAGTTTTGAAGAGAAGATTTTCTTTGGAACCTTAGATTACATCAAAAATTGATGATGGCAAAAGATCAAGTCCCAAGGTTCTTCAAGAATAGCTTATAGGACTTAGATCTTGTGTAAAAGATAAAAAAGAATCACACTAATCTCAAAATATATTTTAACATCTTTAAAAGTGTTTCTTAAATGTATAAAATGTCCAACAAACTATTTTTGGAAAGTTAGTCTTGGTGGTAGCTCAAATCTATGAAAATAACCAAGTTTGTATTTTACAAAACTGACCTTTTGTTACTCTTTTGATCATAACTTTTAAAATACTTTGAGTTTTATACTGAAACTTCTTTCATATAAAAATAGACTCAAGGATCTTTCCAATGAGTAGTTATTTGCTTAAAACAGATAAGAAACGAAGAAATTATGATCATTTAAAATCAGTTTTCAAAATCAGAGTGCAATAACCGATTAAGGATTTTGCCTAACCGATTATTCACCCTGTCAGGAGCCATTTTCACATTCTGAAAACTCCTAACTGATTAGGCAATTGGCCTAACTGATTAGTATGATAAATAAGAGCATTTTTCAAGTTTCTAAAGCTCCTAACTGATTAGGCAATTCACCTAATCGATTAGTGTAAAAGAAATAAGCATTTTTCAAGGTTTCTAAAAGCGCCTAACCGATTAGGCAATTCACTTAATCGGTTAGCATAAAAGAAAGAAGAATTTCTCATGCTTTTAAAAAAACTCCTAATCGATTACGAAGTTCTACTAACCGATTATTCTAAATGTCAGAGGCCAAATTTTGGAGCTCCTAACCAATTATGACAATCTCCTAACCGGTTATCTGGACAACCAGAAAACACATTCCAACGGATATAAATGGCTAGTTTTCATAACAAATCATTCCTAATCACCACCAATGGCTCTAAAATGTATTGGGCTATAAATATAAGTATTTGGGCATCAAAGAAAAGTTAGAGAATAATTTGAAAATCATTCTTGATCACTAAATTTGTGTTTCACTATGTATTTCTCCAAACCTCTATTTTTTAGCTTAAAAGTGTGATTTCTTGATATCCATTGAGCTTCAATTTGTATTATCTATTCTTGAGAGAGTTTTTTTTATCATCTACACTTTGTATAAACTGTAAAAGAAAGGGTGAGGTATCCCTCAAAGTTGTAAGGGTGAGGTATCCGTTGAAAGTAGAGGCCCAAACACAAAGGGTAAGGCATCTCAAGGCGTGTTGAGTGCTCAAGCTTGTAAAGGTCATCAAGCACTTGTGAAGCTTGAAGAATTGGAGAATCTAGCACAAGGGTGAGGTATCCCAAGGTGTGAGGAGTTCTCTTGTTTATACAAAGGTTTTCCTAGCACCTGTGAAATCTAGGAGATAGTGAAGAAAATCTCAAGTTAAGCTTGGGGACTGGATGTAGGCCACAAGTGGTTGGTGGTTGAATCAGGATAAATTCTTGAGTTTGATTCTCTCTTTCCTACACTCTTTAATTTCAGTATTTGGTGAAATATATTTATCTACTACATATCTTGTCATCTTGATGTTTTGATTCTTACAACTTGATATCTAACTTATTCACTTGATTCATCATATATCCCAAGTTGTATTTGAGTAATCCTTAATAGTTGTGCCTTTGTTAGACTTATTCTGCTGCATGTGTTAATTGAAAATATCAAAATACATAATTTCTCAAAGTTGTAATAAAATTTGTAATCACCTAATTCATCCCCCCTCTTGGGTGATGGTTGCCATGGCTAATAAGTGGTATCAGAGTTTCGTGCTCTGTTGAAAGCTTAACTGCTTGGAGTTAAAGATCCTTGTTTGTTTGGCAACCATTGAAAGCTTTTCAAAATGGAAATTTTTGAAATTGATAAATCACCATTCTTTGATGGTGTGCATTTCGTTTATTGAAAAGTTATAATGGAGTTTTATATACAATCTATTGATATTGATTTGTGGGATATTGTGCTTGATGGATTTACTTGCAAATCAAAACAAACTTGGAATTCTTATGAAAAGAAATGCATTTCCTTGAACATTAGAGCAATACAAATCTTAAGAAGTAGTTTAAATGATGATGCTTATGCTAGAATTAAGAATTGCTCTAGTGCCAAAAATTTTTTGGAGACCCTTGATGCTTTCTATCTTACTAATGATGATTTTTTGTATAAAGTTGTATATAGAGAGCAAGAAGAGCAAAAGCCTTTAAAGGAAGATAATATTAAAAAATGTCCTCAAGAATATACTCTTGAATCCTTGAAGGACAACAATGAGGAAGATAGTGATTCTCTTAAAGAGCCAAACATGCTAGAAATTGAGACTACTTCCTATATGGCTAAAAAGGACTTTGAGATAAATAATGTTAAACTAGATTATAGTCCTTCCTATCATCAGCTACAATGTGCATATGATGAATTATATGATGACTTGTTATTTTTACAAAAGAAAAACTCATCTTGTTTAGAAAACATTTCCTCTATTAAAAATGAAATTATGATTTTGAAAAATGAATATGCTTTTCTTGATAAAGAAATGCCTTTGAAATGTGAAACCTCAACTTCTTGTGAAAGATGCATTAATTTATAAAATCAAGTTGAGGACTTATATTTTGATTTTGCCAAAGCTAATGATTTTAATTGCTTACATTCCATGTTTGTTAATAAGAATGAAATTGATGTTACTTCACATGAAATTTCAAGTAAGGCTTGTGGCAAAAATAGTATAGAATATAATAACAACTAAATGCTCAAGTTCTTAAAAAATGATCTTCAAAGGACCAAGTCATCATTGAATTCACTTGTTTGTAATTTTTATGGTCATCTAGGACATATTTCTCATTTATGCAATTATATAGGAAATTCTTATATGAGAAATAATATGGTATAGATTCCTAAAAATCTTAAATACCTTAGTACTAACATTCAAGGACCCAAGATGAAGTGGGTACCAAAATGTCCTCCTAGTGTTTCAATTATGCAGAAAATTTCTCAAAAAGATGGACAAATTAGTCAAGTGAAGAAGGAATCATCAAGGGGAATGCTTCCAAAGCCTATTGGTAGAAGTTTTGATCAAAGAAGGATGAAGACTTTAACCAAAGTTTCTCAAGTACAAAATATGGAACTTACAAAGTTCAAAACACCAAAAGAGAAGTAATGGGTAAGAAAAAGTATGTCCTTGATTACGAAGGCCAAAGTATGAAAAGCTTTTACCTCTTTTGAACATTCACTTAAAAAGTCAATGAATATGAGGTATATTCCTTGTAGGCTTTAGGTAAAGGATAGAATCATATGCATTTAGTAAAATTTGAATATTTTGTTTAGCATATGATTATGTTCATTCTTATTATACCATAGCTAATTAGTTTGCTATATATCTTGGTACATAAGGTTCTACAATGCCTAGGTATGCTTGCTATGTTTGAATTGTCTTTATATCATGAAAGTAAGCATGTTATTAGCTATATGCTTAATGGTAATTGATTATTTGATTTATTGTGCTCAATTTATATACTATAGAAAAATTGATGTTTTGCCACTGAAAGTACAAATAATCAGTAAAGAAAGGAAAATCAGCTTATGAATTGTAAGCTCAAAAAGGCATGAGGAAATATCAAGGATTATGTCTGTTCTGATAGTGGAATTAACTAGTTAGAAGCCTTCCCTAATCGGTTAGTATACAAGGCAGTGGCCAAAATTCTTCTGGAAATATCAAGTTAATCGATTAGCTACCTGATCTAATAGTTATATAAGCAAACGAGGCTCTGTTCTGTTTTAAAACTCATGCAGCTAACCAATTAACCACTTGTCCTAATCGGTTAGTGCCATAAGTCAGAGTGTGGAAATAAGTTTGCCCCAACGGTTTAATATGTTGAGTTTTGATGATGACAAATACAAGACAAAAAGAATGGTGCTTATGCTTGATAGATGTGCTTTATAGATGACATATACATCACAAAAGAATATTGATCATGTTACATAGATGTGCTTGATGTGATATATTGTAACATGCATGATCATGTACTTTATCTAGTTATATTTCACTTAATCATCATGCAATGAGAAATATATAACATTCATCATAAAATATATCTAATAATATGTTATATGAGTTGTATTAAATTAACATTGGATTTGGCTCTTCTTATATGCATGTTAGACTCACTAGAATTATACATTTATGAATAATGCATATGAAGATATTGAGTTATGAATTTAGACTAACTATGCTTGTTTTAAGTGAGTAATACTTTGTAGGATAGTCCAAGTACCAAGAATGAGCATTGCAACAAGAAAGCAAAAGATCACAATTATGCTCAACTCAAAAAGAATGAGAATGATAAACATGTTCCAAGCAATTTGCAAGTTTTGAAGAGAAGAAATTTGTGGAAGTTTGGATTACATCAAGAAGCCTAAGGACTAGAATTGGTATATTTTCCTTTTAGGTTTTCTCCTATGTAAAGATAGAGGTTTTACAAGAAAAGAGCTCAAATATGTTTTTAAGTCTTTAAAAATAGTGCTTACATGTTTAAATGCCCAACAAACTATTTTTGGAAAGCTAGTTTTGGTGGTAATTTAAATCTATGAAAAATAGCCAAGTTTGTATTTTACAAAACTAACATATGGTTACTATTTTGATCATAACTTTTAAAATACTTTGAGTTTTATTTTGAAACTATTTCATATGAAAATAAACTCAAATATCTTTCCAATGAGTGGTCATTTGCTTTAAACGGATAAGAAACGAAAAAGTTATAACCAATTAAAGTTTGAGTTTTGAAAATCTAACCTTTGGTTACTATTTTGATCATATCATTCAAAATACTTTGAGTTTTGTTCTAAAACTTCTTTCATATGAAAATACACTCAAAGATATTTCCAATAAGTGGTTATTCGCTTTAATCAGATAAGAAATGAAGAAGTTATGACCTTTTAAAGTCAGTTTTCAAAACCAGAAAATGTTGTAATCGATTACACAGGCCATGTAATCGATTACAACGTTGACAGAAATCGTGTAATCGATTACATGAAGTGTGTAATCGATTACAAAGTGTCCAGAAAGCTTGTAATCGATTACATGAAGCTTGTAATCAATTACCAAGTGCCCAGGAACGTTTCTAACAGTTATAAACGGCTAGTTTTCATAGAAAATCATTATAAAACACTACCAATGGCTATTTTATCACTTGGCTCTATATATAAGTGTTGTATGAAGCTTATACACCTCTTGAACACTTGATTTGATCCTTGAATCACCAAAATCATATTTTGAGCTCTTTATTACAAAATCTTTCTATTCATCTATTCTTCAATTTGTATTATCCACTCTTGAGAGAGTTTTCTAGCATCCATACTTTGTTCTTCAAATTGTATATCTACTCTTGTGAGAGTTTCTATTCTTTCTCTTCATCTTGAAATCATTGTAAGAAGGTGAGGTATCCTTCAAGAGAGAAAAGGGTGAGGTATCCCTTATAGTGAGACTCAAACACAAAGGGTGAGGTATCCCAAAGGTGTTGTGAGTGCTCTTCATTGTAAAGGTCATCAAGCACCTGTGAAGCTTGAAGAATTGGAGGCTCTAGCACAAGGGTGAGGTATCCCAAGGTGTGAGGAGTGCTCTTGTATGTACAAAGGTTTTCCTAGCACCCATGAAGTCTAGGAGATAGTGAAGAAAATCTCAAGTTAAGCTTGGGGACTGGATGTAGGCCACAAGTGGTTGGTGGCTGAACCAGAATAAATTCTTGAGTTTGATTCTCTCTTCTCTACACTCTTTAAATTCAGTATTTAGTGAAATATATTTATCTATTGCATATTTTGATGTTTTGATTGTTACAACTTGATATCTAGCTTATTCACTTAGTTCATCATATATCTCAAGTTATATTTGAGTAATCCTTAATAGTTGTACATTTATTAGACTTATTCCGCTGCATTTATTAATTGAGTTATTCAAAATACATAATTTGTCAAAGTTGTATTAAAATTTGTAATTACCCAATTCACCCCCCCTCTTGGGTAATGGTTGTCATGGCTAACAAGTGGTATCAGAGTTTCGTGCTCTGTTAAAAGCTTAACCGCTTGGAATTAAAGATCCTTATTTGTTTGGCAACTATTAAAAGCTTTTCAAAATGGAAGGTTTTGAAATTGATAAACCACCATTCTTTGATGGTGTGAATTTTGTTTATTGAAAAACAAGAATGGAAATTTATATACAATCTATTGATATTGATTTGTGGGATATTGTGCTTGATGGATTTACTTGTAAATCAAAACAAACTTGGAATGCCTATGAAAAGAAATGCTTTTCTTTTAACATTAGAGCTATGCAACTTTTGAGAAGTGGTTTAAATGATTATGCTTATGTTAAAATTAAGAATTACTCTAGTGCTAAAGATATATGGGATGTTCTTGATTCTATCTATCTTGCTAATAATGATTTTGTGTATAAAGTTAAATATAGAGAGCAAGAAGAGCAAAATCCTCTAGAGGAAGACAACATTGAAAAATGTCCTCAAGAATATGTTCAAAGCAAGAAAATGAGCTCAATGTCTCTTAGTGATGATGGTGCTCAATTTGAAGAAGAGGCAAAGCAAAACAAAATTGATGAGGAAGATGATGATTCCCTTAAAGAGCCAAATATGCTAGAAATGGAGACTACTTCATATATGGCTAAAAAGGATATTGAGGTAAATAATGCTAAACTATATTATAGTCCCTCCTATGATGAGATACAATGTGCATATGTTGAATTATATGATGGTTTGTTGAATTTAGAAAATAAAAATTTATCTTGTTTAGAAAACATTTCCTCCATTGAAAATGAAATTAAGATTTTGAAAAATGAATATACTTTTCTTGATGAGAAAATGTCTTTGAAATGTGAAACCTCAACTTCTTATGAAAAATGCATTAATTTAGAAAATTAAGTTGAGAACTTATATTGTGAATTTGCTAAAGCTAATGATTCTATTTACTTACAATCCATGGTTGTTGATAAGAATGAAATTGATGCTATTCCACATGGAATTTCAAGTAAGGCTTGTGGCAAAAATAACATAGAATGTAATAATAACCAAAGGCTCAAGTTTTTCAAAGATGATCTTCAAAGGACCAAGCCATCATTAAATTCACTTGTTTGCAATTTTTGTGGTCATCTAGGACATATTTCTTATTTATGCAATTATAGAAGAAATCTTTATATGAGAAATAGTATGGTATGGGTTCCTAAAGACCTTAAATGCCCTAGTACTAACATTGAAGGATCCAAGATGAAGTGGGTACCAAAATGTCCTCCTAGTGTTTCAATTATGCAGAAAACTTTTCAAAAGGATGGACAAATTGGTCAAGTGAAAAAGGAATCATCAAGGGGAATGCTTCCAAAGCCCATTGGTAGAAGTTTTGATCAAAGAAGGAAAATGACTTCAACCAAAGCTTCTCAAGTACAAAATGTGGAACTTGCAAAGGTCAAAACACCAAAAGAGAAGCAATGGGTAAAGAAAAGAGTTTCCTTGATTACTAAGGCCAAGGTATCAAATGTTTTTACCTCATATGCACATTCACTTAAAAAGACAATGAATATGAGGTATATTCCTTATAGGTCTTAGGTAAATGATAGAACCATGTACACTTAGTAAAATATGAATATTTTGTTTAGCACATGATTATATTAATTCTTGTTGTACCATAGCTCATTAATTTGTCATATATCTTGGTACATGAGATTCTACAATGCCTAGGTATGTTTGCTATGATTTGAATTATCTATATATCATGAAAGTAAGCTTGCTTTTGGTTATGTGCTTAATAGTAATTGATTATTTAATTTGTTGTGCTCAATTTACATACTATGAAAAAAATTATTTTTTTTATGAGAGCATAATGGATTAATAATTAATGACTAACCCCTATGGATCCAAAATTGGTGGATACCAAAGAAATTACTTTGAATTGTGTTGTAGGGTGACCATTAGCTCAAGCATGCAAATGAAGTGAAATACAACCGTGCTACTTGAGATTGGGAAAACTTAAAATGGTCCAAGTTCTCCAAAAGTGTTGAAAAACATAAAAAGAAAGATATGGAGAACCACAACATTCTCAAGGGACCTTGAGGCATAGAAGTTAGAGTCACCTACAAAAACTCAAAGAGTACACTTTTGGTGATATCAATCTCTTATCCTTACTTATACTTTAAATTGAATATCATGTGATATTTGGATAAGTAGAGATTTGTGTTTATGCCTTATCATGCCTTAAGTTGTGCTTTTCTAGCACTATGTTTTAAAAATATTTTTGTATATGCTAACATATTAGATATGTACACATTTTGCTTGGAATGACATGTTATGGTAATATCTTTATTCTTGAGCTTGTGACCAATTCTCTTTGCTCAAATATATAAATTCACTTGCTCATAAGTAGTTCTAATCCTTTCTCTTTGATGCTTAATTTGCTTATATGCTTATTTGGAGATGGGATAGTTAAAAGTTATTTGTCTTCTTGTTTGAAATTGCTTGATATGTTCATATCTTGAAAACAAGAAGTAAATGATTCTTTTTTTTTCTTTTTGTTCCTTAAACTTATCTTTGAACTTCAATATTTTTTTTTTACAATGAAGTATATCTTGAAATGAGTCATGAATGGTTTCAAAAGTTATAGTTCCATGGTTTTCCAATTCTTTCATTACAATAAGAGACTTCTTGTTCTTGATTAGCATGTGTGCATACTAGAATTCCTTACTTGATATTACATGCCTTACATGATCATTGTTTGCCCTAAAATGCTTATATAAGTTTTGATGTTGATCATGTGTTTCTTAATAAACTTGAATCTTGCTTTGAAAATGCTTAAACTATGTTTTTGGATTCAAGTGCATATATCATTCTTTTATTCTCTTTAGAGCTAACAATTCATGGTTGATAATGTGGTACATATTTTATATTATATATCAACCTAAATTATGCTTGTAAATGAGCTTAAATGATATTTGATGCTAACCTATGTTTTAGAACACTTTTAGAGTTAGCTTTGCAAGTGTCTCTATGTGCTTCAAAGATAGTCATCAAATATTGAAATGTCAAGCATATGTGGACAAAGAGAAGAGTTGGATGAAAAGAGACAAGCGGAGACTTTCTTCAAGTACAATGGAATAAAATACGCAATGGAAGAAAGCTCAAACTCAAAGGACCAATAGATGAAGAACATTCTAAAGAAGCATCACTCTCTTAATAAGTATCTCTATCCTTAAGCTATTGTGGTATTCTATATGGTATGGATTGTATGATACTTGTTGATAATTTAATCTTAAATGATTAGATGATTTCTTTACATGAAAAGTATGCTTAGCATTGACAAAATGCCTAATTGGATATTAACTTGCTTTTTTGTCATTGCATATAGGGTGGATGATATTAGTTCTATACATGCTTTGATCCCTATAGTATATTTCATCATGATGAATGTTTAATATCTATGATTCTCTTGATCTATAGTTTCTTAATGGTATAACACCTAAGAGAATTATGCTCTTGTTTTGAAAAGAGTTTATGGCTTGACTAAAAAGTTTTTTTTTAAAAGCAGAATCTGTTATCAAATTTGAAAGAAGCTTTTCAAGTTCTATATCCTTAAGAATCTTTTGAACTTGTCTTAAGAACTTGAAAGTATTTTTACCTCCTAATTGTCTTGAAAATTTGGAAATCATTCGATTTGTGCTATAAATATAGTATTCTCTTCATTTGTTTTGAAAAGTCTTATTAAATCTTGAGAGAATGCTTAAGAAAGTTTCCAAATAGATTTTTTGAAATGTTCTATAGAGCTCATCTTAATACTTCAAAAGATAAACCTTATTCTTCAAAGTATTTTATTTTCTCAAGACTCTTGTTCAATGAAAAAGAGATGAGATTTACTTTCATATGTTCTTTTAACTTGGATTTGATCATTCTCAAGGAATATGTGGCTTTAATATTAAACCTCTCTACCTTTCTAAAATGCTTTTAGAAATATAATATGCTCTTGTAAAATTCTTTTTGAAAGGGGAAGAAGTTTTTAAAATGGTTTGTAATTGATAGATTAAGAATATGTATCTATGCCTTACTTTTCTTTATGGTAATGTACTTATATGGTCTTGGCATGCATATTCCCCTTTATCTATCTTGTGCTTCAATAAGGGAGAGCTTATCTTACATATCCTTCTTCCATATTCTTGTTGACTATAAACATATGCATAAGTGTGTTAAACTATTATGTTTGATATTTTGATAATATGCATATTTTGAGGGGGAGCCTAGTTCTTAAGTTATTGCTTATTTCTCTTGGCTTACATCCTTATTTGACATGAAGTGCTTTATTGTTAATACTATCAACATGTCAACAAAGATCATCTCTTATTGTCTTTCCCTCTATCAATGAAAGAAGGTAAACTCTCTTAAACTTCATATCTTTTGATTCTTTCATTGAGAAGATCCTACCCTTCTTGACAACATGAGTTTTATCTATAGGGGGAGAAAATATTATATTTCCTTTCTAAGCCTTTTTGTTGATGTCAAATAGGGGGAGAGAGAATTGGAAAGAAAAATATGTTCCTTGTGCTTAATATTTGATATATTTACATGAATATCTATTCTTGTATATTTCTAAAACATAGTTTTCTTTGGTGATTTGTCATCATCAAAAAGGGGAAGATTATGGAAATAAGTTTGCCCCAATGGTTTAATATGTTGAGTTTTGATGATGACAAATACAAGACAAAAAGAATAGTGCTTATGCTTGATAGATGTGCTTTATAGATGACAAATGCATCACAAAAGAATATTGATCATGTTACATAGATGTGCTTAATGTGATATATTGTAACATGCATGATCATGTACTTTATCTAGTTATATTTCACTTAATCATCATGCAATGAGAAATATGTAACATTCATCATAAAATATATCTAATAATATGTTATATGAGTTGTATTAAATTAACATTGGATTTGGCTCTTCTTATATGCATGTTAGAATAACTAGAATTATACATTTATGAATAATGCATATGAAGATATTGAGTTATGAATTTGGACTAACTATGCTTGTTTTAAGTGAGTAATAATTTGTAGGATAGTCCAAGTACCAAGAATGAGCATTGCAACAAGAAAGCAAAAGATCACAATTATGCTCAACTCAAAAAGAATGAGAATGATAAAGATGTTCCGAGCAATTTGCAAGTTTTGAAGAGAAGAAATTTGTGGAAGCTTGAATTACATCAAGAAGCCTAAAGACTAGAATTGGTATATTTTCCTTTTAGGTTTTCTCCTATGTAAAGATAGAGGTTTTACAAGAAAAGAGCTCAAATATGTTTTTAAGTCTTTAAAAATGGTGCTTACATGTTTAAATGCCCAACAAACTATTTTTGGAAAGCTAGTCTTGGTGGTAATTCAAATCTATGAAAAATAGTCAAGTTTGTATTTTACAAAATTGACATATGGTTACTATTTTGATCATAACTTTTAAAATACTTTGAGTTTTATTTTGAAACTTATTTCATATGAAAATAGACTCAAATATTATTCCAATGAGTAGTCATTTGCTTTAAACAGATAAGAAACGAAAAAGTTACCAATTAAAGTTTGAGTTTTGAAAATCTAACCTTTGGTTACTATTTTGATCATATCATTCAAAATACTTTGATTTTTGTTCTGAAACTTCATTCATATAAAATAAACTCAAAGATCTTTCCAATGAATGGTCATTCGCTTTAATCGGATAAGAAAGGAAGAAGTTATGACCCTTTAAAGTCAGTTTTCAAAACCAGAAAATGTTGTAATCGATTACACAGGCCATGTAATCGATTACAGCGTTGACAGAAACCGTGTAATCGATTACATGAAGTGTGTAATTGATTACAAAGTGCCCAGAAAGCTTGTAATCGATTAAATGAAGCTTGTAATCGATTACCAAGTGCCCAGGAATGTTTCTAACGGCTATAAACAACTAGTTTTCATAGAAAATCATTATAAAACACTACCAATGACTATTTTATCACTTGGGCTCTATATATAAGTGTTGTATGAAGCTTATACACCTCTTGAACACTTGATTTGATCCTTGAATCACCAAAATCATATTTTGAGCTCTTTATTACAAAATCTTTCTATTCCTTTGTTCTTCAATTTGTATTATCCACTCTTGAGAGAGTTTTCTATCATCCATACTTTGTTCTTCAAGTTGTATATCTACTCTTATGAGAGTTTCTATTCTTTCTCTTCATCTTCAAATCATTGTAAGAGGGTGAGGTATCCCTTATAGTGAGACTCAAACACAAAGGGTGAGATATCCCAAAGGTGTTGTGAGTGCTCTTCATTGTAAAGGTCATCAAGCACCTGTGAAGCTTGAAGAATTGGAGGCTCTAGCACAAGGGTGAGGTATCCCAAGGTGTGAGGAGTGCTCTTGTATGTACAAAGGTTTTCCTAGCACCTGTGATGTCTAGGAGATAGTGAAGAAAATCTCAAGTTAAGATTGGGGACTGGATATAGGCCACAAGTGGTTGGTGGCTGAACCAGAATAAATTCTTGAGTTTGATTCTCTCTTCCCTACACTCTTTAAATTCAGTATTTGGTGAAATATATTTATCTATTGCATATCTTGATGTTTTGATTGTTACAACTTGATATCTAGCTTATTCACTTAGTTAATCATATATCTCAAGTTGTATTTGAGTAATCCTTAATAGTTGTACATTTATTAGACTTATTCCGCTACATTTATTAATTGAGTTATTCAAAATACATAATTTGTCAAAGTTGTATTAAATTTGTAATTACCCAATTCACCCCCTCTTGGGTAATAGTTGTCATGGCTAACATAAAGACCCCAGCATTTCTTACGAACACATCCTAATCAGTTAGCTATGGCCTCCTAATCGGTTATTTTCTCAACCCGTGGCCTCTCATTTCACTCACCAAAATGCTCTAATCGGTTAGCACAAACCCCCTAACTGATTATTATCACAAAATAGAGACTTTCCAATTTCCTTTTTTTTTTAGCCTCACTAATTGGTTATGCTCCACACCTAATCGATTATTTCCCTTAAAAGCGAGCAACCTGATGTGGATTTTTAGGTTTCAAACCCAAGTGCCGGTTGTCTCTAGTAATAAATTTCTCAGGAGTCCGAGGTCGATTCACAGGGAATTGATGAAGATTAATTAAGGTAAGGTAAATATTTTGTTAATACGGTAAAAATTATTTACCTGAGTTAAAAGATCCACTCTTGGTAAATAAAGTAAATGTAAGATTAATTCCTTTTATAACTCAATTAGAATCCTCGCAACATGGAGGTTCTAATTAAAAAATACAACGTTAAAAGTCCATTTTGTAATTATATTATGTTTCCTTTAATTATTTCCACTACTTGTAAATGGGTTAAAGCATTCACTGTGTCAAAATCTTATCTACAACAAATCAAAAACTCCGCTTTACAAGGAGGGTTTCTACAATTAATTAGAATCCAAAATATAACACGTATAATAACTACTAAAAAAATAAATTATTTAAGCACAAGAGAGGAATAAATCTAACTTTATTTTGTTACTAAGAGCTTCACACTTTGACCAAAGTAGAGGAAAACTTAATTACACATAGACTAGAAGAAAGAAAAAGAGAGAAAGAAAGAGAAAGAAAATTGAAGAGAGGAGGAAGAGAGACTGAAGAGAGAAGGAATTCGTCTTCTCTTCCTCTCTGTTTCGTGTACCAGACCCCCCACCCCCTCTGCTTCGTTTCTGACATCCAGAGGCCTATTTATAAGCAATTTTGAGTGCTACAAGGGACACGGCCGTGTCTCCCATAGACACGACCGTGTCTCAAACTTAATCAAGAAGTTTAATGTGTCATCAATGACGTTTTGAGGAGACACGGCCGTGTGTCAAAGAGACACGACTATGTCTCATGTTTTTTTAATTTTAAGAAAAGTGGTCTTCATAAAAGTTGTAGGCATGGATCTTAGCTTTCAAATGCCGTCAGAATCACCTCATTTGGACGCCTATAACCCAAGATATGGCCAAATTACTGCATACTGCTTAGGTCCAGTGACAGCTCCTCTATTCTGACTTGCAAGCCCAATATCACCTCCAAGGAGTTCGAACTAAGTTTTGTGTTCTTCATAAAAGTTGTAGATATAGGTTTTAACTATCAACCATCAAAATTTCAGCCTATTTAACATCCTATATCCCGAGATATAGCACGATCAGTATACATAGGTCAAGCTGTCAAGATCAGCACTCTAGTTCTTGCTTCAACTCCAATTTGAGTTATCAAATCGATTGATTGGTGTAACGCCCCTTTTTGGGAGGGAACGTCACATTGTCATTTAAAAATGCGAAAATAAAATTTATAAGTTAAGACCCGGTTCTTTATGATATAATACAAATTTAATTTATTTTAGTCATGTAATTAAATTGGCGAATATTTTTTTTATTTTTGTTTATAATTAATAAAATTTAGTGATAAGGCATAAAACGATGATTACCGTAAATGGCTATAAAAGAGCAAGACAGAAGTAAAGCATACATTTGATCAATATTGTATATTCATATATATATAATTATACCAAATCTATTTTGTTACAAGCCTGATATACCAAAAAGTAAAACTATACATGCCCAAAGGATCATACATATGCATCCCCAAGATATCAGAAATATACAGCCCACCAAAATAAAGACATCAAGCCCCCAAAATAAAACATTGGTAGCCATCAGTAGCTACCAGCAATATCAGTCCCTCAAATAAGGAGGAATCATATCAGGATCCTCCACGAGGTCCTCCTCGGGAACCTCCTTGGGGTCTTCCTCATCTGAGGAAACCTCCATAGGAGCCACAGAGCTACGGGCCAGAGCCCGAGCAGTGGAATCAAAAGAGTCCTCCTGCGGGGTGTAGTAGCGATCACCCCACATTTCCCAAATGGGCAGATAAAACTCCAAACGCAGGCTGATGCAGTAGGTAAAGATCGGCGGCTCATGACGCCTCCAGGCCAAAGAGATCGACACGTCTCCCTGGTAGACACAGCAGTCAGAATTCAGGTTAATGTGCCAGCATTCTAGCCCTCTAAGGAAGGTCAGACGCACATCACCTAGAAATCTGTGCATGCGTGCCTCCATGTTCTGCAGTAGATGCTAATTGTGATCAGGCTAGAAGCCGGGGAAATCGAGAGCTCCAACCTCCTTGCTGTCGTCTTCGATGGGAAACAATATACAAATAGAAAATAACAGAAATACAAGAAAGAGGTAAGACATCCTACCGTCATTACCAATTATAGCAATAAGAAACAAAATGGCGCGAAGCACCCACAGAGCATATCAAATAATAATCATAAGCATTAAATAGCAGAAATAGACAAATAAGCAGTTACAGGCAATTATATAGCAGTAACACAATAGTTCCAATTATAATAATGAATAAATGCCAGATAATACATGAACTCACTATGCACATGCATACAAAGTCAAAATCCTACTCTATGGAGCTAGACACAAACAGTCAGAGAGAAAGATCAGGAGACTCGTCTTCAACTCAGCTGGCGCGGCCAAAGTGCTATAACTCATCAGTTTATCCACATGCACATCAAGCCATTGTACGGACAACCTACGCTAGATCACGATATAGGACAGTGTCCGATCAGGATCGTCAGTGCGCTTGCATCGGTTTGCCCCACGGACAAAAGAGCTACCAACTGTCCATTGCGAGGTACCCACACCCCGACGCCCCTATGGTCAATAATATGACCTACACTAGTCTACTTGCACCCACACTAAGGCGTGTTCAATCTCCTATGCAACTTGGCCTTAACAACAGTCCAAAGGACTTTCACAATGCATAAGGACTCTATGCACAATCATGTATGATCATCACTACATATTATTCCACAATATGCCACAATTGGCCAAACTAAGTATCAACACATCATTGGTCACTCACATAGACCCACAACATCATAATATTGGAATTAAACGAATTAATACATTTTCAAGGTTTATTATGAATTCTTACTTAAATTTAGCCTTTCTTACAAAGTTTGTCTCTAGAGGAATTCTCTTAATCAATTAAATTCTCTATTGTAATTTATTCTCATACACTTAGAAAGTTATTCTAAGATTCTCAAAGTCTCACACTCTCTTGTTCTTTCTCTAATTAAAATTACCATAAGTTTTATGATAAATTTCTTTCTTGGTTCTTTAAAATTTATGAATCTCAAAGTATATCCAATTCTTCCAATTTGCTAATTTTCTATCCTATTGCCAATGATTTAATCACTTGATTATTTAAGTTCCAAGGTTACCAAAGTTGCATAATTAAGGCCCAAAAAGACCCTAGAGGTCGTGGCCTCCCTAGGGGATTAAGTTCCCAATTTTGTCTCTCCATTAATTACATAATGTACACTTGATTAATTATGATATCCACTTGTTACAATTGTTCACAAAGAACCCCAATTTTGGGCCCCCAAAATCGTGGCCATCCAAGAGGAAATCCAACATCATTTTCTTCCATTTCATGCCATCCAATCCATTCCAATATACCAATATGCACAAACAATCAATCCAATAGCATAAACAAATTGAAAACAACATGTAAACATACTAATCATGCAAACAAAGAATAACCCTCAATAGGGTTTTCTCACAATCAATCACAAGCAACGTTTCTTAATGCTAATAAAAGTTGAGGAAGAGTGTCTTCCTCTTACCAAAGTGAAGAAAACAAGAGAAGCCTCCTAGGATTTTCCTTGCAATTTTCGGATTGGACACCACCAAGAACCCTAAAATTTCAATCTCATTAAAACAACATCAATGCTTGAAAAATAAAGCATGGATGGTCACCAAGAAGACCATAGAAATGAAAATAAGAAAAGGGAAGTGAAGAATCACGAAGCTTACCAAAAAACCCTAAGCTTGAAGCTTGAAGAAAGTGGTGAAAAATGGAAGCTTTTCAAAGAACCACCAACTAGAGAAGTGTTTAGGAGGTGGAGAGGATTAAGAAAATGGGGTTGGATGAAAATTTTGTGATGGATGAGTGCATGGAGGGCTGCTAGCTGTGACCTCCTAGAGAGAAGGAGGAGAAATATGAAGGTTAGAGAGAGAAGTGAATAGAAAAATAAAGGTGGTAGCTTTTGAGTGTTTGAAATTGATGTAGTATAATTAATTGTGTGAAAAACACAAATTCCCCCCAAAATGGGTGCAGCTGCCGTGACCATGGAGAGAGGAGAGAGGGAGTGCATGGCTTCCTTGGGAAGCTTGGAGGAAATTTCCTAGAAGCTTCCTTGAGAAGCTTTGCACATTTCTTAATAAAGTGCATAGTAAGCTTGTCTCCTTAATTGGATACACTTGAACAGATGATTAATTATACTATTAGAATTATTTTCCCAAAGAATAAAAGTTACAGTTGATAAAAATAATATTTTATTATTCATCGGATAATTTTATGATACAGCGATTTTATTTATCAGATAAAATCTAGAAAAATGCAAACCTTACAAACTCTGCCTGGCCTCAGGTTTAGTAAGATCCCCCATCGACAGGTCGACAGTTCAAGGTTTACCAGCCTTAGGGAAAACATTTCGTTATCCTGGCTTCGCTCAGCACGTACATAAAACGAGGAATATATTAAAATATTTGACATTTTCAGAAAAATTCACCAAATTCCTAAAAATCAAAAATATTGAAAAATGACTATTCATCATAAAACAAACAATTTTTCGGAGCGTTTCACTGACTCTGCTCAGTGTGCGTGCAAAACGAGGAATATATTAAAATATTCAGCATTTCCGAAAAAATTTCAGAAAAATCTCCAAAAATCATGAATATTGAGAAATGACTATTCATGATGAAACAAATAATTTCTGAGGTGTTACACTGACTCTGCTTAGTGTGCATGCAAAACGAGAAATATATTAAAATTTTTGACGTTTTCGAAAAAATCTACAAAAATTTCCAAAAATTTTAAATATTATAAAATGATGATTAATGATAAAATAAATAATTTTTGGGGTGTTACAACTCTCCCCTACTAAAAAGAAATTTCATCCTCGAAATTTGCATACTTTAGAATAATTGTGGGTGTTGCTCTTTCATTTTGTCTTCTAGCTCCCACGTTGCATCTCCAGTTATCTCGTTCCAAATTACCTTTACTAATGAGATCTCCTTGCCTCTTAGTTACTTTATCCTTCTATCCTCAATTCTCAGAGGAGATGCCTCATAGGTTAAGTTCTCTTTTAATTGTATTGTATTTGGTGCTATGACATAACTTGGGTCAGGAAGGTATTTTTGAAGTTGTGACACAAGGAAGACATTGTGAATGTTTGAGAGGAAATGGGGTAAGGCTATTTGATAGGCTATTGGACCTACTTGGCGAATAATTTGGTATGGTCCAAGAAATTTCAGAGTTTTCTAGATTTCAAGGCCGGCCTACCCAGTCGTAGGTGTGACTTTCAGAAATACATGCTCGCCTTCCTCAAACTCAAGAGGCTTTCTCCTTTGGTCTGCATAACTCTTTTGTCGACTCTGAGCCATCCTCATCTTCTCCTGAATCATCTTAACCTTCTCAGTTGTCTGTTGTATAATATCTGGTCCAATAGTAAGGCGCTCGCCGTCTTGGTACCAACATAAGGGCGTCCGACACCGCCATCCATACAGAGCCTCATAGGGCGCCATCCCTATGCTTGAGTGATAACTGTTGTTGTAGGTGAATTCTATCAACGGTAGAACGTCATCCCAACTTCCAGTCTGTTCTATAGTGCAAGCTCTAAGCAAATCTTCTAATGATTGGATTATCCTTTCCTATTGACCATCGATCTGTGGGTAATAAGCAGAACTCAGACGTAACTTCGTCCCTAATGTTTCTTGTAGACTCTTCCAAAAATTTGAAGTAAACCTCAGATCCTTATCCGAAACAATACTTGTAGGCACACCGTGTAGCCTGGCAATCTCTCCAATATAGATCTAGGTCAGTCTCTCCAGTTTGTATCTTATGTTCATCGGGAGAAAATGTGCTGATTTCGTGAGTCGATCCACGATTACCCAAATCGAGTCATGACCTTTTATTGTCTTTGGCAGACCCATTACAAAATCCATTGCAATGATGTCCCACTTCTATTCAGGAATAGACAACGGTTGCAGCAAACTCGCTGGTTTTTGATGTTCCACCTTAGCTTTCTGACAAACCAGACAAGTCGATACACGTCTAGTGATGTCACTCTTCATTCCATGCCACCAGAATAACTTCTTCAAGTCTTAATACATTTTTGTTATGCCCGGATGCATATTCAGCTGGCTTGTGTAAGCATGGTTGATAATATACTCTCTAAGCTCTTGATCACGGGGAATACAGACTCTACCTCAGAACCTCAAAATTCCATCTGTTGCTTCCGCAAATGCTGTTTCATTATCATGCTTCATTTGCTCTCTCACTTCTTGTAAGAACTTGTCAACTTTCTGTTTTTCCCGTATGTCATCCATTAACTCACTTGAGATGGTAACCATATTCATGCAGATCTTTCCTGGTTCTAACACTACAAAAGACCGTACATCTCTGAACTGCTCTATTAGATCTTTTTCCTTAATCATCAGGGCAGAGACACTGATCATCTTCCTATGTAGGGCGTCTGCCATGACGTTTGCCTTGCCGGGGTGATACAGAAGTTGGAAGTCATAGTCCTTCAGGAACTCTAGCCACCTTCGCTGCCTCATGTTCAACTCTTTCTGATCATACAAGTACTTCAGACTCTTGTGATCACTGAAGATGTTGAATGTCGCTCCGTAGAGAAAATGCCTCCATATCTTCAGAGCAAAAACCACAGCCGCTAGCTCCAAGTCATGCGTCGGGTAATTCTTCTCATGTACTCGCAATTGCCTCGAAGTATAAGCTACTACTCTTCTATTCTGCATAAGTACAGGTCCTAGTCCTTGGTATGAAGTGTCACAGTACACCTCAAACTGTTCATTCGGATCGGGTAGCACTAACACTGGCAAGGTAGTCAGTCAATTTTTCAACTCTTGGAAACTCTGTTCACAGCTGTCGGCCCACTCAAAAGCTTGGTTCTTCCTCGTGAGTTGAGTAATAGGTCCAGCAATCTTGGAGAACCCCTCGATGAACCTCTGGTAATATCCTGCCAATCCCACGAAGCTACGAATCTCCGTCACTGACTTTGGCCTTTCCCATTGTAGCACTGCCTCCACTTTTGATGGATCCACCGTAATCCCATCCTTCGAGATTACATGACCTAAAAATTTAACTTTTTCCAGCAAAAATTCACATTTTGAAGTTTGGCATACAGTTCCTTCTCCTTCAGAATCTGAAGAACTATACTAAGGTGTTCAGCATGGTCCTCCTGATTTTGAGAGCATACCAGAATGTCATCAATGAAGACCACAACGAATCTGTCCAAGTAAGGATGAAAGATCCGGTTCATGTAGTATATAAAGATAGCTGGTGCATTCATCATGCCAAACGGCATCACAAGGTATTCGTAATGGCCATATCGGGTACGAAAAGCAGTCTTGGGTATATCCTCCGTCTTCACTCATATCTGATGATACCCAGATCGCAGATCGATCTTTGAAAATACCGCTGTTCCCTTCAGTTGGTCCATTAAGTCATCAATTCTTGGGAGTGGATATTTATTCTTGATCGTCACTTTGTTCAGCTACCGGTAGTCCACACATAATCTTGATGAACCATCCTTCTTGCGAACTAACAGTACTGGTGCTCCCCACGGTGACACACTCGGTCTGATGAATTGCTTTCCCAAAAGCTCCTCTAGCTGCTTCTTGAGCTCAGCTAATTCTGTCGGTGCCATCCTATAAGGTGCTATAGACACGGGACCAGCTCCCGGTACAAGGTCAATAGTAAACTCTATTTCTCATGCCGGTGGTAAACCAGGTACATCCTCCAGAAAGACTTCGGGAAACTCATTCACTATTGGAATTGTGTTCACATCAACCTCGCTCTCTACTTTCAAAGAAGACAGTAGCATGTATCCATGAGCTCATTCTTTCAAGAGAGCTTGAACTCAGTTGGCCGTCAAAAATCTAGAATCCTCATCTATGGGAAAAACTATGGTTTTTCTTGAACAATACAATAGAACATGGTTGGAAGACAACCAGTCCATCCCTAAAATTATATCTAGTTGGGAAAAGGGTAAACAGATCAGATCGACAAAAAAAGTTCGACCTTCAACAATCAATGAGCAATTTAGACAGACTTTAGTAGTAACTATCAGTTTATCAGTGGAGGTAGAAACAGTTAAGTCAAAAGGTAAGGTAGACACTAGTAAATTAAGTCTTTGCACATAGTCATATGATATAAAAGAATGGGTTATCCCAGAGTCATACAGTACAGTTAAAAGGTTACCTTCTATGGTGCCTTCCCCTTGAATCAAGTCTTCAGATTCGGAGGCTTCAGTTCCACTCATAGTATAAACTCGTCCTCCAGCTTGTGGTTTGTTGGCTCTTGCGGCATTGATCGAAGGTTCAGCCTTCGCTTGATTGCAATCTCTGGATACGTGGCCAGGTTTGCCATATCTGAAGCAGATGATCCCCTTTATGGTGCAGTCCCTTGTGAGATGATCTTTCCCACACTTTAGGCATTGCGAAGGATATGCCATGTTCTGGCCAGTCTGGTTCCTAGCAGAACCTCCACCAGAACTTCCACCCGTGGTCTATTACTGATTTCCCGTTGGTCGGGAATAGGGCTTATTTTTGAAGCGGTTAGAACTATTACCGCCGCCTCTTTGGAACCTTGTAGGCCCAAAGCTCCTATTTTTCGTATATCTAGATTACTCCAAAGCTTCTACTTCATAGCATGTGTCTAGCAGTTCTGAGAATTCATTGATCTTCAGGGTGATCACAGCCTTCTTCACCTCATACCTCAGTCCTTCCGTGAATCTCCGACACTTCCAGGCTTCATTTGGTTGGTGTTGAAAGTACGTCGAAAATTGTGACAAGTTTTCAAACCTCACTGGGTATTCGCTAACGATCATATTCCCTTGCCGTAAGTTGAGAAATTCTGACTCCTTCGTGTGTCTTGCACTCGCAGGAACATATTTATCCAAGAACTTGTCCTTGAATAACTCCCAAGTGATCTCTCGATTTGCAGCTTTCAGTATTCTCTGCACTCTATTCCACCAGTTTTCAGCATTGCCCACCAGTATAAAGGTAGCATAGATCACTTTCTTGTTCTCAGCGCAGTTCATCCCTCGAAAGACTTTCTCCAGCTCTTTGATCCATAGACTAGCCTTGTCCGGATCAAACTCTCCTTTAAATTGAGGAAGGTTGTGGCATTGAAACTCTGCCAAGTTCTGAACATCTGTCGTAGCTTCGAGCTATTGAGCAGCCCGTTCTTATTGTTGCGCAACTCTCTCTTGTTGCTGTGTAGCTTGTTCAGTTTGTTGTACAATAGCCTCGGCCATCCTCTGCATCGCCGCTATAGCTGCTGCCATGTCTTCGCGTCGTGCCATTTTACTGTCTCAAGTCAGAGTAACTAAAAGACACAAGGAAAGTCAGTTGCATCCACTAAGAAAACTAAGCAATACATCTCTGTGTTTGATTTTCAGAGAAACACACAGTACAAGCAAGACAGACTCAATCACAAGACCCAAAGAAACATAAACCGAGGCTCTAACACCAACTGAATGTAACGCCCCTTTTTGGGAGGGAACGTCACATTGTCATTTAAAAATGCGGAAATAAAATTTATAAGTTAAGACCCGGTTCTTTATAATATACTACAAATTTACTTGATTTTAGTCATGTAATTAAATTGGCGAATATTTTTTTATTTATAATTAATAAAATTTAGTGATAAGGCATAATAACGATGATTACCGTAAATGGCTATAAAAGAGCAAGACAGTAAAAAGCATACATTTGATCAACATTGCATATTCATATATATATATATATATATATATATATATATATATATATATATATATATATATATATATATATATATATATATATATATAATTATACCAAATCTGTTTAGTTACAAGCCTGATATACCAAAAAGTAAAACTATACTTGCCCAAAGGATCATACATATGCATCCCCAAGATATCAAAAATATACAACCCACCAAAATAAAGACGTCAGGCCCCCAAAATAAAACATTGGTAGCCATCAGTAGCTACCAGCAATATCCGTCCCTTAGATGAGGAGGAATCGTATCAGGATCCTCTTCAGGATCCTCCGCGAGGTCCTCCTTGGGAACCTCCTCGGGGTCTTCCTCTTCTGAGAAAACCTCTATAGGAGCCACAGAGCTACGGGCCGGAGCCCGAGCAGTGGAATCAAAAGAGTCCTTCTGCGGGGTGTATTAGCGGTCACCCCACATTTCCCAAATGGGCAGATAAAACTCCAAACGCAGGCTGATACAGCAGGTAAAGATCGGCGGCTCATGACACCTCCAGGCCAAAGAAATTGACACGTCTCCCAGGTAGGCACAGCGGTCAGAATTTAGGTTAATGTGCTAGCATTCTGGCCCTCCAAAGAAGGTCAGACGCACATCACCTAGAAATCCATGCATGCATGCCTCCATGCTCTACAGTAGATGCTAATCGTGATCAGGCCAGAAGCCGGGGAAATCGGGAGCTCCAACCTCCTTGCCGTCGTCTTTGATGGGACACAATATACAAATAGAAAATAACAGAAATACAAGAAAGAGGTAAGACATCCTGCCATCATTACCAATTATAGCAGTAAGAAACAAAACGGCACGAAGCACCTACAGAGCATATCAAATAATAATCATAAGCATTAAATAGCAGAAATAGACAAATAAGCAGTTACAGGCGATTATATAGCAGTAACACAACAGTTCCAATTATAATAATGAATAAATGCTAGATAATACATGGACTTACTATGCACATGCATACAAAGTCAAAATCCCACTCCATGGAGCTAGACACAAACAGTCGGAGAGAAAGAACATGAGACTCGTCTGCAACTCGCATGTCGCGGCCAAGGTGCTATAACTCATCAGTTTATCCACGTGCACATCAAGGCATTGTACAAACAGCCTACGCTAGATCACGATATAGGACAGTGCCCGGTCAGGATCGTCTGTGCGTTTGCATCGGTTTGCCCTACGGACAGAAGAGCTACCAACTGTCTATTGCGAGGTACCTGCACCCCAACGCCCCCGTGGTCAACAATATGACCTACACTAGTCTACTCGCACCCGCACTAAGGTGTGTTCAATCTCCTAGACAACTTGGCCTTGACAACAGTCCAAATGACTTTCACAATGCATGAGGACTCTATGCACAATCATGTATAATCATCACTACATATTATTCCACAATATGCCACAATTGGCCAAACTAAGTATTAACACATCATTGGTCAGTCACATGGACCCACAACATCATAAATTGGAATTAAATGAATTAATACATTTTCAAGGTTTATTATGAATTCTTACTTAAATTTAGCCTTTCTTACAAAGTTTGTCTCTAGAGAAATTCTCTTAATCAATTAAATTCTCTATTATAATTTATTCTCATACACTTAGAAAGTTATTCTAAGATTCTCAAAGTCTCACACTCTCTTGTTCTTTCCCTAATTAAAATTACCCTAAGTTTTATGATAAATTTCATTCTTGGTCTTTTAAAATTTATGAATCTTAAAGTATATCCAATTCTTCCAATTTGCTAATTTTCTATCCTATTGCCAATGATTTAATCACTTGATTATTTAAGTTCCAAGGTTACCAAAGTTGCATAATTAAGCCTCAAAAAGACCCTAGAGGCTGTGGCCTCCCTAGGGGATTAAGTTACCAAATTTTTCTCTCCATTAATTACATAATGTACACTTGATTAATTATGATATCCACTTGTTACAATTGTTCACAAAGAACCCCAATTCTAGTGCCCCAAAATCGTGGCCATCCAAGAGGAAATCCAACATCATTTTCTTCCATTTCATGCCATCCAATCCATTCCAATATACTAATATACACAAATAATCAATCCAATGGCATAAACAAATTGAAAACAACATGTAAACATACTAATCATGCAAACAAAGAATAACCCTCAATAGGTTTTTCTCACAAGCAAGGTTTCTTAATGCTAATAGAGGTTGAGGAGGAGTGTCTTCCTCTTACCAAAGTGAAGAAAACAAGAGAAGCCTCCTAGGATTTTCCTTGCAATTTTCGGATTGGACACCACCAAGAACCCTAAAATTCTAATCTCATTAAAACAACATCAATGCTTGAAAAATAAAGCATGGATGGTCACCAAGAAGAGCATGAAATGAAAATAAGAAAAGGGAAGTGAAGAATCAAGAAGCTTACCAAAAAACCCTAAGCTTGAAGCTTGAAGAAAATGGTGAAAATAGAAGCTTTTCAAAGAACCACCAACTAGAGAAGTGTTTAGGAGGTGGAGAGGATTAAGAAAATGGGGTTAGATGAAAATATTGTGATGGATGAGTGCATGGAGGGCTGCTGGTCGTGAGCTCCTAGAGAGAAGGAGGAGAAAATGTTTTGTGAAGGAGAAAGATGAAGGTTAGAGAGAGAAGTGAATAGAAAAATAAAGGTGATAGCTTTTGAGTGTTTGAAATTGATGTAGTATAATTAACTGTGTGAAAAACACAAATTCCCCCCAAAATGGGTGCAGCTGCCATGACCATGGAGAGATGAGAGAGGGAGTGCATGGCTTCCTTGGGAAGCTTGGAGGAAAATTCCTAGAAGCTTCCTTGAGAAGCTTTGCATATTTCTCAATAAAGTGCATAATAAGCTTGTCTCCTTAATTGGATACACTTGAACAGATGATTAATTACACTGTTAGAATTATTTTTCCACTGAATAAAAGTTACAGTTGATGAAAATAATATTTTATTGTTCATCGGATAATTTTATGATACAACGATTTTATTTATCAGATAAAAGCTCAAAAAATGTACACCTCGCAAACTGTGCCCAGCCTCGGGTTTAGTAAGATCCCCCATCGACAGGCCGATATTTCAAGGTTTACTAGCCTTAGGAAAAATATTTTGTTATCCCGACTCCGCTCAGCGCGCACGCAAAATGGGGAATATACTAAAATATTCGGTATTTTCAGAAAAATTCTTAAAAATCACAAATATTGAAAATGACTATTCATTACAAAACAAACAATTTTCCGAAGCGTTTCACTGACTCTGCTCAGTGTGCATGCAAAACGAGGAATATATTAAAATATTTAGCGTTTCCGAAAAAATTTTAGAAAAATCTCCAAAAATCATGAATATTGGAAAATGACTATTCATGATGAAACAAATAATTTTTGAGGTATTACAATGACTCTGCTCAGTATGCATGCAAAACGAGAAATATATTAAAATATTTGACGTTTCTGAAAAAAATCCACAAAAATTTTTAAAAATTTTAAATATTATAAAATGATGATTGATGATAAAATAAATAATTTTCGGGGTGTTACAATTGGGCCTTTGAGGTTTTCATGAAAGTTGTAGGGAGTTATCTTAACTTTCTTACAAGACTAAAATCACATTAATTAGATATTTTCAATTCAAGATATAGTCATTTTACTAAACACTGTCAAAGAGATGAATTAAGGCTAATTATGTAATAATTCGTTCAATGATCCAATTCAGCTCAACATCATAAAATGTGTCAAAACCAACCAAATTAAGCCTAATTGAACCTTAAGAAGCCTAGTGAGAGGATTATAAAATGTATAAAATATAATGTTATCACAACCTTTCCTCCCATTTAAATGACCCAGTTGTAGCCTCCACCTTCATTTTCACGACAACCTTCATACCTCCATTTTCATCTTCGTCTTCTTCTCTTAAACACCCACTCCTCTCCACTCACACCCACTCACTCAACATCATTTGTGCTTTGAACTTGCCTTTGAATTTCAATTATTCTTACATTGAAGTATATCTTGAAATGAATTATAAATGGTTTTAAAATTTACAATTCCATGATTTTTCAATTCTCTCATTACAATAAGGGAATTCTTTTTGTTCTTGATTAGGCATGTGTGCATACTAGTCTTCCTTACTTGTTATTACATGCCTTATATGATCATTGTTTATCCCAAAATGCTTATATAAGTTTTGATGTTGATCATGTTTTTCTTGATAAACTTGAGCCATGCCTTAAAATGCTTAAACCATATTTTTTTTAGATTCAAGTGCATATGTCCTTTTTTGTTCTTGTTAGAGCTAACATTGTATGTGTTACCAAGTGGCCTCAATACTCAAGAGGGGGTGAATTGAGTATGAAAACTAAGTTCGCAAATTTTTCACAAATCGTTTGATAATTTATTTTTGTTGAAGCTATTGAATGATTAGAAATAATTGGAAAGACGAGATAAACACTTTGACTTATAACAGAAATAGTCCACGGAGACAATATCCAAGAAAATCAATAAAACAGTATACAAAATAAACAGAGGAGGGTTTAGAGATAACAAACACAGTCGTTTATCCTGGTTCGATCACCAATCCACTTGTAATCTACGTCCAGTCCCCAAGCAACAACTTGAGACTTTCCACTATATCTTCAAGCTTCAATGGGTGCTTGACAACCACTACAACCTTGAGCACTCAACCCTTTTGGGATACCTCACCCTTGGAGCTTGAGTCTCTTCAACTAAGGGATACCTCACCCTTTACACTTTTGGAGGGATGGCTCACCCTCTTTACAAAGCAATAATGATAGATAGAATGAAGCTCTCAATAGAGCAGATGAATACAAATTGAAGCTCTAATATGCTCTCAAAGATTTTTCACGTTTTTGATAGAAAACAGAGCAAGAAAATGATTTGAGGATTGATTCACGTTTGGACGTATTGGTAATCAGTTTTTGGTTCAAGGTCAACCTCAAATAAAGACCCAACTTTAGTATTTATAAGTTTCTCATTTAATAGAGCCATTGGGGTTTTCTGGGCACGCATTAAATGCATTAAATATAGTCATTGGACGTTGTCAGGATTCTTGTAATCGATTACTCAGCTCAGGTAATCAATTACATTTGTTGTTCCAACGTGTTCTTGACTTTCTGGGCTCTGTGTAATCGATTACATTCTTGGTGTAATCGATTACATGGCTTCTGACTTATGTGTAATCGATTACAATATCTGTGTAATCGATTACTTGACTTCTGACTTACTGTGTAATCAATTACAATATCCATGTAATCGATTACATGACTCTTTGAACGTGTTCATGCTTTTCTGGGCTTGATGTAATCGATTACATATATTGTGTAATCGATTACATGGCCTCTGACTTGCTTGTAATCGATTACATTACTCATGTAATCGATTACATGCCTTCTGTTTGCTGTGTAATCGATTACAAACGTCGTGTAATCGATTACATTGACCATTGAACACATTTTTCAAGTCCAATAAAGCTTGTAAGTCATTTCTAACACCTTGAGACAATTGTTTAAACATGAATCTTTTTAAGAGTGTTAGTTTTAAAATTGAAACACAAGTTTTCTTGAAAGTCATGTTTATCTTTGAAATTTTCCATTTATTTTGAAATCATATATTGAAAAATCATTTGAGAAATCTTGAGAGCATTTAACATTAGTGTCCTAAGTCTTATAACTAAATAAACTTTCTTGTCTTCTTTCTTTGATCTTGATTTTTCCTTTTGCGCTTGATCTTCACTATTACACTTGATCTTTGCTTTTGTCTTTGTTATCATCAAAAACCATTTGACATGCCTTAGAGACATAAGTATTCACATTCTCCCCCTTTTTGATGATGACAAACTGGTCATAGGAAAAAGAGAGAATTTTTGTAATTTTATATAATAGACATTTAGGCGCAATGCTCCCCCGGAGTTTATACATGATATTGGGTTAGATTTCATATAAAAAGCTTAAGAGCGCAAAAGCTCAATAACTCCCCGTACTATGCAAATTTAATTACTCATGCAACCTTTATTTTATTTTTCCTTATTTTCCTTATTTTCTCCCCGTTGGCATTATCAAAAGACATAAGCATTTAAAAAAATTGACAAAGATAACAACTATAGTTCATGATTCCCTAAATTTTGCCGAACAACAATGCCAAGGATATCAATCAGTTCATGCAATATTGACAAACACCAAACATTCAAAGCGGAAACAAGTTCATATTTTATTAATCACCATGGACAAAGTAATGTTTTCACAAACAAGATAGCCAATAATCAAAGAACACCATAAATGTATACCAATGAAATATAATCGAGTCAAAACAAAATAAATACATGGTGTTTATCAAAACAAATATCAAGGCAAGGAGCCATGATCACTTTGTCGATGGCCTCGTTGTCACAAAAAGACATCACCCTCTGGATCCGCAGCAGATCATCGTTATCATCATTGTCATTGCTGGGCATAAGATCATCGTCGAGTCCAAAGGCTCCTCATCATCAGCAGGAACTCCAGATGGGCCAGCGAAGAAGAGGGGAACCGGAGAGGCAGGGGATGTGTGAGGTGCAGCAGCAGCGCTCTGAGGAATAGGAGGTCCACCCAGGAGAGATCGAATGGAGGCAAGCTCCTGATCAGAGTAGTCCATCCTTAGCTCAAGATGGTCAATCTTATGCTCGATATGATCCATGCGTGTGTTTACATTAGCGCTCAAGTTGCGCATTTCTTGGAGCAGGAGATCAAGAGTAGTAGGAGTGGGAGCTGGAGCTGGAGTAGGGGCAGGAGCAGGATGCTGAGCCTCCTCATCCTCGTCACTATCTGGGTCGTGATGGATATGGCCAAAAGTGCCATGAGCGATGTAATGCCATCTGTCATCCACCTTATAGAGCTGGAGCTTCCTCAGAGTATGCAGCCCAATTGATTGTGGTCCCTTGGAGCTGGTGTCCTTAGACTCTTCAGCCAGCGAAATGCGACAGTGCTCAAGTATAGTGGTTACCAACATGGCGAAGGGGAGAGCAGAGTTCTTCTTTTTCTTGATGTCCAGCATGTGCTCTAAGATATAATAACCCCAGTTAATAGGCCTCCCTGTAGTCATTGCCCATAATGCAATCACATCATCCTTGAGGATTTGGGAGTAATTCCCTCCCCTTGGAATCAAGCCACGGACCAAAAGATAGTGGAGAGCCCTGTTCTCCATGGTGAGGCCAGTAGCCATAATTCTTCGTTTACGATCACTCGGGGGGTGGTAGCCAGTCCTAATCAAAGAGAGAAGAGCAGCCTTGTGCTCAAACTCATGTCCCCATACATTGGCATTCCCACAGAACTGAGCTCCATCTGGAGTGAGCTTTGTCAGCCTATACCACTCTGCCATTGATAACCTGATTTGTTATTTTTTCACTTCAGAAATGATATAGTTATCCTCAACCTTCAGGTTCGCATAAAAGACACGTACAAGATTAGGGTAGATGGCTTTCTTTATGCTCAGGAATCCCAACAAGCCTAAGTTTTCTATTGTCCTAAATCTCTCTAATGGTTCACTCTCGTAGAAGGTGATGGGTAGATACCTGGGAGAGATGATCTTGCGAAGCTGGAAGTTCTTCCGGAACAATTCAGCTCGCTTCACAGTGGAGAAGTGCCTCGTGAGGTCCAGGCTGGATATGTTATGTGAAGAGCCACCAGAAGACCCTGCAATGGCAGCCCCTGTTCTTGGGAGCTTTGAACGATGAGAAGATTCAGCCATTGAGGAGTAGGAGTGGAGTGGGAGGAGTGGAAATGGTTAGGGATGAGTGAGGAGAGAGAAAGGGACGAAATTAGGTTAGAGAAATGGAGATGGGGTTCGTGAGAGAAGATGGGGAGATTTGGGTGAGGGATATGAGGAGATTTTGAGAGATGGATTGTGTGGAGAGGGGATTTCTGAGATTGAGAGAGGTAAAATGAGGGATTTTGATGGAGATTTGAGTGAGAAATGAGAGATTTTAAGGTTTGAGAGGTTTAGGGTGCGTGGGAGCAGAGGAAGAGGACGAAGAAGATGAACAGGTTCTGAAAAAAAAAATGAGCTCTACGCGCGTCAGAAACCTTTTTAAAATACTCTATGTAATCGATTACATTGAGTGTGTGATCGATTACATGCATTCTGGTGGGTGTGTAATCGATTACATTTTGGTGTAATCGATTACATGCTTTCTGGGAACCTTGTAATCGATTATATGGATATTGTAATCGATTACCTGAGTTCTGAGTTGATTGTAATCGATTACAAAAGGTGTGTAATCGATTATATGCGTGACAGAACCTGTGTAATCGATTACAAAGGCATTGTAATCGATTACCAGCACTCTTTAACTCAGATTTTGCATTCTAGACAGCATATAATCAACTTTAATTAATCCAAATTAGTTTCAAAACAACTTAGATCAATTCAAAGCATCATTCAATCATATAATCTAATCATATTATGATTCAACTCACGTAATTTATCAAAAATTACTATTTTTACCAAGATTTTTACCATTTTTGGTGAAATTTTGAGGATGTTGAGTTGCTTGTGAGTCTTGGTCATGAGGGAGCACCTGCAAAATAACTTAGGGGAAATCTCTGACGCTCAAGTCAGTATTGGATTCAAATATAATGAAAAATTCAGAGATTATGCAGCAATTTGGCGTGATTATGCAGAAAAATGCAAGGTTATGCATTAGATTCAGGATTATGCAGCAGAAGTTAATTTATGCATGAATGATCCAATATACCAAGTTCATTTCTTATGTAGAAAAATGCTTCTTTTGCTAGGGATTTAGTGAAAATGTCAGCTAGTTGCTTAGTGGTTTCTACAAACTCAAGCATACAGTCACCCTTTTGAACATGGTCTCTAATGAAATGATATCTTATTTCAATATGTTTAGTCCTAGAATGTAAAATGGGATTTTTAGACAAGTTGATTGCACTAGTATTATCACATCTTATGGGGATGTGATCAAGTTCAAGATCATAGTCCAAGAGTTGCTGTTTCATCCAAAGGATTTGAGAACAACAACTCCCAGCTGCAATATATTCAGCTTCAGCTGTAGACAATGCCACACTATTTTGCTTCTTGCTATACCAAGAAACTAGTGAGCTTCCAAGCAAGTGGCATATCCCATTAGTGCTCTTTCGATCCATTTTGCACCCAGCAAAATCAGAATCAGAATACCCAATAAGACTACATGAGGCACCTTTAGGGTACCATAAACCCATTTGTGATGTGCCTATTAGATATTTCATTATTCTTTTAACAACACTTAGGTGTGATTCTTTAGGATTAGCTTGATATCTAGCACACATGCATACACTAAACATTATATCAGGCCTACTTGTAATAAGATAAAGGAGTGAGCTAATCATACCTCTATATTTTGTAATTTCTACTTATTTACCTCCTTCATCCTTGTCCAAATAGCAAGAGGTGCCCATAGGAGTAGCCATATGCTTGGCATTGTCCATTCCAAACTTCTTGAGCAGCTCCTTGCAATACTTGGATTGGCTTATGAATGTTCCTTCTCTTGTTTGCTTGATTTGGAGACCAAGGAAGAAGTTGAGTTCACCCATCATAGACATCTCAAACTCACTTTGCATAATATTTGAAAATTCTTTACAAAGAGTGTTGTTAGTAGCTCCAAATATAATGTCATCAACATAGATTTGAACTAGAAGTATGTCATGCATTTTATGTTTTATGAAAAGGGTAGTGTCAACTTTGCCTCTAGAAAATCCTTTTTCTAAAAAAAATTTGCTCAACCTTTCATACCAAGCTCTAGGAGCTTGTTTCAAGCCATACAAGGCCTTTTTCAGTTTAAAAACATGGTTGGGCATTACAAAATTCTTAAAACCAGGAGGTTGTTCTACATACACCTCTTCTTATATAAAACCATTTAAAAAGGCACTTTTGACATCCATTTGATAGAGTTTGAAATCCATGATGCAAGCATATGCAAGTAACATTCTAATGGCCTCTAATCTAGCTACGGGAGCATACGTTTCTTCATAGTCTATGCCTTCTTCTTGATTATATCCCTTAACTACAAGCCTAGCTTTATTTCTTATTATTAAGCTCGTTTCATCAAGTTTGTTCCTAAAGACCCATTTGGTGCTAATTATTGGATGATCATTGGGCCTTGGAACTAATTCCTAAACTTGATTTCTCTCAAATTGGTTTAGTTCTTCTTGCATGGCCAAGATCCAATGCTCATCATTAATGGCCTCATTTATGTCTTTAGGTTCAACTTGAGAGACAAAGGCTAGGTGATTACATGCATCTCTAAGTGAGTTTCGAGTAATTACCCCTTTTGATACATCACCTATCACCTTGTCAAGAGGATGATATCTTGAAGTCCCCCATTCCTTGGGTAGATTCACAATTTCTGAATCTTCTTGCTTTTTGGATTCTTTCTCTTGATTTTCCAAGTGTGTTTTTGCCAAGATTTCTGCAACATCATCAACAAGCTCCTTTCTCGGCTCATTTGGGTTAGTTTCATCAAATGCAACATGTATGGACTCTTCTATGGTCATAGTTCATTTATTATAGACTCTAAAGGTCTTACTATGAATAGAATAACCAATGAATATTCTCTCATCAGATTTTACATTAAACTTCCCTAAGTTATCTTTTTCATTATTCAAAACAAAGCATTTACATCCAAAGACATAAAAATGTGACACATTGGGTTTCCTTCATTTGTATAATTCATATGGGGTTTTCTTTAAAATTGGCCTTATTAGGGCTCTATTCATAACATAACACGCGATATTGACCGCATCGGCCTAAAAATACTTAGGAAGGTTGGTCTCATTGAGCATAGTTCTTGCCATTTCCTCTAAAGATCGATTTTTCCTTTCTACAACACCATTTTGTTGTGGTGTCCTAGGGGTAGAAAAATTATGCTCAATGTCATGTTCATCACAAAAAGTTTCAAATTCATGATTTTCAAATTCACCACCATGGTCACTTCTTATGGATGCAATACAAAAACCTTTTTCATTTTGGATAACTTTGGCAAGTTTTCTAAATGATTGAAAAGTATTATTTTTGTGGGCCAAGAATAATGTCCATGTAAACCTAGAAAAATCATCCATAATCACTAATGCATAGTAATTTTCACCAAAGCTCATAGTTCTAGAGGGACCAAAAAGATCTATGTGCAAAAGTTGTAAATGTCTAGAAGTTGAAACTAAGTTTTTAGCTTTAAAAGAGACCTTTACTTGTTTTCCCTTTTGACATACATCACAAAGTTTGTCTTTTTCAAATTTGAGCTTTAGAAGACCAATTACTAGTTCTTTAGAAACCAATTTGTTTAAGTGATCCATGTGAATGTGAGCAATTCTTCTATGCCATAACCATGAATCATTTTCTTTACTCATAAAGCATTTAACATCATTTGAGGAGATATCATCTAGACTAATCATGTATATATTATTGACTCTATGACCAATAAACTTAACTTGCCTATCATCCTTTCCCTCAATTATGCAACAAGAAGAATCAAATATAACTCTATTGCCTTTATCACACAATTGACTAATACTAAGCAAATTATGTTTAAGTCCTTCAACAAGTAAAACATTATCAATAGATGATGAAGGGATCTTACCAACTTTGCCAATTCCAAAAATCTTCCCTTTGTTGTTATCACTATATGTGACATGACCATGTTTCTTGTGTGTAAGGGAGGAGAACTTGGAGCCATCACCGGTCATGTGCTTAGAGCAACCATAATCAAGATACCAACTTGAGCTCTTGGTCTTCAAGCACACCTCAGTGTTGCTTTCTTCACTTTCTTCTCCTTGAGCCATGAGGCAAAGATGGGCTTCTTCATTCTCTGAATCGTTGGAAGAGCTTAAGTCATTGTCCTCCCAAGCTATATATGCTCTTCTTCCTTTCCTTTCCTTAGAAGGCTTTTTCTCAAACTTCTCCGTCTTCTTGAGATACATAGGACACTCCATTTTCATGTGTCCCGATTTTCAACATTCATAGCATTTTGGAGGAGTAGAGGATCCTTCTCTTTTGTGATATGCTTTCTTTTGAGGAAAGGGTGGCCTTCTTTGAAATCCCTTGTTCTTTAGGAATCTTCCAAATTTTCTCACAAGGAGACTAAGATTCTCCTCACTTAGCTCCCCACTTTCACCATCCTCTTCACCATCTTCATCATCATCTTCAATTGTAGAGGAAGTAGCTTTGAGTGCGATTCCTTTCTTCTTTTTGTCATGCTCTTCATTTTGGTTGAGCCTATTTAGTTCCAGCTCATGTTCTTGAAGCTTTCCAAATAAGGTGGCTAGAGACATTGTTGATAAATCTCTTGATTTTGCAATCGCCGTCACTTTGGGTTGCCAACTCCTGCTTAGACATCTCAACACTTTGTTAATAAGATCCTCATTAGGAAATGTCTTTCCCAATAAGATAAGATGATTAACAATATGAGTAAACCTCTTTTGCATATCTTGAATACTCTCACCTTGGTTCATTCTAAACAATTCATATTCATGAGTAAGAGTGTTTATTCGAGATCGTTTTACTTCACTAGTACCTTCATGAGTTACTTGTAGAGTATCCCACATTTCTTTTGCAATTTTACAATTTGACACCCTAAAGAATTCATCATACCCCAAAGATGTGGTGATGATGTTCTTGGCTCTCAAGTTGTATTGAACCTTCTTTTTATCATCATCGGTCCATTCATTTCTAGGTGTATTAATTTTCACACCATCTTTAGTTTATGTTGGGACAAAAGCACCATTTTCAACGATGTCCCACACATCTAAGTTGATAGCTTCAATAAAAATTTTCATCCTTTCTTTCCAATAGGCATAACCATCCCCATTGAAATAAGGAGGTCTGTTTATAGAAGAACCTTCATTTGAAAAATCATTTGAAGCCATTACTTCTCTTGAAGCTGCTAAGCTCTTTATACAAGAGTCTAGCTCTGATACCACTTGTTACCAAGTGGTCTCAATACTAAAGAGGGGGGTGAATTGAGTATGAAAACTAAGTTTGCAAATCTTTCACAAATCGTTTGATAACTTATTTTTGTTGAAGCTATTGAATGATTAGAAATAATCGGAAGGACGAGATAAACACTTTGACTTATAACAAAAATAGTCTACGGAGACAGTATCCATGAAAATCAATAAAACAGTATACAAAATAAACAGAGGAGGGTTTAGAGATAACAAACACAGTCGTTTATCCTGGTTCGATCACCAATCCACTTGTGATCTACGTCCAGTCCCCAAGCAACAACTTGAGATTTTCCACTATATCTTCAAGCTTCAATGGGTGCTTGACAACCACTACAACCTTGAGCACTCAACCCTTTTGGGATACCTCACCCTTGGAGCTTGAGTCTCTTCAACTAAGGGATACCTCACCCTTTACACTTTTGGAGGGATGCCTCACCCTCTTTACAAAGCAATAATGATAGATAGAATGAAGCTCTCAATAGAGTAGATGAATACAAATTGAAGCTCTAATATGCTCTCAAAGATTTTTCACATTTTTGACAGAAAACAGAGCAAGAAAATGATTTGAGGATTGATTCACGTTTGGACGTATTGGTAATCAGTTTTTGGTTCAAGGTCAACCTCAAATAAAGACCCAACTTTGGTATTTATAAGTTTCTCATTTAATAGAGCCGTTGAGGTTTTCTGGGCACACATTAAATGCATTAAATATAGCCGTTGGACATTGTCAGGATTCTTGTAATCGATTACTCAGCTCAGGTAATCGATTACATATGTTGTTCCAACGTGTTCTTGACTTTCTGGGCTCTGTGTAATCGATTACATTCTTGGTGTAATCGATTACATGGCTTCTGACTTGTGTGTAATCGATTACAATATCTGTGTAATCGATTACATGACTTCTGACTTGCTGTGTAATCGATTACAATATCCATGTAATCGATTACATGACTCTTTGAATGTGTTCATGCTTTTCTGGGCTTGATGTAATCGATTACATATATTGTGTAATAGATTACATGGCCTCTGACTTGCTTGTAATCGATTACATTACTCATGTAATCGATTACATGCCTTCTGTTTGCTGTGTAATCAATTACAAACGTCGTGTAATCGATTACATTGACCATTGAACACATTTTTCAAGTCCAATAAAGCTTGTAAGTCATTTCTAACACCTTGAGACAATTGTTTAAACATGAATCTTTTTAAGAGTGTTAGTTTTAAGATTGAAACACAAGTTTTCTTGAAAGCCATGTTTATCTTTGAAATTTCTCATTTATTTTGAAATCATATATTGAAAAACTATTTGAGAAATCTTGAGAGCATTTAACATTAGTGTCCTAAGTCTTATAACTAAATAAACCTTCTTGTCTTCTTTCTTTGATCTTGATTTTTCCTTTTGCGCTTGATCTTCACTATTGCACTTGATCTTCGCTTTTGTCTTTGTTATCATCAAAAACCATTTGACATGCCTTAGATATATAAGCATTCACAGCATGGTTGATAATGTGGTACATGTTCTTACATTATATATCAACCTAAATTATGCTTGTAAATGAGTTTAAATGATATTTGATGCTAACTTATGTTTTAGAGAACTCTTCAAGTAGGCTTTGCAAGTGTCTCTATGTGCTTCAAGTATAGCCATCAAATATTAAAGTGTCAAGCATATGCGGATAAATGAGAAGAGTTGAATGAAGAGGGACATGAGGAGACTTTCTTCAAGTGCAATGTAATGGAATACTCAATGAAAGAAAGCACAAACTCAAAGGACCTATAAATAAAGAACATTCTAAAGAAGTATCACTCTCTCAATAAGTATCTCTATCCCTAGGCTATTATGGTATTCTATATGCTATGGATTATATGATACTTGTTAATAAATTGATCTTAAATGATTAGATACTTTACTTACATGAAAAGTATGCTTAGCATTGCCAAAGTGCTTAATTAGATATTAACTTGCTAATTTTGTCATTGCATATAGGGTGGATGATATTAGTTCTATACATACTTTGATCCCTATAACATATTTCATCAAGATGAATGTTTGATATATATGATTCTCTTGATCTATGGTTTCTTAGTGGTATAACACTTACGAGAATCATGCTCTTTTTGAAAAGAATTTCTTGTTTGATTAAAAAAAATTAAAAAAAATCTCTTATCACATTTGAAAGAAGTTTTTCAAGTTCTATATCCTTGAGAATCTTTTGAATTTGTCTTAAGACCTTGAAAGTATTTTCACCTCCTAATTGTCTTGAAAATTTAGAAATCATTGGATATGTGTTATAAATGTAGCATTCTCTTCATTTACTTTGAAATGTTTTATTAAATCTTGAGAGAATGCTTAAGAAAGTTTTCAAATAAATTTTTTGAAATGTTCTATAGAGCTTATCTTAATACTTTAAAAGATAAGTTTTATTCTTCAAAGTGATTTATTTTCTTAAGGCTTTTGTTCAACAACAAAGAGAGAAGATGTACTTTTAAATGTTCCTTTGACTTGAGTTTGATCATTCTCAAGAAATATGTGATTTTACTATTAAATTTCTCTACCCTTCTAAAATGTTTTTAAAAATACAATGTGCTCTTGCGAAATTCTTTTTGAAAGGAGGAGAAGTCTTAAAAATGGTTTTTGATTAATGGATTAAGAATATGTATCTTTGCCTTATTTTGCTTTATGATAATATGCATATTTTGAGGGGGAGCCTAGCTCTTAAATTGTTGTTTATATCTCTTGGCTTACATCCTTATTTGACATGAAATGTTTTATTATTAATACTATCAATATGTCAATGAAGACCATCTTTTATTCTTTTTTCCTCTATCAATGAAAGAAGGTAAACATTCTTAAATTTCATATTTTTTTATTCTTTCATTGAGAAATGCTTGATATGTGACAAGTTGTATGACATTTGATTTGAAAACCTCAAATTTCAAGTAATATCAAGTGGTACTTATTTATCATGTGGTATGCAAGATATTATATGCTAGACATAATTTCTTAAGTTTATTGCTATCATGTGCTAAATGTTGATGTACCAAAATATGACAAGCTTAGCATGAATAATCTTTTATATCTTGAAAGCATGTTTGTTTCATCTCTTTATTCTTGTATCATGTGTAGAATCAAATAAGGGGAGAAAGTTATGATTTAAATAATTTGAAGAAGTTTTTAAAGTTTGATGATCCTACTCTTTTTGACAACATGAGTTTTATCTATAGTGGGAGAGAAAAATATTACCTTTCCTTCCTAAGCCTTTTTGTTGATGTAAAATAGAGGGAGTGAGAATTGAAAATAAAAATATGTTCTTGTGCTTATTGTTTGATATGCTTACATGAATATCTATTCTTCTATATTGCTAAACATATTTTTCTTTGGTGATTTGTCATCATCAAAAAGGGAGAAATTATGGAAATAAGTTTGCCCCAAATGGTTTAATATGTTAAGTTTTGATGATGACAAATACAAGACAAAAAGAACACTTTGCATATATTCTTTGTCACATCCTTCATAGAGCATATTTATTAGTAATTAATAAATGTCTTATTTGGATATATCTATAAAAGTCTTATATGCATGTTAGACTAACTAGAGTTATACATTTATGACTTGTGCATATGAAGATATTGAGTTATAAATTTGGACTAACTATATTTGTTTTAAGTGAGCAATACTTTGTAGGATAGTCCAAATACTAATAGTGAGCATTACAATAAGAAAGTAAAATATCACAACTATACTCAACTCAAGAAGAATAAGAATGAAAATGAAAAGATGTTCCAAGTATTTGCAAGTTTTGAAGAGAAGATTTTCTCTGGAAGCTTGGATTACATCAAAAATTGATGATGGCAAAAGATCAAGTCCCACGATTCTTCAAGAATAGCTTATAAGACTTAGATCTTATGTAAAGGTTAAAAGAAATCACATTAAACTTAAAATATGTTTTAACATCTTTAAAAGTGTTTCTTAAATGTTTAAAATGCCCAACAAACTGTTTTTGAAAAGTTAGTCTTGGTGGTAGCTCAAATCTATGGAAAATAACTAAGTTTGTGTTTTACAAAATTGACCTTTGGTTACTCTTTTGATCATAAATTTTAAAATACTTTGCGTTTTGTTCTACAACTTTTTCATATACAAATAGACTCAAAGATTTTTCCAATGAGTGGTCATTTAGTTAAAACGAATAAGAAACGAAGAAATTATGACCATTTAAAGTTAGTTTTCAAAACTAGAGTACAATAACCGATTAAGGATTTTCCCTAACCGATTATTCACCTTGTCAGGAGCCATTTTCATGTTTTGAAAGCTCCTAACTGATTAAGAAATTAGCCTAACTGATTAGTATGATAAATAGGAGCATTTTTCAAGTTTCTAAAGCTCCTAACTAATTAGGCAATTCACCTAATTGGTTAGTGTAAAAGAAAGGAGCATTTTTCAAGGTTTCTAAAAGCTCCTAACCGATTAGGCAATTCACCTAATCGGTTAGCATAAAAGAAAGGAGCGTTTTTCATGTTTTTATAAAAGCTCCTAACCAATTAGGAAGTTCTCCTAACCAGTTATTCTAAATGTCAGAGGCCAAATTTTGGAGCTCCTAACCGATTAGGGCAATCTCCTAACCGGTTATCTGGGCAACCAGAAAACACATTCCAACGAATATAAATAGCTAGTTTTCATAACAAATCATTCCTAATCACCACCAACGGCTCTAAAATGTATTGGGCTATAAATATAAGTGTTTGGGCATCAAAGAAACGTTGAAAAACAATTTAAAAATCATTCTTGAACATTAAATTCGTGTTTCACTATCTATTTCTCCAAACCTCTATTTTTGAGCTTAAAAGTGTGATTTCTTGATACTCATTGAGTTTTAATTTGTATTATCCACTCTTGAGAGAGTTTCGTATCATCTACACTTTGTATAAACTATAAAGGAGAGGGTGAGGTATCCCTCAAAGTTGTAAGGGCGAGATATCCCTTGAAAGTATAGGCCCAAACAGAAAGGGTAAGGCATCCCAAGGCGTGTTGAGTGCTCAAGCTTGTAAAGGTCATCAAGCACCTATGAAGCTTGAAGAAATGGAGAATCTAGCACAAGGATGAGGTATCCCAAGGTATGAGGAATGCTCTTGTTTATACAAAGGTTTTCCTAGCACTCGTGAAGTCTAGGCGATAGTGAAGAAAATCTCAAGTTAAGCTTGGGGACTGGATGTAGGCCACAAGTTGTTAGGGGCTGAACCAGGATAAATTCTTGAGTTTGATTATCTCTTTCCTACACTCTTTAATTTCAGTATTTGGTGAAATATATTTATCTACTGCATATCTTGTCATTTTGATATTTTGATTCTTACAACTTGATATCTAACTTATTCACTTGATTCATCATATATCCTAAGTTGTATTTGAGTAATCCTTAATAGTTGTGCCTTTGTTAGACTTATTCCGCTGCATGTGTTAATTGAAAATATCAAAATGCATAATTTCTCAAAGTTACAATAAAATTTGTAATCACCCAATTCACCCCCCTCTTAGGTGATGGTTGTCATTGCTAATACTAACAAATTTCTATCAGCTCAGAAATAACCAAGAAATTAACACAATTCCAGCTTGATTCGATGCAATACTCAAGTGTTCATCGATTTCACAAAAAATTTAATCAAATTTAAGAGTATTTCCCCTACACTTAAAATAAACATTGTCCTCAATGTTTAAATAAGAAAAATAATAGAACAAAGGACAATGAAACTTTCCTGAAAAATGGAAATGTAACATCACGAAGGTCGTGGGAGAGCGGGACCCGGAGGGAGGCGTGTAGCCATAAGCAAATAGTTGGACAAACTGAGCAGTCTCATAATCCCAGAAATTGCATAAGGAAAACAAAGTAAAAACTAAAAAAAATGGAAGATCTAAATGCGGAATTTAAAAAAAAACTAAAGGAAAGAGAAGAAAAATCTTTTTAGTGGCCGACAGCTATATACATCCCCCTACAAAGCCTCTGAACTCAGGGAGGCACCTAAGCCGACTCAACAATAGCTATCTACGAAACAAAAACAAAAATAAAATAAAATAAGTAATAACAAAAAAAAAAGAGTAAAGAATCGCTAAGAAACGCTAAGTTATAGTCATTAGCTTGACTATGGGTTGGTTCTATGCTTAGGTAATGTCAATGGTGTGGTGCTCAGTCCCCACTCCTTCTTCATAGTGCTTCACTCTCTAGCCATTTATCAGGAATGTCTTATGGCATTTTTTCTTCACCTCAAGCATACTGTAAGATAAAACTCAAACAATCTCATATAGTCCTAACTATTTCGACCATAACTTACTAGGACAAAAACGTAGAAGCGAGTTATTGACAAGAACTTTATTCCCAAGTTTAAATTCACGCTTCATGACACACTTGTCATTCTGCTTCTTAGGTCCTTTCTTATAGGGCTTGGACTTCTCAAATTTTGTGGCAACCTTGGGCAAGGTCTTTTCTAGCACAACATTAGTCACTGATTCCTGCACACCTGAAAGCACAACATTATCCACAACATTAGTAGCATCTATGCGATTACATGAATTTAAGAAATTAGAATTATTTTCAGAATTAAAAACATCAAAAACTACTTCCTCATCATTCAATCGCAGAGTCAATTTCCCTTCGTGGACATCAATGATAGCCTTTCCAGTGGCGAGGAATGGACACCCAAGTATGATCGACATTTTATCATCAGCATCCATGTCAAGCACAACAAATTCCACTGGTATGTAAAACTTACCAACCTTCAAGGGGACATTCTCTAGTATGCCAATAGGATGTTTGATTGACCTATCGGCTAGTTGAAGAGAGATGGTGGTCGGTTTGAGCATCCCAATATTAAGTTTCTTGCAAAGGAAAAGGCACATCAAACTCACACTTACCCCAAGGTCACATAAAGCCTTGTTAATTTGCATGGTCCCAATCGAGCATGGAGTAGAGAAGCTACTCGAATCCTTAAGCTTAGGAGAAAGCTTGTTCTAAGTGAGTGCACTGCATTCCTCAATTAAGGCAACAGTTTCATATTCCTCAAGCTTCCTCTTATTAGAGAGGATCTTTTTCAAGAATTTAGCATGGGTGGGCATTTGAGAGAGCACTTCTGTAAAAGAAATGTTTATATACAGCTTTTTAAGAACCTCCAAAAACTTTCCAAATTGCTCATCAAGCTTTTCCTTTTGAGATTTTTGTGGGAAGGGCAGAGATGGAACATATGCTGGTGGAAGAACATACCTTTTAGTGCTTTCTTCATCTTATTTCTTAGCCTCGCTCTTCTCTTGCTTCTCTTCCTTTTCTTGGGATTTCTCATCTTCATGTCTTTCTTCCCTTGTGGGGCTTTTAACTTAATTACCACTTCTCAAGAAAATTGCACTTGCTTGCTCCCTTGGGTTTGTCTCTGGTTGACTTGGGATTCGCCCTTGTACCATGTTGAACAAGCTTGCTTGTTGGGCTATTTGAGTTTCAAGCATCTTAGAATGAGTCACCATTTGATCAATACGAGTATGAATATACTTGATGGACTCCCTATGTTGTTACACTTGAATTTGAATGGCATTATTATGCTCCTTTTGAGTGACAATGAAGTTATCCATGAGAGCTTCTAAATTGGATTTACCACCTTAAGAAGATTGTTGAATCTGTTGGAATCCAGGTGGGGCCCTATTATGTTGTTGATTGCCATAGGAGAGATTTGGGTGGTTTCTCTAACCGGGGTTATATGAATTGGGAAAAGAATTCCCGTGAGCTCTGAAATTGCCATTTTGGATGTAATTCACTTGGCCCATTGACTGGTCTTGAGAATACGTCTCTACTGCATTGCACTCTGAAGTCAAATGCCCTCCTCCACATGTTTCACAAGTTGCTTTAGGAGTATTTATAGCATTGACTTTTAACTTTTCAAGTGACTTGGCCAAGGCATCAAACTTGGCATTCAACATGGTAATGACATCAAGCTCTAAAATTTCGGCTTGCTTCCTTGAAGTAGATCTCTCACTTGGCCACAAATAAATATTCGAAGCCACTTCATTGATCAAACTCCTTGCCACTATTGGAGTCTTGGCCATCAAAGCACCGCCAGTTGCGGCATCAAGGGCTGCCTTTGTAGAGAAAGTCAACCCAGCATAAAATGTTCGGATGACCACAAAATCTTGTAAGTCATGATGTGGACATTGACTAATCATATCATTCTACCTCTCCCATGCTCCATAAAGAGATTCATCATCCTTTTAAGAGAAGGTAGTGATATCTTGATGGAGCTTAATTGTCTTTCCAATTGGGTAGTATTTATCCAAAAGGGCTTACTCCATCAAAGCCCAAGTGGTAAGTGAATTTGGGACTTTTGAGTGAATCCACTTCTTTGTTTTTCCCTTAAGAGAAAAGGGAAAAGTCTTATCCTTATAGTATTAGTAGAAATCCCATTTATCTTTATAGTGTCACACAACTCCAATAACTCATCTAAGTGCTGATTTGGGTCTTCAGTTGGTGACCAGCTGAATTGCAATTGTTAGACCATCTGGATCAGTGATGTCTTTAATTCAAAATTGTTGGCCTCTACTCGTGGCCTAACAATGGAAAACTGATAAGTGTTAGCGTTGGGAGCTCCATAATCCCTCAGACTTAGCTCTGCATTGGCAGTTTGGTCATTATTGTTTGTCATGTTGTCTTCCTCAATTCTCTATGTTCTTCCTTCCTTTCTAATATTACGAAGCGTCTTTTCGATCTCAGGATCAACGGGGATAATAAGATCTCCTTGACTCCTCGTTCTACGCATATGAAGGAAACAATACCTGAAAATTCAAAGAAAAATAAAAGAAAGTTAAAATAAAATAAGATTAAAAAAATAGAAATAAAATAAAATAAAAATTGCTTAAATCAACCAAATTGCCTCTCGTGTTATTATCAACACGATCCCGGGCAATAGCGCCAAAAACTTGTTGTGAATTTTCTACAAGCGCACAGATTGTACAAGTAGTAAATAAAGATCGTTCCCACGAGGATCGGTTAATTACTAACTCTTACAGCTGTTTTGATTATTTAAGCGAATAAAAATCAATAGTGAAAGTCCAACTAAATTAAGACAAAAAGTAAAGCAATAAAATAAATAATTGAAATTAGAAAAGATGAGATTTAACAAGGATTTTAAAGCTCTAGGATTCGGAATCCACTACACTACCCCCTACAATAAATTGTAATCCTATCTTTGTTAATGTTCAATTATGTTCTTGAAGGCGATTTGTCCTAAATTATTTAAAGTCTAATTTCTTGGCACTAAAAACGTGCTAAAACTTCACTAACCTCATTCTCATGGCAATTAATCCAAGTTCTAACCCATTAAGATTCATGACAATCGTTTACCCCTTGAAGGATTTATGCCTATGTCTAGGTTTCAATTCCTAAGTTCAATTCTTGAATTATCAAGCAATTAGATTTCATCTTTCGATCTTTCACCTAAAGTCTAAAATCATGTAAATATGACGCGTAACATATCACAAGCATTAAGCATACCAAGAATGAATTAAGAACAATAATTTCATTAACGAAGAATCAAATTAACAATTCATAATAAGGAAATAGAGAGTTTTATCCTAATCCTAAAAAAAGGGTTTAGCCGCTTATGGCAATTGTAGCACAAAGAAGAACAAGGATTAAAGAAACAACCATGATTGATGAACAAAAAGAAAAGATGGGAAGATGGAGATGGAGAAAAGAACTTCAATGGTTGATCTTCAAAGAGTCTTAATCTTGCCTTCAAAGCCTTCGCCTTTGAATCCTTGCACTTCTCCTCTCAAAACCTGCCGTCACACAAGTCTCTAGCCAAAAATCTCTTTTGGTTTGGAGTTTTTGCCTAATTTATAATGATTTGGGGGGAAATTTTCCCTTTTTTTGGGTCAGAAGGACTCACACGGCCATGTCTCCCTTCGACACGACCGTGTAAGTTTTAAAAATAGCGTAATTTGCACGTTTAGGGATCACACGGCCGTGTCTCCAATACATAAGCTTCATTGAAGTTAGACAGGGCCCTGTGAGCTTGACAGAAGTATTTTTGATATTAGATACAGCTGTGTCTAACTCTTTAATCACTCAAAACATCATTTTTTGGAGAAGTGATCTTCATGAAAGTTGTATATCTTTTTCTTAGCTTTCCAATGACACCAAAATCACCTCGTTTCAACTTCTGTAACTCAAGTTATGCTCATTTTATAGCGCAAAGGTCAAAAACTCTATGAATCTTGGTCATATAAATTCCGAGCTCAATTCCATTACAATGAATCCATCCAAAGCTTCATAGAGCCACGTCAAAACACTTCTTTTGGACATAAAAACATAAAGAAAGACCAATCATGAGATACCAAGGATAATTAGATTAAATGTGGCATAAATTCTAACATAAATCATCAAAGCACATCTAAATCTACCTCAAATCAAGCACAAGAGGTGTATATTTTATCCACACATCAATATGGTAGAGTTATCCCATGTATTATGCTATGTTGTTCACAAAACTCATTAAAATGATTAGATTTATATTCACCACATCCATCCATTCTTAACCTCTTGATTTTCTTGTTAAGTTGATTTTCAACTTCATTTTTATACTTAACAAACATTTCAAAAGCTTCATCCTTGGTTCTTAGCATATACAACTTAGTGTATCTAGAACAATCATCCACAAAGATTACATAAAAACTTTTACCTCCTCTTGTCATTGTGAGTTTTAGTTCTCCCAAGTCACTATAAACAAGTTCTAGCAACGCATTTTGTCTTGTTACTTGTTTGGATAGTTTCTTGGTTATTTTACTCTTCATACAAATTTCACACTTATCCAAAATTTTGTTTTGCAACTTGTTAATTAGTCTCATTTCTTTCAATTTCAAGATATAAGGTACATTCATATGTCCAAGTCTACCATGCCAAACATCAAGAGAATCAACCAAGTAAGTAAAAGATGAACTTCCTTCATATTTGCAACTGCATTCAAAACGTACAAGCCATCACTAAAATAACATTTTCCAACATGCAACTCATTTTTTGGACAAAGTAACTATGTTACAGTCAAAGATTACCTTCACATTGGCATTATTAAGGAGATGAACTGACACCAAGCAATGTTTAATGGCGGGTACAAAAAGCACATCAGATAGGACAAGAGTTTTTCTAGATATCATCTTCAATGAGACCTTTCCTTCACCTAGTATCGAAACTTTGCTTGAATCACCTAAGCAAACATGGTTTTTCTCATCTTCCACTGGAGCAAACACGAAGAAAATCTCCCTCTTGACACAAATGTGCTTTGTGGCACCCGAGTCCACAATCTAACCCTTGGTTTCCTTCACCAAATAGCATTCGGAAACCACCGCTATTATAACATCATCTTGGTGTTCCACCACATTTGCACTAGCCTTGAATGATGGTTCTCCTCCACCTCTTCCTCCTTAGTTGTTCCTCTTTAACCTACAACTTGATGCAAAGTGACCTATTTTTTCACAAATAAAACAAGCACCCTTCTTCCCTTGAGGAGATTAGTTAGTATCGTGTTTATTAAGTTGAGGCTTAAAATATTTAAAGCTATGAATTTTGTAACTATGAGATGAATGCTTAGAATGAACATTTCTAACAACATTAGCTTTAGCATGCATCTCCTTATAAACAAGAGTTTGAGAAACAAACTTTTCGAGTAGAATGTCTCCTTTCTTTGTAAGATCATCTACAAGCTTAGTAAATTTATTAACTTCTGAAGTAACATTTTTGTCATCAACCAAGTCCACATATTTGTCTCAATACTATAAGTATTTATCCAAGAACATAGTTCATATATAAACACTCTTTAAGAGTCTATTTTACTCAATATAAAACTTAGTCTAATACAAAATACACACAAATGCACTGTAAATTTGAAACACTCTCAAGGCCGAGTCTAACACTTAATGCGTGTCAGACGTCATCTTTCTCATATTGGTACTTGTAGTATTTGTGGCAGGGGTCTGGAAACTACCACTCATGTTCGCCGTGAGTGTGATACAACCAAACAGGCTTGGAGACATTTTAATCAACATTAGGCTTTTTTCCAAGGTTCCTTATCCGAGTGGCTTAAACAAAATCTTCAGCATACTTGTGCCGGGCTTGGCTATGTTCCATGGTACTTATTGTTTGCGACCTCTTGCTTGTCTTTATGGTACCAAAGAACGTACCGTATTCTCTTCGAAGGTTCTGATGACGTGGTGCTAGCTCTCATTGCTAGAACTCAAGATCAGAGTAAAGATTATGAGTGTTTACTTTGTGTCCAACAACAAGCTAGAGGTGTCGTTCCTCACAGAGCCATAGTCCACATTACTTGGACACCTCCTCTTTTTGGGTGGCCTAAGATTAATGTGGATGGCTCAATCATCCAACCCCATCAACAAGCAACTTGTGCTGGTTTTGATTCGCAATGAGATGTGTGGCTTCATAGCTGGTTTTATGGCTAGTTTGGGAAGCAGTTCAATCACAATGGGCAGAGATATGGGCTATCTTGCACGGTTTGACGCTGGGTCTTTCTTTGGAAGTCTCCATTACACTCCTTGAGTTAGATTCAAATGCAGCTATTGTGCTACTCTCTTCTACGTGTGAACCTTGGCAATGGTAGCTACGATCCATGATCTAGTTTAGCATAGAAATGTCTGGCTTTGTCGTATTTACAGGGAAAACAATTCTTGTACAGATATCATTGCCAAGCAAGCTCCCTCCTTTTCATGATTTTAAATTGGGGTTACGGTCACGTTGTTACAGTCACGATCACATTGTATTTACTACAACCGCAGACAATTACATAAAAATGTATCACAATTACTATTGCGAACCGTAAATTAAAATCATGCTCTTTTCCTTTTGGTTTGCATGAGTTTCACACCCCTCCTCCTAGTATTTCGATTGCTTTAGTAGCTAATGCTAGCTCAGTAGCTTTTCATAGAGTTGTTCCTTATTAGTTCTTAAGCTTAGGCCCAGATGTTTATTTAAAAAAAAGCGACAAACTTGTTGATTAAAACGCATTGTATAGTAGTTTACTATGTGCTGTTATTATTATTGTTCTTAATTCCCCCCACCCCCTCACCAGATTTCACGTATAATTGGTTAAGTTTAACGCGATTTGGAATTTAGTCCTTATAATTTTTGTTTTTGAGTTTTAGTCTGTATAGTTATATTAATTTGGATTTTATTCTATAGCAACTAATATCTTAATAATTTAAAATTATAAAGACTAATTTTTAATTAAAAACAGGGATTAATATTTTAATAAGTAGAAATTATAAGGATTAAAATTTAAATAAATAAAAATATAGCGATGATACCATAATGGCAGAGACAAAATTCAACTAAAAAAATATAAGAATTAATATTCAGGAAAAAAAACTGCAAGAATTAAAATCGAAATCGAATGAAATTATAGAAACTAATTGTTAACTTAATGAGTAAAAATTATCCGGCCATGTTGGCAGTCAGTACTTTCATGAGCCGAAGGAAGCTAACGCAGCTTTAGCCCATTTGATTCAAATCGCAACAAAGCACTAGCCCATTATAGGCTATGGCCCATGGGAAAGAATAACCAACTTACTCACCTGCAGGCATAGAAAGCTAAAACCTCATGAAAGAATTTATTAATTATTTAACTCTATTACTAATCGTTGAAGAAAAAAAGAAACTCTATTACTAATCTATAGAAATCTATAACAATTTTTTATCTTCATATTTTCAATAAAAAATTCAAATAAAATTTAATCATATCATTCTATTATCTTTCTATTAATCTTAAAATTAAATAGAAATATTTCATTATATTACTTATTTTTAATATAAAAATAAACCACATTTGATAAGTTTGATTATATTCTTTATATTTATCTTTTTATCATATTTACTATTTAACACATTTTCTTCCACCCTTTCTTTTTTATTTTCTTATTTTTCACTAATTTTTTTTATTTACATCTTTATTCAAAAAGTATTTTCATGCACTTCTTTGTTTTGATTATTACTCCTTTCATTTTATAATATTTGTCATTTTAGAGAATACTTTTTGTTTCATTTTATCTGTCATTTTAAGAAATCACCGAGACATTAATTTTTTTTTAAACTTTATCTTTGTCTATTGATTTCTTCATTAAAAGGAATAAGAGAATTAGTATTTTGAGTATTTTCATGGTTCATGGAGGGTAATTTAGTCAAATGAATCCATTTTTCATTGAAATTGAAGTTATTTATTAGCTTTTTTAATCTATGTACAAAAAACTTAAACGACGGATATTATGGAATAGAAGTAGTAATTACTTACTATTTTTATTTATTTATCTTCTAATATTATGGTCGGGGAAGTTGAATCCAATGCATAATGATTTTAATTAGTATACATAAGGTTATTGGTTGCTGGATATATTTGGTCGACTTCAAACATTTATTTTAAAAACTTTTAATCAATAAAATGTTTGAAGAATATCAATATCTAAGAAAAAACAAAAAATAAAAATCTACAGTACCTTTGGACAAAATTAACTAGTAAATAACCTATGCAATGTATGGTTTTTTTAATAAATTTTAATTTTCTTAAATTATATTTCATTAAAATTTTGATGTGTATAGATTTAATTAAGTAAATTTAAAATTTGATTAAGTAGATTTGATTTATAATTTGTATGGAAAAAAACAAGGTACATGAGAGTTAATAAATAAAATTAACATAAAAAATTAATGTAGAAAAAAAAACAAATACCATAAGAAAAAAGAGAATATCATAAAAAAATATTCTACTTTCAATAAAAAAGAAAATATAATAAAAAATATCTTACTTTTATGAATAATTACTCTCATTTATAAAATTGAGGTAGATTTAAGTAATACAACAACTCTCAGACTATGTTTAGATATTTAATAATTGATGAAATGTAATGTAATGTGATGAGATGTGATGTGATGAGATGAAATAGAATGTGATAAAAGTAGTATTTTATTGTTTGGATATTTTAATATAGAATAAAGTAATGTTAACATTCTATTATTTAGAAAGTTGATTATTTTTAGAGAAAAAGAAAATTGATGATTTTTTGTGAGATGATATAGAATCTATCACACCTACTTTCATCCTATTCTATCCTTTTTTAACATAACTAAATAATAAAATATATCTCTATTCTATTTTATTTTCATCCATTCCACTCAATCTCACCGATCCAAACATAACCTCAAAGTAGGCATATTAGTGGGTAGATGAGCATGTTTTCTCTCTTCTTTTTTTCCCTTTTGTTTATTTGTGAACAATGTGTAATCCTGTAAGACATAAATTGGTTTGGACAACGGAGCCTGTAACGGCCAGTAAACCATTGGTCTTGACATTGTCTGTATTACTTGGATAAAATATATAAGGCTAAAACCCATTCTTTTCCCTAACATTTGATTAAGTTTTAATTTAATTTTAAAAATTATTCTTGTTTCAATTATGTCCTAAACATTATTATATTGTTTCGAACATAGGAAAAAAGTGATGATGGGGCTGGCTCTTCGGATTGACAGTTCAAACAGCGGCAAAGTGGACGGTGGTGCTAGTTTGTCAAAGGTTTGATAATTTATAGTTATTAGAGAGGTTTTCTGTTTTGGGTGCTCAGTTTGGGTGAAGTGTGGTGTTCTTAATTGAGTTAGAGAATAAAAAGATATTGAGTGTTCTAATTTTGGAGAATGATTCTGAAGTGTCTTTAACCTTTTGTAATTGACGAAAACTTTGTTACTAAATTTGGAAAGAAAATAGAGATGGATATGATTTTAAATAAATCCAAAACTAAAAGTCTATCTTCATTTCTAAAATTTAACCAAAATTTCAATTTAATTTTAAATTTATTACATGAAATTCACATGTGATCCCAATTAAACACGTAGGTTCTATGTAAGCATTTTCTATTAGTAACTTGGACAACGATAAGCACAAGGAAGACATTGAAGTTAAAACAAAAAACACTTTTGATAATAAATTAAAACTTCATTCAAACATTAAAGACGAAAAAAGGATTTAACCTAATATATAATTATTCTTGGGCCAAGGTTGCTTACTACACTTTCTTATGCCAAAGAACAGCTTTAGCCCATTAGATCTAGACCCCAAGAGGAAGGCATTCATTAATAAAATTCTTAACAACAGGGTTTTCTAAGATGATAGTTTTGATTGAAAATTTTTTACCACCGTGTTGCTTTTGTTTTACAAACAATATACTAATTAATTCGATGCTTTTGTTTCTGATATTATAGTAGGAAAAGCGATAAATGAATACATCAGTTTTGGATTACTAAATACATATCATTACCTTTGTTTTGTCGTTCTCTGTTTCTCTATCAAGGATCATATCATCACTTTTGGACTTTCATTTTCTCAATGAATTAACCTTCACCAGGTTACTTGATAGTTTTTCAATTTATTAATTTGCTGCCTTTAATTAAGTACCTTGGGATGTAATCAAGATCAATCTAATGAGCATGAGAATTTCTTTCAGGATAATTCTACTTCTGAAACTTATTTTTCTTTTTTTTAATATATATTTCTCTTATTCGTTGCTAGAGCAATAAGGTTACTCACCGGATTTGTACAATGATGTTGGACATGATGATGTTTAGTGTGAGATTCTAACATAAAATCAATTGGCATTAAGTGGAGTGACCAAATAAATATATAAACTGTACCCAAAAGATTGAAGCAGGCAATGTGGGACTCTTAACACCTCCCTCCACATATGTCTGAACGAAACAGGCAGAAACAAACAAGCCTAACAAAGTAGGTGGAAACAAAGATGGGATATTGACTCTGATGCCATGTGAGATTCTAACCTAAAACTAATTGGTATTAAGTGGAGTGACCCAACAGATATATAAACCGCACCCGGAAGATTGAGGCAGGCGATATGAGACTCTTAACATTTAGGTTTGTTTGGAGGATTTGACATTTCTTATCTTAACGTTATCTTCTCTCACTTTTCTTCTTGTTATTGAATGATTACTTTTTACAAAAAAGAAGCACTTTGGTTCTTCAATCCCTCCACCACTGCATAGTGCCTAAAAGTTTTGTCTTCTTCTATATGTGAAAAATTTATACACTATTAAAACTTCATCACCATTCACCCCATATGTTGGACATTTGGCATGTGTAGCTATCTACAGTGGTTTGCTCTTCTACATAGGAGCTTAGCTCAACTGTATACGATATACGGTAGGGATGGTACTTACAAAGCCACTATAATGCTCAAGTCAATCCAAGCAGAAGGTGGTTGGAGTGTAGGCTAAATAAAGAAACATAACCTGAAAAGTGTTGAGGACCTTATTATATATAGGGCAAAAGGTGACACTTTTAGCGGGCAGTGCGTAGTGTACCTCCTCGTCATGATTGCAATGATTATGACAAAGTATTCTTTTTTGGAGGTCGCTTATTCTAGAGTAATATGTGTCCATTCTGTTACAAGAAGATATTCTAGAATCAGGTCTGCATTGGTTGGGCTTGGATGCTAGGGATCTGCTTGGTTAGGCCAAGTGAGGTGGTATAGTCGGGTAGGTGAGTCAAAGCATTTAAGATCAAGCAGGTCAGGTTTGGTGCGCTTAAGGACAAATACGTCAGTTCTATCACCTACATGATCATTGGGCCAAGCTAGGTTATTCTTGAAGTATGGTCCACAACCCCTAGCTCAGAATTTGACTGAGCGATCAAGCTAAAGACGTTATATTTGGGGTTGTTCTTTATGTTGTTTTCCTTGCAAAAGGGGATTGGTCATAGTTAGGATACTGTCACTGTCAAGTGATGCCCAATTCAACAGTCATATCCCTCTGTGTTTTGGTTTGGTCGTGTCTGAGATATGGTGCAACATACATGGTCAACTAATCAAGTCAAAGAAAATATTCAACTCATCATGTTTTTTCTTTTCTTCTTTTTAAAAAAATAGAAAAAGAATTTGCTCATATGGTTTTACTTTGACCACTAGTCTTCTCCATATATATTTCACAAAAAAATAATTTTATACACACTAAATACGTACTAAGACTTATTTGGTGAATGTGTTCTTCAATCCCTCCACCACTGGATAATGCCTAAAAGTTTTATCTTTTCATATATGTGAAAAATCCATACACTATTAAAATTTCATCCCATTCGCCCTATTTGTTGGACAATTGACATATGTTCATGCCTGGGGCTTGGGAGTTGTCTACAGTGGTTTACTCTTCGCCATGGGAGCTTACCTCAAAGTGCACAGTGCACGAGGGTGGTACCTGCAAAGGCACTATAATGCTCAAGTCAGTTCAAACAAAAGATGGTTAAAGTATAGGCTAAAAAATGAAACATAACCCAAAAAATGTTGAGGTACCTATTATATATAGGGCTAAAGGTGACAATTTTAGAGGGGGTGCGTAGTATCTCCTCATCTTGATTGCAATGATTACAACAATATATTCTATTATGGTGGTTAGAGTGATATGTGTCAATTCTATTACAAGAAGATATTCTAGAATTAGGTCTGCATTGGTTGGGCTTGGATACAAGGGATTTGATTGGCTAGGCTAGGTAAGGTGGTATGGTCAAGTAGGTCGGTCAAAGTATTTAAGGCCAGGAGGGTTGGGTTTGGTGCTCCTAAGGCCAAGTAGGTCGATTCTGTCACCTACATGATCGTTGGGGCAAGCTAGTTTATTTTTGAGGTATGGCCCACAGGCCCCAACTCAGAACTAGACTGAGTGATCGAGCTAAAGACATTATGTTTGGGGTTGTTCTTTATGTTGCTTTCCTTGTTCGAGGGAATAGGTAATAGTTGGGACAATGTTAAATGATGCCCAGTTCAATAGTCATATCCTTCTATGTTTTGGTTTGGTTGTGCCCAAGGTGCAGTGCAACATACATGGTCAACCAATTAGGTCAAAGAAAATATTCAACTCATCATGTTGTTTCTTTTCTTCTCTTTTTTTTTTATAAAAAAAAATTTACTCATATGTGTTTACTTTGACCATTAGTCTTCTCCATATGTTTTTCACCAAAAAATATATTTATACACACCAAGTACGTACTAAGACTTTATTTGGTGAATGTGTTCTTCAATCCCTCCACCACTAGATAATGCCTAAAAGTTTTGTCTTCTTATATATGTGAAAAATTCATACACTATTAAAACTTCATCTCCATTCACCTTATATGTTAGACAATTGGCATGTATTCTTGCTCAGGGCTTATGTAGCTCTCTATACTGGTTGACTCCTTGCCATGGGAGCTTAGCTCTACTGTGCATGGTGCATGGGAGTGGTATATGCAAAGCCTTACGCTCAAGTTAGTCAAAGCTGAAGGTGGTTAAAGTATAGGCTAAATAAAAAAACATAACCTAAAGAATGTTGAGGTGTCTGTTATATATAGGGCTAAAAGTGACATTTTTAGGAGGGTGCATAGTGTACCTCCTCATAATGATTGCAATGATTATGACAAGATATTCTATCATGAAGGTCACTTATTCTAGAGTGATAAGTGCCCATTCTGTTATAAGATATTCTAGAATCAGGTCTACATTGGTTGGGCTTCAATGCTGGGCATCTGGTTGGCTAGGCCAAGTAAGGTGGTATAGTCGGGTAGGTCGGTCAAAGCATTTAAGGTCAGGTAGTTTGGGTTTAGTGCGCCTAAGGCCAAATCGATCGGTTCTATCCCATGCATGATCATTAGGCCAAGCTAGGTTATTCCCGATGTATGGTCTACAACCCGCAAATTGGAACTTGATTGAGCAATTGAGCTAAAGTTCATAATGTTCGAGGTTATTTTTTATGTTGCTTTCTTTGCTCGAGGGAATTGGTCATAGTTAGGACAGTGTCAAGTGATGCCCAATTCAATAGTCATATCCTTCTGTGTTTTGGAATTGGTTTGGTACAACATGCACGGTCAACTAATCAGGTCAAAGAAAATATTCAATTCATCATGTTGTTTCTTTTCTTCTCTTTTTGGCATTTACTTTGACCATTAGTCTTCTCTATATATATTTCACCAAAAAATATATTTATATACACCAAATACGTACTGAGATTTGCTACTAATGTTTTCACCTCCATAAAAGTAGAAAACTTTTCAAATTTAAAAGCCATATCATTTCAATAATTAAAGGCTAACTAAAATCACTAACACATTCACCTACACTCATGGTTAAATTAGACATGTTTGTTTACAAGAAATTTTCTACTGATCTTCTAGGAACATAGATGTCCATTAAAATAATTATTTTTATCTTGGTGGATTAATTAATTAGTTTAACGTCACACAACTGCACCAGCCCCTTTAATTCAATATCATAAGTTGTTAGTTTTGTTACTTAGTGAATCTATATATAAGCTATAACATTTCAAGGACATGTTATTTTGTTTTTAATGCATGACTTTTGCCTAACACACACTATAAAATAACTTGTAAGGACAATTTGAAACAGACACCACACAAAGTAGTACGCGGAATAATATATTGTATCAAGTTGTCTTCTATAAAGTATATAATTAATGTGCTTCAATGTATTTTAATTAATTTGATGAATTAGCTATAATAGGAGGATAAAAATGAAATAGGAACAAACCTCGAGCTGGCCCTAGCTCTCTCCCTCTTAGGTACTCGCTCATCTTTTATAGTGTAATTTCATCTCTTGTGGTTCTTTGGTTCCCTTTTTGGGTGTTTCGCTCATGGGGCTGCCACTGGAATTCTTCAGTAGGCGACGATAACCCTTTTTCATTTTTATCATTGTTTTCTTTACTTTTGCAGTTTCCTTTAATAATTTTATCACATATATTTTAGATATACAAAGTTTGGGATAGATATGAAGATGTTGGTTCTAAGTTTCTTTAATCTTCCTTTTGTCACTTTCTCGATGGGCCTGAAGAGGTGCAATAAGAAAATAAGGGGTTGAAGCTATTGGCCATGGCGTAAGAAAGAAACCCATATAGGACCAAGATTAAGATACCATAGCCTCAATGGAGAAGACTAATGTAACTTATATCTTTCATGTTTTTTCTCCCTTAGTTTCCACTGTTAGGATTTTACAGGGTTTTAGGTGTTTTTTCTTTTTGACAATATGCAAAGCACATATTCTTCCAAGAATGTTGGAAGTAATTTGAGAAGAATTATGTTGTTTTCTATTTTTAGGAACTTTGCTTTCCTCAAATTTTAAATAATTATATTATATCTATTGATAAAAAAAAAACCTTAGCTACGGTAGTAGAGTAATTTTTGTTAAATTATTTTATGTGGACTAGCATTATTTATCCATATGTTTTATAAAACTCAGATTAATTGGAATAATTAGCGCATGTTGTTTTAGCCCAAAAAGCGATCTGTAACATCCTTTTTTAGCATGTTAGACTTGTATATGATTATAGAGGTACATAATACTTACTTGACATATCTGCTTAATTTTGTGACAAACTGAGTTAGTTTAGACACTTTAATGCAACACAGAATTTGAGAAGTAGCTTAAAGTGACTCAGATAGTGGCATAAGTTGCTTAGTTGAGGGAAATAAATAAAGAGAATTTATTTCTAAGTCACAAATATGTAGACGAGGATGTAATTAAATTTTAAGGATAATCAGAGTTAATTTGGTATTTTTAAGCACACCAAGTGAGTGCTTAAGTATCGGATTGACTAGTTAGATATAGAGAAAAATAAGGAAATGATAAAAACTAGGGTTAAGATGAATCCTAGGATTTGTCATAATACCTATGGAAGTTAGGAAACTTATATTTGTGATATCAAAGTATTCCTAAGAGATATAAAGTTTCAGCTAAATATCTTAAGTTTCTACCTCTTTTTTTCACTTCTACCACCCTCTCCCTCTCAACAGTTTTCTTTGACTTTTAAGTCATTTCTTCTCTCTTTTCTCACTCACTCTCTTATTTCTCCCATGTCCAAGCACAAGAACAATAGCTAGAGGAGAAAACATAGAAATAAAAAAAGAGGAAAAAGAGGATGAAGAGGAAAGGAAGAGGAAGGCAAAGGGGAAAGCTAGAGTTTGAAGATCATCATCCATACAACTAGAGGTAGGGTTCTTTGTCTACCTAGTTTCTTCCTTTTCTATATCCTTTGATGCATGAGTTATGCATGCTTGGGACAGAAAATGGGTTCCTAGGGGTTTCTCAAGAGTTTGAGTTGGATGAACTTATTAGGAACTTGAGTTAGGACTTGTAATGAGTTAATCTATGCATGGGTGTTAGTTTTGCACCTACGAATATCCATAAAATTCACTGAGTTTGAAGTTAGAAAATGAGTATTTTGATGATTGAACCTTGTTCATGAATCTATGCTAGATGGGTTGAGAGAGTGTTTGATGATACTAACATGTTTAGAGATCATGTTTGGGTTAGAAAACCACATAGAACCCATGATTTGAGAGTTGGAAACTGGTTTGAGAACCAGAGAAACATAAATTGGTTTTTTGGTGCATTGGCACCTAGGCTATTTCCAAGTGGTTCTAGTACTTAAGAGGGGGTGAATTGAGTATAAAATCTTTTCAGAAATACTTTTAAAATAAACACAAATATTGAAGCTATTAAATAAATAAAGTGAAATTACAAGCGGAAGAAGAAAAGCTTTAAGGCAGCAAATAAATAAATATGCAATAATATTAAACTGCGTTAAATAAAGAGATTGAGAAGAGAAAAGCAGGCACAATATTTATCGTGGTTCGACCACTAACCACTTGTAGTCTACGTCTAGTCCTCGAAAACTATCCAAGATTTTTCACTATATATACAAGCTTCAATAGGTGCTTGCAACTGTTACACAAAAGAACATTTTTCACACATAGGGAAACTCTACCCTTGTGCTAAAGCCTCAGCCTGCAGGGATACCTCACCCTAGATATAGAAAAGTAAAAAATAGATGAAGAGAAACTCTCACTCAGAGTAAATAATATAAATTGAAGTGCTAAGAAGCTCTCTATGAATATCTCAAAATTGTAGCGAAAAGAGCACAGAAAATAGGCGTAAATTATAAATAACATTTTCAAAGCAAGCGTAAAATTAATCAAATAGCTGGGTAAGAAAAAGAAGAGACCCACAATCTCTATATATAGAGTCAAAAAACAAAAAACAAATTAGCTGTTGAAACAGTTAATGTCGTAATTAATATGAAAATATGATTGTTTCTTTCTATATCGGGATCTTGTGTTTATTCGTATATATATCTAATTATTCGAATAACACATTCTTTTCAAAACAGTTTAGAAACTGGTTATTCGAATAACGTATGTGTTATTCGAATAACACTGCCACAAAAGAATTTCTGGAAAATAGTTCTAAAACTGGTTATTCGAATAACATATGGCTTATTCGAATAACTCTACCACAAAAGGATTTTTGAAAAATAGTTCTATTCGAATAACTCATCAGTTATTCGAATAGCTAATATAAAATAGGTCATTCTGAAAATATTTTATTCGAATAACAAGAGTGTTATTCAATAACACTTCTAAAACCAGAGGCGTACAGAGCAAATTTAAAACTTTATTCGAATAACTCAATTTCTAAAACATGTGTAGATGCTTAAGAAAAGCAGCCCAGATGGTTTTTCAAAAACACCAAAACTTGTTTAAGTTATTTTCAAGATCAAAAATAGTTTTAGGATAAGTTTAAGAAAATATTTTTGTTTTATCTTGTAAAACCATGAGATATCCACAAAGATCCTCGTACAAGGAGACTCGAAGTCCTAAAACTAATCTTGAAGATCTTGGACTTAGTCTTCTTATTATCTTCATGTTTATTATCATCAAAACCAAACTTTATTAAGCATAGTCAAATACATTCTCCCCCATTTTGATGATGACAAACTATCATTGAGAAAAGCATTAGTTCACAAAAAATTGGAATTCACAAAGATAAAGATTGGAGAGAACTTACTCCCCCTCTTTTTCATAAGAGGTGTTTTTAAATATCAAATGTGCGCAACTGCCTCTTTCTTTTGGAATCCAATAACTGATTTATTTTTATCTAACTTTTCTCAAGAAGTATTTTTATCTAACTTTTCTTAAGAAGTACCTGTTACTTATTTTTCTCCCCTTTTGGCATGATCAAAAACCATAGGGGATCAAGGCAAAGACATGTAATAGGCATGGCAAACATATAAAATATGTATAAACTCAAAAGCATAGAAACAAATAACATGATCAAAACATCAATGTCATTTCTATTAAATTTTCAAAGACATGTACAACCAGAACAAATACATCAAGAAATGAACAATAAAAATAAAGCAAAACAAAGCAAAGCCTAAAAGTAAGCATCCGATGGCAGAGGAGGGGAGTCAGGTGCTCACTGGGTCAGCAAAGAGTGAAGGGCAGCCTACTCACGTTCTACACCATCTATTCTATCAAACAGAATAGAAAAGGTGCTCTCCATATAGGCCCTATTGTCCTACAAGGCTGCCATGATTTGATCCAAGGTGACTGGATCAGGTGCAGTAGGAGCAGGAGCAGGTGCATCAGCAGCAGGGGCAGCAGGGACTTCGTCTTGATCTTCATCTTCAACTTCATTAGGGTACACCCAGCCATTAGAAGTCTTGACCATCTTCATTTCATTCAGGGTAAAGGACCCAAAAACATGATATCAGGTCTACTAGTAGTGAGATAAAGAAGGGATTCAATCATACCTCTATATTTGGTGATTTCAACAGGTTTACCTGCTTCATCCTTGTCTAAGTAGCATGAGGTGCTCATTGGAGTGTTCATATGTTTTGAGTTATCGATTCCAAATTTTTTGAGGAGTTCTTTGCAATACTTTGATTGGCTGATGAAAGTTCCACTCCTTGTTTGTTTAATTTGAAGTTCAAGGAAAAAGTTAAGCTCTCCCATCATGGATATTTCAAACTTGCTTTACATGATATTAGAAAAATCCTTGCATAGAGACTTGTTAGTAGCACCAAAGATAATATCATCTAAATACACTTGTACAAGGAGAATGTCATGCATTTTATTTTTAATAAAAAGAGTTGTATCAACTTTGCTTCTTGAAAAATCGTGTTCTAAAAGAAACTTACTTAATCTTTCATACCAAGCTCTAGGAGCTTATTTTAAACCATATAAAGTATTTTTAAGTTTGAAAACATGGTTGGGTAGTTCATGATTTTCAAAACCTAGAGGTTGTTCAACATATACCTTCTCTTGGATAAAACCATTTAGAAAAGCGCTTTTAACATCCATTTGATATAATTTAAAATCTATGATGCAAGAAAAAACAAGTAACATTCTAATAATTTCTAGTCTAGCTACAGGTGCATAAGTTTCTTCATAGTCTATTCCTTCCTCTTTATTATATCGTTTAGCTACAAGCCTAGCTTTATTTCTTATTATTAGGCCACCTTCATCAAGCTTATTCCTAAAGACCCATTTGGTGACTATAATTGGATGATCATTGGGCCTTGCAACCAATTCCCATACTTGGTTTCTTTCAAATTGCTTTAACTCTTCTTGTATTGCTAAGATCCAATGTTCATCATCAAAGGCTTCATTTAAGTCTTAAGGTTCAATTTGAGAAACGAAAGTCATATGATTGCATGCATTTTTAATTGAGTTTTGAGTACTTACACCTTTGGATAGATCACCTATTACTTGATCAAGAGGATGATATCTTGAGGTTCGTCATTCTTTGGGAAGGTCCATGACTGGTGAATTTTCTTGAATTTGGGAATCCTCTCGACTTTCTTCTTGTTTCCTCTCTTCTTTCTCTTTGTTATCCAGGTGAGTTTTTGCTAAAGCTTCTGCAACATCATCAATAACAAGATCCTTTCTAGATCCATTTGGGTTAGTTTCGTCAAATGCAACATGAATGGATTCTTCAACAGTCATAGTTCTCTTATTATAAATTCTAAAAGCTTTACTATGATTAGAATAACCAAGAAATATACCTTCATCAGACTTAGTATCAAACTTGTCTAGGTTATCCTTTCCATTATTCAAAACGAAACATTTGTAACCAAAAACATGAAAATGTGATACATTCGACTTTCTTCTCTTTATAATTCATACAGGATTTTCTTTAAAATAAGCCTTATAGGGCCATGTTCATTACATAATAGGCTGTACTTATAGTGTCACCCCAAAAATACTTAGGAAGAGCAGTCTCATTGAGCATAGTTCTCGCCATTTCTTCTAAAGATCGATTTTTCCTTTCTATAACTCCATTTTGTTGTAGAGTTCTAGGGGTAAAAAAATTATGCTCAATGTCATGTTCATCACAAAAGGTTTCAAAAGTATGGTTTTCAAATTCACCACCATGGTCATTTCTTATAGAAGAAATTGAAAAATCTTTTTCATTTTGGATAACTTTGGCAAGTCTTTTAAAAGCTAGAAATGCATCATTTTTATTTGAAAGAAATAAAGTTCATGTGAACCTAGAAAAATCGTCCACAATCACTAAAGCATAGTAATTTCCACCAAAGCTCATAGTTCTAGATAGTCCAAAAAGATCTATGTGCAAAAGTTGTAAAGGTCTAGAAGTTGAAACTACATTTTTTGCTTTAAAAGAAATCTTTACTTGTTTTTCCTTTTGACATACATCACATAATTTATCTTTTATAAAATTGAGCTTGGGTAGTCCAATTATTAGCTCTTTAGAGACTAACTTTTTTAGGTGATCTATGTGAATGTGTGCAATTCTCCTATGTCATAACCATGAATCATCATTCTTACTTAATAGGCATTTTACATCATTTGAAGATATATCATCAAGACTAATCATATAAATGTTATTAACTCTATGACTGATGAATTTAACATGCTTATTATTTTTATCTTCAATTATGCAATAATTTGAATTAAAAATTACTATCTTTCCTTTATCACATAATTGGCTAATATAAGCAAGTTATGTTTGAGTCCTTCAACAAGTAATACATTATCATTTGAGGAGTTAGGACTCTTACCAACTTTGTCGATTCCCAGAATCTTTCCTTTATTGTTATCACCATATGTAACATGTTCATGATTCTTGGGAACAAGAGATGTGAACTTAGAGTCATCTCCGGTCTGTGCTTGGAGCAGCCGCTATCGAGATATCAATTTGAGCTCCTGACCTTCAAGTACACCTACAACACATGTTTAATTTTTAACTTTTGGTACCCAAATTTTCTTGGGTCCGTGAGTGTTAGTTTTAGGAATAGTACCTTTAGGAACTCAAATCATTTTTGTTCCACTCTTTGTATTTATATTTTTCCTAACATTGCATGTTGAAGCACTGTGTCCCTTCTTCCCACAATAAAAGAATATAATAAAAGTACTACTAGAAGTACTTGAATGAACAGAGAAGTTTTTCAGAATTTCAAATTGTAAAACTGCTAAAGAAATGTGGGACACTTTACAAGTTACCCATGAGGGTACTAGTGAAGTAAAAAGGTCGAGAATAAATTCTCTAACTCATGAATATGAATTATTCAGAATGAACCAAGGAGAAAGTATTCAGGAAATGCAAAAGAGGTTCACCCACATTGTTAATCATCTTGCATCATTAGTGATGAGCGTTAAATACACTCATCTTTGGGGTTTATTTATTAGCATTTTTAATTGATTTTTATTTAGTTTTTGTTTATTTTTAAATAATTATTTCCTCACCTAATCATATTTGAATTTACAGGATAAATCATTAGATTTTGTACAAAAAGAAGAAATTCTTGAAGATAAATATGTTAAGGATTCTTATTATATTCTTAGATTCTAATTAGAGTTCTAATTGGATACAAAATCTTAGATAGGAGATTGGATAAGGATTCTCAAAGAGATTTGATATAGAACAAAATTTGGATTCCAACACTACCCTGACCATTCTTTATTAATTGAGTCATATCTTGAGTTACAGAGATCAGATCGATGCATTGTTTCTAGTGTTAGAAAGTAAACAGAAAATCCTACAACTTCTCTGTTGAGATCAAGGACAAAATCGGCCATCTAAAGGGTGAGAAAAATCATGCAAGTCAGATACAAAAATCTGTCAGCTTTTCTATAAAAGGGGGAAAACGAGTTTAGCAAAAAAAAAAACTCTTTTTGGTTCACAATAACGCAGAAAATCCTTAATCCTGAGAGAGTAGTTTCACGGCATCAGACCTTGGAGGATGGCTACGAAGGAAGGATTCAAATCTTGAAGGCTTGAAGATCATACTCACCGTAAAAGGAGTTTTGATTTCTCTTTCTTTCTAGTTTTTCCCTTTCTTTGGGTTTTCTTTCCATGGGTTTGTATTCTGATATGAGTTTGTTTATATTGAACATGAGTAGTTAAACCTATAGATAGGGCTATGGGAGATCTTGTTTTCCTAATTATTCGGGTTTGATTTCTAATTTAATTAAGGTAATTTCTTTAGGGTTTATCATATTACTTGCATACTTATCATAACTTGATCACTTTTGGCATGTGTTAATTCATTGTTTGACCAGTAACCATCACATTCAATGAGTGGATCTACATGGTAAGCCTAGGATTAGATTGGTGAATGACTAAACATTAATTTTTTCTACCAATGGAATTGACAAGTATGTTAGTTCATCTCTTGAATTAAAACTTAATGCATTCCTAATTAATTCAACTAAATGACCAAATAAGTGATTTAATTTAGGAATAGAATATTGTTTCATCTATGACCATTGGGATTTAATAGCAGGTAAGAGAATATTAGCAAAAGAATTATCTTACATCATAATTGAAAGAAAATCTGAATAATTGGATTGAAGTGAACCTTGCGCCCTAGTCTCTCTCTCATTGATTATCTATTCTATGTTTGATTGTTCATTTTTTTATTTGTTTATTTTGATTTTATCTTGAATTTCTTCATACACTTTTGATTGTCTGGATAACAAAGGGTTTTACGAATCTAGTAATTACCAATTATTCCTCGTGGGATCGATAACTGGGACTCAAGTCCTATATTACTTGGCGATAGAGTGCACTTGCTCTTAGTGTATTTTACGCGCATCAAATTTTTGGCGCCGCTGCCGGGGACTAAGTTTGGTAATATTAGAAGCGAAAAACTCTAGTTAATTTAGATGCCCTTTTCTTTTATTCTTTATTTTTTAATTTAATTTCTTATTTTATTTTTATTTTTATTTTTATTTTTAATTAATTTGTCACTTCCTATTTTTTATTTTGTTTATGCTTACTCGATCTCAGTTTCCTGATTTAGCTTTTGATACAGAAATTGAGAAAATAACTCACAGGTTAAGGAAATAATCTTTTATTGCAGCTGTGACAGAAGATATAAACGGGATGGAGAGACAACTAGTTGTTGAAGCCAACCGTGATGAAAGAGCAATCCCAGCAAAGCGGACCATGTTTGAGTACTCTATGCTCACTGCTAAAGGGTATGGAGGGAGTATTATAAGATCAGCTGTCGCGGCTAATAATTTTGAGATCAAACCAGCATTGATCTCCATGACTCAGAATTCAGTTCAGTTTAGTGGATTACCTTCGGATGATCCAAATCAGCACTCGGTCAGGTTCTTACAATTGTGTGATACTATCAAGTATAATGGAGTGACAGATGATGCAATCTGATTGTGACTATTTCCTTTTTCTCTTAGGGACAGAGCAAACCAATGGTTAACGTCACTACCGAGGGGTTCCATCACTACATGGGTATGAACACCCAATTTTGTTTCTAGGCATTTTGTTAAAAAAAAAAAGAAAAAAAAAAGGGGCTCATCTTTCACTAACCCATAACCTATGATCCAACCCATTTAACCCATAACCCATGATCCAACCCGTTAACCCACAACCCATATACTAGCACTTATCTTAAACAAACCCCGTCAGTTATCCTAGCCATCCTAAATAAACATATCTTAAACTGACCATAACTCATCCTAAACAAACCTATCATAAACTAACCATAACTCATCCTAAACAAATCACAGCCTATCATCTCAAACAAACTCTAATCACACTATAACTCAAACACTTCAACGAAATCCCCTCCTATAAAAACACATAAACCACATACAAAAAAAAGGTACTCGGAACCTGACTCAGAACCAAACTAATTTTCTAGCCTTGAAACACATTTCTGCCTACTTTTCACTCATGTTGCCTTCCCTCCATACATCTGCCAAAGTTCCATCATCACAAAGCACCCATAACCGTGACCACCGTAGCCAACTTCAACCCCTCACCATCATGACTTTCCTTTCACTACCCTTCACCATCTTCAACCGTGAATCACAACCAAAATCTACCCAAACCAAGAACAACCCACACAAACCACTGTGAACCCCGGCCATCACACCATAACTCCAACCCCTCACATACACCTTCACCTTCAAACAACCATTTCAACCTCACTATTTTTCTCTCAAAATCGAGACCATCACCTTCAAATACCACTAGATCCATCCTCACCTTCAACACTCCCAAAGCACCATTTTCAAACCCAAAATCCACCTCCAACAAATCAGCACCATCTCCACCGTGAAGACCCTTCAATCGCAACCACTATAACTCCCCCATTTTTCATATTCAACCTCCACACCGCCACCCATGACCAGATCGGAGCTCCCCAGAACCAAACTGCCACTCTCCAACCCGCGTCGCTGACCCACGATCTGTACCGTTGACGAGCCTGAAGCCGCACCGCACACCGTCGCCCAGCTCCTCCGTGTGACCCAGTTGCACCTCGCTGATCGCACCATGACACCACCGCTTGGGTCGCTGACCGTGACGCCACCACTCAGGTTGCTGTCTCACGCGTCCACCTTCTGACCCACTCACCGTTGGCGTCGGTTGCTCTCTTGGTTCTCTGGTTGGTTTTTTCAAAAATAGCAAAGAAAGGAGATACAAGAACCCCTCCCCTTTTGCTGAACCGTGAGCATTGTTTTCTGTTTTTTAGATTCATTTTTTTTATTTTTTGTTATTTAAAGGGAAGTGGGTTAAGGTAGCAAATTTGGGCCGAAAAGGATAAAAAAAATGAAAAAGGTAAAAAAATGATAAAACTACAAAGTAAGAATATAAAATAATTAAATGTTTTTTTAAGAATAAAATAGGATAACAGAGTTGTGACAGCTTGTTGATTCTATAGTGTTTTGTAATCTTCTGAGTTGTGACAACTTGATTCAAAAATTTATTAAAAAATCAAATCAATTTCTTTAAAAAAAATAAATCAATAAATTAAATTTATTTTAAAAGAGTAAAAAGGGATTAACTAAGTTGTGACAGCTTGTTAATCTTATAATCATCTGAGTTGCGACAGCTTGATGATTTATTTTAAATTAAAAATAACCAACCCACAATTATTTTATAAAGAACTACGTGACTTTGATTTTCTCATTGTAGCCGGGGATATGTAGGAGCAGAATTTCTATTCTGTCAAGCCAAAATTTAATTTTTCATAATTCATTTGTCTATTTCATTTATTTCTTTTACAAAAGGGGTAAAACAAATATTTTCAAGGATTATTAAGAATTTGCATAATTAACTTAAGGTACCATCTTAGGATGGGTGTGTTAGGGGTGCTATGGAATTAAGTTTTCACCCTTCCCTATACATAACCAACTCCTGAATTCAATCTGGCTTCAAAGACTATTTTTCTTAGGTTTTTCAATTTTTTCTAATAAAGAATAAAATTGGTGGCGACTCCTAAAATTAATTTTTTAATTTAAGTTGTTATGCCGCCATGATTTTTCGGTTGCGACAGATGGCGACTCCGCTGGGAATACTTGAGAGTTAAGCCTATACAAGTTGGTTATGCAAATATTGTGATCCTTATGTGTTTGTTTTACCCTTTTTCTTTTTCTTTTTTTTCTTTTTTTATTATTTTATTTTTTTTACTTTTAATTTTAATTGTTTTATTATCTAAACCTTAGGGTAGAAAACTTTTGGAGTTTGTTTTGTGTTTGTTTTGTTTTGCAGGATATGAGTAGTTTTTAGGATTGTAAAGGTTTGTACGCTCCCAACACCCATCGCACCTACACATTTAACACACACATCCGAGTGGGGCCCTATACCCAGGTCTGAGTGAAGCCTAAGTTAGGTAGAGGTTGTGTAGTGGTAACCATTTTGGTTGTACATCCTGTTTGGCTATTGTGAAAAATTCATCTAGAGTGTGCCTTTTTCATGAATGTCCCACACCTAGTGGTTTACCCACTATTTAGTGGTCAACATTCTAAAATGGGAGTTGGCTCTAGAGACCTTTAGAATAGAAGAGCAACCCAATGAAAGTTCTCATGGATCAGAAGAACTCTTAGATCTTTAGGATAGAAGGTCCCAAGTTTAAGGCAATCTCATTAGCACACAAAGGGAGCGTACTTCTTTTTTCCTCATGCCATTCATTCTTGCATAAAAAAAAAGCTTAAAAGAATATACATTATCTTGCATTTTCATGACAGTCCTAGCATTCTTAAAAAAATAAAAAAAAATCATGCATTTTCATGGCGTCCTTAGCATTTTTAAAAAAATAAAATAAAAAATAAATCATGCATTCTCAAAAAAATCATACATTTTCATGGCATCTTTAGCATTCTTAAAAAAAATAATAATATAAAAATCAATCATACATTTTCATTCCAAGCAAAAAAAAAAATGTTTTCATTTCATTCATTTCATCTTATGCATGACATTAATCTCATCTCATTTACTGTATGATGTTACCGTGTTCAGCAACTATTGTGTGACTAAGGAAAGAATATACCAATCAAATCCGAGTTCGCAACACAAGGGCTCAAACAAAGCTTGCAATGATGGCAGCTGAAAATGAAGGAAGAAACCTGAGTATAGAAATAGATGAGATGAAAGAGAGGGTGAAGGATATGACAGAATCCCAGAGAAGAATGGAGGAAATGTTGTTGGCCATGAGGGAGACCCTCATCTTGATCGGGGCAGCTAGAGGTATAGGAATAACTGGGGCACATTCGCATCCGCTGAATATCACTTCCATATAGACAAACCTTAGGGTCACTACTGAGATACCTTCTATGGGAGGAACCTCAAACACTGCATCAGTAGTGATTCCTATTGGAGAAGGATATCATTCATTGGAAAGTACTCGAAATGAGGTCTATGGTAACACCAAGTTCACGTGGGAACCACCACATATGTCCATTTCGATGTCAACTGAATTTCTTGCTAGTATTGGGCACACATCTATTCAGAATGTAAGATAAAAAAAAAAGTAGATAGAAAAGATGGAGGAGCAAATCAAGGCGATTAAGGGTCCTAGCACCTACGGTCCTCTTGGGATAGAAGAATTGTGCCTTACTGCTAACATCTTCATCTCCAAGGATTTTAAAATCCCAGAATTTGTCAAGTATGATGGGAGCACCAACCCTTTTTTCCATCTAAAAACTTACATTACCAAAATGTCCATTTGATCTAAGAACTGGAAGTTCCTCGTTAGCTTCTTTCATGAATGTTTGACAAGGCCTGCTTTGGAGTGGTGTATCCAATAGGACTTTTTGAAAATCTCCTCTTAGGATGACTGGGCGAATTTATTTATAGGACAATATTGGTTTAATCTGGATACAGCCCCAACCCGAGAGTAGTTGGGAACACTACAGAAGAAAAATAAGGAGATATTCAAGCAATATGCCTAGAGGTGGAGAACTCTCACAGCTCAAGTGCAACTGCCATTAACTCTGACGAAAATGTGGTCATACTTCTTGGGGACTTTAGGAGCTCCCTATGTTGGGACAATGGCAGGTGTTGCTTACCAAGACTTTGCTGAATTAATTGCTGCCGGAGAGAGGATTGAAATTCTGGTAAAGGCTGGAAAATTGCCAACTGGAAATAATGAAGGTGGTTTTGAAAAGGGGTTTCCCACTAAGAAAAATGAGCCAGAAGTGAGCTATCTGCAAAACCAACAACCTTCACAACCCATTTATTCACCGTCTTTCCCTGCCTACTGAGCCCCTCCATTTAACCCAAACCTTTACCCTTCTTATAAGACATTTACGTCTTCTCATCTATCTGGCCTAACCGCTCCACCTACAAATATCACCCCCCACAATTTCACATCAATAATGTTCCCACACCACAACCATATGTAGCAACTTGCCCAACCTATACCCAATATCCACTTGCACTTTCACAAAATTTCCCAAATCACCCATAACCTTGGTCAAGCTTCTAAAATCAAGGCCGCTCCAATCCCCAAAACCTACACCCTTTCCTAAGATTATCCATTTCAAATGCAGACTTGTTCCAAAGACTGTTGGATGCTCACCTCATCTCGGGAATTCCTATGCATCCCCTTGACCCACCATTCCCAGCGTGGTATAACCCAAATTCAACTTGCAAATACCACATGGATATCCTAGGGCACTCAATTGAAGATTGTGAATCTTTCAAAACTGCAGTAAGGAAGCTAATTGCTTAAGGAAAGATAGACATCTAAGAAGAGATTAGACCTAATATTGTCAATAACTCAATTCCTAATCATAGTGGAATAAATGTGGTAAATGCCTTAGAGATGGACGGACCACCAATCAGGAAGGTCATGAGCTTGCATACACCTATGGCAGAAATATTTGAGGGGTTGAAGAAAGCAAGTCATGATGTCACTGCACCAACTGCAATGATGAAAGAAGAGGAAAAGCAAGATGAAGAGTCGAGTTGTGCTTATCATTGTGGAGGAATGAGACATGATATCGAGAACTATTGGGACTTTAAGGCTAGAGTCCAAGGATTACTCACTTTGGGAGTAGTACAAGCTAGACAAGGGGTAGATTCCTCTGAAGAAGTCATTCGCCTTCTAGCAACTTGAAACCTCTGAACAATTGGAGATCTGAGGTGTTCAATTGAAGTGATTGCCATAAAATAATTAGTGATGTTGAACTCATGTTAACTTTCTTGAAGCATTAATGTAATGAATTTGCATGAGTACTTTGTTTCCTTTCATTTTCATCACATTGTCTTTCTCTTCTTCAAAGTGTCTTCCTTGTATTTGGACCCCATTAGAATCCAATTCTTGGCAATCCTTAGTTTGGTAGATGTCAATAAAGTTTGTGCATGCAAGTGTCTTTTGCAAAAAAAATGAATAAAAAAGGGAGCAAAGAAGTAACCACTTGGTGTGCACTATCTTTTTGTCTCAAAATTAAAGTTTTGAAAATAAACAATCGTGATTTGAAAATGAAGATTGGTCATTTTTCTCTATCTTTTACGAAATTTCATCATTTTTATCCCTTGTTATCCCTTTTGAGCTTGAAAATTTCTTCAATAAACCATGGATAAGGATCACCCCCTACACTAGGGGATAGTACAAAATAAAGGTTGATTGTTATGATGACTATTTTGAAGCATAATGAAAAGGAAGAAAAGGTGAAAGAGGCAAGAAGTAAAAAACAATGATGAAAAACTAGAAAAAAAAAAAGAAAAAAGAGAAGGGAAAGAAAGAAAAAAGAAAATGAAATGAAATGGGTCATGACAAAAGGGAATGAAAGGAAATGAAATGAAATGGAGAACAATAAGAGAAAAGTGTGCTTGAAAGTGCAAAAGCAGTTGACGAAATTTAATTTTGAACAAGGATTCTTAGTCTCATTCAATCCTTAAACACTTGTTTGAGCCTTATATTTTTCCTTTCATAACCCATAGCCTTGGCCACGTTACAAGCCTCAAAAAGTCCATTTTGATCAATGAAGGGTTGTTGTCATTTCGTTAACTTTAATTTTGAGACAAATGTTACACTCATCCAAGTATCTAGTTCATTGCTCTTAAAAAAAAAAAGGAAAAGAGAAAAAAAAAGACTAATACCAGGACAAGTTTCTACCAGGTTCGAGCTGGCCCTATACTAGGGCATTATTTTCCCTAGTTCAATTTAACCCTAGTTCAATTTAACCTACACTGGGACAAATCTTTTGGTCACTAGGGCGAGTTCCTATTTTATTCAATTCAGTCCTAAATTAGGGAAAATTTCTCTTTAGTTCAATTTGGGCCTTACACTAGGACAAGTGTCTACCCTACTCGATTTGACTCTAAACTGGGGTAATTTTTCTTTTCCTTGGTTCAATTGACTAACACTGGGATAAATCTTTCGGTTACTACGGCGAGTTTCAGTCCTATTCAATTCAGTCTTAGGCTGGGGCAAATTTTTCTTCGGTTAAATTTAGCTTGATGTAGATGTTCAGCAGAAGAAAATCCTTGGTCATAATGTCTAGTGGGAAACTAAAGGTCGGTCTCATAAAGATCAAACCAACTCATATTGGGTCAACACCTCTTTTGAATCTCATACCATCATTTGTGTCTTTTTTCGTATATACCATTTTTGTGTAGCCAAGCTTGCAAGACCAATCTAAAAGTTGTTCACTTAGTATGTTCCTTTTCTGTTGTACCTTTAAATCCATGTCTGTCTGTTACATAATGCTTCAGGTAAGGTGACCATGAGTACAACATTATGATTTGACCATCTAATGACAATCCCTTGATGAACAATTTAGACTAAAAAGAACTTAGAAGTTTCAATTAAAAGGAAAAATGATATCCCAAGGGATAATCCATCAGTAAGAGGTTTTCGAGCAAAAAAAAAGAAGAAGGAATGGATCCCGTTAGACTGAAAACCCGAAAGGGTGGTTTAAGCAAAAGTTGGAGCCAATGAATTGGAATTGTTTAAATTGGGGCAATTTTGGCAACTTTATTCTCATTCGATTGGCCATACTGGGGTAAAATTTCTGAAGGATTAAGGGGAAGATATGTTGAAGGAAATAACAATAGAGACAACAATTGAGTTATTGATGTGTGTGAAATAACATCATATTTTGTTCTTGTTTTGCATGCATTCTTGAGCATTTTAGGCATTTTAGTTTCCCTTTTGGTTTGTTTTTCCCTTAGTTCGGATAACTGTAGTGTTTTTGGTGTTCTTGTGTAGGATTAATGTTGAATTGGCCTTGGATTGAATAGAATGCTTGCATGTTTGAAGTTGGAGCTTAATGGATAGCAAAAAGGTGCAAAAAGACCATTCCAGAGGGATCCACCGCCTGAACGTGGTTTCTACCACGGCCATGGTTCGAGGGAGTCAAGAAAAGCAAAATCAAAATTCCAGAATCAACCACGGCCTGGCCGTGGTAGCCACCACGGCCGTGGTTGAGAGTCAGCTTGACAAACTTAAATCCAGAACTGACCACGGCCGTGGATCGCAGCGCGCAACAGTTTTTATGTTTTTCTTTTTATTTCTTTTGGGGGCTTTTTAGCCAATTAAAACCCTAGGGTTATAAATAGAGGTTCTGAATACAATGAGGAGGTTCTAAATTGGTTGAAAGGAGGCACTCTTGGAGGCTCTTGATCTCCATCTTTCTCCCCTCTTCTCTCTTTGCTACGGGTTTGGATGTTTAAGAACATGTTTTCTGATTTCTTCTTCTCTATGTCTGAGTAGTTTCCTTTGTTTCTAGGATTGGGTAATGCCTTTTGATACTTTGATAATGATTAATTGACGTTGTTTCCCCTTTTATTGATCTTGAATACTCTTTGATTCAATTCTTATTGCTCTTATTCATGTGAATTTGCTGGCCACTTATTTGCATCTCATAGGCATTTAGGGACGTACTGAGAGGTGAACCTAGGTGTTGGAACCATAAGAATTGAACTTAAGGTCTAAATCACGAGAGTAGTTTTAGCCTTTCGAGGATTCAATGAATTATCACAAAGCGTAATGGGTTCAATTTAAATTTAATTACCACGAGAGTAGGAATTAGTTTAATTGGGCATAGATCTTGTATCTTGAGAAAGAACATTAACTAATTTAGGGTAATTCACCTTCAATTGAATTTTAGATTTAATAAAAGGGTTGTCAATTAGGATTTGTCTTGTATCATTGTGGTACCCCAATCTTGGAAGCTTTCTTGAATCTGAATATCTTTCTTGATAACTTGATATTTTTGTTCTAAATTCTGCACTTTGATTTTTATTTAATTGCTTGTTACTACATTCTTATGAATCAATAATTTTATCCCCTTTGTTTAATTTAATTGAATTAATTAATTAATTATTATTCATAGACACAGTCCCTGTGGATTCGATCTTTTTATTACTTGACGACGAAACCGTACACTTATGGATTTCACGTATCAAGTTTTTGGTGCCGTTGCCGGGGACTGTGTTTTTCTTGAATATTAATTTAATTTTTAATTTAATTATTTTAAACCTTTTTCTTTTATTTGGTTCTTACGTTCTTGATTTCTCTTTGACTCTCTGTAGGTAATTTCTCTTATTTATGCAAAGTACTAGACGTTCTGGGACTCTTATTGAAGCAGATCCTGAAATTGAAAGAACTTTACGTAGAAGGAGAAGACAACAAAGGCAAAGAGTAAGAGAAATATCTGAACCACCACTTGCCATGGCAGCAGCTGAAGATAATAAACCGTTGAAAGAGTATGCAGCCCCTAATGCTCGGGGTTTGCGATCTGGGATTGCTAGACCAGCCATTGAAGCTGAGAACTTCACCATACCGCCTTCCTTACTATCCATGATAAGGCAAAACCAATTTGGAAGTTTACCCTCGGAGGACCCAAATGATCATGTGGAGATGTTCTTAGAATTCTGTGAGACTCTCAAAATTGAAGGTGCCTCAGTTGATGCCATTCGCCTTCGGTTGTTTCCATTATCATTAAGGGACAAGGCTAGAGCTTGGTTGAAATTGGTACCCACCGATACATTAACCACATGGAATCAATTGGAGCAAGCATTCTTGAATAAGTTCTTTCCTCCTTCCAAGACTGCACATCTTAGAACTCAAATAACAAGCTTTGTTCAAAGAGATGAAGAATCATTATCAGAAGCTTGGGATAGATATAGGGGGCTATTGGAAGCTTGCCCGCATCATGGACTAGAAAAGTGGTTAATTATTCACACCTTCTACAATGGATTGGAATATCCTTCAAAGGTGTCTCTTGATTCTACAGCTGGCGGAGAATTGATGAATAGAAGACTTACAGAAGCCTATGATATTAATGAGAATGTCGCTGCAAACCATCACCAATGGGCCAGTGAAAGAGGTAACAACCCGAGAAAGCTCTTGGGAGGTAAGTTTGAGGTGGATGGTGTTGGTTTAATTATGGCTAAGTTTGACTCATTGAATAAACGTTTTGATAAGCTTGAAAAAGCTAGTGTTAATGCCATAAGTGCTGCTAACATCTTTTGTGAGATTTGTGGAGTACAGGGACATATGAGTGCGGAATGCCAAGCTGAAAATGGTTCCTCACAAGGCACTTCGGTGGAACAAATTGAATCATGCCATAATTTCTATGAAATTCCACCGAAGGTGCACAATGATCCATATTCACAGACTTACAATCCCAGTTGGAGGTCTCATCCCAACTTCTCCTATCGGAACAATCAAAATCAAGTTGGGCAAAGTGGTGCTAGACCTTCTATTGGATTCCCCCAGGTACAAAAGTCTAAACTCGAAACTCTCCTTGAAAATTTTGTAGAGAGTCAAACCAAGCAAAATGAAGAGTTTAGGCACCATGGTCAAGTTATTAGTGAGGCTATTAAGGATTTGACATCTAAGGTTGATAATTTAGCTATTCATAACAAGATATTAGAAACTCAAATAGCCCAACAAGCTAGCTCTTCACGTAGACCACACGGGAAATTTCCAGGACAGCCTGAAATAAATCCTAATGAACATTGTAAGGCTGTGAGTTTAAGAAGTGGAAAGCAACTAGAAGATTCCAAAGCAAAGGGGGAAAATGACAAAGATGGGAGGGATGAAGAAAAAGAAACAACTAGGACACAACCCTTAGAAGAAAAAGAGACCAATGAGAAAGTGTCTAAGTATGTACCCCCAAAACCTTACCAACCCCAGTGCCCTTCCCTCAAAGATTGGCCAAGGCTAAGCTAGATAAGCAGTTTGGGAAGTTTCTTGAGGTCTTTAAGAAGTTGTACATTAATGTACCCTTCACTGAGGCGTTGCAACAAATGCCTACCTATGCTAAATTTCTTAAGGACATTTTGTCTAATAAGAGAAAGCTAGAGGAGTATGAGACTGTAGCATTAATTGAGGAGTGTAGCGCTTTAATTCAAAATAAGTTGCCTCCTAAACTCAAAGATCCTGACAGCTTCTCTATTCCTTGTTTAATTGGGAATACCAGTTTTGATAAAACTCTGTGTAACTTGGGAGCTAGTGTCAGTCTTATGCCCCTTTCTGTGTGTAAGAAGTTGGATGTGGGTGAGTTAAAACCTATAACTATCTCCCTTCAATTGGTGGATCGGTCAGTCAAGTACCTCGTAGGCATCTTGGAGGATGTTCCTATTATGGTTGGTAAGTTTTATATGCCGGTGGATTTTGTTGTGCTTGACATGGAAGCTGATGCTACACTGCCGATCATATTTGGGCGTCCATTCCTTGCCACTGGAAGGGCGATCATTGATGTCCATGAAGGAAAATTGACTTTGCGATTGAATGATGAGGAAGTAGTTTTTGATGTTTTTAAATCTGAAAATAATTCTTATTCCTTAAATTCATGTAATCGCATTGATGCTACTAAAGTTGTGGATAGTGTTATACTTTTAGGTATATAGGAATCAGTGACTAATGCTATTCCCTGCAAGGAAGGACCTAAGAAGCAGAGTGACAAGTGTGTCGAGAAGCGTGAATTTAAACTCGGGAATAAAGTTCTTGTCAATAACTCGCTTCTACATTTCTGTCCTAGTAAGTTATGATCGAAATGGTCTGGACCATATGAGATTGTTCGAGTTTTATCCTACGGTGTGCTTGAGGTGAAGAAAGAAGGTTATAAGTCTTTCATGATAAATGGCCAGAGAGTGAAATACTTTGAAGGAGTGGGGACTGAGCACTACTCCATTGACATCACTTGAGCATAAAAACTAGACCAGAGTCGAGCTAATGACTTTAAACAAGCGCTTCTTGGGAGGCAACCCAAGTTTCTTTGTTTTTGTTTTTCCTTTTAATTTCTTCTCTCTTTTTTGATTTTGTGTGTTGAATTGTTGGTTTGATCTTTATCTCATGGATTTTGTCTAGGTTTGACCCTTTTTGAAGCTAAATTTAGAAGAAGAGTGAAGTCAGAAGGTTCCACACTCAGCCCATAAAAAATTCTATGGCCATGGATTGAACACCAGAAGTTTTTCCACCATCGCAGTGAGTTCTTTTCTTTTATCCCTTCTCTTGTTTTAGATTTTTACATTGGGGACAATGTAAGTTCTAAGTTTGGGGGGTATTTTTGTATTTTCATATTTTTATTTTCATTAGTTTCATGCATTTTCATGTCTTGTTTTGCATTGCATTTTCATGTTGCATTTTCACACCATCATATCTCTTGGGTTTTTGGTTGAACTTGTGCCCCTCTCTTTTGAGGATTTTGAGATGGTATTGATTTGGAACTCAATTTGTTGATTCTTGTGATAGGCTACAGGCATTGTTTTAATTGATAGCAGAGGTGATATTTTGATAGTTGATAATTAGCATATGTTCTTTGAATTTATGCTTCTCATTGATTTTTAAACTTTTAAATGTGAGTTTTGAGCCTATATGGGATGTATGCACTATATGATTTTTGTTCCTATTCTTTGTGTTGAGTGATATTCCTCATTGATCATGTGCTCTAGAACTTGATTTGAAACTTTTTTGAGGCAAAAATTTTGGTTGCATGCTTGAATGTGATTAAGGCATTTTAGGTATTTTTTTGGCCTTCTGAAATTGTTACACTTTCATCCTCTAGTTGCCCATTTTGAGCCTATTGCATACTTGTTTTCGTGATACCTATGCTGAAACATTGTTGGTTATCATTTAGAATATTAAATGGAGTGAATTGGGCTTGAAAGTTGTGTTGGGAATTATATATATTTGAGCTTCCTCTTTCTCAAAAAAAAAAGAGAAAAATAAAAGAAAAATAAAAGAAACATCATGAGATGAAAGCTTGAAAAAGAGGAGAAAGAGGAGAAGGAAAAGTAAGGAAGAAAATTCTTTGAAATGTGGAGTTATGTTTTAGATTGAAAAATTGTCTTTGCTCCATTTATGTTCTATTGGATTTCTTGTGTTTTTTGAAAACCTTAATGAGCCATTTGTGCAAACCTTCCTTTCTCTACCTTACCTATCATTATTCCCATGGCCCCATTACAACCCTTGAAAGACCTTTTGATTCTTGCATGCATGCTGATTATTAGTGGAAATCTAGTTTCTTATCAAGCATATGGAAGTGCATTTTCTTTGAAGGATTTTGAGCGCATTGTCTTCACCCTTAAACACTCTGAGTGTGGTTAGTGGAGTGAACTTAATTTAATCAGTGAGGATGCATGATTTCTGAGAACTTAGCCTCTAATTGGACTTGATTTTGATTACCTTTCAGATTTTTTGTTTGTCTTAGCCTATTGCTTGGATATTGTTTTCTCGGGTTCCTTATTATTTATTGTCTTTTGATCCCACATCTTGGTTTGACATTAGTTATTGCTTGGGGACAAGCAAAGTCTTAAGCTTGGGGGGATTTGATGTGTGTGAAACAACATCATGTTTTGTTCTTGTTTTGCATGCATTCTTGAGCATTTTAGGCATTTTAGTTTCCCTTTTGATTTGTTTTTCCCTTAGTTCGGATAACTGCAGTGTTTTTGGTGTTCTTGTGCAGGATTAATGTTGAATTAACCTTAGATTGAATGGAATGCTTGCATGTTTGAAGTTGGAGCTTAATGGATAGCAAAAAGGTTCAAAAAGACCATTCCAGAGGGATCCACGGTCTGACCGTGGTTTCTACCACAGCCATGGTTCGAGGGAGTCAAGAAAAGCAAAATCAAAATTCTAGAATCAACCACGGCCTGACCGGGGTGGGCACCACGGTCGTGGTTAAGAGTCAGCTTAACAAACTTAAATCAAGAACTGACCACGGCCTGGCCGTGGTACCCACCACGGCCGTGGATCGCAGCGCGCAACAGTTTTTATGTTTTTCTTTTTATTTCTTTTGGGAGCTTTTTAGCCAATTAAAACCCTAGGGTTATAAATAGAGGTTCTGAATACAATGAGGAGGTTCTAAATTGGTTGAAAGGAGGCACTCTTGGAGGCTCTTGATCTCCATCTTTCTCCCCTCTTCTCTCTTTGCTACGGGTTTGGATGTTTAAGATATGTTTTATGATTTCTTCTTCTCTATGTCTGAGTAGTTTCCTTTGTTTCTAGGATTGGGTAATGCCTTTTGATACTTTGATAATGATTAATTGACGTTGTTTTCCCTTTTATTGATCTTGAATATTCTTTGATTCAATTCTTATTGCTCTTATTCATGTGAATTTGCTAGCCACTTATTTGCATCTCATAGGCATTTAGGGACGTACTGAGAGGTGAACCTAGGTATTGGAACCATAAGAATTGAACTTAAGGTCTAAATCACGAGAGTAGTTTTAGCCTTTCGAAGATTCAATGAATTACCACAAAGCATAATGGGTTCAATTTAAATTCAATTACCACGAGAGTAGGAATTGGTTTAATTGGGCACGAATCTTGTATCTTGAGAAAGAACATTAACTAATTTAGAGTAATTCACCTTCAATTGAATTTCAGATTTAATAAAAGGATTGTCAATTAGGATTTGTCTTGTATCATTGTGGTACCCCAATCTTGGAAGCTTTCTTGAATCTGAATATCCTTCTTGATAACTTGCTATTTTTGTTTTAAATTCTGCACTTTGATTTTTATTTAATTGCTTGTTACTACATTCTTATCAATCAATAATTTTATCCCCTTTGTTTAATTTAATTGAATTAATTAATTAATTGGTATTCATAGACACAGTCCCTGTGGATTCGATCTTTTTATTACTTGACGACGAAATCGTACTCTTGCATATTTCACGCATCAGTTATCAAGTAGTTGTAGGGAATCAATTGGATGAGGGACAAAGTTAAATACTAAAGTAAAATTTTCTCTCAATGACTTAATTAAGCAATGGTTCATGACAAGAGATGATCATTTCATTTCTCAAAAGGAGAGTTAAGAATGGAAAGCAAGGAAAGAGAACGAAGAAGGAAAAGAAAAGAGAAAAGATGAGTAAGAAGGACCAAAGTTATTAGGTCCAACGGGCAAAAGCATGTGAACAAGGGTTTGATTGGTCAAAGCTTTCCAAAGTCGTCCTTGGTTCAAATGATTTTTTAAAAACAAAATAAAAAAAGAAGAAAAAGAGAAAAAGAGAGAGAAAATTTAAAAAAATAAAAAAAAGAAAAAAAAAAAAGAAAAGAGAAAGGAAAAAAAGAGAAAAAGAGAGAAAAAGAAAAAAAGAAAAAAAAAGAGAGAAAAGAGAGAGAGAGAGAAAAAAAAAAAAATAATAATAAGGAAAATGAGAGAAAAAAATAAAAAAATAAAAGAAAAAAGAAGATAAATTTTTTTTGGGTCAAGATGCTCATTGCCTTTTAAAGTTTCTGTCTTTCGGGTCGCAGTAGTTCATTGTTATTTAAATTTTGTGCCGCAGTAGCCCATTATCTTTTTAATTTCGGGCCACAGTAACTCATTGTCTTTTAAATTTTGGGATGCAGTACCCCATTGTCTTTTAAATTTTGGGCCGCAGTATACCATTGTCTTTTAAAATTTTGGGCCGCAATTATCATTTAAATTTCGGGCCACAGTAGCCCATTGTCATTTAAATTTCAGGCCGCAGTAGCCCATTGTCTTTTAAATTTCGGGCCGTAGTAACCCATTGTCTTTTAAATTTCAGGTCGCAGTAGCCCATTGTCTTTTAAATTTTGGGCCGCAGTAGCCCATTGTCGTTTTAAATTTGGGTTGCAGTAACCCATTGTCTTTTAAATTTCAGGCCGTAGTAGCCCATTGTCTTTTAAATTTCGAGTCACAGTAGCCTATTGTCTTTTAAACTTCGGGTCGCAGTAGCCCATAGTATTTTAAACTTCGGGTCGCAATAGCCTACTATTGTCTTTTTAAATTTCAGAAAAATTTGAGACTCAGTTGCCCATTGTCTTTTCGGGATGTAGTAGCCCATTATCATTGTCTTTCGAGACTCAGTAGCCCACTGTCTTCGGGACATAGAAGCCCACTATCAGCTTAGTGCATCATTGAGCGCATCGGCTCCATGCATTCTGAGCACATCAGCTCCGTGCAGTTTTTAAATTCTTTTGAGCGTATCAGCTCCATGCATTTCAAATTTTTTTGAGCGAATTAGCTCTATGCATTTCAAATTATTTTGAGAGCATCAGCTCCATATTCCTTTAAATTTCTATCATTTATTTTTTAGCGCATTGGCTCCATGCATTTTAAATTCTTTTTGAGCCATCGGCTCCTTGCATCTACTTTTCCTATCAGTTCTTTTGAGCGCATCGGCTCTCTGTCATTTAAATTCCTGTCATTTACTTTTGAGCGCATCGGCTCCTGTCTTTTACTTTTGAGCGCATCGGCTCCCTATCTTTCAAATTTTTGTCATTTAATTTTGAGCGTATCAACTCCTATCATTTACTTTTGAGCGCATCAGCTCTTGTCTTTTACTTTTGAATGCATAGGCTCCCTGACATTTAAATTTCTATCATTGAGCGCATTGCTCTTTGCATTTTGTTCTCACATTGTTTTGTTTTTTTTTTGCTCCCGAACAAAATTTGAGTTCATGTCTTTTCTCGTTCCTTACAGTGATAAAATGAAAAACTAAGGTTGTTATTTTTATCTAGTAAGAAACAAGTAAAGAGGGGTAACTGTGAACACCTAATTTTGTCTGAGGCATTTTGTTTTAAAAAAAAAGGCCTTATCTTTCACTAACCCATGATCCAACCCATTTAACCCATAACCCATGATCCAACCCGTTAACCCACAACCCATATACCAGCACTTATCTTAAACAAACCCCATCAGTTATCCTAGCCATCCCAAACAAACATATCCTAAACTGACCATAACTCATCCTAAACAAACCTATCCTAAACTAACCATAACTCATCCTAAACAAATCATACAAACTCTAATCACACTATAACTCAAACACTTCTACTTAATCCCCTCCTATTAAAACACATAAACCACACACACAAAAGGTACTCCGAACCTGACTCAGAACCAGATTTATTTTCCAGCCTTGAAACACACTTCTGCCTACTTTTCACTCACATTGCCTTCCCTCCATACTTCTGCCAAAGTTTCATCATCACAAAGCACCCATAACCATGACCACCATAGCCAACTTCCACCCCTCACCACCGTGACCTTCCTTTCACTACCCTTCACCATCTTCACCGTGAATCACAACCAAAATCTACCCAAACCAAGTAACAACCCACACAAACCACTTTGTGAACCCCGGCCATCACACCATAACTCCAACCCCTCACCCCTCACATACACCTTCACCTTTAACCAACCATTTCAACCTCACCATTTTTCTCTCAAAACCGAGACCACCATCTTCAAATACCACTAGATCTATCCTCACCTTCAACACTCCCCAAGCACCATTTTCAAACCCAAAATCCACCTCCAACAAATCACCACCATCTCGACCATGAAGACCCTTGAACCGTAACCACCATAACACCCCCATTTTCCGTATTCAACCTCCGCACTGCCACCCGTGACCAGATCAGAGCTCCCTAGAACTGAACTGCCACTCTCCAACCCGTGCCGCTGACCCACAATCCGTACCACCGATGAGCCCGAAGCCGCACGCACACCGTCGCCCAGCTCCTCCGTGTGACCCAACTGTACCTTGCCGATCGCACTGTGATGCCGCTGCTTGGGTCCCTGACCATGACTCCACCGCTTGGGTCGCTGTCTCACTCGTCCACCTTCTGACCCACTCACCATCATTGTCGGTTACTCCCTTGGTTCTCTGGTTGGTTTCTGCAAAAATAGCAAAGAAAGGATATACAGGAAGCCATCTCCTTTTGCTGAACCGTGAGCATTGTTTTCTGTTTTCGAGATTCATTTTTTTTCTTTTTTGTTATTTAAAAGGAAGTGGGCTTAAGGTATCAAATTTGAGCCGAAAAGGATAAAAAAATGAAAAAGGTAGAAAAAATGATAAAACTACAAAGTAAAAATATAAAATAATTAAATGTTTTTTTTAAGAATAAAATAGGATAACTGAGTTGTGACGGCTTGTTGATCCTATAATTTTTTGTAATCATCTGAGTTGTGACAACTTGATGATTCAAAAATTTATTAAAAAATAAAATCAATTTCTTTAAAAAAAATAATAAATCAATACATTGAATTTATTTTAAAAGAGTAAAAAGGGATTAACTGAGTTGTAACAGCTTGTTAATCTTATGATCATCTGAGTTGCGACAACTTGATAATTTATTTTAAATTAAAAATAATAAACCCACAATTATTTTATAAAGAGCTACGTGACTTTCATTTCCTCATTACAGCCGGGAATACGTAGGAACAGAATTTCTATTTTATCAAGCCAAAAATTAATTTTTCATAATTTATTTATCTATTTCATTTATTTTTACAAAAGGGGTAAAACAAATATTTTCAAGGATTATTAAGAATTTGCATAATTAACTTAAGGTACCGTCTTAGGACGGGTGTGTTAGGGGTGTTGTGGAATTAAGTTTCCACCCTTCTCTACACATAACCGACTCCCGAATTCAATCTAGTTTCAAAGACTATTTTTCTTAGGTTTTCTAATTTTTTCTAATTATTTCTAATAAAAAATAAAATTAGTGGCGACTCCTAAAATTAATTTTTTTAATTTAAGTTGTTATTCCGCTATAAATTTTCGGTCATGATAATGGGATCAATTGACACAACAGTTTCTGGCTAAGTATTTTTCTGCTTCTAAATCTGCTAAGTTAAGGAATGATATATCTTCTTTTGTGCAGTTTGAAATGGACACTCTTTATGAAGCTTGGGAGCACTCTCAAGAGTTGTTAAGGAGATGTCCACATCATGGATTTCCCGTGTGGCAGCAGGTTCAGACATTTTACAATGGTTTATCGCCTGCAAACTGTTCACTCATTGATGCTGCTGCGAGAGGTACAATATAGAGGAAAACACCTACTGAGAGCCAAGCATTAATTGAAGAAATGGCGCTGAACAGTTATCAATGGCAAAATGAGTGCTAGGTTCTTAAGAAACAAGTAGATGTGGATGCTGTTGATTCTTCTACAGCCATTCTGAGTCAACTGGAAGCTTTAACGAAGAAGGTTGAGACCCTGATGGTGACAAATAGTGTAGTCCCACTAATCATTTTATGAGGCATGTGGAGGACATGGTTATACAAGTGCAAACCATCAAGTTGATAGTCCATTTGCCCCCGAGCCTGGAGGAGAAATTTTGTTAGTAATTCCAATCGGCAACAGTATAATCCTTATGCCAATACATATAATCCCGGATGGAGGGACCACCTTAATTTCAAATGGGGAAATCAACAGGTTAATCAGCAGAGCCAGCCGAGAGTGCCACAACCACCTCTAGGTTTTCAGGTAGCTACAGAGAAGCAAAATTTTGAAAGTCTTGTGATGAAGGTCATGCAGAATTCAGAAGCCAGAATGTAAAGCATGGAGACTCAGATCAGTCAGTTGGCCACTTTGATGTCAGAAAGAGCATCAGGTTCTTTGCCTGGTACTATCGAGCTTAATCCAAAGGAACATGTGAAGGCAATTACCCTGAGAAGTGGTAAGGAGCTTGAGAATCTTCCCAAGAACAAGGAAGAGAAATTTCAGGAGTATGAAGATACTTTTGATGAGCCATTCATTGTAGAAAAGGAGAAGGCAAATGAAGCACCCTCTGTGGTACAGGTAAGTGAACGACAAAAGTCATCCATTCCATTCCCTCAGAGGCTCAAGAACACTCAGCAGGACAAGTAATTCGCAAAATTTTTGGAGATGTTCAAGAAATTGCAGATTAACATTCCGTTTGTAGAAGCTATCTCCCAAATGCCAAAATATGCAAAGTTCTTGAAGGAGATACTTTCCAATAAACGTAAACTTGAGGAATATGAGACAGTCAGACTAAATGAGGAGTGTTCCGCCATTCTTTTGAAAAAGTTACCACCTAAATTAAAAGATCCATGGAGTTTAACTATTCTTTGCTCTATTAGTAATTTTTATTTTGAGAAAGCATTATGTGATTTAGGTGCTAGTATAATTTTAATTCCTTTCTCTGTGTTTAAGAAATTGGGAATGCAGGAGCCAAAGCCTACCAACATTTCATTGCAACTAGCTGATAGATCCATCACTTACCCTCGTGGAGTATTAGAAGATGTTTTGGTAAAGGTGGATAAGTTCATTTTTTCAGCTGATTTTATTGTATTAGACATGGAGGAGGACTCTGAGGTCTCAATCATTCTTGGGCATCCATTCCTTGCTACTGGAAAGACTATGATTGATATCCATCAAGGGAAGTTAACCTTGTGATTAATGATGAGGAAGTAGTTTTTAATGTTTTTAACTCTGTTAAACATCCTAGTTCCTTTTATTCATGTAATTGCATTGATTCTACTAATGTTTTGAATAATGTTGTGAATTCACATTTGCAGGAATCTATGACTGATGATGTTCTTGAGAGGGTCTTGACCATGGTCGCCACTGACCTTGAGGATGATGAAGAGGTCATGGGAATGATAATGCAGTTAGAAGTGGGCGTGTCTGTGGACAAAAGAAGAACTTAGGGGCATTATGAGGATTTGGATAGGAAGAACATTCCTACCCCAAAACTCTCAATTGAGGAGCCTCCCGAACTTGAACTCAAGCCTCTTCATTCTAATTTAAAGTATGTTTTTCTGGATCTTCCATCATCTTTACCTGTAATTATTTCTGCTTTGCTTTCAGGACCAATGGAGGATAAACTCATGAGAGTGTTAAGGGAGAACAAGAAGGAATTTGGATGGACCATTCATGACATTATGGGCATCAGCCCTATCATATGCACCCATAGAATTTACATGGAGGCACAGAACAAGCCACTTGTGCAGCCACAGAGGCGTCTCAACCTCAACATGAAAAAGGTTGCAAAGAAGAAGGTAATAAAGCTACTCGATGCAGGTATTATCTACCCTATTTCTAATAGTCCTTAGGTAAGTTCAGTGCAAGTGGTGCCTAAAAAAGGGGGCACCACAGTCATGAAAAATGAAAAGAAAGAACTTATAGCTATTAGAAATGTGACTAGGTGGCGTATGTGCATTAATTATAGGAAATTGAATGATGCCACTCAGAAAGATCATTTTCGCTTACCCTTCATTGATCGAATGTTAGAGAAACTTTCAGGTCATGCATTTTTCTATTGCTTGGATTGATACTCTGGCTATATGCGAATACCTGTGGCACCTGAGGATCAAGAGAAAACCATTTTCACATATCCGTATGGTACATTTGCATATAGACGGATGCCCTTTAGATTATGTAATGCACCAACTACTTTTTAGTGGTGTATGATGGCTATTTTTTCTGACTTGATAGAAGACTGTATTGAAAGTTTCATAGGTGATTTTTCTGTGTTTGGTTCTTCTTTTGATAATTGTTTACATAATCTCAGTTTGGTTTTGGAGTGATGCAGGAACACTAATTTTGTTTTGAATTAGAAAAAGTGCTAATTTATGGTACAAGAATGCATTGTTTTGGGGCATATGGTTTTGCCCAAAGGTATGGAGGTTGATCTAGCAAAGGTGGAAGTAATTGCGAAATTGCCTCCACCTGAATCTGTTAAGGCCGTTCAAAGCTTTTTGGGGCATGTAGGTTTTTATCGAAGATTCATCAAGAATTTTTCCAAAATTGCTAAACCCTTAACAGGCCTCCTAGTGAAGGATGCACCATTTAACTTTTCTAACTCTTGTTTAAATGCATTTCTGGCTTTGAAGGAAAAGTTAACTAGTGCACTCATCATCATTGCCCCTGATTAGTCCTTACCTTTTGAACTTATGTGTAACGCAAGCGATACAGCAGTTGGGGTCGTGTTGGGCTAGAGGAAAGATAAAATTTTCCAAACTATTTACTACGCTAGCCGTGCTTTGAATAAGGCACAAAGGAACTACACCACTACTGAAAAGGAGTTACTAGCGGTAGTATTTACTTTTGATAAATTTCACCCTTACCTCATTCTCTGTAAGGTTATTTATTATACTGACCACTCTACTATTAAGTATTTGCTTGCTAAACAGGATGCTAAGCCCAGGCTGATTCAATGGATTCTTCTGCTATAAGAGTTTGATATTGAAATACGTGATAAGAAGGGGACAAAGAATCTTATAGCTGACCACCTATCTCGATTGGATGAGGAGGTGTTAGAGCCCGCTACTGAGCGTGTCATAAATGAATCATTTCCTGATGAGCACCTCTTTGCAATCTTTTCTTTACCATGGTATACTGATTTAATTAATTTTCTCGCAAGTGATATCTTTCCATCGGATCTCAGTTATCAACAAAGGAAGAAATTCTTATCTTATGTTAAGCATTATTTGTGGGAGGATCCATACTTGTTTAGAGTTTGTGCTGATAATGTTATTAGGAGATGCATTCATGGTAGTGAGAGTCATTCCATTCTTGAACATTGTCATGCTAGGGAAACTGGTGGCCACTTTGGTCCCACCAGAACTGCACAAAAGGTATTACAATGTGGGTTTTATTAGCCAACTTTGTTTAAGGATGTGTTTGAATTTGTTGGATCTTGTGATAAATGCCAGCGCAGTGATAACATCTCTAGGAGACATGATATATCTTTGAATAGCATCTTGATTTGTGAAATTTTTGATGTTTGGGGCATTAATTTTATGGGTCCCTTTCCAAAATCTTTTTCTAATCAATACATACTTGTTGCTATGGATTATGTTTCTAAATAGGTTGAAGTCGTGGCATTGCCTACTAATGATGCTCGGGTGGTGGTACGATTTTTGAAAAGAAATATTTTTACTCGATTTGGTACACCCCAAGCTATCATAAGTGATAGTGGCACTCATTTTTGTAATAAACAATTTGATAATCTTTTAAGCAAATATGGTGTCACCCATAAAGTCGCCACTCCCTACCATTTACAAACAAGTGGCCAAGTGGAGGTTTCAAATCGTGAATTGAAAAAGATTTTGGAAAGGACTGTTAATGCATCTCGTAAAGATTGGTCTTCAAAGTTGGACGATGCGTTGTGAGCCTACAGGACTGCATTCAAAACCCCCATTGGCATGTCTCCTTATAGACTTGTGTTTGGTAAAGCCTGTTACTTACCTGCGGAATTGGAGCACAGAGCTTATTGGGCACTTAAATTTTTGAATTTTGATATAAATGCTACAGGTGCGTAGCAACATAACCAGCTGAATGAGCTGGATAAACTTCGTCTTGAGGCATATGAGAATGCCAAGCTCTATAAGGAGAGAACAAAGAAGTGGCATGACATGTGCATTAAGCAGTGTGAGTTTAAGATTGAGGATCAAAATGGTATGAACTATATGAGGTAAACTGAGGTAAACTGAGGTCGAAATGGTATGAACTATATGAGGTTGTTCAAGTTTTACCATATGGTGTTCTTGAAGTGATGAAAGATGGCCAACAACCTTCAAGATAAATGGGCAAAGAGCAAAACACTATGAAAAAGTAGTGGAGACTGAGCACCACTCTATCTGCCTCACCTAGGCATGACACTAGCCTAACGTCGAGCTAATGACATTAAACAAGCGCTTCATAGGAGGCAACTTGTGTTTCTTCTTTATTTATCTTATTTTGATTATTTTTGTTACTTTTGTTATTTTTGTTTTTCTTTTAGATGTTACTCATGTGTTTTGGGATTTTATTTTTCAAATTCTGTTGCTGCACTGACTCTTATGCTTCTTCTATGCCTGACATTGACTCACTATTCATCAGGTTGTATTGTTCTTTTCTTTATCCCTTTTATTTCTTTTTCTTTCACATTGAGGACAATGTTTATCTTAAGTGTGTGGGGGTACTTTAAAAATTTTTGTGAAAAAAAAAGTAAAGAGCACTTGAGTATTACTGGTAATTAAGCTAGAATGGTGTTGATTTCTTGATTTATTCTGAGCTGATAGAAATATGTTTTAAAGGGGATTCCATTGATCATGAGCTGATTTTGTGTGAAGCAATCTTTTTCAATTAAGTAAAGTGAAATTCAGCATCTTATTTGGAAATTAGTCATGTCTGCTTCCTTTTGTTCTATTTATAAACTTTAGCCAAAAAGTGAGTTTTGAGCCTTAATGATTGAATTTTTCATAAAATCTTATTGTTATTCTAGAGTGAGTTTTTTCTTGATTGATGTGTGCTAGAACTTACTTTGATATTTTGTTGAGGCTTTAATGATTCACATACATACTTGAATATAATTAAGGTAATTAGGCTTAATTCTTTCTTGACTTCCAGAGTTGCATTAATTAAATAACCCCTTAGTTGCCTCATTTGAACCTAAAATTGATTTCTTTGAATACCTAATTGAATAATCAGGTTGAATTCTTTGGAGCAATTGATGTGTTGATTGAGAAGTCATTAAAGGTTGTTTTTGTTTTCAAAGGTTAAAAAAATGAAAAAAAAAGAAAACTTTGAAAGTGAAAAGAAAAGAAAAGGAAAGAAAAAATGAAAAAATGGAGAAAAGAAAAGAATTGTTAATGAAAAATAATGAGAATATTGGGTTGAAAGTGAGAATTTGTTATTTTTTTGTACATTATGCTCTTTCTGTCATCTTTTCAACCTGATTCTGCTTTGTATTGATTTATCCATGAGCATTCATTATCCCTATTTTATCCTTTCTTCCTACCTTCCATTATACCCTTGACCCCGTTACAACCAAAGGAAAGTCCTTTTGATTCTTGTGTTATATGTGAACTTGAAAGTGGGGATGAGATTGATAAGTAAGCCGATGTTATTGTATTTTTCAAGAGAAATTTGAGTGATCTCTTTGTCTTTTAAACACTTGAGCGATGGAAAGTTGAGTGACCTCAATTGTTTAGTAAAGAGAAAGTTGCAAGCTAGACTCAAGCCTCTAATTGTTTAAGTGTTAAATGATCTTGTTTGATTGAATTTGATTACTGAACTTGAATTTTTAAATTGTGAAATTTTCCTTTATTCATGTTTTTGGATGCTGAGTTTAATCTTATTTTTTATTCCTATTTTTTGCTTGAGGACAAATAATTGTTCAAGTTTGGGGGTATTTGATGAGTGTTAAATACACTCATCTTTTGGGTTTATTTATAGCATTTTTAATTGATTTTTATTTAGTTTTGTTTATTTTTAAATAATTATCTCTTCACCTAATCATATTTGATTTTTCAGGATAAATCATTAGATTTTGTACAAAAAGAAGAAATTCCTGAAGATAAATATGTGAAGGATTCTTATCCTATTCTTAGATGCTGATTAGAGCTCTAATTCGATACAAAATTTTATATTAGAGATTATATAAGGATTCTCAAAGAGATTTGATTTAGAACAAAATTCGGATTCTAGCATTATCCTGATTATTTCTTATTAATTGAGTTATATCTTGAGTTACAGAGATCAGATCGACATGTTATTTAAGGTATTGGAAAGCTAACAGAAAATCCGGCAACTTCTCTATTGAGATCAATGGCAAAATTGGTCATCTAAAGGGTGATAAAAATCATGCAAGTCAGATACCAAAATCTGTCAATTTTTCTGTAAAAAGGAAAAAACGAGTTTGCAAAAAAAAAAAACTCTCTTTGGTTCACAATAACGTAGAAAATCCTTAATCTTGAGAGAGTAGTTTTGCGGTAGCAGACCTTGGAGGACGGCTACGAAGGAAGGATTCAATTCTTGAAGGCTTGAATATCATAATTACCGTAAAATGAGTTTTGATTTCTTTTTCTTTCTAGTTTTCCCCTTTCTTTGGGTTTTCTTTCCATGGGTTTGTATTCTGATATGAGTTTGTTTATATTGAACATGAGTAGTTAAACTCATAGCTAGGGCTATGGGGGATATTATTTTCCTAATTATTTGAGTTTGATTTCTAATTTGATTAAGGTAATTTCTTTAGGGTTTATCATATTACTTGCATACTTGTCATAACTTGATCACTTTTGGCATGTGTTAATTCATTGTTTGACCGGTAACCATCCGCATTCAATGAGTGGATCTATATGGTAAGCCTAGGATTAGATTAGTGAATGACTAAACATCAATTTTTCCTACCAATGGAATTGACAAGTATGTTAGTTCATCTCTTGAATTGAAGCTTAATGCATTCCTAATTAATTCAACTAAATGACCAAATAGGTGATTTAATTTAGGAATAGAATATTCTTTCATCCATGACCATTGGGATTCAATAGCAGGTAAGAGAATATTGGCAAAAGAATTACCTTACATCATAATTGAAAGAAAATCTGAATAATTGGATTTAAGTGAACCTTGCGCCCTATTCTCTCTCTCATTGATTATCTATTCTCTATTTGATTGCTCCTTGTTTTTTTTATTTGTTTATTTTGATTTTATCTTGAATTTATTCATACACTTTTGATTGTTTGGATAACAAAGGGTTTGCGAATCTACTAATTACCAATTATTCCTCGTGGGATCGATAACTGGGACTCAAGTCCTATATTACTTGGCGATAGAGTGCACTTGCTCTTAGTGTTTTTTACGCACATCAATTAGGAAATAATTTCTCTAACGAAGATTTAATTAACAAAGTTTTGAGATGTCTGAGTAAGATTTGGCAACCCATGATAACAGCTATATCAGAATCGAGGGATCTGTCAACAATGACATTAACTACCCTCTTTAGGAAACTTCATGAACACGAGCTAAAGTTAAGCAGATTAAGCCAAAGCGAAGAAAATGACAAGAAGAAAAAGGGTATCACACTTAAAGCTACTTCCTCCAATATCGATAATGAAGATGAAAATGATGGAGATAAAGTGGACAACCTTGAGCTGAATGAAGAGAATCTCAGTCTCCTAGTGAAGAAATTTGGGAGGTTCCTCAAAAAGAAAGGAACACAAAGAAGACCGTCTTTTCCTCAAAAGAAAAATTATCATAAAGGACAAGGAGCATCATCAACTCCAACTTGCTACGAATGCGGAAAACTAGGCCACATGAAGATGGAGTGCCCAATCTATCAAAAAAAAATGGAGAAAGTTGAAAAGAAGCCTTTCAAGGACAGAAAAGGGAGAAGAGCCTACATAGCATGGGATGACAATGACATGGACTCCACTGACAGTTCAGATAATGAAGAAGCCCATTTATGTCTTATGGCCAAAGGAGAAGAAGAAGATAAAAGCGACAATAAGGTAAGTTCTAACTGTGACTTATTACCTTCTTATGATGAATTACAAAATTCCTTTGAAGAATTACATGAAGAATATGGCTTATTCGAATAACTCTGCCACAAAAGGATTTCAGAAAATAGTTTTATTCGAATAACTCATCGGTTATTCGAATAGCTGATATAAAATAGACTATTTTGAAAACATTTTATTTGAATAACAAGAGTGTTATTCGAATAACACTTCTAAAACCAGAGTCGCACAGAGCAAATTTAAAACTTTATTCGAATAACTAATGAGTTATTTGAATAACTCAATTTCTAAAACATGTGTAGATGCTTAAGAAAAGTAACCCAGATGATTTTTCAAAAACACCAAAACTTGTTAAGTTATTTTCAAGATCAAAAGCAGTTTTGGGATAAGTTTAAGAAAACATTTTTGTTTTATCTTGTAAAACCATGAGATATCCACAAAGATCCTCGTACAAGGAGACTCTAAGTCCTAAAGATAATCTTGAAGATCTTGGACTTAGTTTTCTTATTATCTTCATGTTTGTTATCATCAAAACCAAACTTCATTGAGCATAGTCAAATACATAGGCGCCCACTGTCCGAAACCATTTATGCTTGAGGCTGCGAACAAGGTGCCTAGGCGCTAGTGTTGAGTGCCTAAGCGCCAGTGGGGCACCTAGGCGCTAGGAGTTGGGCGCCTGAGCACCAGCAACAGCGAAAATAGGGCAGAGTTTTGCCATCTCCACGCCTAGACATGAGAGAGTGGCACCTAGGTGCCAAGACTCGATTTTCTTAGGATCTTTATTTTGATGAAATGAACTTCCTTACTTGTTAGGATCCTACATATATGCTTTGTAAAGTGTGTTAAGACACTAGTAGGGGTATTTTATAGAGGAAATGACCACCTTGGGTATATGGAAAAGTAGGAGACCTTGATCAATCCAATTGTTATGGATTGTCATAGGTAGGTATCTAGTCCCTTAGCCCACATAGTGTTGCATTTGATTTCACATGTAAGATGATGAGGTGGGATACTAGATACAAGTAAGCTGAGTTCAGCTGGCATTAGTCACTTGTCATAGTGCATGAGTTGCTCCTAAGAGTGAAAGTAGAGTTAGTAATGCATGAATGGACTTAGTATAGAGTTATTGTGGAAGTTCAAGTCTTTAAGCATTCCATAAGATAGGAATTTCCTAAAAGAGATATCTAGGACCTTGAGTACACTAGTGTGGCATAGGTTACCACTTGTGGTGTGAAAAGAAGGCAAACTAGATACAAGTATCATAAGTATGTTTTACTAATCTAGATGCATGAATTACTCTCTTGAGTTAAAGTTGATTTGATTATGCAAGTTTTTAGAGAAATGCTCTATTATCTGCTCAAGTTGAGTTGAAATGGAGTGTTGAAAAAGAGAAATTCCTTTACTTATTAAAGTTAAATCATAACATAATTATCCTAACTAAGGGTGTGAGATAAACCCCTTGACCTTGCAAAGGAGTGAGTAAAGCTCTTTGCTAAGGATAGAGTTATGAAACAAGGGAGTGAGAAAAGCATCTTGTCATGGTAAAAATTGTGAATGCTTATGTCTCTAAGGCATGTCAAATGGTTTTTGATGATAACAAAGACAAAAGCGAAGATCAAGTGCAATAGTGAAGATCAAGCGCAAAAGAAAAAATCAAGATCAAAGAAAGAAGACAAGAAGGTTTATTTAGTTATAAGACTTAGGACACTAATGTTAAATGCTCTCAAGATTTCTCAAATGGTTTTTCAATATATGATTTCAAAATTAATGGAAAATTTCAAAGATAAACATGGCTTTCAAGAAAACTTGTGTTTCACTCTTAAAACTAACTCTCTTAAAAAGATTCATGTTTTAACAATTGTCTCAAGGTGTTAGAAATGACTTATAAGCTTTATTGGATTTGAAAAATGTGTTCAGAGGTCAATGTAATCGATTACATGATGTTTGTAATCGATTACACAGCAAACAGAAGGCATGTAATCGATTACATAAGAAATGTAATCGATTACAAGCAAGTCAGAGGCCATGTAATCAATTACACAATATATGTAATCAATTACATCAAGCCCAGAAAAGCATGAACACGTTCAAAGAGTCATGTAATCGATTACATGGATATTGTAATCGATTACACAGCAAGTCAGAAGTCATGTAATCGATTACACCAAGAATGTAATCGATTACACACAAGTCAGAAGCCATGTAATCGATTACACCAAGAATGTAATCGATTACACCAAGAATGTAATCGATTACAGAGAGCCCAGAAAGTCAAGAACACGTTGGAACAACATATGTAATCGATTAGCTGAGCTGTGTAATCGATTACAAGAATCCTGACAATGTCCAACGACTATATTTAATGCATTTAATGCATGCCCAGAAAACCCCAACGGCTCTATTAAATGAGAAACTTATAAATACTAAAGTTGGGTCTTTATTTGAGGTTGACCTAGAACCAAAAACTGATTACTAATACGTCCAAACGTGAATCAATTCTCAAATCATTTTCTTGCTCTGTTTTTCTGTCAAAAACGTGAAAAATCTTTGAGTGCATATTAGAGCTTCAATTTGTATTCATCTGCTCTATTGAGAGCTTTATTCTATCTATCATTATTGCTTTATAAAGAGGGTAAGGCATCCCTCCAAAAGTGTAAAGGGTGAGGTATCCCTTAGTTGAAGAGACTCAAGCTCCAAGGGTGAGGTATCCCAAAAGGGTTGAGTGCTCAAGGTTGTAGTGGTTGTCAAGCACCCATTAAAGCTTGAAGATATAGTGGAAAATCTCAAGTTGTTGCTTAGGGACTGGACATAGATCACAAGTGGATTGGTGATCGAACAAGGATAAACGACTGTGTTTGTTATCTCTAAACCCTCCTCTGTTTATTTTGTATACTGTTTTATTGATTTTCTTGGATACTGTCTCCGTAGACTATTTCTGTTATAAGTAAAAGTGTTTATCTCATTCTTCCAATTATTTCTAATCATTCAATAGCTTCAACAAAAATAAGTTATCAAATGATTTGTATAAAGATTTGCGAACTTAGTTTTCATACTCAATTCACCCCCCCTCTTGAGTATTGAGGCCACTTGGTAACAAGTGGTATCAGAGCTAGACTCTTGTATAAAGAGCTTAGCAGCTTCAAGAGAAGTAATGACTTCAAATGGTTTTTCAAATGAAGGTTCTTCTATAAACAGACCTCCTTATTTCAATGGGGATGGTTATGCCTATTGGAAAGAAAGGATGAAAATTTTTATTGAAGCTATTGACTTAGATGTATGGGACGCCGTTGAAAATGGTGCTTGTGTCCCAACACAAACTAAAGATAGTGTGAAAATTAATACACCTAGAAATGAATGGACTGATGATGATAAAAAGAAGGTTCAATACAACTTGAGAGCCAAGAACATCATCACCACATCTTTGGGGTATGATGAATTCTTTAGGGTGTCAAATTGTAAAACCGCAAAAGAAATGTGGGATACTCTACAAGTAACTCATGAAGGTACTAGTGAGGTAAAACGATCTCGAATAAACACTCTTACTCATGAATATGAATTGTTTAGAATGAACCAAGGTGAGAGCAATCAAGATATGCAAAAGAGGTTTACTCATATTGTTAATCATCTTATTTCATTGGGAAAGACATTTCCTAATGAGGATCTTATTAACAAAGTGTTGAGATGTCTAAGCAGGAATTGGCAACCCAAAGTGACGGCGATTGCGGAATCAAGAGATTTATCAACAATGTCTCTAGCCACCTTATTTGGAAAGCTTCAAGAACATGAACTGGAACTAAATAGGCTCAACCAAAATGAAGAGCATGACAAAAAGAAGAAGGGAATCACACTCAAAGCTACTTCCTCTACAATTGAAGATGATGATGAAGATGGTGAAGAGGATGGTAAAAGTGGGGAGCTAAGTGAGGAGAATCTTAGTCTCCTTGTGAGAAAGTTTGGAAGATTCCTAAAGAATAAGGGATTTCAAAGAAGACCACCATTTCCTCAAAAGAAAGCATATCACAGAGGAGAAGGATCCTCTACTCCTCCAAAATACTATGAATGTGGAAAATCGGGACACATGAAAATGGAGTGTCCGATGTATCTCAAGAAGACAGAGAAGTTTGAGAAAAGGCCTTCTAAGGAAAGGAAAGGAAGAAGAGCATATATAGCTTGGGAGGACAATAACTTAAGCTCTTCCGATGATTCGGAGAATGAAGAAGCCCATCTTTGCCTCATGGCTCAAGGAGAAGAAACTGGAGAAAGCGATACCGAGGTAACTTCTTCTAGCCTAGAACCTCCACCTTCTTATGATGAATTGCAAGATGCCTTTCAAAAATTGCATGATGAATCTTTGAGGCTCACAAAAATGATTTTAACTTCCAATAAAATAATCTCCCTATTGACAAACAAAGTTTCTACCTTAACTAAGGAGTTAAATGAACTTAAAATTGAAAATGAGACCTTAGGACTCATAGATGCTAATTCGTTATGTATGACTTGTTCCTCACATGATAATGCATCCATATCATTACCTTGTTTGTCATGTAAAGCTTTTGAAAAAGAAATTGAAGACTTGAACAACACTCTTGCAAAATTCACTTTTGGAAGAGACAACTTGAATGTGTTGTTAGGGAGACAAAAATGTGTCTTTCAAAAAGTCGGTTTGGGTTTTAATCCAAACAACCATCAAAAGTCTTATAAGAACTTCTTTGTTTCCTCAAAAACTTCAAGTAGTCCCTTTGTCAAATGTTTTCATTGTGGTAGGAAAGGGCATAGTGCATCAACTTGCAATGTTAGAAAGAACATAAACACTAAAGTTGGAATAAAAAGAGTTTGGGTTCCTAAAGGTACCATGCCTAACTCTAACACACAAGGACCCAAGATAATTTGGGTACCAAAGGTTAAAACATGAATGTATGTTGTAGGTGTGGTTGAAGACCAAGAGCTCAAGTTGGTATCTTGATAGTGGTTGCTCCAAGCACATGACCGGTGATGGCTTCAAGTTTTCCTCCCTTACACACAAGAAACATGGTCATGTCACATATGGTGACAACAACAAAGGGAAGATTCTTGGAATTGGCAAAGTTGGTAAGATTCCTTCATCATCTATTGATAATGTTTTGCTTGTTGAAGGACTTAAACATAATTTGCTTAGTATTAATCAATTATATGATAAAGGCAATAGAGTTATATTTGATTCCTCTTGTTGCATAATTGAGGGAAAGGATGATAAGCAAGTTAAATTTGTTGGTCATAGAGTCAATAATATATATATGATTAGTCTAGATGATATCTCCTCAAATGATGCTAAATGCCTTATGAGTAAAGAAAATGATTCATGGTTATGGCATAGAAGAATTGCTCACATTCACATGGATCACTTAAACAAATTAGTTTCTAAAGAACTAGTAATTAGTCTTCCAAAGCTCAAATTTGAAAAAGACAAACTTTGTGATGCATGTCAAAAGGGAAAACAAGTAAAGGTCTCTTTTAAAGCTAAAAACATAGTTTCAACTTCTAGACCTTTACAACTTTTGCACATGGATCTTTTTGGTCCCTCTAGAACTATGAGCTTTGGTGGGAATTACTATGCATTAGTGATTGTGGATGATTTTTCTAGGTTTACATGGACATTATTCTTGGCCCACAAAAATGATGCTTTTCAATCATTTAGAAAACTTGCCAAAGTTATCCAAAACGAAAAAGGTTTTTGTATTGCATCCATAAGAAGTGACCATGGTGGTGAATTTGAAAATCATGATTTTGAAACTTTTTGTGATGAATATGGCATTGAGCACAATTTTTCTGCCCCTAGGACATCACAATAAAATGGTGTTGTAGAAAGGAAAATTGATCTTTAGAGGAAATTGCAAGAACTATGCTCAATGAAGCCAACCTTCCTAAGTATTTTTGGGCCGATGCGGTCAATACCGCATGTTATGTTATGAATAGAGCCCTAATAAGGCCAATTTTAATGAAAACCCCATATGAATTGTACAAAGGAAGGAAACCCAATGTGTCACATTTTCATGTCTTTGGATGTAAATGCTTTATTTTGAATAATGGAAAAGATAACTTGGGGAAGTTTGATGCAAAATCTGATGAGGGAATATTCATTGGTTATTCTATTCATAGTAAGGCCTTTAGAGTCTATAATAAACGAACTATAACCATAAAAGAGTCCATACATGTTGCATTTGATGAAACTAACCCAAATGAACCGAGAAAGGAGCTTGTTGATGATGTTGCAGAAATCTTGGCAAAAACACACTTAGAAAATCAAGAGAAAGAATCCAAAAAGCAAGAAGATTCAGAAATTGTGAATCTACCTAAGGAATGAAGGACTTCAAGATATCATCCTCTTGACAAGGTGATAGGTGATGTATCAAAAGGGGTAATTACTCGAAACTCACTTAGAGATGCATGTAATCACCTAGCCTTTGTCTCTCAAGTTGAACCTAAAGACATAAATAAGGCCATTAATGATGAGCATTGGATCTTGGCCATGCAAGAAGAACTAAACCAATTTGAGAGAAATCAAGTTTGGGAATTAGTTCCAAGGCCCAATGATCATCCAATAATTGGCACCAAATGGGTCTTTAGGAACAAACTTGATGAAACGGGCTTGATAATAAGAAATAAAGTTAGGCTTATAGCTAAGGGATATAATCAAGAAGAAGGCATAGACTATGAAGAAACGTATGGTCCAGTAGCTAGATTAGAGGCTATTAGAATGTTACTTGCATATGCTTGCATCATGGATTTCAAACTCTATCAAATGGATGTCAAAAGTGCCTTTTTAAATGGTTTTATACAAGAAGAGGTGTATGTAGAACAACCTCCTGGTTTTGAGGATTTTGCAATGCCCAACCATGTTTTTAAACTGAAAAAGGCCTTGTATGGCTTGAAACAAGCTCCTAGAGCTTGGTATGAAAGGTTGAGCAAATTTCTTTTAGAAAAAGGATTTTCTAGAGGCAAAGTTGACACTACCCTTTTCATAAAACATAAAATGCATGACATACTTCTAGTTCAAATCTATGTTGATGACATTATATTTAGAGCTACTAACAACTCTCTTTGTAAAGAATTTTTAAATATTATGCAAAGTGAGTTTGAGATGTCTATGATGGGTGAACTCAACTTCTTACTTGGTCTCCAAATCAAGCAAACAAGAGAAGGAACATTCATAAGCCAATCCAAGTATTGCAAGGAGTTGCTCAAGAAGTTTGGAATGAACAATGCCAAGCATATGGCTACTCCTATGGGCACCTCTTGCTATTTGGACAAGGATGAAGGAGGTAAATCAGTAGAAATTACAAAATATAGAGGTATGATTGGCTCACTCCTTTATCTTACTGCAAGTAGGCCTGATATAATATTTAGTGTATGCATGTGTGCTAGATATCAAGCTAATCCTAAAGAA